>JAKZAO010000009.1:1395036-2690535 GCA_023053555.1 Branchinecta lindahli | reverse complement strand
TAAGCAATATATACATTTTCGTTATCCCTATGAGCCCATGATCATTTTTGCCTCAAGGGTCAAACAATACTTTTGAGTAAAATATACATTTTCGTGCTCCTGGTGATCATCTTTTTTGCTTCAATAATTTTGATTACAGATGATTTTCTAGCGCCCTTAAAGTGCGCACAGCCAAATGCATTGCCAAACGATATAGTCTCGTGATTTCCAAGGACCCATGATCATTCTTATCTCAAGGATTTTGCTTACAAATGATCAAAAGAAACCCACGAATTGACGAATTCCTACTTTCATCCTCTGACCCAGCCTTGCAAGTGCCATATGAGCTTCCAGCTCTTGTTCATCTACCGACTTTTTAGCGCTTTTTCTGCCTAGCCCAGTCTTGCTAGGCACGCAACGCAAACTTTCGCCGAAAGCTTTCAAAGTCCGCTAACAACTCTTTCCCGCACAAGGACATGATAAGCTTCGAAGCATTGTTTTTCATTTTGGGAGACATTGTAGGCCATCAGGTCTATCTTCTGTTTTGGACTTCTTTAGTTTTGCTTGGTTTTCCCACTTCATAACTAAGGTGCAATCAGTTTTCAAATATTTTGCGTCCAGCCGCCGCGTCGGAGACCAGGAAGGCTGGATGGAGTCAACAAGCGCTAACAAACGATCGCTAATTTCAGGTGGAAAGTAATGGTGCTTTCGGAAAACGATACTGCTGAGCTATTTCATCATAGAAAGATCATTTCTAGTAAGAGTTGTGCTTAAAGTTCAGAAAACAACCAGCCAGAATTCCTGTATAGGTGGTTAGGTCAGGGACCCAGTGTTAGGGTTTACATGGCATAGAGTAACAGGCGTTTGGCATAGGATATTCGTGGTAGAATAGATTCTAATTTACCAATCCTTTTTTCTACCCTCGCCCGAGCTCGAAAAACTGAATTATACCTATCTTTTAATCCCGTTTCGTTCTCGGCAGTGCACACACTACTCGCACAGCGGTAAATTGGGGCGTGATTTTATCCATGTCCAATCACCACAGGCTAACACGTTCTATACCTACGTTGCCTTTATTATGCCAGCGTGTATATAAGCTGTTTTGTTGTTAGACGACTGATTGTTTTGAACGTACACTGATCATAAGGCAAGGTTCGGAAGGGAAGGCGTCGTCATGGAGACAGCTCGGATGCTAGAGGGTTATATAATACATAACTGTCAGGAAAGCGCTGTCATTGGTGCTTTAAAGAACACCTCGCCCTCCATAGTGCTTCTGCTAAGATGTTCTAAATCTGAACAGATTATGTAGGCGATTAACTTTTCAAGCGCTAGAAAACCTGGGGAGAGCATTTTCTGGTGATTACGTCACAGCATTAAACAAATAGGTCAAGGCGTGTTCAAAATGCCGATAAAGCACTTCTCGCCGTATTGAGCTTTATATAGCTCTGCCAGGAAAATTAGCATATGCTTACAGCAAATTACACAAGGATTCGGCCGTTTTCAGCCTTTTTCCAGGTCCCTTACCTTGGATGACAAACTTGGCAAAATTTGCATAATCTGATCTTCTCATCAATAAGCTTATCGGAATCAATTACCGGCAGCCCGACAAACGTGGCAAGCCTTATAATCAGTGGAATCCCAATATAGAAGACAGGATACACTTTATGAACAGTAGAATATTGGGAACGAGAAAAGGGAAGTCGAACGGATTAATCACTCGTACGACATGTCCTTTAAAGTTTAACTGAAAAGGCAGCTTATTTTTACCTCTGATACTTCAATATGCTGAAATATTTTGACCCTTCTAAGGGATTCTGTTTTTGTTTTTTTAATAACGTTCAGAATATGCGCTGCTTGCACGACAACGCAAAATTCATCCAGACGCGAAGAATTTGAATTTGGAAAAAAAAGCCTGCACTTCCAGGATTAAAGACGCTAAGCCTATAATAGGAAAAATTAAGTTAGGACATGTGTTAAGACATGACTTGCAAGGAATCTGCCATTTTAGTTTATTTTTCGGCAGTCGCTTACCTCTGTAGTTGGTATATATTTCAAGCATAGAGGGAAAGGTGCATAGAGGAACCACAAATCCGAAAGATTCATTCGATGAAATCGATTGTCTGTCGATATCGGATAAACGGAGTAGCGAATTTTTATCCGGTTTTCGGGCATATTTAAGTGAATAAGTGATGTGTAAATGAATGTCGAATCTCAGACCTATTCAGATAAACTTTAAGGCCGGGTTTCTGACTGCCATGATCAGACACAAATAACAGCAGAACTTACCAATCAGCGGGCCTCCTTTGAAGTCGTAGATATCAGCAGGTATTACTTCCTTCTCACCTTCGGCACTATCGGACTTGTCATTCTGCGACTCGGATGGCTTCTCTTTCTTGTCAGCTTCTGGGAATTCGTAGATGGAGGTAAGTCGCACTAGAAATCAAACGAGCGTTTACATCAGTGCCAGCTGTTGTCGCTACGTGGCAGCTAAATTCGGATCGCCATCGCTACAACACATTTCGCATACTTGGTTTGCACGGAAACAGTTTTCCTTTATCGCGGGACACACTGACAGCAAGAACAAATAATCGGAAGAACTACTGTGTTCAGTCACATGCAGCGACTATGAATACTCCGACAAAAATGAGCGGAGATAGAGGTATATACTCTAGCTGTGAGTTGATGCTGATACCCGTTTACTCCTCTTCGTCCTCGCCGTTGAATCGTGCAGAAAAAATAGTGAAAGATTGCTTGCAGGAGGCGTACTCCTCGCGCTGACCTACTCCGGAGCACTCATTAGAGCCAATCAGGTTTGAATGCTACTTTTCCTCATCGGGCGGTTCAAAGCGATTTGGCTATTTGTAGAGGTAACTAGTGTTGGGCGATATTGAAGAGTATCGAAATATCGATATTTCGATATTTTCAAATTCGATAATCGATATTTCGATTATCGGAAACCGATATTTGGCGTACTTGAAACTGTCCATACTGCTACAGGTTTTCATGAAAAAAAAATCGAACGAAACTAAATTCAAACAATAAAATTAACATTCCCATTAAGAAAGAGTAGCGTCCACGTTTTTCCGTTTCAGTATCTTTCCCCTCCCTAATCGCTCAAGTCTGAAATCCCTGATCATTCTTTTATTCCGAAAATCTGAAATAATAGAACTAATGTACATCGTAATGTAAGTACCGAAAATATCGATATTTGAAAAGTCAACATCGAAATATCGATATTTTACAATAATATCGATATTTCGATTATCGTATCGAATATCGCCCAACACTAGAGGTAACGAAACGTGATGTGGCGCGAAGCTAGTCAACTCCGCTCATCTGCGTCGGGAGTCGGCCGTATTTTACTCGACTCAGCATGTTTGTATGACCGATATAGGGAGACAGCAGTTCTGACTCGTTGTTTGTTCTTGCTGACAGGTACCTACTCCGCCTCTTTGATGATCCGCCACTAGATTTCGACTCGACTACCAGCCACAGAGATGGCATTTTGACAAAATGGCGCTGTCTGGTTTTATTTCAGTGGGAAAAGGCGCTAGAGAAGGTGGCATTTTGTCCCCATATATTTGTAATGCAGGTCTGGCGGATTGCCCCGGTAGCTTAAAACTTCGTCGGCACATTCTTCGTGTATGTAACGTTTCTAGCCTATGCTGATGATACTATCATTATTTTAATTATTGTTGTTGTTTAAAGTTTAATACTCACTCTTCAGTTTTGAAAAAACAAGCAAGGATGTGCAATACGCTCTTCATAAAATTACATCCAGATTAGTTCTTTTTTGGCCGGTAGATGCGCTGGCATAAAGTAAACAATGACATGTTACTTCGTGGTATACGTTTATCCGGGTTTGTTTGGCCATTTCCAAATTGTGTTAGGCCTAGCCATACTTGAAACTTCATAAAATGCCTCTACCTCTGTTTGTTCTCAATCCAGCTCTGTTTTATCAGTCTACATCAAGTTTGTCAATTTTGGCTTCCGACATCATTGCTGACTGCTGAACCACTTTCCGACGGGGCTAATTAGCGGGTCGGTGTGAGCCGAAAGCCTAATCACTCATTCTCCATTCCGATAACTTGTCCCCCGTTCTCACGTGTGAATTGTTATTGTTCCTCTAGCACATCTGGCGATAATTCGGTATTAGATTTTATGAAGAGCGTATTAGTCTGTTTTTGCAGTTACCGTGGTATCTGATATATGGCTGCTCTGCAAAAACGACAATTGCCGAAATTGCACTTATCGAAGACAAAAGAAAAACTGACATCCAGTTACATCACTTTACTGCTAAACTTCTTTCTCATCAATTTGACAAAATTAGATGAAAGTAAGATGACTTTCCAGATACCACGATCAGTTACCACGGTTGGACCGTGGTATCTGAATGTCAGATACCACGATAACTGGCCAGATACCACGATAACTCCGTTTGACCGTGTATCAGACACCACGATAACTGCAAAAACGACTTTAGACCGTGGCATCAGATACCATGGTATCTGCAAAAACGCAACTATTGTCAAGGCAACGTGAATCCACTTAAAGAAGACGCAAGTGCAGTAATTAGTGAATGTGATTCACAACTTCCTGGCTCATAACTTCGAAAACATCTGCAATCAATTCTTCTGAATATGACCCAAGGCCTACTATCTACTATTCTCCATAGCCTGTTCATTGGCGGATGAAGCAAAAAATCCTTCCCTTTTTTTTATTTTTTTTTATTTTTTATTAAGGATAAATAAGCGGATACAACATTTCATGCGCGAGCAATTTGGTAGATCTTTGTCATTGTACATACAAAACAAGGACAACCAATACATAAACTTGTAAACAACCGATAACGTATTACATCAGATGATTGTACTTTTCCAAAAATCGAGGTACGAAACTATTGCGGTATCGCTCGGTTCTACAAGAGATAGGCGCGAGTTTTGGAACTTTCGTAGCCACATCTCGTTCAGGTCGGCTTCTTTCGGGAACGTGAGGAGGAGGCAGGAAATGGCGATAAGTGGGATTACCAAGGAGTTTCAGTCCAAAATTTGTACAAAGGTGATCCCTGCGAGCCGATAGGGTAGGAAGATTAAATTTATTCAGAAGGAATGAGTACGGCAATTTACACCCACTGTAAATAATTTGAAGGGATCGCTTTTGAACCCTCTCGATCTTATCTGATTCGCACTTAGTTAGCCCATAATGCCAGGCTGGACAAGCGTATTCCAGTAGAGGACGAGTAAACATACAGTAGAGTATTATCATCCTTTTTTTTTGGCACTTTAAACTTTTTCAGTACTTTGAGCATATAAATCGCCGAATTAGCCTTTTTTATAATATTCGAAGTGTTTTTATGCCAAGTTAGGTCTGAAGAAATAATTAATCCAAGGAGTGTAATTGAATCAGTAAGAATATGGGGTGGAATGGGAGGGTTGTACTGAGGCTGTGACTTTAGAAAGGAGAAGGGGATAATTGATGACTTATCGTTATTAACAACCATATTATGAGACCTTGCCTCAGAGGCAATCTCTTGGATTGTGGAGACAGCCTGGCTTTTGAAATTCCTCAAAAGAACTTCAACTAAGGACAGGTCGTCTACGTATCTCCACCTTTCCTCATGATCTTCGGCGATATCATTAATCATAATCAAGAAACACAGTGGACCAAGAACCGTACCTTGCGGAACACCACAAAACACTTGTTGTGGATCAGAAAAACAATTTTTATATTTTACAATTTGTTCTCTATTAGTCAAAAAACTCGCAATAATATTTACAATAAATTCAGGGATATTTTGTTCTTTCATTTTATTCAGCAGAATTTCGTGGTCAATTAAATCAAAAGCTTTTTTTGAAATCAATTGCGAGTAAGTTATCCCACTTACCCGGTTCATCAAGATTTTTTAGTATAAAATCCAGAAAACTGACCAAATAATGGGTTGTTGATGCTTTCGGGATTCCCTCCCCTCCCCTCACGCCTGTATCCATAGTCGGGTTAGGGGGTAATCGGAGGATATGGTGGTAGACCAGACATCGCAACATTTATCTAACACTTGTACGTATGATGAAAGGTTTTACTTCGAGTTTTATTGTGAAAAATATAGTGACCAAATAAAGCATTAATTATAGTTGTTTTTAACGGTTAAGTTATGTGACCAGAATGTACATGACGAAAAAATTCAATGTTCGGCTTCGTCCGTGAGAGAATTTTTGAAAATAAACTGAATATTGAACTGAAACAGAATTGGCATACAAAACGAAGACTAGACGTATAGTGAATTCGAATTTACGCAAAAAATCGACGAGTGCGCCCTTGCCTGGACGATTTTTGAAATCCATGCTACATCTTACCAAGTTTTATAAAGACAAGCTCTAACCTTCTTTGACAATTCTTTGTTTCATTCTGTACAACACTGCATTGGCCACGACGCACGACGTACCAACGTTATGATTGTTATAAATTTACACTACCAGGAATAAATCTGGACTGATGAAGTTCAGTTGCAGTAGCCAATTTTTTTGTTAATGCTAGTGCTAGTAAGCAAGAGCAGCTACGGCTATAATTTGTCAATTATATTTATATTAGACTGTTATTTTGCACTTTTAGTATTATAACTGACTAAACTAGTCAGTCATTTTGTACCTGAGGTTAATTAAACGATTACTATAAATTGTATACATATATATTTATTGACGACAACATGAATATTCGGCTTGTCCGCTTCCCATTTTGAAAATAAATTGAATTAAATTGAAATTGAACTGAATACTTACATTTCAAGTTTTTTTCGACTTGGTCGCCTCCCTCGGCGCCGAGCTTATGTTTCGTGCCCACCATGTGGTCGACCATGTTCTTGTAGCTAGTGCAGATGCTATTGCACAAATTGCATATCAGCTGGATGTTCTTATCTGGGTTGCGTGAATAGACAGGGTATAAATATCCATTCGAGTGGAGGAAGAGATCATCCAGTCGAGGGTCCTTGTACTCATCTCCCTGAAACGAACCACTAGATTGTCAGTCATTGAAATGTCAAGCGTTGAAGTGCGAAACGTTTACAGTATCTTTATGGGACATGAAATAAATAAATGGAGGCGGCAACCGCAGAGAGCGATTAGAAGGACAAGTCCAATGACCATTGTAAAGCCTAGACTATCTAATAGGAACCATCAGGGAACCATGGCCCAATGAGGTCCGCGTGCACTTCTACATTCTTGAATTCGACGTCCTAAGCCCATCTCAGCATGACCAAACAAGACAAAAGCTTGTCCAATATTCGGAAACATTCATTTCACCCTTTGCAATTGTAAGTCGACGCCTAATACATTAGGTTCTACCAGATTTTCAGATACATTTTCATACTACTTACAAATTATTCTTTAGGGCTACATCCGCAAGGCGCAGGGTGTGTTCCAACTCTGCAGCACTCGGGTCATTCTAACATAACCCTGCACTCTCCCTATAACTAAACATATAGCTGAAGAATCTTTAGATGATGTTTTGAATACTTACACGTAGATCCAGAAATCCCTTTCCGCGCTCACGGGTCGTTTTTTCAACAAATCCAGGCATCGAAACTGCGCTACCGCGGACTGTGTGGCCAGTCAATCCCACTTTTTTCGGCGCCACCACATGATTTTCAAAAGCTAGATTGCTCATGCGCCCTTTCCAGGTAAACTCTGACAACTTCTGTTGTGACCATTCTACCCTGCATTTGAAGGTCTGCTCTTGCATTTCCTTATTTACCATAATCCTAAGAGAATCCATTTAATGTCAACTAAGTCCTGATACTTCATCACGAACTTATCCATTCGGTAGTTTTGTCTATTTTTACTGTTTTTTGTTCATTACTCTACAGGAATCTATCCCGAAAGTACTGTTAGACCCAAGGATTAAGCCAAATTAGGCTTCAGAGGTTAACCAAGGCGAGAGAGGAGCAGAAGTAAAAGATTTATTCGTAACATTGTGTCAGTGTTCAAGTTACTCTCCAAAGTTCCGGAACTCATGTACGACATCCCAGGCACAACTGCAGAAACCTTCAAGGTACAATGTCTCAGATCCCAAGAAAGTCGAACTGACACGTTTTCCAATTGCCAAAAGATACTTACAAGTGTCATTTTCTCCGTCGAAGGCCTCAACCTTTTAGCCAAAGTCGCTTGTTTCTTCTTTGCGGGCTCAGGGCTTGGAGTACGCACTTTTACAGTTCGTTTGGGCGATTCCGTTCTCTCCTCAAGTCTCACTTCCCGTTTTCCTGATGGGGCATTGTTTTCACCCATGTCCCTTCTTTCATCATGACCGGGTACCGGCTGATACATGCTTTGAGGTTGGCCATGCGGGCCAGGGTTAGGATGCCCTCCTATCGGCGGCATATCTAGGAGTGGGCCTGAGTAGGGCTGTTGGTTAGGGGCCCAGGCAGGTTGTCCTCCGTAAGACACTGGAGGCGCTGGTCCCGGGTGGTAAGGACCTTGAGGACCATAACCAGGGCCCGGTGGCCCATAAGGACCTGGTGGCCCGAAACCTCCTTGGGGTGGCCCGTAAGGACCTCCTTGAGGTGGCCCGTAGGGATCTCCTTGAGGTGGCCCATAGGGATCTCCTTGAGGTGGCCCGTAAGGGTCTCCGTGAGGTGGTCCGTAAGGACCTCCCTGGGGTGGCCCGTAATGACCTCCATGAGGTGGTCCGTAAGGACCTCCCTGTGGTGGTCCGAATGGACCTCCTTGGTGCGGCCCAGCAAAATGAGGGCCACCATAATGTGGTCCCGGCCCACCTGGCATAGGTCCATGGCCAGGATTATGGTATGGTCGAGGAGGGCCAAATCGCTCAGGTGGGTGAAAGTTGTTCGGGTACATCCTAGAAAACACATATATGAGACAGCCGCAAATAGTAACATGAGATAGGACAGACTCGATTGCAAGCTCTAGGCTTCAAAAGGGCTAGATTCGACTGCGACTTGGGGCAAACAAGGTACTCTGGTACGGATGTACTCCAGCAGCAAATCGGTAGTAAAAAAAACCTAATTCAAAATGCCAGACGCTATACTTTTCCTTGGCGGTAGCCGATCTTTTCAGAACTCTTGTGGGCAGTGAAAGATCTTTCATTAAGGGCTAATTTCCCTTACGACGCTACACTGGTGCAGCACAAGATTGCCACGTACACCATACTAAGCAACAGATTATTTAGTGTGAAAAATCAGAACTAAAACTGAAGGAAGTCTTTTACCAAATGATTTCCACCTTTGCTATTCGGTAATGTGTAAGAACAGCATCCACATCATGATTCGGAGTAATTTCATTCCGACGTTTCACATATAGAAGACACTGAGATTTCTTCAGGTCGAATGTCATTCGTGCATCAAAACGTCCAGTGCTTTTTCGGATTTTATTATAATTGAAATAGCCTATCATACATATCACTGATCATAACCGACTAACAATTATCCTCGTCTTCACGATACGGCACAAAGTTGCTGGGTATTAGGTCACTAGCCTACTAGACAGAGATGGGCGAATCCGGATTCGAATCCAGAATTCGTCCTTTTGGCTGGATTCGAATCTTCTGCTTGTCAAGCTGGATTCCGATTCGGATTCCAAACTCTCAGCCTTACAAATCCGCTCAAATTTCTGGTCTACATGTCTAAATCCTTCCAGTTTCCGTTTTCCCAATTTTTACACAGGGGGCTTAGGCAATACAACTTTTTGGTCTCCCCCACCAACCAATCCTCAGTTATCTATCACGTTATTTGATTACCTCAGATATGAGTGCCCTTGTCACCGCTTGTCACCTCTGATTTTTCAAATATAACCTACGAACATGATTTGATTTTTGTTGAGGTCGGATTCGAATCCGGATTCGATTCCGGATTCGAACCCTCAGCAAGAAATGGTGGATTCGGAATCGGAACACCGATGTCTACTTTGAGGATCATGCTGTGTACATTTGCACGGTCCTTCATGAACTCTTAAGGCCCGAATAAAATGCGAAAATTATTTTTTTTTTTTACCACACCGCTGTCTCCTCGTGCATTTTATAGATACAACTATTTGCTTTGTTGAACTTTTTGCATAAAAAAGGTATTTTATACAAGGGACTTTAACCATAACAAATCAACCAAAAACCAACTCCTGTGTCGGATCAAGTTAATGGGGGGTTCAATCCCGCCCAAAGAGCATCTTCGTCTTTCACTGCACTGCTACAATGTTACTGTTCTTAGTTTCTTTCACAGTTTTCGGCTTCATTGACAGCATGCTTGCGCACCGTATTCCGAGCGCACCAGATACTAAACATTCGCAAAGTAAGATACCTCCTCAAGTAGAGGACTTGCAGACCCCTTTAATGATAATAATAACTTTCTAAATGCGGTGAACAGTATTTCGCCTCTATAAGTTTTCAATTTGCCGCCCTTTCACCTTTTTTCGAATATTCAGAAAATAGAGGCGTTTTTCAGTGACAATCCAGATTGAAGATTCACAATCCGGATTCTCCCAAATGTGTTTCTCTTGCAATCCAGATGAAAAACCGTTTTCTGTGACAACCTGACAATCCGGATTCGTGCTTGGATTGTCGATTCAAGAATCTTGCAATGGAGCAAGATCGTCGGATCGTCGTTTGTACAATCTGGGATTGTCGATTCGCTGTTTCTCTGAAGAATCAGTTATCTAGGTTTATAACCCGGGATTGTCGTGGAAAAACGCCTTAGCTGCGTTCTTTGCCGCGAAGAAATTCCCGTGAGCCGATTCTTTGCCGCGAAGAAATTCCCGTGAGCCGATTTTGGATGTCCTGGTGACCGCCTCCCTATTGGTGAAAAGCGTGCCAACCTCACCAGTGCCTGTTAACTCCTCACCAATGCAAACTCACGAGATCCTGTCCGGGAGGCAGGCTCAAGTCTAGTGAAGTCACAGAGAGATGGTAAGACCAAAGAACTCCTTATAGAAAAATTGGAAAATACCAAGACTGCGGGCGAACGTGTCCAATGTCTATATCAAGGGAAATACCAGCGGAGATAAAGAGCTCAAGTTCTCTCATAGCCGGCAAAAAGTGTACAAAACAACAAGGAAGTGCCTAGACTGATAATTTACTTTGGATGCCAGCTTGAAATTGGGCCGATGGGTCCCTTAAATCAGCCTTTAAGCATATCCGGAAGCATGAGACGATCTAGTGGCTGCAGTAGCCTATGTTAAGGCCGTTCCCGTTACTTAGGAGGTCGACGATCCGAAATCGAGCTGATTAAGAACCTATTTCAAACTGCTGTAGGCTAACTATAGCCAGCGTTTACTCTTCCGCTGGTTTGAACCTCATTTACGCGTTCAAACGTGAACCTCTCGCTAACTGATGTAACGGACAGACGATCCCGTCCGAATTTCCTTCCCTTTCATAATTAAGCTGAACAAGTCTCAGATTTCTGTACAGAGTTGATGACGGTGCGGAAACTCTTAGCAGAACTTCCAGTTTGCGACGTTCGACCCTGATTGTCTTTTCTTCTCGTTTTGCCAATTTGTCTTTTCTCTCAGTCGAAAAAAAAAATAATTACTTTTGATATATCCCTTCGATATATTTGTTTTAATATCAAATATCGACCGTAGTCTGCCCTGAGGCAAAGCACTATTTTCTGTGCTTTCTTGGCAAGTATTATTTATATTGCTGTTGTTGTCCTTTGAATACATTCCCTCACGCACTGTGTACACAAACGATCAATGATCCATAGCCTACCAGTTATCAGTCAATGAAAAAATCACTCCAAACTGTTTTTTCTGCACACGCCACTAATTAATGCGCCATTTCGGCACTTACCTTGGAAGATACAACAAAATATCCGCAAGAAGGTAAAAAGTTCCAAACTTCAGGGGATTCTGATGGGAATTCTTCTTAGTGTAAAAGTAATAGGACATTTCTGTATGTTTCTGGCAACTGAATACTTATTCACTAGAAACTGATTCTGTTTGTATCGAGTGAAGATGGCGATTTCAGCTACTGAATTCGAAGATTCATCCGTGGAAGTCTGTTTTAAGGAAAAACCGCAGCGAAACTTCTTGAAGTTTGGCACTTGCGTAAACTACATGCTACTATTGGCTAATAGAATAAAGTAGGGCCAAGCCTAACCGCTCATCTATCACTAAACTAAGGTGAGACCGTCGTATAGCAAGACTTGAATATCTTGGAATCCCTCATTCTTCTAATACCTAGGACTGGGAAATTATCCTTATCCAAAATATGCAAGACAAAATACGAACAGCATTCGGTGCTATTGATCGATACGGGATCATACAGGGAGAAATGTGGCTCAGGGATTTCCTGGGTTCTATTTATACGGCTGTTGCTCTTGTTTTTTTCTTTCCTTCTTCCTCTCCTTCCGAACTTTCTACTTTGAAAGCTACTTATTATATATTCTTTAAATTCATTGTTGGTTCCCATTTGTTGGCCCCATTTCCACGAGTAACTCTTTCCATCTTCTAAATTACATTCTACTTTACTTTGATCAACATTAACAAAAAGGCCGGCAATATTCTTGTACGTCACAACTTTTTTCCTTTCTTAAAAAAAAATGCCCTGATATGTTTTTTTTGTATTTAACTGTATCAAAATGCTTTATACAGGCTACATGTAACTGTGTGTGAATTTGAATGATGTTTTGTTGTTTACAACTTAAATGAAGAAGAACAATCTGCATATCCATTTGGCTAAGTTGAAGCGGTGCTGGTAGGTTGAAGGTGGCTGCCAGTATGAGGTTTGGCCACAAAATATCATCTGACTCGACCTTCCTGCTGCGTCAATATATCCTCCGTGAAAACGTCTACCGAGTCGTTTACAGTTTAAGTGAAAAGCCAGATTATTTTTGGTTCTTGTATCTGAATCCACTGAATCATTTTTAACAGGGACTGTTTTTCCTTCAAAACAGCCTCGATAATATGGACAGTCGCCGACAGTTGAATTCCATCGAGGGAGTGGTTTTTCCGTCTTAAAAATTGCGAACGACTGAAAATCAAAACTCTTGACCTCAAAGTAAGTTTAGAAGATTGCCAGAACTAACGACCTAGCAAGTTTGTTTACTGATTATTTTGAAGCCTCCGAATAAATAATTCTTAGCTAGATTTTCGTACTTCAACCCTATTCAGTGAACCTCTTAAGTTCAAGCTAGTGCTTACAATTACAAGAGGATATCGAACTGTACCTTTAAGAAATAGATATCCTCAGCAAACACTCTGGATGCCAAAACACGGCCGACAGCTACACCAATCACTAGCCTGCAATGATAGATAGCGTTTGAAAAAGACCATGAATCCTCCTAGGCATGGACGTCAGACCTACCTAGCGAGAAATCCTACAAATCAAACCGAACCACTACAACCCAGGTAAAAACAATACGATAATGAACTACTTCGTGTCAGTGCTAGGGCCACAATGTGTGTTACATTCTTTCGCGGTGTCTTGTCTGATTGTCCGTAAACGACTGAGGGGTTGCCCACTCTCGATATTTGTGTACAGCAAGTGCGCGAAGCAGGCACCAGTTCCCATGCGTTAGAATATTTACATCAGCATGTTTAAAGATGAATCGTCTAATTTATGGCGGCACCGCTGATTCCAGCCTGTGCCCGGAAATGGTGCAAATAAGTGCCGGAGAGTGGGTAACCCCTTGATAATGACAAGCTTTTCTCCTCGATTTTTTGTCCGAAGTCTCTTAAGTCGACCTAAAGTGACGAGCAGGCTGCCAATCCTAAAAAGTTAGCTTCAGGCGTATTCTCGCCGTTCCCCGAGGACTCCACTTGAGCAGTCCACGCGTTTTTGTTTGTCCCGGGGACTCACTACCCGTATTCTCGCGAGTCTCCACGGACGGGGAATGCTACGATTATCATCACCATCATCAAAAAAGGACTCCCATTCAGATTCGGAGGGGAATCAATTTTTGCTGGTGTTGGTGCAATGTAAAATTAATTAAAAACAATCAGAATAGTCAAAACCAAAAATAAAGTGGATCCAGATTAATTTCGTTAACTGCATACTTTTTTCGAACAAAATCCATTTTGAAGCATTCCCCGTGTTCTCGGTACGCGGAGTCCGCGTGGAGTGACTCCCTCTATTCTCGCCGTTCTCTTCGATTCCCCGAGGAGTCCTCGGGGAACGGCGAGAATACGCCTTTCGACCCTTGGAGTAACAGCGCTCCGCCCCACTCTAAAAACGCGCGGACATGCAGCCGTGACGACGAATTCAGGCGGTTAATTTTTGTGATAAAACTTACAGCCACATGGAAGCATTTCTAATCGAAGTAGTTCAATATTCTTTGGTTTTATATCTGTGTCAGGGCCCTGTCACCTGGAATAGGGTAAGGAGCTAGGGCAGTTCTCTACTGACCGCAGCCTAATTGCTGCGACACAAAGTACGGTAACTCAAAATGAACAAACCTTAGGTTCGAAAATCAACTAATCACTCGCCTCAGTCACACTATTCATATTCAACTGCGTCACAATTCTTCAGCAACAGATTCTTGACCTTCAAATTCTTGAGGGCTATACAGTCACAACCCAGGATTTAATATTATTATATTTATAACAAATTTTATTTTGTACTGACACTTTGGCTTGCCGACGGAATTCGATTAAGATACAAAAATAACGTACCATAGCGTTCAAGGTAACTTCGCGGCTGAGAACTTGGTCGAGTTCAATAAAAGCAAGCAACTGAGTTTCAGACAGACGGTCGTAAAACTATTCGCGTGAACTTTTTAAAAAGAGGCCGACCAATGGTTGCTCGAGAGCAGAATGCTATGGAACTCCCTGGTTGATTAAGTGGCCGACGTGGAAACTGGTAATGTCACAAGAAGGCGACCCTAACTTCAGAGAGCTTTAGTTCTAACCGACTTATGGTATCAACATACGACGAGAAAGCCTTTTCAAGCAATGTAGTTGTTTACGTACGATGTTATTTCCCAGTTGAAATAGATACTAAATTAACCTTCATTGCCTGATCTAACAAACAAACTTGTCTCAAGACTGGTTGAATTCCGGCGCTTGTATTGAAAAACAAAAATCAACTAGACTTTACGAATCACATCCAGACAAATCTTCGAAAAACCTCAATTTACAAACGTATTAAACAACAGTTAATGAGTTTTCTGTAGAAAACTCCAAATTTACAAACACGGTTTCTACTCCCATCCCGATTCTTCTTCAGGGGGGGGAGGAGGGGGTGGGAGTGTTAACAGTCGTGGCACAGCCACCGCTGTTTTTGGAAAAGGTGGAGCAGTAGCGAGTGCAGGGGTGACTGGCAACGGCGGCTGCTGTTTTGAAGGGGGCGGAACAGCAGCCGGTGCTGGCGTGACTGGCAAAGGTGGCTGCTGTTTAGAAGGAGGCGGCACTGGTGCCGGAGTGGCGGGCAAGGGAGGGTACATGTAGCTCTGTCCGACTGCGGCTGCGGTACCATAAGGGTATTGATACCCAGCAAACTGCAACTGTGCATAATATGTCTTGAGCATAGCGGTGTACTGTTCTGCGGTGACGCCTACATTTTGCACTGGCTGTTCAGGTTCCCGTTTCTGAACAGCAGGTGGAGGCTTCTGCTTTACCTTCTGTTCTTTCTCGCCAAAGTTGTCAAGCAGGCTGAAGAACGCTTCCGCGTTTTCGGCCCCCTCTTCATCCTCACTGCTTTCGGCCGCCTCCTGTGTTCGAAGGAGAGCAAGTTTCTGCTGGGCCGTCTTAAACTTGGCTTCATCTTCTTTGCTCTCTGACTTCGAGGCTGAAACTCTAGATTCCCCTCTGTTGAGAAAGAATGAAGTGTACGGATTGATATTGACGTCAGATCCTTCCTGGGCCTGATTTGATTCTTTACTAGAAGGATCACTGTCCTGTTGCTGGTCTGAGTCCCGCATACCGATTCGACTAGCGCTGATGCTAAGAGCGCTACTCATGACGGACATTTCACCGTCGTCAGCCTTTCTCCACTCAGCTTTCAACATCTCGTCCATCGCCTCGGGGTCATGAACTTCTTGCCTGTCAGGACTTGGGACAAGATCCGTGATCCACGTAGCACATTTCTCACTGATAAAGCCCATATCCTCAGACGTATTGATGTTGTCGAAGTCGCCTGGAAGTCTCCTGTTGAAGTTGAGCATCTTTATGAGCTTCTGCTGTGGACCAGTTATTTGACTTTCAACGAAGATCGGGACGTTGGATGGAGGCGGTACTGGCTTTGGAACTACGGCTTCCTTCTTTGGCGTTTCATCAGACGACCAAGACGCATTGTCTGGGAGCACCGAGTTTCTTATCGCTGCCAGCTCCATGCTACTGACTACGACTGGAGGATCAGGCGCCACAGGGTTCATAAGTGCTGACTTTTTTACGGGAACCGTTTCTTCTTTATCAACTAGCCTGCTCGTATCCAAGATCCTCGGCTTCGAATCCAGCCCTTGATTGGAAGGAACTGATTCTTTGTCTTCGAGAACAACAGAAGGGTCTAGCAGCAGCACTCTACGTTTCGTGCCTCGGTTTTCCTGTTGTTGGTCTGCACTTGCAGGAACCCCAAGACTCTTTTCAGATACTGGTTCAGGAATAGGAACCCCGTTGCTCTTTTCAGATACTGGTTCAGGAGTCGGTAGCAACGGCACGCTCCGCCGCTCAAAATGGTTCACGTAGTTATTATCGCCCTGAACCTCAGCCATTGTTGGACGTATATAAACAATGCGTTCTTCGAAGTCGCTTTCAAGAGCTAGACCAGGTACATAGGGCGCTTCAGGATTTGCACCTGGTATATGCAGTGGGGTTGCTAGAAGAGCTGCAGCAGGGTGTGCCTCAAGCAGTACCGGGCGACTCTCAACCGAAGGGGAGTCAATATCCATATCCACGGCAGCAATGGTATCCTCATAAGCAGCGGGTTCTTTAGGTTCTTCGTATGGGATACCGAAGTGTTCGCAGAGCTTACGGTCAAGATACTCGGGGTCGAAGTCTTCATGGTGTCCATCTCCTTCAAGAACCACTGGCCTTGGCTTATTTTCCTTGCTTGGTTCTGTATCACCATCCTTCTTCTTCTCTGGTGGTGGTTTGGCGTGTAGCTGTTCGAAGAGGCTTCTACGTTGTGCAATCTCTTGCTTTCTTGCCTGCTCAGGGTCAAACCGAAGACGTGGGTCCTTCCTAGGGTCTAAATTACAGGTCGGAGAGTCGTCTTTGCCTTTGTAATTTGTTCCCTTTCTGACGTCTTTCCGATCTTGGTAGTCGGTGTAGCCACGGTACTTGTCAGATTCATCGGGCTTTCGACTATCTTCTTTTCTGCTGCTGTTCAACTTTTGGTCCTCTGTTTTCTTCGAACTTTCCTTCTCACGTTTTCTTCTTTCCTCCCTTTCTTTTGACATTTCCCTACATAATTCCTTATCTCTTTCTTTCTTTTTTTCTTGGGCGATCTCCTTAACCCTTTCTTCTCTTCTGTCGACGTCACGCTCCCTATCTTTTTTTCGCTCATGGATGATCTCTCGTTCGCTTTTCTTTTCTAAATGTCTACTTTTCTTTGGGTCTTCTTTTCTGAAAGGTACAACTACATTGACAGGAACATTTTTGGTGGTGTTTGGAGACTTGCTCCTGGTGTATTCCTTCGTGGTACTGGATGTAACTCCATTTCCTAATTGTTCCTTTTCAATTTCCGATGCCCTATCACTAGAAGGCCCAAATACGAGCTCTTCTTTACTCAGCTCTTTTTCTTTAGTCACTTCCTTTTTCGGTTTCTGGTCTTTCGGTATTCTGAAAGATTTGAAATGTGGTGCACTGGAGCCATAGACTTGATTCAACGCAGCTTCGACCTGGATTTTTTTCTGATCTTCTGCTGGGCTTTCCTCTTGTGTTTCTTTCTTTAACTTTTTGCTCATCATTTTCAACTTTTCCTCTTTTCTCAGTAGTTTGTTATTAATTTGTTCCTTCTTTTTCTGCCTGTAAATCCGTCTGTCTATTTCATCATCTGACGACGATGATAGCTCCTTTTCAAGGGACTTTAATGGAGATACGTTTTCATCTTTCGGCCTGCAATGCTCTAAAATTGTTGCTTCTGACAGACGCTCAAGTTTTACCTTGCAGTTCATCATGTAGTTGATCAGCTTCGAAGTGCACTGCGTGATGTAGTCTGGACAGCACGCACATTTTTGGGGGTTCGTTTGGTTTGTTGCTAAGCCTGCTGCAGAAGTCATGGCCAAATTCACAGAGTCAATCCCGTGCGATGCAAGAAGGTTTGCCTTTCGATTGTACCCAATAGCACTCTCCTTAGAGCAACTAGAACCAGTAAGGATGGGTGTCTCATCTTTCGGGGGCTCCTTTATTGCGATACTAATATCTCCTTCAAGGTCTTTTTCGACGTCCTTAGGCTCTGTATTTACTTCTTCACTTGGTGTAACCAGATTATCAAACATCAGATCTTGTGACAGGCTGCTTTGGGCATCTAAAACCGCTACTGGGGGCAATACAGGAGTCTCAACGGTTACAGAACTAATTTCTAAGGATGATGCCGTTTCGCTGCTCAAATCTCGGGAAGTTTCCTCTGAAACGCGATCATTAATGTCTACTGTCTCAGCATCTGGAACATGCTCCTTTACAACAGATTCTGTTTGTGCTATTTCAGAAGCAGTGTCTGGTACCTCATTACCATCAAACCCAGCAAAACCTTCATTGTCAATATCTATGAAAGCACTTTCCCCTGTTTTGTCGTCACTAACCGTTCGACACTGTTCCACCGAGGATGGCGAGAGAGCATTTTCGATTAGTGATATGACTGTATCTCCTGGCTCCAATTTGTCCTTAGTTTTATGGCAGTATTTATTGATAACATATTCTATGACATCATCAACCGATGACCTTATGCCCGGACAATTCCCTCCTTGGCTTGAAACCTTCTTCAAAGGCGGTGGCTTTGGTACGTAAACACTGGCAGTAGTGTGCCTATTGGAACCACACAGAACTGTAGCAGATCCATTCTTACTAAGCAGAAGTTTAGAAGGCTGCCATTTTTCTAACTGAACAACACAAGGCAATATTGAAAAGTCCTTCAATAACTTTGTATAAAGATTGCTGACACTCTGATTACAAACTATGTTGTCCTCACATTCTTCAAATGCAAATTTAGCAGGCTTTTTGGACTGGGTAACAACAAGATTCAGTCGGTGAATGACTTCTGACAGATCATCCTCTTTTGACTCACCCATTAAATTACCTTAAAAGCAAGGATTACTAATTAGGGACGAAGCAAGGACTCCTAAAAAGGAAAATGCAGATACGATGGGGGAATTTTAAGATGTATGCCAGCTAGTTGGCTGTGAGAGGGGATTTTTAAGTCACTTCTCAGCTCCTAGCCTCCAACATAATCTTATCCTAAAACAAAGCCAAAATCTTAACAAGAGCTGGAAGCTCATATGGCACTTGCAAGGATAGGTGGCCTGTTAAGGTTCATTCTGTCGAGGTCGTTGAGGGATAGGAAAATCCTGGAGGTACAAATGATAGTGGGCCCTTGAAGAACATTAAAATGTACCGTGACCCAGTCCCGCCTGAAACGGAGCATCTGCAATAAGTTATCTGTCATTTACCAGGTTTCATTCAGATTTCCCTCCCTCCCCTCCCCTCCCCTCCCCTCACGATGGTCGGATCGGGGAAGTGACTTCTTGTGGTCGGTGCCCTGACGTGCTTGCCAAGTTTCATCGTTCTAGCACATCTGGAAGTACCTTAAAGTTTAACTTAGAAGCCAACTCATTTGTGTGTCATTTAACTGGATACACTGAATATTTGAATTCTGCAAAGGGATTTTTTTATTTTCCACTATCTGCTCTAGTTATGAGGCTCAGATATCTCCAGCCGTCCCCACAGCGTAAATTCTACTATGACACAGGGAATTTTAATCTCAACACAAATGCGGCTTTTCAGTGGGCAGTTGTGAGATCGGTGAAGATTGCTTAGTGCCTGAACAAAAAAAAATTGATAAATCTTTCTCGTAAGGCATACAGCAAAAATACAAGCGCATAGAGGCACCACAAATCACACGGAAATTCCACTATTCGAAAATCGAATATTCGTGAATAGCGGAACAACGAAGTAACTCATTTTCAGCGGGTCTTCAAGCCAATTTAAGTGAATAAGTGATGGGTAAGTAGATTGTCCTATCCTAGCCCTTTTCGATTAAACTTTAACTGGGGATCAAAATAATTTCAGAGCACCCCACTACCTCCCCACATGACCGGATCAGGTCCGATTATGTATCTGATGTATCTAGGGCTTGTGCTTGTTTTCCACGCCAAATTTCATCTACATCCATCCACTTATGCGTCTGAAAAGATTTCTGGTTCCCCCCCCCCCCTCCAAATCCCCGACAGTTACCGAAACCGGTCCGGAATTTAAAAGAAGATCTGAGACCCGTGCTCTTTCCAAATATCAAGTTTAATTCAGATCCGGTCACCCGTTACAGTTACGCATGCCCCAAGATTCCGGATTAATCCTCCCTCCACTCCCCAACAATGGTCGAACGAGAAGTGACTATTTCAGAGTCGGTTTGGCCGGGTCCCTAATATGCCATCGCCCTAGCACATCTGGAAGTATCCTAAACCACCATCATCGGACTGAACGACCGACGAAAAGGTGATCGGTACATGACACTTGAGCCGACCGCTGAAAGTTCCATAAGAACTAAGGAAGCCCCGGAAGCGATCCATGGATCCTACTCTATATAGCTCGAAATATTAAGATCGAAGTATCAGCAGAATACTATGGCTTTTTATTACTTCGAATTCATTTCCATTACTTCTCAATAAACAAGCCTGACAGTTTTGGAAACAGGCTGCATTTTTGCAACAGAAAAAAGAGCAAACAACTTTTTCTATGTACAGCATAATTTGCCAAGTACCGAACCACAGAGACTATTCAGAAAGAAAGAAGAAGAGGAGCTTGTTCCTCCCCAAACACAACAATGGAGAACTCTACATTGTATATCATCAGAAAAAGGAGAGGCCTACACGGCAGAGCTTTCACTGACTTAGAGAGATAAGTGAGCAGCAAGAGCAAGGACTCTACTTGCAAAAATGGTTAATCTATCTGGAAATTCAAGAAATTAGATGTAATACTTGAAGAATGACATGGTACTGTTGAAGATGCTGGCGTAGGTTTGAAATCTTCCTGAAATCTGCACTGGTAGTTCCAAATTATGGATTAGACAGATAGGCCTTTTCCTTTTACTCCGCTATACCCATGAAGAGGGTCATAAATAAGTAAATAAAATAAATAAGCAACGATCAACTTACAATGGTACTGAAGGCTCTCTGGTCCAGGAGCAAAAAATGTTATCGGGCAGCTTTCATTCAGATTATAGGCTACCTAAAAGGAATACCTGGTTCCAAAACAAGTAATAACAGATGCGTATCAGAGAAAAAAGATTGCTTCCAACCCTTTCATCCACAACTCAAAATAAGATCACTCAAAGGTAAGGCGAATTGCAAACCTTAGCCAAGAAAAAGACTAACAGCCCGGGCCTAGCTAGCAACAACCGAAAATCTACTGCAACTAGTTAACGATCAATAACCAAGCTTAACGCCATTTTCAGGACAGGTATTCTTCCAAAAATTTAGAGAAGTATACTGAAAGAAAGTTCTACTCTTCTCATGTTTTAATCCAATTTTTCCGAAACTCCCGTCTTGGAACGCTTATTTTTGTGAGTGTAGTTCTTAGAAATTTTGAAGTCTGGATGTCTTTTATCTACCAAATATCAAAATAACAAGGAATTTAAATTGCAAATTACTGCACTTAGCCCACGGTTAGTCATTTAAGAATGAAGGCAGAAACATCAACATTCAAGATGATCAAAGCTGATAAGATACAGTCTGGGTGCAGCATGAAGAACTAAATTAGAGGTATGCTTATTTAAATTCCTCTCTCAATTTACAACATTGTTCTTGCTTATAATCCGATAAAATGGAAAGGGAGAACAATAAACTTTGGATCAGTGAACAACTAACTGTTTCAGCGATCTTTCTGTCCGGAAACTTAAATGAAAAATTTATGTTTGTATAGATTCTCCGAGTTTCAAAACTTCTCCTTCGTCCACTTGCTGGTTTAAGCCGCGTTCGATTTACCCTTGTCTCGGTTGTCTCAGCCCTGTCAGCCGAATGCCGTTTTATTTAACTGCCTTGTCCGCTTAATGCCGTTTTATTTGTCCTGTCAGCTGACAACTGTCAGCGTCCTGTCAGACAGGACGCCGTGAATGATGACATGATCTCGGAGCAAGTTTCAGTCCTGTCTCAGGTAGATTTCTCAACTTCGTTTTATTTGTGATGCTTGTCCGTTGAGTCATTCACCTGACAAGGCTAAATAAAACGGATTTTAACCGTGACAAGTCAGTAACAAGAAGACAAGACCGAGACAAGGAGGACTCAAATCGAACGCAGCTTTAGATGATCCAGCCGCGAGGCAAACAGAGAAAGGCAAACGAGAAAGAGCCATCTGCCGGTTTTAACGCGCTACCTATCAGTGAAAGAAAATCCAGGAAAAAACTCGATGTTCATGTTACCTATTGACAAAAACATGCAATAATTTCGGACAGCTAGGCGCCGTGCTGTGAACACATGGAGTTTTGAAAGAAGAACCAGAGGCAAACACAGCCCAAAACATTAAACAATTTTATATAACGTGTCTGTTTTGGGTATGAATAAAATGTTTTTGCAAGTATTTTGCAATAAAAATTTCCTGTTATGGTTTAATTGTTTACTATCAGCAGACGTTCAGATAAGCATACCTCTACATGAGAGGTATCCAACCTCCGACAAATTTTCAAGAAAAGTCTATCCTTGCAGAGATATATCAGGAATAAAATGGTACTAAAAAACATGATAAAAATACTAGATTGAAGCTTATACAGGATCACTTCGTATTTCCGTCCTGTTATCAATATAGTAATAACATTCTTAAACTTCGAATGTCCCTGTGACACTTCGCAGTTGTCCAAAAAATGAAAGAAATATCTTGACTCTTCTTCCTCTTTTTTCCAATATTTTCCCATTCTGACTTCTTTTGACAGTAGGCTACTCCCAATTCAGTAAAATACAATAACAACCCCCAAACTTGAGCTCAGGCATATTTCCATCATGGCAAATATTCTCCCTCGCAATTCTGATTCCTTGCCAAGAATACTTACATCCTATTAGCTACTCAAAAAGACTTGTACCACATTGGCTGATTTCATCTGCTTTTCTTTTGGTCTGCTGTTTTTATGGCACCTGCCTTCCGGTCAAGTATCATATGTACCGATCACTTTTTATTATTATTATTTTATTTCCCAAAAAACACGCAAGGTGCTAACATGGAGTAATGACAAAAGAACAAAAGGAAAAAAAATACATACACTTCTATCTCACAACAAAAAAGCACTCAGTAAACTATTTTCACGATCTAGAGTATTCATAAAACGTAACCGACGTTCTTCAATAACTACAAATGGTTGCGCTATGCCGAAACTAAACACAAGTCGTCGATTGCTCTTCCATAGAGGGATACCTAAAAGGAACTTCGCATAACGGAAATACAGTTGGCGAATAGCTGTTTTTTCAGTTTGATTAAACAGTTCCCGTCGGTCGGTCCGGTGATCGCCAGTTAGGATACTTCCAGATGTGCTAGGATGATGAAACTTGGCAGGCATATTAGGGACCCGACCAAAGTAACTTGGGAACCGTCACTTCCCCAGTCTGACCATCGTGGGGGGAGTGGATAGAGGGGGAATCCGGGATCTTGAGGTATATCTAACTTTTGAACGGGATACCGGATCGTAATGAAACTTGACATTTGGAAAGACCTTGTGTCGCAGATGTCTTGTCTCCAGTCCGGACCAGATCCAGTCACTTTGGGGGTGGGTGGAGGGGAGGGGCAAATCATATGATACGCTCTGAGTGGAGGGATCGGGATGAAACTTGGTGGGAAGAGCAAGCAACCTAGGTACATCAGTGACAGAACAGGACCGGATTCGGGCACTCTTGGGCGGAGTTGGAGAGAGGCCGGAATTCCGGTGATCTGGAGCTAAGGTACTTCCAGGTGGGCTAGGATGAAAAACTTGGCAGGCATAGCAGGGGCAGCTTGGAAATAGCCAGTTCCCCGATCCGACCATCGGGGGGGGGGGGTTGGAGGAGGGACGGGGAATGCTGAATCTTGAGGTACGGTATGTATAACTGTCAAAGGGGTTATCTCTTGTCTCAAATGTCCCATTTAAAGTCCGAACTAGATCTGATGAATGTGGGGGGGGGGGGCCGGAAATCTTGTGACACGCTTAGAGTGGAGCTATCGGTATGGAGCTTGGTGGGAATGCCCTAGGTAGATCAGTGACAGTACCGGGCCGGATTCGGGCACTGTGGGGGAGTTGGGGGGGGGGGGGTCCGGAATTCCGGTGACCGCAAGATAAGGTACTTCCAGATGTGCTACTGAAACTTGGCTGCAACCTTACAGATTCAACAAGATTGGCTTAGAAATTGTCATTTCCCAGATCCGACCATTCCTTAAAGTACTCATCTTGAACGCAAAGTAAAAAAAAAATTATTTTTAAGCAAAATATACAGTTTTATGATCTCCATCAACCCATGATCATTTTTGCCTTAAGGGTTTTGCTTACAAATGATCAGAACAAACCCACGATTTGGCAAATTCCTACTTTCATCCTCTGCCCAGTCTTGCAAGTGCCATACGAGCTTCTAGCTCTTGTTTAAACCTAAACAGCAACTAACATTTTCAGCATTAACACTCTATGCATTCAAATTACGTACAGCACATGTACGGAACCAAAAACTGACACAAAAAGTGCGGGATCCTGTACACTGGTTTACACGCTGGAAGAATAAATATATGCTGAAAAAATATCGCCTGCGACGCTCACTTTATTTTATCACGGTTAGTGCTGAGTAGCCTACAGTATCTGCTGCTGCCGAGACGTTGCTCTATCGGTTTCTGGAAATTCTTAGGATCTTGGTGATCCACAGTAAAAGATAGAATTTGAATGAGAAGAAGTAAGCTACAGAAAAAAAAAAATGGATTTAAAAAATTTGCGACTGCGCCGCACTATCTTTTTGTCTTTGGTGTAATAATAGAAGCTGCTACCGCAATCGTCCCCAGCAATGTATTGTCCAAGTGGGCTTCGCAGAAAACAATGCCCAGTAGCTGGCTAACCATCTTTCATACCGCCCTCTAGTGTTACTCTTTGTATGTAATCCTTTCTGTTCAATTTTTTTAAGTAATTCAAAGCTAAAATTCCTAGTTTCTAGGATTCGGTAAATTTTTTGAAAGATTCTATTGAAACATTAGTTGCATTTTTGCTGTCACCATGGTAACTGGATCTGCAATTAGTCATTTTTGCAGTTACCGTGGTATCTGATATACGGTTGCTCTGCAAAAACGATAATTGCTGCAACCAGCTTTTCGAAGTCATCCTACAAGAAAAACTGATATTCAGGCACATCACGAAGTGCCAAACTTCTTTCCCACCAATTTGACAAAAACTGATGAAAGTGAGATGACTTTTACAGATACCATGATCCGTTACTATGGTCGGACAGTGGTATCTGAATACCAGATACCACGATAACTAAAAAAAAAACGCCTTTTGACAGTGGTATCAGATACCATGGCAACTACAAAAACGACTTTGGACTGTGGTATCAGATATCATGGTATCTACAAAAACGCAACTATTGGCTCTGCACCCCCCAATAGAAATGCACTTGCAACGCAGCTGCATTTGACTCTATATAAGTCATTTTTGTCACAGCAAGTTCATGAAAATGGCACTGTTCAAAGTCAACAAATGCTCAATTAAACATAGCTCTATTTTTTATTATTTATTCTTTGGAGTAGGCGAGACGAACTGGCAGAAACTCAGGCCACAAAATGCCCATTACATACCTCCAGGGGCGTCGCGAGTGGGGGGGGGTGCAGCACCCCCCCCCCCACCTTTTTGAGATTCAGTAAAATTGTTCGGTATTTTTTCGATAGCAGAACTATTCAGTATTACGGAGATTCGGTAGTTATACAGAATGCCAAATAGGCTATCGGTACAGATCTATTCGGTATAAAGATCGGGATTCAGTATAATTGCCAGGGTTCTGTAGTTATCACGAATTCGGTGAGAGAAATTAACTCAAATTATTTGGTCATTTTTCGATGTCAGAACTATTTGGTATATTTATGGAGATTCGGTAGTTACACAGAATCCCGAATAAGCTATCGGTCCAAAATTTTCGGTATCATGATTGGGATTCAGTAGTTTATTTGGTATAATTTCCAAAATTCGGTAGTTACCACGAATTATCCCAAACCCAAATATTATTCGGTAGTCTTTCAATCCCAAAACAAATCGGTATAATAATTGGACCGGGATACGGTAATTATACAGAATCCCAAACATACTATCTGTCTAAACCTTTTCGGTATAATAACTGGGATTCGGTAATTTATTCGGTATAATTGCCAGGACTCGGGAGTTACCACGAACCTCGGAAGAGGTCGAGTGAAGCACTGGTCGCAGACAAAAGGACTGATCTATGATTTCATCGATAGTCCTTACTTTTACCTTGGATCCCAAAAAGAAGATCTAATCATTAATGTTTTGAAAATTCCACCCGCGGCTCGTAATATTTTCTATTTTGTGGAACAGAGCATCATTTAACTGGGGTTTTAAGACAGTTTTTGGATTGGGGTTTTTTAACATTAAATGCTAGAATCTAGATGGAAATAGTTAAATTTGGCAGGAAAAAGCTAACTCTAACTCTAACCTATCTAATCTATGCCTGGCCCTGGCTATGGCTATGGACAACTATCGTTTTTCATTTTTCCTTTTTTGTTATAGGCCTAAGGCTTCAAAAAATTCAACATCAGATATTACATACATTTAACAATGCAAAACGGATATGCCTGCTACATTTTAGTAGAGCTATATTATATTTCTGCCCCTCTTCTGCAAAAATTACACAACAAGTGGCCTTTTTTATTGCCGATTAGTTCAGCGATAGTGTAGCTGTTTGACTTTTTGACATTTTTGATGTTCGCCGGATAGCTGTTCGCCATACTGCCATAGCTGTTTGTTCTAATTTCTGTTTTTGTCCTCAACGGCTAAGGTCTATTGCCTAAATTCCTGTCCATCGCCTATCGGCCTAGGACTCGCCGATAGGCGATGCACGTTGCCTCCAACGGCTATCAGCTATCGAAAACAGAAAATAAGCACGAATCGGCAAACTTCCTTCGTCTACCGGGGAAATTTCTTTGGCTATCAAAAACGCCACTACAGTCAAAAAATATGATTTACCACTGAATCAAACAAGTAACGTCTTACCTTCAAGGCTGCTGCAAGGCTGGTCAACAACTTTATTTCCAGTCTTCCAACTTTTATTTTTTTCTTACTGTTGTATGTTTGCTCTTTTCTTCTTTGATCATAACATTGCTTCCACTCCAAAATTTTGAAAATCCGTAGATGTAGTTCAAAAATCAGGAGAAATCAGGAGATTCGAGAATCCAGAAAAACGGGAGATTTATAAGGAGATGTTCTAGAAATCAGAAGTTTCTCTTGTTGTTGTTGTTGTTGTTTGAAGGTTGACGTTTGGGCGAATCAATCGCCCGTATACGTGCGTATCCTCTAAAACTTTATTCACTTCTTTTGTCAAAGTGCGGCTTTCTCGCCTTGTCACATATATAATCTTGAACTGCGGCCGTCTGGCCTTGTCAAACTTTCTAAGATTTTTGGGGGTTGGACAAAGACGTCGTACGGAGTATAGTGATTAGTGGCTCAAATCAATTTCCACTTTCCTTTCCTTTCTTTATTCCTTCCTGGGTGATGCTCACTTTTCGATGTATCTATCAAAATAAATTATTTAACACTTATCCTATATATACAATTCACAACACATGTTGCAGGTTTGTACTCTTGATATACTTCGTCAGTAAACACACTGCCTTTCTCCGGGCCCATTTCGGGGAATTCGCGTGACCTAATATCGATCTCATTGTAAATGCCCTGAAATACTTAATCACTAGATTCTTAAAATCCACTCTTTGTACTTCGTATTTTTTACAACTCATCAGAATATGTCTTACATCTTCATACTCATTACATACATCACACAGCGGAGAATCTACTCTCCTCCATCTATACATCACAGATCTTGTTCTCGCATGGCCGGTTCGTAATCTAACAAGACCAAAGTTTTCAATGGGATCCCAAAAATTTAATATTAACTACGTCTTGTCTTCGCCAAATCCAGTCTTCGCCAGGCTAATCATCTGAGAAAACCAATTTCAGATATACCTGTATAAGCCATATCTATTTGACGATACTGATCGAAACTTCCTGGTGTACTTCTGCCAAATTTCCGGTTTCGGCCGAATTCCGAGCAAACTACTTGCCCAGCAAAAACAAAAAATAGTTCAGAAACGACTTCAGCGTATCTCCTTATCCCTATAAAGAACATCTAATCAACTTCAAATAAAACTTTAACTTCTAAAAAAAAAAATCCGGTTTCAACCGGATTCTGGACGAACTATATGCCCGGTTAAAAAATGATTGTCATATATAGATTCAGCGTTTTTTCTTACCCTTAAATCTATCATCTAATCAACTTCAAATACAAATTTTGCTTTTAACAAATTTTCCGGTTTTGGCCGGATTCCGGACGAACTATTTGTCCGGCAAGAAAATGGTTTTCACCATCGTGTTCAGCACGTTTACTTACCCCTAAATCGAATATCTAATCAACTTCAAATACAAATTTTGCTTTTATCAAATTTTCCGGTTTTCGCCGGATTCCGGGCGAACTACTTGTCAGGGAAGAAAATGGTTTTCACCATCGTATTCAGCATGTCTTCTTACCCTTAGTTCAAACATCTAATCAACTTCAAATACAACTTTTCCTTTTAACAAACTTTCCGGTTTTGGCCGGATTCCGGGCGAACTACTTGTCCGGCGAGAAAATAACTTTCATATTCGGATTCAGCGTGTCTCCTTACCCCTAAATCCACTATCTAAACAGCTTTCAAAAAATATTTTTTTGCCCCTTAATTTGAAACCCCTCCCCCACCCTCAAATATAGAGCTACAGAGCCCATCTTCGAACTTGACTTGTACTTTGACCCAAAGGATCCTCCCACCAAGTTTCATCAAAATATCTCAATCCCTTCGAGAGTTATCGTGCGCACAGACGGACAGACGGACAGACAGACGGACAACTTTTGCGATGTCATAGGTATCCGTCACTAACGTTTTGGGATCCCAAAAATGGTTACCGCAACAGATCTTTGGTTATGGGTCAAATCTTCAGGTGGGGCTTTATAATCATACAACTCCATTAACGGATTTAAAAAATTTCTAAAAATTTCTTCTCTTTCCTTTTCAATCAACACATTACATACATACTGCATAATATATTCTTGTTGCGTCGGCTTAACATTTACTGTCTCCCCAGACATAATTCCCTTTTTTGGCATACTGTCTGCTAATTCATTTCCAGCAATTCCAACATGTGCTGGGACCCATACCAAAAGGATATTATTTCCAACACTTTCAAGATTTCTAATCAACTTAACTACACTATCAACCAACATACGGCAAGAATCATGTTCTTTCTTAAGCGGAATTCACACAAAGGGCGTCAAATTATTTGCCTGGCGTTGCGAACTTTTTCGGCTGGGAGCCGAAGCCTGACGAAGCCTTTTTTGGGATCCCAAAACGTTAGTGACGGATACCTATGACAACGCAAAAGTTGTCCGTCTATCTGTCCGTCTGTCCGTCCGTCCGTCTGTCCGTCTGTCCGTCTGTGCGCACGATAACTCTCGAAGGGATTGAGATATTTTGATGAAACTTGGTAGGAGGATCCTTCGGGTCAAAGTACAAGTCAAGTTCGAAGATGGGCTCTGTAGCTCTATATTTGAGGGTGGGGGAGGGGTTTCAAATTAAGGGGCAAAAAAATATTTTTTGAAAGCTGTTTAGATAGTGGATTTAGGGGTAAGGAGACACGCTGAATCCGAATATGAAAGTTATTTTCTCGCCGGACAAGTAGTTCGCCCGGAATCCGGCCAAAACCGGAAAGTTTGTTAAAAGTAAAAGTTGTATTTGAAGTTGATTAGATGTTTGATTTAGGGGTAAGAAGACATGCTGAATACTATGGTGAAAACCATTTTCTTCCCTGACAAGTAGTTCGCCCGGAATCCGGCGAAAACCGGAAAATTTGATAAAAGCAAAATTTGTATTTGAAGTTGATTAGATATTCGATTTAGGGGTAAGTAAACGTGCTGAACACGATGGTGAAAACCATTTTCTTGCCGGACAAATAGTTCGTCCGGAATCCGGCCAAAACCGGAAAATTTGTTAGAAGCAAAATTTGTATTTGAAGTTGATTAGATGATAGATTTAAGGGTAAGAAAAAACGCTGAATCTATATATGACAATCATTTTTTAACCGGGCATATAGTTCGTCCGGAATCCGGTTGAAACCGGATTTTTTTTTTTAGAAGTTGAAGTTTTATTTGAAGTTGATTAGATGTTCTTTATAGGGATAAGGAGATACGCTGAACTCGTTTCTGAACTATTTTTTGTTTTTGCTGGTCAAGTAGTTTCCTCGGAATTCGGCCGAAACCGGAAATTTGGCAGAAGTACACCAGGAAGTTTCGATCAGTATCGTCAAATAGATATGGCTTATACAGGTATATCTGAAATTGGTTTTCTCAGATGATTAGCCTGGCGAAGACTGGATTTGGCGAAGACAAGACGTAGTTAATATTACATTTTTGGGATCCCATCGAAAACTTTGGTCTTGTTTCACTTGGCGTTACGTTTTTCAACGCCTGGCGTGACGAATATCGTCAGGCGTGGCGAAATTCGCTCTCTGTGTGAATTGGGCTTTAAGATATTGTAACGCCGACGACGAATCTGAACAAATCATCCACTTTCGCACATTTCCATCTGACTTTATAAAATCCAACGCTTTAAATATCGCTAGCAGGAGCTCTAAGGAGATTTGTATTCATAATTTATTTGTCAAAAGGGGAATAGTTAACATATAGATGTAGAGGGATCGGCAACCAAAGGAAGGGAACCCAACCCTAGGCTATGGAAGAAGGGCTCCTCGAAACAAATTTTGTTTAAAAATAAGGTTTAAAGTACAAGTTACCTGAAATGCCTCATGAAAATTAAAACGATTGCTCAGAAATTGACTTAAAAGAAAATATGCATAGGGATCGACAAAAATAATATTAAAAAAAAAACTAAATTAAACTGTATTTTGTAAATGATTTAATTATAATTTATAGCATTTTTTCAAAGGAAATATTGCAGTCTGAAATATTGGATTTTGAAATTTATTTGTAAGCTACTTTCCGCGGTTTTGTGTCTGATGGAACTACTTTTCATGTTGTGATTTGGTTGGTATTGAAATTCTTGCGAGTGGCTGTGACGATTTGCGGGGCTACAGGCAAGCCCGGGAAGAAAATATATACAAATTATTAATGAAATTAGAATTATAAGTAGAAACGAAAGATTTTTGTTGAAGGTTATCTACTGGAAATTTAGAAAATAATTTCAAGTTTATAAGAATATTTTGTTTTGGAAAGAATAGGTCACGTTCAAGAATTTAAGGAAATGGGAATATTAACCCATTCGGTAGCCCAAAAAGTAAAAATTAAGAAAAGTTCTATGTCAGCTAAAAAAAAAGAAAAAGGAAGAACCTGAAAGTATTTAACTGTCTCGGCACATTACTCGTAAATCTATAACGCACTGTGCAGCGGTCATGCAGTGGACAAATTCTTGTGAGATACCCAGGGATGTCGCTAGCCAAAACTCGAGGGGGGGTGGCGCCCTGCCGGCGCCCTGCCGCCCGTTTCAGCTTTTCGTCGTATATGTAGCCAGTTGATAAAACTCGTGATACCTGCATGGGCTGCATGCGTTGAAGATTGAAATGCCAAAACTCGAGGGGGGTGGCTGGGCGCCTGCAGGGCAAATGCAGCGGACAAATTCTTGTGAGATACCCAGCGATGTCGCTAGCCAAAACTCGAGGGGGGGGGGTGGCTTGGCGCCTGCCGGCGCCCTGCCGCCCGTTTCAGCTTTTCGTCGTAGCCTATATGTAGCCAGTTGATAAAACTCGTGATACCTGCATGCGTTGAAGATTGAAATGCCTAGTCGTATCTCCGGGCTCAGGGACGGTTTGAACGGCTCGGGCACGGAAGGTGACTACCTCAAAATATACGTCTGGGCTCATTCGTAATAAGAGGAATTCGTTTTCGCAAAACCTCAACCCACAGCCCGCTAATACCACACCGAATGAAGAATGCATAGCAGACTGAATGAAAATGAGCGCCACAGGCGAAGTTTTTGAAGTAACCTATAACTTTTTTCGAATTAAACACTACTTCCCCCCAACAAAATCTTGCTTTTAATATGGCCCAAGCCGCGATATTCCAAGCAAACCCGAATGAGATGACGCGATGGCGCTAAAAGAAAAAATGCGCCGCAGGCAAATTTTTTTGGAGTCCGGTAGGATTAGAACGTCATTTCGAATACCAAATGAAAGTAAAGGGCCATTTAGCACGGATCTGCCCGTCTGTCTTTGTGCACGACAAATCCAGAAAAAAGTGACATATTAAGCCTGAAGTTGGTGATCTGACCCTTTCCGAAAAAGAAGTACTGACTGATGATCAAATGATGATGAAATGACGCGTTGTAATAATCAGGCCTATCATATAAAGATGGACAGACTAACACTATTTTATTTTCACTACTCGCTACATCATCTGGATACTAACTGAATTCAAAATCACATGTTACACTAAAGCACGGACACTTATTTACATTTTTACATATTTATCAAATTCCCGAAACTACTTAATATTTACACTGACCTGAACTTGAACTTACAACCCTTATTAAACTTGAACCCTATTTACAAACTGAATATTTATCACTAATTATTTTAATACAAGATAGCCCCCTTCTAAAAGAAAATAGCGCGACCTCGCGCGAAAATATTACAAAAATACAAATGCGAGAAAATGCAAAATATACAATTATGACTAATCTCGCAGGGGATAACGAGATGTCATAAATAAAAAGAAGAAAAATGAAATGAAATTACGAAATGGAAATTAACTTTAAATCATAACTGAGAATGGAATTATTATCGTGCTTAGTGTAACAAAATACACCCTAGAAAATTGGATTCCCGAAAAATTCCGTTTGCTTTCTTGTCCTTGAAGATTTTCGTATGGGTTGTTCGTCTGCATCTCGTTCTTCTGTGGTTATGGATGAGTGTGGCTGCGTCTGCTGTTGTTCTTCTGACTGCATCTGATGATGTTGACCTGGCTGTGGGTGGTGATGCTCATCTGACTGCCGTTGCTGCAGGTAACTTTCTGTCTCTGGTGGCTCGTGGAAAGACTCGAAATGGTCCTCCTCCGGAAAGTGGCCTGCTTCTGTAGACGGGACTGACTGAGGCCGTATCTCTCGAACAGCAGTTGGCTCTGCCGAAGCACATGTGGCTAGCCAATTATCGAGAGAAAAGGAAGGTGTACTCTCTTCGCTGCATGGCTCGTCAGTGGTGGAGGCTTTCGAAGAGACGTTTGTGCTCCCATCGTCTATGTCTGCCTTGTTGTACTTCCATTGAGACTTCGGGTAAGGCTTTAAGCGGTTGACGTGGATACGCTTTTTGATCCCGGTTTCTTCGTCCATGATTATGTAATTGTGGTCGTTACAGACTTCAACGACGCGAAATGGACCATCGTATGCTGGCTGTAACTTCGATGATATGCCAGCTTCCGGGATGATTCTGCGGCAGAGTACTTCATCATTAGCCTTGAACTGTTGCAGTTGGGTGTTCTTGTCGTAGTAGACTTTCTGCTGCTGATGATACTTCGATGTTCTCTCTGCTGCTAGTAACCTTGCGTTTTCCACTCCTTTCTCGACCCTCGTCACGTAGTCATCATACTCGTACCATTGCATACTGTCATCTGCTTCGCTGCTGCCGAATACGATCTGATGGGGAAATCTTCCATCTCGGAAAAACATCAAGAAAAAGGGAGTGTCGCCGCTCGCCTTGTTAGGACTGTTGTTCAAGGAGTATACGACGTAGGGTAGGTACAGGTGCCAATGTCGGTGGTTCGCCTGAACAAACTTGGAGAGAGCAGCTTTGAGGTCTCTGTGGATTCTCTCCAATTTCCCATTTGATTCGGGATGGTACGCCGTTGTCCGGATTCGCTGGATCTCCATCTTCTTGTAGATTTCTTCGAGTAGGCTGCTCATGAAGTTCTTTCCCTGATCTGAGAGAATTGAACGAGGGATGCCGAACTTCATAAAAACTTCGTCCACCAGAACCTTAGCGATGGTTTCCGCACTTTGGTTCTTAAGAGGAAAGGCCAGTAGATAGCCGGAGAAATGATCGATGACTGTCAAGATGTACCTATGCTGCTTGGAGCTGGCAGGATGTATTTCTCCGACTATGTCTACTGCGATCCTCTTGAACGGCTCATCGGTGACGGGCAGTGGCTTTAGTGGAGCTCGTCTTGGATCCCTCTTGTGGTGGCCGATAGCTTGACAAACAGGGCAGTTGTTGATGAAGTCGCCAACATCCTGGTACATTCCTTTCCAGTAGAACGTCTTCCGAAGTATCCGATAAAGTCTCTCGATGCCTTGGTGTGCTCCTATCGGGTTACAGTGGTAAGTAACCAAAACTTCGTTTCGTAGACTTTTAGGAACAGCCAAGAGCTTGTCTTCGGACCGGTAACTTCGTTTGGGACGCCGGAACAGTAGCTCGTCTTGGAGAAAGTAGCTTTCTTCGTTATTCTCTTCATCGGTGGTAGGCTTGCGTATTATGGCTTGTCGAATTCTTCGAAGCTCAGGATCTTGCTGCTGATGTTTTACCCATCTCTTCTTCATGTGTGGATCAGCAAGATGGACTTCGAGCAAGTTAACGTTGATTCGACTCAGCGCATCTGCATCCTTGTGGTTTGATCCAGGCTTGTGGGTTATGGTCATGGAACCTGCATAGTCCTGGATCTTTAAAGCCCATCGCTGGAGACGTTGATTGGTGGAGACTGACTTCTGTAGGTACGACAATCCTTTGTGGTCAGTCTGAACTTCGAACTTCCTTCCGTAGACGTACTCTCTGAAGTGGTCGAGGGCATAAATCAGGCATAAGCATTCTTTTTCGGTCGTTGTGTAGTTCAGTTCAGCCTTGTTGAGTTGACGGCTTGCATAAGCGACTGGATGCAGAAGTCCTTGTTTTCTGATGAGGAGGATGGCGCCTAGAGCGAAGTTGCTTGCATCAACTCGAACGACGTAGTCTGCAGCCGGAGAGAAATCTGGCTGAGCAAGAACCGGAGCATTGGTGAGTGCTCGCTTAAGCTCTTCGAAGCTTGCCTTGCACTGTTCGTCAAAGAAAAACTGGACGTCCTTCTGAAGAGGACGGGAAAGAGGAGCTGCGATTCTGCTGAAGTTGTGGATGAAACGTCTGTAAAATCCGGCAAGACCAAGAAAACTTCGAATCTGCTTCACGTTGTTTGGAACCGGATAGTCGACGATGGACTTCACCTTGTCTTCGTCAACACATATACCATGTTGTGTGATTCGATGACCAAGAAGCTTTATCTCTTTTACCGCAAGCTGTGTCTTCTCAGGACGGATGCGCAATTTGTGTTCTCGAAACCGCTGGAACAAAGCTGAAGTGTTGTTGATGAACTCGTCGAAGGTGGCTCCATGGAATATTGTGTCATCTTGATAGGCTTCAGTTTTCTTCAGCTTGTCGATAACTCTGGCCATCATGCGTTGGAAGGCTTGGCCGCTGGTCTTCAAGCCTTGAGGAGTCACGGTATATTCGAATTGATCGTCCCATGTGACAAATGCTGTGTACTTGCTGGATTCGGGCTCTAGTTCCTGTTGAAAGAATCCATGTCCCAAATCACACTTGCCAAAGAACTTCGATGATTGAAAACTTTCGAGGATGGTGCTTATTCTTGGCAAGGGATGAATGTTGTTGAATCGAGTACGCAAGTTCAGCTGCCGGAAATCCGTGACGATCCTTACTCCTCCGTTCTTCTTTCTTAGAACAAGCATTGGTGCGCCCCATTCTGATGTACTTCTTCGAATTATTCCTTGCTGAAGCATGCGCTGAAGCTGCTTGTCTGCTTCGTGTCGCAAGGAGTGCGGGACGCGGTATGGGTGTCCACGATACGGTTGGGCATCTGCTTCAAGCTGGATTCGATGTCGGTACGTACTGCAGCGTCCAAGAGGTTCGTCGTCGTCCAGGACGAAGATGTCAGCATAAGTCTCGATCAGGTCTCGCAGCTGACGTTCTTCTTCTCTGGAACATTCTGGAAAGCTGAACTTCGACTGAAGCTCTCGGAGACGCTCGTTGCTAAACCAGTTGTAGTTGTCTGATGCTTGTTGGTGCTGGGCAGAACTGGACTTCGAAGACGCTGTGTCTCTGCTGGAATCTGGATGAAGTTGATCGTCGTTGACAGATGAAATATCGGCGAACTTCTGACCATGATGTAGGCGGATGCGCCTCCCAGTAGTGTTGAAAACTGGGACTTCAACCTGACCAAGAGCGTTGACTTCGTAGAGAGACTCGACACCAAAGGAAGAATTGTGAGGTCGCAAGTGAACAAGCTTGCCAGCATGAAGTTTGTTGATCTTCATAACAACCAGCTTGGCTGACCAAGGCTTGAGAGTGACAAGAGAAGAAACCCTGGCAAAGCTTTCAAAGAAAATCGGGTGCTGAACACCGTTTACCATGAGGAATTCAGACGAAAGAAAAAGATCAATTTTCATCTGACGAATAATATCTGAACCAATCAGGGAAGGATAACGCATAGATGTCGTAGGCATGATCAGGAACTTGTGACGAAATCGTTGTCCACTAAGCTCAACTTCAACATCGGCCTGTCCGATAGGCAAAATCGGATGACCGGAAAAAGACTGAAGTTGGAAATCAACATTTCGAGAAAAAGTGGCAACGTCGACGGAAGGAATGCTTTGGAAAATATCATGACGCATCAAAGAAACTTCACTTCCGGTATCAATCATAGCAAACGTAAACGACGGACCAACAATAATAGAACACTTTGGCAACGAAGAACTGATATGTACAGTATTTACAACACGCCGACCCGCATATCCCCTTTTATGCGAGCCGCGAGCCAGAAAAACAGTTTCTAGCTAAATGGCCTCGACGGCCACAGGTCCAGCAACTACCTGGAAACCGGCTAGTTGGACGGCGGCTATTGCTTCGCTGAAAACTCCGAGGTCCATCCCTTGAAGACTGCCGAGATGAAGGGCGGTAAGATTGACGCCGACCTTGTCGAGCAGAAAAAGAGTCATTCTTGGAACGGAAATCGTTCCGAGGACCATATCTACAGGGAGATTGGAAAGATTCGGAAGACCGAGAGGAAACTGAGCTGTTTCTTGAAGAAACAGACGGACTTCTAGACTTGGACCGGTATTTACGGAAACGGACATCAGATGTCTGAGGGGACGAATCTTCGAAAGATACTGAAGGCTTACCAATTGGTTTCAGAATCCCGTTGGTTTCCTGTATTCCGCAAATCCTCTCGACTTCTTCAGCTCTGCATGCGGCTGCAATGGCTTGTTGGAGATTCTTCTCAACTCCCTGTCTGTAGACTTCGCGTTTTGGGGCCGGGTTGAGCCCACTGAGCAGCGCCTCCAGGACAATGCTGTCCGTAGCCTTCCTTTCTTCGTCCGTTCCCTCCTGATACTCTTCACAAATGTCTTTCAGCTTCCTGACATAAGATGCTACGGTCAGTGAGCCTTGCTGCATAGCCATCATCCTGGCTATTGGCGATGAAGTAGGCCGGTAGAATTTGCTTCGCACCAGCTTTTTCAGTTCAGTAAAATTTTCACATTCAATATCACTAACCAAGTCCTTTGCCTCTCCTTTCAGCCTGAATTTCACTATTTCCACTATGTCCTTCTCCTTGTAATAGCTTCCCAGCATTTTCACTCTTTCTTCTGTCTCTCGTATCCATTTTAGAAGGTTATCTGATTGTCCACTGAACTCAGGAAAACTTTCTGCTACTAAAAACAAAGGAGGCACACTTATATTCACTGTCCTTTCCGCCATTCTCTCACTATATGTACACTATTTACAGTTCATCTCCTGGCAGGCTCGCCATTTCTGTCATATAAAGATGGACAGACTAACACTATTTTATTTTCACTACTCGCTACATCATCTGGATACTAACTGAATTCAAAATCACATGTTACACTAAAGCACGGACACTTATTTACATTTTTACATATTTATCAAATTCCCGAAACTACTTAATATTTACACTGACCTGAACTTGAACTTACAACCCTTATTAAACTTGAACCCTATTTACAAACTGAATATTTATCACTAATTATTTTAATACAAGAAGGCCTGTTATTACATCTTCCTTCATTGCTGACTCACAAAGCCGATTTATTATTATGTGAAACACTGGAGGAAAATTCTTTTTTACAAATTCTTTTCTGTTAAAAGCTTTATTCTTGAAAATATACGCCACAAGCAAATTCAGCCTAAATTTTGTTGAATCGAGAGATGTTGGTACATAACACATCGTGCCGGCTTAGAAAAGTCTTGGTAATCCTGAACTACCCTTACTGACTTTTCCCGGGCGCACTGCCAGCACCCAGTTTGGCTGAATTTTTATGGTCGGGCGCTACGCGAGCGCCCATACTAGCTCAACGTTTTTGGTCGGGTGCTCTGCGAGCGCCCAGATTAGCTCAACGGTTTTGGTCGGGCGCTCTGCGAGCGCCCGTTTTAACTTTCTTCTTTCTTTGGGGGGGGGGGGGGGGGGGTGTACCACCCCCCATAGCGACGCCCGTGGAGATACCGCCTCTAAACCTAGCCTCTTGAAGCCTATTTCCGAAGACACGTTTGCCTACCCTACATAAACTTCCGCCAAAAAGTTTAAGGTTGCTAATGCTAAGTATAGGAATGCTCGGCAATAATAAATAAATGTGTGTATAACAGAAACGCGTGAATTCGGTGAAGAGTTCCAGACTTTTGCCAGACTTCCAGCCTCCAGGCCAGGCTCAGCAAAAGAATAATCAAGAAATATAGCCTTTCGAAGAAAATCCGGAGAAAATTTCGTTGAATAGCGAAAAATCAGTAGAAAATCAGTAGATCAGAGACGTATTCTCGCCGTTCCCCGAGGACTCCTCGGGGAATCGAAGGGAACGGCGAGAATAGAGGGGTCACTTCATGCGGACTCCGCGTACGGAAAACAGCAAGAACACTGGGAATGCCTCTAAAATGGATTGTGTTCGGAAAAAGAAGATGCAGTTGACGAAATTTATTTGGATCCACTTTATTTTTGGTTTTGCTCGTCCTGAATGTTTTTAATCAATTTTACATTGAACCAAGACCAGCAAAAATTGATTCCCCTCCGAACCTGAAAGGAACTCCTTTTTGATGATGGTGATGATAATCGGAGCATTCCCCGTCCGTGGGGACTCGCGAGAATACGGGGAATGAGTCCCCGGGACAAACAAAACGCGGGGAATCCTCAAGTGGAGTCCTCGGGGAACGGCGAGAATACACCTATAAAAACATAACGCCTCCTCGCGTTTTTCGCTTTTCCTCGCGATTCTCCTCACGAGTTTTTGCTCTTCTGGGTAAAAACCGGATGAAAAGATTTTCGTTTGGTAAAAATCCATTTCTATGGATTATGGATTATGGAAATCTATTTCAACCAAGTGCCATATAGCTATCGTAATTTCTGTCAGTCCTTCGGTCGGTCTGTCGGTCGGCCTGTCCGTCGGTCTGTCGGTCCGGGTTTTGCTAGTTCGGGCACTTCCACGTACGGTAGGACGATAAGACTTGGCTCACGTATCATGAACCCGAAAAGATTGACTTAAGAAAGTCACTTTCCCGATCCGACCATCTGAGGGGGAGTGGAGGGAGGGGGATTCCGGAAACTTGAGGTGCTTCTAACTCTCGAACGGGTGATCGGAAACTTGATATTTGAAAGATCTCGTGTCTCAGACGACTCACTTAATTTCCCAACCGGATCCGGTGACGTTGGAGGGAGGAGGAGGGGGAAATCGGAAATCTTTGGAAACACTTAGAGTGTAGGGGTCGGGATGAAATTTGGTGGGAAGAATTAGCACAAGTCCTAGATATACCGCTGACAAAACCGGACCGGATTCGCCACTTTGGGGGGAGTTGGAGGGGGGTCCGGAATTCCGGCAATCCCGTGAGTTCGGTACTTCCTAATGTACTAGGACGATGAAACTTGGCAGGCATATCAGGAACCCAAACAGAATGACCTGAGAGTAGTTGTTTTTCCGATCAGACCATCGTGGGGGGAGTGGACAGATGGGGAGTCCGGAATCTAGTGGCACGAATAACTTTTGAACGGGTGATCAGAATTGAATGAAACTTGGCAAGTGGAAAGAGCTATCGTATCAGTTGTTCATTTTAGTTCTCGGCCGGCTCCGATACTGGTGGGGGGGGGGAGTTGGAGGGGGCCACCGGAAATATCGTGAAAAGCTTAGAGTTGAGATGGAATTATGGGGAGAGCAAGCATAGGCCCTAGATACGTTCTTGACAGAAACAGATCGTATAAGAGATCTTTGGGAGGTGTTGGAGCCAGATGGAGGGGGTTTCCTGGAATTCCGGTGATCGCAAGTTAGGATACTTCCAAGTGTGCTAAGAACGATGAAACATGTCAGACATATTAGTGACCCGACCAAATAAATTTAAGGACCCGACACAATGCCCTAGGAAAGCTTCCGTTCCTGGATCCGACCATTTTTGGGGGAGTTGAGGGAAGGGTAATCAGGAAATTACTAACTTCGGTAGGTTCTAAACGGGTGGTCCGATTCGAGTGAAACTTGATGAGCGATAAGAAATGATGACCTAGGTATGAAGCATGTGTCCGAACCACATGCAGTCATGGTTGGGGCATTTGGAGGGGGGGGGGACATTGCAACATGCACAAGAAACAAACCAATGGCTAAATCGGATGCAGGTTGGACAGAACCGAGTTTATTCGGCTTGAAGGAGGTATTTTTGTGATGTTCTCATCCACTTTCTTGCATCACCTACTCGTGACAAGTGCCATATGAGCTCGTAGCTCTTGTTAACCTTTGTTTTCTTGCCAGACACGTGGTTCACCCGGAATTTGGCTAAAACTACTAATTTGGTAGAAGTTTTTTTTTTCTGAAATCCTTAGAGATTCCAAAGAGTGCATTTCTCAGCGGATCAGTCATTTCATTGGCCGTAATCCACATAAAAATAGCACTTTCACTCTTTGCTTGTTCCTGTTCCTGTGTCTTGTATACTCCATAAGCCCGAAACTCGAATCCTCAAAGTTAACTCAAATCCTATGTCAACCAATCAAAAATGTTTGTTATGTGTAGCGCCAGTAACGTTTCTGGCTTTTCGCTGTTGGTCATCAAAATGTATCATCAAAATATATATCTGCTTTGTTTAACTAGGCCTACCGCGTAAAGATATGATATAAACCGGAAATTTCGGACAAAGGAAAATCTTCAGATAAAGTCTAGAAAGAGGTGTGTGTCTTTATAGATAAATAATTCCTTTAATCGGATATTCATTGGGTTTTTGACTATATCATCGGTATTCCGGTCGTGCTGGTCACAATCTGGGGTAATAATCTTGATGACTATCTCTCCTTGCCGATGTAAAATCGCCGGGTACCTAACGGAAGAGCCAGACGCGGTATCACCTCGGGTATCACAGCTGCTCTCGAAGATCGCCGTAATTGTTTGACACAGGATTTGATTTGTTGAGTTTGAGTCATTACGGAGACGTTTACTCCTTCTTCCTGAGGATCGCTAATATGACAGTAGCACTTCTTCTGGCATATTAAAAGTTTTTTTAATTAATTTATATTATTTAAAAAAAAAAAATTCAGTTATTATTCTTTCTGAACTTTGAGCCTTTTTGCCCCGTCATATTTTTGACTACGGTGCAGAGTTTCTCAGTGTTTTAGCACGAAAGACGTTTACCTTTATAGGCATGTATTTTGGGATTCGAGCCACATTAAAGGCAAGACTTCGAATGGGAAGTAATAGAATTTGGCCGAAAATAAGCTGGACTTTAGAAATTTTGCTTGCGGCGCTGAGTTAATTTTGGTCGGTAAGGTAAGCCTACAGAAGCTGCTTCCGGGGCTTCGGCCTATTCGCTAAAAGCCTAAATAGCCAATACCTAGTATGACGACCGACCGTTTGTCTAGCTTTATAAAAATCAGTTCTGGTAGGTCTTGAAATCTCTAGAAAAAATTAATTCGATTTTGGTGTTAAGTTTCGTGTCTATTCTTTCTAATTGGTGTAATTATTTTGCTTTTCCGTCCCCTCCCCCCATAGCCACGCAATTATTTATTTATTTGGTTTGCTTGAGTCTCAAGAATTTCAAAACGAGATTTATTACTTGCTTGATTAACCTATCTACAGACCACGTCATTATGCTCTCAATAACTCCCATGTACTATACTGCTTACCATATGATTTTTTGGACGGATTCCTGACCGGTTTTTTGACGGAAAATTTGACGGATTTCTCGTCTTGATCGTCAGACTTTTACGGATTTTTGAACTACCAGAACGGAAAACCTGCCTTCACGAAGTGGAAACACTGGACTGGACTGTCCTGCCTTCGAAACAGTGTTGCCACTGGTCGCAGAATTCTGCGATTTGTCACAGGTTTTCGAGTTCTCCCCAGATTCACAGCTGTGACAACATTGGTCACAGGAAATCGCACTTTTGCCAAAAATGTCGCAGAATTCTGCGACAAGGCTAGCCAGAATTCCGTGATTGGCAAGACAAGCAGCACTGTACTTTATCTCGCCATTTCTGTGTTTTATGGCACTTGCCTTTTGGCCATATAAGCTAAGACGATGAAACAACAACCCTAGGAAATGTTCTACGAAACTTTTCTCTATCGGAATTCGGATTCGACCATCGTCGGTGGTGGAGGGATGGGGAATCTGAAACCCTCTTCAAGTTCAAGTTCAAGTTCTTTTATTGTTTGGAAATACATTTTATAAAATAAATACATAACGTCCCCAGCAGGGAGACTGGCTCGAAAGCCGGGCGACACACATGATAAACGAACAAACCCAGAAAAAACGGATGCCATCACACTTCTCACTCCATCTCATACCCCAAAAAAAATAATTACCAAAAAATTTGTATTTTATAAATAATTAATTATCCGATAGCTGAACGGCCGGGAGCTACTCACTAATATTCATTAATAAGTATAGCTTTAATTTTAGTTTTTAATGTTATGAGTGACAGACTCTGATTAAAACAAGATTCATATTTATTCCAATATTTAGTAATAATATTTTTAGGGGAAAATCTTGATCGCTCGGAAATAATTAAAGGCATAGGAAGCTTGCTCGAAGGACAACGAGTATTGTACGGTCGGACTGAAGGAGGGCCTGGAAAAAATGATTTAAAGCAAACTGGTAGAGCAAACCAGCAAACTGGTCTAGTATGCGTAAGTTGATATCGGGTGATCCAATTGGAGTAAAACTTGATGAGTGGTAAGAGAAGATTTCCTAGATGACCTATTCATGTGTCCGAACCGAATTCAGCCACTGTAATGGAGTTGGGGGAGGGGTCCCGGAATTGGTGCGGATCACATAGGGGTCAAATGAGTGGAGCGATTGACTGAGACTCGGAATATAAAAATTTAATGTGCCCTAGACGATCCATTTTGGGGTCCGGACAGGAGGGGAGGCAAGGGAGGGGGGGGGATGGAATTTCCTTGAAAAGTGCTCAGATTTAAATGAAACTTGATGGTTGAAAGGAGAAAATACCCTAAAAAACATACAGGATTCGAGCAGGGTGGGAGGGAGTGGGTTAGACGGTGGATTCCGGAACATTGGTGGCATGCTCAGGGATCAAAGGATGACGATTTCGGTCAGTTATTTGTCCCACCTACTCGTAATAAGTAGCACATGAGCTCGTAGCTCTTGTTTTAGATACTTATCGGTGTACCGAAGTACCAAACATTGAAGTAAAAAAAAAAAATATGATTATAAATCTGAAAAAGCGAGATTTCTTTTTAATAATATGTTTTTTTAGTAGCCTAGTTATCATGAAACAAAATAGTTGGGTGCAATTTAGTGGACTGGACATTTTTATGGCACTTGAGCTTACTCAAGTGCCATATAGCGATCGTAATGTCTGTCGGTCTGTCCGCATTTTGCTAGTTTGGGCACTTCCACATGAACTAGGACGATAAAACTTGGCACGCGTATCAGGGACCCGGTCGGATTAACTTGAAAATAATCACTTCCCCGATCCCACCATCAGTGGGGGAGTGGCGGGATGGGGAATCCGGAAATTAGCAACATTTATAACTTTGGAACGGATAATCGGGCGTGCACAGGGGGGCACAAGTATGAAATCTATTGATATCTAGCCTAAAATCAGTCAACTTTCAAGAAAAGGACCCACCCACCCCCGACCATAGGGTACAAAATCTGGTTTTGGGTTTGGGACCCCCCCACCCCCCTGGGAAAAATCCACAGTTTTGTTCAAAACCACCCACCCCACCACCCCCAGACTAAAAAAAAAAAAAAAAAAAAAATTGATGATTTGGACAATAATTGCGACGACAATCTTGATGATCTCCCACAGTGGCCGGATCTAGTCCACAGTGGCCGGATCTAGTCCGATTCTGTAAATGCTGTATCTAGAACAAAAGCGTGTTGTTCCCATCAGTTCACTTGGATCCCTCCAATCTTTATCTAAGTATGTCACGAAATTTCCGGCCCCCTCGCGAACTCCCCCCCCCATCCGATAGTTGTCGCATTTTGTCCGCATCACCAAATAGAGCACCTGTGACACGCCCTCTCATTGTCAGTTATCACGTTTTATTCGGATCCGATCACCAGTCAGAGGTGGGTCCCGGAATTCCGGTGATCGCGAGTTAAGGTACTTTCAGATGTGCTATGACGATGAAACTTGACGGACACATTAGGGACCCGACAAGACTATACCTTGGAAACTGCCAGTTTCCGGATCTGATCTCTCTGGGGGGGATTTGAGGGAGAGAAAATCTGGACACTTTCGACACTTTATAATTAGCAACAGTACATGTCCCGATATTCAGTTCAACGCAGGACAGGATCCGGCAACTATGTACGTGGGCCCTGGACTTACTTAGCCTATATAATGGAGTTCTCGGGACCGGACTTTTTGGGAAGGAAAAACATAACCTCTAGACAATCATTTATAGAACTGGATCGGAACCGGGTTTTATCGGATGAGTTGGAAGGGGAGGGAGGCCCGTTAATTTTGTGGCATGCATAATTCTGGTATGACTGACAGAACTTGGAAGACCCCTTAAATTGCGCATGTTAACATCAATGTGGTGAAAATAGTTTCGATCAACGATATCTACACTTTCATGGTCCGCAAAGGCTCATAATCATTTGTACCTCAAGGGTTTGGGTTAAAAAATCCTTAAAAAAAACCTACACTGTTTCCGAAGCATACAAGTAAATCAGAGTAAAAATGGCTTAAAAGAATTATTATAAAAAAACTGAACCAACGGATCAGACAACGATTGTCGAGTTGGAAGGGGATCAGTGGAAATCTCATTGCACTCTTAGAGTTGAGGTATCGGTATGAGCCTTAGCAAGACGAACAAGCATAAGTCCTATACATCACCGGGCACTATTGGCAGAGCTGGAGGGGGGGGGGTCCCAGAAATCTTGTGACATGCTTGCTTAATTCTGGAACGAGTGATCTGTTCCGGATGGAATTGACATGAGCACAAGTCTTGTCTGTTCCGTTTAAGGTCTGTATTAGGGACGGAGTGCAAAAGCCTGAGCTTGCCGCATGAGCTTTCAGCCGTTGAACTTTAGCCTATTGCGAAATAGTAGAAGAAAATAAAAAGTGTTGCTCCTAGTCGTGTCTTTTGATGGTCCGAACGATGTGGGGGGGGGGAGAGGGAGGCGAGTCCCTATATGTTTGTAAACAACACATCCACCAATAGGAGTAGCCAGATCTCAACCAACTTGATGGAAAGGTATAGCTAGGGTCCTAGTTATTCCTTCCGACCGGACCACTGCAGAGAAGAATTCGATCCAACCATGTAGGGGGAGGTTGAAGGTTAGGGTTAATTATATTCTTGTTAACAGAACATCTACTAGATATAGTTGCCGGATCAGATAGAAATAGTTGTCGGATCTCGACTAAACTCCGTTTCGAGGGTCCGAACACGTTACGGCCGCTGTGTGGGTCCTTCAATTTGTTTTGCATCACATCTACCAGAAGGAGTTGCCCTTGGTGGGAAGATAAGATATACTTTTTCGACCCCGGTCATGGGAGCCCAAAGTTCTTGTCAACCGCCATAGAAAGAGTTGCTGGATCTGAGCTAAACTTGTTGGGACGTTACAGAGCTAGTGTCCTAATAATAATGTATTTTGAAGGACCGAATCAAATCACCTTTTTTGTTTGCATACGACAACACAACCAAGTGATTTACTGCCAGAGCTCATACGGGGGTCGAATTGGGTGTGAACCATCAAAAGCCAGAACTACGGCCCTAGCTCTAACTTCTCAAGTTTGGTGAGATCCGGCAACTCAGTCTGGTACATAGCTCAATCTGCTGTTCACACAAATTTGGACCCCCTTCCTCCCCACAGTGTTTGGATCATCAAAAAGACACAACTAGGAACAACTTTTTTATTCTCTATAGCATTTTTCCACAAAGAAAAAGGGTCCTTTCTCGAAAATTATGGGTCTCCTTTCGTTGTCCGTATTATAGATGTATGTCTATCGTCTTTCAAGGGATCCTCTTTGGTTACCCAGATCGGTCCAATTTTTGTTCTTCTGGGGTCCTGTTTTTGTTTATCAGAAGGGTCCGGTGGTAAGGGGTCTTGGGTCCCGTTTTCGAAAACTAAATATGGCTGATCTTTACACCATATACGCGAAAAAGGGATAAAGAAAACAAATTAGTAGGCTAAGTCTAATGCGGTAGCAATTCTTGGGAAGAACCTCCTATACTCGCGTATACCGGAAGATAGAATTTATCTTTCGGCACAAACATATCAGTTAAACGACAGGCTCCGAAAAATGTTCACAAGCAGCAGAAAATTTTCAAAGCGCTTCGGGAACCTACATCTGGGGTAGTCCTTCCAGAAAATTAAATTGCTCCTATACTGTAGCCTACGCACAAAAAAATCTTCTAGTTCCAATACCGACTAAGGGGTTGTCCACTGTCGATTTTAGTGTACAGCAAGTGCCCGGTGCCGGCACTGACTGACATAAGCCGACACAGGTTGCCACGTGTCATAACATTAAAATTAGCATTTTTAGAAGCAGAATCGCTTAATTTATGGCCGGCACCGGTGCCAGCACTTCTGATTTCGGTCGCTCCCGACCGGTGCCGGGAAAGGGTGCATAGCTGGTGCCGGGGAGTGGGTAACCCCTCGATACCGGCTTAAAACCATCACGACGACTGTTTCCAATACTACCTATTCAGTCTTTATGTGGTGGGCTATCGAATGATATGTTACTCGTCATAAAAATAAAATAAAATTGGCAAACCACCCACCCATTTATCAAGGTATAAAATACTAAATTTCGTAACTTTGAAGGGACCCACCCCGGATTAAATCCGCAATTTTCGGACTAAACCACCCACCCACACCCGGCTAGATGTCATAGATTTTAATACCTGTGCCCCCCTGGGCGTGCATTAAACTTGACAGGTGTCAAGAACAAGTGTCTTGGATGTTCACTGTCAAATTCGGATCGGATCCGATAATTTGGGGCGGAGCTGGAGGGGGACACCGGAAATATCTTGAAACGCTTTTTCTAGTTTGTGTCAAACCCCTACCCCACAATAGTAAAGCTCTGCGCGGATGAGTCATTCTTTGCTCAAATCTTTTGGGTGTTCGGAGAGAGCTTGTCTAATTACGAAGGTCGAAGGGGTTGGGATATGTAGTTGAATGTTAGTAGGGGTTGATATAGATTAGGGGGCGCTAGGGGGATGAAACTTGGCAGGCGTATCAGGGACCCGACCAAACCATCCTGGAAATAATCAGTTTCCCGATCCTACCTGGAATCCGCACAATCTCTTGAAACGCTTTTTCTAGTTCTTGTCAAATCCCTACCCCTTTTTCACAATAGTAATAACTCTGCGCATGGATGAGTCATTCTTTGCTTAAACCTAATCGAAGGTCGAAGGGGTTGGTACATGTTGTTGAAGCGTAGTAGGAGTTGATATAGATTAGGGGGAGCTAGGACGATGAAACTTGGCAGGCGTATCAGGGACCCGACCGTGTCCTAGACCACTAGGCTAATCGTATTTGTGATTCGACCGACTGCGGGAACAGGTAAAATAAGACCGGCTCTAATAGAGATAATTTGAATTGCACTTGAGCTTTCAAGTGCCATATAGCAATCGTAATGTCTGTCGGTCTGTCCGGGTTTTGCTACTGTGGGCACATCCACATAAGCTAGGACGATGGATTATTATTTGAGGTGTTCAGAACGTAGTAAACTTTAATTAGGGGTGAGTGAGCAACGTGAAGAGTATAATAGACGGAGTATCAGAATTACGATGGTCGTACGTTGAACTGGTATAATCTCATTTATAATATAATTCTGGTAAAATACTTGCAAGAAACATGTGTACTGGCTCGTGCTTAGTTGCCGCAAAAGCGCTGTGCTTTCTCGAGGAAGCCTCTGCCTGATTAGGACCCCCCTTGGAACTTTTCTTTAAGAGCTATAACTTGCTGGTCTTTTTGGATCGTTCTTCAAGAAACAATAAAATAAATCAGTTCAAAACTTTTCCGTTATTAATCCTACCCCGTGTAATCCCGTTCTCTTAGTCCGCATTCCCAGGATGATGTTGGCCTCCCCTGTGGATAGTTTCAGCCGTCGGCATTTTGAACCAGGACGAAATTAGCCTCCCCTGTGACCATTTTGAACTGTCGGCATTTTTAAGCCGCCAGCATTTCGGACGATTTCGATTTCGGGTGTTCCACATCTGAATTGTGGGCATTTTGAGTAGTGGGCATTTTGAGTCGTGGGCATTTTGAGGCGTGGGCATTTTAATCGTGGGCATTTTGATCGTGGGCATTCTGAGCGTGGGCATTGTGAGAGTGGGCAAAAAGATCGTGGTGATTTTGGGAACCACCCGAGGGATGCGGAGTCGGGAAACTAGTAACATACATAACTCTGAAACGGGTAATCGGACATGCATGGAACTTGACAAGTTGCAAGGACAGGTGTTTCAGATGTTCAGTTTCAAATCCGGACCGGATCCGATAACTGGTGGGGGGGGCTGGAGGGGGAACCGGAAATCTCGTGAAATGCTTCCACATAAGCTAGGACGAGGAAAATTGACAGGCGTATCAAGGACCCCACCAGATTGACTTGGATATGATCATTTCCCCGATTCAGCAACTGTGATGGGAGTGGAGGGATGCGGAATCCGGAAACTAGTAACATGAATAACTTTGGAACCGGTAATCGGATATGCATGAAACTTGACAAGTGTCAAGAACAAGTGTCTCAGATGTTCAGTTTAAAATCCGGGGGGACCTAGAGGTTCGAACCTTCCCAGGAAGAAGAGGAGTTGTAGACCTGCCTTTTTCACTTCTTTTTACTTCAACAAGTGTAAAATAAAATGATATTCGACTCTGTATATAACTCTCAAGCAAAAAACACCCGCCTACAGTTCGCCTATTCTTACAAGTGCCATATGAGCTTTCAGCTCTTGTTTTTTTAATCAAAGGTTATGAGAGTAAAAGTGCATTTTCGAAACCAACTGGTTTGTATTTTTGAAACTGAACTCAATCAAGTCTCGGATTGACGCGCACCTCATAAACCCAAAAATCTTTGAGTTTTTCAATTAATCTGAAAAAAGGACCGACATTTCGTTTGTCACAGCTTTTTGCGGCCAAATGTCACAGGTTCCGTAAGAAAAAGTGGCAACACTGCTTCGAAAATTGCGCAAGGAATTTGAAAAATAAAACTGAGGTTCTCGGCCTTTTGGCTAAGATCAAAGTGTAGTAGTGGTTCAGTCGAAGGAAGAGTTATTTAATAGTTGAATGAAGTGGAAGATTCAGTATTTTGATTCAAATTTTGCAAATTTCTGCTTTCTCTGCCACAGTGGACTAGAAATCGGTATTTGGTTAAAAAATATAATGTTACGGATGTTCAAAAGCTCGGTGACCTACACAGAAAGCTTTCTGCGGACGCATTTTGTAAAATAGGCCCTGATCGCGGTCTTATTCAGTTTTTTGTTGAAGAGGATAGTGTTTAGTTGAAGTTCTTTTTCTTTTTATAGTTTACTCCACTTGTACTACTTGTTTCTTGTAAGTGTAAGATAGTTGTGGGTGATAAATAAATAATAATAATAATAATAACAACATAAGCATACCTCTACTGTATGCAAGCAGGGGCGTCCCGACACCTTCCTGATAGGGGGGGTGCGGCTCCAGAAATTTACCGGAATTTTTCAAAGTTTTACCGGAATTTTTCGATTTTTTTCCGGAAATTCTCCGTAGTGAACCTCTGCAGAAACTCTAGAATATTGTTGTGTTCTGAGGTTCTGACTTCGACTACGTGTTACAAACGACAAAAAAAATATGTTCGTTAAAGTTTAACTGATAAGGCAGCTTATTTTCAAATCTGAGATACGAATATACCGCTCTGATAATAACGTTCGGAGTGTGCGCTGCTTGCATTAAAAAAAAAATCATCCAGACATCGAGAATCTCTCTTTCTTTCCTCTTTTAATGAGGTAACAGGAATTGTCTTAGCCGAGATGAACGCTTTCCATTTTAGTGGTAAGACATTTTTCAACTCAGGAGAGACTTCGAATATATCTTAAAAGTTTTGTTTTTTTTCGAGGCTCTCCTGGCTATTTCCGAGATCATGCCGGAACAAGGCTAACCCGTTTATCGTCTTGGCTTATCACTGGAAAGGAATCGAGAAATCTGTCGAAACTGGAGTAGACAGTACTGTGATATTATTCCTGGAACACTATTTGTAGTTGGGAATGGTGAAAATTTCAGTCGGTTGCCTAATTCTTGAAAGTTACATAAGCTTAAGAGATTACCGGAATCACCCGATGAATGATACGCTGTGTTGTCGGTCTGCAAGAACCACTCTGCTAAGTTGTGTGCCAGGGTCGTCTTGGCAAGCTGTGAGTCTACACTTATCCGGTAAGCAGCCAACTTCGGGTAGATTCCGTGGAGCAATTCCGGTAGATTCCTCGATCCAGCCTCCAGTAAATTCCCTCATATAAGTTCCGGTAGATTCCTTGTGCAAGATTTCAGTAGATTCCCTGAGCAAAATTCCGGTAGGTTCTGTGAGCAATGATCCAGTGTACTCAGAAATTCCAGTAGATTCCGTGGGTCAAGGTCCGGTAGATCTCCTGATCCAGCCTCCAGTAAATTCCCTGAGACAAGTTCCGGTAGATTCCTTCAGCAAGATTTCGGTAGATTCCCTGAGCAAAATTCCGGTAGGTTCCCTGAGCAATGATCCGGTAGATTCAAAAATTCTGGTAGATTCCGTGGGTCAAAATCCGGTAGATCCCCTGATCCAGCCTCCAGTAAATTCCCTGAGACAAGTTCCGGTAGATTCCTTCAGCAATTCCGGTAGGTTCCCCAAGCAATGATCCGGTAGATTCAATAAAAATCAAGTTCAGGTGAATTTTTTTAATTTGAACTGGCACGGCTTCGCCGCACCAGTCAAAATTTACCGGAATTTTTTTCCGCAAGCCTTCTGGGGGGGGTGCAGCACCCCCCCGACACCCCCCCTCGGGACGCCCCTGTATGCAAGTGGACAGAAATTTCTTCTTCAGGTGCATGGCATAATCTGCAGTTAAGGCATTTCTGAGTTGATTTAGATAATTTTTTGTGAATATATATTCTCTAATACTATGCTTGTGACTTTTACATTTACTGTGGTGCAGCTAGGTAAACTGTCTGTTCTTCAAAGGCCACCATATACTGCAATTTCTGTGCTCTCTGTAAATAAAAAAATTATACAGCGCCTGTCAGCAAATACTAAAATCATGGTTGTACCTGGCAGTGAAACCCAAATATGAATCATGCAAGCAGTCTGATGACCATTTTGGATGCATAATTACCGCATAAGAGGAGATCTTCCAAATCTAAGGTGGGCTGAGGTGGGCTAACCCGAAAATCCCTTGCTTAGCTTAGTTTTGTATATTGGCTTTCTACGACTTGATAAGGCACAGAAACATCAAAAGTCAAAATGACTTGGTTTTTCTTCCAGGACGTAGAACCAATACTAATATACTCTGTATCAATCAGTCTAGTACACTAGCCCCTTTTCAGGCATGGTGCTCAAATGTCTAGCACCATGCCTGGGTGCTAGACGTTCAAGCACTGTACCTTGGATTTCATGTATGGTGCATGGATTTCAGTATACAGTGCATACATGAAAAACACATTTTTCTGTCATCACAACTGAGTACTGGCTCGGACAGGGCTGAAATTACTACCATGAATTAGAGAAATCAAAGACAATCCTTTGTATATTTTTCACAACAAAAACAAAAGGGCTCGACTGATGATGGAGATGAAAAACCTAACAGCATCCTATCTTTTTTCCATGTAGAGTGTCCCAAGAGCCAGTATTCTGGTTGGCTGCTAAGTAGAAGAAGCTGAGGCACAGGACACTTTGCATGCAAAACCCTTGACTATGTAGAAAAGGAAATGAGATTTTTCATGTCTGTCATCAGCCGAGCCATGTTGTTTTTGTTATGAAAAATATATAAAAGATTGTCTTTGATTTCTCTAATTCATGGTAGTAATTGCAGGCCTCCGAGCTAGTGCTCAGTGTATGATGATAGAAACTGTGTTTTTCATGTATGCACTTTACACTGAAATCCATGCACCAAACATGAAATCCAAGGTACCGTACTGTGCTTGAACGTCTAGCACCCAGGCATGGTGCTAGACATTTGAGCACCGTGCCTGAAAACGGGCTAGTGTGCTAGACTGGTATCAATACTTTGGTTTCGGATTCCACACATAAATTCACCAACACTGATCAGAAGTAGTCTCAGAATTCTTTAATTGCTGTGCAGCAGTTCAGCTGAAGCAGAACACGATTTGGACCATACAGCAATTTTTAATCATAGAAACACTTGTCTAGCCAGAACACACATAAAATATCAGGGGGGGCTATCCTCCTAGAACAGAGAAAGGAACAGAAGAAGTTTTGAGTGTTCAGTGCAGTTGCACTTGACTTTTCTCAAAGGTGAATGATGCCCTTTGCCCTTTCTGCAAAACCCTGCCAATCGTCCCACCATTAGGTGCGACGTGCGCATCGTTCCCTTTCAGCCATCGGCTCCATGCTCTCGAGGTTTCAATATCGAAATATTTTAGTTCTCCTTAATTTCTGTTTTCGATCGCCTGGCAGGATTACATTGTCAGTCGCCAGGCGAACGGCAAACTGAGCAAAAAAACAGCATTGAAGACAGAACGGTGAACTGACAGGCAAACTGCGACAGGCGATCAAAAACGCAACTATTGAACACATGTTGATCATTCTCTGCAGCGTACAGCGAAACATGTTGAACACAGGGTGTAGCCAATCGCTGTACAAACAGGGGCATACCATTTCCATGCACTTGGTATGGTCAGCTTGTAACCTGGCTTTGATCTAGGTTTAATTTCAGTTCTACCACAATTGAGATGAAGCAGATGGGTTCCAGCTTGCAAAGGTGTCATGGACAGTTGTTTACCATCAATCCTTCAAAATTGATATTGAACGCATGTTGATCATTCTCTACAGCGTAGGCTACAGCGGGACCGGTCAACTACACGGTGTAACCAACGCACTCATCATTAAAATTATTGTCGGATATAACTGGTTACCTAAAACTGTAGTAGATAACTAACAGCAGTTTCCCTTCATGACGACTGGAATGAGTGTCCAGAGATATTCGACTAAGACAACCGATTTGCCATGTTTGGGTCTTAGTTTACCCACCCTGTGGAATTTTCCTCTCTTATTTTCACATAGCCCTTGAACATACAAGAATTGGTAGTATAATACGACATTTTTCTCAAAGTAGCCTAAGTGGTTTGTTACACCATAAGCAGCTTTTATTTTGCTTGCAATTGCTGTACAATCAAGGGCATACCATTTCAATCAATCAATCAATCATCGTGTTTATTCCTGAATATCTGTTTTACAACATGATAACATAGGACTGTCAATTTAAACAAAATTTTATTTAAATAAAAAAGCACTTGGTATGGTCAGCTTGCATCCTGGCTTTGATCTAAGTTTAATTAAAATCCTACCACGATTGAGATGAAGCAGATGGATTCTAGCTTGCAAGGTGTCATGGACAGTTGTTTACCATCAATCCTTCAAAATTGAGATTGAACAAACGTTGATCACTCTCTGCAGCGTACAACGAGACATGTTGAACATAGGGTGTAGCCAATCGCTGTACAAACAGGGGCATACCATTTCCATGCACTTGGTATGGTCAGCTTGTAACCTGGCTTTGATCTAGGTTTAATTTCAGTTCTACCACAATTGAGATGAAGCAGATGGGTTCCAGCTTGCAAAGGTGTCATGGACAGTTGTTTACCATCAATCCTTCAAAATTGATATTGAACGCATGTTGATCATTCTCTACAGCGTAGGCTACAGCGGGACCGGTCAACTACACGGTGTAACCAACGCACTCATCATTAAAATTATTGTCGGATTTAACTGGTTACCTAAAACTGTAGTAGATAATTAACAGCAGTTTCCCTTCATGACGACTGGAATGAGTGTCCAGAGATATTCAACTAAGACAACCGATTTGCCATGTTTGGGTCTTAGTTACCCACCCTGTTGAATTTTCCTCTCTTATTTTCACATAGCCCTTGAACATATAAGAATTGGTAGCATAAGACGACATTTTTCTCAAAGTAAGTGGTTTGTTACACCATAAGCAGCTTTTATTTCGCTCGCAATTGCTGTACAATCAGGGGCAGACCATTTCCACGCACTTGGTATGGTCAGCTTGCATCCTGGCTTTGATCTAAGTTTAATTTCAATCCTACCACGATTGAGATGAAGCAGATGGATTCTAGCTTGCAAGGTGTCATGGACAGTTGTTTACCATCAATCCTTCAAAATTGAGATTGAACACATGTTGATCACTCTCTGCAGCGTACAACGAGACATGTTGAACATAGGGTGTAGCCAATCGCTGTACAAACAGGGGCATACCATTTCCATGCACTTGGTATGGTAAATAAGTTTAATTTCAATTCTGCCACAATTGAGATGAAGCAGATGCAATCGGATGCAAGTTGTTTACCATCAATCATGTTGGACATATGGTGTATCTAATCGCTGTACAAACAGGGGCATACCATTTCCATGCACTTGGTGTGGTCAGCTTGCATCCTGGCTTTGATCTAAGATAATTTCAATCAAACCACAATTGAGACGAAGCAGATGGATTCTAGCTTGCAAGGTGTCTTGGACAGTTGTTTACCATCAATCCTTCAAAATTATTATTGAACACATGTTGACCATTCTCTGCAGCGTAGCCTACAGCGGCACAGATTGACTCCATTATTTCCAAAAGCTGTATTTGATTGTTTAATTATGGTATTCCAGAAGTAGTTTTTTCCACTCATCATGGGTTCAAGCAAACATCAGAGGAAGCGTGCACGTCTATTCCATTTGTTTCTTCGTTCAAAGCAAGCGCATAGGCAAAGTGAGTATTCTGTAAGGTTTAACTTTTTCATGCAGTGTCTTGGAAGTGATTTAACTACAATCCGTGATGCTCTAGAAGTGATTCAGAGGAAAGAGCCGAGTTGTTTTAGAAAAAGTGGAAAATGTATCTCTCATATTTTAAAGTATGACCTAAAATCTTAGGGCATTTCAGAAACAGTTGCTAAATATCAGATTGCATAAAGCTTTCAGGACAGTACGGTCGGAAATAATCTCGTAAATACTCTGTATGACCAAGTCCGAAACACGCCGGCGATCCTAAGGAAGAACAAGAAATGTCACCCAAACAAGTCCTCAAACTGACTCAAACCCTATGTTAACCAATCAGCAACGTTTGTTGTGGTGACGTTTCTGGTTCTTCGCTATGCACGCGGCGATTCTCCGTCGGCCTGAAGAGTTAGTCATCAAGAGTATTAAGCTGACTGAGGCGTCTCTGAAAATGCGTCCATTGAAAGATATTGTTTTCGACGATGCAGATGTTTTCGAAGTTAGCTTTGAGACAGGAAGTTGTGAATCACATTCTCTAATTACTGCACTTGCGTTTCCTTGGCATTATTATTATTACCATTTGCTTGATTTTTCAGAACTTAAGAGTGAGTATCAAACTTGAACAACAACAATAATTAAAATAATAATAGTATCATGAGCAAAGGCTAGAAACGTTACATCACATAAAGAATGAGTCGAAGAAGTTTTAAGCGACCAGGTCAATCCGCCAGACATGCATTAAAGATATATGGGGACAAAATGCCACCTTCTCTAGCGCATTTCCCACTGAAATAAAGCCAGACAGCGCCATTTTGTCAAACTGCCATCTCTGTGGCTGGTAGTCGAGTCGAAATCTAGTGGCGGATCACCAAAGAGGCGGAGTAGGTACCTGTCAGTGTGGCCCACGATAAAGGAAAACTGCTTCCGTGCAAACCAAGTGTGCGAAATGTGTTGTAGCGATTGCGATCCGGATTTAGCTAGATAGATAGATAAATCTTTTTATTGACCAAAAACCTTTCATGGCTTACGTCAAATTTGTTTGGTATAGTCAGTAGCCTATGGCTATAGGCTACGTAGCGACGTAGCTGGCACTGATCTTAACCAGCGCTTGGGCCGCAATATTTGTTGTAAGTATTTTTTCGTTGTTCTGTGAATGTATGATTGCATTTTTGGTACCGAAGAAATGAAAGGGAAAAAATATGGAAAGATATGCAAGCATTTGAGTCCTCAGGAAAAATGATATGTTGGTATCGAACGCGTAGAGATATCCCTTTTTGATACTGGATTTTTGACCTATTTTGTATTTAGATGCAAGGACAGCTTCATTTGCCCAGTGGTTGAAGACTGGGAGAGAGATTGAGATTAAAACGGTAAAAGAGCGAGACCAGGCCCAAAGGGAAGCCAGAGAAGCTAGGTAAGACTGTCTTTTGTTCGTATTCTTGAGGGGAGAGGGACGGAGCATAACATTCATCTTATGTCTGTTGGATGAGATTAGCTGTAGTAGTTGTAGTGTCGATTTTGCACTAAAGTCATGGCAATTTACAGTAACACAAACACAAAAAAGAAACTGAAACCCAGGCAAGCCTACTAGCGCTCCTGTGCGACACTCCCAGACGGATGGTCCCCCCGAGAGTTTTATATCTACAAATCCCCCCCCCCCCCGTGTTCCACCCTGTAAACCTCCCCGGTTGAATCTTTTAGTTTTTCGCAACGGTTCTTGGAGTGATTTTGAGGAAAGATGGGCGTTCTGTAGACACACCGGTACCATTTGATGGCAAGAACTGGGAGTACCCTTATGGGTAATATGATTCAAAGTGGACAGTAAGTTCAAATTAGAAAACGAAATAGAAAGAAAATCATTTAGCTGGTATATACGAATAGAAATAGAAGGTATATACGAATATAGTCAGGTAAATATTTGCAGCATTCCTTTAAATTTACACTCTACCTATACCCACCATCTAACAATATGGATAATAATATGGACAAGAACCACAAAAATGGCTTGACCGCTGTATCGGTTTCGAGAATAAATTGAATTGAACTTTGTGTTGAGAATGTTGTGTCATGTCAGCCTAACAGTTAGCCATGTTTTCAAGGAGAAATCGCGTGGACTGAATAAATTTATGCGCGGGTGGGATTGACTTACTCGTTGTCGTACAGGGCCGATTCAGTCACTCATCTGTGAATAATGTTGATTGTAATAATCATTTCTGTCGGCTGGTAGTTTTTTTCCGGCTTGGCAGTTCCCTCCTTTAAAGTTTAACTGCAAAGCCAACTTGTTTTTATACCTTTGATTTGAATACACTGAATTATCTTGACTCCCGTGAGGGATTTTTATTTTTTACGTCGCGTAGTCTAGTAGTGACGTTGAGAATCTCCGCTGGTTGCACGCCAAATAATTTTACGGCTAAGGCGCGGGAAAATTTGAATATCTGCAAAAACGTGCTTTCCAATGGCCAATAAAGTGAAGATAATGAAATGCTCGATTCCAGACTGCAAAATCACGTCTGAAGAAAGCCCTCTCTTCAGTGCTACCCCGTACAGTTTTCCTTTGTGGAAGGACCCAGTCAACAGAGAATTTTGCCAGCAGTCCACCAAGTTGATAAGCAAGTTCGAGCTTTCAACTGGCCAAGTTCTTCCTGGTTACTTTCACTTTTCTGTTGCCTTCATATTCATGGCTTGAAGAATGCAAATCCGCCATGATCTGTTCTTTATATCGGCAATTGACGCAATTGTTTGCCGCTGTAGTTGCCGAACATTTCAAACATAGAGGTACGTCCGTATAGAGGTACAACAAAAACCGTAGAATATGTACGTCAGCTAAAATTCAACAATCGCGGATAACAAAGCAATGAAGTAACGCGTTTTTGTCGGTTCTTCGAGCCTAATTAAGTAAAAATATGATGGGCAACCAGATTGTTGTATCTCAGCCCTGTTCGGATAACCTTTAAGCAGGGTTGCCACTCCATTGAAATTTTTCGTGCTATTGGAAACCAGAAAAAGTGTTCTTTTCTGGAAAAAAGTGCTACTTCAGAAAAAATTTTGGCGTGTTGCGCTTCGCGCAACACGCGACATCCAACCTGTGTCTGACTCGACCACACTACAACTAAAATTTGTTTTATCTTACTTTTACCGTCCATTTGCATTACAGTATAAATAGCCTCCTTTATTTGCTTAAATTTAAATTTTCTACCTAAAAAGCAGTAGCTTTGTTTTTGCTTCAGCTCCAGAAACTCCTGCACTGACTTACCAAGGTCCAAGAGCTTGATAGCCTAACTAAGCAGTTTTTTAGGCCCTCAATTCAAGTTTGTCAGTATGCTATCTGTGTTATTATGCACTTATAATTATGAACAACTGTACGCTGGCAAATAAAAATTGTCACAAATGGAAGCTTGTCAAAGTGAATTTGTTTCTTCTCACAGTCGAATTGAAAGTGTAATGAATGGTCAAGCTATGGTATAAATACGTATCAGTAAACCATATTTTGTCGTAGTATGCGAATCCACTTTATTTCTACTTCAGTTACTCCTTTGGGTTTGGAGCACTAAACTTCAAACTAATTGTGTGCCTGTAAACGGAATAGTAGACGAACAGAAGTAAAGTGTTCTTTTTAACTAAAAAGTTTTATTTTTGCTAAAAAGTTCTATACGCTCTTCATAAAATTACATCCAGATTAGTTCTTTTTTGGCCGCTAGATGCGCTGGCATAAAGTAAACAATGACATGTTACTTCGTGGTATACGTTTATCCGGATTTGTTCGGCCATTTCCAACTTGTCTTAGGCCTAGCCGTACTTGAAACTTCATAAAATGCCTCTACCTCTGTTTGTTCTCAATCCAACTCTGTTTTATCATTCTACATCAAGTTTGTCAATTTTGGCTTCCGACATCATTGCTGACTGCTGAACCACTTTACGACGGGGCTAATTAGCGGGTCGGTGTGAGCCGAAAGCCTAATCACTCATTCTCCATTCCGACAACTTGTCCCCCCTTCTCACGTGTGATTGTTATTGTTCCTCTAGCACATCTGGCGATAATTCGGTATTGGATTTTATGAAGAGCGTATAGTAGTGCTACGTTTTCTTTATAGTGCTACTTTTAGAAAAAAGTGTTAAAAGTAGCACTTTAGTGCTACCCGTGGCAACCCTGCCTTTAAGAGCGCGCTACCTGCACTTACGAAAGAACACGCTTGACTGTAGAACACAAAAACACGGACATACTCTAGTTGGATAATATAAGAAATCGTCGTATAAATATACAAAATCTCAATATCCAATCATACATATACACATCGCGGTCATTAGCCAACTAGTTGGCTACTGTAAAAAATTCCTATAGGAAAAGCCGTCGTTGCCGACTAGTTGGCTACGAGAAAAATTCGTATAGGATTTTTGTTTGTTTTCCAACTAGTTCGCCGCTGTAAGAAATTTCGTATAGGAAATCCCGCGTTGCCGACTAGTTGGCTACCAGAAAAATTCGTATAGGATTTTGTTTGTTTTCCAACTAGTCCGCCACGAAATTTCTTCGTATAGAAAATCCCACGTTGCCGACTAGTTGGCTACAACAAGAAATCACACAGGAGAAATTTATTAGCCAACTAGTTCGCTACCGTAAAAACTTCTCATAGGAAAAGCAGGCGTTGCCGACTAGTTGGCTACGAGGAAATTTCGTATAGAATTTTGTTTGGTTGTCCAACTAGTTCGCCACTGTAAGACATTTCGTATAGGAAATTCCGCGTTGCCGACTAGTTGGCTACGATATGAAATCGTATAGGAGAACAGTTCTTAGCCAACTAGTTGGCCACGACGAGAAATCGTATAGGAGAAAACTGTGTATCCAACTAGTTGGATATGTTTCACAGTCGTATTGGGATTTCAGAAAATATCCAACTAGTCGGATTGTGTGAATTCGCTAAGGGATTCCCGAAAATATCTAACTAATCGGAACAAATTTCAGTCTTAAGGGTCTCGGAAAATATCCAACTAGTTGGATGTATGAACACGGGTAGGAATTTCAGAAAATATCCAACTAGCCGGAATAGCTTTCAGTCATGGTCTCTGAAAATATCCAACTAGTTGGATTGTATGAATACTGATCCGAATTTCAGTAAATATCAAACTAGTCGGAACAGCTTTCAGTCTCAACAAAGATTTCGACCCCATTAGTTGGCTATGCGCCACTTTGCCTCACACTGAATGAACTAACGGCCATCGAACTGGATAATCAGTGTCTCTTTACATATTTTTTCATTTTAGCGAATTAGTTTGATAATTCATCATTCCTTGACTAATTTTCTTATTTTAGCGAACTAGTTGGATAATCATCTTGTGTCCCTCCCTATAGGAATTTTCTTATCATAGCCAACTAGTTGGACAATCATCGTTCGTTCCTATCGGAACTTTCTTATTTTAGCCAACTAGTTGGATAATCATCCTCCGTTTCTATAGGAATTTTCTTATATGTGCCAACTAGTTGGATAATCACCCTCCGTTCCTACAGACATTTTCTTATATGTGCCAACTAGTTGGATAATCATCCTCCGTTCCTATAGGAATTTTCTTATATGTGCCAACTAGTTGGATAATCATCCTCCGTTCCTATAGACATTTTCTTATATGTGCCAACCTGCCGATCTGGGGAAGACAGTATATAGAGATCAGTACCTCTATGCTCTGAATTTGGCGAACCTAGTTGGCTAGTTGAACTTTTCGCCTATACGATTGCATATCGACATCGTAGCCGACTAGTCGGCAACGCGGAATTTTCCTATACAATATTTCTTACAGTGGCGAACTAGTTGGACAAGAAAAATTTTTCTTATACAAAATTTCCTCGCAGCCAACTTCCTCGTAGCCAATTTCGTGGCGAACTAGTTGGAAAACCTGTGGAAAACATACAAAAATCCTGTACGAATTTTTCTCGTAGTCAACTAGTCGGCACCGCGGGATTTCCTATACAGAATTTCTTAAAGTGGCGAACTAGTTGGAACCTAAACAAAAATCCTATACGGATTTTTCTCGTAGCCAACTAGTCGGCACCGCGGGATTTCCTATACGAAGAAATTTCGTGGCGAACTAGTTGGAACACAAACAAAAATCCTATACGAATTTTTATCGTAGCCAACTAGTCGGCACCGCGTGATTTCCTATACGAAGAAATTTCGTGGCGAACTAGTTGGAACACAAACAAAAATCCTATACAAATTTTTATCGTAGCCAACTAGTCGGCACCGCGTGATTTCCTATACAAAATTTCTTACAGTGGCGAACTAGTTGGAACACAAACAAAAATCCTATACGAATTTTTCTCGTAGCCAACTGGTCGGCACCGCGGGATTTCCTATACGAAGCGAGAGAGAGAGAGAGAGAGAGATCGGTATATTTAGAAACTATCATAGCATAACTAAATTCAGTTTCTTACAAATCATAAATAACAAACATATAAATAACAATCACACATTACGATTCAGCATTGAAAGCCGACGTAAAAAAAGGCACAAACGAGTTACCGTAACGATTAGTCCGGACTTTGATGGGTAGAAGTTTATTTTGCAACCGAGTTCGACTATTGGGAGGGGCTGATTCTGGTAGCAGTGACCGGTGGCTTGTATTGGCTAGGACAGATTTGCCAAACTGCAAAATCAGGTGTTCAAGCCGGACTTTTAGTGGAGATAAATTGAGTTTCGCAAGGGCTTGTTCATAGGGTATGTCGCGGTTTCGGAGTATAATCCTTGTCGCTCTTTTCTGGACGGACTCTATGTCGTGTAATAGGTACGCTGTGCGGATTGCGGAAGGACCCCACACCGGGCACGCGTACTCGAGCAACGGGCGAACATAACATAAGTAAGCATGGAGAAGACTTTCAGTATCACACCCAAGACGCCTCATTTTGGTAAGTGTCTGAAGGCTTGCATTAGCCTTGTGGACGGTTGAATTAATGTGGGCACTGAAACTACAGTCACTCGTGAAAGTTACTCCTAAGATTTTTATCTCGTTCACAATCGGGAAAGGAACTTCAGGCATATCTATATTCCGCTTCAGAGGGTTGAAAGCAGTGGTTCCCAACCGGTGGTACGCGTACCCAAAGGGGTACGCGAGACCCCTGCAAGGGGTACGCGAAGGAACCAAAATTGGATTAATCTGTAGCTTCAAAATATCGCCTTACTCACTTTTGATTGCCGAAAGCCTATATTACCAGCAGAGGCATCACAAGCTAAAACGTTTTGAGGGGCAAGGTATTTTTACCGACTGGCAGGTAGTTTTTACTGACTGTTTAAAAAATAATTAACCGTTTGTACGAAAAATCGCGCTTTTCAACCGTCTGGTCGACCACTTTGGTCGGGGGGGGGGGGGCAACCCATGTGTGACGCCTGTGACTACAAGCCCTAGTGAAAGTCAAAGATATAATGTTGATTCTAAAACAGCTAGCCTACTGCCGTAAAATATGTTCCTGTGTCTAACAATCTTGTTTCAAGAACAGTCGAAGACGTAAAAAGTGATACTGTCATTCAGGTTGCGAATAAAGCTAATGAAAACGTTTGCGGTGCAGCTTGATGGAAGTACGGAGTAACATCAAAACCAAACACAGAAGCAGACTGACAGTAAAAAAAATTGCCGTTAATGACGTCGAGCCGAGATTTGACAAAATTCTAGCTACAACGAAGCCTCAAGTGTCTAATTGAATTTGTATTAATTTCTAGACATGTATGCCTAATCCTTTACGATAAAAATTAGTGTCTTTTTCACGTTCTAAAAAAAGGGGTACGCAACCTTTTCGAACCTTGGATTAGGGGTACGCGGTACGGAAAAGGTTGGGAACCACTGCGCTAGAGTAGAGTAAAGTAAACAACGACACGTTGCTTCTTAGTGTACGTTTAACCATTTTTGTCTGGGTATATTCAAATTCTTTCGTGTTTGCCTCTCAGGCCTCTGCCTCCATGGGTTCTCTAGCCTAGCCAACCCTGTTACATAAAACTTCTTAGTTCGTCAAACCTGGCTTCCGACTTCAGTGCTGACTGCTGACTCATGACTGACTTCTCCCAGGGGCTAAGCGCGACTTGTACAAACCGAAAGCCTAATCGCGTATAGCCCCTTCAGATAACTTATACCAAGATCCAACGTGTGAATGTTATTGTTTCTCTAGAGCGTCTGGCGGCAATTCCTCATTAGATTTTATGAAGGGCGCATGAGACTTCGCAGGCGAAATTCGGTCACTATGAGCTGCCTGCGATACCAGTGTACACGCACATTAAATTCCCTGCTGATGTCTGGAAGTTCTGGTGTGAGACTCATTAATGTAATCTTTTCATCCGTAGCGGTGTTGTGCCGAAAGATGTGGGGAAAGTTGCTGGAGAGAAAACTGAGGCAGCGACGGATTCCGCACCCAAAGATGAATATAAAACCGATAAGGGTGAAACAATGGAAACCAATATGGACATCACCGACGACGCGGAAGCAGAGAAAGAGAAGAAAAAGCGAGAATTGTGAGCATTTATTTTTATTGAAACTTCTTTTAATTACCCACAACAGTTTGGGTAAATCTAACAGCATCCGGGGCTTGGGCTTTTGAACACAGGAAATACAGAAAGGGTTTGGAACAATTTCTTCGTCGGAAACCCTTAGAAATTATGATGATGATGTTGATTTTGAAATAATAAGGAAAAAAGAGAAAAAGAAAGGAAAACACGAAAGACAATTAACTTACGAAATACACAATATAACTTTTACCGTAAAACTAAACCAATAGGGTTTTCCAGTCGTGATCAGTATTTTGGCTATATGTTTCTGTTTGTTTTCACTGCTGTTAAAGGATCAGTAATTTAGTAACCACTGGAATTTTTCGAGTCTCTCGTCCAGGGGGGAGGCGTAATACATATTTAGCAAAACGATAGAATATTGACCGGATTTGATTTTTGTACGATTTGGTGAGAAGTTTCCAAAAAGGTGAAAACAGTTTAAGAGCCTGAATTTTATTTTGAGCTTGAAGAATTTGATTCTTGTGGGCGGAGAAGGTGGAAGACGTCATCGTGACTTTTCGGACCGTGATATCTGAATATCAGTTACCACGGTAACTGGCCAGATACCATGACAACTGCAAAAACGCCGTTTGACCGTGGTATCAGATACCACCTGGATACCACGATAACTGCAAAAAGACTTTAGACCGTTACTTTCCACACCTCGATCCGCTAATCTGCAAAAACGCAACTATTAAGTGAGCTGTCTTCTAGGATGGCGAAGTTGACAGCACCCCGGGAAGAAATGACGCGGGACACCACTGTCGATTCGTTCTACAAGAAAGCGAAGGAGCAAAAAGCCGAAGATCCCATGGGTATTGACGATGATGATTTGCCAGAAATGGAGGCGGAGGTTATAACAAAACCTGATGAGGAGGAAAATAAGACCAAGCCGGAAGGCCCAAAAACGAGAGGGGTGCAGATGCTCAGGAGAAAACCCTTCACGAAGCAGAAGTATGCCGTTAACATCAAGCTAGCGAACAAAGGTTAGTTTGTAATTTATTCATTGTTTCGATACCCGGTTATCAAAAGGTCGTATCTCCATTTTGGGGGCAAAATGAGTTACCCCCGTGGTTAGATTCTCCGGTCAAAACTACACATCTTCGTGTTCTTGTCAACAATATACGACGATTAAAGACCCATCTAGAGTCTCTGATCAAAATATTTAACATGAGAGAGATAGCATTTTCCGATCTAAATTTGCGTTTCACGCAAAACTAACAAATTATATGGCCTTTTGGTAACATAAGTGGCGTTTTGATCGCCGTTTAGTTCGACGGTAGCGTAGCCGTTTGATTTTTTGGTGTTTTCGACGTTCGCCGGAAGCCGATTGCCATAGCTGTTTATCTTATTTTCTGTTTTCGTTCTGAACGTGTATCGCCTAAATTCGTGTCCGTCGCCCATCGGCCGAGGAATCGCCGTTAGCCGTTGACGTATGGATTTCGTTTGAGGATTAGGCGGTATAAATGAAAAATTTGTTTTTGCGCACCCAGAAACATCGGCGATCACCAACGACTATCGGCTATCGAAAACAGTAGTTGCGTTTTTGCTGATACCATGGTATCTGATATACGGTCTAAAGTCGTTTTTGCAGTTATCGTGGTATCTGATACCACGGTCAAAAGGCCTTTTTGCAGTTGTCGTGGTATCTGGCCAGTTACCGTGGTAACAGATATTCAGATATCACGGTCCGACCGTGGTATCTGGTCGTGGTATCTGGAAAACACATCTCACTTTCATCAAATTTTGTCGAATTGGTGAGAAAGAAGTTCAGCACTTAGCGATGAAACTGGATATCAGTTTTTCTTTTGGGATCACTTCGAAAAGTGCAATGTCGGTAATAGTCGTTTTTGCAGTGGACCGCATATCAGATACCACTGTAACTGCAAAAACGACTAATTGCAGATCCAGTTACCGTGGTAGCAGATACCATGGTATCCGCAAAAACGCAACTAGTATTATGCAGGAATCGGCAAACTCGTTTTGTCTACTGGGCAAATTTGATCGGCGATCAAAAACGCCACTATCGTTTTCAAAAAACGTATAGTAAAAAAAACGTATAGTATCGTTTTCAAAAAACGGTAAGCTAGAAGCTTGTCGCTATTATCGGAATGACGATCAATTCATAACAACGAATACAGTGGAGCAACCCAAAATAAAGATAGAAAATGACACGAAGAAAAACACTGAACACAGTGACAAAAAACTTTTACGCATAACACTGAACGACATCTGGAACTGTATCTAATTAATGAACTCATTTTGTTATTTATTATCAACAAATATTAAAACAAATGGAGAAAAGAAAGAAAAAGAAAGGAAGAACGTAAAAAAATAACTATATATAATTCCTGTTGGAATTGTGTTAATTTGTCGATGGGGGTTGTGATGTTGAAAGAACTAGTTGACTATACTGATCGGTATGCAATCCACGGCCTTTTAGGTTCTCTGAAACCACGGAAATTTCGGTGAATTTTCGTTTGCGGCAAAAGTGATCAAACCCGGTCGAACACAATAGCTGTTACAGCAGAAACAGCTGTTTTGTCTAAGAGGTTCAGTTTTCCTTTAACCAACTTTTACCAGACCTTTGCAGTTGATGCGGAAACGGTGGTGTGCCTCTACATAACATTTTGTCTTGACAGAAGCCATAAACCCCTCGCGTTCTCCGCAGTGTCTTAATGTTGTATTCCAAAGTCTTTTAGAAAAGTAAGTCCAATTCCTTCCGGTTGTTTTTGTCGCGATCAGGAAAGCTATCGGACCACATGCAAATTGCTGGCCCTGGTGTTCTCTGTACAGGTGTGTTTCGCGACTCAAATGTTTTGTGAATCACAAAACATTTTTTGTGATCATCTGCATCAAAAATAATTTTTGTCTAACCTTTGGTTCTTCTTTCGCGCCCTTTAGCTGGTGACTATAAGGGTACCATTATGTAAGTGATATTCATAGGCACAGTTGATGGTCTAGTAGTAATTTATCGCAACAAAGTCTAGTCTCTTGATCTTGCCCAACGATGAAGCGAAGATTTTGATGTATTACCTGCCAAAATTATACGAAGTACAATAGGGTTATAAAAAATTGAGAAAGAAATGCCAACAACAACAGCTTACCTTAGCGCCTTCAAATTACTGATGAGGTGGTACCTTTTTTCTCTATATGAAACCGACTGTAACAAGACCAAAGGTTTCGATGGGATCCCAAAAATCATGTTGTAAAACAGATATTCAGGAATAAATACGATGATTGATTGATTGATTGATTGAAAAATTTAATATTTGACCCAGACAACTAGGTCTTGTCTTCGCCAGATTCAGTCTTCGCGCGGCTAATCATCTGAGAAAATCAAGTTCAGATATATAAGCCATATCTATTTTGACGATACTGATCGAAACTTCCTGCTTTACTCTCGTTTACTTCTGCCAAATTTTCCAGTTTCGGCCGGATTCCGGGCTAACTATTTGTCCGGCGAGAAAATGGTTTTCACAATCGTGTTCAGAATGTCTTCTTACCCCTAGATCGAACATCTAATCAACTTCAAATAAAACTTTTACTTGCAACAAATTCCCCGGTTTTGGCCGAATTCCGGGCTAACTACTTGTCCGGTGAGAAAACGGTTTTCACCATCGTGTTCAGCATGTCTTCTTACCCCTAAATCGATCATCCAATCAACTTCAAATAAAACTTTAGCTTGCAACAAATTTTCCGGTTTCGGCCGGATTCCGGGCTAACTACTTGTCCGGCGAGAAAATAGTTTTCACAATCGTGTTCAGCATGTCTTCTTACTCCTAGATCGAACATCTAATCAACTTCAAATAAAACTTCTACTTGCAACAAATTTTCCGGTTTCGGCCGGATTCCGGGCTAACTACTTGCCCGGCGAGAAAACGGTTTTCACCATCGGGTTCAGCATGTCTTCTTACCCCTAAATCGACCATCTAATCAACTTCAAATAAAACTTTTGCTTGCAACAAATTTTCCGGTTTCGGCCGGATTCCGGGCTAACTACTTGTCCGGCGAGAAAATGGTTTTCACCATCGTGTTCAGCATGTCTTCTTACCCCATAATCGACTATCATATTAGCTGTTTCAAAATATTTTGTTTGTCCCTTAATTTAAACCCCCTCCCCCACCCCTAAATGTAGGACTACAGAGCCCATCTACGAACTCGACCTTACTCTTGACCCAAAGAATCCTCACACCAAGTTTCATCGAAATATCTCATTCCCTTCGAGAGTTATCGTGCTCACAGACGGACGGACGGACGGACGGACGGACAGACAGACGTTTTTTTGATGTCATAGGTATCCGTCACTAACGTTTTGGGATCCCAAAAACAGATGCGAAGCTGTTGAAAAATATTGATTTTAGAATTCCTTTTCAGAGCAAAAAAAAGACGAAGAGCCGAGAGAGAGAGTGTCGAAGCGCCGATCCCGTTCTCGATCCAAAACCCCACGCCGTTACGTTCCTCCTCCGCGAACTTCCCCGATTCGCCCCGTCTCCAAAAGAGATCTTTGGGACCGCATGCAGCGAGAGCTCAAAGTCATCCACGAAACTCAGAAGCGTAAACGTGAATTCCTAGAAAAGCGACCAGAAGACCATCCGAAGTACGCCCAAGAGTGGAAGACCTTCTGGGAACGACGGTATAAGGAGCTGAAGGCAGAGGGAGAAGACCCCACGAATTACGACTTCAAACCGGAGTGGATAGTCCACTGGAACGAGCGGGTGAAACAAATTGACGAGGAGGAAATGATGAGTAAAAAAGACGAGCTCGTCCGGAAGTACGGACTCGAAGGATATGAACCGGAAAATGACCGGCCGGACAAACGGGCTCGCCACGAACCCCGACGGGAAGAAGCGCCAAAAGTCATCAGCCGTATTGACGCTGGGGTTGTTCGAAACCCCTCACCGCCTCCGAGCTCTGGGAAGGATTCCCAGTATCGTCCAAGACGTCGATCGCGCAGTCCGAAAGTTCTTAGAAGCCGCAGTCCTATACGACGAAGAAGTCCCTCTCCTGTACGAAGAAGAAGTCCAACTCCGGTCCAGCAAGGACCTGTCACAGTTCTCTCTGTCGTTCGTATGATGAGCGCACTGGAGAATCAACTTGGTTCCCTAGCCCCAGCTATAAACTCTGTGTTATCCCGTGCCGTCGCAATTGAACGCACAGTCGAACGTGGCTCAGATCAACTTCTTGAAGACAACGGTGTTGTTAATACTTTGGAAGTGGCAAAGGAAAAGTTAACGGGGCAACTCGCTGCGGGGTTTATTGAATCCAACGCGATTAAAGCCACACGTAACGTCATCGACCAAGTGACGCTTCTAAGCTCACGCGCAGCGGCGGTACAAGCGTCGCCGAGAGCCGCGTCCAGCGTTGTAACATCAATCCTCTCCGCTGCCCCCGTTGTACCAACAGTGGTGGTGGAGAAAGAGAAACCGTTGGATAAACATTATTTGGCACAATTTATTGCTTATACACTAAGTACGCACGGGAAGGATAATATATCAGAAGAGGCGCTGCACAACTTGATCATCAATGCACTGCCGGGGCTTAATGTGCACATTGCGCCTGAGTTGAAAATCGAAACGCCGAGGCCAGCGGCACCTGCGCCTCCACCGGCTCCAGCTCCACCTCTACCCCTCTTCCCTTCTGCTGTTAATATCAGTGCCGAGTCAAAGTCATTCGTGAGCAACAGCTTTGAGGACGATGACGTGAAACCGCGCAGTCTTAGTGAAGGGAAGAAGCCCGAAGTCAAAGTAGAACCAGAAATGCCAGGAGATTTTAGTCTTGAAGAGCTGAAAACGCTAATTAGCAACTTCCGAAACTTGACCCCGACAGAGCAGATGGTCCTTGTGACATACATGAAGCGGTTAGAGACAAATCACCCGGACAAGGTTAAAAAGCTTCGGGAGTCCATGGTGCCTGCTAGCAAAGAGAACAGATCTAAACCCCGCACGCCTTCTCCTTTCCATTTGAAGAAAAGGGCGATGCTCCAAGAAGGAGCGAACCCGGCTCCCCCATCTCCTGGTAAAACACAGGAAGAAAAGCCCGCTGCCAAAGCTGAACAAGCAACCCGCTCTGTATCTGGAAAGAGTACCCCTCCCGAGAAACCACGGAGGGGAATTTCCCTGAACTTGGACGATTTTGGGAGGACCTCAAGGTCTAAACCTGCCGAATCGATTAAGAAGGAGGAACCTTCTACTCCCCAGCAACCTCCTGCTCCCCAACAACCTCCTGCTCCCCAACAACCCCCTGCTCCACAACAACCCCCTGCTCCTCAGAATGAACCCCTCTCTGCGGCAACCACACAAGCGCATGCCTTAGGGGCGTATCAAACCCTTGCTGCGTATAATCAGTGGCTTGCTGCTGGGTATATAACCCCTGAGCAGTATCGGCAGCACATGACGGCGTATGCCTCAGCGTTGGTGAATCCGGCTAGCAAAGCAGGCTGGCCGAACTATAGAATGCCGGGACAATAAGTTTTTTTTTTTTTTTTTTTTTTACAGTGATGGTACTTACCAGGAAGCATTCTTTAGTTTTGTTTTGTGATATTTTATTAATAAATGGCCGAATGCGATAAAGAAGAAGTTTTGTGGAGGCCATTGGTGTATTTTTGCATTGTATTGTAATTATTGTTAAAGTTTAACTGAAAAGCCAACTCATTAGTGTGTCATTTAATCGGATACACTGAATTATTTGGATTCTGCAAAGGGATTTTTTTATTTTCCACTATCTGCTCTAGTTACGAGGCTCAGAATATCTCCAGCCGTCCCCACAGCGTAAATTCTACTATGACGCGGGAAATTTTAGTCTCAACAGAGATGCGGCTTTTCAGTGGGCAGTGGTGAGATTGGTGAAGATTGCTTAGTGCCTGAACAAAAAAAAATTTGATAAATCTTTCTCGTAAGGCATACAGCAAAAATACAAGCGCATAGAGGCACCACAAATCACACGGAGATTCCACTATTTGAAAATCGGTTATTCGTGAATAGCGGAACAACAAAGTAACTCAGTTTCAGCGGGTCTTCAAGCCAATTTAAGTGAAAAAGTGATGGGTAACTAGATTGTCCTATCCTAGCCATTTTTGGTTAAACTTTAAAGGACACCTCCCACTAACTACTGTTTATTTTCCACTATTTTAAGGTAGTTAGGTACTCTAAAACTAGACTCCACGCTTTCAGCAAATTACCCACGGCTTTTGCTATCTTAAGCCTTTTTCTAGATCCAGTTGGCTTATAACAAAAGAAGGAAAAATTAAATAACTGGTTTACTTCATTCATTCTTTCTTCGCATAAACAACTGTCTACAGCAGGATACGCATTGAAGGTAGCGAAACAACGCAGGGGAGAAAATCAGTGAGGTGGCGTCAGCGGGGTTAGGAAATACCTAATCAAATTCTGGTCTTCGGGTTTGAGATGAGAATCCATGGAACGATTACAGAAGCAGGTTGCATTAGTATTATAGGTACGACAGCTAATAGCTGTACACAGCTGTACAATAGGTACAGGAGGGTTCAGATAGAGCATCATTGTGCCCACTTGACTCAGAGCCTTCCTGGGGCAAGTAAGAAAGAACAGAAACGAAGAAGCCAAGTTGATGGCCAATGTTCAAGAATGAGAGGTTGGAAAGCTGTCGATAAGACCATCTCCGCCGATGAATGGACAAACATTTCAGTGAACGAGTAGCATGTACCATGTCCGCAACAGCTGGCGGGACTACTTCAGAAGGGGCGCGTTGACCATTTTATGTGTCAGATAGATTGATCATATCTGTACGTTGTTGATAAACTGAGAATATTGGGGTCGAAAGAAGTAAAGAAACAAGGGAGTAAGAAAAATGCAACTGTTTTCGTACTTCCTAATAGGAATTCCCTTATCCTGGATGACTGATATCGTCACTCGAGTTGTTCGTGAACTCCCGCGTTCTAGTAGACGATTTCTTGCCTGTCAAATGACGGTCGATATCCTGGTTCGGTTGTACATGCGATGCTATTAGTGACCTGCCCCTGTGTGTCTTGAGCCCGTGCTGTGTACTCAGATATGAGCTTGTTTAACTCAGCGCGGGTTACTAGTCGCGTTTTCTGCTAAACGAGATGATGAATTTATTACGTGATTTAGCCTTACAGCATTTCACGACTAACAAAGAAACAAAACTAAACATCTAAAATAAACTACAAATCACATAATTTTGTACAAACAATCTAACAACCAAACGAAAGAAAAAAAAACCCTAAATAATACACACTGAATTCCGTTATCAGACATATAAACAGCCACGTATTTTTGGGATCCCAAAACGTAAGTGGAGGGATACCTATGACATCGCAAAAGTTGTCCGTCCGTCCGTCCGCCTGTCCGTCTGTGAGCACGATAACTCTCGAAGGGAATGATATATTTTGATGAAACTTGGTGTGAGCATTCTTTGGGTCAAGAGTAAGGTCGAGTTCGTAGATGGGCCCTGTAGCCCTACATTTAGTGGTGGAGGCGGGGGTTCAAATTAAGGGGCAAGCAAAAGTTTTTTGAACAGCTAATGTTATAGTCGATTATGGAGTAAGAAGACACGCTGAACACGAATATGAAAACCATTTTCTCGCCGGACAAGTGTCTCGTCCGGAATCCGGCCAAAACCGGAAAGTTTGTTAAAAGTAAAAGTTTTGTTTGAAGTTGATTTGATGTTTGATTTAGGGGTAAGAAGGCATGCTGAACATGAATATGAAAACCATTTTCTTACCGGGCAAGTAGTTCGCCCGGAATCCGGCCAAAACCGGAAAGTTTGTTAAAAGTGGAAGTCTTATTTGAAGTTGATTAGACGTTCGATATAGGGGTAAGAAGGCAGCTAAACACGAATATGAAAACCGTTTTTTCGCCAGACAAGAAGTTCGCCCGGAATCCGGCCAAAACCGGAAAGTTTGTTAAAAGTAAAAGTTTTATTTGAAGTTGATTAGATATATGTCCGATTTAGGGGTAAGACGAGATGCTGAATCCGTATATGACAATAATTTTTTTGCCTGACATATAGTTCGTCCGGAATCTGGTTGAAAACGGAAAATTAGTGATAAGTTAAATTTTTATTTGAAGTTGATTAGATGTTGGAAATAGGGGTAACTAGATACGCTGAATTCGTTTTTGAGCTTTAGTTTTTCGTCGGACAAGTAGTTCTGGAATTCCGCCGGAAACCGGAGAACCGTAAGCCAGGATCGTTTCAATCGACTTATAGGGGTAAACACACAAGCTGAATCCATGTCAGAACTTGGTTTTCTTAATGATTAGCTGTTGGCCTTAATCTGTTTCTAAGTTTTAAGAGTATAAATGTTCATGGAGTCTGGCGAAGACCGGATCTGACGAAGACAAAACCTAATTGTCTGGATCAAATATCGAAGTTTTGGGATCCCATCGGAATCTCTGGTCTTGTTAAATAAGATTATAACCCCAAATCCAAACGTTGCTACTTTCCTAAGTCCTCTGTCTTTTCTGCTAATTTGGCCGTTTTTGGTAAAGAGGAGTCTGGCCTTTCTCCTGAGCGGATTGGCGAGCAACCTCGGGGTTGCCAGTTTCATTTCTTCGCATACCTGGGCAGAAATGACAAAGGGCTTTGTCAGAAAATGGTCTAAAGAGCAGTGAGGGGTAGACTCTTGGTTGTGCAGAAACGGGAAAATGAACCAAGGTCTTGGAAGACAGGTGACCAAAACGCGTCTACTGACTAGAGCCAGCTCAACCCTTGCGTGTACCCGCTCCTAATCGTATATGAACTCCCTTCAGCGTAGAAATAGCATCTGAAGAGAAATTATAAGAACGATTCTAAGTTATGGGTTTTACTTCGCGGATCTCGTGTTTTTTTAATGCCGTTATCTGTTCTCATCCCGGGTGAATGGCGAATTATATTTTTTATACTTTGTCCTTGTGCCACATATTGTTATTGGCCGTAGATATAAAACAACACAAATTTAGGGTGACACAGGTGGGACATATGGAGCTTCATTTTTTTTATTTTACCTTTTTTATTAAATATTCTTTCAGCCCAAGCCGACTGCGAATCATAATTGAAAGTGCTAAACGAATAAGTCAGCTGAATTTTATTAGAGCGACATTTCGGTCCTTCTTGGCAAAAGTCCTCTTCAAGCTCAAGCTGGGAAATAAACTTAAGGAGGAAAATGAAGTTCGTTTTCCGGCTTGAGCCTGAAGAGGACACTTGGCAAGAAGGGCCGAAATATCGCTCTAATGAAATTCAGCTGACGTATCCGTTTAGCACTGTCAACCATACCATTATTGGCTATTACTAGATAATTATGCAGTACAAACAGGAAACCTTGTCGAAGCTGGATAATACAGCCACCTAGCGACGGAAAATGGAACACTTCGGATCTGCGCAGTTTCGAAGTTGGACATCAAGACGAAGTTGGATCGTGTGTGGTGGCATCAGATATGTATTACGAACATGAACCCTTCTTGCCTCAGGTAGGATGTTCAATTATAAAACGTTCTTTAGTTTAAAAGTGGGGCTGTTAGAACTGTCTTCAGGAAACGGAAGTTGACGTACGACTCGAAACAGCAGAGTCTCCTGGCGAAGACGCTGGTTTCCGGTACCAGATGGCGCTAACTGGGGATTCTCCAGGAAGTGACTCCCTCTATTTTCGCCGTTACTCCCGGGGACGGCGAGAGCACGATTCAGTTGGAATGCTAAAACGGCTCTGGAAAGCGAAGCGAGTTTTATCCGGATGGCCGACGCAAACACTAGCGGGGTTTGCGGGTCGAGTAGAATTTGCCGTCGTTAGTAGGATGCTATACCGCACCGCTGCCGCACCGGACACGGCTTTTTCAGTTCAGTTCAGTTTGGTTTCACTTTTAAACATGGACGGACAAAGCTGATTAATGCCTATTATTTAGCTTTTGCTTGTTGGGAATCGTCCTATTCCATTTCACCTTATTTGAATATTTCGCGCTTTTCCCGAACGCCATCTAGTAGTTTTGGGGTAAAGAGTAATACATCTTCATAGTAGCGCTACCAGTTTAGTTGGTAGACAGCCTTCAACAGATTCATGGCTTGTATTATTTGAAGTGGATTTACAGTAATTTTAAGGGCTCATGACTTCACTCATTCCTGACTTTCCTGACGTGTACAGTTGTAAATAGTCGTGCAATAAACGTTATTTAGCGTTGCAACAGACGAATCGGCGTGTCAGCTAGGGTCTTCCCAACATTGCTATCGTGACAATTTTTCCCTTAAACCTTAAACCTATAACAATATACATATGATCCTATAAGGACTTCCACTCTGCGGAAGCTCGATCCTGATTGTTTGTTCGAAGCACGAAGAATTTCATTTTAATTTTCAGTTTCAAAATTGTTATCAGTGGAGGAACTATCTTATTTGCATAATTTACATAATCCCCTCTATTTCAGTCGACGGTTGGTCCGTCTTCGGTAAAGATGAACAAGATTATCTTATTTGGTGGTGGCGGATTTTTGGCCCTCTTCCTTGGAACTGTAATCGGTAGGCTTTGATTTTTCTTCACACTCACTTTTTAGTAGGCCTATAGGACAAAAGCCAGGCCTCACCTTCCAGGTTTTTCTGGACGGCTGAAACCTCTTTGTTGCACTGTAGGCATACTCTCGCTGTTCCGCGGGGACTCCCTCAGCGGAGTACCCGCGTCTTTTTGTATGTAAATAAGACAATATTGTTGAATGAAAAAAATAAACAAATGTGAATAAAAATGGACGTCTATCTGCGTTATCGTCTTTTACATGAGGGGAGTCCCCTGGAATGGACTCCTTTTCTCACGGTTCCGCTCGACCCCCCAAGGAACGGCGAAAGTACGAAGTGTCGTCACAGGATTGCGTGGCCCACTATTCCGAAAAAGAGTAAATTTCCTGAAAATAACCATCCGAACGACTACAATTAGTACAGTAGGCTAACTGTTATTACTTAAATAAATAAGAAATTATCATGGACACGATTACGGTCACCGGGGAATCAACTACGGACCTACGGTGCAACTCTGGAAGCAATTCCGATTAGATATTCTACCAGAACGTCGGCAGAAATTGGCATTTGATCTTGGCAAAAAATACTATGGCTAATCCCGTTCTTAGAGACATCCCGCATCCCGACTTTAACCCATCCAGGTCAAGACTTCCGCGAATTGTCGTTCAGCCGATTCCAAAGCTGAAGCCCCTACTGTGTCGGCTGTCAGCATAGTTTCGTTCGTTTTCGTTACATTTACTTAACTCTTGTAAAATGAAGTTGTTTGTTGTAGTTCTCGGTTGTGTTAGCTTTTAGCATGCGAGCACCATGTATAAGGGCGATTCTGGCGGTCTGGAAAGCTCCGCGAGCTTATGCGCCGGCTGTTCTTGCGACTTCGACTAAAAATCGCTTCGCTTTCCAGAGCTGTTTCCGCGCTCCGCTGGTTTCCGCGAGTACTTGGAAAGCGAATCCACTTCGCGTTGTTGTTGTACAGGTGCAACTGAAGTGCAACGACTTTTTGCTTGTTCTTGCGCTCGGCGGATTCTCGCTTTGCTTTTCGGAAAGCGAATCCAAGAGATCGCCAGAATCACTTTGTAGTCCAGTCTACCACAAATCCCTGATTTTTGAGTACCCTATGCCAAACGTTGGATACCTGTTGGTAACCTCACCGTGACCTAGCTCAGTATACAGGAGTTCTGATTGGTTGATTTTTTAGTCTCACTCAAATCATCAATATTTTACTGGGTTACAGTATCCAGCAGTTGGCATAGTGTGTCCAGCGTTTGACATAGGGTATCCGAAAATCAGGGGTTTGTGGTTGACTGGTAGAGTTCGTTTGGTCCGGCTAGTCCGTCTGAGGTGTTTTGTTCATTCAATAGTCGCGGACAGCACCGACAAAGGAAGTTCTCCCCGTTGCCTAAGGGAATTCTGTTAAACGAAATTGTTAGGCCAGTTTGCTAAATAGCCTACAAAAGCCATTACCCTGATTGAGAAGAGTGATTTCTCGTTCTTTATTTCTGCTTTGATTTTAGTTTATTCCTTTGCAGGTGGTCTTATCGGACATTTTGGCTTCCCAAACCCTCCTGTGTCACCCTATGCGGACTTACTGAACGAACCCAACCCGGATGTAACCAAGCGAATTGTCGACTTGGTCGACGGTGACAAAATTGCAACTTTCCTCAGGTATTCGTTTCTTATTTAGGGAGTGTGGGCTTTTACTTCAAGCACAGCTCTTACTAGAAGTAGCTTTTTCACGATAAAACGGTCTGGAACTTCTGGAAGTAGTGTTTTTCAGAAGTACTCATACTTGCTTCGTCCAGTTAAGAATTCTCTTGTTAACGCTTGCCGAGTCTTGCCATGCTTCGCGCAAAAATACTTGTTTTTTCTAAATTTTAAACTAATGTGCGCCGTGACTAAATGCTGAGAAATCACAGCGAACCACGGTACTCCCTCGTCTTCCTAGTCCGTCCTGGCCGAATGGTTAGCACGCCAAACTCGTAAGCGCAGGGTCGCTGGTTCGAGTCTTGATGGTGCCTACCGTTTTGTTTGGGGCGGGGGTTTGTGGCGTGACCCTGTAAAACAAGAAATGGAGGGAAGGTGACAGGAAGGGTGTGCGAAAACACCATGATGGCTAGCCCCCAACCACCCATTGCACTTCCTGATAATCGGAGATCAGCACCGCCAGTTAAGCCTGTCTAGGCTGATGCTGATACCTTTAGGCTACCTACTTTTTTTTTTACGGCGCTTCCTCCGAAGACGCCGATGAAATCAGGTTTGGCAGCTCCCAGCCCCTGCTCGCTGACGTCTCAAGACAGAAAAAAAGCTGCTTTTTTTGCCTTTTCTCCATAGGTCGGTTAACCTACCTATTTGCCACTATTGACCGTTTTTTTCTCTCGCCGGTCGGTTCGACTGAGCTCTCTCTCTCTCTCAGTTCTGGTACGGCTTCAGATCAGGGATTGTCCATTTCGCTCTCTAAAAAACGGTTTATAAGAAAAAATGGCGTCTTCCTGTCGCCGGCGCCTATCTCTCCAATGAGAATTTTGAATTTCGCGCTGTGCTGTGCCAATAGCGTAGGTCGGTTGGACCATGGGACGGAACTCCCGCCTCAGTCCATAGGTCGGTTAACCGACCGGCAAACGGAGCCAAAAAAACAGCTTATAAAAACTTAGGTCGGTTAACCGAAGGAAGAAAACGACTTATAGTGGGAAATCTTGTAGATCGGTTAACTGGATGACGGCAAAAAACGCAGCTGTCTGGCAACCCAGTAAAATCTCGGCTAGCGGTGAAAAGCGAAAAACTAAATCAGGTGATTCACATGGATGTTGTAAAGTGGGAGATTCACTCGTCCGTTTCGTTGCCTCGTTCGTTGCTTTGCTTATTTTTATTTTATTTTTTATTCTAGGTACCTCACAAGTGTTCCCCACGTCGCAGGAACCGAGTTCGACCTGTCCCAGGCCGAGTGGGTTAGAGATAAATTTCTTGAATTCGGCTTGGATGAAGCGGAAATAGTGCCTTACAAAGTGTTGTTGTCTTACCCCCCAGCTGACACTCCAAACAAGGTAGGTTCATCATCCACAGTTCTTCGTTCAACTGTCGGAATCTTGTGTCGGTCCACCTGAACTTGATCCTCGCAAGAGTATGTCGTCTTATTTCTTTAATTAATGGCTTGCATGACGGTCCGAAAACTGGAGGGTTTGCGTTAATAAGAGTGTGCAGGAACCACCCGTTATCTCACAAATTCATTTGTTGCGTTTGTGCAGTTATCGTGGTATCTGATACCGCGGTAAAAAGGCGTTTTTGCGTTTATCGTGGTATCTGGCCAGTTATATTGGTATCTGAACAAGTCATCTCACTTTCATCAATTTTTGTCAAATTAGTGGGAAAGAAGTTTGGCACTTAGTGATGTGACTGGATATCAGTTTTTCTTTTGGGATGACCGGTCGTGCCTATTATGCTAATGCAACCTACTTCCGTGATTGCATTCGTTAATTCTTAAGCCCAGAAACCCAAATTTCATCTGTTACATTCTGATCCCGCTAAGGATACCTCACTAATCTATGCTCTTGCCGCTATTCACTATTTTCCATGAGCATTATGATCCCGACGACTGTTCGCCTATAATACTATTAATGCGTAATACTGGTTTTCTTAGTTTTGCCGAGTTTTTGCTAGAAGTCAATGGGGTTGGGAAAAGGCTTAAAACAGCCAAAGCCGTTGATAAGTTAGTGCGAGGTGAGATTTAAATAGCTCACTCAATGAAAATGCGTTACTTCGTTACTTCGCTGTTTCCGAATAATCAATTTTTATCAAATGAAATTATTCTTACGGAATTGTCGTACCTTTACCTCTTTGTACCTCTATGCTTACAATATTATACACCTCAGATGTTCTCATCTCTCCCCTTGATCATCTCTCAGCAATTACCTCTGTCGGCTATTGATGTCCACGCTTTTGCTGACATTCAAATTCACCGCGGCTGGGTGAACTTCGACTTGTCGTGCAAGCAGCGCATTTTCTGATCGTCACTACCAAAATTATCAATCCCCTAGCAGAGCCAAAATAATTCAGTGTATTCGAATGTCAGACCTAAAAATAAGATGCCTTTTCAGTTAAAATTGAATGAATTGAATGAAGTCACGTTTGAACATAGGCTATGTTTGTGTAGCGTTACTGAGTGGAGGTACCGACTTAATTACTCGCATTGCTTCACTCTGCTGTGAGGGAAGAAGGAAAAGGAAGCAACGCGGGCACAAAAAACGAAAGGTCCTTCCAGGCCTCCAGATTGATAAAAATAAGTTGTCTTTTCAGTTAAACTTTAAGTCATTTTCGGTTTAGGTCCAGTTGACATATACTAATGGGTCATCCATAGACTTTGCCTCCCGGCAACCTCCCCTGTTCGCACAAGAAGAGAGCGACCCAAGAATCAACTCTAATTTCGCTGCGTACTCCGCTGCTGGACTGAAAACGGTGAGTTTCCTTCTAGATTTTATTTCCCTTGTAGTCTATCCTTGCAGCAGGCTAACCGTATGTAGTTTTTGTGTAATGGCAATACCCCTTGAACTGGAAAGGGATTGAACACGACAAAACGCGGAAAAATTGAAGTGCTAGGCGGAAGGAAATAATAATGTTTAGTAAAGTAATGTTTATTTTTCACGCATCGTAAAGGACGGAGGAGACAAGTGACAGGTTTCTTTGGCCCCGCCCTGGGGTGTCTTTTTGTGTCTTGTGCCCTTTTCACTAGGTGTAAATCAGCAAAATAACACTAGGGAGTAGCGCCAAGACCTATGCTTTCCGTGCTTCGCAAACGGGGCCAGACTCATAGCGCAGTCAACTACGCTTGCAACATTTAAGGCATGACAAACTTGCGGGTTTAGAAATTTCCAGCAAATCTAAGATGCGGTCTTCCCACATCATAAAGGCAATGGAGGTTTTATCTTTTTTTTGCTGTGTTTATGATATGAAGTTACTGGAGCTAGCGCTGGTGCACGACTTATTGAGTTTCAGTAGGGACGTTCACTAGCGCTAGTGGTGCTAGTACCGCTGCTGTTCGAGTGTGTGTCACTTTTCCCAAGTCTTGGCGCTACTCCCTAGCGTTATTTTGCTCTGGTGTAAATCAAAAACATATCATGGGACATTGATAATAATTGCATAAAGATAGCTTCAGATGGTTTGGTGCGGTGCAACAATCACTGGCCGTGTCTGGCCTGTCTGCACGCTCAGGACGTACTTTAACCATATAACATATAAATCCGGGTGCGACTGTTGTACTAAAAATACAGTTGCTGAAATAATGCGTATTTTTATAGTATCTCACAGTATTTTACTGAAAGGATTATAGTTGATTTAGGAATGGTTTTGTTTTATAATTTATATATTGTACTCCTCAGTTTTGAGGGAAACAAATGGATAAATAAATAAATAAAAAAAAATAAAAAATAATAAATTAGTTTTGATTTCAGGGCAGCGTCGTCTATGCATATTACGGACGAGCCGAGGACTATGCTGAACTTGAGAAGTTAAATATAAACCCCGCTGGAAAAATTGTGCTCGCTCGTTATGGTCAGATTTTCCGAGGAAATATCGTAAGTATACCCCCGTCCCGCACCCCCATTGAAAAATTAGCCTACCCTTCCTCTGGACCAGCCATTGGTCCACAGGTTTCCACCCTTTGGTTTCTTCTCTAGATCGGAGCCCCACGAATTATGATGCGTTTATATTGGGTTGTTTAGTCTAGTCCGATCTTTTTGTTTCGCCGTCTGTCATATCTTCAATATGGATACGCTCTGTGCCGTTTCTTGTATGGGTTAATAGAGTTTTTTTTTCTCTATAACGGACCTACCCAATATTCTATACTAAACTATTTCTATCTAATCATACCTAATTACTACACACTCTTAATTTTTTCATTCATTTCAATCATTTCAACTTTTCAGCTTAACATTTTAAAATACTCAAGCAGCCAGATCTGTAGGTCAAATCCAAAATACACTAAACAAACAAAAAACCATAAAACTTCAAAAAAAGCTGTTTCCCTGTTTCGAGATGCCCTTCCTCCATAGGGCATCTGTCTAACAGTCGAAAACCACACTTAAAACAAATAATTAAAACAACAAATTTTAACAAATTTCTTCATTTCCCTACAGATACAGGTTAATAGAGTTATAGATTACACGAGTGAATACGCTCCTGAAGAAAAAATGTTGTCTTATGCGAATTGTCGTTCTCACCCACCCTCAAGACTTTGACCATGGACTGAGGAATAGTGTAAGCGCGAAGTCCCTTTGCCATATGGAAGGAGACCGAACGTATGGAAAGGGCCGGAAGGAGACCTGACAAGCTTCATCCGCGAATTTTCAAAAGTGTTGAAAGAACAAGAAATCCAGGCCTGGTATGAACGGGCGCAAAAGTCAGAGGCTCCAAAGCACTACAAAGAAGTTCAGCAGATTTTCGGCCTGGAATTTTACTTTGTTGTTCCTACCGGCGAAGAGCCAGCGCCTGTGGTTTCAGCTATATACGAGCGAACTGCCTGCCACTACATGGATGGAGTAACTGGGGAAAAAGCTTCTAAATAGTAAATAGTAAGCGTCAATAGCCGCTTTGCTTTCTTGTAGAATGCGAGCAACTCTGAGATCCCATGAAATAAAGCTAAAACAAGTAAAATTATTTTTTTTTAAATGTACTTTAGGGACGCCTTGTACCTTTTGGGATCCCAAAACGTTAGTGACGGATACCTATGACATCGCAAAAGCTGTCCGTCTGTCCGTCCGTCTGTCCGTATGTCTGTAAGCACGATAACTCTCGAAGGGAATGAGATATTTTGATGAAACTTGGTGTGAGGATTGATAGGCACTGTAGCCCTACATTTAGGAGGGGTGGGGGTTTAAAGGACACCTGAACAATAAAACCATACTTGAACACACCATGGAGAATACATTTACAGACATGGCCACGGAGAGCATTCTTCTCCTGAGCGCGACGTTTTCAAAATAGGGATGTTCGTTTCTGGAGGTTTGCTCAGACTCCAAGACAAAAAGCGCAATTCATTCAAATCTTGTACAGCGCTGGCCGGATCGTATTGGAATTTCTTCTAGATATACGTTTGGGCTTAACTGGTTAAAAAATATTCCAGAAGAAGGGTTGATTGGAGACATTTGTTCGTTTCTAAAATTGTTCGGCACTGATATAAGGACAGATGCAAAATGGAGCAAAAATCATAGCTTGGAAACACTATTTCGTATTTGGATTGGGTTTTCTGCAGGCAATGTTAAAGGTCATCTGAATGAAGTCTAACACCCTAAATTGCCACTTTTACATACTGCTTACCATTTATCTGTCGAAAACCGGACTAAAATCGGATGAAGTTTCACCGTGCTATAATTTTCAGCCTTTTTTCCAACTTGTCTTGATCGTAACGCTCGCCGTAACAGTTGTAACAGTCCATGCGTAACAGTTCATGTTGTAACAGTCCACGCCGTAACAGTCCATGCGTTTATCCATCCATGCGCTGTTTATCCATCCATGCGTTATCAACGTACGTTTATCCATGCGATAATGACAGTTTAAATATTGGCGCTAAATTTGTCTCGGGAGGTCGTAACGAATCGCCATAGGGAGACTTAGAACTTCAAGAGTGGATAGCGCCGAAATCACGGAGCGAAAAAATTCTTCTTCTCTGTACCGGTACTGTGAAGGACGATCTGAGGGGTTCATGGAAGTATGGTAGGATCGTTCAGGTGTCCTTTAACGGAAGTCATACAGATGGGGATGATACTTGGTACTCTTCATTCAGGTGTCCTTTAAAGTATTGGGCAAACAAAATATTTTGGAACAGCTAATGTGATAGTCGATTATGAGGTAAGAAGACATGCTGAACACGATGGTGAAAACCATTTTCTCGCCGGACAAGTAGTTCGCTCGGAATTCGGCCGAAACCGGAAATTTGGCAGAAGTAAAGCAGGAAGTTTCGATCAGTATCGTCAAAATAAATATGGCTTATACAGGTATATCTGAATTTAATTTTCTCAGATGATTAGCCTTGCGAAGACTGGATCTGGCGTAGATAAGACCTAGTTGTCTGGGTCAAATATGAAATTTTTGGGATCCCATCGAATCCTTTGGTCTTGTTATAAAGGGACGCCTTGATCGGTTTAAAATGTATCGTTTGTTCAGTGTTCGTATATTTTGAACGGTCAGTTGGGTATTAAACTATTCGTGGATTCTTCTTATTTATATTCATAATATATATTCAAATATTCATTCTATGATACAATTCTAGGTGCTGGAAGCGCAGAAACGTGGGGCAATCGGTGTTCTTCTTTTCTCCGACCCTAAGGACTTTTCTCCCCGAGGACGAGACCAGGTCTACCCGAACACGGTAGATCTGCCCGGGTATGGAGTGCAATCAGGTACCATCATGCTCAGTGACGGGGACCCCTTGACACCCAACTACCCTTCAATCGGTAAGGTATTTTTTTTTCTATCTGTGACATTACGTAACACAGATGGTGTAAACCATGACAGATTTTGGTCAGTAAACAGATTGCGTTTTTGTTGATATGGTGGTATCTGTTACCACGGTAACTGGATCTGCAATCAGTCGTTTTTGCAGTTACCGTGGTATCTGAAATACGGTACACTGCAAAAACGACTATTGCCGAAATTGAACTTTTCGAAGTCATCCCAAAAGAAAAAGTGATATCCAGTTACATCACTAAGTGTTGAACTTCTTTCTCACCAATTTGACAAAATTTGATGAAAGTGAGATGACTTTTCAGATACCACGACCAGGTACCGCGGTCGGACCGTGATATCTGAATATCAGTCACCACGGTAACTGGCCAGATACCACGATAACTGCAAAAACGACTTTAAACCGTTTATCAAATGCCATGGTATCGGCAAAAACGCAACTTACCTGTATGGGAAACAACGGGACTTTTCCTCATTGACACTAGTGATGAAAGCAATTTGGGACTGATAACACTTTGAGATGTTACGTTTTTAAGTTTTTAAAGTTAAAAACTATTTAAAGAGTTTTTAACTTTAAAGAGCCTTTTCAGTTAAAAACTCTTTAAAGTTTAACTGAAAAGGCAGCTAATTTTTACATCTGATATCTGAATACACTGAAATATTTTGACCCATCTTAGGATTTTGCATTTTTTCGATCACCCGAGGCTCTAGGAATAACGTTCAGAACGTGCGCTGCTTGCACGACAATCAAAAATTCATCCAGACGCGGAGAATTTAAATTTCAAAAAAGCGTGCATTTCCGGGATTAAATACACTAAGCCTAGGATAATGAGGTCAAGACAAGCCAAGACATGACTTGCAAGGAATATGCCATTTTTAGTTCATTTTTCAGCAATTGCTTCTTTGTCGTTGGCATAGAGGTAGCCTACCACAAATCCGAAAGAATATGTTCATTCAATGGAATCGATTATCTGCTGATAGTGGACAAACGGAGGAACTAATTTTTATCGGGTTGTCAGGCCTATTTAATTGAATAAATAATGTGAAATAGACTGTCGGATTTCTGCCCTGTTCGGTTAACTTTAAAGGTTACAAACTTAGCTTTCTTCCGGAATTAGCTGCTATTAAAAGAAATAGTCCGTTTTTGTTATTGATTTTGCAAATTAAGGAAATTTGAGGTAATATGGAAAATAAGTTTTGAATTAGGTATATAATTAAGTTGAAGTTATTAATAAGAAAAAGTCGAGATAGAGGATAGTGTAGGTGACGCTAATTAGTTAGGTCGGTCAAAATTTTTGAAGGAAACATTATTTTTAAGACCGTTGGCGTCACCGAGGGAAAGTGGAAGCGTAGTCACCGGGCCAATTCATATTGGACGGGAATGAGGTAAAAGATACTACGCGGCTAATTTAAAAAAAAAAAAAAAAAGGTTACAAAATTTCTCGTATCTGATTCCCAGTCAGCTTGGGCTGCTGTAAAAAAAATCTTGCAGTATTTGCTACTGGGATTAATCTTGTCTATATTGAGATAAGATCACCCCTAATTCCCGATGAAAAATTCTTTGACTGGGTAGTAGTATGGTAGTTGTACGAAAAAGTTGCATGGAATTATATGTAGTAGTATGGAATAGTTTGATTAGCGATATGTAGTAGTATGGAATACTTTGATAAACATGCCTCCGACTGGGTTAATCTTATGTAGTAGTATCAAATAGCATCCAGTTTGCTAGTAGTAGCATGTAGTAGCAACGTTGCTACTACATGCTACTTTTTCGTAATACTCCATACTACTGATTCTCGGAAATTTTTCATCGGGTTCGGATAAATCTTATCCCAACAGAGATAAGATTAATCCCAGTAGCAAATACTGCATCCTTATTCGGGGAAACTTTTTACAATGTTCCTTGAAACCCTGCTGGTTTTCCCAAAGGTTACAAAGCCTGTTTTCAAGCCTCGGGCATCCCCCTTGATTTTGATGAGAAACAGGGAGAAACTTGCATAACCGGCCTTGCTGACCGATCATCTCTTCGAAAGCGATACGTGGGAGACTGATGTGGCTCGTAAAGGGCCGAACATGGCAACTGCGAGAATAAATATTCCTTGAGCCCAAGCTGACTTTGAAGCATAATTCAAATAACGCATAAAACGGATACGTCAGCTAATTTTTAATTCTCACGACTAAAAATGAATTTGTTTTGTTCCATTTGCATTTATATAGTTTGGTTGTGTTTAAATTGTATATGTATATATTGACATCTGCAAATCTGCTGTAAATGTTCATTGACAACGTTTTCGTTTATGATATGTTGACGAAAAATACAAATTCGGCATGATTGCTGTGAAAGTCATTTTCAAATTAAATTCTGCTCTACTCTATATATATATAGATATATTTAATTTATAACCCACCAAATGCACGTGGCGACAGTGAAGTAAAAGGAAATAAGGAAAAACAAACACAAACAACAATCAACATTTATGACGAAATTTTGGACTAAATTTCTAATTAGGCCTAAAAAACTCATGGAAAACATCATTTAGACGATGAGCTGGATGAGTAGCCTAGATGTTTTTAACAGAGACGCCGACGTCCTTTCCAGTGACTGAATGACATCTTGCACGCCGAACTTCTGAAGTAACTTACGGTTACGACACGAACGAGGAAGATACATTAAAAAATTACAATGATTAAAGTAGGATGTCTTTAAAACTTTCAGATCTTTTTTCCGTAGAATATGGTACACGCCGGAATAATACAAGATATAAGGTGCGCAAAATGCATTATAAATTCGACCAAGCGCCTTTCGGTTATAACGACTTCGGTTTGGACAAAGACGGCCATACGCAATACGAATTAGTTTGGAGGTATCCTGAGTAACGCTTTTGCAAAGAAACCCTTGCCAAGAAGGGCCGAAACATCGCTGCAAAAGCATCGTAGCTGACGTATCCGTTTTATGTGTTATTTGAATAAATGCGAGAATCTTTATAACGTCTTTTAGCGAGCGGGGGAACATTACGTAAGAGCTTCAGAATCTTGGGAATGAGAATTAATAACGAGGGACACAGAGCTAATCAGTAATAAATAATGTAATGCTGATAAAGTCTTTCACACCTCTTCAAAAAATGCCGACAAGTTTGTACAGAGACACACTTTCGGACCAGAAATAAGTAAGTAAGTAAGCAAGTAAGTAAGTAATTTATTACCCGAAAATTCACATGGAATTAGAACGGAGTATGAAAAAGAAAAAGAAAAGAAAAAAAATCACACTACGGAATATCACCACAACTATTTACCTCGGTATTTACACACTATGTACATTAGCAAAACTACTGGCACTGGATGGCTAGCCACGGGTTCGCTCATCCCTTAGCCTTTTCCAGAAAATTCTCAATGACACGGTTAACACAAACTGTTGGATCGAATACACCGTAATTACGCAATTACGCATGACGTAGGAGTTCGGGGAAAGTCTCAGAAGGAACTTCGCAAATCGAAAAAACAGAACACTTACTTTTGCACACTGGGCGGACGACAAGTATTTCCAAAAATATAAATAAACCCAGTCTTTCGACGAAATTTTGCGACTTTCACATTCGTACATCAGATGCTTTACACTGTCAAGAGTTTCGTAACAGATAATACAAGGTTGCGCGGTTTTCCGATATGATTAAGACAAAAAGAAGAGTCGGCAGATCCTTTTTCGGCGTTTTTTGTGTAAATGTTTTCTGTAGGTTTTTGTGTAGTGTAATTCTCATTTATGCTACCACACATCGGGCATGACTAAGGACCGGACCGACACTTCACCCTCCCAATATACCCCATTGTGGCAGACTGTCTGCGCTACAGCTATTCAAATCCCTTATTTTCTTCCTTTTCTAACGCGCTTTGAAGTAGACATCCCCTGAAATCTCTTTGATAATTACACAAAACCTCAGAGACGGCAAACATCCTTATCGATTTGCAAACGATCGTCTTATCTAATTTTTTTTTTGCAGACTCTGCGAACTTCAACTGGAATTCTGAAATGTATACCGAGCTTCCTCAGATCCCAACTCAGCCTATTGGATACAACGATGCTGAAATTTTGCTCAAGTAAGTTATGTTTTTTAAAGTTTAACTGAAAAGCCAACTTATTTTTGTGTCATTTAGTTGAATACACTGAATTATTTGGATTCTGCAAAGGGATTTTTTTTGTTTTCCACTATCTACTCTAGTTATAGCGTTCAGAATATCTGCGGCCGTCCCCACAGCGAAAATTCTACTATGACGCGGGAATTTTTTATCTAAACACAAACAAGGCTTTTCAGTGGGCTGTGGCGATATTGGTGAAGATTGCTTAGTGCCTGAACAAAAAAAAAGTCATAAAGCTTTCTTGTAAGGCATACAACAAATTAGAGGTACCACAAATCACCCGAAAATTCCACTATTTGAAAATCGATTATTTCTGAATAGCGGAACAACCAAGTAACGCATTTTCAGCGGGTCTTCAAGCCAATTTAAGTGAATAAGTAATGGGTAACTAGATTGTCCTATCCCAGTCCTTTTCGGTTAAACTTTAACTCGTGTGTAAGGTGTCAAAACGCCTAGGATACAAGCCTATTTTGGAAATAAACATGATAGTAGTTGCGGTTTTGCAGATATCATGGTATCTGGTAGCACGATCTATCTGAAATTCATGTACCAGGTCCCGACCGTATTAACTGCCCGTGGTATCTGAAAAGTCATCTCACTTTCTTCGTCACCACACAACACACACGAGCCTAGGATTTAGCCGGTTGGAAAAAAGTTTTACACTTATAATGTGTGATGTGAGTAGATATAAGCTTGATATAAGTATTTCTTTCTGAGGGGACTTCTGAAATCACAAATTCGGCAGTTGTCGTTTTTGGAAAGCAACTGCAGTATCAGATATCACAATAACTGCAAAAACAGCAAAATCTAGATCCAGTTACCGTGGTATCAGATACCATGGTATCTGCAAAAATAATGTTAGGTGTAAGTTTTGTGGGCCGAAGGCATGTTACAGGGTAATTGGTGGTGGGGTAGTGGGAGCAAACGAACCTTGCTCCCCCAGCTCCTTCCCTGCTACTCGTGTGATCCTTCTTGTACGTTTTACTTTTTAGTGCACTTGCCGGGCCTCCTCCTCCAGCTGCCTGGAAAGGGGATCTCAACTCGAATTATACTCTGGGAGGAAGCTTTGTGACAGGTTTTAAGGAGCTGACGATGGACATTAGAACGACGATAGAGCAACGTATGACATACAACGTGATAGGAACACTGCATGGAGCTGTTGAGAAAGGTAGGTATTTACCGAGATTCTTGGGATAGAGACAAGATCTGATTAGATACAACAACAAGCAAAAACAACAAAAAACAAACTTTCACATAGTTCGTAGTTTTACATAGTTTCACAGTAGTTCGGAGTAAATATAAAGAGAAAAAAAGAAAAAGAAGAAAAAAAACAGATACAAACATAGACAAAACACCTTCTCATCACAACAACTGCAAAAAGAAACACACTTAACAAAAAGAAAGAAGAAAAACATATTCAGGTAACAATTTACATGATTAGCCGCTGAACAAGCTATTCGTCGAATCCAACGACTTCTCAAACCGCAATCGCCGTTCCGCGATGGCTTTGATCGCATCTGTGACCCCATACAGAGAAACCAGGCGCCGGTTTCTGGCCCACAGAGGTATACCAAGCAACAGAACACGGAACAGCGTAAAAAAAACGGGAAAATGAGAAACAGCGTGTTCCGTGTTTTGGCAAAAACGGGAAAAATACAAAACAGAGAGAAAACAGCGAACAGAACAGAGACAAAAAACGCAACTAATGCAACCTATTGCTATAATCGCTCCATCCATTCTCAGAGTATTTGATAAAGCAGTGGGTAACTGAGAGTAGAAACGAGAGTAGTTTTAAAGTATTCAACGATTATAAAATACTGGAACGTATACAGTACACAGTGCGAGGGGTGCTTTAATGCTAATATTTAGGTCTCAACTCCCTAAGAGTTGTTAACCGTGGAACTGCAACCAAACGCTTCTGCTCATGTCTTTTCATATGCTTCATTTTGCTAAGAACTTGGCATACCGAAAAAACAACGATCGCAGCGTCCTCATATCAGAGATAGTGAATACATTCCAAAAAGGCGACATAGCAAGCAAATGGGTTCGCGTAGCGCAGTTGCCGATCTCCTGATACTCTGCCCTCGGTCGGGAGAGCTGTGCGTGGTTGGGGGCAAATCATCCGACACTTTCCTTGCCTTTCTCCTAGATTTCTCTAGACTTTTGGCTTGCCTTATAAGGAAACGCCACTACCCCTCGCCCCAAACCAAACGCTAGGCACCACCGAAACTCGGGAACCAGCGACCCTTCGCTGGGGAGTTCGGCGAACTAATCATTGGCGAGGACAGACCCAGATCCCTAAAATAGCTGAAAGAAAGTCCAACAGATGGCCAGCTACCGCCCTGTCTGTGATTTTACAGCTCGTATGTCTGGGGTCAAATTTTTTAACAAAAAGCGAAAGTTAACCAAGAAGTCGCGTGGTAAGATATGCCTGCCATTTAGAATGTCTAATAATTATGAACATCTTAAAGTGGGCGCTGCACTGGCAGTCGTAAGATATCCGAAGCCACGTGTCGTAAACGGCCATTTTGGCGATTTTCAGCCTATGAGAGAACGTCGGGTATCGACGATCACGGTTATGACAGCCTTGGGTATCGACCATCACGGTTATGACAGCCTTGCGGTTGCCAGTGGAAGATTCACTTTAGGGTTGGCGCATGCCTAGAGCCTATGGGTGAGTCAAGCACCCCGCTCAGGTAGAAACCCATAAAAATACAGAACTTAAAGCACTAGTAACAGCTACAAAGCTTATTCGCAGTGATCCTTGACACACATTAGTGGCGTTTTTGTTCGCCGATTAGTTCGGCGATAGCGTAGCCGTTTGACTTTTTGGCGTTTTTGACGTTCGCCGGAAGCCGATTGCCGTAGCTGTTTATCTAATTTCTGTTTTTGTTCTGATCGACGAATGTCTATCGCCTGAATTCCTATGCATCGCCGATCGGCCTAGGACTCGCCGTTTGCCGTAGACGTTGGGATTTCGTATGACGGCTATCGAAAACAGTAATAAGCACGAATCGGCAAACTCGCTTCGTCTACTGGTGAAATTTCATCGGCGATAAAAAACGCCACCATTGTCTATTGACCACGCAACATTTTCCGTGAAATAGTGTGCGTGTTCCATCCGGCTGATCCGTCCATTTTCGTCAAAGAGATTCGTAAGTTTCCACGGTTACTACGATCTTGAGCGTGGTAAGCAAATAAGTACTGCTAGTTACTATTTCGAGAAGGTTGAAACGGTCAGCGTAGTAAATTTTCACGAGTTTGGAACGAAAATAGCAACTAATAGTTGCTACTGTTAGAAGGGTGGAACACGGTCGTAGTTCCAAGGATTTTCATGACCTTTTAGAGTCTTGAACTCAAAGCTGCGGGGGTTTTCGTACACGGCCGATACGGATTCGTATCATCCAAATCAATACTGAAAACCTGCCTTCCAATGTCCAGTGTTCTGCATATCCCAGATATGCCCAAGAGGAGTTGAGTCCCTTCCGAGAACTGAAGAAACCATTAAGTGCTTGAAGTATTTGATTCGTATTGCGGAAATGTGGTAGAAATCATTATCAGTCCATAAAAATGGTTATTGTGAATACCACTGTACATTTTTTCTGTAGAATACTAACACCGCAGTCAACAATTCCCAGAAAACAGAAACTCCAATAAACCCTTTAGAGCAACCCTTTAGTATTTATTCACCTTGCCCGAAAGAATAACTTAGCTTTCTGGACTTGCTTTTTCTTCTTGAATTACGGCGGATCTACAGCAAAAAGGCTAAAAAAAATATCGAAGGAAATAGGAAGTGGGATCTGAGATCCCTAGGAGTCTGAGAGTTGCCCGCATTCTAAAAAAAAATGCCATCTTCCTCTCTATCCACAGCAAAGCATGAGTGTAGTGAATAACTAACTATAAAGGAATAACCTCGCTTGCCCTTCCAAGCTTCATTGCCTTTCTTGGCAGGCGAAAGGCGAATAGTGTCTGTTTTTTTTTAATAAACGTATCTCTACTCTACTCCACTCTAAAGCAGGGATTGACGCTTACTGTTTGGAATTTTGCAAACTGTGAACAACGCTAGTGAAACAGGACTGAGGGTGACGTCGTAACTTGAGTGAATAATGCGCGGCTGAAGCATCGGTCATCTGAAATTTTTATTTCGTTGCAGACCGATATGTTATCCTTGGTAATCATAGAGATGCCTGGAGTCTCGGAGCAATAGACCCATCCAGTGGCACATCTGCACTGTTGGAAATAGCGAGAGTTTATGGCAAGCTTGCTGCAGATGGTGAGTTGGTTCTTGGACTTCCCTTTTGACCTGACCTCGAGAAACTTTTTTTTCCTAGAGTGAGGGGAGCTTCTTTTACGTTTCGAGTTGTTTCAACTACTTGCCTGGGAAAAAGCAGTAGCATTCACCCGAAATTTGGCCAGTTCACCTGACCCCAAAAATCTCGTTTCTGTTTACTTTCTTTCTGAATGGTCAGCTTGGCTTCAAATCCTTCCTTATTCTTAATTTAAAGTTGTTCAGAACCACCCGGCAGTTAGCCTGCCTGTTCGATGCCCTAGAAATCTACCATTTAAAAAAAAAATTCATGTAAATCTATGGGAAAATGGGTGATGATGTTGCTGATGAAATTTTTACTACGCACTGGATAGGAGGTGCAGTACAAAGAAACAAAACGAAAATCTACACTGGTCTTTCAGTAACCAGGTAAAAAAAATAGTGAAAAAGGACTCATCGGGCCTAAAAAATCTGGCAAGGAGAAAAGTGGTCAAGATCAGGAACGTGAAGGTTCTGGGCAATGGACGGGTTCGACTTGGGTCGCAGTTTGGTCGCAGGATGGTACGCCTGCACGTCTTTGGACTAGACTTGGGAGTAGGGAGGAGGGGTAGTAGATTTGTAGCCTATCCTACAAAATTTTTTGAAAAAAAAAATCGTGGAGCACAATGATAATAACCAAAACAAAGTCTGTTTGACTAACAGACTGTAGAAAACAACTTCAGTCAACCAGAAAAGTCTAATCAGCCCGTCTTGTGGCGACAGACGGAAACTGTATAGTTTTGACAGAGATCAGCTTGCAATTCCGGTGCAGTTCGCAAAGCCTTAAAGATATACAGAAGAGTAATATTCTATACTAATCTATTCTTATTCAAGATAAATCTCCTTTATTTGAAACATCTAATAGACCAACTGAAAAAAGCAGAAAAGTAGCCCCTCGCTAGTTAGTTCATCCTCTGATAGTGTAACGACTCCAGATGCGGAACTGTGACCACCTAAGCCTCGTTTTGTTACCATAATGCTGCCGCATCGTTACTCCAGCACTTCTTTGCTTTGTCACGAGATGTGTTTTTGGATTCACTGCCTGCAAGATTTCTTCTTGGTCGAAGCAGCACCTTGCAGGGAAGAACGGACTTGCTCAGTAAGCAAGTTCGCGATTCTCGAGAAGCGCTGCCGTCTTCCTTGAAAGCACTGCGGTGCAAAAACGAATCCGAATCCAAAAACGACATCCGGACTAATTCTTTCCGGAAATAATTAGTCCGGAAGGGGCCGAGAAGTAGACCTGCAGCGTGCAAGGAAAACGAGGCTTTGGTCGGTAATAAGTCCGCGATTCTCGAGAAACGCTGCTGTTTTCCTCGGAACCACTGCAGTGCAAAAACGAATGTAGAAAGAATCAGACCGGAAGCGGCTGAGAAGTGGACTTGCAGCGTGTAATAAAAACGAGGCTCTGCTGCACCCCATGGAAGCAAAAGGCGAATTCTCGTCGTTGTCCGAGGACTCCGCGGGGAATCAAGTGGAACGGCGAGAATAGAGTGAGTCACTCCACGCGGACTCCGCGCACGGAAAACAACGAGAACACGGGGAATGCTTCCAATAGGGAATTTGTTCGAAAAAAATATGCAGTTGACAGAATTAGTCTGGATCCAGTTTATTTTTGGGTTTTGTTTATTCTGAATGTTTTCAATTAATTTTACATTGCACCAGCGTCAGCAAACGCAGGAACTCCTCAAAAGGAGTCCTCGGGGAACGGCGAGAATACGCCGCCTAAAGAGAATACAAATAAAAATATAATCTGTTATAGGTTGGCGGCCACGCAGGAGTCTGAAGTTCTGTAGCTGGGGTGCTGAGGAATACGGCCTAATCGGTTCAATTGAGTGGATCGAGCAGAATCGAAAGCTGCTGGAAAAACAGGCAGTGGCTTATATCAACGTCGATATTGCTGTTGAAGGTAAGTCGTAGCCTACAAATAGGCCAGAGAACCCCCCCTCCCCTTGTTAGGTAGGTAGATCTAGAGTCGTTGATAGGGCTAGAACCACTTCACACGGCCACACACGGCCACGATCAGGATTCTTTTCGTCCACAATCAGGATTCTTTTGTCTGAAAAGTGGTCGTTAATGGTAAATTATTTGTTTAACTGAATTGATGCACATCAGTTAAAGATTGGTTAAATTAAATTTTGGGTGCAAAATTATGTTGGGGTTTGAAACCGAGAAAAATTAGTTCGAATTGTTCACCCTTTCGTACATTAAAAAAAAAAATTCAATAAAATAAATTATTTGGGTCACTGCTGTGTAGGTACAAAACCACCAACACAGAACGAGACCATTACACCCCCCCCCCCCCCCCTCCAAATCAAAACGCTGCAGGTAAGGAAAGATAAGCGAAGTAAGGCAGTTCCTGGAGAAAATTGAAACAAAACTAGTCTAGAAAAAAAAAATCGTATTGTTCTTGAATTGTTTATTGAAAAAGAGAAGACTGTTTTTTTTGTTTTTTTTTGTAAGGGGTCTTGTATAGAATCTGTAAGAAATTGCGAGTTGGGTGGAATTCGTTCAAAACATTCTGACTTTTAAGGAAACTACTCACTTTATGGGAAAGCAGTACCATTACTGTACAACGTGCTGGTTGATTCAACCAAGCTGATCCCGAACCCAAACCCGGCAGAAATCACCGCCGGACGAAAAACAATGTACGACACCTGGATGAAGGCATACCCAGATGGAGACAGACCAAAGTAAGTCCTAGCAATTTTCGGAGGTCATTGTCTGATCAGTGCTAGGTTTTGCCAGAGTAGCCTATCCCGTTAATTGTTTGTAGTGGAAAATGTGGATGGAAACGCAACTTCCATGGAAACAGAGGATTGAAACGGCGGATGATTTCCAATGGAAACGGTGTTTCCGTTGTACAGGAGATCATCAGACCGTGCCGTTTGGTGTTCTTAGAGAAAATCGAAAATTGATTTCTGAAAATAAATCATATCTATTAATTTGTTTGTCTTAACGTATCGGAGTGAATTTTGACTGAAACTACGAAAAGGAATGCTTATGTATATCGCGATAATGATAGCGTCATTCGATCTTAAAATGCGAGATTATTAATTGATAGAAAATTTAAACAAAGGAAAAAAGTAGGCTACACATGTTGAAAGAAATCAGGCCTTTTTCAAAATATACGACGAAGCTACCGAAGACGCTGGAAGTGGTGTTTTTAATTTCAGTTCCTAAGTTGTTATCATGAGAGCTTATCCGGAGACCGCTTTTACGACATCCCTGGCATATATCAGGCCTGTTATTTTAACTTGTCACAATAATTTTTTATTTATTTAGATGAACCAACAAGAAATACCCCTCGCTTGGATCTAGTATTTACGGATCCAGGCCAGTATCAGGATATCCAGTATCAGTTGATGCGTTGGCAGTACAGAGCAATACAGATATACAATACAGAGCACTGCTCGTGGCTGCCAAATGCTGAAAAGCCCCTTAGATCGAACTCTTGAAGCAATTCCGGTTATATACTCTATCAGAACGCAAAACATGGCATTTGATCTCGGCAAAAATACTGTGGCTAACCCCATCCTTGACACATCTTGTCTCCCGATTTTAACCCTTCCAGTCTTAAAATGTCGAGAAGTGTGGATAACTTCTGATTTCTTGTCGAGAAGTGTAGCCCAGCCAATTCCAAAGCTGAAGACCCTCAACCCCTCCTATGTGTCCGCTATCATCATAGTTTAGTCCCGTCGTTTGTGCATTTACCCGACTGTCAAAAATCAGTTGTCATGTCAAAAAGTTTTAAGTCATGGAAGCACCATGTATCGGCTACACTGTAAAAAGTTTCTCCGAGGAAGGATTAAAGTTAACTGCAGTATTTGCTACTGGGATTAATCTTATTTCTACTGGGATAAGATTAATCCGAATTAGAGATAATCTTATCTCAGTAAAGACAAGATTAATCCCAGTAGCAAATCCTGCAAGGTTTTTTTTTACAGTGTAGTCAACGGGCTGTTTTGTTTGATAAATAATTTTTTTTTCAGAGCGATAGAATTGCTACCTGTTTATCAATAGTTTTTTCTAGTGTTTGATAGAAACGTTGACATTATATTCTGAAACTCTTTTAGGATCAGCGGTCTCGGGAGTGGTTCCGACTACAAAGGATTCATCCACAATCTTGGCATTCCATGTATAGACTTCCGGTACACATATGAAGAAGATATCGGCAGCTACCCTCTCTACCACACCATGTATGAAACCTACCACCTCCTCGCCTATCTCTACGATGATGGGATGGCGTATATGAAGTCAGTAACACAGTTATGGGGAGAAACCGCTAGAGTGCTCGCCGACAGCCTGATTCTACCCCTAGATGCCTCTGATTATGCTGTGTATATCAAAAAGACATTTGGTGGATTGAAGGACTCATATAACAGTACTCTGGCGATTCAGAATATTACTTTAGGTATGTCCCAGTTTTTTTTCATATTTCTCGCCCCCCCCCCCATACGTGACGCCCCTGGTCACTAGAAAGGTTCAGGAGCACCAAATAACACTAGGGAGTAGCGTCAAGTCCTATTCATTTCTTGCTTCGCAAACGGGCTACATTCGTAGCGCCGCCCACTACGCTTGCAGCATTTAAAACAAAACAAAATTTCAGGCTTAAGAAATTTCTACTAAAGCTAAAATGCGGTCTGCGCACATCGAGGAAGCGGGCGAGGTTAATATCATTTTGTTTTTTGCTGTGTTTAGAATATGGAGTTATTTGAGCCAGCGGTGGTGCACGACTGAATGAGTTTCAGTTAGGGGACGGTCACTATCGGTAGTGGTCCTAGTGTCGCTGCTATTCGAGTACGTGTCACTTTTTTCAAGTCTGCGCAATTCTCTGGTCTTATTTTGCTTTCTTCAGGAATAAGCCGTCGCTGTCCCGCAAATCGACTGATTGTAAGATAAACCGTCTGTTTTTAACAAAAAAACAACGATTTTCAGGAAAAATCGCCGTTTTTACGAAAAATCGTGGCGCTTCGCGCCGACTCGGCTATTTTTACCGACTGCAGGCCGACAAAATTCTGGGTGGGGGCGTCCCCCCATCCCCCCAAAACGTGACGCCTCAGTTTGTTTGGTCCCTTAATGCGTGACAGCGACGATATTTATCCAATTTTCTTGTTGGAGCTTTTCGTGCCTCCGAAGCAGAGGCTCGACGCAAATATTTCAAAACTTTTTGCGCTGTCGTCCTGGAGAAGAAAATCGAAAGGCAACTGCAGTGGTAGTCGGACCTGTTCAACAGAAAGCCGAAAGGTAGTGTTGGGGCGATATTGGGATTTTCGATATGGCAGTAGTATATCGGTATTTTCACTTTCGATATTCGATAATCGACATATTGATATCGATTTCGGTACCATGTTTCGCTTTGACACACCTGTCGTTTCACCAAAATTTAAAAGAAAAATTGTCGTAAATCTTGCATCATTCGAAACTCCGAATAAATAAAAACTGGATTACGAACATATTGCTCCAATTTTGGATGTATAAATGTAACTTTCCTTTGATTATTTGCAACATTTATAAATGAATAAATATCGTTTTTGATATCGATATTTGCGTTTCGATATTCGACATCTGTCTGTGTTTTGTCGGATATATCGTTGTCGAATATCGTCCAACACTACCGAAATATATCGACGATACAGTTTGATCCATGGGCTCTACATCTTTCGATTGGACTGAAAAGTGGGAAAGGCAAAGCATTTGAAGCAGAAAATGGGCCTGATGGCTTTAAACTTGTAATGCCTTTATTTTTCGATTATTTGTCGGCAGACACTGACGCTTTCGGCAAGGTTTGCGATTCTCAACTTTCGGCAAATTCGGCTCGGCGAAACTAAACAATGGGGAAGGGGGGGATTTCTGAACCTTCTGATTGCATTGGGAGTTAATGACAATGTGAAAGGACTCCTATGAAAATACGGGTACAGGCTGTTGGTTGGGAGTCTTTTCTTCCTACCAAACTTTTGTCATGGGCATTTGTGTAGTGGGCTTTGTCAGTCGCGAACTCAGGTCTTGATGGTAAGTTGACGATTCTCCCAGTACAAGCCAAGTCCCCATAAAATACCATCTAGTCAGATGACATTGGTCATAGAGCAGTTCATTTTATATTTTCGTTTTTCTGAAGCAAAGCGGTGTCTTTATAATTTTATTATATTTTAGTGGCATTTGAAAATGCCGTTAGCCGCTACGATGTCCAAGCTTCCAAGTTCATGGAACGTGTGAGGAAAGTAGATAAGTCAAAGTAAGTATTTCATCTTACTTCCTTGGAACCTCAAGTCCATCTGTCGGTCTGTCGTTGTCGTATTTTGCCTTCCAGGAAAAACAGCAAAAAAGGGGAAAGAAAACTAATGTATCAACGAGCTAGTCAGGACTTTACACTCTCAGAGGTTTCAAAACACACAATAAAAAGATGCGCGGTTTAAAAAGAGAATGCGTAACAGAGAGCACTTCGGACGTTGTCTGTTGTAATTGGAAATGTTCTGCTGAATTTTACGACATCATGACGACAAACAAAAAGTTAGTAGACGCTTTTTTGGCTCTTCCTAGCTATGCTTGTATTAACGTTTTCCAACACAACAGATAACATCCCAAGTGTTGTCTGTCTTGTTTTAATTCTTCGCACTGTCTGTTGAAACAGCGCATCCTTGTGTTGTCTGTTATGAAACTTCTGACAGTGTAGCACTCTAGCTTTCAGCAAGGAGAACAATCCCTTATAAGTTCTGGCGCATGAGAACCTCATACTGTCTTGTAGTACGAATGAATGAATGAATGAATATATTCCCAAAAAAAGCCCCTTGGGCCATGGCGGGACAAAAATACAAAAAATAAATGAACACTCCACTCCAACTGTACCATTACAAGTATTCAACTCGTAACTAAAATAACTAAATAACTCACAAACAAACTTTAACTATCCACCAACCACTTACCCTAAACTACAACTTTAACCTATCATGACACGCTCACGGTTCTCCATGGCGATCTGCAGGAACCTAGCCAACCGACGCAGCTCATGGAACACTTTACTCCCCATCAAATCTTTCAAATACCTCACTTGCAAAACCTCTTTACCAAAAACTTCTTTCCTTAGATCCCCTAACTCACTACAAAAACAAACCAAGTGTTCCACATCTTCATCTATCTTTCCGCATAATGGGCAAAAATAAGTTGTCATCGATTGGGGTCAAATGACTCTTGCATGCACATTTTACTCTGCAATGAGCAAGTTTTAATACTCTATGACTAAGTCCAAAACACGCCAGTGATCCTCAGGAAGAAGGAGTAAACGTTTCTGTAATGACTCAAACTCAACGACTCAAATCCTGCGTCAAACAATCACGGTGCTCTTTGGGAGCAGCTGTGACGCCGTTTCTATCTTTCTTCCGCTGGTACCCGGAGATTTAGCATCGGCAAGGAGAGATAGTCATAAAGAGTATTGATTATCACACTTCCGTGGATGCGAACGTTTCCACGGGTATCGAAATAGAGAGGAGAATTGACTTTAAAGAAACCCCTCATGCTTTTTCTTCCTTTCGTGTTATTCCCATCTTCCCTCTGGAATTACAAGATTTTAAAGTCCCATTTTTTTTCGCCTTGGTTTCGTTTTGTGCCTACGACCTTTTAGTACTTTTTCGGCCGAGCCACCTTTTGTCAGTCACGCAAAACTAACTTGCAGTAAAGCTTCCAAGCGCTGACAACTCGTTCACACACAAGGATATGAAAAGCTTCAAAGTATTGTCATTTTGGGAGACTGTCAGGTCTATTTCCTGTTTTGGACCTTTTTTGTTTTGCTTAGTTTTCCCATTTTTAACCAGGGCGTTTTGCAAATATTCCGCGTCAAGCCGCCGCGTCCGAGAGCGGAAAGGCAGGGGAAAGTCGACAAGAACTAAAGACGATTTCATGTGGAAATACAAAATATGCAGTGGCAATACAGACTGCCTGATTCTTTTCTTATTGTACACTAGGCTCATCGTTTTTTTTTCAATATTGACTTCAGAGACAGCCGGAATCGCCTACTATGCATTTCCCTAAACCTGCATATGATACGACGATCCAGATGGCTTCAGACAGATAGGTTTTTATGATCGTTACCCAACCAAATGTTTAGAAAGTGCCGCACTGATAGTCCTGAAGACCTCGGATAAAAGACGAATTAAAACAATTGAAGTATAAAAATAAGTAAAACTGACGGAATAAGCAGACATTAATCAAGTTTGGTCAAGAACAAATAATCTGGTAGAACCTCCGTCTTTGGTCCCATGCAGCAAAACTGAGCTGAGCTACAGGTACTAGCTTTGAGTTGATACCCGTCTACTTCCGTTGCCGCCGTTGCTCATAGCAGAGAATTAAGTGCAGGAGGGACGCAAACCCGCTCTGGAGCGCGTCCAGAGAACCAATCGGCTTTGACTTTTAAAGTTTCCTCTCCGCGGCTTCATTGCGATATAGCTATTTGTAGAGGTAGCATCACGTAATGCGCTGCGTAGCTCCTAACCTCCGCTCGTTTGCATTTGGCAGGGTATTGGGAAATACTCCGAATGGTCGTATTAACTTAGTTTATTTTACTTTGCATTAACCGTTGGTTTATGTATTTTTCAAACCATTTTGTTTTGACGTACAAGGTTATTTTTGTTCTACAGAAATATTATGTGAACTGTACTTATTGATTGATATTACAGAGATGGGCAGACGGATCTTCTGTCAGATTATTTGTTCTTGGTTTGGTGTTCCCAAAGGTGATAGTCAGCCCGTAACCACGTCTAAATGTTCTGCTATCGATGTCTTGAGTTATACATTCCATTTTGTTTCTAGTCCGTTTGATGTTCGAGCGATCAACGACAAGTTGATGATGGTTGAAAGAATGTTCATTGATCCCCTCGGAATATCTGACCGTGCTGATGTAGTAAAGTAAGTATTTATGCTTTCCTTGGGTGTATTGCAACCATCGTACGAAATTTACTATCGTCTTTCCAAACCATTTAACCATTCGAAACCATGCTCCACCCTTCTGACAATAATTAGTTGCGTTTTTTATCCGAATTCTCCTCGCGATTCTCCTCCCAATTCTCCTATTTCGCGTTTTTGGACTATTCAGTTGAAGCAAATTCTCTATTTCTTTCGTTTTCGTCAGAATCGAGAACGGGGAAAGCCTCCGAATTCTGCAGAATCGAGAAGTTGCTCCGCTAGTGAATTCTCGATTCTCCTCTCCTCGTTCTCCTCCCTGATTGGTCAACAGGGTGCGGTGTTTAATATGCACAAACAGGTATACCGGGTGGCAGACGAGCTGTCAAATTAGTGTTTTTGTCAAAAGCGAGAATGGAGAAGCCAGAGGAGCAAAAACGGTAATTTTGTACGAGAATCGAGAATTCAGAACGGAGAATTCGGATCAAAAACGCAACTATTACTATCAGCACATATTTGCTTACTACGCTCCGGAGCCTAGCAAGCCTAGGATGTACGATGTGCTACGCTGACCCGACTGACCGTTCCAATGTTCTCAAAATAGTAAGAAATAGTACATATTTGCTTACCACGCTCGCTTAGCAAGCTCGTGATGTACGATCTCTGTGACGTGATTGGCTCACTTATCCCGTGGCACAGTATTTTGCCGTGAATAAGAAAAATGCGTCCCAGCCTTTACGCCAAGAAGCCAGGATCCTTGACGTAATGTGTTACCGCGGTAAGTAGGGTGGAACACGCTCTGTTTGACCCAAGTCTAAAACTAGCCAGCGAAACTCGGAAGAATTAGAAACGTCGCCCAAACAGATAGTCAGAATGCGTCCCAGCCTTTACGCCAAGAAGCCAGGATCCGTGACGTAATGTGTTACCACGGTAAGTAGGGTGGAACACGCTCTGTTTGACCCAAGTCTAAAACTAGCCAGCGAACCTCGGAAGAATTAGAAACGTCGCCCAAACAGATAGTCAGAATAGATTCAGATCCTATGTAAACCAATCAACAATCGTTTGTTATTATGATCTTTTGAGCGTGTTCCACCCTACTTACTGTAGTTACTACGCATGACGTCACGAATTTAGGCCTCGCGGCTTCAGGGCTGGAACGCTTTTTGAAATTTTCGGTAAAACATCACTCCATGGTGTAATCGCGAATCCAGCCAGTGACGTTATAGAGATCCGTAGTTATCACGCTTATGACGCTCCCGAGCATGGTAAGCAAATAGTTACCATTAGTTACTATTTCGAGAAGGTTGGAACGGTCAGCGTAGTGACTTTCTGTGAGGTTGGAACGAAAATAGTAACTACTAGTTACTAATACGAGATTGAATGAATTTTATGAATTTGCCAAATTGGGCCACAAAATCGAAGATCACCTCTGCAGTTGTTTGTCGAAATTGAGCCACATACACCTTGCTTTTCGTGAAATCGCTTTTCCAAGCCACAATCAAGCCACAAACTCTTTGTGGGGTCGTGGAAAAACGCCTATAAAGCATTCAACCAATCGGTTGGCTTCATTTTAACCTGGACAACAGTCAAGGTTTATGGCGCGCTTACAGGCAAACAAAAGTAAGGAAGTAAAAAATAGTATGAGTGGTTACTCACTAAACAAGAGCCGGAAGCTCATATGAAACTTGCAAGGCGTGATAAAAGGATGAAATAGAAATTTGCCAAATCGTGGGTTTGTTGTGATCATTTGTAAGGAAGCCCTTGAGATAAGAATGACGATGGACCCTTGGAAATCACGAGAATGTATAGTTTGGCAAACAAAAGTTTTTTTTTATTTTTTGCACTTGGCTGTGATGATGCGCAGTTTAAGGGCGCTAGAAGGTCATCTGTAACCAAAACCCTTGAGGCAAAAATGATAAAGGGATCATGGCAATGTAGATTTTGCGTAAAAGTATTTTTTATACTTTGCGGTTAAGATGAGTACTTTAAGTTTAAGGGATGGTCGGGTCTGGGAAATGACAATTTCTAAGCCAATCTTGTCAAGTCTCTACTGTTCAAGCCAAGTTTCTTCGTCCTAGGACATCTGGAAGTATTTACCTTAAATCGCGATCAGCGGAATTCCGAACGCCCCTCCACCTACCCCCAGAGTGGCCGAATCCGGTCCGGTTCTGTCACTGATGTGTCTAGGGCTTACACTTGTTCTTCCCACCAATTGTCATCCCAATTGCTGCACTCTAAGCGTATCACAAATCCCCCCCCCCCCGACTCCCCAACATTGAACACTCGAAATGGGACATCTGAGACATGAGGGACTTCCGAATATCAAGTTTCAGTAAGATCCGATAACCTGTTCAAAAGTTTGACATACCTCAAGATTCCGGATTCTCTCTCCCTCCAATCCCCACACGACGGTCAAATCGGACAAACGACTGTCCATAAGTTAAAATTGTCGAGTCCCTGATATTCCTGCCAAGTTTTTATCGTCGTAGCAAATGTGTAAGCATCTTGATTCGGGATCACCGGAATTCCGGAACCCTCCTTCCAACTCCCCCCACAGTGCTCGGATCCGGTCCAGTCTTGTCGACTGCATATCTAAGGTTTGTGCTTGTTCCCGATCAGTCCACTCTGAACATGTCACACGATTTCCGGACCCCCTTCCAACTCCCCCCGAAGTAACCGGATCCATTCCGGACTTGAAGCGCGACATCTGAGACACGAAGCCTTTCCAGATCAAGTTTCATTAAGATCCGGTCACCCGTTCAAAAGTTGGACATTTCTCAGGATTCCGGATTCCCCCTCCTTCCACTATCCCCACGATGGTTAAATCGGAGAAACGACTGTTCTTAAGTTAAAATTGTCGAGTCGCTGATATGCCTGCCAAGTTTCTGCGTCGTGGTACATGTGTAATCATCTTGACTCGGGATCACCGGAATTCCCGAACCCTCCCTCGAACTCCATCCATTCCGAACTTGAGCTTCGACATCTGAGGCAGCAGGTCTTTCCAAGTATCAAGTTTCATTAAGATCCGGTCCCCCGTTGAAAAGTTAAAACACGTCAATATTCCGGGTTCTCTCTCCCTCCACTCCCCCCACGGTGGTCGGACCGGGGAAGTGACTATTTCCAAGTTATTTTGGTCGGGTCCCCAATATGCCCTCCAATTTTCATCGTACTAGAAATTCTGGAAGTAGCCTAGGTCGAGAAGAGTGGCCTGACGGATCGACGGACCGACCGAAAAGTGGTCGGTATATGGCACTTGAGCGAAGCTGCAAGTACCATAAAAATTGCTAGCAGTAATATGAGCGATTTGACATATCGATTTTTCTTCCAGCCATGTATTATTTGCACCAAGCTCCAGTGATAATTACTCCAGCGTTGGTTTCGCCGGATTGACTGATTTGATTGAAGCGGCCAAGATCAATGGAAGTGCCTCAGATTGGGACAAGGTCAAGCATCATCTGTCAGTGATCGTCTTCTTAGTCGGTGAAGCCGCTAACGTTTTCACTAGTGTGTAGTTATATTTTATGAGAAATAAAAGGAAAATAATTTTAAGACTATCTTAAAATTTGTATTTGTCTTAATTCAGATGTAAAGTTATGTTTTGAAGAAGCTAGATACATTGAAATAGTCTCTATTTTTGCCAGGTATTAGAGCAAGTTCGTTTTTTTGTTTCCGATTCGCCTCACCTGACCTGGTATAGGAGTTTGGTGTACCGTCAGATCGTGACCGAACATCGATACTTCGCTACTCCCGTACATGAATCATGTTGGATATAAATCATATTACCATGGTGTTGGACAAGAGCGTTTTTAACGCACGCTTTATTTACACACTAGCCTAGTAACAAAACATGTATAACGTTGTCAGGCAGTCAAAACGGTACTGCCAATTCATTCCGTGATTAGCTGAATGGCCTGAATGATCTCGTCTCTCGGCTGCCGTGTTCGCTGGCTCGCCTCAAGCGGTAGGATGAATCGGTAATCACAACATCCCTCCCGACCTAAGAAGAGAGAAAGATTAGTTTTATTTTTCTCTTGTTTCGATGGTACTTCGACCATTTTGCCCTTTTTAGCTCCTTAACCTTTCTTTTCGATTTAAAACCGGGTAGGGGTAAACCTGGCCAGTTGGATGTGAGAAAAAGATATACGCCGATGGTACGCATGTGGGCCGAAGCTAAATGTGTGAAGAGAAGTAACATTAGCATGTACAGTTTGCGAAAAGAAAGGCTGATTTACGTTACCTTGTGACGCAGGAGCTACTACGGTAGGGAATGGCATGCCAAGAGTCGTCTGTTGGAAGACGCCGCTTGCTTGGGTCATGGTTCCTCTAGACAATGCATCTGCGTTGAATATTGCTGGTGTACCAATTGGCTTAACTGTTGCTAGATTCTTGGAGGTCCAGTTGTGTCGGTCGTGCTCACCGAAAAAAAACGGAGCTAATGGCATCTGGGTGGATGTTTTCTGGTCCTGAAATGAGCTTATCGATTCCGGTTTAGTACTGTTCGAATCGTCTTTGCAAACAATTTGCCGTAACCGTCTCCATTCCTTAGCTCAAAACGCCAATTCAATCACTCCTTTAAAGTTTAACTGAAAAGCCAACTTATTTTTGTGTAATTTAGTTGAATACACTGAATTATTTAGATTCTGCAAAGGGATTTTTTGTTTTCCACTATCTGCTCTAGTTATGACGTTCAGAATATCTGCGGCCGTCCCCACAGGAAAAATTCTACTGTGACGCGGGAAATTTTTTTCTAAACACAGACAAAGCTTTTCAGTGGGCAGTGGCGATATTGGTGAAGTTTGCTTAGTGCCTGAACAAAAAAAAAGTCATACATCTTTCTTGTAAGGCATACAACAAATTAGAGGTACCACAAATCACACGGAAATTCCACTATTTAAAAATCGATTATTCCTGAATAGCCGAACAACCAAGTAACTTCAAGCCAATTTTAGTGAAAAAGTGATGGGTAACTAGATTGTCCTATCCCAGTCTTTCTAAACTTTAATCACAAACAATTTGCAACGAGTGCACCTAAAAAGAACTCGAAAAAACTTGTCGTCGTTTTTCTGCCGATATGCGCGTAATACGCGACACAAATTACGATAAGACAACAACAAAAAAACACAGGTAGACGTAGACCGAACAGGCTTACCCAGATTCTGACGACGTCTTGAGAAAGACCCCCTAACCCGTTTACAGTATTGACGAAGCCTTTGGCTAAATTTTTCTTTGATTTGTATATGATCGGAATGGACTGAAGCATTGTAGAATATTTACACAGCTTCACGCATATCCAGTAGTACGAGCGTGCATGAGCTGAAGCTCTGTAAACGTCAACCTACAAACAAACAACAACGTCTTTCACATCCAACACGTTATTTGTGAATACCATGCTGAATCCAGATATGATACTAATTTTCTTGCCGGTCAAGATGTTTACCGAGAATTCGGCCAAGCCGGAAATTTGGTTAGAAGAAAAGTTCATTCTCAATTCAATTAGTGGTTCAAAATCGGGGTAAAAACACACTATGAATCCATTTCTGACTTATTTCTGCACAACCAAGTAGGCTACTTCTACCGAAATTTTAAACCGCGCAAATTCGGTAGGCTCGAAAAGTGAAACCTTTAAGTCGACTATTGTAATCAGAATCAGAATAATTTATTGACAAACCAACCTCGTAGCTTTCTTCAGCAGAAGATGCTAAATTATGCTGGTCATTTACATTGATTAAATAAAACATATTACGCTAACTGTTCACTTTGTTAACAATATCTGTAAAAAAGGGCACAAACGAGTTCATAAACCTCGAGGTTTGTCCTTTGACAGGCAATAATTTATTATATCGTCTCGTCCTGCTATTTTTAGGGGCATCAGGGGGGGATTAAGAATCGGTATTTCTCATTTGTTAACAGCTTTTTGCCGAAGTTTAAAATCAGTTTTTCTCTTCGGGAGTAGAGACTTGGGATTCTCAACAGCGACAATGCCTGACCATACGACTGGAAGCTAAGTCCCATTATAATTTTCGTCGCGCGTTTCTGCACAGCTTCTAGCTCTACCGTTAGGTAGACCGTATTATCGTTTATTACTGGTGAAGTCTCAACGCAACACAAAGAAGGATAGCTGAACCGCTAGAGCGTCAGACTGCGGATCGAGAGGTTTATGGTTCGGCTCTCGGTGTCAACAGCTCTTTTACTCTGCATGCAGTTTAGCCTGAGTTTACCCAGAATACAGATAAAACGAGAAATCTGGTCAAAATAAAATACTACAAAAGTAAAAGACCCAATAAAAGTTTCAAATTTTGGGATCCCATCTAAACCTGTGTTCTTGTTCTCACAGCCAAAAAATTAATCTCCACAAGAACGCTTATGTGCAGTCAGACAAAAGGACGTATTCTATCCGTTCTTCGATTGTGAACAAGAAAGTAATATAACGTAAACTCTATTGTGAAATATACGATATTAATCCTTGAACCGTTCGCGGGAGTTTGAGATAACGGCTGTCCAATCGCATGCCAGAGAAATGGATTCTGATTGTAGAACCGCCATCTGCCAGCATTTTGTGAACTTACGTTGAAGTTGCTTCACTGTTCTGTCTGTAGATGCTGGACCTGGAATTGCTTCAGTAAACTTGTAGGAGTCCAGCCAGTCCAGGCAGTCCAGCTCTGGTCCAGCTCCAGCTGAACTACTTCAACTTACTTCACCAATTTACAACAGTGGTTTGTAAGAAGACACTGGTTTGTTCCCTGTTTGTTATCTTGCAATTGCAAATTGCCACAGCAGTGGTAGCTGATGATGTCTGGTAAGTGTGTGACTGTGAGGAAGAATTTTACTTTTTTTTTATGTTAGCCTGGTGCCCTGGTTGCCGCCTGGTTAGCCTGCCTGAATCAGGCAGGCTAAGGCAGGGCTAAGGGCCTCAGTCTAGTACACTAGCCCCTTTTCAGGCATGGTGCTCAAACGTCTAGCACCATGCCTGGGTGCTAGACGTTCAAGCACTGTACCTTGGATTTCATGTATAGTGCATGGATTTCAGTATACAGTGCATGCATGAAAAACACAGTTTCTGTCATCACAACTGAGCACTGGCTCGGATAGGGCTGAAATTACTACCATGAATTAGAGAAATCAAAGACAATCCTTATCATATTTTTCATAACAAAAACAAAAGGACGCGACTGATGATGGAGATTAAAACCTCATTTCCTTTTCTACATAGTCAAGGGTTTTGCATGCTAAGTGTCCTGTGCCTCAGCTTTTTTACCTAACAGTCAACCAGAATATTGGCTCCTAGGGCACTCTACATCGAAAATAGATAGGCTGCTGTCAGGTTTTTCATCTCCATCATCAGTCGCATCCTTTTGTTTTTGTTAGGAAAAAATATGATAAGGATTGTCTTTGATTTCTCTAATTCTTGGTAGTAATTTCAGCCCTATCCGAGCCGTTGATAAGTTGTGGTGACAGAAACTGTGTTTTTCATGCATGCACTGTATACTGGAATCCATGCACCATACATGAAATCCAAGGTACAGTGCTTGAACGTCCAGCACCCAGGCATGGTGCTAGACGTTTGAGCACCGTGCCTGAAAAGGGGCTAGTGTACTAGACTGAAGGGCCTGCCATCAATCAATCAACATCAATCAGGCCCTGATTGATGTTAGCCATTATTATTAGCTGAATTTTATTAGAGGTATATTTTGACCCTTCTTGCTTGGCAAAAGCCCAAAAGGGTCCTTCCTCTCAGGGACTCAGGCTCAAAGCTGCTCAAGTGTCAAAAAGTCAACTTGTGGTTTTCACAACCACTGTCATAAATGATTTGCAGTCAGCTTGGCCTTGGGTACTGCTTGGGCTTGGGGCCTTGCTGGGGCCTTGGGCTTGGGCTTAAGCCTTAATATTTTTTTTTGTCATATAAATATGTTTCTGGAATACCATACAGCTACGAAATTGTGATATCCGTGACTGCAGGGATTCAAGTTCAAGTCAAGTTCAAGTTCTGTTTATTGCTATATAATTTCAATATAAAAAGCCAATTTGGCAGAGAGAGGGCTCGACTACTAGGGGGAGGGAGGGATGCCCCCAGAATGCCCCCCCAATGTTGTCGGCTGGTCCGTAAAAAATAGCTGAGTTGGCGCGAAGCGCTATGATTTTTCTTAAAAACAACCAATTTTTTTCTTGGAAACAGTTGATTTTTCTTAAAAACAGTCTGTTTCTCGTAAAAATAGTTGATTTTTTCTTACAAATAATTGTTTTCCTTGAAATTTGCCAATTTTTCGTCAACACAGTAATTTTTTTTTCTCAATAGTAGTCGTTTTTATCTACAAAACAGATGGTAAAAATGATCAGCCAGTCGGTAAATACCTTGTCCCCCCCCCCCAATCATTTTGGCTAATAATGCCTCTGCGTGACTGAGGACCCAACGTAGCTGACATAGGATTTGATCGTTCCTAGTCGAGCTACAGGCGATCTGGCTGCTCGGCTCTATTTATTTTTGGTGTTTTGACCAGTGCAAGATCAATGATGTAAAATAGATGAAATGGGTGTAATGTCACGCTTGTTTAGGATTTTGGAACAACTTAAATTAGACTACCAGTTCAGGACTTTGGGCTAGACCTAATTTGACATCTTTATTATATTGACGGTGGAATCAGTTAGTCGGCACACGCCGTGCGTAAGTTTCCTAATGAATAAACGATTTGATTTGATTTGATTTGATACATTTCTTGACTGTTGGTTTGGTTCAAAGATCACCAATATGATAAAATTTAAACTACAGTGACTAGCATCTGCATTGCACAATCACTGGCCATTCGGGGTAGCCAAGCCAAGTGTATGCTTGTTTGACATTTGCTGACTTTGAACCAGCTTTGAACTTAGCCATTTTAATGCACTTGCTGTGACCTGGCTGTGACGAAAATTAACTACCAGTTAGCTTAAGTAGATAATTAAGAGCCTCTGAAAACACCTGAATAGGTGTAGCCTACTGGATTTTAATTCTGCCATTAAGCTCAAAATTCCTCTACTGTATCATACACCAAACCTTTTTTGATAACCATGCTCAAATGATGGGACATGCTGGCAGTTTCTGGGCAAGGTGAGCATGATACTCATTCATAGTCCTACAGTAGAGGTATGCTTATTTGAATACTTCTCCATACCACCCTGGCTTTGTTACTTGCTTATAACAATGAAAAAAACGTTTTTGGCAAGCATTTGTAATAAGATCCATCTCGTTTGGATTTTTTTTTTTTTTTTTACCATTCATTGTTAGGCGATGTGCACATAAGCATAAAAAATATTAAGTTTGCCGGGTGAGAGAATATTGAAAGAGGCGTATTTGGAGTCATTGAAGGATGAAACATGTGAATCTTGGACTTTCCAGATTCGTTCAATATTAGATAGTTGTGGGATAGGGTTTATGTGGAATAGTGGGGAGGGTCCGGGGAGAGAGTTAGGATATGTGTCGAAAGAAGTGAGAAGTAGGTTATTTGACCAAGAAATCCAAGTTTGGTCAGCTAGGATAAGAGATATTAGATCGTTAAGTTTGTATGCAGAGGCTAAAGAGATTTGGGGAGAAGAAATTTATTTTAAAGCGGGTTTAAATAAAGAGGAAATAAAATTAATTATAAATTTAAGGGCAGATAGTCTGCCACTTGGTGAAAGACGTAAATATTTGGGTAGTGTTAGGGAGAAATCTGGTCCTTACTTTTGTCCTATGTGCGGCGAAGGAGATGAGGATATTATTCATTTTGTGTGTGGTTGCGATGAGTTAGAGGATTTAAGGAAGGAAATTTTTAAGGGAGGGATTCATGGGAGGGAGTGGCTGTTGAAAGTTATGCGGTGTAGGACTTTTCTTAGTATAAGAAACCTGGCGAGGTTCCTCAGAGTGGCCAGTCTACACAGGGAAAAGTGTTTGGGTGGGGGTTAGTGTTAAATCGTAGTGTGTCAGTGTTTTTGTATTTATGTGCATTTATTTTTGTTTATTTGTTATGGCCCTTGGGCTTTTAAGACAAATAAATATCATATCATATCATATCATATCATATCATACCTCTACTGCACTTATGTTTACCCCTTATTCACCATATGAATGAATTTATTCCCAATAAAGCCCAAGGGCAATGGCGGGAAACATAACACAATAACAAAAAACAGAATATCATACACTCCGAAAACAAACCAAAAATCAACTTCTATAAAAAATAGTTCACGGTGGGTCATAGCTACCTTCAGGAATCTACCCAGCCTTCGGAGGTCACCAAAACACTTACTTCCCATACTTTAAACCAAATCCCTTTCCTCCCAAACTTCCCGACCAAACATTTCCTTTATTAATCCTTTCAACTCCTCGCAATAACATATCAAATGTACCGCATCCTCCCCATCAATGCCACGCATTGGACAAAAATAAGGACCAGTACCTTTCCTTTCTCTACCAATATAATTTCTGCGCATCCCCACCGGAAGAGCGTCCACCCTAAGACTCACCATCCACCTCAATTCTGCCCCCCCCCCCAAGTTACCATTATAACTTATAACTCTATCAGGCAAATGGTATCCGTTTTGGCTACAGCAAAATTGTGCCGAACCGTTCGCGGTATAACAGGCGACTCGGAAAGCTATGCACTGTCTTTTGTGCACCATATGTGAACTTTCTAGCTGGACTACATGGCATACTCAGGAAAAAAGACCTGCGTCGCATACGTTCCACGTATTTCAAATATCTCCGTTTCCTGCTATATTTACCCCGTCGCACCCGAAATCGATATTTGATCCGACGTTTGTTGATTCAAGACCCACTAAACACAATGGAAAATCTATCCTCGAAATTATCTCCCGCGATCGGCGGTTTACCTCTTCTCCACCCAATTGGCTTAGTTCTTATTTGTGATTAAATTTCTCTGACATTGTGTGTAATTTTGTGTGTGTTTTTATGGCACTTGCCTTCCGGCCAAGTGCCATATACCGATCACTTTTCCGTCGGTCGGTCGGTCTGTCCGGTGTTTGCGAGTTAGGGTACTTCCAGATGTGCTAGGACGATGAAACTTGGCAGGCATATTAGGGACCCGACCAAACTAACTTGGAAATAGTCACTTGCCCGATCCGACTATCGTGGGGGGAGGGAGGGGAGCCGGAATCCGGAATTTAGTGGCATGCATAACTTTCGAACGGGTGATCGGATCTTAATGAAACTTGATATTTGGAAAGACGTCCCATTTCAAGTCCGGACCGAATCCGATTAATGTGGGGGGGAGTCGGAGGGGGGAACCTGAAATCATGTGACATGCATAGAGCGGAGCGATCAGGTTGAAACTTGGTGGGATGAACAAGCACAGGTCCTAGATACATCATTGACAGAACCGGACCGGATTCGTGCACTGTGGGGGGAGTTGGAGGGGGGTTCCGGAATCGCGGTGATAAGGAGTTAAGTTACTTCCAGGTGGGCTAGGACAATGAAACTTGGCAGGCAAATCAGGGACCCGACCAGATTAGCCTGGAAATATTAAACTTCCCGATCCGACCATCGTGGGGGAGTGGAGGGAGGGGGAATCCGGAATCTTAAGGTATGTATAACTGCCGAACGGGTGATCGGATCATAATAAAACTTGATATGTAGAAAGACTTGAAACGGGTTTCAAGTCCGCACCGAATCCTATGAAGGTGGGGGGGGGGAGGTCGGAGGGGGGAACCGGAAACCTTGTGACACGCTTGAAGTGGAGCGATCGGAGTGAAGCTTGGTGGGAAGAACAAGCACAGGCCCTATGTGCATCAGGGACAGAACCGGGACCGTATTCGGGCACTGTGGGGGAGTTACGAGGGGGGGAGTCCCGAATTCGGCGTTCGCAAGTTAAGGTACTTCCAGACGTGCTAGGACGATGAAACTTGGCCTGAAAATTAGAGACTTGACACGATTGGCTTAGAAATAGTCAGTTCCCTGATCCGACCATCGTGGGGGGAGTGGAGGGAGTGAGAATCCTGAATCTTGAGGTATGTATAACTTTTGAACGGGTGGCCGGATCTTAATGAAACTTGATTTTAGGAAAGACCTCATGTCTCAAATGCCCTATTTAAAGTCCGGATGTAATTCGATGAATGTTGGATGGAGGTGGAGGGGAGAACCGGAAATCTTTTGACCCGCTTAGAGTGGAGCGATTGAGATGAAACTTGGTTGGAACAACAAGCACAAGCCCTAGTTACATCAGTGACGTAACCGGACCTAGTTTGGGCACTGTGGGGGGGAGTTGGAGGGGTTCCAGAATTTCGGTTATCGCGAATCAAGGTACCGTACTTCCAGATGTGCTAGGACGGTGAAACTTGGCTTGGAAATTGGACACTTGACAAGATTGGCTTAGAAATTGTCAGTTCCCAGATCCGACCATCCCTTAAAGTACTAATCCCAACCGCAAAGTACAAAACATACTTTTTAAGCAAAATATACATTTTCGTGATCCCATGAGCCCATGATCATTTTTGCCTCAAGGGTTTTGCTTACAACCGAATTTCTTAAAGTACAAACAATACTTTTGAGTAAAATATACATTTTCGTGCATCCGATGAGCTCGTCATTATTTTTGCTTCAAGAGTTTTGATTACAGATGAATTTCTAGCGCCCTTAAAGTGCGTACAACCAAATGCATTACCAAATGATACATTCTCGTAATTTCCAAGGACATGATCATTCTTATCTCAAGGGTTTTGCTTACAAATGATCACAACAAACCCACGAATTGACGAATTCCTACTTTCATCCTCTGACCCAGCCTTACAAGTGCCATATGAGCTCCCAGCTCTTGTTTATTTAGTGTTTTCTTTTTACTGTTATATTGACTTATGCTCTAGGGCAGTGCGTAATCAGTTCATTCATTCAAAATAAATCACTGCCTCGTCTATTGGCCAAAGTCTTGTAGCCTATACTGATACTGTACTTGTACAACTATTTGCCTTATGGTTCATACCTCTGTTCTAGGCAGACAATACTTTCCCCCACAAGGAAGAGGTGACTTGGACTGGGACGATGATGGGTATGGCGACGCAGAATTTCGGGATGATGACTATATACCTGCTGGACAATTTGGCGGCTATCACAGATACCCTGGCTCAGATGAGGAAATGGAAGGTGGAGGCTTCAAGGGACGACACGGGCCCAGGAGGAGAAAGTTTCCAGTAGGTTTTTTTTTTAAGTAAGGACAAGCTAACTATAGCCTACCATTAAAGCACACCCTGTAGTCAGATTAGGCCTATTTGTTAAGGGGTGGGAGAGGCAGTTCTAAATTAAGGGGGCGTCGCAATTGCATTTTCCTTGGGGGGGGGGGGGGTGCAGAGCCTAAAATTCTACCGAATCTCTCGGAAATTTTACCGAATTCTAGAAACTGAGAATTCAAGCTGTAAAGCTTTCTTGTGTGTCCTATGTGCTGTCGTTTTTATTTTATTATTGAATCAACTCCTTTCACTCTCAAAATTGTTGGACAGGAAGGATTATGTACGAAGAGTTACACTACAGGGAACCAAAAAGACGATAAACCAGCTACTAGGCGTCGTTTTGGCGAAGCCCACTAGAAAATATATTGGCAGGCACGATTGCTGTAACAGCCTCTATATATTACATCCTAGACAAAATTTAATCGAGCGCCTGGCACAGGCCCGTATCCAGGAATTTATTTCGGGGGGGGGGGGGGGGGGTTGCCCGCGGAATCTATTTCGGGGGGGGGGGGGGTGCCCACGGGTCGGACAAAAAAGACATAGATCAGAGGTTAAAGCCTACAAAAAACTATCATTTTTGTGGGTCTCGGGGGGGAGGGGTCGACCCCCCCCCCCTCCCCTGGATACGGCCTTGGCCTGGCAGTTCTGGCATCGAGAAATTACCAAATAACTTCAGTAAATTCGATTACCGAATTCGTGGCTACTACCGAATCCTGGCAATTATACTGAATCCCGATCATTACACCGAATAAATTTGTACCGATAGCCTATCTGGGATTCTGTATAACCACCGAATCCCCGTAAATATACCGAATAGTTCTGGTATCGAAAAAATACCGAACATCTTTAATGAAATTTTGGGCCTCCTGTCCAAAATTTTACCGAATCTCAAAAAGAGGGGGCGCTCGATCCCCCCCCCCCCCCCATGAGACGCCCCTGTGGGAAACAGACATTTTTTTTTGAAGCTGATAAGAGAAACAATTCAGCGGTAATGAAACACGTTGTTGGATCCATATCTTAGACTTATTTTGTCGCCGGACAAATAGTTCGGAATAGTTCGCCAGGACAAATAGCCAAAAATTGGTGATTAATTTGGTGGTATTAGGTGATTAATTTGGGATTAACCCCTACGTAACCGGCCATGGAGCTTTCTAGGGGTAGAAACTTTTCTGTTCTTATATTTTTTTTTATTTATTAACTGAACTGAACTGAAAATTAAAGTTTTCTCCGGGCACGATTTGGTTCCAAAGTAAGTGGACATGCCGAGTCCGTTTTTGAATTTCACTAGTTACGTTTTTTGCTGTCATCCAGTTAACCGACCTACAAGATTTCCCACTATAAGTCGTTTTCTTCCGTCGGTTAACCGACTTAAGTTTTATAAGCTGTTTTTTTTTTTGCTCCGTTTGCCGGTCGGTTAACCGACCTGTGGACTGAGGCGGGAGCTCCATCCAACCGACCTACGGTCTTGGCACGGCGCGAAATTCAAAATTCTCATTGGAGAGATAGGCGCCGGCGACGGGAAGAGACGCCATTTTTTTCTTGTAAGCCGTTTTGAGCTCAGTCGAACCGACCGGCGAGACGAAAAACGGTCAATAGTGGCAAATAGGTAGGTTAACCGACCTATGGAGAAAAGGCAAAAACGCAGCTATTTTCTCGTCTGACTAGTAGTTTGACCGGAATCTTGTCAAAACTACGAAATCGCTTTTAGTTTCAAAACAGGGGTTTGGTAAAAAAAAGCTCGGTCATGAACTTATTGAATGTGTTTTACCAAAATATTCTATTACTTTTCGACTTACTGTTACCATGGTATCTGGCAAGGTAATGTGGTGTCTGATTTTCTTTCAGATACTATGGTCGGATCGTGGTAACTGATTGTTGTATATGAAAAATTCATCTAACATTCATTATTACTAACACAAGAGTCTAGTTTATCGCTTCCCCGTATCCTGAACTCAGCGAACCCCAATGTGCGGTAGATATTAAAGGTTAACTCTAAGATCGAGATGGATATCGGAAAATACCACCGAGACGGTCACTGAAGATAACCCATCCGAGCCGAAGGCGAGGTATGCTATAAAAATATCTAGCTTACCGAGCCGAAGGGGAGGTTAACAATTTTAGATCGCCATCGAGGTTCGAGGTTGTCACTCCGATATCAACCGAGATGGAGGTGTGTTAAAGTATTTGATTCATGTGGGCCGAGAAGGTGGGAGACACTATCATTTTACGATGGGTCGAATTTTTACGAACACACTGTTACCTTTGCTTCCTCCAAAATCTTCATGGTATCCAAGGTTATCCACAAACTAGACCTACGTTGCCCGGGCAACGTGAAGTGTTGCAGTAACCCTTTGGTTTTGTTTCTTCGCTATCTATTAAACGCGGAAGTTGTCATCCATCTAGGTTTTGAAATAGGTATGTTCCAAAAAAGATTTTTTTCCTGAACTGATAACACAATCCGTAATCACATGGCTATAGGCTACCTCAGGTTTTAAAGAAATACAGAATATCGGAAGTAGGGACTAAATTGACTTTGCCGACAGCGAGGACGACAGTCGCACTTTATCCTTTTCAATCGTAGACATGGGGACAGGTGAAAACTTGGGACATTATCTTGTATAACCTATTTGGTATCATAAAGCTGTCCGTAACTTTTCAGGAACAAATTTCCATAGATGCCACTTTAAAAAACAGAAAATCGGAAGTGGGGACTAAATTGACTTTGCAGCCAGTTGAACGTTATCTTTTCAATCGTTGACTTTGGGACTAAAGAAAACATGGAACATTGTCTTATATAACCTAGTTGGTATCATAAAGCTGTCCGTAGCTTTTCCGAATCCAAATACCATAGATGCCACTTTACAGATCTTTGTAAAACTATGTCACTGTTTCGAATTATGATTTGTATTCGCGGCGTAAACACTTAGTGATAGACCAATAAAGAGACCAGCTTTCTTACCCTCCCATTTATAGTGATCAAATAAAATGTGCATTGATTTGCACAAGTTTCTAGCCCCTCGTGAAGCCCTTCTAGCAACCGGTTCTTACTTACAAGCCCATCTTTCCGTGATACCGAATCGTTCTTACCATGAAATACACTGGCAAAAAATAATAGGTATACCAACTAGCAAAAGCTGCCAACCCCTCATCACCAAAAATTCTAACAACCGAATCTTACTTACAAGTCCATCTGTCCGTGATAGACGTGGTACCAAATTGTTCTTACCAATATAAAACACAGGAAACAAATTGTAGGTACACCAAGTAGAAAAAATTGCTAACCCCTCATTGACCCTCATTGCCGAAGATGATTATGGTCTAACAGCATATTGTTGCCTACAAGTCCACTACATGTCTCACAATAAGGATCGGTCTATTTTTGGTTTCAGTATATACCTTACTACTGAAGTTGTCAACCCCTCAAAACTTTCAAACTGTTGTATCTAATGAAGGAATTTGTGTACCAAAAAACGGATGACATATACTTTGATGAGCTCATCAAGGTCTATCGATTGCCGTCAAAAAAAAAAATTCTACCTGTATTAGTTTAAAGTTGACTTTTTTGCCGTAGGCCGACTTTCTAATATCACCACTTAGAAAGGAGCAAAGGACAAGCTCTAATGTCTTTAGCAATGAGAGAACTTCTAAAGTTTAAGAGGCATATCTGATACCAATTCTCTTCCTCAATTCTAAGTGTTAGAAACGGAATGATAAAGTGAGCAGAAATCACGAACAGAAATGTGTAGAAACAATAGATGGCAGCACTTTCGGACCCGTGGGAAAATGCCACTTTTTTTTTCTGTAAATTTGTCTATTTATCACTCAAAGAACATATATTGGCTGTGGGGCCGGGGAACTGTCGCACATATTTAGCACTTATAAATTTTAGTCCATCTTCAATTTGAAACTGGTGCCTGTCTGCTGGCCTGCTAGAACGGAGCTTTCCACTCGAAAGCAGAAACATGGTTTGATGAAACGACTGCTTGGCTGCATAATTTCAGATAGTCCTCTCTGACCTAGGCTATACAGATCCACTTCACTTCACACACTGTAGACTGTGGCTCGTGCACAAGCGAAAACCATCCTTTTTTGCCCCAGGCAAGAGCTCTACGAAGCTTTCAAAAATGTAATGTCATATTCACCAATCCGGCCTAAGGTCCACACTTTCCGTAAAAACAGCAGAGGTTAGACCCTTACCACTTTCTAGGAATAAGCTGAAATCGGGGTGCTAGGAAAAAAAAAAAAAAACACGACAAAACCAAAGTGTTGCTCTCGCAACACAATTGGGCAACTCCATCGTTACCTACGTAACGTTTTGTACGCTTTGAAAGGCTGTAGCGTCACCGAATTCCAACTTGGAGGACTCGTTTTTACTGTAAAACAAAGCTCAAGCCTTCTTCTATCTCATGTCCAGTGTTCCAGCAATTTCCTTTGAACGGTCTACGCGCACGGCTCCAAAAACCCCGCGTTTCCAACGTAACAAAAAACGGAAGTGACTTTTTGGTAGTGTGGGCATAGCCTTAGTTTTCAGTGAATCTGTAAGGTCTAGCGAACTGATTTTTTTTTTCGTCAGTTACCAACAGTCTTGGGACTGTTGAGGCCGAAATTCGGAGCGATTGAGCGCCATGCTTCGTTTCTACGATTTTTTTCCTTCTGTTACAAACGTAACAGATTTTCGTTACCAACGTAACTTGTACGAATTCTCACCAGAATCTTTAGCAAAACGGTTTTGTTTTTAAAAGAAAAGTGAATTGTACATATTTGTTTGAAGCACGGGTGCTACTACCACCGGATAGATAGCCTTTTCACCATGCGATAAACAAGACCAAAGGTTTTTATGGGATCCCAAAAATTCAGTATTTGATCCAGACAATTAGGTTTTGTCTTCGCCAGATTCCTTGAACATTTTTACTCTAAAAATTTAGAAACAGATTAAGGCCAAATAGCTAATCATCTGAGAAATCCAAGTTCATATGTGGATTCAGCATGTGTGTTTAGCCTACCCCTATAAGCCGATCGAAACGATCCTGCCTTGCTTCTGCCAATTTTCCGGTTTCGACAAAATTCCGGAACTGCTTTTAACAAATTTTTCGGTTTTGGCCGGATTCCGGGCGAACTACTTGTCCGGCGAGAAAACGGTTTTCATATCCGTGTTCAGCATGTCTTCTATTACCCCTCACTTGACTATCTATTAGCTGTTTAAAATATTTTGTTTGTCCCTTTATTTGAACCCCCTCCCCCACCCCTAAATGTAGGGCTAAAGAGTCCATCTACGAAGTCGACCTTTCCCTCGACCCAAAGGATCCTCCCACCAACTTTCATCAAAATATCTCATTACCGTCAAGAATTATCGTGCTCACAGATAGACAGACAGACGGACCAGGAAATTCGCCCCAAGCCCCTCCCCCCCCCATTCTCCAATCAACTGATATGTAATATTTACATATACAGGGCACTTTATATTACTCAGGATGATCGATACTAAGATTAAAACCTTGCCAGATTTGCAGACATTTTCTACGTTACTGACGTAACATTGGGGTGTAACGTCAGCAACGCAAATTTTGTTACGTTTGTAACGTCTTTTATTGGCTTCAGGTATGAAATTTTTTTTTTTTCTTGTTTACTGGAATAAACACTAAAATTGCTATTTGCTAACGTACTGGCACTTTATTATCTTGCTTGGGTTCAGTTGTAGATAAACAATATGCCACTTTTTCGTTACAAACGTAACATTAGAAAGCTTAACTTTCAGCACTGATCAAATCCAATCCGTCAAAGATAGGGACTCCGAATGAACTACATTCCATTCAGCGCTGGCGGTTCTTTAAGTATGGTAAATTAAGAGGATTAGGCTTATTCCCAGATGGATTTTCATTGCAGCAAAAATGATCATAAAATCTTGCAATCCCTGAAACTGATCAGCTTAAGATTTGGACAGCTCAAAAAATTAGAAAGGATGCTCCAAATTTAATAATTGAAACAGATTCTTAAAGCCCAGGGTATGCTCTATAAGAAAAACCTAAATACGTTCCACCAGCTTTTATTTGAAAATTTGTCCTTCGGTAGACCATCTCATGGAGTTGCCCAATTGCTTTCACTCTTAAAAACAAGGTCGTCAACTCGCCATTGCTAATTAAATATTCACTGATCTCCTGACGCGGGTCAGAAGAGTACTAGAAGCTTCGAAAATATTGAGTGGCGTGTAAGAGGATTAAAACAGCTAAGTATATCACCATGTGGACGATTAGATATGGAAGTAGAAATCATCGGCCAGTTTGACAATTTTTGGTCTCCGAGGCTGAATATTATTTAACTCAGTTTATGAATCTTCAAGAAATCGTTATAACCAGGTTATAACGAATTTAGTATAGTTTACGGCGTTTGTTTATTTGCACTATAAATTTCAGCGGATTCGTAAGCCTAAGTGTTTGGAATCCGAGTCCGAATCCGAATCCAGCCTGACAAGCAGAAGATTCGAATCCGGATTCGGCATAAAGGACGAATCCTGGATTCGAATCCGGATCCGGATTCGCCCATCTCTCGGTTGACGATTTCATATCATCCTCTCTATCCTTAATAACTTACGGGAATTAACAAGAAAAAACAGAAAACAAAATACTCAAAGAAATCGATAATGCAAATAATTAGTTTGATTTTTCTACACATTTTCAATGTGCCTGCTACAGTAAAAACGATCCCAGCCTCCCCATGTCTGGCACTTCCGACCCGCGCCACTAGATGACCCAACGGTCGGATCGAGTCGTGTCTTCATCTTGGGTCTTGGGTGGGGGGGGGGGGTTCTAGACGTTGTAATTGCTAGAATGCTTATGATGCAACTCCTTTAACTGTTCGTTCGTGTTAAACTTTTTCGAACAGAACCATTATAACCTGATTATAACCATCCACAATACCTCTCTGGTGGTTGACTCAAAGATGGGCGAATCCGACCATGAAAGGATTCGAATCCGAATCTAGGTCTATGTACGAATGCGATTCCGAATCGGAATCTACCATTTCATGCTGAGGATTCAGTCCGGAATCGAATCCGGATTCGAATCCAACCTTAACAAAAATCAAATCAGAGGTCACAAAAAGCATTGTTATCTATAAGGTAATCGGTTAACGTGATAGATTACTGAGAATGTTTGGTGATGGAGATCAAAACGCTGGATTGCCTAAGCCCACCGTGGAAAGATTGGGGAACGGAAACTGGAAGGATCTGCACTATAAATTTCAGCGTATTCGTAAGCCTAAGGGTTTGGAATCCGAGTCCGAATCCGAATCCAGCCTGACAAGCAGAAGATTCGAATCCGGATTCGGCAAAAAGGACGAATCCTGGATTCGAATCCGAATCCGGATTCGCCCATCTCTCGGTTTACGATTTCATATCATCCTCTCAGGACGCTGATATGACTTTTTATGTGTAGGCTATCGTAAGATGACTGACCGTGCGCCATAGCAAGATATTCATTACATACTTATCCGAGAAAAGTTACTAGTAAATTATAAGATAAAAATAAAACCGTTCGGGAGCGAAGACCATCGACTCTCCCTTGCTGTTTTCCTCTCCCCCTTTATATCTTTAGTTGGTATTTCTTTTCCAGAAAGGCGATGGTGCCAAAACCCATGAATTGTTTTGCGAGTTGTGTCAGGTCCGTATGACATCCGTCTTTAACCAGACCCAACACGAACTTGGAAAGAAACACCAAAGGAAAGCCGCAGGCTTGTCCCCCCCAAGGACTCGGCATTTCAACAGGGACCATGAAAGAAGTCAAGAAGTGTAAGTCGGCTTTCTGTATCATAATAATGTACTTTATTTCCTTAGTAGCTTGTATTATTGGGATCCCAAAACGTAAGCGGAGGGTTACCTATGGCATCGCAAAAGTTGTCCGTCTGTCCGACTGTGCGCACGATAACTCTCGAAGGGATTGAGATATTTCGATGAAAGTTGGTGGGAGGATCCAATATTTTTTGAAAGCTATTGAGATGATTGATTTAGGGGCAAGGAGACATGCTGAATCCGAATATGAAAGTTATTTTTTCACCGGACAAGTAGACCCGGAATCCGGCAAAAACCGGACACAAAATTTGTCGACCTATTTTCGGCCCTACCCTTTTCTTCACACTAGTATAGCTGTGCGCGTCATCCACGCACAGAGCGCGTAGTCTATGAACGTCGGACAGAGCTAGTGTAATCGAAGGTCGAAGGGGTTGGTATATGTTGTTAAAGCTTAGTGGGGGTGGATATATTTTGTTCAAGCTTAGTATGAGGATTCATTGGCAAAGTACAGGTCAAGGTCAAGTTCGTAGATGGGTCCTTTAGTCCTATATTGAGAGGCAGAGGAGGGTTTCGAATTTACGGTAAAAACATGTATGTTTTATGAGCTAATAAGATTGCTGCACAAATGATTCATCACGAATTCTGCCTAAACTGTAAATTTGATTGAAGCTCAAGGTTGTTTCTGAAGTCGATTAGAGATTCGGCATCGGGGCAAGGAGACATGCTGATTACATTTTTGAACTTTATTTTAACAGTGAAAATCTTAAACGAATCTGACGAAGACTGAATGGCGAAGACAAGATCCAATTGTTTTTGGGATCCCATCGAAACCTTTGGTCTTGTACATGCTAGCACCGGATCATCATTCACGCAAATAACACATGGCAATTACACAAGTAGACGTTTCATGCATAGGCTACATACAACTTAAAAATATCATTTGACTTAACTAGGATTAAAATATTGGGTAAAATACCGCACAAAGGATTTCAGGTAACGATCTGTCGAACTTATAGGTCGTCTTTTTAGTCTCTGGGAAGCAGCGTTCCTCAGTCTTTGTCTCGTACTGGGCCTGCTATTTGCTATGGTATCAAATTCAGGTAGAATGGTACGATGCGCATGTGATGCCAGACACTTGTTCCCGAACGCTATTGTAAGTTGATGCCGGCTTTCCGCAAGGGTTGGCAGGTCAAGCTTGACCAGGCCATCCTCGTAAGAAAGATATCATCTGCTAAACTAAACGCCAGCGAAGGACATTTGTACAAAACGTCTTCCAAATCAAACGGACAGTACACAAACAAAAATTATTTCCGGAGCCCAAAATTTGGTGCTCAACTTTGCCTCGTCGTGCATGGACACGGCACCAAGTCCACCAAAGCGACAGAGACGGACGAAAGCTGCGACCCAGAGTGCACCTCAGGGAGGTGACTATCAGAAGCAAGTATCTTGGTCCGGATCCGAAGGGAACGTTCTTACGCAGGGTCCAGGAAAAGATTGTTGCCAAATGTGACAGTTGGAAGTTACCTTAAATCGCACCTCCAGCGAGATAAAGGTGGTGTCATCCTCCTGTAGAGTCTGTCGCTGGTTGGCGGCTTGGTTGTTAGATGGTTGTTGATACATCGGCTCACTGGCACCCCAGTATAGCCGACATTCCTAGGTTTGGTAGATGTATAGTTGTCACATTAGCTCACTGGCATCCCAGTGCAGCCGACGTTCAGCATTTCGCCAGTCCTCGTCCACGCCTGTCTTGAAGCCATCCAAGGTAGCATTGACAGTTTTTTTCGGAAAGGCTGTTCCAGAGTAGTACACTCCGTACAGAGAAAAAACTGTGCCACTCGCGTCATTTGCAGCTGGTCAGTTCTTTTATATAAATCCTATTAAATAATAAGAAGCCGTTTAGCCAACGACGCTGGTAGCGCATTCCAATCTTTACAGACCTATTTTGTAAACTATACTCGCCAACATGTTGATTTTGCGTGGGTTGATACACCGTAAATCAGTGCTAGCGTGTTCAAAATTACGTTTAACAAATCAGTCCACGCCAGTCCACGTCTGAAGTTCATCGAATACTGATGTAAAAATTAGCAGAAGCACAACTGCTGAAAAGGGGAGATTTCTCTTCGACAGAAGGTAAAAAGGGCCCAGTTTCGTAGGCGCCATAATGTCACAGGATTTGCTGCCAAAAATCACAGATTTCGTGAGACGCAACACTGGGTGGCAACACTGGGCAGTTGTCCACAAACTTTGGTATGGACGAGACAACTTCCCGAATGATAACACTGGGCCTCGATCCTCGTTCTCATTCATCTGAGCGATTTTTAGAAATCTCTGGCCGTATTTTACTAAGTTTTATAACAACAAGCCCTGAATATCATTCACAGTTTCTTGTTCGTTTTATTGTAGTGTTGACGTAGCAACGTTGTAATTGCTATGCAGTTTTACCAATGGTGAATAAGCATGAATTGAATTTGAATATTTTAAAAAGCACGTACCTTACTCATCTTGTGCAATTCCTTCTTTCGCAAATCATGCATTATACCGTAACAAAATAAACTAGACCTACGTTGCCTGGGCAACGTGATGTGTTGCAGCAACCTATCAGAATCAGAATCATTTTATTTTTCCCAATATTCGTTAAAATAGTCTGGGATGTCAAAACGATAAATAAAAGCACGAAATAAACACATTATAAGCACTATTGGTTTCTATCCATTGTTGTGCCATGATCTTGTTTGCTTTCTGCTTCCAGGTTGTGGTGCTTAACGAAGTATGGCACAAATGAGCTGCTGTACCGTTGGCTGTGCTTGAGCGGTGGTTTCTGGAGAAGTGGGTCGCAGCGTTTTAATTTCTCGGCCCGAAGTGTGTTGCCGCTAGGAGTTGAAGCGAAGGCCGGTAGTATGTCCCGATATACCTCAGATCTGAGGCACCTTTTACCAAATGACATGGTGAGATGGTGGCGTCGGCCCGAGAGGCTTGAGATTCGGAGTTGTTTGGTGCTGTCTTCGTATGACACATATGTCTGCCAAAGTATGATTTTGCAGGCTCGTTTCTGCAGAGACTCCAGTCTCGAGCTCTGGTCTTGTGACAGCATGGGGTGCCATACGGGACAGGCATATTCAGTAACTGGTCTGATGTATGTTACGTACGTAGTTAGCATTGCGTCCTTAGGGATAGCGAACCTTCTTAACTTTGCAAAAATCTTCAGCAGGTTTGACGTCTTCGAGACTACTTTTGATACGTGCGTTTCCATACTGAGATTGTCGTCAAGATGGAGTCCAAGGATTTTGACAGTTTTGCTGGATCCTAGGACCTGGTCGGGAGGCGGGGTCTTCTGTTTCAGAAAACTGAACCTTATGAGGGTACTTTTTTCTGAACTGACTGTAAGTTTAAGTTTTTCAGCCTCGTTACAAAGGGTGTCGAATGCTTCTCTGACAGGGCATTTGTCAGGTACGTCATTTATCGACCGCAGTATGGGAAGGGTTAAGTCGTCGGCAAACAGCCTCTCTGTGATCTTGATGATTAAGGAATTGATCACAATCGTGAAGCAAGAAGGCCCAAGTTTGCCACCTTGAGGGGCTCCACAAGTAATTGGTAAGAAGTCAGATACTTCGCCATTCTCCAGCTTTACACACTGGACTCTTTGTGACAGGTAACTCGCGACCAACCTAAGGATGATTTTCCTGGCACCACAACGTAACCTAATTACCTTAAATTACCTTAAATCGCACTTCCAGCGAGATAAGGTGGTGTGATACGCTGACGCTGACGATTTAGTTTTGCTGGCGACTTGTCCAAGCGCACTTAATGAGTTACTGTTGATTTGCCAGTCTTTTGCTGATGAACATGATATTCTTTTTAATGTAAAGAAAACAGAGTGTGTTTGTTTTCGACCGAAATCGTCATCTAAGCCTTATATCCTTCCAATTAAGCTTGGAGGGAATGCACTGAGTTTTGCACCGTATTTTCGTTATCTTGGTTTTCTTTTTGATCAACATCTAAATGATGATGTACATATTAGGCATGCTCTGAGGTCAGTTTATACACGTGGTAACCTACTCCTTCGTAAGTTCTTTTATTGCTCTCCAGATGTAAAGACGATCAGCAAGCGCGACTGAGGTTTTTGATGATTTCCGCGTCCACAATTTCTCCCAACTTCACCTTTCGTGTAAAAATTCGCTTAAACAGCGTTTAGTTGAATCTGATAATGAATATATCCGTGTGCTTTGTTCTCCTTGGCTCCGCCTGTCTCTGCCAATTTGGCAGAAGTTATATGAGCCAGGCTAGATACTTGTCCATGTGATATTTGCACTTGTTGTCCCGTTCGTTCTTTTTTCTCTGTATCGCTTTGTATTGTTTTTTGTTTTGTTTTTTTGGTATACGGTAACTTTTTACTGGAATAAAATGATTGATTGATTGATTGATTATCTCTGCTTCTCTGACGACTAAGTAGTGACTAAGATAGTCAAAAGCCTTGACGAAGTCTGCTATCAAGCAATCGATGAAGCTACCAGGTAGCTCGAGGTGTCTCAGAATCATATCCAGGAGTCGTACCAGGTAGTGCACCGTGCTATACCCTGGTCGGAAGCCGAACTGCCTGTCATCCAAATTTTTGCCGATGTCAGCCAACAGCCAAACGTAGGATGAAGGCTTCGAATATTTTGGCAAAAGCAGATGTTTGTGAGATGGGGCGGAGATCTTTAAGGCCATTCGGTTGGGATTTCTTCCGTATAGGTGTCACCACTGCTCTCTTCAACACTTCAGGAAAAATACCTTCAGAAGCTGATTGGTTCAGGACAGCTGTGAGTGGGGTGCACAATTCGAGGGCACATTCGTGAATCACACGAGGTGGTAGCTCGTTTGGGTATGCGGATTTACGTGGGTTAATCTTTTGTAGCTCTTTGAACACCATGTGCTCCTCTATGACTGGGATCTCAGAGACGGGAGGGAGTGAGGGTAGCGAATCTAAGGGTGGATACTTCCTACAGATCGAAGCAAAGTGCTCGTTTATTGTGTCAGCTGAGAGCTTGTCACCCTTCTCGTCGCAAACTTCCACTTTCGTTCTCTCTTTTCCGAGCAAACTCTGCACGACTTTGTGGAATTTTCTTGGCTCAGTTGTAAGGAGCTTCGTTGTTATTTTTGACCCATATTTCTTTCTCGCTTTCTTCACCGCATTTATTTGGTACACGATTCCGAAAAGCTTTGTACTCAGCGTCGTTTCCGCAGTATGCAAATATTCCGTCTGTTTCCGCCATCATCTCTTTAATTTCTGGAGTTACCCATGGCTTTTCGTTTGGTTTAATTAGCTTTGTTTTTCAGGAAAATGCTGGTCATGGAGTTCAGACATCTTTGAGCAGAAGAACTCACCCATGGCGTATACACTATCTGAGTAGTACAAATGTCGCCAATCTAGTTCGCAGAGGTCCTTTTTGAAGAGCTGGATTGACTCTGGCTTGTAACAGCGAAAGCTTACTTTTCTTTTCGGTTCTTTTGGGTGCGAAGCTTTAGGCATCCAAACGACGCAGTTGTGGTCACTCTTACCGAGCGGAGCGAGTACCCGAGGCTCAGAGTACAGGGTTTCCATGGATTGAAAGATAAGATCTAATACTTTATCCTTCCGGGTTGGGATTTTCACGACTTGCCTCAAGGAAAGTGATTCACTAATCCATTTCTGGCTAAGATCGTTAAAGTCGCCACAGACTATCAGCCCAGCATATGGTACTTTGACCGGAGGCAATCAGTAGAGTCTTGGAGATACTCCATTAGGCGTTTACGGAAAGGACCTCTGGGGGGGTAGTAGACCAGTCCAACGATGACTGAGGAGACGGCTTTGTTCGGCTTCGCCGACTAAAGTATTTCGAGAGCAACACTTTGGTTTGTTTCTTCGCTAACGGTTAAAGGCTGAAGTTGTCAACCCATCGAGGTTTTCAAAATGGTAGGCCTATGTTCCAATCCAAGAAGATTTGTTTTCGGAACTGATGACACAATCTCAATCTGTAATCACATGGCTATCCCTCAGCGTTGAAAAAAAAAAAACAGAATATTGGAAGTAGGGAGTAAATTGACTTTGCAGCCAGTTGAACTTTATCCTTTTCAATCGCAGACATCGTGACTGGTGAAAACTTGGAACATTATCTTATATAACCTAGTTGGTATTATAAAGCTATCCATAACTTTTCAGGGTCAAAATACCATGGATGTCACTCTACTAATTATTGCAAAACTATATCGTTGTTTTACATTATTATCATTTGTATCCGTGCGTTAACACTTAATTCTAGGTTACAGTGATTTGAACAAGTTTCTAGCCCCTCATGAACCCCCTCTAGTAACCGATTCTTGCTTACAAGATATTTATAGAGATCGAATAAAATGAGCACCAATCTGCACAAGTTTCTAGCCTCTCATGAACCCCTTCTAGCAACCCGATTTTTACTTACAAGTCCATCTCCCCGTGATAGACATGGTACTAAATTGTTGTCACGATCAAATACACCGGACAAAAATAATAGGATTAATAGGTACACCAACTAGCAAAAGTTGCTAACCCCTCATCACCGAAGATGATTATGGTCTAGCAGCCGATTGTTGCTTACAAGTCCCCTACATGTTTCACAATTGGGATCGGCCTACTTTTGGTTTCAGTGTGTACCTTACCACTGAAGTTGTCAACCCCTTTAAACTTTCGAACTGTTTTATCTCATGAAGGAATTTTTGTACCAAAAAACGGATGACATATACTTTGATCAGCTTATCAAGGTCTATCAGTTGCCGTTGAAAAAAAAAATTCTATCTGTATTAGTTCAAAAGTTGACTTATTTGCCGTAGGCCAAATTTCTAATATCACCACTCGGAAAGGAGGAAGGGATAAGCTCTAATTTCTTTAGCAGTGAGAGAACTTTAAAGTTTAAGAGGCATATCTGATATCATTTCTCTTCCTCAATCCCAAGTGCAAAAAATGGAATGATAAACTCAGTAGAAATCACGAACATAAATGGGCAGAAACGATAGATGGCAGCACTTTCGGACCCGTGGGAAAATGCACTTTTTTCTTTCTGTAAATTTTCTATTTATCACTCAGAGAAGATATGTTGGCTGTGGGGCCGGGGAACTGCCGCACATATTTAGCACTTTTAGATTTTAGTCCACCTTCAATTTGAAACTGGTGCCTGTCTGCTTGCCTGCTAGAACGGAGCTTTCCACTCGAAAGCAGAAACATGGTTTGGTGAAACGAAAGCTTGGCTGCATAACTTCAGATAGTCCTCTCTGACATAGGCTATACAACTCCACTTCTCTTCACACACCGTAGGCTCTTGCTCGAGGACAAGCAAAAACCATCCTTTTTGGCCTCAGGCAAGAGTTCTACGGAGCTTTCCAAAATTTAAGATCATATTCATCGATCCGGCCTAAGGTCCACACTTTCCGTAAAAACCGCAGAGGTTAGACCCTTACCACTTTCTAGTAATAAGCTGAAATCGGGGTGCTAGGAAAAAAAAAACACGACTAAACCAAAGTGTTGTTCTCGCAACACAATTAGAAGTAATGCTAAAGTGCTGTATAAATTTCCTAAAGGCCTCCTTATGAACTATCTCCCGAATCAGGTACAAGCTTTGTTGCGGATCTTTAGACCTATTCATTAGCCTACGTAATCTATCAAACTTACTCACAGACTTACTCCTACCGCAACCACAAACTAGATCTACGTTGCCTGGGCAACGTGAAGTGTTGCGGCAACCTTTGTCCGACTTCGCCGACTAAACTAAAGTGTTGCGAGAGCAACACTTTGGTTTTGTTTCTTCGCCATAGGTTTTAAATGCTGGTTGTCAACCTATCGAAGCTTTCAAAACGATATGTTCACAGAAAAACACAATCAGTAATCATATGATCAAATTTTTCAGCGCTGAAAAAACAACAAAAGATAAATATCGGAAGAAGGGACTAAATTGACTTCGCAGCCAGGTGAACTTTATCCTTTTCAATCGTACACATCGTGACGGATGAAAACTTGGAACATTATCTTAAATAATGTAGTTCTCTTATGAAGCTATCCGTAACTTTTCAGGATCAAAATACTATAGATGTGCACCAATTTGCAGAAATTCGAAACAAATAATAGGTACACCAACTAGTAAAAGTTGCAAAACCCCTCATCGCCGAAGATAATCATAGCTTAACTGCCGATTGTTACTTACAAGTCCCCTATCGTTCTTTACCGCCAAATACACCGGAAACAAATAATAGGTACACCAAGTAGCAAAAGTTGCAAACCCCTCATCACGGACAATATTATAGTCTAACAGCATGCAAGTCCCCTACATGTGTCACAATTGGGATCGGCCTATTTTTGGTTTCAATGTGTACCCGACCGCTGGAGTTGTTAACCCCTCTATACTTTCAAAATGGTGTATCTCATGAAGGAATTTTTGTACATCGGTACAATCGTCAGTAATCACATGGTCACAGGCTATTCCTCAGCGTTGAAAAAACAACAACAAAAGAATATCGGAAGAAGGGACTAAATTTACTTTGCAGCCAGTTGAACTTTATCGTTTTCAATCGTAGACATCGTGACGGATGAAAACTTGGAGCAACGTCTTATATAATCTAGTTGGTATTATAAAGCTATCCGTAACTTTTCAGGATCAAAATACCATAGATGACACTCTATTAATTATTACGAAACTACCTCATTGTTTTACATTATCGTTTGTACCCGTTGCGTAAACACTTAATTGTAGGTTACAGTGATAGACCATCGATACGAACTTTCTTACCGTCAGATCTATAGAAATCGAATACAATGTGCACCAATTTTTAGCCCCCCGTGAACCGATTCTTACTTACAAGCCCCTCTCCCGTGATAGACATAAAGTTCACCGGAAACGAATAATGGGTACACCAATTAGCAAAAGTTACAAACCCCTCATCGCTGAAGATGATTTCTTACCCTCAGACTTACAGAGATCAAATAAAACGTGCACCAATTTGCCCAAGTTTCTAGCCCCTCATGAACCCCTTCTAGCAACCGATTCTTGCTTACAAGATAATAGTGATCAAATAAAATGTGCACCAATCTGCACACGTTTCTAGCCCCTCATGAACCGGAGCTTTCCACTCGAAAGCAGAAACATGGTTTGATGAAACGAAAGCTTGGCTGCATAACTTCAGATAGTCCTCTCTGACATAGGCTATACAACTCCACTTCACTTCACACACCGTAGGCTCTGGCTCGAGGACAAGCAAAAACCATCCTTTTTGGCCCCAGGCAAGAGTTCTACGGAGCTTTCCAAAATGTAAGGTCATATTCATCGATCCGGCATAAAGTCCACACTTTCCGTAAAAACCGCAGGGGTTAGACCCTTACCACTTTCTAGTAATAAGCTGAAATCGGGTGCGAAAACACGACAAAACCAAAGTGTTGCTCTCGCAACACAATTAGTTCAGAAGTTCGGCGTCCAAGATGTCATTTGTTCACTTGAGAAAACGTCAGCGTCACTACTATGTACATTTCGTCATCCAGGTCATCGAGTACATGATATCACTGATCATGTACTGTGATAGCAGGTTTCAGCAATCAACCGACACTTCGCAACGATTTGTAGAAAGCACCCTGGCCTTAAAGAGCTTCCCGAACTCCCGCCATTTTCCGAAATTCCAGTGGTCGAAGTACATCAAATCAAAGAAGCATTCTCAAAGCTGGATGCAACCAAGTCTTCATATCCGGGAGAAATTCCAATCCGGCTCATCAAGCACTGCTGTGAGGAAACTGCTGCCCCTTTTACAGCTGCTGTAGTTAACCAGTGCCTTGCTGATTATGGGGTTTTTCCCAATAGGTTCAAGACAGCTATCATCACCCCTATTCCGAAGAAGACCTCCCCAAAGTCAGTAAATGGTCTTCGGCCCATATCGAAGACGTCTACTTTTTATAAGGTGTTGGAGAGCTTTATTTTCAAATGTCAAATGACATGTATGGCTTTCGACCAGGCTGCAGTACTGTACACCTACTATCTCGTTCGATTCATCCACGATATGCTCAAAGATCTAGAAAATGATAGCGCCTTCGTCGATTGCCTCGTAGCCGATTTCATCAAGGCTTTCGACTTCCTTGAACATTCCACAATTAATCAACCGAAAAGGAATGTAATAGCACAATCTAGATACCCATGACTTACTCACTTAAAGAAGCTTGAAGACCCGATGAAAATGCGTTACCTCGTTCTTTAGCTATTCACGAATAATCGATTTTCAGATAGTGGAATTTCCTTGTGATTTGAAGTACCTCTATCTGCTTGTGTCTGTGTTGTTTGCTTGACGATAAACGATTTACGAAAAATAGGTGTTCAAGCAGTGAGCCCCCTTCCTCGAGCTGATCACTGACCACTGAAAAGCCGCGTTTGTATTGAGATTCAGTTTTTCTGCGACATAGTAGAATTTTGCGTTGTGAGGACGACCGTAGATGTTCTGAACATCATACTAGAGCAAATAGTGGAAAAAAAAATCCCTTAACACAATCAAAATAATGCAATGTAGTCATTTAAATGAAACAAAAATAAACTGGCTTTTCAGTTAAACTTTAAGGAATCAGAAACTATGGGAGCGTGCGCTGTTGTTACCAAGATGCTGGCAAGTTTTCTATCGGAACGGGTACAATGCGTCGAACTCCAAAACGGGGATGTTTCAGAGCTCTTAAACATAACTTGTGGAGCACCGCAAGGAACAAGGTTCGGCCCCTTTGCCTTTACGGTTGTTGCCAACAAATTACTTAAAGATCTCATAAACAGGTACAAAGTCGCAGATGACCTATCTTTGACTATTTTTCGCTTTCTCGCTGGCTCTGACACCATTGACCCTGTACTTAAAGTACTGACGCAGTTGAAATCAGAAGCGGAAGCAGTCAAACTAGGCATAAGCAAAGAAAAAAGTGTTTTGTTCCGAGTAAGCTTCCTGAACAGGAACATCCCCGAACTACCAGCATGCGAGCTCTCTTCCTCGCAAAGCATCAAAACTCTTGGTCTTCACATTAACAACGATCTGCGATGGCATACTCACGTAAATCATCTTGTATCAAAGGCAGCTGGTCTACTTAAATCTTACGACGAAGGTTTGGCTTCAGCAGAAACTACAAATCGTTATGTTCGACCACTAACGGAATATACATGCGCGGTTTGGCACAGTTCTATATCTAATGACCAAACTCAAAAACTTGAACAAATCCAAAAACGTGCACGCAAAATAATCCTCGGGACTGATTACAAAGACTATGAAGAAGGGTCTAGAAATGCTCGACATAACAACACTATGCCAACGGAGGCATGAGCTAGTCATGAGCTTTGGCATCAGAGCACCGCCTCATACCCATTCATCGGAACGATTCCTCAATTCTTTCGTGCCATATTTTACCAAACATTTCAACGCTCTTTAAAAGTTATTATCGTGTGTTTCTTTTCAGAACGTTTCTTTATTTTTGTTGTGATATGAATTGTTTGACCATTTCATCTCCGATTAATTTTTTCTATCTCAATCATTTTGTCTTATAAATATTAGAATAGTAGCGAAACTTATAATCAATTATTTTTGTAATTGTTTTCGTGACTTGTCATTTTAATTCGCGTTCATATTTTGATGAAATGTATTTTAAACCGTGAAATGTATATATAAATCATAGGTTACAATTGTAAATATATCCCTTGATTGATCTTTTTAAGTGTAATGACATATCCAGCACTATTTTTGTTTGCTGCCCCGGCCGGGGGCAGAGAATCAGGAGATCGGCACCTGCGCTACGCGAACCCTAATCGGTTTGCATGCGAAAGTTTGCTTGCTTGCTTTTATGCTGTTATTTATCTTGTGTTATTTTTCGTTATACTATTACTCCGCTATCACCTCGTGTACTTGGCGTACCCTTATATATATAGGGTACCAGACTGACGTTGATCCTCTTCGCCGTCATCCTGTCCTTTCGCTTCCTTATGCTTTACATCTTTCTCGTCCTCATTGAAGTCCTTCTATCTTTCAGGAAGCTTCTGGATAACCTCCACTTCATACCCAGGATATTCTACGACATCCTCCTGTTTGCTGCTTCCAAGTTTTTTCACTCTTTTTCCATATTCCTGCGCTGCGAGCGACCTATTCCTTTCTGGTTCCCCTTTTCCATCAAGAACTTCTTCATCTACAACGCCATCATTTATTTTAGCCCTTTATCTGATTTCATGTTACAGTTCGTGGTCTTATTTTTTATTAACGCTATGGTTTCTTTCGATGCCCCATTCATCATCAGCGTCCTCACTTACGGCATCCTTTTTCCTTTATGTCCTAATCCATTACATTTTGCGTGCCTTTTATTTGTTAGGACTCTTCTTTCCTTAAAGAGCTTCTTCTTTCTCATCTTCAGTGCCTTCATTTACTACAGCCCTGCATGTCCCTTTTCGTTACTTGTCGTGGGCTCTTGTTGTGTTGTACTTGCCTATCCCGAGACATGATTTTGATTCTTATGCTCTTTGTCGCTATTGCATCCAGTTTCATTTTTCCCCGTCATACCTATTGTTAAGGACCTGTCTTACCTGTAACACTGCAACCTACTTCCGTAATCCCTTCGAAACCCTCTAATGACAACTCACTGATTTTCTCACCTCCCTTGTTTCGCTACCTTTGATGTCTGTTATGCTGTTCAGTATCGGTCGGCGAATGAGTACAATTAAAGCACAACTCTCACTAGAAATTATCTTTTCGACATGAAATGGCTCAGAAATGTCGTTTTCAAAAATAATAGTACTTTCCGCGAGAAATTAGCAATGTTATTGTTAGCGCTTGTCGATTCCATCCAGCTTCCCTCTCTCCTACGTGGCGGCTGGACGCAAAATATTTGAAAACAGAACACACCTTGGTTAAAAAGTGGGAAACCAAGCGAAACAAAAGAAGTCGAAAACGGAAGGTATATAGACTGGATGGCCTACCATATCTTCCAGAGTGAAAATTGATAGGCCTACTTCGAAGCTTCCCATGTCCTTATTTGTGAAAGAGCTGCTGTAAGATAAATCTTGTGGTATTGAAAAAATACTTTGAAGGCAAGTTTTATTTATGGAAGAGTCGACGAAGAACTTTGAAGCTTTCGGAGAACTTTGTGTTGCGGGTTTGTTTCCATAGTTAGCCCAAAAAGCGCTAAAAAGTCGGAGGTACAAAACGAATCAATGGCGAAAGGCGGGAATTTCAGAATCTTACAATCCCATGAGGGAGTTAGGGGTATATGAAAAGCAGAATGAGCATGAGTGATACTTTAAGGTAGGGTACAATTCTTTTTATTGATAATTTGTGTTAAACTCAAATGGCATAAAATTGACAGACATTCCAGTGGCATATACAGATGACGCTTCGTTAATTCCAATAATCTGAGATTTACTTCTTGTAGCCTAAACAAACGGTCGACACCATGATTCGTATCGAAGGTAGTGAAAGTGGTAGCGACGTGAGGAATAGTGCGACCACACGAAAAGGAATTTCCGGCCGGATTTTCCTCACTTTTCCGTATGGAAGTGAATCCGGGCAGAATCCGGAATCCGGGCAAAAGGAATCCGGACAGCACGGGAGCACCCGACCCTGATCGTGTGTCCAAGGTATCAGTGAGGTTTGATTCGGGGGTTAGATTATGAAATTCGGATATATTAGTTTAAAGGGTACCTCTTGCTTATTCTGCCTTTTATATTATCCTCGTCTCCCTTATGGGATTAAAAGCTTCTGAAATCCCCGCCTTTCCCCATTGCTCCGTTTTGTATCTGCGGCTTTTGGCGCTTTTTCGATCGAGCCGAGTTTTGCCAGTCACGCACGCAAAATCTGCCGAAAGGTTTAAGGTCAGCCAACTGCTCTTTCACACATAAAAGTATTCTTCCTCATTTTGGAAGACATGGCAGAACATGAAGCATATCTTCTGTTGTTTACTTCTTTTGCTTGTTTTTCCCATGTTTTTAACCACGGCCACTGTTTTCAAATATTTGCGTCCAGCCACCGCGTCGAAGAGACCTTTTACTACGGCCACGGTTTTAAATATTTTGCGTCCAGCCACCACGTCGAAGAGAGGAAAGGCTGGATAGAGTCGACAAACGCTAACAAGAAACTCGCCAGTTCCACGTGGAAGGTAATGGTACTTTCAAAAAACGATTCTTTTTTTTAGACAGAATAGACGGAGCGATTCGGTAGGTTGCATTAGTATAGTAAGACAAGTCCTTTATAGCTTTTTTCAGTGACAACGTTCCAACTCCCCCGTGAATCACAGAGCTTCATCTTGGTTCTCTTTGAGAATCAGATTAAGATGACATTGAAACTTGCAGCTAAAGGAACTTCCAAGTAAGGTACTAAAAATGCCCCAAATCCCCAATCAAAATCATCACATCCTGAAAATGTACCTACCTGTAAGTAAACTTCCTCGGCTAAACAGAATCTACCAAAAAAGAAGTCCGAAAATAATCTGTTTTCTGATTGCAAGCCCTTTCTTATGGGTCTAGACGATAAATATCCTCCTCCACGACCACTCCCCCTGTACCCCCACCCTCGGTGAACCACCCGGGTACCAAACGACCCGGACCCCCCGCCCTTGAATGCAAACATACAGAAAGTTACAAAATCTTATCAAAAACTGCAGTTTAGATCGCGAGATCTAAGACCATAGACACGCGAGTTAAATGTAAACGCGTGACGCGGCTTGTGACGGTGACGTGACTCGCCTCTATAAATACTCTTCATAGAAATATACTGCTTTTTATTCACAGTGTGTCGGGGGGGGGGGGGTTGGAATCCGTTTTTTTGGCACCGGGGAGGGGTTTGGTACCGTGGTGGGGGGGGGTCGACGTTTTTTTTTTTTTACCGGATCCCCTTTCTCAGGCGTTCCATATCCTACAGCAGTTGTAGTAAAGGCATATATTTCTGTAATTTAAAACGCCAGTGAAGAAATTACTATTTTTATCTCAAGTCCGTAAGTTACTCGTACTGACAGCTTATAAGTCCTTGCTTGCACCTACGGATCTAACTAACTTTTTGCGAGCATAATCACTCATGTCATCAGATTTCTAAAAGCAACTATAGATCTGGGGAACTTGCAAATTAGGATACCCAGGAGTAGCTCTTCTCCCCATTATTGAAACAACGTTCTCCTTGTATTTGAAAGCTCCTCGTGGCTCCATGGCGTTACAAAAATGGTAACTGTTACTGTGTCATCTCCTTTTCTTTTCCAAAAACTGTTTCCAAATATTATAGCTCTCGCTTGGATCCATAATCGAAGAAATTTGCCCCTCAAAAGGCCAACAGATTCAGTCCCTTTGAAATTTACTTGTCTATTTCTTTGGAGACTTCACCGCTTTGCGTGTTGTCATCTTCATTGTTACTGTGCTGTGAATACCCCTTAAGTTGCGGTTGCGTGAGGACGGAGGCATCGTTCTTCTTTGTTGATTTGGGGGTGCCCAGTTCCGTCATCCACGAGCAGCATAGTTTTTATGACCCAGTTGGAAAAACGTGGAGTACATTTTAAACATGTAAAATGTCCCTCATTTGTACCTAATTCTTCGAACAGTTCAAATTTGCAATATTAGTGACCCCGTATATAATTGAAAGATTAAATTTGAATAGGCGGTATGTAGATCCTACTCATAGTTTATACCTAGTATTCTTATATAGTCGAAAAAGTTTTTTGTGGCATTGCTGTGTGTATTTAGCCTGACAGTTGCTTTTTGTTCTTTTGTACTACATTTCTACGATTTTGGTATTACTATGGTTGAATAAACCTATGCAAAAACTGAGAGGAACAACTCTTTCCGCGTATCTGTCTTTAGAGATGAGAGGCGTATTCTTGTTCCCCGAGAACTCCACTTGAGGAGTCCCCGCGTTTTTGTTTGTCCCGGTGACTCACTCCCCGTATTCTCGCGAGTCCCCACGGACGGGGAATGCTCCGATTATCGTCACCATCATCAAAAAGGACTCACTTTCACATCCGGAGGGGAATCAGTTTTTGCTGGTGTTGGTGGAGTGTAAAATTAATTAAAAATAATTAGAATGAACAAAATAAAAGATTAAACGGATCCAGACTAATTTCGTCAACTGCATATTGTTGTTCGAACAAAATCCTTTTGGAAGCATTCCTCTTGTTCTCCTTGTTTTTCGTACGCGGAGTCCGTGTGGACGTGTGGAGTGATTCCCTCTGTTCTCGCCGTTCCCCTTGGATTCCCCGAGGAGTCTTCGGGAACGGCGAGAATACGCCTGAGGTCAGCCGAAGCGCGCGGTGTGACCGTTTGCTTCGATTTCCGTTATCTGTATTCGAACTAAACCTGTGAAGAAAGTAACATAAAAGCTATTGGCTTGGGCAGATTATAATATACAAAATCAGCTAATCAGTCGAGAACAACAAATAAATTTTATCCACAGTAGATGTATGTTAATGTGAACAGTTACTTTAATGTGAACAGCGCAGCTTTGGGCTAAATGGTAGAATGAAGATACAAAATACCTATTCAGGTGTTTTCAGATGCCCTTAATTACCTACTTTGGCTAACTGGTAGTTAGACCTAGACACAGCAAGTGCATGAAAATGGCAAAGTCAAATGTCAATATACGTTCACATAAGCACACCTCTACTGTATATAGCGTATGCTGTCGAGAATTATAAGAAGAAGAGAAATCCAAAAGGAAGCAGAAAAAAGAAAACCGAAGAAAGAGAAACAATCTTGAGGAGGCGGAATTCTCGTCGGCCGTCGTTCAGTTGCATTTTTTTTTTCTTTTTTTTACAACTAAATTTACGGCTCGAATGTCGGGACAACGTAGCCAGTCCAGGGCTCGGATTTGCCTCAAGCGGAATCCCTGGATCTTGGGAAGTGGAACCACTGAACTAGATGACAGAGAGGGATTTGGCTGGTGTCAGGGCCCAGGGGGGTAATCTCCCAGCGTCGTCAGCGGTGATCTCCCCAAAGCTGTCCTTTTTCGTATTGCAGAATGATCTGGACAAAAAATCTCGTTTCTCTGTGTGTCTGCGTGGTGGTGTGATTGTGTCGTTCGTCGGGATGTCAAAGAACAAGAGCTGTAAGCTCGTATGGCACTTGCATGGGTTGAGATGTAGTGTTTGATCAAACGTACTTTTAAGGTTACCTTTGCGGTTCAGATGCGCACTTTAAGGGAGCTAGAGAAAAAGTATTTTGTTTTAGAACTTGGCTGTAATGATACGCACTTTATAGGCGCTAGAAATTCATCTGTAAGAAAAACTATTGAGACAAAACGATCACAGGCCCTTAGGGACCATTGATATATACCGTTTGGTAAAAAGTATTTTTTTTCACTTTTCGGTTAAAATGTGCACTTTAAGGGTGATAAAATAAATTTTTAAGAAAGCCCTTGTGGCACAAATGATCACGGGTTGAGATGTATCGTTTGTTGAAAAAAAGGAGTTTTCGACCTTGCGGTTCAGATGCGCACTTTCAGGGAGCTAGAACTTCATTTGTAAGCAAAACCCTTGAGGCAAAAATGATAATGGGCTCATGGGGATCATGAAAATGTATAATTTGCTTAAAAGTATTTTTCTAAATTTGCGGTCAAGATTGGTACTTTAAGGAATGTCGGATTTGGAAAGTGGCGATTTCTGAGCCAATCTTGTCGAATCTCTAATATTCCAGCCCAGTTCGATCGTCCTAGCACATCTGGAAGTACCTTAAATCGCGATCACCGGAATTCCGCCCCCCCCCTCAAACTCCCCCACAGTCGCCGGAGCCAATCCGGTTCTGTAAATGATTTATCCAGAGTATCTCTTTATTGTTCCCACCAAGTTCGATCCCGATCTCCCCAGTCTGAGCCGGTCACGTATTCCCCCCTCCCCATTGTTGTCGAATCCGGTCCGGACATGACAAAGGTCACCAGAGACATGTCCTCTGATCAGTTATCAAATTTCACTCAAATCCGATCAACCGTTCCAAAGTTACGCACGCATGACTCAGTATTCCGGATTCCCCCTCCCGCTACTCCCCCCACGACTATCGGATCATGTAAATTTTTATTTATAAGTCAGTTTGATCGGGTCCCTGATTCGCCTCCCAAGTTTCGTCGTGAAAATCCCCAAAACCGCCATTACCGGAATTCCGGAAAACTTCCATCCAGCCCCCCCCCCCCCCCTAGTGTCCGGATCCAGTCCAAATGTATAAACGATTTATCTAGAGCAGATGCTTGTTCTTCCCAGCAAGTTTCACTCCGATCCCTCCATTCTAACCGTTTCTCGAGATTTCCGGTCTCCCCCCCCCAACTACCCCATAGCCGTCGAATCCGGTCCGGACTTCAGATGGGACATCAGAGGTATGCCATTTATTCAGTTATTAAGTTTCATTCCAATCCGATCATCCGTTCGAAAGTTACACACTACTCCAGTTTTCCGGATTCCGCAGCCCTCCACTCCCCCCCAGGTGGTCGGATTGGGAAACTGATTATTTCCAGGTTAGTCCGGTCGGGTCCCTGATGCTCCTGCCAAGTTTCATCGTCCTAGCACATCTGGAACTACCCCAACTCGAGTGTGACAAAAACTACTTAATTCTCAAAATTCCCCGGCCCACCACTCCCCCCCAGATGGTCGGATCGGGAAACTGATTATTTCCAGGTTAGTTTGGTCGGGTCCCTGATTTTCCTGCCAAGTTAACACATCTGGAAGTACCCTAACTCGAACATGTGGGACAAAAAAATTCGGACAGACCGACCGACCGACAGACGGAATTGCGATCGGTATATGGCACTTGAGCCAGAGGCTGCAAGTGCCATAAAAACGTGTAAAAAAAAACAACTATAGAGTTACGTTTTTTGCCAATTCTCCGTCAACCAGTTAACCGACCTATTTATCATTACTAGCCGATTTTGGCATCCCATCCGGTTCGCCCGACGACACAAACAAGACCAAAGTTTTCGATGGGATCCCAAAAATTTAATATTTGACCAGACAACTAGGTCTTGTCTTCGCTAGATCCTGTCTTCGCCAGGCTAATCATCTGAGAAAACCAAGTTCAGATATACCGGTATAAGCCATATCTATTTTGACGATACTGATCGAAACTTCCTGGTTTACTTCTGCCAAATTTCCGGTTTCGGCCGAAGCCCGAGCAAACTACTTGCCCAGCAAAAACAAAAGATAGTTCAGAAACGAACTCAGCGTATCTCCTTATCCCTATCCGGTCGGGTCCCTGATGCTCCTGCCAAGTTTCATCGTCCTAGCACATCTGGAAGTACCCCAACTCGAGTGTGACAAAAACTACTTAATTCTCAAAATTCCCCGGCCCACCACTCCCCCCCAGATGGTCGGATCGGGAAACTGATTATTTCCAGGTTAGTTTGGTCGGGTCCCTGATTTTCCTGCCAAGTCAACACATCTGGAAGTACCCTAACTCGAACATGTGGGACAAAAAAATTCGGACAGACCGACCGACCGACAGACGGAATTGCGATCGGTATATGGCACTTGAGCCAGAGGCTGCAAGTGCCATAAAAACGTGTAAAAAAAAACAACTATAGAGTTATGTTTTTTGCCAATTCTCCGTCAACCAGTTAACCGACCTATTTATCATTACTAGCCGATTTTGGCATCCCATCCGGTTCGCCCGACGACACAAACAAGACCGAAGTTTTCGATGGGATCCCAAAAATTTAATATTTGACCAGACAACTAGGTCTTGTCTTCGCTAGATCCTGTCTTCGCCAGGCTAATCATCTGAGAAAACCAAGTTCAGATATACCGGTATAAGCCATATCTATTTTGACGATACTGATCGAAACTTCCTGGTTTACTTCTGCCAAATTTCCGGTTTCGGCCGAAGCCCGAGCAAACTACTTGCCCAGCAAAAACTAAAGATAGTTCAGAAACGAACTCAGCGTATCTCCTTATCCCTATAAAAACATCTAATCAACTTCAAATAAAACTTTAACTTCTAAAAAAAAAAAATCAGGTTTCTTGTTGTTGACAGATATATGCTACGGACTTGATAGCTCACGCTAATTTGTGCCTAACCGGATTCCGGACGAACTATATGTCCGTTTAAAAAAATTATTGTCATATACAGATTCAGCGTCTTTTCTTACCTTTAAATCTATCATCTAATCAACTTCAAATAAAAATTTTGCTTTTAACAAATTTTCTGATTTTGGCCGGATTCCGGACGAACTATTTGTCCGGCGAGAAAATGGTTTTCACCATCGTGTTCAGCATGTTTTCTTACCCCTAAACCGGACATCTAATCAACTTCAAATACAAATTTAGCTTTTTATCAAATTTTCCGGTTTTCTCCGGATTCCGGGCGAACTATATACTTGTCCGGCAAGAAAATGGTTTTCACCATCGTGTTCAGCATGTCTTCTTACCCCTAAATCAAACATCTAATCATCTTCAAATAAAACTTTTACTTTTAACAAACTTTCCGGTTTTAACCGGATTCCGGGCGAACTACTTGTCGGGCGAGAAAATAACTTTCATATTCGGATTCAGCGTGTCTCCTTACCCCTAAATCAACTATCTAAATAGCTTTCAAAGAATATTTTGTTTGCCCCTTAATTTGAAACCCGTCCCCCACCCTCAAATATAGGGCTACAGAGCCCATCTTCGAACTTGACTTGTACTTTGACCCGGAGGATCCTCCCACCAAGTTTCATCAAAATATCTCAATGCCTTCGAGAGTTATCGTGCGCACAGACGGACAGACGGACAACTTTTGCGATGTCATAGGTATCCGTCACTAACGTTTTGGGATCCCAAAAACGGCTTATTTCACATTCTCCAGTATTGCAAGAACAATTCGAATTTCCTGCCCGAGAACGAACGTAGGTCGGCTGGACGGAGCTCCAGCCTCAGTCCACAGGTCGGTTAACCAACTGACAAACGGCGGCGAAAAAACAGCTTATAAGGATTTAGGTCGGTTAACCGAAGGAAGAAAAGGGCCTATAGTGGGAAATCCTCCAGGTCGGTTAACTGGATTACAGTAAAAACGCAGCTAATGAATAGTGCGAGGTCTTCTTTAACAATTTTGGCAACGTCATCCATCCTCTCGATCCATCCTCTGGCAACGCCAATCCTCCTGTGGCCCTGGGCCTAACAACCGTCGACGAGCTTCAGCAGTTCACGTCCTTGGCTACTGTCATTGTTGCAGACCGCTCGCTTCTCCCTGAACTACAAGCAAGAATAGCCAAGGCATCTGCTGCCTTGGGGATGCTAAATCGTCACCTCTGGTGGAAAACAAGTATTGGTCGGAACACGAAGCTGCGAAGCTTCAACGCCCTGGTCGGCTCTGTAATTCTTTATGGAACGGAGACTTGGCCGTCTACAATAACAGCTCTCAAGACCGTAGAAGTGTTCCAGACGCGAAAAGCCTTAGGAGGATAGAAGACCTAAGATGGTTTGCGGACCCTACGATGGTGCAGTCATCACCTCAGAATGCCATCACACCTACCTGCGAAAATCGTGCTGGACTTCAACCCCACAGAAGCCGGCTGGAAACGACCCCGCGTTAGACCGAAACATCGATCGTCCGGTAGTCTTTCCAAATACTTGAAGTTGGCAAACATCGACGTCCACGGATCACGATGCACCAGCGCTAGCTTCTGATCCCACCAGTTGGAGAAGGCTGACATACTCTCTACGCTGAGCGACTTCCCGGCAGGAGACATAATTTAAGTCAAAAGTGCTTTAACATTTGGTATAGGCTGAATGCAGCGTGCAGCAGGAACTTTTCTTCTCACAGCTGAATCGCTTTTTCTCGAGAACTCTTCTGCATAACAGCTGACCTTTGTGTAAAGCCAGGTTCACCTTCGATGTTTTTTTTTTCCGGAATACACACATCCGACAGTGAGCCGTGCGAAGAGTGTTGTACTCGTAGTGTCTTTCTTAAAACGGGACCTTCCTGAGATGGAGGACATAGACTCTAGAATCCTAAATAACGGTTAAACTCCTCGGTTTGTTGACTGATGATGACCTTAGGTGGAGTTCCCACGTAGAGTATGTTGCTCGAAAAGCAGCCCAACTCAATTCGTTCGCCGTTCTAAGACGGTTTGCTATTCCGTCGCGAGTTTTCCGCAGTATCTACTGTACGTACGTTGCATGTGCGTGTCCTGCACGTGCATGTCAAGTTTTGGCAACTTGGACTCACAAACGTACAGACTGATAGACTTGAAGCTTTAATGCGCGGCCTGAGGATAGCTTGGTCAAGCTTGACCTGCCAGTCCTTGCTGAAAGACGGCATCGGGTGACAATTGCGTTCGGGGAGCTAATGTGTGGCATCGCGTGCGCATTGTGCCGTTTTGTCGAATCTTGATACCCTAACAAAGTATAGCAGGCTCTACACACGATAAAGACAAAAAGACGCTGCTTCCCAGAGACTAGTGAGACCACCCATAAGCTCGACTGATCGCTATAGGCGTATTCTCGCGGTTCCCCGAGGACTCCTCGGGGAATTAAAGGGAACGGCGAGAATAGAGGGAGTCACTCCACGAGGACTCCGCGTACGAAAAACAGCGAGAACACGGGGAATGCTTCTACAATGGATGTTGTTCGAAAAAAAAAATGCAATTGACGAAATTTATCTGGATCCACTTTGTTTTAGGTTTTGTTTATCCTGGTTGTTTTCTAATAATTTTAAATTGCACCAACACCAGCAAAAATTGATTCCCCTCCGAATCTGAAAGGGAGTCCTTTTTGATGATGGTGATGATAATCAGAGCATTCCCCGTCCGTGGGACTCGCGAGAATACGTAGAGTGACCCCGGGACAAACAAAAACGCGGGGACTCCTCAAGAGGAGTCCCCGCGGGGGACGGCGAGAATACGCCTTATATAAAATCTTGTGTACCCTGTTTCACCCAATATATTAACTCCAGTTAAGTTAAATTATATTATAACTATACGTAGCCTATAGATAAATTGTCTGCTTATTTAATTGTGTCATTTGCGTGAATGACCGTTCAAGGTTAGCAACAAAGGGTTACATTATTTATTTGGAAAAAAAAAAATCCATTTTTGTCAAGATGGACCCCGATGGTGAAGCCAAGCCAAACGCAACTGAAATTCCAGATTATTCTACACCCAGAATTTCAAATTCCGATATGTGGAAGATGTCGTAAGGGATGCATTCGAGAGACGCAGTAACGATTGTAATTGAATGGGATAGGAGAAAAAGGAAGAGCGATAGGCCACACTAAATTACGAAGTCCAGAACACGCCAGCTAACTTCCGGAAGAACAAAAAACGTCTTCCGAACGATGACTCTGATCCTGTGTCAACCAATAAACGGCGTTCGTTGGGGACAACTGTTGTGACGCTTCCAGCTCTTCTGCTAGTTACACAGCGTTTCTTCATTGGCACGCAAAGTTAGTCATCAAGAGTATTCACAGTTCTGATTGAGAGGTAAAAGACTTATGAAGGGGATATATGGAAATGTTGAAGAATAAAATTAACCGTCCTTATGAACATGAAAATTAAAAATGGTGGGCTTGACTGTTCGCAAGTCCCAACCCAACTCCCAGATTTCCGAAAGTATTGTAAGGTGAAGCGTGGCTTTAACCAAACAAAATGACGCCATCTCTCCGATCTCAGAGTATGACCATAAAATTGGTATAAGTATGAGATCCAGTTTTAAGAATAAATAAAGAAATATGGCCTATACTCATTCTTCGGGTTACAGCTGTCCAATAGCAAGCCAGAAAAATGGGTTTTATTCTTTAGCTAGCAACGTCATCTGCAGGTTAATTTCGGATGAACGTTGAAGTTGCAAAGCTGTTTATAGATAGATGCTGGAGTAACTGGAGTTGCTCCAGATAACTTGTAGCAAAGAAAGCAATAGTTGATAGTTGAAGTTTATATTTGAGTTTGTTTTGAACCGTGGTTCAAAACCGTGGTTCCCTCTTTCTTACCATTCAAGTGGTACAGTACTGTAGCTGAAGGATGTCGGGTAAGTGGCTTTTGGCTAAGGTGGCCTGTACTGTTTGGCAGCATTTTAAAGGCAGTCTGGACCAGAGCCTAGAGGAGAGGCGTTACTAGCCAAAATGTTTGGGGGGGGGGGGACAAGGTATTTACTGACTGGCTGGTCATTTTTACTGATTGTGTTTGCGGATAAAAACGACTATTATTGGAAAAAAAAACACTGTGTTGACGAAAAATCAGCTGATTTCAAGAAAAACGACTATTTTTAAGAAAAAATCGACTGTTTTACGAAAACCGGCTGTTTTTAAGGAAAAACGACTATTTCTAAGTAAAAAATCGACTGTTTTTACAAAAAATCGGGGAGCTTCGCGCCGACTCGGCTATTTTTTACCGACGGGCAGACAACATTGTGGGGGGGGGGGGGGGGGCTTCCCCCCCTAGTAGTGTCGCCTCTGGTCTGGACAGGTCTGGACCAGTTTAATAAAGATAAAGTGTCTTATATAAAGTCTTTATCAGTTGGGCACCAGACTTTTTGGAGATTTCTCCTGCTCAAGGGAATCTCCTACTGAGGTGAAAACAGTTCCCCTGTGTAGGGGATTTTGATCTTGGCGGAAATGAAAACTGCTAGAAAAAAAATCTTTGTAGTTATTTCAGTTCTAGAGACACTAGGAAACTATATCAGACAGCACCCCTTCCTGAACCTCCACCCTTTATCTAGAAATCCTATGAAATTGGCCAGAAAACAGAAAAGTTGCATTTTTGGGGTTTAGCTGGCATCCCAGAGAGTTTCTTGATGCCAGTGTGCATGACTGCCTTTAGGGGAGAGGGGGGGCCATACCCATACTGCACGGGGGCAAAACCAAACCTTCAATTTTTTCACCACCTAGCATGCAGCTTTTTCACTCTATAAACTAACTCTAGATGGCCTTTACCTAGCGCCCATTTGGCGGAAGCTTCAAATCAGTTGGACGAACTGTATCTACAAGTTTTGGGAGCCCCTGGAAGTTTTTTGCTTTTGCTGGAAATCTGGACATAGCTGGTCGGTGAAAGATAATTAAATAACTGTGATAGCTAGAATTCCGTGATTTTGCAGGCGTTTAGACTAGTATTTGTTCTCTATCCTGTGTGATTTTCATTTTGATCAGTGGACGGGTTTGACCACGGCTGCCATTTAATTTTTTTTTGTCCGTCTGGGGCGATTCCAAACGAAAATTTAGGGGTTTCCGAACAGATTTTTGAGCATTCGGTTTCGCCTCTTGTTGACCAAAGATAACTACGACCTCCAACTTTTGCAGATTCTGAGGTTTATATGTCACTACTATTGTTAGGTGATGGGGGTGCCCATTTATGCTTATAGAGTTGAAAATCTGGTAAATTTTGTGTTTTTTTATTTGCTTTTCAGATAAATAGCTGAAATTTTTACCACCCTCATCACCTAACTAATGTTAGGTGATGAGGGTGCCCATTTATCCTTATATAGTTGAAAATCTGCTCATTTTGTGTTTTTTATGTTGCTTTTCTATTCCAAGGCAATTTGCAGAAATGCACAGACATAGACTTAGAGCTTGTCTTGGTGACTGGTCCTGACATATTTGCCAGTCTAGGGTAAGTAGAAGTCGAAACAACCGTGATTTCAAAGACGAGGTAGCCTACCTATTATACATTCAAAGGACCTGTCATTTCTATAATGCCAGTGTAACATACTTCCGTAACTGCATTCATTATTCTTAACCCCGGAGACCTAAATTTCATTCTAATCCCACTAACGGTAGTAACGGTACTCACTAATCTTTTCCATGCACATGACGCCCACAATGTATTGATGCGTAAAACCCGTTCTCTGAATTTTGCAGAGTTATCGCTAGAAGTCAATAGACCTCGATAAAGGCTTAAAACAGCCAAAGCCATGTAATTTATTAAAATCAGTGCCTAGTTTTACAATATTCAAATTGTTTTAAATATTGGAACATAATAGTGCGAGGTGTGCTTTAAGAATCAGTAATAAGATCTTTACTTGGCAAAATAACTTTGACATAAAAGATACCTAATATGCTCTTCAAGATTCAGGCCAGTCCCTTCCCTTGGTTGTGGATATTAGCCTGACAGTCCGGGAAGCACTATATAATTGCGGATTTGTGGCTAATTGAATTCACTGAACAATGGCCTGCCTTATTTATTAATATTCTGTGTGGTAGACCAAACGAAACCTTGCCGAAACCCAGGACACAAATGGGGTAATGGCCCATTGCTCCCAATTCACAGTTAATGGTAAACCATTATTCCAAACGCAATTGATATAAACACCACCAATAATAGCACTTGTTATCGCGACTTGCCTTACCTTTTATTTCTCTATTTCAGGCAGACCATACCTTCCCCCACGCCCACGAGGAAGAGGCGGATTCCAGCCTTACCCACCAATGAGCTACCCGATGCCTGGGCATGATGATGGAGCATTTTGGGCTGACGACTTTGGTCCTGGACCTGCTGGACCATTCGGTGGCTATCCCAGATACCCGGGTCCTCCTGGAGGAAGGGGAGGTAGAGGCTTCCGGGGAAGAGGTGGACCTGGACCCATGAGGGGAAGAGGAGGAACTGCCTTTCGTGGAACCGGGAAGACGAAAACTTCAATCCCACCAAAGACTGGAGAAGGACTGAAGCAGACAGTGGAAGGAAGGGAACCAGGAGAGATTGTTGAACTGCCTCCTGTGCAGTCTGAAGTCCTGGATGATGGAAAGATCAAAGTTGCTGTAGGTATTTTATTGTATATGAACATACACATATATATGTTTTATATATAACACATATATGTTGTTGTAAGTGTTACATATACGTATATATATTGTAGAAGTAGTGAACTGAAAGACAAAAATGCTCCTCGGCCGGGATTTGAACCCAGGACCTTCTGCTTACAGGGTAGACACTCTAACCGTCTGAGCTACCGAGGGGCTTGTGAACAGAGTTCGAAAACCACTACAATACTCCGGTACAAGCCGGCCATAGGAACAGTGATCCCGGCCGAAGGCAAATTCATCTAATCAGTTCACATCCCCAAGTCACGGAAATTATAAAACATGTATATATATATATGTATATCTGTATTTAAAAGCTATTAAGCCATATACAGAACAATTATATACATATAATATATATGTAACTTTTCTTGAACAGGCGTGCATATCCGGTCAGTTATAATACGATAATCTTCACACAGAAATTTAGCGGTAGGTATGAGATGATGATATAAGTGATATCAGCATCCAGAGAGGATGATATGTTATAACAGCAGAGGATGATACAAGTCGTAACAGGCTGAAGAGAGGAAGATATTAGTCATAACAGCCTCCAGAGAGGATGATACGAGTCATAACAGCCTTCAGAGATGATTTCTGTTCGAAAAAGCTATAAGAGTTGTAGCAGGTGTGATTCTGTTGTGCCTGAGGACGTCGAAATGATTACCTTGATTATTAATTGGTTTGTCACATCAGGACACTTCAGAGGCCTAAGGGTTCCTAAAAACGTTCGGAATGTTCATCGCAAGGAAATTCAGTTCATTTCAACTATTTTGTCCATCGGAATTGATGAGTAATTCCAAAAAAAAAAGTACATACGTCTGTTGAATGAAAAAATTTACAGAAGCAAACTTAAAAAATTATTCGAGAAAATACGGGATACAACTCAACCAACGTGGTAAAGTGTTTGAATTTTGAAAGTGTTTGAACCATGTTTGAATTTTGAAAACTTTATATTTCTTCGATATTCCCAGGTTTCTCGTTGATTCCTTCAGATAATTGGTCTGACCCAAACCACGCCTTGTAAGGTCTACCGCGGGCTGACGTATCAGGGGATGGGTAGATGACAGTCATGCACAAATCCTCATTTTATGGGCATGGTGCTCATACGTTGGAGCACTATGCCCTGCAGGAAGGGCATGGTACCCTCATAAAATCTGTTGAATTGAGAATCTGAAATTGAAATTAGCTTTTCAAGCAGATTTTAATGCAGGTACCATGCCTTGCTACAGAGCATGGTGGCCCAACGTATGACCACCATGCCCATGTGTTGGGGCATGCCCTGACGTTAGGGCACCATGCCCAAAAATTTAGGATTTGTGTATGACTGGCAGATGAAGTCTGAAAGCACGTCCATCTTCGGCGTTCAAGCATTTTATTTCATACTAAAAATACAACAACATTTGACATAACATGAATTGCTGGTCTAGAAGGGGAAGACACTGGGACAGGCCTAGCTAAACTGCGACGCGATATTATAAATGAAATAACTTAAAGGCTGTAGTAAAGCAAAGAAGGAAATATAGAAAAGATGAGAAGAAAAAAGAACGGGAGAAGGGTAAAATAAAGAAAATTAGGTGGGGGGTCAGATTGCAAGAAATGCGTTTTTGCAGATACCATGGAATCTGATACCACGGTCAAAAGCCGTTTTTGCAGTTACTTGCATTGGTTGGGGGAGTTTGGCACTTGTGATGTGAGTGGATTTAAGTGTTTCTTTGGGGTAACTTCTAAAAGGGCAAATTTAGCAACTGTCGTTTTTGCAAAGCAACCGCTTTATCAGATACCGTGGTAATTGCAAAAACGACAAAACGCAGATCCGGTTACCATACCGTGGTATCAGATACCATGGAAAATGCAACTAAGGTCTAGTATCCCTATCATGAAGAGCTTATGTTGTAACCATCTTTTCTTCTCTAGGGCGATGGCACAACACTACCGGTGATGATTTCTGCTAAACCCGAATCTCGCTTTGTTGCTGGTGGGCAGATGAAATCTTTCAGTCAAACCGTCGTTGACGCCAAATCTTTTATTGGCCCCCAGAAGCCAGGGGAAGAAAGAGCCGGCGTATCAGTAGCGCCATCTACTCAGATTCCTATGGAAAAAAAGCATTTTGTGTTGGCTGGGAAGCCAGTAGAAGTAGCGCCCGGGGTGCCATCTATGTCTGCGGATTTGAAGAGAAAAGGTAAGAGAAGTTGGATTTCGCATAGTCCCCGATTCTTTGTTGCTAAGGATCGATTCTGCTGATAGATGATCAGGATTTCCAGATCGGATTTTCGTCACTTTCATCACAAAGTTGATACAATCTCAGCTTTTGTATAGAATTGATATTGGGGCCTAAAATTCATATAGAATCAACTCGAGCCTGATTGTCTGTCCATGGCATACGCGACTATAGGTATACGAGATCCTTAAACCAAATTTAAAATTTCCGGGGAAGCCTTCCCTTCAGAAAGCTCTATCTGGTTTAAAAGGAACCAAATTTCACAAAAATACTAGATTGAATGTAAAACAACGGTCTGTACCTGTTGGAACAGAACATTCTTCTCCGCACTACGGCAGTGATTCTAATTAAAACGGATTTTGAATTCTCATACCGAATCACTTCATTTTTAGCTGAGCTCAAATTTATTGCCGTGAGTCGCATGTTTTCGGAAATTATGGAACGAAAATTTGAAAATTACGTTCTCGATATGCGGACTGAAAGATGAAGAATTGTTTTATTTTTTTTTAGGGTTAAGAAAATAGATTTTTGGAGTTGAGGAAGGGTACAAAGGTTGATTTATGGGGATTTTGAATAATAAGAATTTAGTAACCATAAAGAGTTGTGCAAGGTACATCCGTGTGAGTATGGCACATCGTGAAAATTTTTGTGGTGGTATACACTACATGCTACAATTATTAGCAAGACTGGATGTTGTTGAAGCAAGACAGGATGCTACCGGATACTAGCCTACTGCTTAAGATGGGCCCAGTTTGAGGCACATTAAATCATAGTAGGCTATTCTGTACTATGACGTATCAATAATTGCAACTTTTTCGTACAACTATCATACAACTACACAGACTACACATTTTTCATCAGGCTGCCGCCTGTTTATCAACTGAAGGTTCCGCTCGCACCCCCCCGTGAGGCGGCATAGCATGTTATGCAGCCTGACTCGAGTTACTATCTTCTTTTCCTCAATTCGCGTCCTGAATTTAAATTCCTGCTAGGAAGCATTTTTGTCTTTCAGTTCACTACTTATAATTGTGCAATTTAATTCTTTATATGAATATGAATATATTTACACACAAATCTAAAGGCCATGGTCCAACACTGGTTTGAATAAACAATATTAACAGAATACACAAAAACACACAACAAAAAGGAAATAAGAATTACTATCAAATAAACAGTTCGCGGTGGCGCAAATCAATCCGGAGGAATATCCCAAACATTCTTACATAACAAACTTTTCTACTTTTTAATATCTCAACCATCGACCAAATACCGCGAATCTTAAATCATTCAGCTCTCTACACTCACACATAACAATCCCACACATTGGACAGAAGAAAGGGGGACCAGTCTTTCTACAACATTTACCAATATAATTCCTCTTTTCTCCAAGCGGTAAACGATTTAGTGTTATCCTTCTTTAGGAAGATTTTTGTTTTCTTTGTTCTCGTTCCTTGTTTCCCTTATTTTTATCTCTTTTTCATGTAAAGTTGAAACCATGGGTTATTTTTTTCCTCTCCTCCCTTTTTATGGCACTTGCAGCTTCGCTCAAGTGCCATATTCCGATCACTTTTCCGTCGGTCGGTCTGTCGGTCGGTCGGTCCGGTGATCGCGAGTTAGGGTACTTCCAGATGTGCTAGGACGATGAAACTTGGCAGGAAGATCAGGGACCCGACCAAATTAACCTGGAAATAATCAGTTTCCCGATCCGACCATCTGTGGGGGGTAGTGGTGGGCCGGGGAATTCTGAAAATTAAGTAGTTTTTGTCACACTTTTTTAGTTGGGGTATTTCCAGTTGGGCTAGGACGATGAAACTTGGCAGGAGCATCAGGGACCCGACCGGACTAACCTGGAAATAATCAGTTTCCCAATCCGACCACCTGGGGGGGGAGTGGAGGGCTGGAGAATCCGGAAAATGGGAGTAGTGTGTAACTGTCGAACGGGTGATCGGATTGGAATGAAACTTAATAGATGAATAAATGGCATACCTCTGATGTCCCATTTGAAGTCCGGACCGGATTCAACAGCTATGGGGGAGTTGGGGGGGACCGGAAATCTGGAGAAACGGTTAGAGTGGAGGGATCGGAGTGAAACTTGCTGGGAAGAACAAGCATCTGCTCCAGATAAATCGATTATACATTTGGAATGGATCCGGACACTCGGGGGGGGGGGTGGAGGGGAGTTTCCCGATAGTCGTGGGGGGAGTAGCGGGAGGGAGAATCCGTAATATTGAGTCATGCGTAACTTTGGAACGGTTGATCGGATTTGAGTGAAATTTGATAATTGATCAGAGGACATGTCTCTGGTGTTCTTTGTCATGTCTGGACCGGATTCGACAACAATGGGGGGGGGGGAATACGTGACCGGCTCAGACTGGGGAGATCGGGAGGGAACTTTGTGGGAATGATAAAGAGATGCTCTGGATAAATCACTTACAGAACCGGATTGGCTCCGGCGACTGTGGGTCAGTTTGAGGGGGGGGGGGGTCCGGAATTCCGGTGATCGCGATTTAAGTTACTTCCAGATGTGCTAGGACGATGTAGCTGGGCTGGAATATTAGAGATTCGACAAGATTGGCTCAGAAATCGCCACTTTCCAAATCCGACATTCCTTAAAGTACCAATCTTGACCGTAAACTTTGAAAAATACTTTCAAGCAAATTATACATTTTCAGGATCCCCATGAGCCCATTATCATTTTTGCCTCAAGGGTTTTGCTTACAAATGAAGTTCTAGCTCCCTCAGAGTGCGCATCTGAACCGCAAGGCCGAATACTACTTTTTTTTTTATCAAACGATACATCTCAACCCATGATCATTTGTGCCACAAGGGTTTTGCTTAAAAATTGATTTTATCACCCTTAAAGTGCAAATTTTAACCGAAAAGTGAAAAAAAATAAATCTTTTTACCAAACGGGTAAAAATCAATGATCCCTAAGGGCCTGAGATCGTTTTGTCTCAATAGCTTCTCTTACAGATTTATGTCTAGCGCCTATAAAGTGCGTATTATTACAGCCAAGTTTTAAAACAAAATACTTTTTCTCTAGCTCCCTTAAAGTGCGCATCTGAACCGCAAAGGTAACATTAAAAGTAATTTTGATCAAACACTACATCTCAACCCATGCAAGCGCCATATGAGCTTACAGCTCTTGTTGTCTTTCAGTTCACTACTTAGGAAAAGTGCAATTTTATTCCTATAACATACTTATAATTAGCCTACAACAAAAAATACACCATTTTCTTGTGATCAATCTTGTATCGTGCTATAATTAACCACTGTAACAGGAGTCCCTAATAGCCTAACTCCTTCTTTAAAAAAAAATCGACAACACCAGGATCTCCTTAAATTGACTCCTCACCGAACCTAAAAAAAGAGCCACTGTTTTTTGTGATGGTGATACTAAGCGGAGCATTCCCCATCCGAGGGGGCTCGCGAGAACGTGGGAGTTGAGTCCGCGGGAGAAACAAAAACGCCTGTACTCCCTCTGTGGGAGTCCCCGAGGAATGACGAAAGAAAGAACGAAACAAAAAGAAGCGGATATCCGGGGATAAACTCTTAAAGAATTCTCTTGTTGTTTTCTTTGGGGTCCGTCGGATGTTTAGTTTAGTTTATTTTTTTCCTCCACATATTCTTTCTGTTTATCTTTTAAATACTATTCTCTTTACTATTCTATTCCCTTTAAAAATCTCCCAGAAAGTGTTGTGAATGCCGAAAATATCAACCAATTCAAAGCAGGTGTCCGAGAAATTTATAGAGGCGAAAACCTTATTATTGTAATTATGTTATTATTATTCTATTCTTAATTCAACTTTTTTCTTCTTTAATATTTGTAATTTATTTTTTACAAACATTGAACTTTAAAAATCTCTTAAAATATTGGTAATAGAAAATAGAATAGAACACCTTCAAATCATCCCACACACAAAAAAACAACTAAATTTGAATTCTTACATAATTTTTCAAAAAATTTAAGACAAAGAAAATTGAATGCATTAGGTGAAAAAAAATTGATTTAAAAACATATTGTTATTTAAACACAAACAAATATACTCTGTGAGTAATAACCATCCGGTTGGCAGCATTCTCGTACGGAAACTTCCCGTCTGAACTCAACCCAGACAAAATGAAACGGATTTCGACCCGATATTTTCCTCAGATCGACAGGAATTTTGGCCTCGGGCCGGTGACGAGAGAAGACAGAGAAGACATTACCTCATGGATCTGGTTAGGTTCAGGTTCATTTATGAATATACGTACTTCTATAAAAATACAAATTTAAATAAACCAGGCACGAGAAGGCCAGACCTTAGAAGTCAACTAATAACTGATCGAGATAAAGGATAAATAACATGTTTACGGCTCTGGAAATAAACGGAAATCTACAAGGCCTGATTGTCTTTACGAAGAACACCAATAAAGACCTTTAAGATCCCACGGAAACGTATGTTCGTGCTGGTAATGACGCAAGTTTGTTTTGAAAGGGTCATGCGAGTAGGATATAACTCGCGGCAAAAAGGCGGGAAAAGAAATACCGTCTAAAGAAATACCAACTTGGTTCAAGTTTTCTCTAGGGAAAAAAGGAAAGCACGCGAAGTTATTTTTGAAGAAATTTATTTCTTTCCTGTCTCATTTTCACCCCATAAGCTAACTTGGTCTACCCCTCTCTTTCCATTATCACGCAAAGCTACTTTGCTAACTCCCTTCAGCAATATGCAAAGCAACTTAGTGAACATCAGTTGTGTGCGTGAGTGAACTGCTCGGAACAAATAAAATTAGAAGACGAAATGGACTTCAATCGAAAAATGCCCAGGAGAATAAGTCAAATAGAATAAGATCATCAACCTGTGGAACTCACTAGCAGACTCCACTGTTACGTGCCAAACAACAAAAAGTAAAAAAAAGAATTGAACAAGGAGTGGTCAAGCAAGCCATGGAGATTTGGTGCGTGTCAGGAGAAATCATACTTGCCTGCAGTTGCAAATTTGCAGGTTTACAGGAATTTCCCTGGAATATATATTTAGATGTCACTTATATTTGGATGAATGAATGTATTCCCAAAAAGCCCTATGGGCCATGGCGGGACAGCAACGGAAAAATAAATATACACTCCAACTATACCATTCCAAATATTCAACATTCGACTCCGAATTCCAATAATTAATAAACTCTTTAATAGACTAATAATAATCCCTGTCACAACTTCAACCTACAATACAACGTTCGCAGTGCCCCGTGACAACCTTAAGGAATCCACCCAACGGACGCAAGTCATGGAACATTTCACTACCCATCAAATCTTAGAGAGCCCCACTTGAATAACCTCCTTACCAATAAATTCTCTCCTTACATCTCCCCAGCTCACTACAGTGACAAACCAAGTGTTCAGCATCATACATCTTTCCGCATAATGGGCAAAAATAAGGAACAGAACCGCACTTGATTTTTACCAAATCAAGAGCATAGCCTACTCACTTTTACAACATAGACATTAGTTGCGTTTTTGGGATCCCAAAACGTTAGTGACGGATACCTATGACATCGCAAAAGTTGTCCGTCCGTCCGTCCGTCCGTCTGTCCGTCTGTACGCACGATAACTCTCGAAGGGATTGAGATATTTTGATGAAACTTGGTGGGAGGATCCTTTGGGTCAAAGTACAAGTCAAGTTCGAAGATGGGCTCTGTAGCTCTATATTTGAGGGTGGGGGAGGGGTTTCAAATTAAGGGGCAAACAAAATATTTTGAAATAGGTAATGTGATAGTCGATTATGGGGTAAGAAGACATGCTGAACACGATGGTGAAAACCATTTTCTCGCCGGACAATTAGTTCGCCCGGAATCCGGCCAAAACCGGAAAGTTTGTTAAAACTAAAAGTTTTATTTGAATTTGATTAGATGTTCGATTTAGGGGTAAGAATACATGCTGAACACGATGGTGAAAACCATTTTCTTGCCGGACAAGTAGTTCGCCCGGAATCCGGTCAGAACCGGAAAATTTGTTATAGGCAAAAGTTTTATTCGAAGTTGATTAGATGTTCGATTTAGGGGTAAGAAGACATGCTGAACACGATGAAGAAAACCATTTTTTCGCCGGACAAGTAGTTCGCCCGGAATCCGGCCAAATCCGGAAAATTTGTTAAAAGCAAAATTTATATTTGAAGTTGATTAGATGATAGGTTTAAGGGTAAGAAGAGACGCTGAATCTGTATAGGACAATCATTTTTCACCCAGACATATAGTTCGTCCGGAACCCAGTTGAAACCGGATTGCTTCTAAGTTTAAGTTTTATTTGAAGTTGATTAGATGTTCTTCATAGGGATAAGCAGATGCGCTGAATTCGTTTCTGAACTATCTTTTTTTGGCTGGACAAGTAGTTCGCTCGGAATTCGGCCGAAACCGGAAATTTGGCAGAATTAAAGCAGGAAGTTCCGATCAGTATTGTCAAAATAAATATGGCTTATACAGGTATATCTGAACTTAATTTTCTCAGATGATTATCCTGGCGAAGACTGGACGTAGACAAGACGTAGTTGTCTGGGTCAAATATTAGATTTTTGGGATCCCATCGAAACCTTTGGTCTTGTTGCAGATACCATGGTATCTGATACCACGGGCTAAAGTCGTTTTTGCAGTTACCGTGGTATCTGATACCACGGTCCAAAGGCGTTTTTCAAGTTACCATGGTATCTGGCCAGTAACCGTGGTATCTGGTATTCAGGTACCACGGTCCGACCGTGGTAACTGATCGTGGTATCTAAAAGAGTCATCTCACTTTTATCAGTTTTTGTGAATTTGGTGGGAAAGAAGTAGTGACTGGATATCAGTTTCTGCTCTTGGATGACTTCGAAGCGCAATTTCGGCAATCGTCGTTTTTGCAGAGCAATTGTAGTATCAGATACCACGGTAACTGCAAAAACGACTAATTGCAGATCCAGTTACCGTGGTAACAGATACGATGGTAACAACAAAACCGCAACTATTGATGCTCTCGAGACTGTTCAGCGGTGGCTCACGAAATCCCCGCCAAAACTGAAACATCTCCCATACAAGCAAAGGCTTGAAGGACTTAAACTCCCAACGCTGGCATACCGTTCCCACAGTGGAAACCTCATTGAGATATAAAATTTTCAATAACTTGCGTGGCCATACCCTCAAACTCACAGAGGTTCTACTAAGAGCTTGTTCCACCCTACTTACCGTAGTTACTACGCATGACATTACGAATTCCGGCGTCTTGGCGTCAAGGCTGCAACGCATTTTTCTATTTTCAGCAAAATGTCGTGTCACAGGCTAATCCAGCCAATCACATCACAGAGATTCGTAGTTACCACGTTTACTGCGCTCCCAAGCGTGTAAAGCAAATAATTCCTATAAGTTCCCTTCACGAGGTTAGAACGAAAATAGTAACTAATAGTTACTATTGTTAGAAGGGTGGAACACGCTCAAAGACATAGGTCGGTAGAGCTTCGGAAATTGCGTACCTCTTCACTGGAACCATTTGCACGAAGAAACGGCCAATTGCCCATCATTGAGCTTGATCAAGAAAGAAATTCGCAAAATATTTAGTACCCAAGTGTAGCCTACGATCTACATGTTTTAAAACTGTAGATGGCGTGTGGCCTCACTGTTTTTGCAATATATTATTATAATCGTTATATTATAGGAAGAATAGAAGACAGATTATTGTTGACTACACAATCACGAACATTCTCATCCTACAAGACTATTTAATGATAACCAAACTTCTAACATCAAAACTGAAATTCCGACCCAAATAAATATTTATATTTATTAATATATAATTCCCAAAAAACAAATATTGTTTCTTCTTCAGAAGAAGACTTTCGAACAAGCAAGTCTTTACTTTCGTGTGGTGCGTTATGCATCCAGGCAGGGACCCATAAATTTCCTGTAGGCTAATGACTCGCCATTCAGGGGGCTTATCATTTCCTATGCTTCTATGTTGCTATGTTGCCAGCACTCACCTAGTTTCCGAAAACTCCACTTGTGTCGAATCGGCGTTCTTGCTCAGATTGAGCCAATCCCGGGCCTCCTTGGACGTGAGACCAAAGAGACTCCTCCCTCAAGGCAATATTTTATCCCCGTGGGTATTTCTCGAACTATCTGACGCTCGGTCAAGATCGCATCAGAGATCTCATATTGACAAGCCCCCTGAATGGCGAGTCATTACAGGAAATTTATGGGTCCCTGCTTCAGGGCACAAGTGCAGGACTGTACCCGACTGCACAGCAAGAGTTGTGTCTACGTGTGACGTGTCTCAGACTTTCTCCTAATGCTAGACTTCCTCCTCACTAGCTCTGGAGATAAGAAGTAGGGATCTTGGGGCAATTCCGGATGGCTGCTTTCTTCACTTCATCAACAGACTATTCCAGAGTAGGCTTTTATGTCCTATCATAGTTTCGGGATTTCTGGGGAATGATATCTGGGAGATAACTATGCCCATTATCTCTTTTGTGTCTCTTTTACGACCCGTTTCGGCATGACGAGCCGTCATAAAAAGATGATTCTGAATTTCATGGTGTTTTGTGTTGATATAGAGTTTCTGTGACGGTTGATATAGGCTGATTCACGAACACACGTAGGGTGAGTTGTTGCCGCCACTCCGATCCAGTCGTTTAATCCAAATAGGCCTAGACATAGTCTTCCCTGATATCCCCCGTTCCAACCCCCTTTTAAAGTACTCGGAGTCCTTTCAGACTACGCCGTTTTATGTGTGTGCCACATCGCCAATTTTCTAGCCCACTACCCGGAAAAAATACGAACACCTTATTTTGTATAAGAATAAAGAACAAAATAAGGAGTAAAATAACATTGTGGATGATATTTTGGGAGCTAAATACTATACCTTTTCAACAATGATTCACTTCAGTGATTCAGAATGATTCAGTGATTCAGAATAGTTCGAAGAAGACAGAAATACAAATACATAAGCAATTGAAACTGTAGCCTACTAGACGAACATGGACCGCGTCTACAATTCGTCTGAAATTCAGAAATTTCAGTTGTGTAATTGCCCCAAGAATCTTCAAATGTCATATTGCTATGGGGTCGTCGACTTTGATCGTGACAGAAATAAGTTCCTGGTCACAAATTTGCCCAGAAAAGGAGACTCGTTTTTGTTCATATAATCTGTGGTGTATTCAGCAGTGTTTGAACTGGCTGCCTATCCTGACTAGGATATACGGCGAGTCACACATCGCACTATTTGCCTTTTATGTTAGTCTTAAAGTATAGTATACACTGACGAAACTGCACATATGTTCGTTTCCTAAAGGCTTCTCGTCGCACGTTTCTGACCCCTTTGCTCACAACTTGGATGCAGTTCGGCGACGCCGGGATTCTTCGGTTCCCTCCATATGTGTATAATGAATCACCATTCAGTAAGTGATAAGAAGTGTTTTAAATATCAACAATAATTTCATATTTGGGAATATCTGTTTGGGATATTTTGGATGTCTCCTTTCCTTTTATTTATGTTCTTGCTCGAACCTGGTTAGGAGAAGATCGTTTCATGTCTGATTCTTGGCTGGTATTCGTGGTGACCCACAAGAGAGAGTAGGCTTGTATTAAGAAGAAGCTGAAGATTCGACTAGGACAGCACGTCCTGGTTTTGATACGGACTTTAATATATATGTGGAAGACGATCGCGTGGAGTTTTTGTCGTCCGAGTGGCTGATCATCATCATTATCTGTTGTTGGTTTCAGTCCATAAAGTTCTCCTTCTTAACACGAAAACACGCCGATTAGATCTTAGCTAGTGAGATATTCCGCCCATTTGAATAACTAGATCTTCTAGTTTCTCGTCTCCGCTCCAACGGAATGCTAATTCTATTTATCCTAACCTGTTGACAAGAATCATCTTGTTTTCTGACAAGAGCTTGTAGCGGATTGGCTGTCAGCGCTTTCTTAACTCTTTCGGCTTTCTGCCTGAAATAGGGAAGCGTGCTTGTACTTAGGAATTTGGAAAGTGCTTCCAAAAGCGACCAGCTTTCCCCCCTCTGACATGCTTAAGCACGTAGAGAGACTTAGTGCCCCCTTGCCATGTGAACAGCGGGCGATTTACTAGTCTCTTTCGCAGGTAATGAGGGTGTCAAGGGCTTTTGAGCGTGTAGTCTTAAGATGACTTCAGACTCGACAATTTCATCGCATATTGAATGAATGCAGTTTATTTGCCAACTGCAGTTGACGTGAAGTCAAAAAGGGGTACATGGAAAAAAAAGAAGCAAAGATCACGATGAAAGAGTTCCCAAAATAATGACGTCGTGCCGTATGATTGAGTTTGATTCGAAAGAATGCCAACAGGGACAGCGGCACTAAATAGAGACAACTCAAAACAAAAAGAGAACGTAGATGAAAGGCACGAAACCTCTGACCGACTAATTAAGGCCACAATACAGTTCTTCCCCATTCTTGCCACTGACGTAGAAATATACGTGGTTGACTGCTCTAAACAAATATGTCAGCCAATTTTTGTGTATGTAAATAAATATTCTAACAACTATAATTATATGATTTGGATGGTTTCTTCGGAGAAATTGACGTAGGTGTCTTAAATACTCCTTGAGTCCAAGATGACTGGGAAAAAATAAATAAAAACGAAACCATTCCCCAACGTTGTCCCTGAAATTCAACAGCCTGACGAGGACTCCTGCCAAGAAGGGCCGAAATATCGCTGCCAAAGCATCGTAGCTGACGTTTCCGTTTTTGTCCATATTTTAAGTATATGTAGGAGTCTTATTTATTTTATCACAGGTTCGTTTTCTAGTTCTTTAATTTGAAAATAAAGAACCTGAACCTGAACCTAGTTTGAGCCTGAAGAGGGCTCTTGCCAAAAAGTGCCGAAATATTAATAGTTTAAGAATTGCGGAGCGATTACGGAAGTACTTGCATTGGCATTATAAGTTCGACGGGTTCTTTAAAGGACACATCGTACTTATGATGTAATTCATTTTAGTTCATTAGCATTTCCAACCATTCTCGTTCCCGAGATTCTGCACTCCATAAGTGTAATATATCTCCTCTTTAGCATTACACTGATTATCAGGCTTGTCAGTTTGTTCTCTTTTCATGACTTGTCAGGCTCCCGGTTTCTGAGAATCCTATTGGTCCGAAGACCGGTTATGCAAATTATGCCAAGGATTTCGTCCAAGGCAAGGGGAATGGAAAGAAACTAAAAACAGCCGATGTCGTGTGCAATGTTCTGTAAGCATAGCCAAGTTTTGAATTGGTAAACTATCTCAGGACATCTTAGCGGGAACACTATGTAGTACGAGGTGTCCTTCAACCGTAAGATTGCCCTGTGACGTGATGTGCCGCGTAGCTCCTAATCTCCGCTCGTTTGAATCGGGCAGGGTACAGGGAAATATTCGACTCCGCATTGTCATAGAGAGATCATAGGGAGACGGAGGTTCTATCTGATTATTTGTTCTTGGTTCCAGTGATTGATTGATCTACTTGTGAAGTAGGTTTGTGCGTTCTGCTTGTGTAGCCTACTGGCCTCTTCGTCAGCTGTTTTGGATGACCCGTGGTGTTTTTTGCTGTGTTCGGAATGAGTATACCGGTTGGAATTTTGTTGCAGAAATTTTGTGCTAAGCATTCATGACACCGTGAGTTTGGTTGCACTGTGTGTGAGTGTTAAAGGCTTTGAGTCTTGGTGGGGGGGGGGGGGGTATGGGGTGCTCTGCGTTCCTTTGACCATTTTTAAAGCACGTCGCTGGTTTATCCATCTAGTGCTGCGTTTATGCTAGTGAGACCTCAACCTCCAATCTTGTTCTGACAAGTGAGGTGTACAGCTTGCAGATCACCTTAGGACTCCTGCTTACAGTTCGCTTGATAAGCCGAGGGCGCTGTTGGCGTTGCTGACAATATGTCGTGTGTCCTTATGGAACCTTAGTTGGATTGTTGTGTCCAAACGGACAGCTTTGGTTTCTTTGCATTGAACTTAGTTAACCAAGTGTCTGCAGATGCTGTGAGAAGGTTTAAGTCGGCTTGATTACTCCTATGGTTGCTAGTGCTTCCTCCGTGGTACGGAAACTGTAATATAAGTTTACCTGACCCATATATATACCGCTGGACCGGTGCATGGTAGTCGGAAAAAGAGTTTGGCTGAGTACCTACCATAAACGGATAGATCTCTTTTTGCCACGTAACCATGTTGATTTTATTTAGTTTGTACCTGTTGATTTTCTTCTTCTCTCACTTACTCCGCTTTTATTGTTTAATTTATTTTAAGTGGGCAATTCTTTTACAAAAATACGGTTCATATATCGGTGTTATATGGTTTATCGGTGTTATATGGTTTGGAACCGAGTATAATTCATTTACGTATCTATGTTTCTGAAGGGAACAGGAATCGACGTGGAAGCCTTAAAGGAAAAGTGACATGATAAATGATTATTTTATACTTAGTCAACCTCATTAGAATCTTTACATTCTTTTGTCCAACATATCTCACAGAGTGATAAGACCTTTCGCATCATTTATAACAACTCTTGCCAGTGGTTACGTGGTTACTGGTGGGAGTGTAGTGCTTGAGGTATGCTAGGAAGTGAAAGCCGTAGGCTACTGCTATCTGTGTGACAGTTCGTCGGTCATTAGCACTACTGGCTAGCACGGCGTAAGCTTATGTACGGAACTCACGTGGTACTATTCCGGAAAGTGTGCGTAAAGCTCCTTCATCTCTCCTGGAGATTATGAAGAGTGAGAATTGCTCAATTCGGGTGTAATTTCGTCCTTAATTTCGTTTAATTTGGGTGTTGTTTTTTGTTGTTGTTGGAGTTCAGTATGGCTTTCTTGGCTGAAATAAAGATGAACGTAATAATAATCAGTCACTTTATATATACTGTACACTATTTTATTATATTACACCTCGAAGGAATCGCCGCATCCTTCATGAGGAACCTAGATATCGGACCTGCAACCCGAATCCTGGGTTTTGGGATGTCAGGACGGGACAAGCATTCCGGACTCTAGGGGTTCTTGTGTACCCAGCTGTGACGGGATATTTTCAAATTCAAATTCACTTATTTTTCAAAAAATTCTTCTTGCGAAAGATAGCATAAAAATGTCAATACAAATTCAAATTTGTGTAAACTGTTGCGGTAACGACGCAAGGAATAGAAATAGGCTATGTTATTGAGAGACTATCGAGATTCAGTTGAGCCAACTGGAAAGATTATATAACTTTTATGATTAAATACATAGTATTATGTATAAATCAATGCATAGGCTCATGATGTAAAGGGCAAAAAACATCCCTAAAACATACATCTCCAAGGAATCGCTTCCCCACCGCCCATCAGCTACCACACAGACAGCCTGACGGCTTGGGTTGAACATGGCATACCCGCCAAAGAGTAAAAGAACCAACCTTTATAGTTAATTTTTTAATGATATGATATGATATGTTGCTTAAAGCCCAATGGCCATCGCACACAAAATATACAACAACAAACAAACAAACAAATATCTCCTCTCGTAAATCCTAATTACAACAAGTAGTATATATTAGCCGCTTCTACCCCACCCCCACCCCAATTTCAAAACCCCATTTTAACATCAATTTCTTGAATTTTAACATCCTTTTTACCAAATAATCCCCCTTTTTATAGATATTTTGATTTTCTTATTTCCCAAATAAAGGTCCTAAGAAATAGGAAATATTACCCTTTAATACATATAAACTACTACTTCTTTTTAGATTTTTAATTTTTCAATTTTTCATTTTTTATCCAAATATAATAGAAATTCTGCTAAATCAACAACTGCTCAGAGTTATATAAACTAGCCTACTACTTTTTCATTTTTACTGAGTAAACAGTTCTACATCAACATATTGGTCAGAGTTCTTATTCACTCTCATAATAGGCTGTAAAACCAGATTTTTCTTTAAAAGTAACTCATCAGCAATTGCATTATATCTCTGTGGTATAAACAAATCACAGGCTTTGTTATTATGATGAATAACAACAACCAGCTTATCACCATATTTTGTCTTAGCAATTCTCATTTTAACGATGCTATATTTCAATCCTAGAATTAGTTCTTCCTTCCTGATTGTATCATTGTATTTATTCATTTTGATTGTAGACAAGACTTTCTTTAGCGACTCCATTTATTAGCGGCTGATTTTATTTAATAAAAATCCAAAACTCCTAACTACCGACAGATCGTAACACCTGGTGTGAGAGATGCGTCACACTGAATATTCTCGAATATTTAGATGCGTCACCTCGAGCAGATAACAACACTCAGCAGAGAAGATTCGCGAATATCTAGTTGCGTCACCTCCAGCGTATATTTAGTGTCGCGCATTTGATACATGGAGCCAGTTGATGCTAAGAAGCTCATGAAGAAAGAAGACATTTTCAATGTAAGTTTTTTTTTTGTTTTGTTTTGTTTCTTGCGATACAAATGTGGATTTCAGGTATTTGATGAGGATTCCATCTAGTAACATAGGATTAGATGCATCTGGAAAAAAAATCGCAAATAGTAAATATACCACACGAGTTCGCAGATGACGAAACGCATCACACAAGATGACGTAGGAACCAAATGGCCTTCAAAATTTCTGTAAAGGAATTGAATCGGGTCAGATAATGTTGCAAAGCGCGTCACACAAGATGACGTAGGAACCAAATGGCCTTCAAAATTTCTGTAAAGGAATTGAATCGGGTCAGATAATGTTGCAAAGCGCGTCACACAAGATGACGTAGGAACCAAATGGCCTTCAAAATTTCTGTAAAGGAATTGAATTGGGTTAAATTGATCGTTAAAAGCTTGTTATTTTCTTTTCAGATGAACAGAGTTATTCAGAAAAAAACAGCATCCGTTCCGAAAAAGTACATGAATGGATTGCTCAAACTGGAGAAATCAGAGCAGGAATCATTCCTTTCATTATGGAACAAGATAGTAACATCCTCAGATGAAGTCGAAGGTGAAGATTGTACGATAGCGTGTTCATCTGTTGAAAAGAAAAAAGACAAGAGCGTCCAGTTTTTAGCTGATATTAAAGCGAATTTACATGCTTCACGACGGTTTGGAAACTACCAACTGGATATAAACATCATGAAGGTGTTGAGCAGTAAAATATGTGGAATCAGTTTGGAACAAGCAGAACTTATAATTATTGATTTAAATAAAGTGGAGGGGTATTTGGATTATTTAACAGTGTTACTAAAAGCGAAAAAAGGAGAAGTTTATGCGTACATGCAAAAACTGTTCAATGAGAACCCTGAAAATCTATACAAGTGTTTTCTTGAAGAACGGTTTAAGAATTATGGAGAAAGCACATCAACAATAAGAAGATATCTTAAATTGTATGGATTACTCTGTGAATATCCTGGAATAGCTTTCTGTGGGAAAGGGTACTATTGCATCGTTGAAAATGAGAAAGCTATTCGTAAAGCGACCCTCGAGGACGAGACATTATCTTCATTACTAAAGGAGCATCCTGTGCAAGTTTTCTTCTCCGAAGAAGTGTTGATTGATTTTGATAAGCTATGTCTTTGTTGAATTACGTTTTCTCAATAAATGGTCTGCATTGGTGTTTCATTGATTGATATATAAGCTAGATTTTGTTGCTAGGTGGTGGTTATGTGTGAAGAGTCACACTTGAGAACCATTCTTTTGAACTATTTATGCGTTCTTGCAATATTTATATCCGTTTAAGCAAACTTGTTTTATGTATTTTTCGCGAGGAAAGAATTTAAATGTTTTACGCATTTCCCCTTCGCGTTGAATGACCTCTTCAACCGTTAATTGTCCGCATTTTAACATCACTGACAATTCAGTGTAAAAATTATAAGCGGTTTTATGCTCTGATTTTCTTTCTGCAATGTTAAGATGTTTTTCGATTATTTCAATGATAACAGCACCCAAACTTAAGGAAGCTAAAGGCAGTACTAGAAACGCAGACATTCCTGCAGCTGAAAAGAGGAATTTGGATAAAAGTAAGCTATTACTTATATGATTGTAATACTTGTAACTCCTTCTATGAATAAACATCATCTTTTCTAATTCTTCCATTTAGAGCAAAATAAAATTGTTTCAAAAATTATTCGATTGCTTCACGATTCGGAACACACCCGCCACCTAGGAAACTGTAGCTTACTCCGTGAAATGCAAAACACTTCTTGGTCAGTCGGAGACAAATCTAGGTGGCATATGCTCCGAGAACGCAAACAAATTCACCGTCTCGGAAAGTGTGCTCTCTGTGCATTCAGTCGGAGACAAAGAGGTAGCGCTTACTCCATGAAACAAACATTGAAACCAGTGATTTTCTTTACGGCTGAGAAAACGCAGTCAGGAGAAATTCATTAATAAAAATATTCCCCTATTAAATGATGAATGTTGCAGAGGTTATTCAGCTTTGTAAAAAGGTTATATTGAACAACAAATCGCTTATACAAAGATTACCGAATTACACATATAATGAGCTGCGGACTTATGCGAAAATTAATAAAATCAAAACAAATGGAGCTAAGAAACATGAAATAACGGATAAGATTATAAAGCAACTTAATAGGAATATTTTGCTCGCGGAAGATACAATTAATATTCGGCGTAGAAACGAAAGGATTCAGAACAAAAACAGACCATCCATTTATACACCAGAGCCAGCATTAAGGAAGATTTTGGAAGATGAAATCAAAGAAAATAATATTGCTATTGGAAATATAAAAAAAGAGGAGAAAAGGATACTCGAAAAGGATACAAGTGAATTAAAAAGGTTTCTAAAAAACAAAAGCCTACCCACTCGCGGTAACCGAGATGAAGTTTCAAAACGTGTTACGGATTACTATGGTAGGATAATTAATAAGCAGAAAGAAACTATTGATAAAACAGAGATATCATAAGAGATCAAACAGAAAGAGGTGATAAAAATAGACACAAAGCAATCGATTTATCAACTCTCTTCATAAATAAGAAAAAAATTAAAGAAGAAAAAATAATTCCGGATCATTTATTTGAAACGGAAGAAGAACAGCAACCTACTATTGCTAGGGTAACTGAAAATTTATACACCGTAAACGTTTCAATTGAAAGCAATGGAAGAGATGAACATACTCTTATTGCTTTTGTTTTTAATGATTTACTCCGAAGAATGAACGAAATAAATCATTACAGAGTTCAATTTGTGACCAGGGTTATTTTCTATAGGCAAGAGAATGATGAAGAAGTTGTAGTATTTTATAACAGTACTTCTTGGATTTTAAATAAAAATAGCATACTTACTCATAGTCATTTGGATGATAATAACAAGAGACTGAGTTCTTTAAGTAATACCCCTCGATCGGGGCTACAATTTAGTCGGTATGAAGGAATTGATTATAGGATGACTCGAATTGAGACTTACATGGGAGGAACGTTTAAAATACTGCCAGATTTCGTAAAAAATAAAAAAGCTTGCCTGAATATTGAAAATAAGGATAAAAAATGCTTTGTTTGGTCAATCTTAGCACATTTGTACCCAGCTAAAGATCATGCAGAAAGAACTTCAAAATATAAACAATATGAGCATGAATTTGATTTCAAAGGGGTTACTAACTTCCCGATGGATACAAAAGACATCCACAAATTTGAAAATAAATACAACATTAAGATTTGCTTATTCCAAATTGATAAAGAGAAAATAATCAGAAGTCACATACTAAAAAGTACAATAAATGGTAAAACAGCACAACATATCATTCATTTATTATATTTTGATAATCATTATGTGCTAGTAAAGAATCTGAGCAGACTAGTTGGTTCTGAAATATCTACAAGACAAAAAAAGATATACCTCTGCACGTTTTGTGGAAGACATTTTTCGAATCAAGAACACTTTGAAAAACATGAACTGAAAAAGAACTGTGAAGACCCTGATATCATAATGCCTCCTGACGGTTCAAAAATACAATTTAAAAATATTGCAAAACAGATGAAAGTGCCTTATTGTATAATAGCAGACTTTGAGTCTTATAACGAAGAATACAACCAGGTAAACGGAAAGAAAACAATAAAAGTAGCTGAACAGAAACCTTTTGCGTACGGATTTCAGGTATGTTGCTCCTTTGATACAAACCAGAACAAGTACTACGATTATTTCGGTGAAGATGCTGCAAAACATTTTGTTCAAACCGTTACAAAAGTATCCACAGAAATTGCAAACAAATATGAAAACAGGCAGAGAAATCACACTTATACTGATGAAGAAATTAAAGAAAAATGGAAGACCCTAAAGAACAAGACTTGCCATATCTGTAACACAGAAATTACTGAAAATCCCCACTTTGATCACGATCACATGACTGGTAAAAATAGGGGTTTTACTCATGCGGAATGCAATATGAAATACAGGATTCCCAAGCATATCCCTGTAGTCCTACACAACTTATCCAAGTATGACTCCCATCTATTTGTGAAAGAATTGGTACCAGATAGCGGAATTTTTGAAAGTGCTGAAAGTTTCATTTCGTTTTCGAAATCAATAAGTATTCCAAAACAGGATACGGAAATTAAATATGAAATAAGATTCATAGATTCAATCAGGTTCATGGCTTCATCGTTGGACAAGCTATCAGCAAATTTAGCAAAATGCGATTGCAAAGAATCCTGTAATCATCTGAGGGAGAATTTCAAGTACACATCGAATAGTTTCAAAAACGATGAAGAGTTCAAAGAAATAATTAAAAAAGGGGTGTATCCATATGAATTCGTAGACAGTTTCAGTAAAATGGATTGTACAAAGCTACCACCCATAGAAAGCTTTTATTCTAGGTTAACGGGAAAAGGTATCAGCAAAAGTGACTATAAGAGAGCGGTCTCTATATGGGAGCAGTTTAATTGTGAAACATTACTTGACTATACCAAGTTGTACCTAAAAAGTGATGTGTTAATTCTGTCAGATGTTGTAGAGAATTTCAGAAATGTATGTATACATAATTATGATTTGGATCCACTACATTACTTCTCAGCTCCAGGACTAACATGGGATTCTTTCCTAAAGCATTCGAAAGTAGAACTACCGTTATTCTCAAAGGAAGACATGTATACATTCGTTGAAAAGGGAATAAGAGGCGGTGTATCACAATGTATAAAAAGATATGCTAAGGCAAATAATAAATATATGAGCAGTTATGACAACAATAAGCCATCTAACTATTTAATGTATTTCGATAAGAATAATTTATATGGGTGGGCGATGTCACAAACCTTACCAGCGAATGATTTTAAATTCATTCCAGTACCTGATGAAATGAAAGAGAACACTGAAATTAATTCTTTACATTATTATCAACTATTAAAAAATCATGTTCAAACAGAAATGAATTTGGAAAATGTGGGGGCAATTTATGAAGTTGATTTAGATTATCCTAGAGAGTTACACAAGTTACATAAAGATCTGCCATTAGCACCAGAACATTTCAATGGAAAACTATGTACAACCTTACTGGATAAAAATAACTATGTAGTTCATCACAGGAACCTAGAATTCTATTTACAAAAAGGTCTGATACTGAAAAAAGTACATAGAATACTAGGATTCACTGAGAGTGCTTACTTAAAAGGATACATAGACCACAACACAGCACTAAGAACTAAAGGTACTAACGATTTTGAAAAGGACTTTTTTAAACTGATGAATAACGCTTGCTTTGGAAAAACCATGGAGAACGTAAGGAAACGAGCTGATATGGAAATAATAACTGATGATAAAACAAGAGAAAAAATAATAAAGAAACCCAACTTTAAATCTGAAATTATTTTCAGTGAAAACTTTTCTGTGGCAAGAATGTCGAAGGAAAAGATAAAACTAGATAAACCAATGTATATCGGTTTTGCTGTACTGGAACTATCCAAGCTCTTGATGTATGAATTCCATTATGATTATATGAAACCTAAATATGAGGATAAAATAGATTTATGTTATATGGATACAGATTCGTTCATATATGACATAAGAACTGAGGATTTCTATGAAGATATCAAACAAGATTTGAACGAAAGGTTCGATACATCTGATTATGCGAAAGATAATCCATACGGGTTTCCTAGTGTAAATAAGAAAGTGATAGGAATGATGAAAGATGAATTAGCAGGACAAATTATGACAGAATTTGTTGGATTACGATCAAAAGTATATGCTTATGATAAGGACAACCAAGACCCTTCAAAGGCTAGCAAAAAACTAAAAGGAATAAAAACGAACATAGTGAAAGATAAAATTACGATTCAAAACTATAAGGATGTACTGTTTGGTAAAATTGAAAACCTATCTGTAACCCAGTATAACTTAAGACCATACAAGCACCGTATGTTTCTAGAAGAACAGAATAAGAAAGCGTTAGATCCTAAGGATGATAAAAGGATAGTAACAAGCGATAAATACACAACTTTACCTTTAGGTTATAAACATTAAATTCAAGTACCTACTTCATAAACTCAAGTACCTAGTTAAAAAATTCAAGTACCTAGTTAAAAAATTCAAGTACCTAGTTAAAAAATTCAAGTACCTACTTCAAAATTCAAGTACCTACTTCAAAATTCAAGTACCTACTTCAAAATTCAAGTACCTACTTCAGTAAATCTTATAATGAAAAATTCTTTCTAAATAAATGAATGAAAAGGCACCAATAAAAGTGTATGATTTTAGCGAAAAGAATAACTATCAGAACAAACACGAACTTGCACCTCAGTGGCCATTTAGATTATTAATTTGTGGAAGTTCAGGAACAGGGAAAACCAATTTACTCTTGAATTTAATTTATGAATACATCTGTTTCAACCGAATATACTTGTATGCAAAAGATCTTGAAGAAGACAAATATAAAGACCTTATAGACAATTTAAACACTTTAGAATCCGAATGTAAAACGAATATTTTAACCGTAAGTAATGACCTTAATGATATTATCGATGTTGACGACCTAGACCCCCAGTATCAGAACTTGATTATCTTTGACGATTTTGTAACTGAAAAAGACCAGAAGAAAATAGAAGATTTATTCATAAGAGGAAGAAAGAAAAATGCTTCAATTGTTTACTTGTCTCAGAGCTATCATAAAACGCCAAAGGTGGTAAGACTTCAGTGTAATTATTTTGCATTCTTTCAGTGTTCTAATCCAAAAGAAGTAAAATTAATAAGACAAAGCCATGTATCCAGTATAGACAATGAAAAATTTCTCAAACAATTCGAGGCTGCAACCAAGGGCTATGGGTTTTTCTTCATAGATTTAAAAACAAAAGATAAAACCCTGAAGTACAGGAAAAACTTTGAAAAATTTACTGGATAATTTATTTCTATAATAAATGAATAAATTTGGTAGTAATGGAAAAAAGGTTGCTAACGAATCGAAAGTTACTGACGAAAATGGTAACATTAACCTACACGATAGACGAATTATAAATTTAGGTGATGCGAAAACAGATAAGGATGCTATTAGCTTAAGATCTATGACTGTGATTTTGAATCAATTTAAAGAAGAAATAACTGCGGGACAAGTGCAAACCAATCAATATTTTAGCGAAGATATCAACAGATTAACTGCGGTAGATGATTCTCCTGATAATGCACTGATAAGGATCAAAGATAAAGGATTATTTGTAAAACAAACAATTAAAGCCACTGAAACAGAAATTGATGCTGGGGATAAAGTAATCACAAATGTTCAAGACCCTAGAAACAAAAAGGATGCTGTTAATTTAGATACGTTAACAACAAACCTTTTAAAATATGATCAAAAGCTTATTGACCAACAAATTCTTAGCAAAAGTATTGAAACAAAGATTGGTGACCTTAGGAAAATCATTGACAAAAAGGCTGTTGACCTTAGCAAAAGTATTGACAAAAAGGTTCTTGACCTTAGCAAAAGTATGGACAAAAAGCTCGAAAACATTAGTTTAGCTATAGGAACAAATAATTTTGACCAAGAAGCCCATATCAATGGTATTGAGAGAGCAGTCGTAAACATTTTAAAAAGGCTTTCAGAGCAAAAACCTGTTGATCAAGATTTTGTTACGAAAACAGAAGACTTTATGAAAACTAAACTAAAGAAATAAAATTTATATGATAAATTAATTTTCTAATAAATGGTTGAAACAATGGAGTATATAGTTTATTTATCAAAGCTTCAGAAAGGAAAGCTGAAGAAATGTTTTGGTGCTAAACAAAAATGTCAGATACGTGTTAGTCATAGCAGACAGAATGAACGAGAACCAGTAAAGTTACTTTTAAGTAAACGACAAATTGATAAAATTGAAACATGTAAAATGAATAATAAGGGTTGTGACATTGATGTATCATATAAACAGATGAAAGAAGCGATTCAAAAGGGTGGATTACTTCCTTTCCTAATACCGTTAGCAATTACGCTTGGTAAGGCAGCTTTAACAAGTGGTGCTGCTGCTTTGGGTACATTCGCTGGTAAGAAATTGGTGGATAACATAACCAACACAGGTGGGGCGCTTACACTTCCTGGAACACAAAAAGTTGTGGGTCGTGGAAGACCTAAGAAGGATGCATCCGTAAAGAACGCAGGTGGTGCACTTACACTTCCTGGAACACAAAGAGTGGTTGGTCATGGGGTACGGGGAAGGCCTAGGAAGTCAAAAAACGGGGAAGTCAAAAAAGAAGCAAAAGTAAAGTAGGACCTCTAACCAATTTTGACATTATGGACGCATTAGGGGATATACCACATTTTAGAGGTGTTTTCTCTATAGATACGTTACCTAAACAAATAAATAACCTAGAATGTGGTGTCATTAACTATGATAAACTTGGAATGCCTGGAACTCACTGGGTAGCGTATTTTAATCTGCCTGATCAACCCTATGTAGAATTTTTCGATTCTTTCGGTATACCCCCAGGAAAAGAAATAATTAAATATCTAAAAACTTCAAAGAAAAAAATAGCTTATGAAAATCTTGCTGTTCAAAATTTAAATGAATTAAACTGTGGATTTCACTGTATTTCCTACATTCAGCGCAAAATGAAGTTGGTAGCTTTTCGTTTATAAAAATTGTTTTCTAATAAATGGATATTTATTGTATGAAGTGTAAAAAGAAAACTGACACTGAAGCAATGTTTAAGGCAGTGTCACAGAAAAATAATGTTCCAATGCTAAAAGGTAATTGTGTTTTTTGCGGATCAAGGAAAAATCTGTTTTTAAAAAAAACCTCGACGCAGAAAAAGATATTTTAAATACGTATTATTCTAATTATTCAGGTGTGGATGATATTCATAGAAAATTAAAAGAAAATGGAGTGAACGTTTCTAAAGATAAAATAAAAAATGTGTTGCAAAATGAGAATGTGTATACCTTACACAAACCTTCCTATCATAACTTTGAAAGGAGACGAGTCTATGTTCACTATGTGGATGAGCAATGGCAAGCTGATTTAGTTGACATGCAGAAATATAAAAAAGCGAATGATAAAACAAATTACATCTTAACTGTAATTGATTGCTTTAGTAAATACGCTTGGTGTGTCCCTTTGAAAGATAAAACGGGTGCTGAAATTATCAAGGCATTCAGTCATATATTTAAAGAAAGAATTCCTAAGAAACTACAAACTGATAAAGGTAAAGAATTTGTAATGAGAAACGTTCAAACTTTTTTGAAAAATAACGACATACACTGGTTTGCATCTGAAAGTGAATTGAAAGCGCAAATTGTTGAACGATTCAATAGAACACTGAAAGAAAAGTTGTGGAAATATTTTACTCACAATAACACTACTAAATGGATTGATATTTTACCTTTATTTGTTAGTAATTATAATAACTCTTATCATCGTTCAATACAAATGAAACCCATTGATGGTAGTAAAAAGGTAAATCAGAAAAAGGTTTACAATGCTTTGTTTCCTCCAGCTGATGACTACACAATCACAGGACATTATAAAGTAGGAGATTTAGTCAGAATAAAAAAAGAAAAGAGTATTTTTGATAAAGGATATTTACCTAATTATACGAATGAAGTATTCCAGATAGCAACCATTCGACCTACCATTCCCATTACTTATGAAATATCTGACAAAAGTGGGGAATTAATTCAAGGAGGGTTTTATGAAAAAGAACTTTCAAAATTTATTATGAAATAAAATTACTTGTATATAAATGGATTCAAGACGCTTGAGTGATATGTTATCGGGTATAGTGAAGAACAGAGAAATTCAGAGAAGAAAGGTTCAAGAATATGAGATGGAGAAAGCAGGTTTTCGGGAAATGGCTTCAGAATTTAACGCTCCAGTTGTTATGGCACAAAAAGAAAACATGAAGACACAAAAAGATTACACTGAAGCGATCATGACGAAATTACAGAAGAATGATGAAAGTTCAAGCAGACGGTTTCTAAGATTAGGTAATGCATTTAAAGCAACTCATCCATACCAGATCACTGCTTCAGAGGAATCGAGTTCAAAGGAATCGAGTAGAGCGCCAAATCCTGCTTTAGAACCAACTCCCGCTTTAGGCTCATTATCCGTTGAAATGAATAAAGGTATTACCCAAGAGTTTTTAAATCAGATTAATTCAAAACATGCAGAATCCTGGGATGGCAATGATCCTTATTTTAAAATGCCTATGTATTACATTAATAATTCTATGGATATAGAGGAGGCTCTGGATCATTTAACAACTATAAGTAAAAGTTATGGTGGGACAAAGAGTAAAGGTTACTCTAGCCATAATCAAATTATTGAATTTATAAGAGTTTACAAGGATAGGTTAAGAACCATTCAAAATAATTTGGGATTAGTCAAACAACAAGGAACTGGAATATTTATGAACTGCAATGAAATGATTTCAAAATTGTACACTTTAATAGGTAGTAGAGTAAACGGAAATACATCTGATGAGGTAAGGAATGAAGCTGTTGATATTTTGGATTCGTTAATGCGAAATAAATTTCTTACGAAGAGAGATTACAATTCAATATATAAAAAATATTTCTAATAAATGGTGTTGTTAAACATTGAAGGTAATGAAAGTATCATTGATATAACATTTAGTCAACCAATTGAATTGAATCGTCATTCGGATTATGAAATAGGTTTGAATCAGTGTACTTTGTGGTATTCGTGGCATAATATAAGTGATAAATTTGGAAATAATACATTTCAGTATAGGAAAGATGGGGGATGGGTGAATGTTACTATTCCTAATGGAATGTATAACGATGATTGTTTGAATTATTTTTTGTGTCAGTATTTTGATACTCCCAAAGATAAATGTCCTATTGTAATCTCATCCAATCCAGCATCTATGAGATTTGTCATCATACTACAAGAAAAATATGTGTTTAGATTTAATAGTGACTTGTGTCAGATTTTAGGCTTTGAGAAGGATAGTGAGATATCTAAGAAAATCAATGAAGGTACAAAACTTCCGAATATAACAAGAAGCGTTGATAAAATTCAAATTCACTGCTCTCTTGTAAACAGTTCTATCGTAAACAAAAGTAAATCAGACGTCATTTGGACATTTGTTCCGAATACAGAACCAGGTTGTCAAATTGTTGAGAATCCTAGACAATTAATCTACCTTCCTATTAACACAAAAGACTTTATTTACTCCTTGAGAATGACAATTACTGATCAGTTGGGAAGACCTATCGATTTGAACGGTGATAACGTTGGATACGTTCTGCATTTAAGAAAAGCTTAAAGGATTAGTGAAATAAAATTATTTACCTATAAATGTTGATTAATAATAAGCGCTTACTTTATAAAAAGCAGTACGGAAGTGGAATCGGTAGTATATTCAAAAATATTGCCAATTCCCAGTTATTTCAAACGTCAGCAAAACAAATAAAAGATGGAGCATTGTCAATGTATAATAATATTATTAAACCGAGATTCGAGTTGTTGAAAAATAGAGCAATAGAATATGGGAAAGATTTGATTGATGTAAACAGGAAAGAACTCATTGATGTGATTGGAAAGAAGAAATCGATGAAGGATCTTATAGGTACAAATAAGAGATTTTTAAATCAAAAAAGTCAGGACTTGATCAACGCGATAATAACTGGAAGTGGTTTAAAGATTCTGAAATAATTTTTATCGAATAATTTCTTTCTTATATAAATGGCAGTAAATAAAGTTATCAGTCCGCAATGGAACATTTTTGATGAGCCGCTTGTTGATGATACAGTGGTCAAATATGAATTTAAAGAAATTCGAGAAACAGATGTGAATGTTTCCAATAAACAAGAGTTTGAATTCGTCACGAAGAAATTAGATTCCTGGTTCTATCCAAGTGAAAGTTATCTTGATGTTAGTGTAAGAATTGTAAAAGAGGATGGAACTAACCTAGCTGCAACCGATGTTGCTACTTTAACTAATAATGGATTTAATTTATTCAGTACCGCTGAGTATGTAATAAATGATGAATCGGTTGAAAAAATCAATCATGTTGGTATTACAACTACCGTTACAAAGTTGATTGAATATTCTGATGATTATTCTAGAAGCGCAGCCAGAAATCATTTCTGGTATAAGGATTATAATCAAGGAACAGATATCAACCCTATAATATGTTCATTTACCGCACCTGCAGCAGCAGCAGGAAATGTAAATGTCAGTTCTGAATCTAATCCGAATTATAATAAGGGTTTTGAAAAGAGATATAACAGAACTAAAAGCAGTAAATTAGTAAATATGTATTTACCATTATCAGAGTTGTTTGGATTCTTGAAAGGAAACAAACGGTTTTTCAGAGGTGCATCGCACAAAATATTTTTAAGAAGAAATGATGATAATAATATGATTGTAAGAAATGGGGATACTAATTTTAAAGTGGTCATTGAGTATTTATCCTGGAAAATCCCTATCATATCTCCTAGTATTGAAATGATGAGTGAATTGGAAAAGGGTCTTGCAAAGGATAAAAAGTATAATTTAATGTGGGAAGCTTGTAATACTTATAAAAGTGATGTTAGTCAGAATAAGGAGCACACTTGGAAAGTTGTGTCGGAGAGAAATAGTCCTACGAAAATCGTTGTGATGTTACAGAAAAATGACAAGCATAACAACCAAAAAAAGAATAATATGGTGTTTGATCATATGAATTTAACAGACATCGAACTTAGAATTAATGGGGATAAATATCCTGAAGAACCACTCAAGTGCGACTTTAGCGATGAGAAATGTAAATACTCGAATCTTTACAATAGGTTCATACATTTGGGTTATAAACAATTAGCATTTGATACTGGTAGTGTTGTTAGTATAGAAGAATTTAAATCAGTGTATCCACTATTCTGTTTAGATGTTTCCAAACACGAGTCAAATATTTATAATGGAACAACTGCTGATATTGAAATAAGTTTAACATTAAAAGATGATCTACCCGTACCATATAATGTTTATTGTGTTATATATTATGAAAGAAAAGCTACACTTGATATTCTTAATAAAAATATGTATGTGAGTTTGTGAGTTTGGATTTTTATTAAATAAAATCAGCCGCTAATAAATGGAGTCGCTAAAAGAAGTCTTGTCTACAATTAGAATGAATAAATACAATGAGACAATCCGGAAGGAAGAACTAGTTCTAGGATTAAAGTATAGCATCGTTAAAATGAGAATGGCTAAGACAAAATATGGTGATAAGCTGGTTGTTGTTATTCATCATAATAACAAAGCCTGTGATTTGTTTATACCACAGAGATATAATGCAATTGCTGATGAGTTACTTTTAAAGAAAAATCTGGTTTTACAGCCTATTATGAGAGTGAATAAGAACTCTGACCAATATGTTGATGTAGAACTGTTTACTCAGTAAAAATGAAAAAGTAGTAGGCTAGTTTATATAACTCTGAGCAGTTGTTGATTTAGCAGAATTTCTATTATATTTGGATAAAAAATGAAAAATTGAAAAATTAAAAATCTAAAAAGAAGTAGTAGTTTATATGTATTAAAGGGTAATATTTCCTATTTCTTAGGACCTTTATTTGGGAAATAAGAAAATCAAAATATCTATAAAAAGGGGGATTATTTGGTAAAAAGGATGTTAAAATTCAAGAAATTGATGTTAAAATGGGGTTTTGAAATTGGGGTGGGGGTGGGGTAGAAGCGGCTAATATATACTACTACAACAAGACCAAAGGTTTCGATGGGATCCCAAAAATTTAATATTTGATCCAGACAACTAGGTCTTGTCTTCGCCAGATCCAGTCTTCGCCAGGCTAATCATCTGAGAAAACCAAGTTCAGATATACCTATATAAGCTGTATCTGAGCTGTATCTATTTTGACGATACTGATCGAAACTTCCTGCTTTACTTCTGCCAAATTTCCGGTTTCGGCCGAATTCCGAGCAAACTACTTGTCCAGCAAAAAAAAAGATAGTTCAGAAACGAATTCAGCGTATCTCCGTATCTCTATAAGGAACATCTAATCAACTTCAAATAAATTTTAACTTATAAAAAAAAATCCGGTTTCAACCGGATTCCTGACGAACTATATGTCCGGGTAAAAAATGACTGTCATATACAGATTCAGCATCTCTTCTTATCCTTAAATCTGCCATCTAATGAACTTCAAATAAAAGTTTTGCTTTTAACAAATTTTTCGGTTTTGGCCGGATTCCGGGCGAACTACTTGTCCGGCGAGAAAATGGTTTTCACCATCGTGTTCAGCATGTCTTCTTACCCCATATTAGACTACCACATTAGCTGTTTAAAAATGTTTTGTTTGCCCCTTAATTTAAACCCCCTCCCCACCCCTAAATGTAGGGCTACAGAGCCCCGTCTACGAACTCGACCTTACTCTTGACCCAAAGAATCCTCACACCAAGTTTCATCAAAATATCTCATTCCCTTCGAGAGTTATCGTGCTCACAGACGGACAGACGGACGGACAGACAGACAACTTTTGCGATGTCATAGGTATCCGTCACTTACGTTTTAGGATCCCAGAAACTCTTCCCTGGGTTTCCAACCTGTTCGCAACCTTCCAAGTTGCCTAGCCCCAAATAAAATTTTCTCCTTAGATTTTTCAACCGACGAACCTTCCCCAAAATTCGCTCAGCAAATATTTCAACTCTTAAATCATTCAACTCCACACATTCACACATAAAACGAAACAAATTCTCATCCACAGAACAACACATTGGACAAAAGTATTCGAATTCCCAAGGGAAGGCTATCGCTACGAGCGCTTACCATCAATTTAATTCCTCAGAAGTTTATAATCCATGATTATAATCTATCTATAATTGTTTTTTTTTCTATGTTTTTTCTTTTTTGTACTCGCTTGGCCTCGTTTCAACTTCTTTTTTTTTAAGATCCCCTGTACAACGCCGAGGAGAGCTGGCCTGACGATTTGATGGAGAAGTTCAGCGAGTTCGAGTGCGTCCTATGCGGATCAAAGGTAAGGGAAATAATAAAAATTGTTGGCTTTGTCCGGCGCGTTCCCGTGGGGAAGCTTACCAGCTCTTTTGGTCTCTTACACTGTAAATCGAGAAATCGAATCGAGTCCACGAATGGTTTTGATGTGATCAGATTAAAGTTTAACAGAAAAGGGCTGGGATAGGACAATCTAGTTACCCGTCACTTATTCACTTAAATTGGCTTGAAGACCCGCTGAAAATGAGTTACTTCGTTGTTCCGCTATTCACGAATAACTGATTTTCAAATAGTGGAATTTCCGTGTGATTTGTGGTGCGTCTATGTGCTTGTATTTTTGTTGTATGCCTTACGAGAAAAATATATCATTTTTTTTCGTTCAGGCACTAAGCAATCGTCACCAATCTCACCACTGCACACTGAAAAGCCGCATTTGTGTTGAGTTTAAAATTCCCCGCGTCATAGTAGAATTTTTGCTGTGGGGACGGCCGGAGATATTCTGAGCCTCGTAACTAGAGCAGATAGTGGAAAATAAAAAAATCCCTTTGCAGAATCCAAGTAATTCAGTGTATCCAATTAAATGACACACAAATAAGTTGGCTTTTCAGTTAAACTTTAACAAACAGCCGGTTGAATTAATCTTTTTTTTAGAGTTAGAGAGTTTCGAGTTTTTTGGAGTAGAATTCTTTCTACGATTTTCTTTGAGGAAGCTGTTTGGATAAATTAGATTTAAATAAGAGTGACTTTCCAGAGTCCCTTTTTTCGCTGCTGCGATTCGTTACGGATCGGCCAGATAAGTTATATTTCAAATACAAGTGCTTACCAGTGATTATTTGTACGTTGTTCTAGACTCGGTTTAAATATTACGTAAATTCAGACAATGTATAAAACTTATGTGACAGTGCAAAACGGATACGTCAGCTGGATTTTATTTGAGCTATATTTCTGCCCTTCTTGGCAAGGGTCCTCTTCAGACTCAAAGCCGCTCCGGTTGGAAAGACGAACTTGTGGAAAAACTTGCGTTTTCTGGATAGTTGACGAGTTTTGCACTGTCAAATGTGATTCGCAGTCAGCTTGGGCTGAAGGAATATTTAAGCATAAAACAGATAAGTCAGCTACGGTGCTTTGGCAGCAATATTTCGGCCCTTCTTGGCAAGGGTCCTCGTCATTGGCTGTCGAACTTCAGGGACAACGTTGGCATCGATTGAACAATGCAATCGATCGATTGCAGTTTTGTCCCTTCACCAACATTGTCCCTGAAGTTCTACAGCCTGAATTACCCGTTTTATACAGTGTTTGAATATACGTAATATTTAAATAGAGTCTGGAATAACGTACAACTAGTCACTGGTAAGCACTTGTATTTGAAATATGACTTATCTGGTCGATCCGTAAGGAATCGCAGTAGCAAAAAAAGGGACTCTGGAAAGTCACTATTGTCCAGTCAAGTAGGCCGCGCGTTCCTCAAACCTCAACTCTTCGAAGCGCAAACCAAGAAACGAAGTGCAGCGAAGAATTTCCTATTGTCCAGCTCACCAGAAACCTGCCTGGGCTCACGTTACAAAATTCGTCCATCGGAGAAACCGGAACCTACGTGCATAGCAACGTGTAGCCTACCGCTTCTGCCCACTGTTCAAACCACATCTGATCAGCAATCCTTATCGAACGTCCGTGCACCAGCTTCCCCCAATCATTCTATCCCTCCAACTTGAAGCACCCGTCCCCACGTCATTAATCCTTTCGCCGTTTTAAATTGTTTAGTTTAAGATTCGAAAACAATAGCTTGTCATTAAGTTTCATGCGATTCCCAGATTCGCCAATGCATGGCGATGCATCATTCCATAAATTTATAAATGAAGCTCTGCTACCCTTTCGTGTCTCAATAACTAGCCATATGCATTCCGAGAATCATATCATGTTAATCAGAATGTAAATTAAAAAGGTAAAAATAACTCACTGGACAATTTCCATTCATCCTATCGTATTCGCGGTATTCAGAATTTAACTTAAAAAGTAACTTATTTACCATGCTACATACGAAATGACTAATTCTTGGGTCATCACGTTAAAAGCTTTAGTCCTTAATCTATGGAATGTAATGGATCCCAAAACGTTATGGACGAGTTAGCTTAGGCTTCCGTCCTTCCGCATGTCTGTCCGCCCGAACGTCCGTGTTTGAACACAACTCATGAAGGGGTTGAGGTATTTCGTTCAACTTCAACTTGGGTCAAAACTGAGGTCGAGTTCGCTGATAGGCTTTTGCAGCCGCATATCTGGGGATTAATGGGCACGGTGTTTACGCTATCAACCCCCCCCCCCAAACAGGCACCCCTGCCTTAATGTGATACATTTTACAGGGGAACAAATCAAACGTTTTTCTATGACGGGATAAATACTTCGAGGGCCTACGAGATTATCTACAGGCAGTTGAAACACAGCCAGACCGAGTGACTAACAAAGATGGGCGGAGAAAGAATTAGAAATGAACAACGAACTACAGATAAAACATACAACAGACTCCATCTCAGCGTGTGTAAGAAACGCCGAAAAACTTTTCCCAAAAAAGCTTAATTCTCTCAGGACCTTGAAAAGAAGAAATTCCTATCCGAGGACTTTCAAGCGTCTCCTGAACAAAAGCCCTGGACCGTGTCACACTGGTCCCAGGGGAAGACCCTTAAATTAAAGTAAACGGCCGCATCAGCACCGAGACCAAGGCGCAGAACGGCCAGCCCCACCGAACAAAAAGCGTCGGAAAATCGGACATATGATTAAAAATGGTTAATATTTTTGCAGCGATTTTATTCTTGAGAAGATCAACGGTTAAGATCGAAGCTACCGGCTTTTCTAACAGAATGCATCCTAGTCTTGACGAAAATAAAAACAAATTAAAACGGCACATGAAAAAGGGAGGAAGAAATTTACAAGAAACAAGAGCTGATGGCTCGTATGAAACTTGCAAGGGTTGTACGCATGTAAATCGGCTAAGGTTCGCGCTGTCAAGATTGGATGGCTTTTCCGAGACCCCGTCCAACTCCTTCACAGTGGCCGAATAGGATCCGGATCCATAAATTGCAGGTCTTAGCATTTGGCATCTCCTGCTCATCAAGTTTGCCCCCCCCCCAGTAACTCCCCTGTTGCCGGATCCTGGAAATGTCAGGTGACCTCCTCCACGTTCGTCCAGTCCATTAAATCGGAGAAAATAAAAACAAAATATTTTAGTGTTGTTTTTGCTTTAAACGACCCGCACTTAAGAAAAAAGTCAAGAAAAATTCACTGAAAAAGAAAACTAGACAGGTCAAAAGAGGATATAGCGTTAACTCAAGATACATGGACACTATAGGCCTATTGTTGCCTTCGACGTAATCTCTTCTGGAAGATACGATCTCATGGCTATGGGATATTGATTCCAAAAGAAACTTTTGGTCAAGTAATCATTTCACCGGAATGCCTCGCAACGATCATGACTTTTGTTCTCCGGAAACCCCAGAGACGGAATCTCTGTTGGGAAAATATGGTGGACAATGAAATATCACCAGTTTGCTCTTCGATTTTCCAGTCCGTGTAGTAATCTGTGAAACGGATGTTTTAACGGGTGGACGAGTCCATGTTTGTTTGAGTCCAATCGTGATTCGCTAAAGCTTTGAATGTCAGCGTTAGGGCTTAGAAGTAGTGAGGGCTGCAAGAGTTGGCTGTTCATTTATGAACAATCCACTCTTGTGGCCGCTGTTGCATCCGTTGTCTAAAACACCCGCAGACAATACCAAATCCGTTCTCTTTCCTCCAGCGATGTTTGTTGCCGTTTTTATCGTACCTTCGGCTCAAGTGCCAGATACCGATCGCTTTTCAGTTAGTCTTTCTGTCTGTCGGTCGGTCCGATGATCGCGAGCTAGGGTTCTTCCTGATGTTCCTGGAGTATGAAACTTGCCAGGCATGTTAGGGAGCCGACCAGATTCACTTAGAAATAGTCATTTTCCTGGTTTTGTCCATCAGGGGGGGGGGGGACGGGAACCAGGAATACTGAACCATTCTTAATTCTCGACCGATTGACCTGACTAAGATTAAACTTGATAGTTGGCAACATCACTTTACAAGTCCGTACTGAATCCACGAGGGAACTGTGTAGGGAGTTGGAAGAGATTGGAAAAAATCTCCCAGGCTACACAGTTCAAAGATGCCGGAAATTTCGTGGCACGCGACTTAGTGTACTTGCAGATGGGTTAGGACGACGAAACTTGTCAGGCATATTAAGCACCTGACAAGAGGACTTGGAAACCGTCACTCCCTGTATCCGACCATCAAGGGGGGAATATGAAACTTTTTCACCTACTTTTTCCAATGTTATAGGCTACGTTAAACTTTCAGTGGGTTGAACACTGGATTGTTGTGGGTGAACTGCAGGGATAAAAACAAACAGTAAAACGAGCTAATCGATTGTAAGCTGTAGCACATGTGTATAGTTCGGGGGGGAATGAAACATATAAGGTAAGGTAGGCTAAAGTTTTCTTGGAAATTGTAAAAAACTGAAATGTGCTGATACGATTCTGCCCTAAAATTGGTTTTCGGGTTAAGGTTGTCTTGGGAAAGTAGAAAAAGAAGTAAAAAGGCCACTTCAGTCTGTAGAAATACCCAGAAGTTTCCATTTCGATTTATCTTTGAACTGTGTAGCCTGGGAGATTTTTTCCAATCGTTAGTCCAGCATATCAAAAATCCCCTGGTTGCTTGGACCGTTTTATACTTTTAGGAGGCAACCTACCGCCCATTCCCTTCCACGTTACCGGGTTATTGGGTGCTCCATTTCTTGTCATCATCATAAGGTTTGAATCAGAGCAAAATTTTTTGAATGGCGTTGAGTTCCACTTCGTGTAGATCTCTTTCTGCCTTCTCGGTTGATCGTTAGTGGTTATTTCGGTCAGAAGTTTTGCTTAGTAGACTCCGTTCCCCACTAGCATTCCGACGATTATATTCTGCCTGGGCAGGGGAGTTTTGCGTTGGTGATGTCTTGAAATTGGTTCAGGCGTTTTAGCTCTTCGCACAGCCTTTTTGGTATAAGTAAGTGGAGGGATACCTATGACATCGCAAAAGTTGGACAAGTAATTCGCTCGGAATTCGGCCGAAACCGGAAATTTGGCAGAAGTGAAGCAGGAAGTTTCGGCCAGTATCATCAAAATGGATATGGCTTATAGAGGTATATCTTAACTTGTCTTTCTCAGGTGATTAGCCTGGCGAAGGCAAGACCCAATTGTCTGAATCAGATATTAAATTTCTGGGACCCCATCGAAACCTTTGGTCTTAGAGGATGCTGCATTCGAAAAAGAAGTGTTGGGGTGTTCTTCTTCTGCATGGCAGATACGGCAGTTTGGGGAGTGGGTTGCACCCCATTCGAATATTTGTTTTGTTCTAAGGTCGTGCTTCGTACATCCAACATTTGGGCGCTTTGCCAAACCCTCGACCTCGTTGGGTCAATCTCCCTGAAATTGGTTGATTTGTCGTAGACTGGACCAAAGCACCCACTTTCGAGAACTTCGCCCCTTTTCTGCGGACTGAAGATCAGGGTCTAGCGTTCGCGGACTTGAGCCTCTGTTGGGAGTCTCAGCAACATCATCAGTATTGAGGAAAGTTTGAGACTTAGTCTGATTTTTCCTCGGATCCCAACAAGATAGCTTCAAGGAATCTTTGTCTCTGGCTCTGTGTTATAGAGTATGTGTAGTACACCGATAAATGAATGAATGCTCGGAAAATGCGATCTGGAAAGCCTGGTTGTTTGTCCACGCAGTAAAAATGCAGGATTTTGTTCTTCCAAACTGTACTGAAGTTCAGTTCATTGACTCTCTCCCATTCAATAAGAGACTGATGGTTGATTTGATACACCTCGACTCTGGCCTAGCCCTACGACTCTGGCCTAGTAATTTATGCCGGACTCTCTGGTCAAGGTCGGGTTGATGGGGGGATGCCCGCGACTCCCTCTCTGTCCTTTGAAAATCCCCCCTCTCCGCGTCCCCTGGAAGACCGAGACCCAATTATTATCGGAGCGGAATGTAAGTATCGTTAGTTCTTATGAAAACAGTCCCTTAAATCACGAACGCCCCTATTGTTTTTTCTCGGATTTTTGGTTAATAAGGAGGGGACCTATGGCTGATCCCAAAAAGCAAATGAAAATAAATCTGTTACATGATTTTTTTTTTCTTGAGGCAAAGCTGAAAAAACTAATAACATCAAGGGAAGCAGAGCGAAACAAAGTAGCGGCGACAGTCTTTTTTTCCACCGGACATCATAGATTACTGTAAGGCCTAGGCAAGGATTTGGGAGAAGGAATAGGAATTAGAAAATAGCGCTCAGATTTCTGAAATTCGCCATATTCCAGTTCAGCGCTCCCATGCGGAATAGTTTATGTTTATCACCATCAGCACTTCCGACAGACATAGTAAAATAGGTCCACAGTATTCACACAATCACTCAAGTGTTGATTATGAGATAATGGTGACTATAACAAGAAACTAGTCAACGTGGAGCGCTGAACTGGGTGGAATAAGGCGAATTGTTGCTTAAAGTTTACCGAAAAGCCAGCTTATACCTTTGATTTGAATACACTGAACTATTTTGACTCTTTTAAAGTTTAACTGAAAAGCCAACTTATTTGTGTGTCGTTTAATTGGATACACTGAATTATTTGGATTCAGCCAAGGGATTTTTTCATTTTCCACTATCTGCTCTAGTTATGAGGCTCAGAATATCTCCGGCCGTCCTCACAGCGTAAATTCTACCATAACGCGGAAAATTTTATTCTTAAAACAAATGCGGCTTTTCAGTGGGCAGTGGTGAGATCTTAGTGCCTGAACAGAAAAAAATGATAAATCTTTCTCGTAAGGCATACTACAAAAATACAAGCGCATAGAGGCAGCTCAAATCAAACGAAAATTCCACTATTTGAAAATCGATTATTCGTGAATAGCGGAACAACGAAGTAACTCATTTTCAGCGGGTCTTCAAGCCAATTTAAGTGAATCAGTGATGGGTAGCTAGATTGTCCTATCCTAGCCCTTTTCGGTTAAACTTTAAGGGATTTCGTTCTTTTTGGGATCCCAAAACGTAAGTGGCGGATACCTATGACATCGCAAAATTGTCCGTCTGTCCGTCTGTTAGCACGATAACTCTCGAAGGGATTGAGATATTTTGATGAAACTTGGTGGAGGATCCTTCGGGTCAAAGTACAAGTCAAGTTCGAAGATGGGCTCTGTAGCCCTATATTTGAGGGTGGGGGAGGTGTTTCAAATTAAGGGGCAAAAAAAAATATTTTTGAAAGCTGTTTAGATAGTTGATTTAGGGGTAAGGAGACACGCTGACTCCAAATATAAAAGTTATTTTCTCGCCGGACAAGTAGTTCGCCCGGAATCCGTCCAGAACCGGAAAGTTTGTTAAAAGTAAAAGTTTTATTTGAAGTTGATAAGATGTTTGATTTAGAGGTAAGAAGACATGCTGAACACGATGGTGAAAACCATTTTATCGCCGGACAAGTAGTTCTTCCGGAATCCGGCCGAAACCGGAAAATTTGTTAAAAGCAAAATTTTTATTTGAAGTTGATTAGATGATAGATTTAAGGGTAAGAACAGACGCTGAATCTGTATATGACAATCATTTTTTACCCGGACATATAGTTCGTCCGGAATCCGGTTGAAACCGGATTTTTTTTTTTATAAAGTTAAAGTTCTATATTGAAGTTGATTAGATGTTGTTTATAGGGATAAGGAGAAACGCCGAATTCGTTTCTGAACTATCTTTTTTTTGGCTGGGCAAGTAATTCGCTCGGAATTCGGCCGAAGCCAGAAATTTGGCATCGTCAAAATAGGTATGGCTTATACAGGTATATCTGAACTTGGTTTTCTCAGGTGATTAGCCTGGCGAAGACTGGATCTGGCCAAGACAAGACCTAGTCGTCTGGATCAAATATTAGATTTTTGGGATCCCATCGAAACCTTTGGTCTTGTTCATCTTGAGCTCTCGTGGTGACGTTCAAAATTTGCACTAATAGCCCGACAAGACAGAGTTCACTCCGACGTGGGGAATTTGAATGTCAGCAAAAGCGTGCATTTCAGTGACCAAAGAAGCAAATCTCAGGAAATGTTCAATTCCAGATTGTAAGGTCACTGCTGAAGAAAGGCCGTTGTTACGTGTGATACATGTCGGCAGTCGCTGTAGGCTAGTTGTTAGCTATTTCAAGCATAGAGGTAAGCATATATACAGGTACAACGAATCCGAAAGAAAAAGTTCATTGGATGAAAATTGACTATAGGAATAGAGGAGAAACGAAGTAACTCATTTTCATCGGGTCTTTAAAGCACAACTCTTACTAGAAATGGTCTTTACACGATGAAATGTCTCAAAAGTATCGTTTTTCGAAAATACGATCTTACCTTCAACTGGGAATTTTTAGCGATTGTCGACTCTATTCAGCCTTCGCTCTCTTCGACGCGGTTGCTAGACGCGAAATATTTGAAGAGGGATTGCGCTATGGTTAAAAAATGGGAAAAATGAGCAAAACAAAAGAAGTTAAAAATAGAAGACATGCCTGATGAACTACCACGTCTTCCAAAATGAGAAACAGTACTTTGTATCCCAGTTGTATCATAGTTGTGTCCTAGAATAGTTAGCAACTGTAGAATAACAACTAGAATAGTTTGCAACATTTGCAATTGTATACGACGGGAAACGATTTAAAACTATATATATTGGCACAGATTGCCTAGTGAATAATGTTCATAATTTGGCCAGAGCTGGACATGGGACGATGAAATTCCTTGCACTTGTATATCCTAGGGCTGGGAATTTACTTTAAAAGTTGCACTTCCCCCAACCACCCCGTTCAAGGGCAACTGGGCCCAGATTACCGAGGAGTAAAGTTCGTCACCCGTGACAGGAATCAACAGGTATCAAGTTGAAGCTTGGTTGGTTTGTGAGCATTGGAGTCTCTTTTTGCTTTTTGCGGACTTGGTTCAGGGACAATTGAGCCCAGATTGCCCATTTTTGTGTTTTTAACTTGACAGCAACTGGACATAGGGAGATAAAATTCCTTTGTGCTTTTGGATCATCGGATTGGGAATATATATGTGAAGTTGAACCACTCCGTGTTGATGGGCAAGTGGGTCCAGTTTGCCCATGAGAAAAGTTTTTGACCCATGACTGGAATCAAACTCCAAGTTGGCATAGTAGAGGATATTTAGGTCTAGATATGCAATTTGATGGGTCCAGACCCCCCCCCCCCTCCCCACCCACCCTCCTGTTCATGGGAAACTGGGCCCAGATTTCCGCTGAGTTAAGTTCGTCTATGACATGTCTCAAGTTCAACTCTTGTATACTGGTGGATATATATGTATAGATGCGGATTTGGTGTAACAGCAACAAATAAGACCACGCGGCGTACTTTAATTATCAGTTGGAAACTGGACGGTTTTGTCATATGATCGATGATATGCCGATCTTAATGAAGTTGTGACAAGGGGGGCATCAGGCAATGAAACGATTTGGTTTTATTACACTTGTTATTTCCTTGCTAATGGAAAAGAGGTTTAAAGTGTCGGGTTGGCTAGAGCAACATCTTCTTTGGATTCGTAATGCGGTTTGTTTAAGCTTTTTTAAACTGGGAAGATTTCAAATTAGGTTATTTCAATATTTTTTGGTTAGTGATGGGGATGTGAAATGTCTTGGTTCTAACGCTGTTTGTATATAAGATGTGATTAACATTTTACTTTCACACTCCACGTCTGCTCGTTTGCGCACTTGTTTAAATCTACTAGTTCAGTTGCATGGAGCTGGTCTTGTCGGGAGGCCGGCCGTCCAAATTCTGAACGTCTCTGCTATAGAGCTTTTTGCGGAAGAATTAAAAATACCTCAAGAGATTCATAATAATTCGCCTTATTCCAGTTCAACGCTCCAAGAGTACTAGTTTCTGTGAACCCCTCATTGTCTCATAATCAGCACTTGTGTAGACATACTAAAAAGTCGGATCCATAAGGTAGTGGGTAACTTTCCCTTTCTACTCTATGCAAAACCTCCATTACCTGGGACGCAGACTGCAGATTTTAGTCTGACACAATTGCTGATTGCGATTTGAAACTGGTCCGCTTGGAAGTGCTGAAGTGGAATTTGGCGAATTCCTTGTATTTCTAATGAATATACAAAATAAGCTAGCTTTTCCGTTAAACTTTAAAAGTTTTACCAACTTGAAATAAAGCTTTGGAAGAACCCGTCGACACCGACCATACTTTGTCTTCCCCCAAAAATCTTGTGTCAGAATAGACGATCCACTTGGAATTGTAACTCATGATAGCTGTCAAGTAATAAAATTTGCTTTTTAAGTGATTAGCTGGTAGAAAAAGAAAAGTTGTGGTGAGCTAGACGGTCGTAAAGAGTCAGTACCCGGCTTTAAAAGTCTGTACTTCCTCAGGGACTGGTTCTTCCGAATTGGTGTACGCTATCCCGCTTTTGCTTTTTCGGGAGGGGATAACTTACATAAGATCGCGATGGTTTCCTTGATTCAAAAATTAGTTCTGACTTCGTTTGTACCTACATGCATACTAGGGATGCCTTGATTTTTTTTGTCTGGGGGGAGAGATGGTTAGGGGTAGCCTATTTGAAGTATTGAGTAATAGTTGGTAGTCTATATGGAAGAAGTTAGGGGTATTAAGACACGATGATTGGCGAAGAAAGTGTAATTTTCAGTGTAATACAATATTTGATAGTTTTAGTTTGCTTTTAAATTTTCACTCTTTGTTCAGGTGGTAGTGCAACTTTTAAAGCAGAAACTATGAATATTTTTTTTTGTCAAGTTAAAGATAAATAAATCAATCAACAGTAAATAACAAGTTTGCTGCGGACACTGCAAGTTTGAGCGCGTTCGCACTCGTTTTTGTAACTGAGCAAAGCCAACAGTCCAAATCGGACTATAGCCTTTGCAGTCCTCGAATAGGCGAGCTTTCCACCGCCTATAAGTAATTGATTTATTTACCGCTAGTGGAGTAAAAATAAAATAAAGTTATAAATAAAATTATAATTTAGCAAAACACAATTTTTCAAACTAGTTGTCATTCAGGAAATGAATAACAAACAACAGTGTGAGCAGAGTGGTAGGCTACTCGTTTTTCCGGAGGGACGTGGATGCTTCGACCAGAGTAGCCTTTGCCTGGTGAACGTTGACTATTCAGATACAGTGTGGTTCGATCTTGGTTGGTAGGCATAGCAGTTGCTTGGCATATTTGTAATAGACACAGACACACGGCCTTCGTTGGCATGAGTCGTAAAGAGTATAAGTCGGCGAATGTTTTTGGTTTTTGAAGGAATTGCAAGTTCGGTTACTGGAAGAAGATGGAAGCTAAAATAAATTTAAAAGTCGCGCCGTGTAGACGGAAGCACTTGGAAACAAGAGACCTAAAACTCTCCAACCCTACTCCTGTCAGTTTTTCTGAGCGGAAAGACCGACTTCGCTACAGAAAAGATAGAGCCAAACTATTTATGGCTTTTGTGTCAGTGAACTACCATAATCTTTAGAAGCTTTTCTCAAGCTTGATGTTTGGCCTGGTCTTTTTCGCAATTATGTTTGCTGATCTAAGAACGGATAATGAAAAAGCTCTCTTAGCGACCGCGCCGGTAAAACACTCGCGATCGTGTTCCGTAAATACAGAGTTGGTGCTGATTGGCGCGGCCTTGTATACTCTATTTGAGTCCTGTGAACCTCGGGAAGAACGAGAAACATCACCCTAGCGATGATTCAATCAACCAATCAACAACGTTTATTGAGGATAGCTGTGGTGAAGTTTCCGGCTGTTCGCTAGGCACACCTCTTCTTCGGCACGAAAAGTTAGTCATCAAGAGTATTCCATCTACGCATCTGTATACTCTTTATGACTATCTCTCCTTGCCGATGCTAAATCCCCAGGTACCATCGGAAGAAAGAAAGAAACGGTGTCACAGCTGCTCCCAAAGAGCGCCGTGATTGTTTGACGCAGGATTTGAGTCATTGAGTTTGAGTCATTACGGAAACGTTTACTCCTTCTTCCTGAGGAGCACTGGCGTGTTTTGGATTTAGTCTATCCGATCCTAAAAAGCGTCATGATATAGCGCGTTTTAGCTCCCTAGATGGCACGGGTCTTACAGCGCGACCTTTTGCTTAACTTTCGATTTTGTTTACCGATTTGATCCAAGATCATGTATTCGAGTTGTAAGTTCTTGACAGTGCTGTAGCCGGCCATCTGATTGACTTTTACAGGATAAAGTGGTTTTATTCCGACGCGTACCAGACGTAACTTTATAGGCTACATGAATAAAAAAAAATCTTGCTGTTGACAGTGCCAAAAACAGGGTTGCCGTTGACGAATCAGACGAAAACGGACCAGAAATTGACCAATAGCGTACGAGTATCTTTGTGTTAACCAGTAGCGTGCGAGTATTTTGGTCAACTGCTATTTTGATTTCTTGACCAAATAGCACACACAAGGAAGAATATCTCATCCGTATGGTGTCGAAATTCGGCTGACTAAGCAAGTATGCACTCAAATCTGGATTTCGATTCAAATTTTGGATTTGAACTGGAAACACTGTCAAAGAAAGTCAGCCTTAAAGTTATGTGTCTTCTGGTCTTCAGTAATTGAGTGGCTTCTCTGTGGGCATTTTCCGCGGGATTTTGTGTCCACTCATTTTTGAATGATCGTATCGAAAGTTGGGACGTCACACTCGACACTGCGAAGTTGAAACTCGCAGAAACGGGAGTTTTATGTATTTTCTTGGTATTTTCAATTGCCCTAAATAAATCTAAAATCTCTGTAAACAAAAGATCAGGCTTACGGCCTTACCACTCTACACTAGAAGGTATCACCCTTTTTTGTCTACCTGGTTAACTAAATAGTTAATTTTATCATTTGGGATTGAATGTGCCGCTGAATTTATTTTTTCGCCAAATTTTGAGCCACAAAATCAAAAATCACCTCGATAGTTGTTTATCAAATTTGAGTTACAGCAAGAACAAATAATCCTAAGTTTGTTCTTGGTTACAGCAAGAACAAATAATCAGACAGAACCTCTGTCTTTAGACGCATGCAGCGACTTTGAAAACCCCGATAAAAGTGAGCGGACACAGAGGTATTTACACTAGCTTTGAGCTGATGTTGATACCCGTTTACTCCTCTTCCGTCTTCGCCATTGCTTATCGCACAAGAAATAGTGAAGGAGGCTAGCAGGAGGCGTACTCCGCGCTCTGACCCGCTCTTGAGCGCGTTCATAGAACCAATCAGCTTTGACTCCTACTTTTCCTCTTCAGCAACTTAAAAGCGACTTAGCTATTTGTAGGGGTAACAAAACATGATGTGGCGCGAAGCTAGTAACCTCCGCTTGTTCGTAGCTGACAGGGTATGGGGAAATATTCGACTCCGCATAGGCATATTACAGAGATAGGGAGACGGAGGTTCTGTCAAATTACTTGTTCCTTGGTTATAGTGCGAGCAAAAAAAACGTTGTTAGTGGCGGAAACTGATTTGCACCACACAAACGATCGCGGTAACTCTTTTCGAGTCACAGCCTTTTTGTGGGATCGCACAAAAAAAACTTCAGCGGAATCTGACGGCGAATCCTAGTCGATTCTGCTAAACGAATAACAGCGTGACATTTCGTGTTTGCCTTGTATTTGCTCAGTCGAGTGATTTTTTCCCCGCTTTTCTGTCTCTCGTAGCTTCTCTGGTGAAAGACTCCCTGTAGTGTGACTTCTTTCCATTTCAACCAAATATTTATTATTCTCTTCGCCTTTGGGCTTTTCGGGCGTGTCGTTAAATTTACGCCAGCTGGTACATTTGCTTGTGAAAAACAAAGAAACTTCGAGAACTGGCGTTTTTCTCACTTTTTTCCCATTTTCACCGGGACAGCTATCATTGAGACCCGTCCCAGCTGAGAGGATGAATTCGGAACACATAAAGCGTATCTTTTCCGCCGGCGACGGGGGGGGGGGGGGGTAAATAGAGGAAGAAAATTGCATTTTTTTACAGCTTCAAGGAGTAGGCTAAAGGGGAAGCATTCCAGCATTTACTGTGTCTAGTTCAGTGCACACATCCAAATCGCTAGTACCAGGACTCGGTACGACCTTCGGATGATCTAGTGCGCGATTTGGTAGCATCCTGTTTGGGCTATCTAAAAAAAACATCCCTTTATAACAGGAAAATCAGCGCACGGAAAAACATTGAAGGTAGCTGGAAAATGACTAAAAAAGTAGAAACAAATGTAGACAAATATTTGGCAGTAGCCTATCTATTTTTTTCGGTTATATGTTTCGAGGTTTTTCTGTCATGAAAATAAAGGTGTGTCCCCTCGGCTAGTCAGTGTAGTTTGACCTAGTGAATAATTAATAATCGGAAAAGATTGACTGACTTGTTGCTGTAAAGGACGAAATTGATTTTCTGCTTGCGTGAGTATTATTGGCAGATGTTAGCATTTTGCAGAAATCAGAAAATGTCAAAATCAGGCGTTCTAGTGTATCTCTTATTGTAATTGTATGTCTTTAGGTTCATTAAATTGTAAATTTTACAAATTTTTTGTCCGATTTGCCAGGATTATTATTTGTTACTATTCTCAAAAGCAACACGCTTCTAATTCACCAATTTTTCTGGATATAATAAAAAGATAAATAATAAATCCCTTCATCTTAAGTCGTAAAAAGAGAGAGAGCCTTAAATCCCTCTGAAAATGAAATTCCAAGTTCGCCACTGTTCTAGGACGATATCCGGGACTCATGCCGCCTAGTACATGTCTGAACTTCCTCATTTCTTCCAGATGAATTCCCGTCTTATCGCCAAAACTCACTACGACGGAAAAGTCCACGAGAAGAAGCTCAGGATGTATTTCGGTGCTTACGCTCAGACGACCGGGATGCCAATCTATTATTATATGAAGAGGAAAGAAAGGAAGCCCCCTTCCGAATTGGAGGTGAAAGCTCCCTTGGTCGATTCGGCTGAAGTGGTAAGTAGCGTTTTATATGGCACTTGCAGCTTTCTTCTCAAGTACCATTATAGCAATCGTAATCTCTGTCGTTCTGTCTGTCTGTCCAGCTTTTGCCAGTTTAGGCACTTCCAGATAAGCTAGGACGATGAAACTTGGCACACGTGTAAAGGACCTGGCACAATGGTATAGGAGACTTTTCTTTCCGATCCGACCATCGGAAGGGGGGGGGGGAATACGGGATTTTGTGACACGGTCAGCTGCGAACGGATGATCCGAGATCCGATTCGAGTGAAACTTGTGTTAGGAGCCAGTAACTGGTCCGTTTATGTGTGCGAACGGATTTGGCCACGACGGGGGTTGGAGGTGGCATCCCGGAAACTGTGTGGCACGCCTAAGGGTCAAACGAGTGGAGCGATTATGATGAAACTTGGAAGGCACAAAGTTCGTATGTCCTATGTGGTCCATTATGGGGTCTCGGCCGGATCCAACCTGGGGGGGGGGGGGGGTTATTAGAGGGCGTTGTCAGATATTTCCTGGAAATGCTCTTATTCCAGTGGTACTTGATGAGTGGTGAGAGGAGGTACACTAGATCCCGATGAAAAATTATCTCAAAATAGTTGTATGAAGTTGCACGAAAAAGTAGCATGCAGTACCAACTGATGCTACTACCTGCTACTAGCAAGGTGGGATGCTACTGAGTACTACTGATTAAGATTAGCCCAGTGTGAGGCACATTAAATTAAAGTATTCTGTACTACTGCATATCAATACATGCGACTTTTTCGAACAACTACACAGGCTACAATTTTTCATCGGGATGGTTCATCTGTGTCGGGTTCGCAGCCTTGTTGTCAAACCAGGTCACTGTCACATATGGCATTTTATTTACACTTCCTCGTGACGCAATGCATATCTAGTATTTGTGCGTAAAAGCACACTAGCATAAGCTCACATAGGCTGAGAGAGAAAACGAATCTAGTTCGGGCTTACGTGTCCGTGGGGAACTTGATTCCTTAATTCCAATATGACGTAAACTGGAGTGGCCGGATGACAATATTCGGTTACATCGAACTTGAGTTCCAGAAAGGGCAGATGGCAACTCTTCACTTTCCTCGTACCGAGTTTCAGAAAAAGCAGGTTATAATCCTTCCCTAATCTCATACTGGGTACCTACTGGTAAAGTCATGGTAAAGTCCGTCGTACTTATGATAGTGGTTCATTCTACTTTGGTAGTGTTTCCATCAATTCTCGTTCCCGAGATTCTTCACTTCATCAGAGTATCCTATCTGCTCTATAAGCAATACACTGATTATCACGCTTGCCACTTTTGCTTTCTTTGCGTGACGTATCACGCGTCCGATCATTGTATCCGAATAGCTGATTCGTCCGGAGACCGGTTATCCAAATTTTGCCCAGTAGCCTATAGCTCAAATAAAATTCAGCTGACGTATCCGTTTTGCGCTGTCCAAGTTCTCAGTTGTAAACTTGTCAACTACCTCGGAGCATCAGAAACGAGGTATCCTCTAAGCTGTCGAAAGCCGTCTTAACGTGTCTTCAGCAGCCATTTTGGCATTCTTTTGCCAATAGTTGCGTTTTTGCAGATACCATGGTATCTGATATACGGTCTAAAGTCGTTTTTGCAGTTATCGTGGTATCTGATACCACGGTCAAAAGGCGTTTTTGAAGTTGTCGTGGTATCTGGCCAGTTATCGTGGTAACTGATATTCGGATATCATGGTCCGACCGTGGTATCTAGTCGTGGTATCTGAAAAGTCATCTCACTTTCATCAAATTTTGTCATATTGGTGAGAAAGAAGTTCAGCACTTAGTGATGTAACTGGATATCAGTTTTTCTTTTGGGACGACTTCGAAAAGTGCAATTTCGGCAATCGTCGTTTTTGCAGTGGACCGTATATCAGATACCACGGTAACTGCAAGAACGACTAATTGCAGATCCAGTTACCGCGGTAACAGATATCGGGGTATCTGCAAAAACACAACTAATGAGAGCACGCAGAGGCCGGACAAGCAGGCCTTCGGATTGCCAGAAGAGGATCCACTTAAAATCGGATGAGCTCGCGTACATCGTCTGCATATTCGCGTCTGATTCGTTTTACACGGTTTTACAGATAGTTAGTTACACGCCTGACGAAGAAACCGGCGCGACACTCACCTTGTTTTCATGCTGGAGCTAAAAAAGATCTGCCACATTGTCGGTTCATTCGCCTAATTACTCATTACTTTTGAACCCAGAATATCGGACGGAAGGCTGTTTTCAGACCGGCCCTGAGAGCGGCAGGTCATTGATTTGTGAGTTCGGGACAGTCTTGTCTGTTCGAGACTACTCATCGTTCTTTCTACCCAAAACAAATTTTCGCTCTATTTTCTTGGTCGGATTGTACCTACTTTCGCCGATACCGTTTTGGCGTATGTACTGGTTTAGCAGCAGGAAGTCTTTGATCATAACTCTTCATTCATTCCGCCATTTCTCGCAAGCCGGCCCTGCTGTTGCCGGCTTGCGACCAGGGTTGTCACATCAAAAGCATTTAGAGGGTGACTTTTGGCCCAAAACAGAGAGCGAGTTGGAGTGAAAATTTATTTTCATGAAAAAGACGTGAAATGGTCGCTTTTTGTCGGAATCGCCTCGGCAAAAATGACATAGCTTAATTTTATTTTCATGAAAAACTTCTGGTCGCAATCCCCGCTGCAGATATGACACGGTTGGATGTTATCTGAAATAGAGTGATTTTCATGTCCCACGTAGGACAAGAATGACAGAAACAAAATAGAGTCACAATTCATACTATCATGCGACATGTGGCAACCCTGCTTGCGACCCGCGCGGTCGAATGGTCTGTTTCGAATGGATAAGTAATCAACATAGGTGGAAATTGTTGCAATGAGGAAGTAAGTGTTCATTGCTCTAGTCTTGGCGTAGGTTAGAGGGAAGACCGCCTTAAAGTTTAACTATAACGCCAACTCATTTGTGTGTCATTTAACTGGATACACTGAATTATTTGGATTCTGCAAAGGGATTTTTTGATTTTCCACTATCTGCTCTAGTTATGAGTCTCAGAATATCTCCAGCCGTCCCCACAGCGTAAATTCTACTATGACGCGGGAAATTTTAATCTCAACACAAATGCGGCTTTTCATCAGTGGGCAGTGGTGAGATCGGTGAAGATTGCCTGGTGCCTGAACAAAACAAAATTGATAAATCTTGCTCGTAATGCATACAGCAATAATACAAGCACTACAAATCACACGGAAATTCCACTATTTGAAAATCGATTATTCGTGAATAGCGGAACAACGAAGTAACTCATTTTCAGCGGGTCTTTAAGCCAATTTAAGTGAATAAGTGATGGGTAACTGGATTGTCCTATCCTAGCCCTTTTCGGTTAAACTTTAAAGAGCTGTCCAGGTTCCTGCATCTGATAGGAAGATTGAATAACTTTTAAATCTATAAGAACGCGATAATAAGTGGTAGAGTGAGTGATGTTTTCATCAGTTGTGTTTTAGAGTGATGTTTTACCATCAGTTGTGAACTTGGGGATTTTGACAGTGGCCGATTTGTGGCCAGAGTCTCGGCCAGAGTTTCTGGCATACCCCACCGAGTATTAATAATGGGCTTGAGGGAATGGGACGTGTCGTTCGTTCGCTGAAACGGCTTGAAGACCCGAGTCAGTAACTCCGCTATTCCCTAATTGTCGGGATTTTCGAACTTGTGGTAGCTCTTGTGATATTCAGGATCTACAACACTGGGCCTACCAAATTGCGTGTCGTCGGTAAAAATATATGACGAAAAATCCAATGCTTCCGTGAGGAAATAGTAGATTTGAACAAACCTGCTAGGCTGCTAGTGGGCTTGTACTGAACTTATTTTGCACCGCGTGGTAGTGTCTTTTATTTCTGTCTTTTGCGACTTTACGGACAAAAAAAAAACATTCTTGCTGAAATTCAAATTGCGCGGTCGAACTCTAGCCTGATTTGGCTAATGTCAGGGATCCTTCTCAACGTCACCAGGGACCCATAAATTTCCTTTACAGGGGCCTGTCAATAAGAGATTTCTGATCCGCTCTTGACCGGTCGGAATGTAATACCCACGGTCCAATGACGTTCAAGACCGGATAGACAAAATTTGGGATTGGCTGCTGGCGCCTTGAGGGAGGAGTCTCTTTGGCGGTCACGTCCAATGAGGCAAACAAGAATGCCGATCGACTCAAGCGGGGATTTTTGGAAAATGGATTTTGTTTGGTCATCACATCAATATAGAAGCATAGGAAATGACAGGCCCCCTGTAAGGAAATTTATGGGTCCCTGACGTCACTACGATAGTCCTGTTGTAAAAAATCTTTCGTTAGAGTCAGAATATTTTGGTGAAACTAAGTACAAGATCCACAAGTAAAGTCAGTTAGCGTAAACTTTAAATTACAACATCTCCTTTTTTGACAGTGCGCAACTCGTTTAAACTAAAAACTCACATCTCCTTGATAGAATATACTTTTAGGATTACCATTGTAATGGCGAGGAAAATTGAGCCTGAAATTGACGTTTCATTGCATGTTAATAGCCTAGCGTACCACTCAAAGAAATAAATTGGTAGGGGAAGCTGTGAGGATCATCCTGCTTTGTTGAGCTGGAGGTATTTCAGGACGTGCCCAGAGTTTCCTTAAAAATGTTGTCAAGAATCTGAAAGTTGTTGAAACTCCCAAGAGGGTGCCCACTTGTTGGGAACTACTGTACAGCCTCCGTGGGCCCTGTACTTACTGTAGCTAACAGAAGGGCCATTCACGAAAGTTTTTTTTTTAAAAAGTCGGTCCTTGCCAATGTTCTCTGGTCCTTCCAGTTACCGCTCGTTTTGCCATCCCTAGTGCAGATTGGCCTACCTGACAGTACAGGCTGAGCCTGAAATTGGCTGAGAACAAAGTTGAGATTAAAGGAACAGAAAACTTGACTCAAACTTGACACGGGGAGCTAGCTAACATATCAAGAATGTACCCTGAGTCAATATTGAGAGTAAGAAAAATTCTCGTTACGACCATTGCAGTTTCCGAGAATTCGACTTTTGAGCAAAAGGTTTGCAAATGCAAAAGGTTTGTGTGCCGCGACTAGGAATCGAACCCCGGCCGTCTTGTCGGGGAGGTCGTTTCTCTGTAGTCTACATGTAAAAAGGCGAACTTTTACAGTACATAAGTGCATAGTTACAGTGCATAAGGGGCAAGGGCCTGCCAGCTAGCTTTGGGAACACTAAGGAGGGGGTTCGAGACGGTTCGAGATCACAGGGGGGGCCTGTCGACAATAAGACCCTGTATATTTATCTAAGCCCCCCCCGGACGATTCGATGGCCGAAAGTTACGTAGTCAAGTTTACTGTTCCTTTAAGATCCACTAGCCAATCAGAATATTTTGCGTAATTTTCTGATTGGCTACTGGTGAACCATAAGTTGAATAGGAAAAACGAGGATGTCTACCTTTGGGGAAAAAAAATATCCAAATCGGTCGTGCTTTGACAATATTGCCAAACATAGTAGACGTGCACCAGGTCGGCTATGTAACTTGTTTGTTGTGACGCGGATTTTGCCTGTTCGGCACTATTGCCAATCAGAATATTACACAAAATAATCTTATTGGCTAGCACCGTCATAATTTGGATTGATTTGGACTTAGGTCTTGACTAGCCAGGGTTCCCCGTTGGCTAAAATACCAGCCGGTTAATACCGGCTAAAAGGTGATTTCTGCCGGTATGGTTAAAATCAAGTGGCGTGGACAAAATCAAATAACTGGCTAAAATCAAATTTCTAACTGCTACTATGTGATTTTGGTAGTACTCCGCTATTCTAAGACTGTCATACTTCTTTCAGGTATTAAAGAAACCTAGAAGAACTCAAACAAGCTTAATTAACTGATCCCAGCGTCTCGTATATAGAGTACTTCTTTATTCGAAAATAATCTGTAAAACTTCTTTGTTGCATTTCTCAAAGAAAAAATTGCCTCATTGCACCGTAATCACTAAAACGAAATCAGCTTCGAATATGGCAGAAATAAATTAACCAACTAAGGTTAGGACATTAAGTCACATTAATCAAATTATAGAGCAGACATTCAACTTCAATAGTAAAACAAAACGAAAACTTCCTCGTTAGTTCAGGGGTCTCCCAACATGATGTCGTCAGCACTTTCCGAATCAGAGTCGGTAACCCCAATGGCTGAACCTGTAGAATGTTCCCCAATCAACACTGGTTGAAAAATAGTCGGGAAACAACGAAGAAACAACAGTAAAGATTGATACGTAGAACAGATCAGAGCGATTTGATTTTAGCCAGTTTTAGCCGGCAAAAATCGGTTTTTATTAATAAAAGCCGATTAAAACCGCCGGTATGGTAAAAATCAGTTTTAGCCGGCAAAAACGGAACCCTGTGACTAGCTGGTATGACCAAGCAACAGGCGCTGGTGTCCGCTGCGAACGTTACAAACCCCGCAAATCATCAGTCTTGGAACTATTTTCAGAACTGGCTGGGACCAAGTTTCAGCTAGAGAAACCGTTGTGAATGGTCCTTTACAACACGGATCCAGACTCGCTCGCCTACCAAAATGGAGTGGTTACGATTACTTATCTCAAAAAGGGTTTAAATTGAATCATGATGAGTAAGGAGATGTTGGAATGTGTTTTAGTTAGTTTTTCCATAGGCTTCGGGCTTTCTCTGTAAGTCACTTACTCAGTCTGCGAGTCGTCTAACGACAAGAAACTAGTTGCGTTTTTGATCGCCTGTCGTGAAGCCTGTCACTCGCCGGTCTGCTTAATTGTCGTTTTCGATCGCCTTGTCAGTTCGCCTGGCACCTTAATTCCCGTTTTTGGTAAAACGGAGATACTGTCCTGTCGCCGTTTTAGAAGTCCTGGCAGTCGAACGGCGAACTGCCTCGGCTAGGTAGTTCGCCTGTCCTGCCTTTGAAATTGCGCAGGAAATTTGAAAAATAAAACTGAGGGAGCAGGTCACCAGAGACGTCCCAACATGGAGAGAAGACTGCCTAGAAGCGTACCCATTTGCAGATACACCACCATGGAAAATGGCCCCACCCAAAGTACACCTACAGTTGATCCAGCTGAAAAAATCCATGTACTCAGACGAGACAATCATCCAGGTATTCAAAAACAAAATGTTTAGTGAATATCCTGAACATCTGGAAGTCTACACCGATGGCTCAGTAAAGGGCAAGAAGGCAGGGGCAGCATCATACATCCCCAAATATAACCTGAAGATTTCAACTGTACTTCGAGAAGGATCGTCGATTCTGACCGCAGAACTTACAGCTATATCCAAGGCACTGGAAGTCATGGTTCAGAAACCACCAACGTCAAAGAAAATGGTTGTTCTGTCAGACTCCAAATCTTCCCTCCAGCTGATTAGCAAAGTGAGCCAAGTCGTGACAGACGCAGACCTCAAACACATCAGAATGCTGCTAAGGAAGCTCACAGACATGAATTCACACTCATTAATTTATCATTTGAAACTGGAAAGTTTCCAAATGCCCTTAAGACATCGAAAGTCATTCCCCTTCACAAGGGAGGATGCAAAAAAGACCGATCAAACTACCGACCGATATCGCTTTTACCAATTGTATCAAAGTTATACGAAAAAGTCGCACACAAACGCCTCTATAATTACCTGGAAGGACTCGGCATGCTCTGTGAAAGTCAGTTTGGGTTCCGGCGAGGTCATTCAACCACGGATGCAATGCACCACCTAATGGATCATGTAAATAGAGCACTGAAAAGAGGATTTATTCCTATGACAATTTTTGTGGATTTGAGGAAAGCGTTCGATACTGTGGATTTTGAAGTTTTGTTAAAGAGGATGTTTGCACTTGGGATAAGAAACGAACAGCTTGATTGGTTCAGGTCATATTTACACGGAAGAAGTATGAAAGTTGTTATTGGAGATTCATTTAGCCGGTTATTTCCTCTGGTGTGTGGCGTGCCTCAAGGCTCTGTGCTTGGACCTTTGTTATTTCTGGTGTATGTTGACACTCTTCGATTTTATTTATCGGAAGCAGGTGTAACTACATTTGCTGACGATACGGCGCTTACTATATTTGCGAAGTCTCTTCAAGAACTGGGAGAGAAAGCGAACCGGACATTCACTCAACTGCAAACTTTCATGTCGGCAAGTTTTTTGTCTATAAATAAAAGTAAAACGAATTATTTAATTTTTTGTAGGATAGGTCGAATTGTAAATAATGTGTTCAAATTGATGTTTGATAGTACGGAGGTGTTGCAAGCTTTTGAGTGTAAATATCTTGGTTTTCATTTGGATGTAAATTTTAGTTTTAAGAAGCATTGTGAAATTTTGTCATCGAAAATCGCAAGAGGAGTTGGAGTTCTACGGAGAATGAAGCATTTTTTACCTTTGAGTGCTTTGAAAAATATTTATTATGCTTTAATCCATTCTTATATATCGTATGGATGTTCTGTTTATGCATGTAATTTCGAGTCGAATTTTAAGAAAGTGCAGGTTATGCAAAATAAAGCTCTTCGTATTTTAGGTGAAAGTTTGAATTGTAGTGATACGGTTAATTGTTTTAAGTCGCTATGTGTTTTACAGGTAAAAAGGATATGTGAACACCAGATTGGAGTATTTGTATATAAGAGTCTGAATGGATTGTGCCCAACATACTTTAGAAATTTTTATGTTGATCATACATATTACCACGAGTATGAGACGAGAAATGCGAGTTTGTTGGTGAATGATATTGGAGAGTCGTCAAGAGGAGAGTTTTGTGTGAGGAATTCGGGTGTGAAGGTGTGGAATCACCTTCCGGAGAGAATCAGGGAGTCGGAGAACCAGTTTTTGTTTAAAAATAGATTGAAAAATTATTTTTTGGATAGTTAGATGAATGTGGAAGGGTTGGTTGGGTGGGGGGGGGGTAAAGGAAAAAAAAAAAAAAAAAAAAACGTGAAAGGTTAAGACGAGAATTGTGTGTTGTCATTTGTAATGGGTGAGTGAAAGTTGTGCACTCCCGCACAGGACACGATTGTGCCCTTCTTGGGAGCGTTCTGTATGTTTTTTGTTTGTTTAAGGATTAAAAAAAAAAAAAAAAAAAAAAAAAAAAAAAAAAAGAATATCGAAGTGAAGTTTCAGCATATCCCAAGCCACAAGGGTATCGCAGGCAATGCCGTCGCAGATGAACTAGCCAACAAAGCTGCGGATGTTAATCGACCGCCGTCAACCAGCCACCTTCGCAAGTCCATGATGAGGGATACTCTAAGATCCAGAGCCCCATCACAAACCAGGAAGACCATACCCTCACCATTCAAAGACAGACAGAACACCGTACTGTACTACAGACTCAAGACCGAGACAATACTTCTCAACAAAACACTGTTTGAGTGGAAACTCAGTCCATCCCCACAGTGCAGAAACTGCAGAGAGGAGGAAGAAACCCTGCAGCACATTCTGTTCCAGTGCAGAAGTACTAGCCCGATGATGTCGCAACTCAGTATCCTGTGCAACGAGCTCAAAATCCCCAGATCCATCAACACAATCACCTCAACGACGTTCCCGAAGAAGACCGAGTACCGGATCTACAAAGCCCTAGTCAGTGTCATCGCGGAGAAGGAAATCTACCAGTAGAGGCGGCTCCAGTGGAGGCCTGCCGTGCCCAAAAGAAAGGCCGAAAGGGACCGACGCAACGTTGGACCCAGTGGCCCTACATTTTTGGATTGGATTGGTTCAGTTGGAGGAAGAGTTGATTACAGTTGAAGGAAGGGGAAGATTCAGGAAGAAGGGAGAAGATTCAGAAAATGCACTGTATGCTGTGATAAAAACCAGGACTGTTTACTATCACATCTAACTAAGTTTTATTGTATTTGATTTGATGTAGATATGTGGACAGATATTTCTTCTTCAGGTGCTTGGCACATCTGTAGTTGGGGCATTTCTTTTGATGATTTTTTTGTGAATATATGTATTCTCTACTCAACAATACTATGCTTGTGACTTACATTTACTGTGGTGCAGCTAGGTAAACTATCTGTTGTTTGAAGGCCCTCCCCCTCATATACTGCACTTTCTGTACACTGTATAAACACAAAATTTACACAGCGCCTGTTATTAAATACTGAAATCATGGTTGTACCTGGCAGTGAAACACAAATATGAATCATGCAGTCAGATGATATCTTTATTTTTAATCGACCTATACACAGATATGACCATTTTGACGCATAATTGCCGCATAAGAGGAGATCTCCCAACCTAAGGTGGGCTAACCCAAAAATTCCTTGCTTAGCTTAGACCAATACCAATACTAATATTCTACATATCAATACTTTGGTTTCGGATTCCATACATAAATCCACCGACGCTGATCAGAAGTAACCTCAGAATTGTTTAATTGCTGTGCAGCAGTTCAGCTGAAGCAAAACACCGGTTTGGCCCAAACAGCAATTTTTAATCACAGAATCACTTGTCTAGCCAGGACACACGTGAAATATCACGAGGGCTATCCTCCTAGAACAGAGAAAGGAACAGAAGAAGTTTTGAGTGTTTAGTGCAGTTGTACTTGACAGGTGCGCTTTGCCCTGCCTGCAAAATCCCTGCCAAGCGTCCCACCATAAGGTGTGACGTCGGCATCGTTCCCTTTCAGCCATCGGCTCCATGCTCTCAAAGTTTAAAAATTTTGCCGAAATATTTCAGTTCTCCTTAATTTGCGTTTTCGATCGCCTGGCAGGACTACACTGTCAGGCGCTAGGCGAACGGCGAACTGAGCAAAAAAACGGCATTTAAGACGGAACCGTGAACTGACAGGCAAACTGCGACAGGCGATCAAAAAGGCAACTACTATGGGTTTCCTTGTCGCATGTCTGGTGATTTGTTCCTTTTACGCCTTCCAAAAATCCAACGACGAACCGTCGTCAGATGCGCTACAGAAACAATAACAACCACACGTTAAAGTTCTCTGAAGGGGGAATAAGCAATAAGGCTTTCGATTCACCAGGTCGCGCATAAGCAGCTTGGGAAAGTTAGCAAGCCCTAAAGTTGGAAGACAGAATCGACGTTCGACATAACAGAGTGTGCCAGAGCACACCTAGAGGCAGAGGGCAGGTAATGCTCAATGGTAAACAGTTTTATGGACAGGCCTAAGAGGCGAAACACAAGAGCAATCGACAGCCAAACAAGCCTGGTTAAAAGAGTTGCATCATAAGCATTCTAGCACTTGCAACGTCTAGACCCCCCCCCCCCCCTCCCACCCAAGACCCAAGATGAAGCCACGATTCGATCTGACCGCTGGGTCATCTGGTGGCGCGGTTCCGAAGTGCCCGACATGGCAGGCTGGGATCATAGTTTGACTGTGGATCTTACAAAATGTTTTTATTGTAACAGGCATATGGAAAATGTGTAGAAAAATCGAAGTAATTATTTGTATTATCGGTTTCTTTAAGTATTTTGTTTTCTGTTTTTTCTTCTTAATTCCCGCAAGTCCAAAGAATTAAGGATGTAAACTAGATCACAATAAACAAACGCCGTAAATTCTACTAAGTTCGTTACAGTAATTTCTTGAAGATTGTGAAATTGAACTAAATAATACTCAGCTTCAGGGACCAAAAATTGTCAAACTGGCCGATGATTTCTACTTCTGACATATTTAACCGTCCACAGGGTGATATACTTAGTTGTTTTAATCCTCTTACACGCCACTCGATCTTCTAGAAGGTTTTAGTACTATTTTGACCTGCCGTCGGGAGATCAGTGAACAGTTAATTAGCAAAGGCGACCTTGCTTTCAAGAGTGTAAGGGTAACAGTGTGCGTAAAAATCAGACCCATCGGAAAATGATAGTGCCTTCCACCTTCTCGGCCCACATGAATCAAAATAGTTTAAACGTACACCAAGTAACGCGTCGTTGTTTACTTTACACTATCGCATCTGGCGAAAAAAAAAACTAATTTGGAAGGAATTTTAGGCATGGTTTATTCGTTCGAAAGACGATCAGGGTTGGGTGCAAGGATTTTCGACACTATCATCAGGTCCGTACGGAAACGTGAATCTTTTTCAGCTTTGTGTTGAAAGTGCAGAAATGCGTTCGCAAGTTCGCAGCATTAATCACCCCGTTGAAACACAGACCCAGCCTACTTTCCCCGCGAAGTTAGGGATTTTTTTGATGCGCTTGTCGACTCGGTGCGGACTTTCCGTTCTCCGAAGTGGGGTTTACGTTGCGCAAAATATTTTAAAACCCGTGGTTCAAAAGTGGGAAAAGTCATGAAAGAAAAGGAATCCGAAACATAGAATATGCCGTTTGGCATTCCGGTTCTTAGTCTGCAGTTTAGAGTGTGGTGGATTCAGAAAATTTTTATTGAGCAGGAGGGTTGTCGCTCTGAGACGTTAGAAAAGAAAAAGAAACCCGTGTCAACTTAAATTTGCCGCCGAGATTTGTTTACTAGGACTTCGGAATCGGTTTGAGATGGGCAGATTCTTATTCCTGTTTTATTGGTACGAGTCGGTGAAATAGGCGTCTCGAGACGCGTCCACTAGCCCTGATAGAGGGGTATATTTGTACAATGAAAACCCAAAAGTGCTACGATACATAGCGATACGTCGTTCAAGCTATTGAATTACGGTAAAAAAGCACCGCCTCAAACTAACAAAAAGCAGTCGTAACATAACAAAATGTCCTTTCGAAGAAAAGTTGTTAGTTTGACTTCCAGCGAAGTAGAAATTGTGTGCCACCCGTGGCAACCCCGGCTCGGCTTACTGGCAGAACCCAGCCAAGCGATCTGATTGGCTCTTCATAAGCGTAGGGTCAAGATCTATTACCATTCTGCAGCTTAAGTAGCACGCCCGGATATAAGCCGAAACCGTATACGCCACATTACTATTTGAACAATGCATTAGCGGATGACGTCCCGTCAGAACTTTGCTGTCACTCACGCAACACCTACTTCGGACAACTGTCGCCGATTTCTCATCTAGACCGTTGATGAATATTCACAGATTACAGCCATTCACGAAGGGTCTCATTGTCCATTCTTCCTTCAGGTTGTCACCAAGTTTCCCCGTACTAAATAAGCTCACTGAAGTGAGTTCGTTTGCTCAGAGGAAAGGGGGTGCTATGGTAGACACAAGAGACCGGAGATAGTTTACTTCCTACACTGTCAGATCTTTCGTAACAGATAACACAAGGATGCGCAGTTTCAACAACACAAGCATTGCCAGGAAGAGCCGAGAAATCGCCAGAAAAGAATCTGCTGACTTTTCGATATCATGACGAGAGACACAAAAGTAGAATCTTAATGATAACAATTGGTTCATTAATCACTTGGCATGAAAACGTGATGACAGTCGAGTAAATAGGAAGAAAGAAAGGGTTTCTTTCGTTTCTGATGAACGATGAAGAATATATTAAAATAATAAACTTTACCTTAATAACCTTAATTCGCACTTTGAAGCGAATAAGGTCCATGATTGATCTGTTTTGCTCCGCTTCTTGTTGCTTTCCTGGTTGGATAGTCTCAACAGGATTTATGGTCCCATTGATATTTGCACGGTTTTTTCTCCCACTCCTTGTCCAGACGAGCCTTTGGACGTCGCCAAGGACTCGAAAGTGGCTGTTTCGTCCGTTAACGAGTTCCAGTCGTTCACCACCCTTGACGAGAAGAAATTTTGTCGCACACGTGTGAGGGCAGGTGGTTTCTTCAGCTTCCTCGAGTGTCCTCTTGTGTTGTGCTGGTGGGATGACAGACAGAAGAGCTTAGAAGCACGGGGTCCACTCATGCATCTCGACGTCAACATCATACCGTTCCGTCTTCGACGATACACAAGAGTTGGGAGTTTTAGGCTAGCCAGTCTGTTTGAAGTGTTCAAGTCTACCGATGCACTTGGTTGCCCTCCTTTGTACTCCTTCAACCATCTTGATGTCTTCTCTGTATCAGGGGGAGGCTAGACACATCCCAAAGTCGACGTGGGTGTCCTGTTGGTGGAAATCGAGTGAAGGAGCTCTCGGAGTTGAAATCATAGCCTCACGCCAAACTTGGATCATTTAGTCGCTTTACATGTTCAGACTGTTTCAACAACTCCGAATGGTCTCCTTGGCAAAGGATTGTTCCTATCGAATGTTTCAGACAGATCTAGCGAGCAAGGATGAACTTGCTATTTACCTTTGGAAACCGTAGAACACTAGCGAGTATCATGGGCGTGTGCGAACATTCGATGTCCTTGTATTCATTTGAAACTTGATTGTGACCTTGGAGGATTTGTGTAGGTACTGACATTGGATTACTTATAAACTAAAAATCAAATTATCGTATCTGAATGTATCATTACAAGTTTGCTTTTCTCAGTGAATATAGTGTTCTGTTAAATATATTATGATATGATATATATTGCTTAAAGCCCGAGGGCCATCGCATACAAAACTAGATACAAAATGAACAGACAATCAACTCTTCTAATAAATTCTAACTACAAAAACTCTTCTCTATGCTTCCAACCTATCCGCAAAAACCTTCCAAGCTGCCTAAACCCAAACAAGCTTTTCTCCATAAACTTTTCCACCAAATATCCTTCCCAAAATTCGCTCCCCAAATATTTCAACTTTCAAATTATTCAACTCCACACATTCGCACATTCTCATCCACACAACCACACATTGAGCAGCAGTAAAGATCACTTAAAATAGACCGCCCTTTTACACTTCCCACATATTTTTTCCGAATTCCCGGGGGGAGGCTGGGATGTGGCTAATATCAAAATTTGACATTTTTTAGTTACGCTAGTGAAGAAAAAAATTTAAAGTTATTCCATTTCTAAGGCTCTTTCCACATCACAAAACCAGCACAAGGCCGAGGCCTGAACTATCGTTGCAGAATATATATGCGTGCACATATAATTGAATCTGTACAATAAATGTTGTAAGGCTTGAGCAGCAAGACCCAGCTAGGCTGTCTAGTACATCTCGGTGCTCCCTTTGAGTGTCTACATCTTTTCTAAAGCGGCATTTGCTTTCCTTTTTTCAGAAAATTCATTAGGCTAATGGAGGCAATTCTTTAGTGTCACTACTGTACTCAAGGAGCAAACTTTCAGGGATGGGTGGCTCTCAAAACATTTCTGTATTCAAGGGCATTTTTTGTATAAGTGCGGTCGTCACGGGATGTTACAACCAGTGGTTAGCACAGTGGCACTGTGTCAGTAGTATCTTGCAGAAGAAAATAAAGACTAAGGATGATTTCAGTTAGTCATCACTATTAAGTCTAAGGTTAACTTGCTTAGCTCGTTAGAAAATATGCATCCCAACTAGACCTCTTTGTCGGCACTTGTGAGTACCCGTGTTTTATTTTATTTTGTTGGGTGTCGCACAAGTGACACTAGAAACTATCATTTTTATACGACGCATGCAAAACTAGTGTAACAAGACCAAAGGTTTCGATGGGATCCCAAAAATCTAACATTAGATCCAAAAAATAAAATTGGTTCTTGTCTTCGCCGTTCAGTCTTCGTCAGATTCCTTGAAGATTTTTACTGTTCAAATAAAGTTCAAAAATGGATTCAGCATGTCTCCTTGCCCCGATACCGAATCTCTAATCGACTTCAGAAACAACTTTGAGCTTATATTCAACCAAATTTCCAGTTTCGGCCGAATTCGTGATGAATCATTTGTCCAGCAAGAAAACTAAGTTCAGGTATACCCCTTCAATGAATATCTTATTAGCTTATAAAACATACATGTTTTTACCGTAAATTCGAAACCCCTCCTCTGCCTCTAAATATAGGACAAGGACCCATCTACGAATTTGACCTTTACTTTGCGAGTGAATCCTCTTGAACAACAGGTATAAACCCCTTCGACCTTCGATTACACTAGGTCTCTTCGACGTTCATACATGAAACAAAGAATGTTGTCATCCAAGCGCAGAGCTTTCGCTGGCGTGAATAAAGGGGTAGGGACTGCTATAGCCGAAAGTTGATCGAAAATTTTTTGTGTCGGGTTTTTGCCGGATTCCGGGTGAACTACTTGTCCGGCGAGAAAATAACTTTCATATTCGGATTCTTCAGCATGTCTCCTTTCCCCTAAATCAACTATCTCGATAGCTTTTACAAAATATTTTGTTTACCCCTCCTGAAACCCCTCCCCCACCCTTAGATATAGGGCTACAGAGCCCATCGTCGAACTTGACCTGTACTTTGACCCAAAGAGTCCTCGTGCCAAGTTTGAACAAAATATCTCAACCCGTTCGAGAGTTGTGAAAGTTATTTTCTCAGCGGACACGTAGTTCACCCGGAATCCAGCAAAAACCGGACACAAAATTTGTCGACCAATTTTCGCCTACCCCTTTTCTTCACACTAGTATAGCTCTGCGCGTGGATGACGAGCAGAGCGCGTAATCTATGAACTTCGGAGAGAGCTAGTGTAATCGAAGGTCGAAGGCCGGTTGATGTATGTTGTTCAAGCTTAGTAGGGGTTGATATATGTTAAAAGCTTGGTGTGAGGATTTATTGGGAAAGTACAGGTCTAAACATGCTGAATCCGAATATGAAAATTATTTTCTTACCGGAAAAGTAGTTCACCCGGAGTCCAGCAAAAACCGGACACAAAATTTGTCGACCAATTTTCGGCTACCCCTTTTCTTCATACTAGTATAGCTCTGCGCGTGGATGACGAGCAGAGCGTGTAATCTATGAACTTCGGAGAGAGCTAGTGTAATCGAAGGTTGAAGGGGTTATATATGTTGTTGAAGCTTAGTGTGAGGATTCATTGGCAAAGTACAGGTCTAAACATGCTGAATCCGAATATGAAAGTTATTTTCTCACCGGACAAGTAGTTCACCCGGAATCCAGCAAAAACCGGACACAAAATTTGTCGACCAATTTTCGGCTACCCCTTTTCTTCACACTAGTATAGCTCTGCGCGTAGATGACGCGCAGGCGCGTAATCTATGAACTTCGGAGAGGCTAGTGTAATCGAAGGTCGAAGGGGTTGGTATATGTTGTTGAAGCTTAGTAGGGGTTGATATATGTTGTTCAAGCTTAGTGTGAGGATTCATTGGCAAAGTACAGGTCAAGCTCGTAGATGTGTCCTTTAGTCCTATATTTAGAGGCAGAGGAGGGTTCGAATTTACGGTAAAAACATTTATGTCTTATGAGCTAATAAGATATTCATTGAAGGGGTAAGTAGGTCCGCTGAATCCATATCTGAACTTAGTTTTCTTGCTGGACCAGTGATTCATCACGAATTCGGCCGAAACTGGAAATTTGATTGAAGCTCAAGGTTGTTTCTGAAGTCGATTAGAGATTCGGTATCGGGGCAAGGAGTCATGCTGATTACATTTTTGAACTTTATTTTAACAGTAAAAGTCTTAAAGAAATCTGACGAAGACTGAATGGCGAAGACAAGACCCAATTGTTAGGATCAAATATTTTTGGGATCCCATCGAAACCTTTCGTCTTGTTTATTACGTCCTGCTCCTGCTGTGGAATTCCCAGTTTCCAAAGCCCTTGTATATGAAGTGGAGTTAGAATTCCCTTTGCAAAGTTATTTCTCAGCCTCTGGGAACAGACTGATGTATAGATGGGAAAGGATAAAAAATCAACGTCGAATGAAGAATAAGTGAGGTCACGTCAGTCCTTCAGATTGCATTGTTGGATAGATGGGCTTGCTGAGTGTTACGAGGTTAAAATGAAAGGCACTAAGATAAAAGTGACGATTGAGGCTCACCGAAGGGTGCGGATCTCAGAGGCTTATAATTCCATGAGGGAGCTAATGATAATATAAAGGCACAATAAGCAAGAAAGGTCCTGTAATATATTACCAAAAAGCCCGTGGGCCATGGCAACAAAATTTCATAAATAAATTAACTAACTTATAAAACTACGAAACTCCTATTCTAAAAATCTTGTTCCGTGCTCCGTTGCAGGCCTCCAGTAACGTCCAAGTTTTTCCGCAGTAACAAAACATTCATCCTTCATCATCCTTACCATCCATTCTTCATTATATACTAACAAAATGATGAAAACGAGATTTTCGGGGTTTCTTTTTGATCAGCTAAATTATCCCTCTAAGATGATGTGCGAGGGATAAATCAATTTCGGATATTTCGGCTGCACTTCCGGCAAACCGTCCTCAGCGAAAAAACAAACAAAACTAAATCATAACATCCACAACAATACCAACAGGACAACGATGCGAAGCCAACAACAATAAAACGGCATGAAACTCAAAAACCAGAAAGAAACGATGCGGATTAAAACGACATACAAAAAAAATAACGAAAGATAAAAGTGCGTGTTAAAATGTGTTTGTACAATTCTGAGATTATTTACAATTAGAGTTCTAGAAACCCCGAAAATCTCGTTTTCATCATTTTGTTTGCAATGAATGGTCAGCTTGGCTTCAAACCTTATATTCATTATATGCTCTCTCACCAAATACCTCCTTTCTCCATTCATTCAATTCCACACAATCACGCATCAAATAAACTGCGCTTTCATTCTCGTGATCGCACATAGGACACACATACACTGCATAGAGATTTTTTTCCCCCACTGTTTGCTCTATAGTATGACGTTCAGAATCTCTACGGCCGTCCTCGCAACGCAAAATTCGACAAATCCGACAGGGAAATTCAAGTAGGAAAACCGATTGTTTGTCAATAGTGGGACAACGAAGGAACGCATTTTCATTGGGTCTTCAAGCCTCTTTAAAGTTTAACCGAAAAGGACTGGGATAGGACAATCTAGTTACCCATGACTTATTCACTTAAATTGGCTTGAAGACCCGCTGAAAATGCGTTACTTGGTAGTTCCGCTATTCAGGAATAATCGATTTTCAAATAGTGGAATTTCCGTGTGATTTGTGGTACCCCTAATTTGTTGTATGCCTTACAAGAAAGATCTGTGCCTTTTTTTTTGTTCAGGCACTAAGCAATCTTCACCAATATCGCCACTGCCCACTGAAAAGCCTTGTTTGTGTTTAGATAAAAATTTCCCGTGTCATAGTAGAATTTTCGCTGTGGGGACAGACGCATATATTCTGAACGTCATAACTAGAGCAAATAGTGGAAAACAAAAAAATCCCTTTGCAGAATCCAAATAATTCAGTGTATTCAACTAAATGGCACAAAAATAAGTTGGCTTTTCAGTTAAACTTTAAGTGAATAAGTGGAAGGTAACTTCTGAGCCCTTTTCTGTTAAACTTTATAAATTGTTCCTTCACGCGAGCCACTTTTTCACCTCCAAAAAAGGCTTCTTACTGCGTCATAGCTTTTAGAGTATCAGAACCACAAAGCAAATGTCAATGCGAAGACTCAAAACCTCGCTTTAAAACTTGGTTCAAGAAGATTTCTTACTGAATCGTAGCTTTTGGCATCTCAGATCAACAAAGCGGACATTCTCGGTGCACTTCATGAGGAAGGCTTTATACTTTGTTCCTTTTTTAAACCCGGGTTTAGAAACCGGCCGCTAACGACAGCTCACTAATCTTTGGAATTGCCACGATTCACTATTTTTCAGGGGCTACGAGTGCTCGCGTATCATGCTATTGATGCACAAAACCGGTTATTTGAATTTTGCCGAGTTTTTCTAGAAGCCAATAGGCCTGGGAAAAGGCTTAAAACAGCCAAAACCGGGATAATTTGTTAAAAGCAGGGCCTAGTTTTACAGTACTCAAATATTGTTTAATACTGGAACACGAGTAGTAAATAGTGGGATGTGTGCGTTAAGGATAAATAGACATAAGGATAAATCACCAAGACCCTGGTTCACATACCCTCCTTTTCAGAGTATGTCTCTTTGCCAACTATTTGTTTTATCAGCATGGCATAATTCCCTATTGTATCTTTTCACTCGATGGCTCCTAAATCAATTTTCAGGCCTATAAACAGCACTGGGTCCTGAGTCCTGACACCTTTATTTTGTTTGATGACACGACTCCCATTGGAGCTCGAAAAAATATCATCTCAAGCCAGACCTTTGACTTTTTCCCTCTACAGCCTAATTAATCGGATAATGTAGAGCTGTGAACGGCTATTTTATCTGGATAGGATCAAGCTCCTGAAACCTGTCCAGCATCGACTGGTAAAGTGACCGGCTTCCTTAATGTGCATTAAGCCATTTTCACACGGACGTGATGCGATGCGTAGCGCCTGCGGTGCACCGGCGTTTCTCTTGTGTTGCATAGCATCTCTTTCCTACCTGCGCGGTGTGCCTGAAGGACCTGTAGTCAGGCCCGTATCCAGGAATTTATTTGGGGGGGGGGGTTGCCCTTCGTGGGGGGGGGGGGGTTTGCCCGCGGGTCGGACCAAAAAGTACAAAAAAGACACAGGTCACATATTAAAGCCTACAAAAAACGATTAAATTTGTGGGTTTTGGGGGGGGGTTCGAACCCCCTACCCCCCCCCCCCCCGGATACGGCCTTGCCTGTAGTACCTATAATGCCAATGCAACCTACTTCCGTAACATCATTCATTAGTTGTTAAACCCGGAGATCCAAATTTCCCAATGTTATATTCTGAACCCGCTAATGACAATTCACGAATCTTTCCACTTGCCGCGATTGAGTAGTTTCCATGTGCATTATGCTCCGGATGAGTCTTCTCGTATCATGCTATTGATGCGTAAAACCGGTTATCTGGATTTTGCTATAAGTCAGTGATCCTGGGAAAAGGCTTGAAACAGCCAAAGCGTTGATTAATTTGTTAAAAGTAGAGCCTAGTTTTACAGTATTCAGGTAGTTTTGAATGTTGGAGCATAAACAGTAAATAGTGAGATGTGTGCTTTAAAAAGCTCAGGACCGAAGATCGAGTTGTGGTGAGATTGCTTTCGTAGATGACTCCATTTTACCTACCTTATCGTCTTACCTTAGTTACTGCTTCACTCTCATTTCCAAGATTTCAACCTCCTGTGTCAGTTTCATCCAACCTAACTCTGATTTTTTTTCTGTTTTTGGCTCTTTTAAGGCGGATGGATCCCATTTATTACTCGTACGTCTACCAGAAATACCAGTTATTAGTCTGCGGATCTCGTCAAAACCAACAGCTTGGACGGGTTTGTAATTTTTGAAAAAACGATCAGAGTATCAAAGTAGTCACTTTTGTTAAAAGCGTGACTACAAATGAAACCAGCAGTTTGGGTCCAACTGAAACGTTCACCGAAGTAAGGTACAATTTTATTGACACATTTTTGAAACTGAAATAGCATAAAAGCGACTGACATGCCAGTGGCATAAGAAAATGACGCTTTGTTAATTCTGACTGATTTAAAAAAGGAAAATTCATTAACTAAACCCTAACCTAAGGTGTTAAGTTGTTGAAGAGGGCTGAAATACCGATATCTACTTAAAGACACCTCTTGCTTATTCTGCATTTTACATTATCCCTAGCTCCCTTATGAAATTATAAGCTTATGGAATCTCAACATTTCACTATTGTTTATTTTTGTACCTACGACTTTTTAGCGCTTTTTCGGATGAGCCGAGTTTTTCCAGTCATGGAAAACAAACTTCGCCCAAAGCTTCAGTGTCCGCCGACAACTCTGTCACACGTAAGGAGATGAGAAGCTTTAAAGTATTGTTTTTCGTTTTGGAGAACATGGTGGGCCATCAGGTCTATCTTCTGTTTTAGACTTATTTTTTTTCTGCTTGTCTAGGCTATTCATTTTTTAACTACGGCGCGTTCAGTTTTCAATTATTTGCGTCCAACCGCCGCGTCTTTCGTGACCGTCGCTCCGTGTCGTGACCAATTACTATGAGATGATCTATGATAGGTGGCCCTTGCTTTCATTTGTGACCCAAATAGGCACTCTATGGTCACAAAGAATTCAAAAATGTTCGCCTGAAGTGCCGTTTGTAGTATGAGCTCTGTTTACTTTGAGGTTTGGGCTTACAGTTTTGGGGATGGGCAATTTTAGAATAAAAAATTTGTTAGGAAGTAGTTAAATTTTGCTAGAAAACATGCAGATTCAACACAGTTTTTTGCCTGCGGCGCTCATTGCCATTTTGTTGCCAAACAGTCGTTAGAAGCTCGCTCTTCAGCGAGTTCCGGTTAGTTTTCCGGATGTGGTGCAGTAAGTTTCTTGTCTATTGTTTCTAAACCGTTTAACCTCTTCAGCCGTGCTGGATTTGCAACAAGTACATTTTGCGGTATTCACCCCTGCCCCCGAGCAAGAACTTCAAACCGCTCGTTCGTCGCCAGTACCCCCCCTGAAGTTTCAGCGAAATGATGCACCTGGTGACAGGCACCGACAGTCTCATCTTTGCGCTGCTTTGTCGTATGGAAGTGATGTAGTAGATGTAGATGTAACTGGCAAAGTTTTTACAAACTTCTTGTTTTTCACTCTATAGATTCAATCAACCAATCCGTGAACTTGATTAATCGACTGATTTAATTTTCTGCGATATTGATCCCGCATGGAAAAGGTGCAAAAGGGGCTATGGACTCGCAGATCATTAAATCTCTTTGCTTGTCAAAAGGCTCGTTAGTGTCATCACCCTGCAAGCGATCATCGTCATTTTTTATACCAAAATGTCTTTGAAGTTGATAGCTGAAAGTTATCCAGCCATTGTGATCCGGCTCGTCACTCACCCGATCCTTTCCTCTTCTTTATATCTGTCATCACATAATCATTACCGTTGTAGTTATAAACTGTCGTATATTCTTCGAAGAACGTCTTGATGTTGATAGTTGGGAGTCGTTCAGCCGTTTCGTTCTGACTCGTCACTCTCTCGGTCTCTTTCTCACTCCTTTATATCTCTAGTAATGTCTTTTTCCAGAAAGCCGTTGATGCCAACACTCATGAATTATTTTGCAAGATATGTCAGATCTCATTTACGTCCGATTCTCACAAGACCCAGCACGAACTTGGAAGGAATCACCAGAGGAAAGCTGCGGGCCTACCACCCCTGAAGACCGGGTATTTCAACCCAGTGACAGGGAGATGGCATAGAGTGTAAGTCAGCTTTTCTCTTTATTACTCATTGAGCTAAACGCCATTCACGACAAACGAATAAAACATAAGAATTTTTTTCTTCTATAGCAGAAAAACAAGCGCTTACTGGGCTTTTCGTGCATACATCTCGCCCGGCCATATACGCCTAAGTGGCAAAGATAAACGAACTGTGACCCCGAATGCACTACTGGGAGCTGACCATAATATGTGGTGCAAGTACGTTTAAGTTTAGCTCATTTTGTTTTTATCATTCATCCAAGAAAACAACATACATAACGCTCCCATGAAGGGCACTGCCGTGAACTGTTCGGGACTGCATAACTTTTGTTAAATATGTAGTATTATATATCAAAATTAATGTATATTTGAATTAAACACATACAATAAATTTGTAAATCTTAAATAAAAATCTGCCGACCAAATACGACACTACTCCCATTTTTTTTTCTAACAATTTGCTCACCCATCCGTTGACCAATCATAATCCCTCATTTGGCACACGTGTCAGTTTATCCACCCGTCAGTTCGCCCACAAAATAGTCCCACCCGTCAATCTGTCACTGAAATCCCTCAGTTCGTCCACCCGTCTGTTCACCAAATCCGCGCCACTGAAATTTCCTCATAGGATTTGTGTGGAAAGACTTGCAGAAGAATTCATGGTTGGTTAAAGTTTAACTGAAAAGCCAACTTATCTTTGCGTCATTTAGTTGAACACACTGAATTATTTGGGTTGTGCAAAGGTTTTTTTTTATTTTCCACTCTCGGCTCGTTATGACGTTCAGAATATCTGCGGCCGTCCCCACAGCATAAATTCTACTATGACGCGGGAAATTTTTATCTCAACACAAACGCTGCTTTTTAGTGGGCAGTGGTGAAATTGGTGAAGATTGCTTAGTGCCTGAACAAAAAAAAACACTGATAAATCTTTCTCGTAAGGCATACAGCAAAAATACAAGCGCATAGAGGCACCACAAATCACACGGATATTCCACTATTTGAAAATCGATTATTCGTGAGTAGTAGAACAACGAAGTAACGTATTTTCAGCGGGTCTTCAAGCTGGAATCAGATTCCCACAGTTACCATGATGTGCCACGCTGGAAAGTGGTACTGGAATATCGCGAAAACTCTCGTTAAATCAATGTGGTGATATATTGCGCAAATTCACGTCATGGAAGATTTTTTCTCACGTGGCTTCCGAAAGTATACCTAGTCTACTGCTGGAAGTTGGCCTAATTTGATCACTGAAAGTCCCCAGGAGGGGTCGTATGGTGGAAAATTTCGTCTGCGATTCTGGAATCGGGTGGAAAGATATGTCCAAACAATGGCTAAAAACGCAAAGGTCAGCTACGATGATCGGCAACAATATTTCGGCCCTTCTTGTTAAGGGTCCTCTTCAGGCTGTTAGACGACAGTGCCAACCTCGAAGCTGGAAGAAACGATCCTGCAATCAGCAGCACCTACTGCAAATTAGATAACGTATACGTTGTTAGCCATTATTTGAATACATGGCAGCATAGTTTGAAAATGCAGCAGTACAGTTAAAACAAAAGATACTGGAAACAGATATTACTGTTTGAGGATTGCTAAAGATTGTGAAATAGCAAGATTACTTGATTATCGATTTTTCGTAAAACAAATCAAGTTTCTTTTGGAGCGTCATCATCAGGTGTTTGACCTGAACTGGCAAAAAAAATGGTTTCCATCATCGTGTTCAGCATGTCTTCTTACCCCTAAATCGAACGTCTAATCAAATTCAAATAAAACTTTTACTTTTAACTAACTTTCCGGTTTTGGCCGGATTCCGGACGAACTATCTGTCCGGTGAGAAAATGATTTTCACCATCGTGTTCTTACCGCATAATTGACTATCACATTAGCTGTTTAAAAATATTTTGTTTGCCCCTTAATTTAGACCCCCTCCCCGACCCCTAAATGTAGGGCTATACGAACTCGACCTTACTTTTCACCCAAAGAATCCTCACACCAAGTTTCATCAAAATATATCATTCCCTCCGAGACTTATCGTGGTTACAGACGGACGGACAGACGGACAACTTTTGCGATGTCATAGGTATCCCTCCACTTACGTTTTGGGATCCCAAAAACACAAAAAAAAATCTTAGTGAGGAAGTGGAAGTGGCGCACAAAAACGAACGCTGCCCCAATAAGTAGGCCCATTTCTTCAGCCGAAATTGACTGCGAATCATACTTGTCTGTGTTTTTCTTTCTTTTCTTTTACATAGTCCGCTCGGTCATAAATAAATTACTTAGCCTACTTACTATTTGATTGTACTAAACGGATATGTAAGGTGAGATGTATTTTAGCGAGTAGAGAAAAAGGACATTGCTTGGGAGAACTCTAGAGAAAGTGCTCCGTTTGCGACATCCTCAAACAGATGAACCTTTCCGAGATTTTGTGTTCCCACAAAAGATTCCTCCCTCCCATCCGTTCTTCCCTCCGACCTACACTTGAGAAATTCCTCTTCTTAAATCCTTTAGCTCTTCACATACACTCATAAAATGCTCGATGTTTTCTAAAGCCTGTCCACGTATCGGATATTAGTCTATGAGATAGCTTCGTAGCTCTATTGTATTATGGATTGACTCCAGAACTACGTACCTTGAGACGATACAGCTACATTTAGATTGCAGCGGATCTCCAATTCAGAACGACACCTTAGCTTTTACCGCTTCGTTTCTTACGCTTTTGGCTCTGAGCACTAGCAAAATCCTGCAACTCTTCTTTGCTGAGACGTACCCCATTATAGTGAAGAGCCCTTTCACAAAATAGTATCACCTTGAGATACTGAACCACTGACTGACAATGAGCTTTTGCTTATGGTTTGTCGGCTTGACCCCAGCACTCAGAGGGGTCGCATCAGGTCGGCCTCCTAAGATTGTATCTTTTTCTGATGGCCTGGGATAGAAGGTTGCCAGAGGGATTATGGCGTTTGTTGATTTTAGGTGTGCAAGATAATGTGCTCCGCCATTGCTATCCGGAGTTCCTAAGTGTTTTTTTTTGCAGTAATCCTCTGAGTGGCTTGACCGCTCACTCCTCAAAAGAGGCAGCGAAATAATAAGGGGGGGTTAAGCCGTTAGTTGTTTTCACAATGTTCCACAGAGTTGGATGCAAGACCGTATCCAGGGGGGTAGGGTTTCGACCCCCCCCCCCCCGAAACCCAAAAAAGTAATCGTTTTGTGTAGGCGTTAAAATCTGATCTATGTCTTTTTTTTACTTTTTGGTCCGACTCGCGGGCAACCCCCCCCCCGTAATAAACTCCTGGATACGGGTCTGGTTGGATGTATTCCATGCCTGTTACAGTCGTTCACTCTCCGCCTCATTTCTGTAGCGACCCTGCCAATTTTTCCCTTCTCCCAACAACCGTTTTATTTATTCCGCAAAGCCCAGCAGTCTACTGGTTTCCATCTCACGTACTCCGATTTGCCTCGTCGTAAACGGACTTGAAAGTTCCTTTTCCCTTGTATTAGCCCTGGGACTGGCCCTGTTTTCCAGGGCTAAAAAGTGCTGATGAAGGTCCAGTGATCTCTTTACATGGGAATTGCTTTTATTGTATCAGGAAAGGAAGGTTCCTCCTCGGAATGGAGGGGGGGGGGGCTTGTCTGGGTAGGAAGAGCGAGTTTTCCAGTAAAATGGCGTTGTGTTAATGTTTTACTTGCGAGGGTACAGGCTATTTAGGCAGAGCTCGAGTCCAGGACCTTTTTATGGTAGGTAGGTTGGTTGGTAGGTAGTTAGTTTTTATTTTTACTTTTACTAAACATCACGAAATTATTTTTTTAACTTACAGTAAAAAAGTTGTAAGGATTTGCGCTCCCGTTCGCTAATACCAGATGTAACTAATAAATAAAAAGTAAACTCGTCAGTTGAAAAAAAGTAATAAACACACAACCGATATCCTTAATGTTAACTCATTACGAAGTCACAGCCCCCACCGAAAGCCAAGAATAATTAAATCAGGTGTTGTATTGGCTTTTCCGCGAGTGCTTTGTGGATGGTTAAATCGAACCGCAATTGCGATTGAATCTGTCCATTTAGAAATTTGTGATGGGGGAACCAGTGTTGAGATTTCATTTTGACACGGCTGCTGTTTTTGCTGCTCGATTAGGTCGCTGACAATTGACATGGGTTCATGCTGATTAGCTTTGGTTTTGTTTCGTATAGTGTTGATTGTGAATCTCCAGGCATGCTTGTATGATTTTTCTTTTACCAGTTGGCTAATTTTGTGAAGATTGACATTCGTCGATCTTTTGTTACCCTAAAGTTTGTCCCCGCTAATGTCAACAGATGGGTTTTTCAGGAATTTCCGGAATATCTCGACAAATTTGTGACTTGATAAAGGATAGCTGAGGTATTTCATTCCCACGTAAGGTTTGTTGTGGACACAAACCGTGGTTCCTTTCACTGTTAGCGCATGCAATAAAAATGCAATAAAGCATAGCCTACCGTTACTCTAGTTATGTGGCATATAGTTAGTATTTCTGTGGTTTCCTTCTTTTTAGACGTTCTTGATTACACTTTAGTACCAAGAAACAGGAGATTCTTTCTAGTTTTTTTTTTTTTTTTTTGGGGGGGGGTGATTGCAGATTGAGTAGGCTAGTATGGTTGTAGTCTTGCTTGTTATTTGAACGGTTTGTGATTTGACAAATAAATTGTTGTCTAGAATATGTATATTTACTGATCAGTTTTGATGGATTCAAACAAATAATTATAATAATAATGATGCATATACCTATCCTGCTCCTTATAGAGGAGATCTTAGGATATTCACCTGGTCTCTGTCCGTGTCTTCTTGCGGAGGGTCTTGGTTTGATGAGGAATTGTCGGGTTAAACATAGCCATATTATTTTGCAGTAGTTACATAGATAGATAGATATCGCTTTTAGTCTTCTCGAAAATATCATGGTCAGATCCAAATTTGTCAAAATCATTAGTATATACAAAATATAATCACTAAAATATGAAATAACCAGTAATACCTAGTACGGGTTTATTTTTTTTTTCATCGACCTGGGCGCGACGTTCCAATAAGCATGCCTCTACTGAATGTCTGAAGAAGAGAAAGTTGGGGAGACGTGTAACTTTGTTACGTTTGATATTTCCGGCAAGCCTCCCTGAACTACTTTTCCAATATCTTTGAAAACTGTCGTCATACAAACTTTCGAAATGTTTTAGAACCTTTTCCCATTCTGTAATGTTTTTTCCCGACTAAAGTTTGACCGTAAAGTTCAATTTATGGTGGGAGTAACCTCTGTCTTTCGTTCAGTTCAGTTCGCTTTTTATTGAAGAACGAAAGATTGACGAAGGATTGGTGTCAGGTGGCTCCGGTCCTGGAAAACAGTTCTTTCTGAATCTTTCGTTCGATCGCCTCCTTGATTGTCCGAGTAATCGGAAACTGAGAAGTATATGTTCTTTCAAGGGAGCAGTAATTTCTCGGCTGGAATTGAAAGTTTTTTGTAGTTAGGGATTGCAAACAGCCTCGAAAGATCCCTTTACCGGTTGAAGGTTAAAAGTTTGAAGGAACGTGTAGGCTATTAGAAGACGGGGTTGTCGGAAATGGCCTCCAATTGTGCACTTGCTGCTTAAATCCAAGTTGACTCTTTGTTGCGTGAGACATTCATGCTCTCTTCTACAATAGTGAAATAAGTATCGACAAAGCAACGCAAACGTCCACTTCCTTCAGTCTGCCAGTTCGATAATATCTAACCAATTTGCTTCTCCGCCTACTCTCTATTCTGCATTTCTGAGTCATAAGTGAATGATTAATAAATGGTATGTTTTTAGTTTTGTATATCACCCTGTAAATGCTTCATCGTTATGAATTCTGTCAAGGCCAATTTTCATGTTTATTTTCTTTGTCGCTCGAAAGTATTTGCTACTTTGGATGGGATATTTAATGCTCAAAATGCACTAGAAGAGAGAGTGGGCGTATAAGCTTAGTTTTTGATTAGTAATGATAAGTCCAGGTTGTATAAGAAATTGAAGCATTCGCGAGACCAAAATCGGTTTCCTGCTAATTTTGTTTGCCCTAGCGTTCGTTCGTTCCTGGTACCACAACTGCAACGCATCAAGTGAAGTACATCTCTCCTGATAGTCCTATTAGCGACACGTCATATAGCAAAAATATAGAGGGAAAACCAAAGAAATAAAGAAACGAGAAAGAAAGAAAACAAAAACGTGGAAAAATCTGGAGGAGGGCACCTCTATTGCCTTGTGCTTTTCGCTTAAAGGAGATAAAGGTTATTCGAATTTCGGATATTTATCGGCAGTAAATTCTGTATGTCCTCGAATCATAGTGCGACGAACTCTGGTAAGTTTGGCCGAGGCTGAATGTGGGTCCAGTTTTGCGTTGCATCATCGGAACCACATCGTGAATTTGTTCAGCTAAAACCGTTCTTGCGGTTATGAACCAAACCAGTTTTTTGAAAGAAATCCCGTAAAAGAAACTAAAGAAAAAAAGGTTCATTGGCCCTGGATGAAATTTAGGTTGCCAAGGGTCTAGAAAAAGGCAAAAAAATTATCAAAGTGGAAATTGTGATCTTCGAAACTTTGCAGGATTTTCTGTGGTTTAGTCCTATACAAATACTACAGCGTTTCTGAATTTACGGCTGATTTGCAACTCTAATATCTGTTCACCTACTGCTGTCTGCTTGCTCAAAAATTACGAAGGACAGAAACCGGCCCTTGTCCGAGATAAGGGTTCCGGTTATTGAGAGAACCTTAGAAAGCTCTACGCGGAGAAGCCGCGGATGGCATAGATATATTCCTTTCTTTCGCAAATTTCTGAAACGACCATCTCCATGCTGCAGTTAAAAAATCTTTCATAGATTTTCCAAGTTTACTACTCTATTGCTTTCAGTTCGTCTGAGCAGTAGGGAGAGAAGGGGGAGGCAAGTACATGTGAATTCTTCGAAGTTTCAGGAAAAACTTTTATCTCCTGAGTTTCTGGCGTGTGTTAATTGGGGCAAGCTGTTTCCGGTCCGGGAAGTAATAGAACTATTCCGGGGAAATTCCAGAAAGCGAGTCCCTCATCGTCGTAATTAAAAGAGAAACGCTTACTTGTCGCAAGGCCCCCTTCCGGAAGTCTGTCTCCGTCGAGTGGGACTAGATAGAATAGAGAAAAGGGATTGGGCAAGACCGAAGGTCTAAGCACTCGTGTTGAGGGCTCGGATGGAAAAATGGATGCTCCAACAGACTGGAAAGACGCGGGGAGACTCCAAACTAAACCGAGACACAAGCAAGTGGTTGTGTCGTAGCGCGGCTATGAATATCCGGCTCCACCATGCTGGGTGGATAATTATAAGTTGTTGTGTTTAATTATTTTTTTTTTAGTTAAAGTACTACTAGTAAATTGCAGCATGAGTCCTTGGGACTTTCTTTTTGCTGCAACAGGATATTAGTCATGTTACTTTATTTTATTTTCTATGTTTTGGTTACAAATGAAAACCTACCTACTGTTTAAACAAAAAAGATCAACAGAAATAATTTAAACACACAAACTTCTTCTTCCGGGCCGTGAAAATGAAAATTGGTTGACTGAAAAAAAAAACAAGAGCTACGAGCTCATATGGCACTTGTTACGAGTAGTGGTACGAGAAAGTAGAAGAGAACTTCACAAAAAACACGTACCCCGCCGTTCAAAAATGCGGTTCGGACCTAGAATTAGGATATCTAGGTTCATTCAATCTGAAAGCTCTAGATGACGTATTTACAACTTAAGCTTGTTCCTCTAAGCGATTTCAAAGATTTCCGGTTCGCCCCTCTAACTCCTCCCAGTGTCACCGGATCTGGTCCGGATTTAAAGTGGGACGTCTGAGGCACGAGACCTTTCTAAACATCAAGTTTCGGTTAAATCCGGTAACCCGTTCAATAGCTGAGCTTGCCACTGGATTCCGGATTCCCCTTTCGTACACTCCCCCTTGACGGTCGGATCGGGGAAACGACATTCTCAAGTCAATAGTTCGGGTACCTGACAAGCCTGTTTCATCAAGATCCGATCACCCGTTCGCAAGTTAAAAATACCTCACTTTTCGGATTCCCCCTCTCCCACCCCCACCCCCCAGACGGTTGGATCCGGGAAACGACTATTCTCAAGTCAACCTGTTCGGGTCCCATACACGCCTGCCAAGTTTCATCGTCTTAGCGCATATATCAGGAAGTACCGAACTCGCGAGATCACTGCAAATTCGGGTCCCCCCAACCCTCCCCCCCCCACTGTGAACGGATCCGGCTCGGTTATGTCAATCACGTATCTAGGGCTTGTGCTTGTTCTTTCCACCAACTTTCATCCCGATCTCTCTACTCAAAGCGTTTCCCAAGATTTCCGCGGTTTCCCCCTCCAGTTCCCCCAATGTCACCGGATCCGGTCCGGATTTAAACTGGGATGTCTGAGACACAAGGTCTGTATATCAAGTTTTATTAAGATCCGATCACCCGTTCGTAAGATAAAAATACTCATTTTTCCGGATTCCCCTATATCCAGCCCCCCCCCCCCGATGGTCGGATCGGGGAAATGACTATTATCAAGTCAATCTGGTCGGGTCCCTTACATGCCTGCCAATTTTCATCGTCCTAGCACATCAGGTAGCACCGAACTCGCGGGATCACTAGAAATCCGGACCCCCCCCCCCCTACTCCCCGAAAGTGAGCGGATCCGGTCCGGTTATGTCAATCCCGTATCTAGGACTTGTGCTTGTTCTTTCCACCAACTTTCATCCAAATCTCTCCACTCTCAGTGATTTTCAAGATTTCTGGTTTCCCCCTCCAACTACTCCCCATGTCACCGGATCCGGTCTGAATTTAAAATGGGAGGTCTGAGACACGTGGTCCTTCCATATACCAAGTTTCATTAAGATCCGATCACCCGTTCGTAAGTTAAAAATAAATCGTTTTTCCTATTTTTTCCAGATTCCCCTTCCCTCCACTCCCCCTCAGGTGTTCGGATCGGGGAAGCGACTATTTCTGATTTAATCTGGTCCGGTCCCTGGTATGCCTGCCAAGTTTCATAGTCCTAGCTTATCTGGAAGTGCCCGAACTAGCAAAACCGGATACCGTCAGACCGACTGACGGACAGAAATTACGATCGCTATATGGCACTTGGCCGAAGGGCAAGTGCCATAAAAACTAAGTTAGATCTGAAAGAACGAATGAGTATGATACTAGCATGGATTCTTCAAATGTGTTATTGTTAGGACACTTTAATTCGTTCTAATGCATGTGTGAGCAAGGCTGCTAGGTCCCGTCGAGTCCTTTGGAACTTGTTCAAAATTTGGTTCTTATAAGTGATCCGAGAGAAATTAAAATATGGCCACCGAGGGCTTGACAATTTTGCAAAGGGGTTTGAAGTTGCTCAAGTTCCCCAAAACTTTTGATTAGTGATCGTGGGATCTTAGCCGAAGGAATTCCGTCGACCTGTTCCAGCCGCATGTTGAACTTGTCCGTGTTGCCTAGTGAATTGTTTAGTCCATGAGCATTTGGTCTAAGCGGCCCAGAATGGAAGAAAGTTAAGAAATGGTGCGGTTGTGAAACTTCAGTCTAAACCGTGACAGGTTCGTCCACGCAGAAAGAATCCACGTTTTGGTTCAAGTTTTTTTCAAAATCACAAATAAGTCATTGCTTTGCCCAAATGGCGGTGAGTCGAGATAAATAGTTGAAGATAAATATAAACTTGATGTTATCTAACAAAAGATAAACACAAAACCAAAACTAGATCTCAGTATTTATAGAAGAAAAATCATTTTGACCTAAAGAAGTAATAATTCTACAACTGGCTATCGTTCTTAAATAGTTGGAACAAAGTATATACTAAAACACATTGTTGAAAGCTTCAGCAGTTTTGGCGCTAGATCCATTTCGGCACCGCTCGGTACGACAGAAGAAGGGATTCAGCTTGGGGATTCGCTCCGCACCGCACCTCCCAAGTTTCGGGTTTACACCAAGTCGAGAGTGGGAAACCCCTCGCTCCACACACGCTCTTGAGGACGCATGTGTTCAGGTTAGAAGGGACGCACCCCAGGCCGTATCCAGGGGAGTTGTTAGGGGGTTCGACCCCCCCCCCCCCGAAACCCACAAAAGTAGTACCCACAAAGCAACCCCCCCTCCCGAAATAAATTCCTGGATACGGGCCTGGACGCACCAGCAGGGAGCGAAAGGAAGGGTTCTGTTGTGACTGCATGTGCTGTTGGCACAAGGTTTTAGCAAGAAGAAATAATCAGTAAGAACTTCTGTCTTTAGTCGCATGCAGCGACTATGAAAACCCCGACAAATCTGAGTCGACCTGGAGGTATTTACTCTAGCTTTGAGCTGATGTTGATACCCGTTTACTCCTCTTCCGTCTTCACCGTTGCCTATCCACAAGAAATATCGGAAAGGGGCGAGCAGGAGGCGTACTCCGCGTGCTGATCCGCTCTGGAGCGCGTCCATAGAACCAATCAGCGTTGACTTCTAGATTTCCTCTTTAACAACTTACCGGCGATCTAGCTATTTGTAGAGGTAACGAAACGTGATATGGCGAGAAGCCGCTCGTTTGGATCGGGAGTCGGTCGTATTTTACTCGACTCAGCATGTTTGAATGACCGAGATAGGGAGACAACAGTTCTGTCTCGTTATTTGTTCTTGGTTTTAGTTAGGAGTCTGGAAGACGGCTCAAATCAACGGTTATTTCCGCCATAATAAAAGAAAATTCTTCAAGAAAATATAATAAATAAATCTTCTGTTATAAGCAAGAGGGTGGAATTTTAAGCTTGGAAGCCCTTGACAGTACCATTCATCTTTCCATGCTTTGTGACTTGAGTCCTCGCAAATAGTCGGAGTTTTAAAAGGAACATTCTCAGAGATTCTTTCAGAAATGTTTTGGCTAATTATCGAGCGAGACTAATTGTGAAATGGATGTGAGGCTGAGTAGTGAACTTAGATAGAAAATGTAAACTTGGATCTGTAATATTTTTTGTATTTTCTGTTTCTTGTTCAGCAAAAAGTATCTTGCGTCGTTTAGCGTGTAAACTAGCGGTTTGTACAAATTTGAGCAATAAGATCCAAAGTTCACGGCCTTAAATCACCAACAACTGTAGTTCGAAGAGTATGTTCAAAAGTTTTGTTCGTAGCTGTAAGGGAATGGGGCGGCAGAGCTTTTTACAAAACAAACTAATTGTGAAGGACAGCATATATTTAAGCATCCTTGACAGGACTTCAACAATACTGCGCTTAGAAGTCTAGGCGTATATGATGAATGCCCTCTGCTTACATATATAGTGGGGTCACTAGTCCTTATATACAAACGTTTATGGTTTACTCTCGTTATGGTTTACTCTCGATCGCCGAGAAATATTCCAACATTTACATGCCTTTCATTAGTGGATTGCAACATCACCATAGCAAGGGTGGAGAGTATGAAATACCTTGGAATAACCATTGATCCACTACTGAGTTTCAAAGACCATATTGACCAACTGAGACTGAGAGTGGGCCGAAATGTCGGTCTCCTTCGCCACCTAAAATCTGTCCTGCCTTATGACGCCCTTCGATCCATTTATTTTTCCCTAATTCATTCAAATCTAAATTACTGCCCACTTGTTTATTTAAATACTTTCTCAACAAATATAATTGGTATTCAGAGACAACAAAACAAAGCCCTTCGCGTTCTTAAGCAATTCATTCCTTCTCCACTCAGCCTCCCTAACAAAACGTCAACAAAAACCCTTTATTTTATTCTTAATATTTTGCCAGTTGGTCTTTTTGTCCCTTATCATGCTATACTATTTAAAGTTAAACACCATCATAAACAACTTCCAGGATATTTTTATAAGCCGGACATTTTCGCTCAAACCAATACATCCCATCAACACTTTACACGGAATGCATCACTACTATGTCAACCATTTATACAAACGGAAAGATCAAGATTCTCTGTTAGAAATACTGTTATAAAATCATGGAACAAATATCAATCTACTTTTGACCTACAACTTTCTCCAAATGTTTTAAAAAATAAAATCAAAGCAAAACTTCTAATTGAATATTGACACTGAGTGATGTAAGAAGATCGATGGTTTGTCCTTTGAGTATTGACGGTTTCTTGGTTGTCTCGTCTTTATGTTCATTTGTTTTTTGGGGAGGTTATTTCCTGGATGTCCCCTTTCTCGGGACCGGATGGTGGTTGTTATATTGTATAGCCTACAGTTGTGTATGACCATGTTGAGTTGTATTTTTTTAATTTAGTCTTCTGGCCATCGAGCCTGCTCTCTGCCATGAAGTTTTGTGAAATTATTTGTTGACTTTATTTTAAAATTAAATGAACATGAACCTTGAAACATTCTTTCTGTCGTACTTTCTTAATGTCTTAGTGAGAGAGAGAGAGAGACGGGTTTAATGAAAATAACCGGCAGTGAGACACTGAAAGGGTATCTGCTTAGTATCTGCATAGCTAGCTCACACTCAACCTTACCTTACCTTACACTGATTCATAAAGGGAGGTAACGAATACGATGAAAATTGGGAAGAAACCATTACCATTTGATAGGAATGACTATTTTGAACCTTACTTTTCTTTATGTAGTCCCAACGACAGCCAACTTTATCCACAACCAAGAGAAACTGTCTTCTCGAAGGAGTTAAATCGGAACTATTCTAGCATTTACAATGTATAGCTAGTGTGTACAATATGAACCATTGACTAGTTTATGAGCGGGTGATTTGTTGTCATACAGGTGTAAAATTTCCGCCACCAGCAAACATTATCCACAACTGAGCGACATTCGATATTTTATGACAAGGAACCCAATGAAAAATATCCGAGAATTTAGTCGTAGGGAGTACCTAGTACGAAAAAGTAGCACGCAGTAGTAACTGTTGCTACTACATGCTACTAATAGCAAACTGGATGCTATTGGATACTACTACATAAGATTAACCCAGTCGGAGGCATGTTTATAAAAGTATTCCATACTACTTCATATCACTCCATACTACTACAGACCATCCCATGCAACTTTTTCGTACAATTACCATACTACTAGACAGTCAAAGAATTTTTCGCCCATAGTCAACTATCAATAACAGGCATCAATATTTGATCCCTGGCATCTTGTTTGGTCTTGATGGTGTGCTATGCAGTAGAGGGTGGGTTTTAGGAAGCAAAACTAAACATGGGATTCGATTGACATCTCGGTGTTTGGATACGGTCATTAAGAGACATGCGCAACACAGTTAGATTGTTAGGTACCGTCTTGCAGTGCTTCCACAACAGGAACGCCGATTACTGTTTTGTTGATAGTTTGACAATTTTGAAAATGTGGCAAAATCCCGGATACTGCCACAATTTGACATACATTCGATCACATCATTTTGTTTCGGAAATGTTGTCACAATGGCCATTGTGAAGCATTTATGTTCCTCAGTAAAAATATCTTATGTATAGATTGTTATCGGGTTAAGATCTAAAACACGGTTCTTTTCGATACTTGAACCAAGCTTTACGGAGGTTTCTAGTAGGTCTCTGATCGGATGATGTTCGAAAACACTTACAAAAAAAAGAAAAAGTTATATTCGCATTAAACACTCATGTCGTTGGACGGACTTTTCTCAACTCCTTGTCTTGATGCGATCCTAGTAACTGAGACTTGGACACCGTTCTGCAATTCTAATGTCCTTCCTCTACCTTTTCTGACTACAACACCTAATTTGGCTGAAACATACCTGGAAAATAACATTGAACAATGGAAGAGCTGAGCACACAAAGGTGATAACTCGCCATTTTTGGCAAATTGAGTTAAGAGCTCCGTCTGATAGGTAATGGTGCAAATTTTTGCGCTCTTTCTCCCTGTGCTATCAAAATCTGCGTCAGATCACTCACTACTGAGAGACTCATTCGACAATGGTGATAACTCGCCATTTTTGGCAAATTGAGCTCCATCTGATAGGAAATGGTGCACATTTTTGCGTTCTTTCTCCCTTTGCTATCAAAATCTCCGTCAGATCACTCACTACTGAGAGACTCATTCGACAAAGGTGATAACTAGCTTACGATATACTAACTTCCCTAACTTTAAACGCGATTATCTCGATACTAGCAAAAAGTGAGTTATCATGTTTGTGCGCCCAGCTTTTCAGTGGTTAGCTAAAATGTCAAAGTTTGGTGAGAAACCTTTTTAACATCAGCGTTATGCAAGCCTGTCGTAATGAGAATAGATCACCGTGTATCTTTCAGATTTTTAACTCTTCATTGGTATCTGTGCTCGCTCTTGGAAGGGTAGGGGGTCAGCTGCCCGCCCCCAAAATGCCCAAATTTGTTAACTCTTAATCGGTATCTGTGCTCGCTCTTGGAAGGGAAGGGGGTCAGCTGCCCGCCCCCTAAATGCCCTGCTGGGCATTGGATGTCAATTTCGCACAAGGGTCAATGGTGCAGTAACTTTGGAAGCTCCTACAGCGTTCTTGAAGCCTACATACTGTTTCTGGGGTCACTTGTCACGTTGAACTTGTTTTATCTTGGCTCGGGTTTTCCCCACATTCGTAAAACTGACCAGATGAGTGAATTAGTTGACCGTCGGAAGAAAATGAGTCTAAATTACAGCCCGAGCGGTTCACCTCCAAAGGAGGGATTTTCGTTTTTATGCTTGATGAATCAGCGTATCCTGTCGTTTAAAGACGTTCCCAGTTTTCTCGTAGAAACAGCTTTTTAGTCGAGTTTCCCCTTTCGGACAGATTTGGGCTGAGGTCAGCCATTTTTTCTATTAATATCCCAGCTGTGGTTTGACCCACAAAGTTTCTGAGAGTCAGTCACTCTCATTTCATTCGATAGCCGGTCGTGGGTTGGTCCGTGCTACGCTAAAGTTTTTTTTAACTTGCTGGGAGGCCCAGGTGTCGCTAGAAGCCATGTGGTATTAAGATTACATGCCTTTTAAAGGTTAATTGAAGAGCTTGTCGTTCCAATTTTTCTCTACAGGTTACTTCCTTTTAGTCCGGTTTAAAGTCCCCAGAAAAAAAAAACCAGATCAGACCCTACGCTCCACAGTTAAACGGACGTCGCTCTGATCGCCAACGGACGTCGTCTCTTACTGGTTTGTACATTCTGTACCTCCGACTCGACCAATCACGAATGGTGCGAGAGCCGTTGCTTAAAGTTCAATGGGCGGATCAAACGGTCATGATGCCACATTACCACCCCCTAGAATACAATGTTATATCAGAAATCAGCAGATTCCTCGACAATTTATTTTCGCTAATATATCGTTACGCCGTTTTTTGCTGACTGCCATACTCCCGATTTACTAGCTTCGACAAATATAAGCGGAGTTTCTTTTTATCTATTCGTTGTTATCATATACTCCGGATTATATGTACTGTTGACAAAATTCATATTAACGGTGTTACCCGAGAATTCCTTGTAAGCTCTGGAGTCAGCTGCAAGTAGGTCGGTTATATTGGTATATTTTTGGCAGTGTTGTAACTTTATATCCAGAAAACCAACTTTCTTTGGTACTACAAACAACAGAAAGTTTCATCAGATAACACTAAAACAATCTGCCAGCTATAGAGACGGTTTATTTTAGCAGCCATGGCATGCTCGTCCTCAGCTCTACATAACGATTGTTTTCGTACATGGCCTAGAGTTTTTGAATTTCCGCGCCTTGCAGTACCTTGCTGTGAAATTGTCTCCGCCGATACGCCGAAGAGTCAATGATAAGCGACAACACGAAAACGGTTTTAAGAGCTGTCTAGTTGAAGTCAAAAATGTATATGTGTGACGCGTGTTAAAAAATTAAAGCATGGTTAGGGCCTATATAGTGCTTTAAAAGGCATGGGAAGACTGGCTTTTTTTTTTACAGAGCAGAATCATAAAAACAAGGGTGAAAGGGAAGTCGTAAGCAGGGGGACTAAGTGATAGCGCTATATAATAGTTATTCAGAATGAAACTAATTGACAGCTCTGCGATAACAGAGTTTGTTGCTGTGTAATTTGAACATAACTAATTTGGAAGAGGAATCCCCGTAATATCTGAACAAATTTCACAACGAAACAAAACCCAAACGTAAAGGTGGGTTCCTACCAGGACAGTCTCCCAGTCAGATTGCAGACTTGCATGTATAAATGTAAGATTGATCTGCGACGAATCGTTTTCATTGGTCTTCCCGTCGACGTCTTCCTTGTGGCTTCCAGTTTAAGACGGTGTTTTTGGGAACCTGGATTCGTCCATGCGGAGGGCGAAGCCGAAACTTTCGCCGACTTCTGGTCCTAATAATGTCGGTTATCATCAGTGAGAGGGTGAACCTTCAGGTTGGACACCCGTTGCTGCCAGGTAATGTTGAGGATTCTGCGGAGACGGTTCGGTTCTCAGTGAAGGATCCTTTTTTCCATGCTTTTTGTTGATCTTCCAGCAGTGTTCTATAAGAAGTATTGACTTCCATTGCCGTTTAAAATGTTCTGCGTCAGCTTTGTAGAGTATTTTCTGGATTGCCACATCGGGTCTCGAGCCGTTGAAGATTATATCGAGAACCGATATCCGGTATCGTTTCTCGACTAAGGACCGATATCGAGCTGAATCTCTCTCACGTTAAGCCACTCTTCTCCACAGTGCTCTTCAGGTACTTTTTTTTTTTTTTTTTTTTTAGACAGATATATGCTACGGACTTGATAGCTCACGCTAATTTGTGCCGTGCCCCGCAGCCATAGATGTGGTACTACGCGCGCTGAAGCTGTTGTCCAGTTTGCCGCAGGACATACGTTGGCTAACCGTTTTTATCCAGAGCTTGCCCAAGGCTCTGCCGATGTTTTTCAGGACAAAGGTCCCTAGTCCCCGTGGGGACTCGAACCCTCAACCTTCCGGTCAAGAGCCCGACGCGCTAACGACTAGCGCCATCGGACTTGTTCGAAAAATGCAGATCTTCTGGAGTTAACGTACACACAATGTGTGCAGGTTGTAGGAAAGTGGTACGCGAGAGCCATTGGTGAACATATCTTAGAAACTACCCAGCACTTCTCATTATGATGTCGTCAACCCATCTGTCACTCTAGTCTTATTTAAATATATAACATTATAATAAAAATATGATAATTATCGTCCACGAGGCTTTGAACCATGGTCATAGGCAAATCGTCAATTCTAGGGCAATGTACCCAGACATAGGAGCACCGGTTTTCACACCTTGGGGCATGCCCTAACGCTGAAGACCTATGCCCAAAAAGTTGAGGTTGTGTGTATGACTGATCGGGGATCACTATTTCGCCAACTCTTCGTCCTCACCCTGTCCTTTGGCGTCTCACCCTTACCATCTTTCCCTTATTCATTAAAGTCCTCCTGTCTTTCAGGTAAACACGACTTTTTAAAATTGTCACTCTTTTCTGCCGCGACCTTTATCCCTATCCTTTTCCTTCCGAGAGCTTCCTTTTCCTCACGTTCCATGTCCTTCATATACCGTCAGTCTCAGCTATTGCACTACCAATTCTTGTCTTCTGCATTTTTTATTCTACATTTCTCTTTTCGCTCTCTCTCTTTCTTCCCTCTTTTCCCTTCTCTTTTGATTCTTCTGCTCTTCGTTGGCATGGAATCGAAAACTTTGTCTTTTATGCGGTGCAATCAGACCTTTTATCAGTAAAATATTACATAAATTACACAGATACCTCACGGGGCACTCGTGAATACTCCAAGATCGAGTTTTAATAATCATTCCTATCGACTTTAATTGGTTCTTCCCCTGCTTTACGCTATATGAATTCACTCTTTAACTACCACCGTATAAATCAATGTGCTCATGTATGAGAACGAGGGTAGCGATTTAGATTGTCCTGAAATAATTAGAGGAGGGTTTTCACGAGATTCCGGAGTCAGTGTCCAGCGATAGAAGCGTATAGCAAAAACTTTGGGAGAGCGATTCCTGGAATTGTTTTTCACTTTCCCGCTTGACTGATCGCGAAAATTCATGGAAAGCCAAAATCGCTGCGAAACTTTATAATTCCAGACTTTTAGAATAACTGTGGCTGACTGGACATTCCTTGGGTTTGCATTCCAACGAAGTCATCCTGAATGACTCTTGTTTGTTGTTGGGGCCCCAAAAAGTGAGGGATACCTATGACTTCGTAGAAGTTGTCCGTCCGCTTTTCAGCACGATAGCTCTCAAAGGGGTTGAGGAATCTTTTTCAGCCGCAGAGTGGGGATCCTTTTGGTCAAAGCACAGGTCAAGTTTGTAGATGGGCCTCTAACCGTATATTGAGGGGTTGGGAGGGGGTTTAAAATTTAAGGATAATAAAACAAAATTCAAGCCAATATGACAGTCGATTTAGGGTTAAAGAGAAATGCTGTATCCAGAACTGAACTTTATTTTCTCACCGGACAAATAGTGTGCCCAGGATCCGGGGAAAACGGAAATTTCGTAGAAGTAAAACCTTTATCTGAAGTTGAATAAATGTTCGATATAGGGGTACAGAGACATGGTGGATCTGTTTTTTAAATTTCTTTTTTTGTCGGACAAGAAGTTTGCCCCGAATCTGGAGAAAACAGCAAAATTGGTATGAGTGAAATTTTTTTTCTGTAGGTTAAACGTTGGTCGATTAGACGTTGATATAGTAGAGGTAAGAATACATCCTGAATCCAACTTTGAACTTTTTGTTCCAGCCGGACAAGAAGACTGACCGTAATATGGCGAAAACTGGAAATCTGGTAGAAGTAAAAGCTCATTCTGAAGTTAAACGGAACTATCTTACTGGGGCAAGAATACGTGCTGAGTCATATGTGACCCTTCGTTTTCTCGCTGGATAGGGTAATTAGTTCATTCGGAATCCGGTAGAAACCGAAACCCGATCTCCTTTTACAAAACGCGGAAAAGAAGCTTCGAATCGCTTACGCTTCCATCGTGACAAACAAGGTCCACTTTGCACGCAGTCTATTGGCTAAACTCTACAACGCGGTGGCGTTACCCCATGTTTTATATCTAGCTCCATTCTGGAAACTATTTACAACTACCGAGCAGTCTCGAGTCCGGTCGCTTATTACTTTCGTTACTTGAAATACTTATTAAAAATGCCACCCTGGACACGCAACAGGTACCTAGTAAGAAAATTCAGCCTGGTAGAACCCATCGAGGCTGTAGATAAGCTAGTTCAAAAAGTTCTTCAAACGGCCGCACACCCATGGTTACCAATACTCTGTGCCCAATGGATGACAACTAATTAACTCGCCTTTTGTGTTTTTCTTCATTTGTAGTGCTGTACATATTTGTCATTGATTAATTGTCTTTTCTCTTTTGTTCTTTACTCCGTTCTTGTTCAATTTGAATGTAACGGGTTACAAAGAATACATACATACATACATACAAATGTGACAGAATAAATATTTTTTTTTTTTTTAAGACATGATGAATCAGGAGATAGTGCTTGTTCTTGGCTCGCACGGGTAGTCCGGTCGTTTGCTGATGACCGGAGGTTTTCGAACGAGCCTGAATCTTTCATATGTTTTTAACTGGAAATTGTGACTTGGATGTTGTGCAGTGGTCTGTTAGAATGATATCAAATGTGTACAGGTTCGGCAAAGACTGACTATGCAAGGCCTGATTATCTTCCAATTATTCATCTTTGGGATCCCATCGAAACCTTAGGTCTTGTTTCCATTCGTTAGTGACACTTGCAGTTTCTTTAATTTCATGATTTCCGCCGAAGTATTCAACTTTCTGCGGAGCTTTCCACTAACTTCCAGGAATCACTTTCCGGGAAAGCTGCTTCGATTTCCAAAGCGCGAAAACCGGGTGGAAAGTTCGGTAACTTTCCGAAGCAGCACGAAAACCATCTCCAATAAAAGTGGCAACACTGCCTACCTGCACGTAAATGTCTTGGGGCCAGAATAAAGTTCACCAATAAAGAAAAATAGTAATCGCCTGTTTTCTAATTTCAAGATTTACCTGATCTCTGAAATCCCATTTCCCAAAGCGATGGCACCAATTTTCTTCCTATAAAATATGTGATAAAATCTGCAAAATGGAACTTCGAATGTCCGTTGACATTGTCGACTCGGGACGACCTGAAGTGAAGGGTACGTTACTACAAAAGAGCAAATTAAATTTTTTAAAGGACACCTGAACAATGAAACCATACTTGAACACACCATGGAGAATGCATTTACAGACATGGCCATGGAGAGCATTCTTCTCCTGAGCGTGACGTTTTCAAAATAGGGATGTTCGTTTCTGGAGGTTTGCACATGCAGACGCCAAGACAAAAAGCGCAATTCATTCAAATCTTGTACAGCGCTGGCCGGATCGTATTGGAATTTCTTTTAGATATACGTTTGGGCTTAACTGGTTAAAAAATATTCCAGAAGAAGGGTTGATTGGAGACATTTGTTCATTTCTAAAATTGTTCGGTACTGAAATAAGGACAGATGCAAAATGGAGCAAAAATCATAGCTTGGAAATACTGTTTCGTATTTGGATTGGGTTTTCTGCAGGCAATGTTAACGGAAGTCATACAGATAGGGATGATACTTGGTACTCTTCATTCAGGTGTCCTTTAAAGTGGAACAAAGTATGAAATCAAGATATTGCGGTAGTTCCTCCTTAATCCCTCCCCCAATGGTGGCTGACGCTAGCTAATTTTTCTCTGAAACAGAACAACAGTTTTGATTTCCATTTGCCTACTGTGCCCGAGATCCGCCTTGCCTGACATTTAAATCATGTCCCACAATTCACGAAACTAGTTGGTTTTCCTGAGAACTTTCCTCCTCCCTCGTTAACCATGACCGAGAGTCTTAAAAGTTCTTCAACCCAAAGTGAAATACTCCTCAAAAGGTCAACAGGTCTCGTCATTAGGCCACTTTAAATTTCCCTGCCTCTTTCTTTGGATGGGCTTGTTGAGGTTTCACGGCTTGAGGTGCTGTCCCATTTAGTATTTCCATTTATCACATTCAAATTGCAAATGAAAGAAGGACGTTCGTCCTGTTGAATTGCTGGCTGACGATATGACTTCGTTCTTGATTCGTCGGTGCTCGATTCCGTCTTCTTTGGTTTATTTATTTATCCATTTGTTTCCCTCAAAACTGGGAGTAACAAAGTGTAATGTATAAAAAACATCACAGAAGAGCTAATCCATTCATTGACACTGTAAATAAATACTATGGAAATATAAAAGTGGATGTTTAGGGTATTGAAAAGTAGACAATTGATAATGTGAGAATGTTTGAGGAAATTCCTCCGGATTGGTTTCGCGCCACCGCGAACTGTTTAATCAATGGAGTCATTCTTATTTTATTTTTATTTTTTTTAGAGTTTATTCGAATCAGTGTTAAAATAATTTGTTTGCCCTGGCCTTCGGGCTTTTTATTAATTATATTCTGTAACAATGAATTTTTTTTTTTAAGTTTCACAGTAAAAAAAAATTACCTTTTTTTTCAGGCCTACGTGGGAGTCCAACAAACGGCTGGAAGAACCTGAATCTTCGAACTTTGCGCCAATCGGCGGCGGCGGATCCACTCAGAGCGGGAATACATACGCCACCGATGACGGCCAGACGTTGAAGAATTTAGCCAAACTAGTCCCAGCGGGTACGGATACCACAGTAAAGTACATGTAAGTGAATTTATTTATTTCCAAGCTAAGGGCCGATAATGTGTTGTTCCTGGTGTTGTGTTTCGTCCGTCTTTGATAGTCGGAGTTCTCAGAACACTCGACTGTATTTACATCAACGTCTAAGGTGTGACGCGAAACTCTGAAACAACTTAGATCAACAACAAATAACAGTCAAAAGTTAAGATGATCAGCGCTTTGATTTTCATCATTCAAAACATAAAACATAATCTTTCATTGACTTGATTACTAATACTTTTCTTTTTTTATAAATTTGATCTCTCTTCCTTTTCATCATCTCCTGAACATGTTGATTATTTTAAGTTTATTTTAGCCAGTCATTTCAACCAAATTACCCTAAAAATTACTAACGTCATAATATAGTTCACCGAAACCGGCGTTGCTTAATCCCCTACCTCTAATTTCTGTTTTCAGGTCCGACAACCTTACTTATCAGATTTAATCTTAAAGTTTAACCGAAAAGGACTGGGATTGGACAATCTAGTTACCCATCACTTATTCACTGAAATTGGCTTGAAGACCCACTGAAAATGCGTTACTTGGTTGTTCCACTGTTCAGGAATAATCGACTTTCAAATAGTGGAATTTCCGTGTGATTTGTGGTACCTCAAATTTGTTGTATGCCTTACAAGAAAGATTTATGACTTTCTTTTTGTTCAGGCTCTAAGCAATCTTCTCCAATATCGCCACTGCCCACTGAAAAGCCTTGTTTGTGTTTAGATAAAAATTTCCCGCGTCATAGTAGAATTTTCGTTATGAAGTTCAGATGTTCTGAACTTCATAACTAGAGCAGATAGTGGAAAACAAAAAAATCCCTTTGCAGAATCCAAATAATTCAGTGTATTCAACTAAATGACACAAAAATAAGTTGGCTATTCAGTTAAACTTTAAAGGACACCTTGCGCGCACTACATAGTGTTTCTGCCAAGATATTTTGAAATAGTTGACCAGTTTACACTAAGCTGTGCTTACAGATAATGACATACGGCTTCGACTGTTTTAAGCCCCTTTCCATGTCCCTTCCCTTGGATGAAAAACGTGGCAAAATTTGCATAACAGGTTTCCGGGCGAATAAGCTCCTCGAAAACAAAGACCGGGCGCATGATACGTTACGTAAAGAGAACAAACGTGGCAAGCGTGATAATCACTGTATTGCTAATAAAGGAGATGAAGAAATGGTGGCTAATATAGTGTATGGCTAATAGAGGAGATGAAGGAGTTAAGGATCTCGGGAACGACGTGTCCTTTAACAAGTTGGCCTAAAAACGAGGGAGGCACGGCCTCTGTTCTGATTTTCTTCTTCTTCCTTAAACAGGAGCCCTGTTCAGAAAGAAAAAAGTTTAGGCATTTAGCTTTATTTGAAAGGATAAAGAATGGTGTGAATATGAATAATACATAATGAATATTCGTGTACAGGTGCTCATCCGAAAAGCTTAGGCTTTGCGAAGCTCTTTTCCTCTTACGGGAACTCCCCTCCTGTCTGTAGAAATAAAGCATAAATACTTTTAGCCTATCGATTTTCCTTTCAGAAATTTAGTAGAAGGATCCAGCAGTTTTCAAATTAATTGGGCAGTATTTTGAAAATAGTGCGTGAGGAAACAAAGTCCTGTCGGATGCTACCTGGAGTTCTGACAGCTCGCCCTTAAAAGTGTTATTGATAGGCTATGTTTAAAGCAAACGTGCATGGACTGCCATTGTTAACTTTAGTTATTTATTTCAAACAAGATAGCCAACGGTGACTTCTCCGATGAAAAATGTTTAGCCTGTGTAGTTGTATGGCAGTTGTACGAAAATGTTGCATGTATTGATATGCAGTAGTAAAGAATACTTTAATTTAGTGGGCCTCACACTGTGCTAATCTTAAAGCACGTATGGCCACCTGACACTTTGTCTGTGTATTCACTTGACCTGGGTAAATAAAAGAACATACCTGAAAAAAATTTAAATCAAGTTCCTCGGTATAGGAATTATGCGTTTTCACTGCGTAGAGTGAACTTGACGTAGCAAGCACTTTGTAGCAACAGCTTCCCGTCATCGCTCTTTGGCAGAGAAAACTTCACGTGCCTATTAAAAAAACACAAAGCAATGGGGCTTTGAAAGAGTTCCTAACTTCCAGTGCAATTTCGAAAAAAGCTAACATTAAGAGCCAAAAATGTCGTATCTAGTGATAGTATAGTAGTGGCACATCACAATGCTCAGAGATGGATTTCGACTGCCTCCTCTGTCTTCTCATTGTCCTGGTTGACTTGTCTTTCTCAACCTTGTGGTTAAGGCCTAATGTTCAGCACACCTTACTTCTACCAAATATGTACCAGATCTCAGAAGAGGAAAATCATTGTGACCAAAATGCAAAAATGGTATGTTCTTTTATTTACCCAAGTGAATACACAGACAACGTGTCAGGTGGCCATACGTGCTTTAAGCAGTAGCATTCATTGGCGTCCCACCTTACTTCAGCAGCATCTAGTCTGACTATAGTAGCATTAGTTGGTACCGCATGCTACTTTTTCGTACAACTTCATACTATTAATGTGGGATAATTTTTTGTCTGGGCTACATTTACAAAATCAACTAAATATAAAAAAAAATGGCAAAATGTGGGTGGAGGGCGCGTCTGAAAGAAAAGGCACACATGGCTCAATCACGAATGGTCGAACCTGCAATACAGCTTCGTTCTTCTCGCATGAAACGCCATGATATCTGTTTTAAATGAATTTTTTTTTGCGTCGTAAACGTTGTTCGGAGGATTTTTTGGCCGTTGGAGTATTCGAAGGAGACAATTTTTTAAAGTAGTTGATTCATGTGGGCCGAGAAGGTAGGACACACTATCATTTTACGATGAGTCGAATATTTGCGAACGCACTGTTACCTTTGGTTTCTCCGAAATCTCCATGCTATCCGAGGTAATTACCTTAAAATTACCTTAAATCGCACTTGCCAGCGAAAGGTAATCCTGTCGTGCGCTGGCTCAGTGATGAATGGGGAGGGCCGCATCTTGGGAATCCCATGCAGTTTTCCAAGGCTTCCGATAGTCAGAGCGCCAGATTCTGTATCTCGCTTATTTCGATTAGTACCCATGCCGGAAGGTACACAAATGTTAAGGGTGGATCCCAGGGTAGTCGACCATGCTGAAAACGAATATCGTAGGGCGCATGTTCGCCGTTGGGGCGTTTCTGAGATATAGGCCAAAAACGCCAAATTTAGCCTATAACTAAGTGTGACGATTCAGGATTTTTTTGCGAGTTATTGGGTTGAGGAATCCGGCGTAATGTTATATCAATCGAAAGAGGAGATCTAGATCTACAAGAATATGATTTTTAAATTGAAAAAAAACACTATTTTTTTCTCTATTTACTGCAGTTTCAAAATAAGTGCTGTAAAATTCGACAAATATCTCAAAGAAAGGCTAAAAACTCGAAATTTCTTCAAGGTACCAAACTTTTTTTTCATATTAGAAAAGAAAGTTCATTCAATTCCGTACAATTTGAGCTAAAAAAATATAAATTATTTTTATTTTTTAAATGTCTGCGATTTTTTTTGTAGTGTCACTGAAATGATCACTAGCCATATCGTGAAAAGGGAAATAGTTTTTTTTTTTCTTCAAAGGGTAGGAATACTTCAAACTTCCTAACTGTATAAAATTTTTAACTTTTACTTAAAAATACAAATAGGTTTAAAAAAAATGTTGACAAAAAAAGTTTTTTTTTAGAATGGACGAATATGTTTTCTGGTGTACTAAGGGGTCTGCAATTACCTTTTTGGGACCTGATTTGCCACTGATACGACTGAGCTATTTACTACAAAAAAAATTCTGCTTCACAGATGGATTCAGTCGGCGCACTGGGGTTGTCTTACTCGGCCTGCCCGTAAAATTGGGTAATATAGTAACTGATTAGGGACCTGTTGTAGTTAAAAGTAAAAGGTATCAGATAAAACTTTCAAAAATATTCCTCATTTTCTTCTTCCGAGAATTCAGTAGGGCAAGGTCAGACTCCCTGCATGCCCTCCTCGTTCCGCGGCAGGAGCATAAGCTGCAGCATTCTTTCATTTTTGAGCAGCTACAGTCTTTCCTGCATCTTCCACTTTTGCATCTACAGTAAGCTTCCAGGCTTGATGCTTCTTTACAGCTTGAGACGACCGCATCTACTCCCCCTTCAGCCATCTTCCATCCATGGAGGAGTGAATCTGGAATGCTCGGCCGAGCCTGTACTGACGACAAGATTATCCATGTAGCGAATATGGCTCTTCGTATGCATGGCTCGAAGATGTCATCAGAAGGTGGCAGTCTTCTCACATCTTGTTTCTGGCACCAAATGTAAGCCCTTACACTGGCCAGTGAATTGAATCCGGCCTGTTTAACGTACATTTCAATGACCAGGGATTTTGATAGGTCGTAAACTTCTCTAAACGCGTCGACTGAAAGCTTCCCTTCTGCATCCTTGATCCGCTCCGTCACAGACACCATTTTTGAGGCAAAGTTGGAGACGCCACGGTGTTTAAGAAAGAAGCTTTCCCGACGCCGAAGAAAAAGTTCGTTGTGTCACACCCTGACAGACCAGTGCACGAACGGTAACATAATCTGCTCCTCTTTGGACAGGTGGACTCCATCCGCCAGCTCGTGTACTGGGGTAATGTAAGTCGGGAACTTCAAGAAAAGTTCGCTCAGTCCCTCAGCTTGAAGCTCTTCAAAAAATGAACACGGGCTGCTGCCACGTCTGTGTCGTTGGCATGCAACGATGCTACAAGCGTAACGGCTAGCGTACTTGGCATGTGTCATAAGGCGTTGGTCAGCCTCTTCGTGGCTGGAGGACAAGCATTCCTCGTAGTAACAGTGTTCTGGTAAAGTTCTGCAGCCATGCTTGACCAGAGACACTTTGAATCTCTCCTTGAACCCACCTGAGAGAAAAAGGTTGACTGCGTTCGGAAGCTGATCACCCATCTGCTTCCAGGTTTCATACAAAATTTCGAGGAGCCGGCATTTAGACGCTGAGCTTGCAAGTACGGCATCCCATTCTTCAATTGTGCTAAGAGTGGAAATCTGGAGGTTTTTCCCTTTTCCTCGTCGGAGTCTGCATGCTGATTTCAAGGAGATCGACTCTCCGGTGTCCGTGAGCTTCCCAAACAGCCCGTCGTACCGATCTGCGACAATGTGGACTTCAGGAATACCCACTGGAAGATCATTCAGCAACGATAGAAGCAATCTTTCCGCGAAGGATTTGACTGTTTCAAACCTGGCATGCCGATATGACCTTATCTTGGACATTAGGTCAATGATGTGTACTGTAGCTGATGTTGTTTCTTTGGATTTCAAAGTCGCCGGCCAAGCTGCAAGTCCTCCTTTTTTTTCTTAGCCAGTTCAACAGCACAGCTTTGTTCCCCGTCCTCATTTTCCAGCCAGAGGATGTCTTGGTTGATTGTTGCGGAAGATGTTCAAAAATGGATGGAGGGAAAGGAAGAATCTCTTTTGTGAGGATCTTTGCAACTGCTTTCTCCTTTTCTTCGCCGTAGCTCAACTGAGCAGTAATGATTCTCTTCAAGGCTGTTACTTCAGAGCTCAGGAGATCGGTTCTAGGGACACCCTCTGAAGGGAAAGTTCGGAGTGCAACCTTTTTCACATCTTCTTTCCTGTTGCACAGAAAGTCCTCAATCACCTCTTTTCCTTTTGTGGCTACGCAAGTAATATCAGAAACAATCTTCTCTTCGTCCACAACCTCTGACGTCACAATATTCACTAGGTCGAAGTCCACTCTGCTAAACGGATTGCCACATGTAGTGAAAATGTCTCGAACTCTATCTCGCGAAAGTTGTAATCGCGTCGTCGTCGACTGATTGTCTTCGTGATGTTTCAATGTCTCTGTGGATACGTTGACTACTTGCAGGAAACCATTGCTGATGGCAGCGGAAATCGGTAAGTTAAGAATCCAAGCTTCAGTCTGTCTCTCATCCATTTGTTCTCCTATTATTCCGGCCGTCGTCTTTGCATCCTTGTTCACTGTACATTCCAGTCTCTGATCGGACCAGGTGGCCGTGAACCTGGTGTGCGTTCTCTTCACTGCGAAGTATCCTTTCATGAACTTCCTGTGTACATCAGGAAAGGTTTGTGGTAAACTTCGCATGTCTGATAGGTACTGTATGAGACATCTTGTATACTGAGGATGGTCAGCCGCCGCCAAGTATGGCAACATCCGAGCAGTTGCTGTCAAATGAGACTCCCAGTCACAGTCTCGTTCAGCATGAATGAATTGCATCGCTATTTCAAGTATTTCCAAGAACTGCCGCCAGAAAGCAAACGTGGGTGACGCATTTCGCAGGGTGTCGAAGGCATTCATTATGGGAGCCAAAGTGATTAAGGTATCGTTTGCGTCCTGAAGTGTAGTTCGCGCGTCAGCACCGTTTGCCAATGAAGTCCTGAATAACTCAATGGCACTACCCAGCTGGTCCAGACGGGATAAGTCTTCTTGTGCTTCAGAGTAATACTCTTCCAAGGACTCCCAGTAGAGGGCTAGCAAGACCTCGTACAGTATGCAGTTGGCATTGATAGCTTGGTAGTAGCCTTTCCCTTGAAATACCTTTTCGCAAGTACCAGGAAGCAGCAGCTTTGCCTTTGCAGCTGCCCCCATTCTAAAAAAACACTTTTTTAGTCAACATTTTTTTTAAACCTATTTTTATTTTTAAGTAAAATTTAAAAATTTTAAACAGTTAGGAAGTTTGAAGTATTCCTACCCTTTGAAGAAAAAAAAACTATGTCCCTTTTCACGATATGGCTAGTTATCATTTCAGTGACACTACAAAAAAAAATCGCAGACCTTTTAAAAATAAAAATAGTTTATATTTTTTTAGCTCAAATTGTACGGAATTGAATGAACTTTCTTTTCTAATCTGAAAAAAAAGTTTGTTACCTTGAAGAAATTTCGAGTTTTTAGCCTTTCTTTGAGATATTTGTCGAATTTTACAGCACTTATTTTGAAACTGCAGTAAATAGAGAAAAAAATAGTGTTTTTTATTCAATTCAAAAATCATATTCTTGTAGATCTAGATCTCCTCTTTCGATTGATATAACATTACGCCGGATTCCTCAACCCAATAACTCGCAAAAAAATCCTGAATCGTCACACTTAGTTATAGGCTAAATTTGGCGTTTTTGGCCTATATCTCAGAAACGCCCCAACGGCGAACATGCGCCCTACGATATTCGTTTTCAGCATGGTCGACTACCCTAGGATCGGTCCTCAGCATTTTTGTACCTTCCGGCATGGGTGGGTGCACGATACAGAATCTGGCGCCCTGACTACGAGTCCAGTCTTTGTCAACCGATGACTTGAAGGCCTCCACACTATCTGCCATGACAGTGTTTTGACTGAGGGAATTCCATAGCGGTACCACTCGATTAGTGAAGAATTGGTTTCGCTTCCTGGTTGTGGCTCTCTTCCGGAAAAACTTCTTGGAGTGACCACGGGTTCGGGTGTTCTGTTCTAGCTGGAACAGGTTGGTGTCTGTCTCCAAAAGTTTGTGTGCCATAATTGCCCATAATGACATCGCCACGTCTGCGGCGGTAGCAAAGGGTTGGCAGGTTTAACTTCGTTAATCTTGTTTGGTAGTCCAGGGTGCTATATCCTTTGATGCATTTAGTGGCTCTTCTTTGTACAGACTCAAGTGCTGCCTGATCCCCCTTGTTTATTGGTGTTGCTACGCACATCCCAAATTCGACTTTTGGTCGTACCAGGCCTTTGTATAGTTTGGTTATTACTTGTGGGGATCGTGAGCTAAATGTCCTTTTGATCAGGCCAAGGGTCTGGAAGGATTTTGCAACTACTGCTTGGGTGTGTTGGCTGAACTTGAGGTCTTCATCTACCAGGATGCCCAGGTCTTTCTCTTGTCTTGTGGAAATTATTTCCTGTCTAGCGCCATTTTTGCCAGTCATGGAGTATGTGTATCTTGGGTTTTTTTTTTCCGAAGTGTAATGATCTGCACTTCTGGACGTTGAACTCTAGTCGCCAGGTTGTTGCCCATTTTGAGAAGTTGTCCAGGTCACACTGAAGGCTGGTGATTTTAGTGAGGCTATCTACCGGACCAATAATTTTTGAGTCGTCGGCATATAGGCTGGTCTTATTTCTGATAACTCTAGGGGCATCGTTAATAAAGATATTGAAGAGTGTTGGGCCCAGAACCGTGCCCTGCGGGACTCCACTTGTTACGTTACTCTTTTCTGAGAAGAATGCCATACCCTGGTCTCCATATATCTTAACGGCCTGAGTTCTTTCTGTCAAAAATTGCATGATCCAGTCTATGACATCTTGATGTATTCCAATCCCCTCCATTTTTATCTTCAGCCTCTTATGGCAAACTTTATCAAATGCTTTTGCAAAATCGAGTAGAATGAGGTCAACTGGCAGATTCTGATCAAGCAGGTCAGTTACATAATCGTAAGCATCAATAAGGTTTGTATCGGTAGAACGCTTTGGGCGAAATCCATGTTGGCACTGTGTTAGCAGATCGTTGTCAGTAAGGTGTCTCAAGACTGCTGAATTAACAATACCCTCCAGGATTTTTCCGACAACTGACGTGATGCTTATTGGCCTGTAGTTTGCTACTTGATCTCGTTTACCACCTTTATGCACAGGAGTTATGTGGGCGACCTTCCAATCACTGGGTACTGATTTTGTGTCCAAGGATGACTGGTACAGTTTAGTAAGGGGTGCTGCTATTGCTGAACTCAGTTCTTTTAAGAGTCTTGGGTGAATTCCATCTGGACCAACTGATTTGTTGGGGTCCATTTTTTTCAGCCTTCTTTCAACATCAACCGGGTCAACAGTTATAGAGATCATTGGTGTTGCAATACTATACTCTGGTTTTTGAGGTAGTGGGGTGTTATCATTGGGCGTGAACACAGATGTGAATTGCTTGTTTAGAGCCTCAGCAATTTGGACTGGGTGGTAGATTGTGTCTCCATTGTCGGATAATTGGGTTACTGAGTGTCTACCAGGTTTGCTTGAGGAGGCGTACCTCCAAAATGTTTTTGGATTCACTTTACAGTCATTTGCTACTGTCTCTTCATAGTTCTGGGTTAATTTTCTTGTCTGATTTCTTAATGTTTCTCTAGCTGTCTTGAACCGTTCATAATTCTTTGTGTTTGGTTTCTTCTTGTAGCATTTCCACCTTCTGTTTTTTGCATTTATCATCCGTTTAATTTCCTTAGTCAGGAACGGTAGAGTCTTTGGCTTTTTAATCCATCTTTCAGAAGTATATTTCTTCTCTAATTCTAAGAGAGACTCTCGAAACTTCTTCCATGCTTCGTTCACTTCCAAATTTTCCATACACGCCCAGTTTTCATTTTCCAGTTCCCTCTTTATTAGGTTGTAATTTGTGAATCTCCGCTTGACAAAATTATTTGACTTGTTGAACAACCTTAATTTACTCTGGATGCATACATGGTCGCTCCGGCCAAAAGGTGGGAGGCAGTCCACACTAATAATCGATTCTTGGTCATTCACGATTAGCAAGTCCAATAAGGTTGGTTCCTGTCCATCCCTATGCCTAGTATGAAAGTCAACCGCCTGATATAATGTTTGTTCTTCTAGGCACTGGAGGAGTGGGTTAGGCATACCACCCTGTTCTTTCGCATAACCATGTCCATCAGTCCAACCAATATTAGGCAGATTGAAGTCTCCCACTATCAATAACTTTTTTGTTGATTTCATAATATGTTCAATGGAACTTGTTATTGCCAGCAGGGCACTATTCATACAAGGGGCACTTGGACTACGGTAGATACAACCTACTGTAACTTGATCATCAGGTAATGACACATTTAGCCATACCTGTTCAACCCAAGGCTCATAATTGTTGGACACATCCAGTGTGCTTACCTTAAGAGCATGTTTGACATAGACAGCTATGCCTCTGCCTCCTTGTCTGGTAAGGTTTGTAAAAACCTCATAACCTGGCATTCCAATTTGGTTATCATCCAGAGCAATAGACGTTCTCTTGGGTTTAATTTCACAAAAGGCCCAAATATCAACATCCGTTTTAGTTGATACCGTTGCTCTTATTTCGGGGAGTTTCGACGTTATCGTATCAACATTACTAAACACAACCGTCGAGCATTTCCCGGATGCTGTTCGTATTTCTGAAGATTCTGTTGTTTCACTACCGGCAATACTGGCAAAATCATTGTTTGAGGACGTTGGCGGGGTGGTTGGAACAGGAGAATCAGCACTATAATACGTCTCAGATTCCGAATCACCTTCAGTTCTAAAACCGTCTGCATTGTTACTAACACTTGGTGAAAAACACTTTTTATTAATGCTATCCTTAACATGAACTAAGTGAACACTATTTACAGGGGCATGAAGATGGGCGTTTATTGTATCATTGCTTCTTGTCCGCCCTGGTTCCGAGGGGGCCATGGAGTTTTTTGAAACTATTTTTCGTCCTCGAATAACCAAGTCCTTCTCACCCTCGTCAAGTCGTCTTTGGAGCTCCAGATACAGTTGCTGTTTCTTTGTTCGATCTTCTTTGGACATGTCGTTTCTGAACTGGATCGTTTCTTGTTTCTCGTATGATTTTTGGAGAATGCGCCTCTTCGTTTGAAAATCTGAGACCGAGAACATGACAGGGGCTGGGCGGGGTTGTGACGGACCGGCTATACTTGGGATATTGTTGGTTTTGGGCTGGCTGCTGACAAGTCTGCGAACGTTCGATATTTCTGCGGTAGGTAGTCCGTAGTCAGTAGTTAGGATCTGTTTGATTGTTGCTTCATCATTGGGTTGGTTGTCAAGTCCAAAAACTACTACGTTGAGCTTACGTCTTTCGCGGTCCGCTTTCAGTTTCTGTTCGTTTAGTTCGTTTCTAAGAGCGGACATTTCTGCCGTCATTTAGTTCTGCAACGCCGTGATGCAGTCAGTTCCACCGGTTTGCTCAATGTGGGAGATTCGGCTTTCAAAATCCTCGAGTTTTTGGTCAATCTCATCCTTCAGTTCACCCTTCAGTTCACTAATAGATTGCTGCACAGCATTTTTTACGATGCTTTCTAGGTTAACCATTGACTTGCTGACTTCCTGGCCAACTATCGCTGCCAGCTCCGTTGCTGTTACTCCACTTTTGTTGGCACCTGAAGCTTTGCACAAAACGCAATTCCAGTCACATGTCATCCTCCGAGTCATTTTAGTCATTAGCTCATATTCAGGTTCTGAAAAATCTAGGCATTCAATGCACAGCCATCTTTCACATGTATCGCACTGCATGGCAGATGAATCTTCAGTGAGGTGTTTTCCGCATGCTGCGCACATATCTGTTCCTTTCACGGGGCTTGTCCTTTGCCTTTTTGGACGCGCGCTACGCATTTTCGAGTTTAGTATATTTCTTCAAATGTCAACAATATTGGTGTTAGATAACTCTTCTGCTGACGTGGCATCAGGTTTTTCAAGGCAGAATTTCTGGCTGGTGGAGCAAGTAAGGTCCAATTTGTATTGTCTGTTGCATGTAGTGGTTTCACTTTAGTGTCTTAATCACGAATGTCATTTCATTGGTTTGACATATCTGGCTTTATTTAATATTTTCACAGCTTCAAAAATTTGTGGTGTCAATGTTTTGACATCACCATCATCACCAATCCACAAATTACTTTCACTCTTGAAAACAAGTTCGTCAACTCGCCATTACCCATTAAATATTCACTGATCTCCTGTTGTGGGTCAGAGCTATACTAGAGTCTCCGAGAAGATCAAGGGGCGTGTAAGAGGATTAAAACAACGATGTATATCACCCTGGGGACGTTTAGATATGTCAGAAGTAAAAACCCTCGGCTAGTTTGACAATTTTTGGTATCGGAAGCTGAATATTATTTTGCTTACTTAGAAAATCTCTAAGAAATCGTTATAAAGAATTTAGTATAATTTACGGCGTTTGTTTAATGTGATCTGGTTTACATACTTAATTCTTTGGACTTCGGGAATTATCAAGAAAAAAACAGAAAACAAAATACTCAAAGAAATCGATAATGCAAATAGTTAGTTTGATTTTTCTACACATTTTCCATGTGCCTGATGCAATAAAAACAATTTGTTAGATACAAAGTCAAACTATGACCCCAGCCTCTCCATGTCGTGCACTTCCGACCCGCGCCACTAGATGACCCAGCGGTCGGATCGAGTCGTGTCTTCATCTTGGGTCTTGGGTGGGGGGGTTCTAGACGTTGCAAGTGCTAGAATGCTTATGATGTATCTCCTTTAACCAACCAGACTGTATTGATGCACTTAAAGTGTAACCGAAAAGCCAGATAATTTTATATTTTTTTTTTTAGATACACTGAATATTTTGACTATCATGAGGGATCTTCATTTTTTCCACAATAGACTAGACTAGTAGGGTACTAGGGGCGTTGAGGATGGCTCCATAACTGAACGCCTGCAAACCTAAAGTTTAACTGAAAAGCCAACTTATTTGTCTGTCATTTAATTGGGTACACTGAATTATTTGGATTCTGCAAAGGGATTTTTTGATTTTCCGCTATCTGCTCTAGTTATGAGGCTCAGAATATCTCCGGCCGACCCCACAGCGTAAATTCTACTATGACGCGGGAAATTTTAATTTCAACACAAATGGGGCTTTTTAGTGGGCAGTGGTGAGATTGGTGACGATTGCTTAGTGCCTGAACAAAAAAAAAATGATAAATCTTTCTTGTGAGGCATACAACAAAAATACAAGCACATAGAGGCACCACAAATCACACGGAAATTCCACTATTTGAAAATCGATTATTTTGTGAATAGCGGAACAACGAAGTAACTCATTTTCAGCGGGTCTTCAAGCCCGTTTAAGTGAATAAGTGATGGGTAACTAGATTGTCCTATCCTACCCCTTTTCAGTGAAACTTTAACAGACGTGACTTTATGGTCTCTCCTCAGGTGGAGGTCTAATTCCATAGGTGAAGAAAGAAATATCAGACGATTTTAGGAGTTGCAAGTATCAGAATGACTGAATTAATCTTATTTCATTATTCTTTTGTTTGGGGGGGGGGGGGGGACGTTTGCCGATGTGATGCTTAATATTCAAGTATAGAGGCCCGGTATAAGGACAGTATATAAAATAGCGGAACAGCGAAGTATTCGATTTGTGTTGGGTCTTCAAGCCTTCCAATGAATAAATGATATGTAACGAGATTGTTCTATCTCAGCTCTTTTCGGTTTTGAATGAATGAATGAAGGGTTTATTTAAAAAAAAAAAAAACTAGAATCTTCAATGCCCAGAGGCGAACCTTTAAGGGACTACCTAATTACCCTCAAAACAAAACATCAACAACAACAAAATCTTCGACAAACATAAAGAAGAAAGGAAAGAAAGAAAGAAAGGAGCTTGACTTACCCGGTCTGGGACGCCGAACCAGAAAAAAAAACCTTTTCAACCAGAATCACTAAAACTATCAGAAACAAAAAACTAACATAAAAACAACTTAAACGGCTGAGAAATAACGCATCAAATTCATAAACAGCAAAACAATGAACCTTTAACATGCTACGGAAATCCAATAAAACACTTTAAAGGACATCAAACGAGAGTTGGATGTGTGTGAATGCGGTTTCCAGTGAGCTATCCAGGGCATAGTTCGCCTATCCCTGAATAAAGAATGATGACTAACTTGACCAGTCGCGTTTCGGTTCAGAACGTGTTGTGAAGGTTTAACCACGTCAAATCACGCTGCTCAGCTCCACAGGGTTGGAACAGACATCGGTCCACTGAAACCTCTTGCTGTCTGTGTAGGTCTTTTTTTCTTCGTTGTTAGGTACGAATGACATCTTAGTCTCCCTTTAAGCTCTGAACTCCCTTACATATCCTTCCAGAAAGAGGCTAATGCCCTCATTTGCAATCATACTGCGGCTTCTTCCTCGTCCACGCTGGGGGCCTAATGGGGACATTGGGGGATTTGTGAAAGTTTTGCATGGCGGTTAAGTCTTGGAGCGTCGTGCGAATATACGGACTTGGCACTGCGGGTGGCAGAAGGCCTTCCCTTCCATGGCCGCATGGCAACTAGGCTCTACGTCTTGGAGTAATTCCTGGGGAGTTAGACGTCCCTCTGGGACGTACGTTTTTTCAGTTAGCGGCTGATCTTTCACGGATATCCGCTTGAAGAAACGGTTGTTACTTTTATGGAAACTCATTAGTTGCGTTTTTTGCCAATTCTCCGTCATCCAGTTAACCGACCTATTTACCACTACAGGCCGTTTTTAGGCATCCCATCCAGTTCTCCCGACGGCTCAAAAACGGCTCATTTCGCATTCTACATGAACAATTGGAATTTCCTGCCTGCGAACGAACGTAGGTCGGTCGGACGGAGCTCCAGCCTCAGTCCACATGTCCGTTAACCGACCGACAAGCGGCGACAAAAAAAAACAGCTTATAAGGATTTAGGTCAGTTAACCGACGGGAGAAAACGGCTTATAGTGGTAAATCTTCCAAGTCGGTTAACTGGATGACAGTAAAAAACGCAGCTATTGCCACTGTGGCTGCGTTGGTTGTACTCCGGGCTGTTTCTGGTTTTTCCTCACTGATGTTCGGTTCTTGTCCTATTGCGCGTTTTTGGTCTTACCTGTGACGTCACTAGAACCTACCTCCCGAGCTGGTTCTGGTTAGTCTGAACCGGTAAGCACTAGCCAGACACTTTAGTCCGAAAACGGGTTATAGGATCACGGAGCCGTCACCGGTGGATGCTAGAACGCGTTATAAGAAGCGCCGATGAGCAGGCACCGGACATGGAACGCAGCTTATGTTTGGACCTACCGGGGCTTGAACCCAGCACCTATTTATCATCAGCAACAGCTGTCAGCCCTCTGCAATCGCTGTACAGATATTTATCGTTCCAGTTCCTGGATTCTTTGTCCGTTCATGATCCATGAAAGTAGTTGTGCTCAGTGCCGTCATTGAATTTTGGAAAGCTTCATTTCCGAAAACGGGTTATAAGATCACGGAGCCGTCACCGGTGGATGCAAGAACGCGTTATAAGAAGCACCGATGTGCAGGCACCGGACATGGAACGCAGCTTATGTTTGGACCTACCGGGGCTTGAACCCAGCACCTATTTATCATCAGCAATAGCTGTCAGCCCTCTGCAATCGCTGTACAGATATTTATCGTTCCAGTTCCTGGATTCCTTGTCCGTTCATGATCCATATGAAAGTAGTTTTGCTGCCGTCATTGAATTTTGGAAAGCTTCATTCTCCTTCGGGCATTGCCTGCTTTGCGCACTTTATAGGTACGTCAGGAATCTTTCTATCCATCCGAGATAATGCGTACTTGATTGTCTCATATAGCTTCTATACCAACGAACGAGTACTCTTGATGACTAACTCTTCATGCCGATGAAGAGTCGCCGTATACCTAGCGGAAAAGCCGGAAGCGTCACTACCAACGAATGCCGATGATTATTTGACACATAAATTGAGTCATCGTTCGGGCGACGTTATCTCGTATATTCACTGGCGTGTTTTGGACTTAGTCATATAGAGTATCCGTTTCTTGTACTTTCTCTTGTGTCATGCAGTAGCAGGTAATATGTGGAAAGTTTAAGTAATGGTCATCTAGCATCCTCGAACAGCAAGAAACAACGCACTTGCGATACACTTACAGGGGAAAGACTGGATAGTTCAGGCAGGTTGCCGGGAAGCCAAAAAGGACAGCATAATCCTTCAGCTGTACTTGCAACAACGTGCCTGGCCTAAGTAAGTAAGTGTATTTATAGTAAATATAATATATAAAGAGTAAAGATAATAGAAAAAAGAAAAGAGCAAAGACAACAGGAGAATAACTTACGAGACATACAATAGGCCAATAACTATCAATAACAAAAAGTCTAATCAGTCGGTGTTGCGGCAGCAGACATAGACTAGATTTCTGACGGAAATCACTGTTCTTGCAGCCGTTTCGTGGCAAAATGTCGGTAGCTTTGTAAGATTTAATGATCTTAGAATTACTATGGGACCGGGGCGAATACAGAAGAAACTTAAAGTAACGGAAATGATCTTTAATCTGGATAAATATGACGCTATATTTTTGCACCCATGGATTTGTATCTCCCTTACTTTGATTAAAGCTCACCACTGGCGGAAATTATAAGGAGGGGGGGGGGCTATCACAAAGTTCTTTCTCATTTCCCTGTCTGGCCTGAGCGTCTAATAGTCTTTTTTTGCAAACTTGTTTCGCAAACAATTCGCAACATAATTTTCAAGCCTCACACAGTTTGGCGAAAGTAAAAGTTTCCTTGTAGTCCTTTTCTTTTTTCCTTGGTAGTTCCTCTTCTCCCTCTTCGCCACATAGATAACGGACGATCAGGACGCCAAAAACAATCCACTTGACCCTGAACGTTAATCTGCTCTTTCATTCGATGCAGTCTTGACTCTTGTCATATCAGGTTACATGGCTAGAAAGAGAAAGAGCATCCCACTCGATTTTTTTCCTCATTTTGTTCGAAAGCAGAATATAAAGGAACTGGTGCGGAGCTTGTGGTACACAAATTGGCTAAGTGCAAGAGGGGGGGGGGCTGGTAATGCTAAACAATGAGACAGGTGGGCAATACTAGATTATTAATGTGTTTGGGTTAGATCTTCTTAATGAACCTGAAGGGGGTTTGTTTGTTGATCCCGTTTCTCATCCTGTTTATACTCTAGTGTAGTTGTGTATCAAATTTGTATCAAATCCATTATGGCTACCCAAGGTAAATCCAGTTTTGAGAGCCGAGTCCATGAACCGATTTATGCATATTAACGATGCTACACTAATATCGAGAGAAAGTTTCTGGTGGACGGGGGAGTCCTTTTTATGGCACTTGCCTTTCGGCCAAGCGCCATATACCGACCACTTTTCTGTCGGTCTGTTGGTTCGTCAGTCCGCTGTTTTGAGTTATGGTACTTCTAGATGGGCTAGGCCGATGAAACTTGGCAGGCGTATTAGGGACCCCACCAAACTAAATTGGAATAGTCACTTCAGCAATCCAACCATCGTGGGAGGAGGCGGGAGAACGGGGGATCGGATCTTGAAACTTGATATCTGGAAAGACTCAGGTGTCCCGTTTCAAGTCCGGACCGAATCCGATGAGTGTGGGGGGGGGGGGACCGGAAATCTTGTGTCACGCTTTGAGTGGAGCTATCGGGATCAGACTTGGCGGGAAGAACAAGCACAAGCCCTAGGTACATCGTTGACAGAACTGGACCGGATTCGCGCACTGTGGGAGAGTTGGAGGGGGTTTCTGAATTCCGGTGATCCGGAGTTAAGTTACTTCCAGGTGGGCTAGGGCAATAAAACCTGGGATGCATATCACGGAGCCGACCAGATTAACCTGGCAATAGTAAATTTCCCGATCCGACCATCGTGGGGAAGTGGAGGGTGCGCGAATCCTTAATCTTGAGGTATTTGTAACTTTCAAAATGGGTGATCGGATCTTAATAAAACTTGATAATTGGAAAGACCTCGTGTCTCAGATGTCCCGTTTCAAGTCCGGACCGGATCCGGTGAATGTTGGAGGGGTCGGAGGGGGGAACCGGAAATCTTGTGACACGCTTAGAGTGGAGCGATCGGGTGGATGCCATTTGTACTCCTCCCGACGTTAAACTTATCTTTTCCCGTATTTCTCTTTTGATGTCTTTAAGACGATTGCTCTCGCGTTCTCGGAAACCCCTTCTTCTTCCCTTATAACGTCATTATTTTTCCAGCAACATTGCCTGTCTACTATCTAAAATCTTTTCCATCACTTTGCTGAGACACGGAATTGGTGAAATCGGTATATTGTTCCCTCAGCGCTATTAATCCCAATTTCTGAAAAATTCGGATTAACAAGGATGTTTTCCGGCTAGCGAGCCATTCTGCCATGTTGGATAAATAGAATAAGAGGTCATAAATGTTGGCTTTGCCAGCATTCTAATTAGGAGATTAATTTGATCTGTGTGCGGAACCGCCTTCCGTATTCTTTAGTGGTGATCTTTCGATTTCTTCCTAAGAGATGTTCCAAAGCATCTCGTCGTCCAGCTCTTTCTGGTCGATTAAAGTCTTCACCTCCCGGAACTTCCGGAATATGGGCTTCCAGATTATTCTTTGGCTTCTTCTGTAAATTGCATCTGGAATATGAACCGGTCCGAAAGTACATCAAAATAATCCGGAAAAAGGGGCTTTTGAACTTTCAGACTTCCGGAATTTTTAAGCATCGCAGAAGAAATTCAAAAAAAATCTCGGAAAATCTGGGAACCCAGATTCCGGAAGTGAAGACCCGACTTTACTAGAAATGATCTTTTTGTTTTTGACCAGCATTCTTATTGGGAGGTTCATTGGATCTGGGTGCGGAACCGCCTTCCATATTCGTTATAGCTGTTACGCTGATTGTATTTATATATGAAGGTTGCACTCTCAACCTGATGTTATGGCGAGGAGTGTAGTAGGCTGGACATAAGATGGTAAATAATATGAAAAAAACTTCGTTTTCTTAAAGAGTTAAAGAGGCTGCGTCCCAAAGTCGAACCTTAAAACGTATAGGAATTAGGAGAGGCAGTTGGGGGGCTGCCGCCCCCCAAACCCCCCGCTTTTAAAGACTCTTTTGTGCAGGTTTTTTGTTGTGGGGGGCTGCCGCCCCCCTAACCCCCCGTTCTTGGCTTCGGAAAGGCCCTCTTTTAATTAACAAAAAATTGAAATGAATGAATAATGGAATAACTTCGAAAAATGTTAAACACAAGAGGACAGGAGAACCATTGCGCCGAAACTAGTAATTAGTAACAATGAAGTTGACCACTCCATTTACATTTTAACATAATTATTGAAACTGTTTCCCAGACACAGAGCACACAAGCTAAGAGCTGGGGGTGGGGGTAGGGTAGCAAACAAAAACCTGTTTTGTATTTTTTGTTAATTAAAAGAGGGCCTTTCCGAAGCCAAGAGCGGGGGGTTACACAAAAAAAACACAACAAAAAACCTGTACAAAAGAGTCTTTAAAAGCGGGGGGTTTGCCTCTCCTAATTCCTGTACGTTTTAAGGTTCGACTTTGGGACGCAGCCTCTTAAACTCTTTAAGAAAACGAAGTTTTTTTCATATTATTTCTGTACGTTTTTCTACAATCCATGGTGGATGTAAGTTAATAATTCCTGTACTCCTCGTACAGGAATTAGGAGAGGAAGTTAGGTGGCTGCCGCCCCCCAACCCCCCCGCTTTTAAAGACTCTTTTGTACAGGTTTTTTATTGTGGGGGGCTGCCGCCCCCCTAACCCCCCGCTCTTGGAAAAATTTAAGGTCATTTTTCTCAAATAAAAATTTTACGGATTAAGACAGAATTTTTTGAAGCTTGCAGTCAGTCTGACCATGTCGAGCTGATCATTTTGATGTACTTGAATGTTGATATTCGTAACTTTTAAGAATTTCAAAAATTAACATGGGCTCTTATGGGGAAATGGGGTTTTTCTAAGCTAGAAAATCGGGGGGTTAAGATTTTCCGACGAAACTTTCCAGGAAAATTACTCGGAGAATTCCGCGTCGAATGAGTCTTCGTACACCCAGATCCGATGTCGGCTGTGACCTGTAGGCGTGGCAGAAAAAAAAGGGTTTCTGTCATTTTTCTCAAATAAAAATTTTACGGATTAAGACAGAATTTTTTGAAGCTTTCAGTCAGTCTCACCATGTCGAGCTGATCATTTTGATGTACTTGAATGTTGAAATTCGTAACTTTTAACAACAAAAAACTTAACATGGGCTCTTATGGGGAAATGGGGTTTTTCTAAGCTAGAAAATCGGGGGGTTAAGATTTTCCGACGAAACTTTCAAGCAAAATTACTCGGAGAATTCCGCGTCGAATGAGTCTTCGTACACCCAGATCCGATGTCTGCTGTGACCTGTAGGCGTGGCGAAAAAAAAAACAAAAGGAGAACATGAACATTAAGTGGCTATGCGTGGTTTCTGGAAAACAGGGAAGGAGTTATCGGATCGAGCTGAAATTTCGCGTATAAGCTCCTGGGCCCTAGGGGACCTTAACTTGTGAATTTCAGCCCGATCGGACAACGTTAAAGGGGGGGTGGGTTTGGGGGGTCGAAACTTTCGACCAGATTTTCCCCATGAAGGAAAAGTCGGAGGGGGATGAAATTTGGCAGGTTTCTTAGTTGGAGCTCGGGCTACGAAATGCATCCCTCCCCATCCCTCTGCGACCACGGGAACCGAAGATCGCTTAACATTGTCGTGGTTCGCCTCTTTAAAGAGGCACGAGTGTGCCTCCTTGATGTCCAGGTAAACAGTCATCGGAGTCAGGATGGCCTAGGGCGTTGGTGGCCTAATACACATGCAGAACTTCACGGGATCATTATGGATTCCCTGGTCGATTCACACTATGGCATGCATACCGAACACACAACAGGTTATCAACCACCCATCATACACTAGGCCTTACAGGCCAGCCCACTCTAAGGAGCTTAACTGAGACTCATAGAAGTGACCTATGGTCCGTAAATAAACATAAGGTTTTATTGACTGAAGTACTTACAACATAAATTAAACAACCTTAGGTAAAAGGTTGTTGGCCGGTTGAGGCCCGGAAAAGAAGTGCGGAAGAAGGTGAGTCACACCGCATGAATGACAATGACCAAAGAGTTAATTGATAATAGAAAGAGTGACCGCGACAGTGGGCTATAGAAGATTAAAGACACAAGCAACGGAAGGGAGTAACGCTGCCTAGCGGCGGCATAAGGAAAAAGTACGGAATGCAGATGGCATCACCGTAACATAGCGGTCTTTCGATTTCATCCTATGAGATGTTCCAAAGCAGCTCTTTGTCCAACTCTTTCTGGTCTATTAAAGTATAATACAACTCTGATGATCTTTTCACAATAAATGGTTAGGAAATATCGCTTTAATAAAACACCAGTACTTGCCTCGTGAAATTAGCAATTTCCTTATTGGCGTTTGTCGAGTGTATCCGGACTTCCCGCTTTCCGAAGCAAAAGTTGGACGCATAATGTTTTAAACTGTTCATGCCGTGGTTAAAAAATGGGAATGAAATTAAGAAATGAATGAATCGTCTGAAAACATAACTTTTCCACTCCCAAGTTCAAGTTCATTTTATTCATGCACTAGTTCAATACTTAGTTGGCTAGGCCTGTAGAGAGGAACACTCAAAGATGATAAGTCTAACCAGAAACTAGGTCACTTTGTGTGCACTGAATCCAGATTGTTTCGCTCACCTGCAAATCAATGTGCTCGAATTTCACGCTACATCTGTGCCTGGTGCTTTTCGCCAAGGGTCCACAGAAACACCACAGTTCAGCTTCCGGATGCATTAGTTTATTTGAGAATAATATTCACGTCGTAAAGTCGAGGGTTCACCGTAAACATGCCGGATAAAAGGGAGCACGATATCTACGCAAAATAATCTCTAGGAGTCCAGTCTAGCTTAGACTGATGATAATGAGCAAAATAATTTAAAATTCTGGATCACTGACGGTCTAGAAGCATTTGGCAGCGTTTGCTGAACATTTACAGGCTGGATCATAAAATCCATTTTTTCTGCACTTGCATCTGGTTTTTCATATGCAGTCCGATAAATCAGCGAGATTCTCTTGAACTATTGACCTGAGGTAAGGCTCAACCTTACGGCCATACGTATGAGGGATTCCATGACAACTCGCCACAAGACAACTCGCCACAGCGACAACTGGGAACCGACAACTCGCCACACAGACATGTCGCCACACCGACGACTTGCCACACTGACAACTCGCCACACCGACGACTCGCCACGCTGACAACTCGCCACAGGGACGACTTGCCACACGACCAACTCGCCACAGGGACAACTCTCCACAAGAATATGACTAAAACACGATTCAACTTTGCAAGTTACCAGGCCTTGCATTCGTTCCACCATTCGATGTCGAAGACGTCTTCGAGAAGTTGCTGGCGATACTTCCATCAGAAACGTCCCCGGTCACAGACTATTTTTAAGACAACTACATCGGGTGACTACGTGGGAATTCTCGAAGACCGGCTCGTTTCCCACCTTCCCTTTGGAACATGAATCTTCCACGAACCGATGACGACATAGATGGTTGGCATCTCAGCTTTAACCAGCTGGTAGGATCAAGGCATCCTAAAAATGTAGTTATCGCGGCTCTTAAAGAAAATTACGCTTGGCCGTTTATCCAATGCCATGTTTTCGTCCCATGTCTTCTCTCTAACCCCTCTGTGGAATTCATTGAATAAAACTGAGCGTAAACAAGTCCGTTCTAATTTTTTCCGGTACTGCAAATATCTACTGGGAATTCCCATATGGTTCCGAAGCTCTTATGTATCACAAATGTACCGTATTTTTGAGATAAGCGAAAAAATTAAAGAGCTAACTAGCCGTTTCATCAACCGAAGTAGAAAACTGCACGATTTTCCACTGGCTAGCCTGGTGTAATCATGTGATTCAAGCTTGTTTTTGTTTTTCAGTTTTCGCAGTCTAATTTTGTTTCGTAGAATTGTGTTATTTCTCTTTTTCTTTTGTTTCCTTATCAACTCCTTCGACCATTTACTTTGTATTTGTATGGAGGGTTTAAATAAAATTATTATTAGTATGGCATTGCAATGCATTGCCTGAAATTTTTCAAGACCGAAGAAAATTTGAAAAAGGCGGACGTGGACCGAATCAAGGTAGGATTGCTCTCCGCCTCGGCCGAAGAGACAATACTTGAAGATTAACAAGAGAATCGAAATAATTTTATTGTCAATAGGTATAACCGTAGTAGCGCAATTGATTTACTGAGAGGCATTGCCCGTAATTAGCTGCTCAATTAAACATTTTATTCGAATAAATACTAATTGAATAAAGCGAGATGTCGCACTGTGGCAAGTTGTCTGTGTGGCGGCTTGTCGCTGTGGCCATTTGTCTGTGTGGCGAGCTGTCGGTGTGGCGAGCCATCGGTGTTGCAGGTTGTCGCTGTGGCAAGATGTCACTGTGGCGAGATGTCGGTGTGGCGAGTAGTCGGTTCCCAGTTGTCGCTGTGGCGAGATGTCCCGACACGGTATGAGGTTACTGCAGGGAGGGCAGGATACGATTGGAGTAGAGTGGAGTAGAATTTAATTTGAGACTGACTCAACAACGATGCCGAATTAGTATTTCTTGTCAACAAATAAACGAAAACAGTGTCAGTTCAACATTTTCTGATGCCAGATATTTTCTATACCAAACTGCAATATGACCTAAATTGGAAGAAAACAAATTCACTTTTAGACTTATGAGAAGTGAATTGTCACGAAAGATGGAATTTAGCTTTTCCTGTAGTTTGCAGATAAAACCGAGCGAATCTCGGAAGTCTTGCCTTTCCAGTGTCACCGCTTTGGTCCTATGTTCAAAGCCCCTGCAATATGAATAATACGGCGAGGGATTCAAAGTTTCCCAAACTTGAAACAGTAGACGTAGAAGTTGAGCCTTTCGTGTTGCACTTTGCAAGATAGAATCCCAAGTTTCTGCAACGTGGTCATTTGTCCTCAGGTGTTTGTCTCTATGAGTAACACCAAGAACAAATAATCGACAGAACCTCCGTCTCCCTATCTCTGTAGTATGACTATGCGAAGCCGAATACTTCCCCATACCCTGTCCGCTATGAACGAGTGGAGGTTACTAGCTTCGCGCCACATCAGGTTTCGTTACTTCTACAGATAGCTAAATCGCCGTCAACTCGCGAGTGAGGAAAAGTAGGAGCCAAAGCTGATTGGTTCTGTGAACGCTCTCCAGAGCAGGTCAGCGCGCGGAGTACGCCTCCTGCCTGCCTTCTTCAGTATGTCTTGTGCGATAAGCAACGGCGAAAACAGAAAAGGAGTAAACGGGTATCAACATCAGCTCAAAGCTAGAGTAAATTCCTCTAGGTCCGCTCAATTTTGTCGGGGTTTTCATAGTCGGTGCATGCGACTAAAGACAGAAGTATATCTCATTATTTGTTCTTGCTAGAACGTACCTCCCTAGCAGGTTCGGGCTTATAGTCCGCACCGATGAGTACTAATCAGACACTGGTTAGTCCGATAACGGGTTATACGATCTCGGAGCCGTCACTGGTGAATGCAAAAACGCGTGATAAGAAGCACCGATGAGCAGGCACCGGACGAGGCACGCAGCTTATGTTTGGACCCACCGGGGCTTGAACCCAGCACCTATTTATCATCAGCAACAGCTCTCAGCCCTCTGCAGTCGCTGTGCAGATGTCTGTCTTCCCACTGTCTGGATTCTTTGTTCGTTCGTGAGCCATGAAAGTAGTTGTGCTCAGTGCCGTCATATTGAATTTTGGAAAGCTTCATTTTCCCTCAGGCATTGTCAGAAGTTCTATCAGATCATTTGTTCTTGGTAACACCGCGTATTTGTCTGCAGCCTGAACTAGCTTTCAAGGAGATCCCGAAGTTCGTCCTTCTCATTGATTTCGTGACCTCGCTGTACGTCTGTTGGCCACAAACTGTATAGCCTCATAATCCGCAGGAATTTTCGTAAGAACATTGAAGAAAAATTTAAGAACATTCGCGAAGCTTTTAAGTATTTCAAAACTTGAGGGGCGATGCGAGCTCGTAACGTTAATGACGTCAACAGTAAAGTCGGATGAAGCTGTCAGTTCAGGTTCTTTTGATGATCAATAAACTTTAAAACGATTCAAATCAATCACTGGGGGGCGGGGAGGGTAGTAATACTAGTAAAACTCTTTAGCTAATTTTAAAGGATCACTGTAAACGGATAAATTAATTAATTTTTCCTCAGTAATACAAAAAAAAGAAAAAATACTGGTTTGGTTAGGTCCATTCATTGGGTATTCCGTCGTCTCCGATACTTTATAAAGCCTCCAGTGGGTTCGAGATCCGCCTTGACCGTCAGAAGCATAAATGCCGTACGTTGGCCTCCTGTTCGCTTCTTCCACCCGGGTTAGTGGGAGGGTTGACGGGAGTTCTTTTTTTTTAGACAGAGTTTCTGCAGGTCGTCGCAGTACGTGCCCGGTATTTTTTCGCACTTCTCCATTGCTCTGGAGATCTTCAGGTTTAATCCTAACCATGGACTGCAGGCATCGATGTCTCCTGCTTCTGCGGCTTTGGATAGTCACATACAGAAGTATCAGTAGGACAAGGGCTTCGAAGATACGTATCTTCGAAATTGTCAAGCCGTCGCCATAGCGGTTTTTGTAGTTGTACAAAGACAGATCATGCAGAGGAGATTGGTCTTTGTAGGCCAGGCTTCACCTTCCAAATTTTTCTTCCGGATTCCAGACAGCCGTTTTCGTCGAGACGGATCTGGAAGGTGAAGCCAGACCAAAGACATCTGGAAGTCCGGGGTGTTGGACACCCGAGATTCCAGATGTCTGGAAGGTACCATAGAGCCAATCCATTCGAGAGACAGAACAAATATGCAAATGTAGGAAGAAAAGGAAAATGAACGACGGTTGTGAATGAGATGCAAGAGATATTTGAAGTGCGACGGGGACGTCTAGGGAATGTTGAAAAATTGCAAAATTAGCTGTCGTCATTATCATGCAAATCTGAAGGGTTGGCTTGACTATGTGGAAACTCCGGACGTCTGGTAATCTGGAAGGTGAAGCCTGGCATTTATATGCATTGGTGCGAAGTTTTTCGAGTGGGAAGACCTTCTGCCTGTCGAGTGCTACATAAAATGGGTATTATGGATCCAAGAGGAGGAGATGAGGAAGAGATGTACAGCAAGATGGGGACAAGGAGAAGAAAACGGCTATTCATTCAAACTGACGCTCATAACCAGAGTGGCACTTGGACGGGCAACCACTTGCTTAACTTGCTGCGTGACGATGGACATACATTCCGAATGATGGTGCAGACTGGTCTTATTCAGCAATATGACTTTTAAGGTCCAAAACACTCCGTTGATCTTGGGGAAGAACAAGAAATGTCACCCAAACAAATCCTCAGAATTGATTCAAACCCTTTCTACCATTGAACTACATTTATTCCGGCGATTCTTTTGATGGCACGAAGAGCTAGTCGTCAAGAGTATTGATGGGATTGAACGTCCACTGCACCGCACTGCTACCATTTAAGCAACTTTGTCATTTTACTTCCCTCGCTATACGCTCACCGTTCTCATTTTACTGTGCCCAAAACTCTTTCTAACTTCATTTTTCTCCCATCTCTGATGCAAAGAAATGTCCTTGGCTCCCGCATGTAGCCGTTCTTTTTTTCGGTGTGTGTGCTCCTCTGAAATGTTTCCATATACAGCTGGCCTCAGTTTTCCCTCTTTACAACAGTTTCTCTTTCATTATTACTTTTTGTACGTGTTTGCAAGCTTGTCTCATTTTTTTTTATAACTTTCGGTGAGACCCTGCTTCTTGAATGCGTCATTTCACCTCCTCGCTGACGTTGAAAAGCGGTGGAACCAGGGTCGATGGAAAGGCTTAGCATATGCCGTCTCCGGGTATTTTTTTTTTTTAAAGGCACGTGTTTTCAGTTGGTTTGTGAGTATGCAAGGAAGTTTAACAAAAAAAAATGTTTGTATTAAAATAAAATGGATGCGTCAGACTTGGAACAGCGGTTTCAGGGTGGGCTGAAGGTTAATGGTTTCGTCGTACTTTTTTTCGTATTTTTTTTTTTTTAGAAGCTCTTTTTTTAGTAATAGAATATAATATATATTCTTTTGAGTTGTATTTTTGCGATGGCCCGTGTTGGCTTTTGGGCAATAAATCTATATATCTATTTAAGTCTGAAAGACAATATTATTGAAGGATTCTGAAAGACACGGTAATAACTCAAGCAAAACATTTAAATCATAACTGTATAATGTACCGGGAAACTGAAACGAGAAGCCACTAAAGGACCCCCAACGCTTCTCACACTAGTTGTGAACTAGCCTCTTGTGTGATCCATATTTCGAGTGAACCAGCCTCTTTTTTTGCAAAGCTTGAAAGCAAGTTTCTCACCTGCTGTTTCTTTCTTAAATCGACTGATAACTCTAGCTTGGTTATTTGGCGGGATTTTCAAAAATTTGTGAGACGTTTGGCACTACTTGTCTTGGAATATAAGCAGCTGACCAGGACGTATCCGTTTCCGTTACTGGCTAAACATTTCATGGGTTCTTATGAATGTTGCATTTTTACAGATCTGTTATAATCATGTTTCATTAAATTTCTTGTAAATGCCTTTGTAAAGTAACAAGTATTCTATAATGTGAATTAGAAAAAGATAGGCATCATTTGATAGAGTAAAAATACCTTTGTAAAGTAACAAGTAGGCCATAATGTGAATTAGAAAAAAATAGGCACATATCATTTGACAGAGTAAAAACATAACAGTACGAAAATAAAACGGAACAGTCAGATCTACTTTAAAATGCAAATTCAGAGCCCCTTTGGTGCCTCTTCACAGTATTTTAATCTGCATATCAATTTGTTCCTCCATCGGTAGGCTACTCTTCTCATGCGGTTACGTAACACCGAGAAGAAATTGCAATTCAGGATCTTGCAAATTTACTGTAGGGAGGTCTAGTCCAGTTTTCTTGATGACTTCGGAAAGAAAATTAGACAATCCACCACGTGGCACGTGGGCACGTGCGCACTAAAGAGACTCCTCCCTCAAGGCGCCAGCAGCCAATCCCAAATTTTGTCTATCTGGTTCTGAACGTCATTGGACCGTGGGTATTTCTCGAACTACATTCCGTGCGCTCAAGATAACATCAGAAATCTCTTGTTGACAGTAGACCCCGAAGCCGCGCCGAATTTTTTTTCAGCGGCGGCGCGCCGGAAAACCCTCGGTGGCGCGCCGAAATTTTTTTAGCGGCGCGCCGCCGAAAATTTTCGGCGGCGCGCCGCTTTTTGGTGCCGTTTTCCGGACTTTTTTAGCTAAAATTTTTGAACTTCGCGGCCATGATTTGGAGCAATTTCGTGCCTGAATTGGCTGTAGGTGTAAATAATGAGTACGGAATTAAAATATCGTTTGACTGGCCAGCCAGGTAGCCTGTCAAGTTTATAGGCTACCTCGCTGGTATCAACATAATTTCAGCTATTCTTGTACAAGGCGTCATCTCCCTGTTCCAGACGGATTCCCACTGCAAGTCCCGGATTTTTTTTTATTGTACTAGCAGCTCCCTTCCCCCCATTCTCACGGGTCCCCGTCGTAAGCCATTGCATCAACTAGAATAACTAGAAAATAACTCCTTTCGGATTCGATGTGGAGCTTATTTGAGGTGTTGCTGGTGTGAGTGGTTTAACTAACGCTTAGAAAATAATTAAACTCTGTTTTACTGATTTTTTTTAAATTGTGCAGTTATAAAACTAAGTAAGCAAATCAAATCGAAGAAAAGTGAAATAACGTGGACCATTAGACAGACTAATTTTGTTTCGTCAACCAAATGAGTTTGGCAAGGAAATAGATCAGCAAATTTTCGAACCACCTTGATACAGATACATTATATCTGTTCTCGTTGTTTCCAGTCTCGATAGTTCCCAGAAAGTGACTCCTTCTTTTCTCGTGGCTCCCCTTGACCCGTCAAGGAGTACCCGGGAAACAGCGAAATATAGCAAATAAAAATTAGGTGACGACTTTGATGGATCGATTGCTTCTAAACAAAACAATTATTCTCAAATTCGATTACTACCTGAAACAACAAATAACACAGAAGATACGACCCCCCCCCCAACCGACGATGGGATGCTGTGATGAAATGTAAGCATTTTTTCTGGGTCCTTTCTTCGCACGCCAACTATCGTGGTCTAGCTTATCTTATCTGGAAGTGCCCGGATTAGTGAAAGTCCGACTGCCGACAGCAAGACAGACGTTATGGTACTTGAGCAAACCAATGTAAGTCCCAGACAAGCTTAATTATTATACAAAAACATCATGGTCGGACAGTGTGCGTGGACGTGCTCAAAGAAACATCAGTGGTATATGACGGTCTTTTGATTACTTTTTCATGGTCAAAAGACACGGTGGGCAACCAATGAAAAGTATTTCCGCCGAAAAAAACGGCGGCGGCGCGCCGCCGTTCAAACGGCGTTAGCTATGGCGCGCCATCTGAAAAACGGCGGCGGCGCGCCGATAAACGGCGTGGCTTCGGGGTCTAGTTGACAGGCCCCCTGTAAAGGAAATTTATTGGGTACCTGTTTGAATGAATGAATTCATTTCACTGACCCACTGCAATTGACAATGGAAAAGAGAGAACAGAAAAAGAAATGGAGAGAAGAAGAGGAGTAGAACTGTATTACAAAAAAAAAATTATAGCACCGTCGCATCATACAGGAACGAGAAAGCCTATTTGGATTACCCTGTATGGATCGAAAACGGTGTATATCACTATGAGTGTGTTCCAGCCTACTTACCGTAGTTACTACGCTAGTTACCGTAGTTACTACGCTAGGCTGGAACGCTTTTTGAATTTTTCGGTCCCATATCAGGCTGCGGGGTGATCCGACCAATCACGTTACAGAGATGCCTAGTTACTACGCTAACTACGCTCCCGAGCGTGGTAAGCAAATAGTTACTATTATGAGAAGGTTGGAACGGTCAGCGTAGTAACTTTTCGTGAGGCTGGAACGGAAATAGTAACTAATAGTTACTATTGATAGAGGGGTGGAACACGCTCTAAATTACCTTAATTTGCAGCTTGGAGCAAAATAAGGATCTATCCTGTAGATTTCGCTCCGTAGTTGACTCTGGTTCGTAGGTACGTAAATGATACGTAGGTATCTATGATAGTCTGTCTTATCAAACGTTGATAGCCTACTGAAATCCCGTTTCACCTTCTACTTAGACCCCGAAGCCACGCCGTTTATCGGCGCGCCGCCGCCGAAAAAGTTTCGGCGCGCCGCCGCCGTTTTTCAGATGGCGCGCCATAGCTAACGCCGTTTGAACGGCGGCGCGCCGCCGCCGTTTTTTTCGGCGGAAATACTTTTCATTGGTTGCCCACCGTGTCTTTTGACCATGAAAAAGTAATCAAAAGACCGTCATATACCACTGATGTTTCTTTGAGCACGTCCACGCACACTGTCCGACCATGATGTTTTTGTATATTAATTAAGCTTGTCTGGGACTTACATTGGTTTGCTCAAGTACCATAACGTCTGTCTTGCTGTCGGCAGTCGGACTTTCACTAATCCGGGCACTTCCAGATAAGATAAGCTAGACCACGATAGTTGGCGTGCGAAGAAAGGACCCAGAAAAAATGCTTACATTTCATCACAGCATCCCATCGTCGGTTGGGGGGGGGTCGTATCTTCTGTGTTATTTGTTGTTTCAGGTAGTAATCGAATTTGAGAATAATTGTTTTGTTTAGAAGCAATCGATCCATAAAAGTCGTCACCTAATTTTTATTTGCTATATTTCGCTGTTTCCCGGGTACTCCTTGACGGGTCAAGGGGAGCCACGAGAAAAAAAGGAGTCACTTTCTGGGAACTATCGAGACTGGAAACAACGAGAACAGATATAATGTATCTGTATCAAGGTGGTTCGAAAATTTGCTGATCTATTTCCTTGCCAAACTCATTTGGTTGACGAAACAAAATTAGTCTGTCTAATGGTCCACGTTATTTCACTTTTCTTCGATTTGATTTGCTTACTTAGTTTTATAACTGCACAATTTAAAAAAAAATCAGTAAAACAGAGTTTAATTATTTTCTAAGCGTTAGTTAAACCACTCACACCAGCAACACCTCAAATAAGCTCCACATCGAATCCGAAAGGAGTTATTTTCTAGTTATTCTAGTTGATGCAATGGCTTACGACGGGGACCCGTGAGAATGGGGGGAAGGGAGTTGCTAGTACAATAAAAAAAAATCCGGGACTGGCAGTGGGAATCCGTCTGGAACAGGGAGATGACGCCTTGTACAAGAATAGCTGAAATTATGTTGATACCAGCGAGGTAGCCTATAAACTTGATAGGCTACCTGGCTGGCCAGTCAAACGATATTTTAATTCTGTACTCATTATTTACACCTACAGCCAATTCAGGCACGAAATTGCTCCAAATCATGGCCGCAAAGTTCAAAAATTTTAGCTAAAAAAGTCCGGAAAACGGCGCCAAAAAGCGGCGCGCCGCCGAAAATTTTCGGCGGCGCGCCGCTAAAAAAATTTCGGTGGCGCGCCGCCACGCCGAGGGTTTTCCGGCGCGCCGCCGCTGAAAAAAAATTCGGCGCGGCTTCGGGGTCTACTTCTACTCGGTATCATTCCATCTCATTATTTGTGTCTTAAATTTTCATCAACTGCATTAAGCTAACAAACGTCTGCGAGAACGGCTTCTGTCTTTAGAAAACCCGTTGATATTAGCGCTTCGTTCTCCGTCATTGGGTTTGTCACTTCCAGTTTGGCTGAAAATGTATGAGCCGGGAGCCCATCGAGAGTGGTTAAATGATAATAATAATAATAATTTATTAAAGCCAACAAAGGGCCATTCATTCACACACTTAACGAACAAAATTGACCTTTAATATTACGTACAAAAAAAAAACAAAAACAAATACAAATTACTCCTTTATACCCTTCTACTATTAACCAAATTACCTCCAATCTAAACTTCCAATATACACTTAAAATATTCACAATCAGACCGAATTACCTGACGATTCGTCGACTCCATAATACCAGGAAATAGTATGGGTACCCCACCAAAAAACTTTCTCTAATTTCCTACACCCCGACAATCCGTCAGCAGATGGCATAAACTCTCTTCTACCTCACCACAAAATCAGCAAGCACACTCGGCCACCGGCAAAGACCTATTCTTTTCAAAAACCTTTTTCCTACTTCGTAATTGCTCCTTTTACTTTATTTGTTGTTGTTTAATTATTAGTGCTTAATTGTGGTCTTTGTCACCGGAATAAAGTATTAAATTGAATTGAATTCCTCCACTCACCGTGTCATTCGTGTTGGATCTGTTGTGGTTGAGGTGACTGTCGAATGTCTTGCGTATATTCTTTTGACCCAACTGGTCCTTCACTATTTCAGTCTCAATTGTCAAAACGAATATTAGGGAATCGGGTTATGGGGAAATATCTGCTGGTTGGCTTTCAGCTGTTTTTTCAAGTTGGGTTCCAGAAGTACTTGGCAGAATTCCCCACTGTTTGTCTTCTGTGAGAGACAGAGCCATTCAGGAACATGAGTGAACGGAAAATTTTCTCTTCCTTTGGCTTCAAGTTCGGTTTCTGTGGCAGCATCACCACTGCTCCCAGTACTTTTCTTCTTATTGCGACAGAATCGATCGTGAAGTGACTTGAATTTACCCGATTTCCTTCACTGCATAAATTGGAAGCAAAAATATCACAGGCAGTAGCAAAGATTCACCAAACCAAAATTACATTTATTACATAACCTAGAAAATTGGTATATTCACAGAAAGCTGGTGTTTTTCGGTTGGATCGTTTCTGTTTCTTTGCTGTATGAATCTTAACACCTTCACTAAGCTCATTGATAACTTCGTCCGTTTCGTCACTTCCACTTCCGCTGCCGACAATCATTACACAAGAAGAGCAAAGGTTGTATTATATTATTGTCTGTATGTATGCATTATAACCCGTTACTACTTCGGTCAGGTCTGAAGGGGTTAAATGAGCATACCTCAACGATACGGAAACAATCCGATATAAGAAGGAATCATTAACTCAGCACTGGGTCAACTGCCGCACTACCGCGCTAGTTCAGGGCCGGACAAGTCGAAGCACTCTAAAGAGTAACATTAAAAAAACGATCGCTGTATGGAAGTACCATAAAAATGATAGCTGAAAATCCATAAAGGGTAATGGACATCCAGCACTCTGGAGAGAAATTAACAATAAAAATAGAATCGGCCCTTTCCTACGGTTAAGTACAATATGATTGTCGTTGTCAGTGACTTCATGACTCACTTCACATTCGTGAACAGTCCACTTTTACGCACCAGCCGGCCCCAAATAACGGAAATTGATTTTCCGTGATTTGGGGATGTGAACTGATTAGATGAATTTGCCTTCGACCGGGATCACTGTTCCTATGGCCGGCTTGTACCGGACTATTGTAGTGGTTTGCGAAATCTGTTCGCAAGCCCCTCGGTAGCTCAGATGGTTAGAGTGCCTGCCTTGTAAGCGGGAGGTCCTGGGTTCAAATCCCGGCTGAGGAGCATTTTTGTCTTTCAGTTCACTACTTCTACAATATTTCCATCTCAAGGGCGTATTCCCCATCAAAAATTACATTTGGATTTGTTTGGTTTTCACCATGAGACCCCGCCATGTGGGTCCTGGTTTGTCTACGAGGCTCCGACATTGGACTCCTAGACTTCTACACTAAATTCAAAAAGTTGATCTTGGTTCATTAGTCACGGTAAAAGTCCCTTGTATAAAGTGCCATTTCTGTATTTCAGGAAATTTCACATAAATTCAGTAAAAGAATTTTCGATAATGTTGTCCATCAAACAATCCCTTCTTTCTGACTCATCTTATAACCCAGACCAAAAACAAAACAAAAAAAGATCGACAGAAAATCCACTCTATATGCCATACCTAAAATAACCAACCTTCCAAAATCTTTGTCCCAGGAAAATTTGTATTCCTCCAAATAATCCCCACCCCTTCCTCCCTCTCCATCGCACCGAACAGATTTCCTGCCTTAGCTCCTTAAGGTATCCTGAATCAACCTACAATATGTCAAAACCGAAATCACGAAGATCGTCAAAATTGTGTTTGGCCATTTGCTTAGAGCTCAGTAGCTGATTCAGATTACGAGATACGTTCGGCGGAAATCCAAAACAAACTTATAGGGTACTTCAGTATTTCATGTTTTAGCTCTTCGCTCTTTTTCACTTAAGCTTTCTATTAAGATATGTCTCTCCTTTTTCATCCCTTCCGAACTTGCCTGACGATGAGATACTGAGGCGTGACCTCGAATTTCTTATATAGCCTATGCTCAGGGATTCCTTCGGCAGAGCCTGTTATTATCGCCAGGGGATACGTAAAATCTTTGCTGTAGGAGGGATTCTTTGTGAATATGACTCGATAAAGGGTAAGTGAAAGTTCGCTTATGGAAATAAAATAATAAAACTATAGACCAGTCCATTGTTGAAGCATCAGATGATGCAGTAGATACAGTTTGAACATCAGTGTTCTAACACTCTTGACTCCTTTGAACCTCTGCTTTTTTCGAAAGATTATAAACCCGTCCTTGATAGAGACGAATTGCATAACCGGTATTTCTGTCCAGTAAGTTCCTCGAAGCAGCAAGCAAAAGCCTAATCTGCCTCGAAGAGAGCCAAACACGACAAATGCAAAAATGTAGTGCCGTTACTATGGATACAGATTACATTGGAAGCTCAGAATCATGGGAATGTCGGGTAGGGACGCAGAGTGAATCAGGAATATTGTTACATGGAGATTGCGGTGGAAATAACATTTACAATGGACCCAGCATAGTTCCTTGCCTCTATACCAAATCCCTAATCGACTCCAGAAACAACTTTGAACTCCTACCAGATTTTGGTTTTGAACGGATGTGCCACTGGGTGAACTACTTGTCCTGCAAGAAAATAAAGTGCAGACGCGGATTCAGCATGGCTCATTACCCCTCGAACGACCTTCTCTTTAGCTTTACTTTTGACCCCTCCTCCACTCGTGAATATAAGGCCACATAGCCCATCTGCGAACTGCTAGCCCCCCCCCCCTCCCGGATACGGCCCTGCTTACAACTGTAATTTGCGACCTTCGTGCGAGATTTCGTGTTGTACGAAGCCGCACGATACTGTTCTCCTATATTGGACCCTCCTTCACAGTGGAGACCAGGCTTCAAGGGAAGACTGTTGGGTTCCCTGAGCAATAATCCGGTAGGTTCCCTAAAAATTTCAGGTGAATCTGACAAATTTGAGTAGTGCGGCAAATTCCGGTAGATCATCTGGGACAAGCTCCGATAGATTCCCTGAGTCGAGTTCCCGTAGATCCCATGGGAGAGCTTTTGGTAGATTCCCTCAGCGAAAACCGGTAGATTCCCTGAGTGGATCCTCGTACCAGGTTTGAACAAGATATCTTAATCCCTTCAAAAGTTACCCTGTCCTCAGAAGGACAAACAGACAGTCAGACTGACGGATTGACATTTCACAAATTCATAGGCATCCGGTCACCAACAGTTTGGGTTTCCAGAAACGAAAGCTTGCATAACCGTTATTTATGACCAATGAACTTCACTGCAGAGATCGGAAAGTCAAAACACGAATTTCAGCTTATCGTCAAGGGACACGTCAATCGTTGCTTTAAAAACGTGGGCTTTGTAAACACGAGCCAGTTGCCCTTACCCACCGTTTGCCGGGGAAATCTGGGGAAATACCTTTGGAGAGAGAGAGCTTGTTGTCGTATCCATGATGTTTTCCCAAATGAAGTGATCGTCCACTTTATTGCGCGGAAACGGATGCTTGAACATGCATAATGAGAAGGGAAACTGTTTCTCTCAATGCACAGAATATGTCCCTGCTCCGAATCATTAGCGAACCCTGAAAATAGCAAAGTCATTCGGATGGAATTTGGTTTGGTTGATCGCTGTACCACTTCTCCCGAAAGATCTGCTTCCAGAATCCCTTCGCTTTGAAGAGAAAAACGATAGCTTGCATAATTGGTATATTCGACCAATGAGCTCCCTAAAAGCAATAAATGGAAGCCTGAACAGAACAGCGAAAAAGGGCAAACGCGAAAATTCGTGTATCTTTTATCGAATCTTTTCGGAATCTTAGAAATGAGAATGAATAAATCGAGCAGGGTCGTGGATTGATAGCCCGACCATCTGACATATAGGATCCCAAGGGGTATCGGAAATATTGGATTAGCAGTAGCAGTGAGAATGAAATTTAAATGTTAGTTGGATAGAAATCTAATTGAAAGTCCAAAAACATAACCGTCTCCGAAGGAACAAAAGCAAAATTTTGTCGAACTTCTCAGCGGTTTGTGAAGTTGGAAAATTTTATCTTATTTTACTTTATATTATTCGACGACCGAAAATATGTTTATTATTGCAGATGTTACACCTTAAACATGAATCTACTATCACCTCCCTTGCCAGTTTACCATACCCACTTAGGTTAACTGTAGGCATTGTCACTAAATTAACTGGTTACCTGGTTTCAATGCGAAGAAGACCAAAGTCATTCATATTGGACATAACAATCCCCGCAACATATACACCATGGACACCCCTCCCTCAGAGAAAGCAAGTAGTACAAAGCAGCAACTGTGAAAGGGACCTTGTTGTGCTTATCGATGCTGCTCAGGCTCCACAACTACACACATGTTGTAAGCAATGCCAATAGAGCCCTTGGAATCATCCAGCGGACTGTAAGCAGTAGGAGTCCTAAGGTGATCAGCATGGTTGTACACCTCACCCGTCAGACCGAAGCTGGAGGTTGGAGTCTCACTAGCATACCCGCAATACGAGATGGACAAACGCCTTATCGATGTTGGCCAGTGACGTGCTATAAAAATGGTCAAAGGAATGCAATGCATCCCATATCCAGAAATACTTCAAGCCCTTAACATCCCCACGATGACCCATAGAAGAAATAATCTGAGGGTAAGAAAGCTGGTCTCTTTGGTCTCATTGTACCTTAGAATCTCTATATATAACCAAGAATTAAGTGTTTATGCAACGAATGCAAATCATATTTCGAAAAATGACTTAGTTTTAAAATGATCTGTAAAGTGGCATCTGTGGTATTTTGATCCGGAAAAGCTACGGACAGCTTTATGGTCCCAACTAGGTTATATAAGGAGACTTGTAAGCAACAATCGGATGTTAGACCATAACCGTCTTCGGCGAGGAGGGGTTAGCAACTTTTGCTAGTTGGTGTACCTATTAATCCTATTATTTATTTCCGGTGAATTTGATGCTGAGAAAAGTTTGGTACCATGTCTATCATGGGGAGATGGACTTGTAAGGAGGAATCGGTTGCTAGAAGGGGTTCATAAGGGGCTAGAAACTTCTGCAAATTGATGCACATTTTATTTGATCTCTATAAATCTGAGGGTAAGAAAATTAGTCTCCATGGTCTATCACTGTAACTTAGAATGAAGTATTTGAGGGGTAGACAACTTTAGTAGTAGGGTCTTGGTGATATGATTGCTGTGCACAAAAGATTTCCGCAACAACATCCCACCCAGCATACTTGTGCCAAACACAGAAAGAAACACCCAGGCCAAGAGCTGGGTAAGAGGCCGGTACTCAAGCGGCAATCACATACCTTCTGCACAAGAAGGTCAATCAACCTGTGTAACTCACTAGCAGACTCCCACTGTTACCTGCCAAACAACAACTTGTTTCGAAAAACAATTGGACAAGGAGTGGTCAGGAAAACCGTGGAGATTTGACTGGAAATCTGAACAATATAGCACCCATGAAGGCGTATATTAGAGGAAATCCTACTCGCCTACAATTGCAAATTTGCAGGTAATTTGTAGGTAAATGGGCTTACGACAAGAAAGTTATTGTATTAAATTTTGGTCACATGCTTTACGGAAACGGTCAGTAAGAGATCACAGTTTATTCGCTCGATACAGTCAAAACCGTGACATCAGGGGTTTACGTCTCTCCACCGAGCACCAATTATTATTTGACCAGAACATTTCACTGAACAAAAAAATGCTCGAGCAATCAGGGGTTTACATCCCTCCACCGAGCCCCAATTATTATTTGACCAGAACATTTCACTGAACAAAAAAAATGCTCGAGTCGCGAACACCGAATCTGTTGAAAGGATTCCAAGGCCGACCGAAATTTCGGGATATTGCTTTTCTGATCATGCAGAAAACAAAACATGAGTTCGTTTGGTGACCTTTGATAACAACAGTGAAGGTCTTGCCGTGGTAAAGCGTAATGATATATACTTTATTCATACACTTTATCAACTAAAAATCCCAGGTCGGCCATACATCAGATGTCACACTGAAAACATCTCGTACATAAACTTGCGACTATAAATCAACAAAGTACATTCTTTGTATCTAATTGTGTTGCGAGAGCAACACTTTGGTTTTGTCGTGGTTTTTTTTGTTTGTTTTTTTTCCTAGCACCTCGATTTCAGCTTATTCCTAGAAAGTGGTAAGGGTCTAACCTCTGCGGTTTTTACGGAAAGTGTGGACCTTCGGCCGGATTGATGAATATGACATTACATTTTGGAAAGCTTCGTAGAGCTCTTGCCTGGGGCAAAAAAGGATGGTTTTCGCTTGTGCGCGAGCTACAGCCTACGGTGTGTGAAGTGAAGTGGAGTTGTGTAGCCTATGTCAGAGAGGACTATCTGAAGTTATGCAGCCAAGCTTTCGTTTCATCAAACCACGTTTCTGCTTTCGAGTGGAAAGCTCCGTTCTAGCAGGCGAGCAGGCAGGCACCACTTTCAAATTGAAGGTGGACTAAAATCTACAAGTGCGAAATATGTGCGGCAGTTCCCCGGCCCCACAACCAATATATCTTCTTTGAGTGATAAATAGAAAAATTTACAGAAACAAAAAAGTGGCATTTTCCCACGGGTCCGAAAGTGCTGCCATCTATTGTTTATACACATTTCTGTTCGTGATTTCTGCTGAGTTTATCAATCCATTTCTTACACTTGGGATTGAAGAAGAGAAATGGTATCGCACATACCTCTTAAACTTTATAAGTTCTCTCACTGCTAAAGAAACTGCAGCTTATACTTTGCTCCTTTCTAAGTGGTGATATTAGAAAGTTGGCCTACGGCAAAAAAGTCAACTTTTGAACTAATACAGATAGAATTTTTTTTTCAACGGTAATCGATAGATCTTGATGAGCTGATCAAAGTATATGTCATCCGTTTTTTGGTAGAAAAATTCCTTCATGAGGTACAACAGTTTGAAAGTTTAGAGGGGTTGACAACTTCAGTAGTAAGGTACACACCGAAACCCAAAATAGTCGCATCCCAATTGTGAGATATGTTGGGGACTTGTAAGCAACAATCGGATGTTAGACCATAACCGTCTTCGTCGATGAGGGGCTAGCAACTTTTGCTAGTTGGTGTACCTATTAATCCTATTATTTGTTTCCGGTGTATTTGATGCTGAGAAAAGTTTGTTACCATGTCTACCACGGGGAGATGGACTTGTAAGGAGGAATCGGTTGCTAGAAGGGGTTCATAAGGGGCTAGAAACTTGCGCAAATTGATGCACATTTTATTTGATCTCCATAAATCTGAGGGTAAGAAAATTAGTCTCCATGGTCTATCACTGTGACTTAGAATGAAGTCTTTGAGGGGTAGACAACTTAAGTGGTAGGGTGTATAATGTTCCAAGTTTTCGTCCGTCACGATTGAAAAGGATAAAGTGCAATTGGCTGCACACTTTATTTGATCTCTATAAATCTGAGGATAACAAAATTAGTCGTATCTCCATGGTGTATCACTGTATCTTAGAATTAAATCAAGTGTTTACGCATTATTTTGATCCTGAAAAGTTATGGATAGATTTGTAATACTAACTAGGTTATATAAGGCAATGTTTCAAGTTTTCACACCGTGCACGATGTCTACGATTGAAAAGGATAAAGTTCAAGTGGCTGCAAAGAATTTAGTCCGTACATCCGATATTCTGTTTTTTTTTCAACGCTGAAGGATATCCGTATGATTAGGGATTGTGTCATCAGTCCGGAACAGAAATCTTCTTGGAACATAAAATTTTGAAAACGTCGGGTTGACAACTTCAACGATAGCGAAGAAACAAAACCAAAGTGTTGCTCTCGCAACACTTTAGTCGGCGAAGCCGAACAAAGGTTGCCGCAACACTTCACGTTGCCCAGGCAACGTAGGTCTAGTTCTTTATAATATATGCATTATATCTTATGAAGCATCCAGTTTCTCGGATATTTCTTTTGTTTGGTGGCGTCACGATAACATTAAGGAGGAGAAAACAGCCAACCTCACCACCAAAACCCTTAGAAGTAAACTCTTGGCACTGTCCTGACAGGTGAACAAAAAACAAAGTTGAGTCGCAACTAATAGAGATGTTTCCAGATTCGAGTGCAAGCTCTTTTCTGTTACCACTGCAGAGACATTATCCTAAGAGGCGAACAAAAAACAAAAGTTATTAATTAATTCGTTTTTCAGATTCGAGTGCAAGCTCTGCGCTGTTACCACTTTATAGCATACACACTCCACTGGATACTTTGATTGAATGGGGAAATTGTAAACGGAGTGACTCTGCTGCATTGTTTATTTTTTTACCGTATCTTGTCTATCTTATTTGTTCGTCTTTCCTCTTTTTCTCTCCTGTCTTCCTACTCCACTAACTTACTTACTATAAGGTGGACAAAAAAGTTAGATGTTATTAATTAATTAATTTGTTTCCAGATTCGAGTGCAAACTCTGCGCCGTTACCGCTCCAACTCAGGCCCAGCTCGATGTTCATCTTCAAGGTCAGAAGCATAAATTCAAAATGGAAAGAAAGGAAAAAATAGAGAAACAATTAGAGGATGAGAAAAATGGCGTTCGTCGACCCAAGCCTTATGACAGAAGACCAGGTGGTTACGGGGGACCCAAAGTAGACTATACGCAGAAATGGTGGAGTACCCCAGCTCACGTAGAGCATTTCAACTAAGAAGGTAAGGAGACTTTTTTAGGCCTATTGATTTGGGTAGTTTTAGCTGTTTTGTATTTGGGGGCTATTGATTTGTACAGTTTCCAATGGCTATTTCTTATCTTCGGGCTATTGATTTGCATACCATGGCTGTTGTATGTTTTTGGGCTACTGGTCTGTAGAATTTTCCATGGCTGCCCTATTGTACTTTTCCCCTTTGCGGAGCATCTCCAATAACGGTTTTGCTATTTTGGTTTCCCAGATATCTGCCATTCCGTGCCCCCTGTTGTAGGTGTTCTGAGTCAGAGTAGGATTTTATTCATAAGAAGTATCTTCCACAGCTCTTCCACAGCGTAAACGCCGAGTTTGACCTCTACGTCAAACATAAACACTAAAATATAAATATGTATACACTCAATCAGTTCTTGAGTGACAATACACTGGAGCTGCACTGGAGCATTTGCAAAAAATTTCACATTTAAATTGATCCTTTTTCATTCGTTATTAGCACAGTACTAAAATTTATTCAACCCCAGCTTACCGTATTTATTTATGCGTTTTGAGCGGTGCGTTTGAGTCTGGTCTTCTGCCTTCCTTAAGGGCAAGTCGAACTTGTGAAAGTAATTCATTGTAGGCTACTTCAGTAGTCATCTGTCACGCTTCCAGCATTCTTCAGTTCATAAGTATATCCTATCTCCTCCGTGAGCAATGTACTGATTATCAACCTTGCCACGTTTGATCTCTTTTTACGTGACGTATCAGGCACCCGATCACTGTTTTCGAGGAGCTTATTCGTTCGAAGGCCGGTTATGCAAACTTTGACGAGATTGCCACCCAAGGCAAGGGACATGGAAAGAGGCAAAAGCTAAGTTGTAAAATGGTCTGTTATCTCAGAACATCTGAGCAGGCTCACTGTGTAGTGCGAGATTTCCTTTAAAATACAGTGGGTAGCCTACTAATTATGTTTTATTGTTCGTAAAATGCTTCACAGATAAAGCTTCTGACTTCAATTCAAAAGCTCTAGGCCGCGCATGAACATCAATCATAGGGCTGAATGGTAAAGAATATCGTGGCTGCAATAATAATCCGTCTCTGTAGCTGGCAGATTGCACAAATGGTCTCTGACTAGACTTCTTTTGTTTGTAGTTCCAGAGAAAAATTGATTTCTGCATCTGAAGTGACAGAAGTGCAAAAAAAAATGTACAATATAACTGACTTACTTGAAGCCGAGTCCAGAATTACAAGGAATTCTCAGTTACTGCGATCGGAATTAATCGTCAATGATACAGATAATCTGGAGTATATAATGACAGCGAGTTGATAAGAAACAAGAAACTCCGCTTATATTTGTCAAACCTAGTAAATTGGACGATGGCATGCAGCAAAATACGCCATAACGATACACTGGGGAAAATAAATTATCTAGGAATTGGCTGATTTCTGACGTAAGGTGAGGCTAGATTACGAATGTAAGCATATTTAGAATTTAATAATGGTGAAATGCGAAAAGAATTTTGAAAATCGAAAAGAATTTTGAAATTAAGAATTGCTTATGCTTCTGTTATCATAATTTTGTTCAATTATAGTAACCTACTTCTGTAATTGACAAGAGACTACAAGAGTTCCGGTCTTCTGTTTCGATTTTACCTCACTCTTAGTGTTGGGCGATATATCGATAACGATATATCGATATATCGGACCAAATATCGATATCGAATATCGAAACGGTAATATCGATATCGGAAACGATATTTATTCAGTTATAATAATTGTAAATAATCCAACATAATTTACATTTATATGTCCGAAACTGGAGCAATATGATCTTCACGGATCTTCATAATTCATTTTCTATTCATTGGAAGTTTTAGATCATGCAAGGTAGTTTCTTGCGACAATTTTGCTCTTAAATTTTGGCGAAACAAGACCTGGGGGACATTTTCGCGTGAATAGCTGTTGAGCTCGACAGAAGGTGCCATCCACGCGAAAATGTCATTGGATGATGCCATCTTCACAACAATTTGTTGAGCTCAACAATTACGCGCAGTTTTGTTCAACAGTGCTCCCGGACCACTGTTGAACAAACCGATGGTCTTGAGCTCAACTCTGACGTCACACGTTCAGCTATTCACGCGAAAATGACTATCATGAGGATGCCATCCACGAGAAAACGCATATCATCATGATGGCTTGTCCTGTTGAACAACGCCGTTCACGCGAAAATGTCCCCCTGTACTATAGCGAAACATGGTACCGAAATATCGATATCGATTATCGAATATCGAAAGTGAAAATATCGATATATCGAAAAATCCAAATATCGCCTAACACTACTCACTCTTAGTCCGCGTCAGAGCAAAATAACACTAAGGAGTAACGCCAAGACCTATGCTTTCTATGCTTCGAAATCGGGCCATACTTGTAGCGTCGCCCACCACACTTGGGGCATTTAAAGCGAGATAAACTTGCGGTTTATAAATTTCTAGTAAAGCTAAGATGCACACATCGAAGAAACAGGGGAGGTTGTATTTTTTTTTGCTGTGTTCAGAATTTTAAGTTATTGAAGCCAGCACTGGTGCACGAGTGATTGAGTTTTAGTAGGGACGTTCAGTCCCGCTAGCGGAGCTAGTGTCGCTGCGATTGACTCTGTGTCATTTTTCGAAAGTTTGCGCGGTACTCTCTAGAGTTAGTTTGCTCTGGTCAGCGTTGTTGTGGGTGTATGTTGAAGTGTGCTTACAGATCACATTTTTTTTTCTGTTTTATTTGGTTAGGGGGCTCCATCTTTTGGGTGCCTCGCCTTCCTTTTGTTGTAGTTGGTTATAAAATAGATTGAGTTGCACTGGTTAAAACGTGTGCTACTTGATGGGTCTAGGCGAGAACCCCCCCGGACAAAACCCTCCCGGCTAAATCCCCCCGTTACCCCCCCCCCCCCCCCCCCCCGTTACCCCCCCCCCCCCCGAACAAACCCCCCTGGTACCAAAACCCCCCGACCAACCCCCCCCCCCCCCCCCGTACCAAACCCCCCCCCCCGCATAAAAAAGACGGGTATGTAAGAGTACAGTAACTGGTAGGTAGAGAGTAAGAGAAGAATAAAAAATCCCCCCGGTACCCCCCCCCGGCGACCCCCCCCCCCCCCGAATCCTTAGACACTCACACATATTTAGACTGGGATTTACTGGGCAACAAAACGAACAACCATTTGACAATCACGAGTAAGGTGAAGAGCTGGTAGAATATTTCTGGGACTATCTTGAAAGTGCTATCACAAAACGAGCTCAACCTTTCCCTTGACCCAAAGGATCCTCCCATCCAGTCTCGTCAAAATATCTCATTCCCTCGAGACTTATCCTGCTCATAGACGGAAAGCAGGACAACTTTTGCGGTGTCATAGGTATCCCTCTACTTACTGCCCATTTTTGAGTTTCTGGTGTGACAATAACTAAAGAGCAATCAGGCAAGGGGAGCTTCACATTGCACCAGTGGGTGGCATCCTAACTGCAGCTTCCTCGCCAAGAAGGGGGAGGCATTGGGAAAGGATTTGTTGGGGGGGATCGTTACACTGAATGGAACTGGCTTTGACACCTCACTGACAACAGCTCCAATTGAATGCGCGTGTTTGGTGACTTCAGCAAGTAGTCTGTCACCATCAACCTTCACCTTCGCCTTACACTCCCTTTGTTTATCATTGTTCTGATACCCACTGTACTTCAGCATTATTATCAAGTTTGCGAAAGAAGTTTATTCTGCTCTTACTCTCTACCTACCAGTTACTCTACTCTTGCATACCCGTCTTTTTTTATGCGGGGGGGGGGGGGGGGGTTGGTACCGGGGGGGTTTGGTATCGGGGGGGTTTGGTCGGGGGGGGTGGTACCAGGGGGGTTTTGGTCGGGGGGGTTTGGTAACGGGGGGGTTTTCGCCGGGGGGGGGGGGGGTTAGCCGGAACCCCTACTTGATAGTCTACTGGGGTAGTTAAGTCTTATAGACAGATGACCGTAGCTAACTGGGTTCGACAGCAAGCTGTCTCGTCTTGTCAACAAATAAGGGCGACTACTAGCGAGGCTCTCTTTAAAACGAAATCCAGCAAAATTCCAGAATTGGCCCATTTTGGAGGATATTAGGGTCTCTACGACCGGATTTCCAAAAATAAAAATCCCTCGGAAAAAGTTCCCCTTCTCTTCCTGAATTTCTCTCACGTAGCTCATGTGGAGGGGGGTTATTTCAAGAGACCGATGCTAATCCTCTTTCCAAGTAGGAACGGTTTAAGTCCATCACTGGGTGGGGTTTTCGGGGAGCCTAGTTGGAAAGACAATTTTAGCCTAGTTGGATGTCGTTTCTGACAGTGGAATTGGGCTTGGCCACCTTAAAGCCTACAAAAAAAGGCTTGAGCTTGAGTTCGCTTCAACGTTCTTTAATCTCTGTAATTGCGTCGTTGCTCGTTTTCGGTTCTCGAAGTCCGCCTTTTCGTGATTTCTCACTAAGCGTATTTGACAGTGCAAAATTTGACAGCGTATTTGACGGGCTGGAGGAATATTTAAGGTCTGAGCGATCTTTTGATATATTCTAACAACGGCTAACCGATAGTCAGTTACGATGCTTTGGCAGCGGTCCAAGGGTCCTCGCCAGGCTGTTGAACGCCATGAGTTGGAAGAAAAAAACTTTTGGCAAAGTACGAGACTGATGAATAAGACCAGTCCCAAAAGTGACCGTTTTAGAGAAAATTAATTATTCTGCGGGAAATATTCGCAGCTACTTTACACTTCCATCGTCTTCAACAACCCAAGAGTGCGCTTTTTTATTCAAAAGGTTTGCATTTTTCTTCCATAGAAAAAATATATTACTTTTTTTTACGGTGATCACCTCTGTGCGCCAGTGCCTACCTAGTGCCTACTAGGTACCACTGAGCTTAAAGACGCGACCTCAGAACACATTTTTTTTTCCTACTTGAACTAAATCTGTTCTGATACATGCAAGCTTTTACATGTAAGCACGAGTTTGCACTCTTCAAGCAGCCCTCTTGCTTATTCTACCTTTTCAACCTAGCTCCCTTATTGGATTATAAGCTCACATTTTTGGCAATTCTTTCGTTTTGTGCCGACGAATTTTGAGTGTTTTTTCGGCCGCGCCGAGTTTTGCCCGTCACGCAGCGCAAACTTTGCCGGAATCTTCAACGTCTGCCAATAACTCTTTCACTCATAAGGCTAGAAACTTGAAAGTTTTTTTTTCAATTTGGAAGATATGTTAGACCTTCAAATCCATCTTTCTCTTTTGGACTTCTTTTGCTTTGCCGAGTTTCCCCACTTTTTAACCACGGCTCGTCCATTCCAAACGTTTTGCGTTCTTTTGTTTTGCAAACGGGAGAGCGGGAATGCTGGACAGTGGCCTTCAAATTCATCTTCTCTTTTGGACTTCTTTTGTTTTGCCTAGTTTTTCCACTTTTTAACCACGGCTCGTCCATTCCAAACGTTTTGCGTTCTTTTGTTTTGCAAACGTGAGAGCGGGAAGGCTGGACAGTGGCGACGAGCGCTGACAAGAAAAACGCTAATTTTACGTGTTAAGTAGGCTAATGATATTTTCGAAAAATGATATTTCTGATCCATTTCGCAGTGCAAATATCATTTCTACTAAGAGTTGTGCTTTAAGAAACACATAGTTTATAACTAATCAAACTTGTTAGAATATTGGAATAGAAACTGCAGAGCAAATACAATAACTTCACTTTAATGTAGTAAACTGATGGAATAAAAACGACTTCATCTACTCAATGGAAAACACTTGTAAAATCATGAAGAATATGGGTATATGTCCAGCACAATGGATACAAGTTAATCTCATGCTCGTCTGTCTGAGTGAAATCTCGGTAGCATGAGGGTCTTAGTGTATAGATACATTATGCGGAACTAGAGACCTATCAAGTTAGACCATAGAGCCAATATCCAAAACCGAAAAAAAAACAAGGACCTGATAAACTGGCTGAGGGTGGAATGTATGGAATAGCTCTCCTTTGTCACAGCTAACTATGACGACAGAGAGAGGGGTGCTGACCCCTCCCAACCAGAAGGCATAGGTTCGTGAATCGGGATAGACTTGTCAGGTAATAATTGAAGCCCTGCGCCAGTTATGTCCATTCCAGGTTACTTCATTTGCGCAGGCAGCAATCGTTAGTCCAGCTTTTCGTAAGTTTTTCTCCGTCTTTACGGCACTTAACATCATTCGGCTGTGGCATGCGAGGTAGGGTACTTCCAGACTAATCCAGACGGTCTAGGACTAAGAGCATGTGTTGACATTGGTTGCGGAATTCTGCGATTTGCCACAGATTTTTGCTTTTTCGGCAAAGCGAGTCAGAATTCTGCCACCGGTTTCTTCACCAGTAAACACAAAAATGAAGCAAAAAGTTGAGGAATATAATTGTGAAGATGATAAAGCGAGATTTAACGTTAGTAGTTGGTGAAAAAAGGGCGCCAGAATGTCAAAGGTTTTTGCGAAGTCAAAGGTTCCGTCAGAGAAAAGTGGCAACGCTGATTGTGACATTTGTCAGGAACATTAGGAACCTGACCATACTGACTTCGAAATTTTCATATCGCGGACCCGACCATAGAGGGGAGAGTGGAGGGAGGGGAGCCCAGAATGACAGAACTTTCGAATCAGTTGTCTGTATAAACTTGATAGTTGGCAGGATTTCTGTTTGAAGTCAATATTATTCGCATACTCGTGTTTTATATTCAGTTTCTTGCGTGTTTCATGGCACATAAGACTGAATCTATGCCCAATCGATAGTTGTTCTTTCTCTAATATCACACGATGTGCTTAGGAAAGTCTGCCAATGCCCCGCCACTTTTACACTCATCCCAGTCACGTCACGGTACATGACTTAATAGACACGTTTCCCCGGCTTAATTAATAGGTTCCAAATCACAAGTGATATCCCGTGAATTCTGAATTGCTAATTGGGACTTGAGAGACAAGGAGCCGCACTATCGATTTTTAACGTCTTCGTATCCCAAGATATCGAAACTTCGAACACTAGATAAAAACATAACAGGAGGCCTACCGAACTTTTCGACAGATTTAGTTCGATTCAAGTTCAAGTTTTTTAATTTTAAACAAACATTTTAAATACACTGTACAAAAGCACTGTGGAGAACAAACATTCGAACATGCAGTGCTTGTTAAAAATTTTACTATAATAACAACAACTACATACCCTATAAATCTAACAAAATATAACATAACTTAATAAATATCGCCATCGCCACTCAACATCGCCATCTTAGGCTTACTCCACTATCGTCAATGCAAACGACTTAAAGCTGTTATATGAACTTCGTGAATTCCGGCTATGCGGGATTTTGGCCGAATCTCGGTCCTGCAGACTATAATACAACGATACCTATTATCGCGTCTTCTTACCAATATTTTGACGCCCCGACCCGACCTCAGACAGAGCTTTTACTTCAACAAATTTTCAGCTTTTGCCGGATGCAATTAAGTTCAGTTACCAGATTCAGCATAACCCTTACCTCTAAACTAAAAGTCCCAGTAGCTTGAAAAGAGAAATTTCATGCTTTAACCTGAACCACCCTCCACCCTTAAATATAGATTTCCGGGGCCCATTTTAGAACCTTTCCTGGACCCAAAGGATCCTCATACCAAGTTTGACACTTAAGTTTTGGGGTCCAAAAATACAGTTATACATTTAGTATTGTTACGCAAAAGATGATAATGTACTATTGTACACACTCCTCAAACCGTAGGAGAAAACAAAATCCGGATATACACATTAAATCACACCTTGGACTATTTACTGTTTGTGTTCCAACATTCAAAACTATCTGAATACAGTAAAACTAAGCTCTACTTTTGACACATTATCCCCGTCTTTGGCTGTCCTAAGCCTTTTCCAGACTCATTGACTTCTAGCAAAAACTTGACAAAACCAGAAAAAACGGTTTTGGCATGATACTTAAACGTTCGTCAGGAGCATAATGCGCATGGAAACTAGTGAATCGTGGCAAGTGCAAAGATTAGTGAGGTGTGGTTTTTGGGTTCAGAATGTAAAATTTCGTCTTTATTTTTTTGATTGTCGTGTGTAAGAATTAGGCCTAATGACAGTTACGAAAGTAGGTTTGCTTTGGCATTGTATGTTACGACGGGTCCTTTGGTGAATATTTTTCTTGTCTTTTCCGCTTGGTTTCTTACCATTACAGTGAAGTCGAGCTAGAGGTTTTACATATGGTGTTTTATGAAAATCATTATAAATATATCCAAAGCAATCGATTACTTATCCAGCCAGATGGCCCAGCTTCTGGAGTTTGTCAATCCCATGGATCTACTGGTAGCTGCTGCTATCAGTCACATATATACGCACTTGGGACGGTTGATTGAGCAAACGCTGACTCCAAAAGTCGAAGTTCTGAGATTCTTCAATTTCATCTCTTATTCCTTCAGATTTGAGGGGTCACTTCCTCACCCACAGACTTTTTTCCATGCCAATGTGCATTTTATTTTTGGTGAAAAAGTTGGAGACGGAAGAAATTGCCTTTTTTCCAGTAAAAAAAAAGCCAGTGCAGGCTCGGACTCAACTTCTTACTTATCTTATCGCACCGTTGACAAAAAATAGAGGATCTAGTCTTCTAATATTGTTGAGAACTTTCATAAGAAATTTTACTCGGAGATAATCTTAATTGCCAGCTTGCTGCAGAAGCTGCAAATTCAGGAAGATTGCTTTATTTGTGCAACCAAGTTAGGGACAGCTTAAAAAGCGAAAGGGGAGGCATGATGCTGGAGGAAATGCCACTAAAAATATGAAGTCTGTCGAGGTAGGAAGACTACTAAAGAGACGTGTGCGCAAGGAGGAAATGCTTGTTTTATCTCCCCTTTGAGGGGTAATCCAACCTTTAAATTTGTCCATTTATCCGACTAGTTCTTTCCTCTATGTTCAATAAACACAAAAAGCTCCTTTTCTCTTTTCCCACTGAACTTCCACTTCCACTGAATTCTTTCCTTCCATAGCTTGTTTTTCATTTCCTCTTTATGAGGTTGTCCAGCCTTTCCACTTCATCATTGAAAACTCTACTCAACTAATCCTTCCCGCTGTGTCCAACAGTAAACAGAAGTCTCCTTTTTCCCTTTGTCCGCGGAACAAGGTTCCTTCCTTCACTGTTTTTTTCCTCGTATGGGGTTATCCATTCTTTCCTTATAACCTATTCGACTAGCCCTTTCCTTCATGTCTAATAAACAACCTTTTCTCCTTCTCCTGATCTACTTTACGGAACCAGTAATCTCTATACAAGTGTACTCGATTCGCCATGCCTTTCCTCCGTTTCTGAAGAAAAGGGTCAGGAGGTGGAGCCCGAGTTCGTCAGAGATTGGCATAATGGGAAATGGGTATCAGACTAGTCCTTTCCCTGCCTCCATCTGTCCATCTCCATTAACAAGAACCTTTCCTCCATGCTTAGGTCACGTTTTGAATAAACCAACATTTCTTTCTTTGCACAACTTCCTTAGACATGAACTAAAAAGAGTTACAAAAGGGTTAGTAAAATGTATATTACCTATGTTGTTTCTAATGAAACGATGCTGGTAAAACACGAAACGCCTAAAGGTCCAGTGAAATCATATTATTCCAATTTCCCATTATGGCACACTGCAGTTGCTTCGTTTCTAGTCGCAAGTACTAGGAAGAAAAACTTTTAAAGAATCTTAACTGACATTGCCAAAAAACGTTGTTTCTGATTAGTATGTACAGTCCGTACCTCTGTCTGTACTGATCACAAACGACGCGAATGGGTTTAATAGTGAAAATTCTCTCCATAGGAAGGTTAGTTTTGGCAAACAACTGAAAAAAATCGAATTATGGAATAGCATCAGGCTCCACTTCTGCTTTACAAGGCAGTTAATTGCTCCGGGTCTAATCATTGAAGTCCAGGTGGCACTACACAGTGTTTCTAGCTCAGATGTTCTGAAATAGTTGACCACTTTACAGCTAGAAATAAGGCATTTGCACAGTATATACAAAAAAAAAAGTGAACAAACGCTTTACAAGAAATTTAGAGGGGCATCAGCACAATTGCTGTTGTTGTATATTATACAACAACAGCAAAAGATACATAAACGCGAAACAAGGAACACACAACGAAACACGGAAAGAACAACAATGTTAGTTTGATAAGAAACTGAAATACTTTGATATGAAACTGATCGAGATACTAATTGGTGCACCACACGACACCAGGGTTCCCGCTTGCGTTTTGCGAATATCACACATCACCGATTTAAAAAAGGACCTAAAAGGTAATGCATAATAGCTAAATAAAATCCTTAGAAATCGATAGTGGGGATAGGCGAGAGATGGGGAACTCGTGTTTTGGGTAACCCGCTAGACATTTTGAGCGTGAATCATCATTCGAGACTTGACTACCAGTTTCCTGTCTTCATTTTTGGGATCCCAAAACGTTAGTAACGGATACCTATGACATCGTGAAATTTGTCAATCCGTCCGTCTGTCTGTAAGCACGATAAATCTCGAAGGGAATGAGATATTTTGATGAAACTTGGTGTGAGGATTCTTCGGGTCAAGAGTAAAGTCAAGTTCGTAGATGGGCACTGTAGTCCTACATTTAGGGGTGGGGGAGGGGGTTAAAACTACAAAATATTTTGAAACAGCTAATGTGATAGTCGATTAATGGGTAAGAAGACATGCTGAAGACGATAGTAAAAACCATTTTCTCGCCGGACAAGTAGTTCGCCTGGAATCCGGCCAAAACCGGAAAGTTTGTTAAAAGTAAAAGTTTTATTTGAAGGTAATTAGATGTTCGATTTAGGGGTAGGAAGACATGCTGAACACGATGGTGAATTAAGCTCCACCCAATGTCACGCCTCATGTGTCGCCAGAAAGTGAAAACGTCGTTTTTTTAATAAAAATTAAACTAGCACTACTAAACTACTACAGTCTTTGTTCCGAGCAAAAGCCACACAAGATTTTCTGCAAGTAAAGTCAAGACTGAAGCACACATAAATATGGCGAAGATGATGAACGCGCTTTCTAAATCTTCCAAAGAAAGGGCAACGCCAGTCGGTGGATCGTCTGCTTTTTCACATCGCTTCCAGTAATGATACAAGAGATCTATATTTGTAATGTAGAGGATTATACCACCGGAGTTCAATCGCTGATAGGTGACACTGTACGGCCGCGTCAAGTGGCTGCCTTTTCTGAGTAAAGCAAAACCCGAAGATTTGAAGTACGCCTCCTTCCCCATCCAGTGAAGGCATTTTCCTGTAGTCTTGACAGCTGTTCCGACACCGTAATTCAGTATCACGCTGGGTGCGTAGAAGGCTGTGTTGCCAAGAGCAACTTTCTCCAGTGCGACAGACATTGGAAAAAGCATGTCACGGTGGGCTCGGATGTACTCGGCTATCTTAGCGCCATGTGGGTCGGTGAGACCAAGAAGGTAAGTTTGATGGGTTTCAGTGAATGCTATGTGGGAATATCCGTCAAGATCTTTAAACGTATTCGGACCCTCTACTGGAGGTGGTAGCACTTGCATTGCAGTTAGGTACTGGATGTAAACAGCGACAACAACAACGGCCGAAACACACCAGCCTGCGCAGAGAACCCGTGTTCCAAACTGTGCAGGGGGATCTTGCCCAGCCTGGTTTACGTAAACCCCAAATGTGTAAAATAGATGTCGAGTTACGTTCCTATCCTGGTGAAAGACGCGCAGCTTGATAAAATGTGTGTATACGGCTACTGCAGCCCATAATACGACTCCACAGATCAAAGACGCGACGATTAGACCCAACCAAGCAATTGTGTCAAATGCAGCGAGTGCAAGAAACGCCTTAGTACCCTGTCCAGGAAGAGGTCGTTTGGTAATGAACGTGAAGTTAGAAAACGGTTCGTGCATTTGCAGACAAAGATCTGCAATCTTGTTCACACCGGGTGCAACAGAAAGTGTACCAATGACGACCTCGGCTGTCTTATTAGCAATCATACCCCTTGCTCCGCTCCAACCTCCGGTGGGTAGCTGAATCCCTGGAGGTCCCAGACCGGTTAGGTTATACCGAAAATTATAATGTTTCGCAATGAGGCCAGCGACGTAGGCGTTACTTCCCTTATAGCTAGATAGATTCAGGGGATCGCTCCGGTTCACAAGGACCATATAAGGTGGGATTTCTACTGTTACGGCTTGGAATGTCCGTCCTTTCAGTTCTCTCGTGATCTCCAACAGCGATAACTCAGTCGATTTGAGGCAGGAAAACGGATTCTTCCTGAACTTAGTCCTCTTGAGAAACCTTATGTAAGTGTCAGAAAGCTCTGCGTAGGAATTCTCACTGCATTTCCTTTTGCCGATGACGCAGTCGGGACTAGTAGAAAGCACGGTTACCCTCCGAACGGAACGGATGTGCATATACCGTGTAATGTGTTTGCAGAAGGAGCACGGTCCGATCACCAGTACTTCAGTGCTTTTAAGGGAAGAAGAACTCCATACTAGTTCGAGCTGTTTAGATCTGGTTCCGTTAAGAAGTATGATCTTCGGGGTCGTAGCGATTCTTAGGTTGTTTGCAACTTGAAAGATGTTATTTTCGAATGCGGTGTAATGAAAAATTGTAACCTGAAAGAGAAGAAATGGGGTGAAATTAGAGGCTAACGTTTTAAAAATTCATCGTATCCGTAATTGGCACGATGGACAGTGGAAAAATCCGTCACAATTTTAATAAATGTATGTTTTTCATTGCTTAGTTTCATCATCCGTTTCTCCTGCCCTGTTCTGTTCACAGCTAACCTCATTGATTCTAAATATTTGTTCCTTTATTAGGGGCTCACTGACGGTCGTGTTCTGTAGAGCAATATAGAAAAAATGTCCTGTGGCTATTATGAAATTGGGATCAGATATGTGTCTCGTGTACGAGGGGATCAGAGATGTGTTTCGTGTAATTAGAGTTGTTAGTTTTTGAAGGTCAAGCCTGAGTTAGAATCTCGAGGTTGAAATATGACAACCATTATTTGTCTAGATATAGATAATTTCAGTTGGAAGTTGAACAGTGACCACGTTTTAGCGAAATAGTGGTACCGGACATTCGGCACGTTCGGACGTTTATATCAGTAAAACAATAGCCTATCAGTTTAGCCAGCCCTGAAACTGGGGCTACTTGTAAATAAAATAGCCAGATGCCGGTGAAGAAGTGAAGGGGGCAAATCTAAGTATTGCCATATAAGATCACTGGAAATGTGGACAGGATCTTACTACTTACTTTTACTTGAATCAGAACACCGGCTGCGAGTCTGCCCTGGCATCCAAGAGTTGTTCCACTGTAGAATGCCATCCTTGGCTATCTTGGGTCCATTCCTGTGTGAGTTCGAGCCAGTTTTTGTCCCATCTTCTTCTAAAACGGCGGAATCGTCCCTTGGGCTCGAGATCAGCCTTGACGCAGGCGAGCCAAGTTTTGTGGTCCTCCTTGGCGTTTCTTCCACCCGGGAAGAGGCTGGCAGTGAAGGGCTTTCTTGGTGAGCGCCTCGGGTGGGCGGTGTTGGACGTGCCCGTACCATCAGTGTAGCCGGCGTCTCTTGATGATCGCGCCGATGTCAAGGCGATGGTAGCATGATCGACGAAGATCAACGTTGCTCATTCTGTCGGTTAGTCTGACACCGAGAATCCCTCGGAGGCAAGAATGGTTAAAGACGTTGAGATCATGCGTACTTCAGATGCTTTCAGTGTCCAGGACTCGCAGCCGTATAAGAAAACTGATCTGGACTAGCGTGATCCGGGAGTGAATGATGGAGCACCGCTTTAACGTTACGAGCGTATCGAGTACACAGTACATAACAAATAGTACCTATTGAAAGCACAAGTTAGTAGGTTTCGAAGCTTAGGACAGATTTCTCGCTCACCTTGTCGGGGAGTAACGGTGGATGATCCGTTCCTAATACTGGTGGGACCAAGAAGTTGATGCACCACAGTAGAATCATTTCCACTTCGAAGCTTTCTCCCTAGTATCTAAGAGAACTCACAGTTTATATCCGAGCTGTTGATTTATTCTGTTCCTAATTTATTTATTTTCGTTTCCATCACAACTCTTGACCTTCTTTTAATCAACTCATTAAACATTCGCAACGGATTAGCCGAATAGTGTTCCATAGTGACGAAAGCCTCTTGGTCGTGCGAATTGCCGATTTAGTACTCATTAATGTGTACTTTCCTTGTGATCGTAAATCGGTTCAGTCACTGAATAAGTTTGCCAAGACCTGTAGTGTTTTGAAAAAAGTGACAGAATCCGTATCATCTCTCGGTTACCAATTTGTTCTCGCCGGGGTTTTTAATGCTGATTAATTAATTCAAACCTTTGATCTGATATGGTTTTCGAGTCTTTGTCTGAGTTTAAGCTAGTGGATAAGTATCGTCCGTTCTCTTAAATCCATCATTCTGGGAGCTATACCAATATAGATCACGTTCTTTGTTCTCCCAATTTATCTGTTTCGATTGTACATCAAACAGAAAGCGATATAGACCACCTACCAATTTCTTGGGATCGACTAAAAGGAGGAAGGGAAGGGAACGCGAGAAAACCAGGAACGCGTACTAAAACGAGGAAGGCAATACTAAAACGAGGAAGGGCATACTAAAACGAGGAAGGCTGTCACCGGAATTCAAGTCTGCGAAAACGAGGAAGGCCCTTCCTCTGTTTAGTATTCCTTGAGGGGTCGGTTAACTATCCACATTCTTAGTTCACCGTTCCCTTCCTCGTTTTAGTATCATGCGGTGCGTTGGCATTAAGTTCAGTGAGGGGTCGGCAACTATCAAAATAGTAATTCATCGTTCCCTTCCTCGTTTTAGTGCTTTGAGGGGCCGGCAACTAGATTTCTCGGTCCAGCAAGGGGTCGGTAGCTCTAAGATACTTCTAGTGTTTTTTAGAGTACTAAAACGAGGACATTTTGAGAGTTGCCGACCCCTCAAAGAATTTAGAATTCGCAATTACCCGTGACAATCTTCTAAAACGAAAAAAGAAATGGTGAACCTTGAATTTTGGGAGATGACGACCCCTCAAGAAGAACAATTTAAAATTTTGAATTTCCGTCCTCGTTTTAGTACTCTTTAGTACTCTAAAAAACACTAGAAGTATCTTAGAGCTGCCGACCCCTCGCTGGACCGAGAAATCTAGTTGCCCGACCCCTCAAAGCACTAAAACGAGGAGGGGAACGATGAAATACTATTTTGATAGTTGCCGACCCCTCACTGAACTTAATGCCTACGCACCGCATGATACTAAAACGAGGAAGGGAACGGTGAACTAAGAATGTGGATAGTTACCGACGCTGGACCGAGAAATCTAGTTGCCGACCCCTCAAAGCACTAAAACGAGGAAGGGAACGATGAATTACTATTTTGATAGTTGCCGACCCCTCACTGAACTTAATGCCTACGCACCGCATGATACTAAAACGAAGAAGGGAACGGTGAACTAAGAATGTGGATAGTTACCGACCCCTCAAGGAATACTAAACAGAGGAAGGGCCTTCCTCGTTTTCGCAGACTTGAATTCCGGTGACAGCATTCCTCGTTTTAGTATGGCCTTCCTCGTTTTAGTATGGCCTTCCTCGTTTTAGTACGCCTTCCTGGTTTTCTCGCGTTCCCTTCCCTTCCTCCTTTTAGTCGATCCCCAATTTCTTTTGTGCTTGGTATTTCTCTATCGCAAGATAGCTCTACTGCACGTGTGAATCGTAGATGGTTTACCAGGCGAAACTGTGGGTTCGTTCCAGCTCTTCTTCGTAGTTACTTCGGAGTAACTACGTGTGACGTCACAAATTAACTACTACCTGGAACGGTCGAAGTTACTGCGGGACGAGATAATGCGCTTTGTTTCTCATTGCTGCCCCGAGTTCCCTTCTCAAGACGGCTCTTGGAAAGTGAAAGTTAGCTAAGATGGTCGGGTACTATCTTTACAAAAAGTTACTTCGAAGTGACGGTCTTCCTTGTGCTCCTCGTAACTTTGTGACAAGCTGGAACGGTGAAAGTGACTGAAAAGTAACTATGTAGTAACTTTCGGGCAGAGCTGGAACGAACCCTGTAATAAAGCTCATAGGGCTCTCTATGTTTCTACCCTTACAGCTTTATTGTCTACGATAAAAGTTCCTTTTAAGCTACTTCAGGTTGGATCTAAATTTGTAAATGATAAGAATTTTTTGAACAAATATTATTTTGATATTATATCATGCATGAAGGAAGCTGAAAGGGTGGTGGCTGTTCCCGAGGAACGTGTTGAATTTTATACGCGGGGGATGACTGTTAAAGTTCAGCTTTCCTTCTGCTTTGTATCAGGAAAAATACCCACCGGGATTTCGCTGCCTTCACATCTTGATCGTCTAGCTCTGCGCACTGTTACTTGAAAGTGTCCATACATTAAATAGTCCTTGAGCCATAGCTGACTGGGAAACATATACTTAAACAAATGACCAAAACCGGATACGTTAGCTACGATCCTTTGGCAGCGATATTTGCCCTTTTTGGCAAGGTTCACTGTTCGTCGGACCTGCAATCTCGCAGGTTCGTTTCTTCCAGTCCCGACGTTGTCCCTGGTTCACACTGCTTGTTTGCACACTGCAATCTCGCAGGTTCGTTTCTTCCAGTCCCGACGTTGTCCCTTGGTTCACACTGCTACGTCGTATGCGACACGATTTTTTCTTTGCTGTTCCGACCTGCGACAGAATCGCACGGATGTTCTCACCACCACGCAGATGCAAAAGGAAAACGAAATTTTTCGTCGAGAGTAATCTGCAAACGGACAAAGGAGCCCTTGGGGAAACGACCTCTGAAGATGTGGGGAGATTACACTTCTAAATACCACCCAGCATTAGCAAATTTTCAGTCAAAACATATAGGTCATCTTGTTCAAAACAGGTTAATACAAGTTAATTCAGAAGATATTTTGCATTCAGCCATCCTAGGATTACAATCTGCACAAGGTAGAGCAATTTTTAGTCTTGAAAATTAACTAATCTTTGTTCTTTCTTTTCTTTCCCTAAAAAAATCGCATGCGTTATGTCGGATGAGTTGAAATTTTTCAACGCATACGACACTGCGACAAAACGCACAGTTCTACGTCACTTGTCGTACGATTTGTGTCGTATGTCGGATGACGCAGAATTTTGCGCGAAATCGCAGCAGTGTGAACCATAGGTAAGAAAGGTGTCGCCGCCAAAGCATCGTAGCTGACGTGTCCGTTTTTTAGCCATTGTTTGAAGTCCATCCATTCCGTAGTTTGACTCTTGTCAATGCGTACTTTCAGGTGGGATCCTGGCCATTCTTGGCTTTTTCAAATTCCCTTTCCCGTTCTAGCCAAGGCAGTACTCTCTCTTCACGCTATTTGCGCTTAACCCATGGTTCACACTGCTGCATCGTACGCGACACGATTTTTTCTTTGATGTTCCGACGTGCGACAGAATCGCATGAACGTTCCCACCACCACGCAGATGCAAAAGGAAAAGAAAATTTTTCGTCGAGATTATTCTGCAAAAGGGCAAAAGCCCTTGGGGAAACGACCTCTGAAGATGTTGGGAGATTATCGATCTGAATACCCACCCACTTATAAGGAAATTTTCAGTCAAACCCTATATGTCATCTTGTCCAAAACAGGTTAACTAAAGTCTATTCAGAAGATATTTTGCATTCAGCCATCGTCGGATTACAGTAAAAACAAGGTAGAGCAATTTTTAGTCTTGAAAATTAACTGATCTTATTTTTTCTTTTCTTTCCCTAAAAAAATCGCATGCGTTATGTTGGATCAGTTGAAATATTTCAACGCATCCGACACTGCGACAAAACGCAAAGTTCTGCGTTGCTTGTCGTACGATTCGTGTCGTATGTCGGATGACGCAGAATTTTGCGCGAAATCGCAGCAGTGTGAACCATGGGTAACAGTTTCCACGTGGTAACACACAACTGTCCTTTATTCATACAACAGGGACAGTACCAGGTTTCAGGTCTACTTTAATAATGAAAACCCCTAAGTGCAGGCAAAGAGTAAAAAATCCGGAAATATAAAGATGGTGGATGACGATTACAGTCAGTTTTAGTATTTGCCTCTTATTTTTTCTAATTACATTGGCACTGCCCCATTTCGTCTCAGGGCGCTAAGAAGAATTGTTCTGGAACAAGGTAACGCAGCTGAGGCGGTCTTTGTGAACCGGGAGTTAGCTATTACACGTACGAAATAGCTATTCGTCGCTTAGTGTTTTATTTGAGCCGGACGAAATATATTCTGGGATTAGTGTCGTTTCGAAACTTTACAGTCGAGCTTTCGACGAGATCTCGTCGTAAAACTTGGGACGATTAGAGTTTGAAACTTTTGAAAACATACAACTTTTTGGATTCGCTGAAGGCTGTTTTGTCAGAACAAGTTTCAGGTTTGAGCCATCTGGGCATTCCGCTAAGATGGATCGACCGTAAGAAGGGATTCCAAGGATTTAAAATTTCCAAGTCCAAGACAAAGGACAGTCGGTGAACGTCGTCATGTGGAAGCTCATTCGAAACTCGATGGGAATCCGCAAGCGTGCCGTTGCAACTGTTCTCGAATGACTTCTCAGCAAACATGCCAAAGATAGGCATGTTTGGCCCCTCTTTCACTCCAGAGTAGGATTTTGGAGTCTCGGAACCCTGTTCTTACTGTTTTCTGCTGAAGTTTAGGCCTACACAATTGTAAATCCCAACAACAAGGAGTGCTGGGATTTACAGTTCATTATAAAGATGTTAAAAGACCCGTCGTACCTAGAATGCCAATACAACCTGCTCCGTGACCCGAATTTCATGTTACATTTAACGTGTAAATACTATAACGTATAAATTAGTATTTGACTAAAAAAAAAAAAAATCAAAAGCTCAAACCTACTTTACACCAGATGTGAAGTAGGCTCGAAAATATTAGCATTTAGTAGTAGAATATAAGTATTTATATACGTTAAGGTAAATGTTATTATAATGGGAGCTTCATGAGATTGGCGATGGAGAACAGAGCAAGATTTGTTGAGTAGCTGTTTGAGTGTTGTATTCAGTTTTTTTCTGGTCCAGAGAAAATAATCAGATATTTTGCAGTATTAGAACATAGTAAAGTTTTTGGGGAAGTGTTTCCGCTAATCTGTGCTACGGTGACTGACCTCCGAATGATTCGTGAGCAGGTAGAAATGGCGGACTCGTTGTCTTAAAGGGTTGATTCTTTGTTATGCTAGTTGCGAATAATTTTGGTCAATTTTGTGATTTTTTTTTAGAAACAAAAGGTACCGTGATGCTGACAATAATCATTCCTGTCAACTGGTTGTTGTTCCTCCCTTGCTGTGCACAATGTGTTTTCAGTCCGACGCAAAACATTTTCAATCAATTTGTTGCCTCGAGGTTTGCAGTGTAGTAGAAAGCTATATTAATTTTGAGGTAAGACAGATAAGATGTCCGTCTACTTCTGAAAACAAGGTTTGGTGAATTTTACAGGTTAAGTGAAAATACCGGTTGTCCGAGTGCTACCGCGTTTCTCATCGAGGAACTGTAGTGCGTTGTCAATATCCGTTGGTGAAGGCTCTTCTCCTTTGCAGAAACTAGGCGTTTGTCTGCTCTGTAATCTGCAGAAGTCTTTGCTAGAGGCTTCGAATCTTTGCTGGTTGTTCTGGCTGGGCTGCACATGAGGTTGATACTTTCAATTTGACTGTCATGGGGAAATTTATGTTTTTGTAGTTTTTCACCAGATTGAGTCTTCGTTTACAGTTTGGTGTTTGGTATTGTACTGACGTAGATCGTTGTCATTTTGAACACTTGAGTTGCGTTTTCAGACACTTGTGTTTTCCCCGAGTTTAGCAAAAAGCGTTTTCAGTTGCCAGAGTCAAACACTGTGTTACTGTGTTTACGTTTGAAAGCGTTTTAAGCCTCCGTGTTATGCGCGCGTTTAACACCGATTATCCAGAACACGCAACTCTCCCGAATAGCAAGTTACGTTGCGTGTTTAGGCGAGAGTAATCACCGTGGGATGAAAACGGGTTTTGCACGTTGGTGTTAAACTCCGTGTTAAACTCGTTGTTGTCTGAAAATGCAACTTTGAACAAACGTGCTCCTGCCGCATGCCGACTCTCAGAACAGCGAGCTGGCGTACGTGAGGCATAGCAGTGTGACTGCGTCCTGACCGGCTCACCGTGTTCGCGGACCTATCGACTTCAAGAATAGCAAGCTGACCCTTTTATCGATGACGGATGCAATATTGGCAAGTGCGTAGGCGGGCTAGTGCCTATTGAATGTATCGGTAAATTGTATGTATAAGTACGTTTAATGATCAGACGAATCTAAGATTAGTAGTGATACTGTACAGTTGGTGTAAAGTGCCATATTGTTAAAGTGAGGATTATCTATGGATTAACATCGACTTGAAGTCAAGTGAGTTATAAGTGAATTGATTAATAAAGTACGTTGTAACCCTAGTTTGTTCAACTCTACGAGACCTAGGAGATAGACCCCACGCTACCGGAACCAAGTATACCTACTCTCTCTTCTACCGTATTGCAGTATTGTGTAGTTGTTTATTTTTGTATGTTGTTAGTTTATGTGGCCCTTGTTGGCCGTTAATGAGTTAAAGGGGTTCGAGTGGGCCTGAAAAGGGCCAGAACGGGCTTGTGACCTGCCGAAAAACTTGACAGAGCGTCAGAGAAATCACATGTTTGAACACTGGAATATAAACTATCTAGCTTGACTTGTGCTTCAAAATCTGTGTATAGTTTCAGTGGAGTTCGTCCGGGACCTGATTGTAAGATTCTGAGTTTGGAGCTCAGAATCTTGCTCCAAAACGTCAAAATAAATCTTAATCTTGACGTTTTCTTTGCAGGTCTAACGCCTTGTGACATTACGTGTTGGAGGTGATGACTGCCGTTATGCCACGACAGATGTGGAAGATAATTTCTGTTTTAAAATATGGAAATTATGTTTCTTTATGTAATGTCACACTGTATTGATCGTATCATTTTCACAACTTGAGTGATTTCTGTTTACTTCATCACAATTACATTTTCTTTTGTCACACTTACACTGTTAGAAGTTTGATAACATGTAGAACCATTATGGCAGATGCCGAGAGAGTATTTGTATTATGACCTTTTTGTTTTTGCGAAAATATAGCACTTGGACGATTCATAAGTGAAGGACAAAAAACGAGATTTTCGCGTTTTTTATTGATGAGCGAATTATCCCTCGAAGATGTTGAACGAGGGAAAAGCTTAAATTTCGGGTGCACTTTCGGCACCGTCTTCAACGACTAACAAACTAGACAAACTAAAACAAACTAAACCTAAACTTTTAAACTAAAACCAATTATTTACTAATTTTTTTAACCAAAACTAAAACAACGTAAGAGTGATGTGGAAATTGACCAAAAATCGATAGACTCCGAAAATCTGTTATTTTTTTCCTTCCCAACATTATAAATGAGTCATAATATAAATATTTTAGAGGCATTCGTTATAACGTTTGAAGTTAGGATGTAGTTGGTGTAGTCTTCTGCAACGTTGATTAGTCTCCACATGGCTTTCAGGCACACTTCCTTGATAGGAACACTCCAAGAATTTCAGAATAATCTGTAATAATACAGTAATTTCACATTACGCAGATTTTGGAAAACCTGCCGTATCCTTATAGTAGATCTGAAGGCTTAAACTTGAAATTTTAAGCCCTAGCTGTTAGCGCGCTAGAATCGAAATTTGCCTGACCCCCTTGGGACGCAGGTTGCGTAATGCCTAAGATTTGGTTTGGGGCGGGGGTTAGTGTCGTGACCCTGTAAAAAAAAAGAAAAAAAGGCAAGGTAGACGCAGGTTCAGATGGGTACTTAGAGAAGTCTGGGGTATGTTATTGAAGGATGTGCGAAAGCACCAGGATAGCCTGCCCCCAACCGTCAATTGTCTCTGCTGAGGGCAGAAAATAGAAGATCAGCACCGGCAGTAAAGCCCGACAAGACTGATGCTAGTACTTTTACCTTGCCTTTACCCTTTTACGTCGCTCTGTGACAGACCTCTGCAGATTTTGATAACACGAAGCATAGTATCTTGAAACGCAGAAACCCACAACGCCATAATCCCTTCGGCTACCCTCTACCACTGGTCATTCGCGAAAGCGAAGAGAATCCTAGGAGAACAGCTTTCCTGCTAACATGAAGAATATCAAAGGCTCAGCACATATGGTGTTATAAGGACCAGTCCTACCTATAAGACAAACCCAAATCCACCGTAAAAAATTGATCGGCCTATCTTGTTCCAGAGCTTTACAATTGCAGTGTGTGCAGTGTAGTGCTGAGTAGCCTACTGTTTCTGAGAAGCTGATTGGTCAGGAAGAAAAATTATAACAAATTCTTCTTGGAGAATGGCAAAAAAAGTTTTCGTCTTCTGTAATTTCTCAAAAGCTAAGTTTTGAAGCAGTCAATTATCTTGAAATATCTTAACAGAAACAATTGTCCTCGCAAGAGAAACAGATTCGCATTTGTTCAGGGATTTCAAAGGGATTATGAATTATTGAATGAATGCTTGAATACCCAATGAGCTGTATGAAATACATAAATAAAAAGAAAACTGCACTTAACAGTACGTACTCAGTACTTCATGCTTGAATACCCAGTTAACCGTACGAAATACATCAGCTCTTCCCAACTATCGGCGTGATTGGTTGACACAGAAGTAGAGTTGTTGAGTTTGAGTCGTTACGGCGACGTTTTCTCGTTCTTCCTGAGGATCAGTCGCGTGTTTTAGACTTGGGTCATATAGATACATAATAGAAAGAAAAATGCAGTTAACAGTACTCATTACATCACTCTTTCCTCTTATCTAGTGAAAGCACTTCTAAACATTGGCCTGTCTTGATTATTTCATTTTTGGTCTCCGAAATATCAAGGAAGTTCAAACTTATTAAGAAAATGTCCCCTGGGATCCGAAAGTTACATTTCTGCAGTTCCCAGCAGAAAGTCTACAGTTTGAGGTATTACGAGACAAAGCGTTATTTGGGAAAGGGTTTAATTTGTGGAATTGGGCAAAAACAAATTTCTAATTCAAAATTCACAAATAAAATTGCATATCATCACTAAAAATATGCCTAAATTTCTACCACCAAATTTTATTTACAGTTACCCTCCATAAAACATACCTTTTACAAAACCGAAAGCAAAATGATTTCATGGTTCGCCTTTTACCATCATCCTACCAATTTCCAAATCAAATTACATCTGTATACATCCATTCATCTTCTCTCCTTATTTTTTTCTTTCTCTCCCCCTTATTTTTTTGTTCTCTCCCACTCTTTGTTAAGCATCATCATAATTTTCTCTTTACTATCCTCTTCCTTTCCAAATAAAATGACAAAATATTACTGTTGTAAATGCTGTGGTCGTTGTTTAAGTGCTTTATTAGTTCTTCGTTAACTTCTACCGTTATTACCAATCTCAATAATTTTGGCATTTCTAATGTTACAATTAAAATTAAAATTCGGTTTATTTATTCATATATAACTTTTACAAACAAAAACAGTGCTGGACGTTTCCGATCTACGTTGTGTGCCCAGAAGGGAAAGTGAAAGAGTGAGAGTGTGGTCTCCAAGGATCTGTAATATTCTGTAGTTTAGATCTGTAAGATTTCTTTAGTTTAGTAGATACCGTAAGTGGAGATTTCCGAGAAGTAATCGGTCCGTAGCAGTCTCTTTATTTGTATTTGTACAGTTCAGTTTAATAAATGTAAATCTAAAACCTTGAACTCACACAGGGGTCAAATTCTAACCCGCAGGTGGTATATCATACGATAACATCATTATACTATGATGACGTCTGGAAATACGATTCCTTCGCTCATGCCTCGGGCAACAGCTTAACTCGATAAACCGAATTTTTAACAATTTTTAGTTGGGTTGATAATTGACTATTTAATTTGACAGTATCGAATTTTCCAGGTCTCATTCTAACCCCGCAGCTGGTATTTCATACGATAACGTCATTATACTATGATGACGTCTGGAAATACGATTCCTTCGCTCATGCCTGGGCAACAGTTTAAATCAATAAACCAAATTTTTAACAATTTTTAGTTGGGTTGATAATTGACTATTTAATTTGACAGTATCGAATGTTCCAGGTCTCATTCTAACCCCGCAGCTGGTATTTCATACGATAACGTCATTATACTATGATGACGTCTGGAAATACGATTCCTTCGCTTAGACCTCGGGCAACAGTTTAAACCAATAAACCAAATTTTTCACAATATAAGTTGGGTTGATAATTGACAATTTAATTTGACAGTATCTAATGTTCCATTTCCAGAAATTGGTAATAAGGAAATTGACAATGTTGTTGGAATGACGGGGAAGAGGATGGGGTTGCTTGAGAAGTACGGACTCGCTGTCAGTAAGGCTAGTCCCTGTTCTGAAAAGTGATTGGTGACATCCGCGAGGATTGACTAGCTTTGTTCATCAGTTCAAAAGACTTGGCACCTTCTCCCATTTGGAGATGTTAGAGTACTAAAGTGAAAATGAAAAACAAACACTTTCGCCTATATTTATATTTGTTAACTCTGTATTATATATACGTCAATAAACAGCTCGCGAAAACCCTCCTATAAACGTACTTGTCAGAACACGCCTTGTAGCTGGTAAAAATTGCGAAAAAACAACCTCAGTAGAGAGGGGTCAGCTTGTGACTGTGTTTCCTCCTCAGTCATTTCAGCTGTGTGAGCATATTTGCGACGTTTTTGGTGCTAAATCTAATGTTACTAAAAAAGACGCAAATCAATTTACCGCGCGATACTAGGCATATTTTCATTTCAGTGATTTCTCAACCAATTTACATTGTTAATCTTTTATTATACTTTTGTGCTAATATCTGAAGTATTTTACGAAAGAAAGCGATATTTACCACTGTAAGTAAAGGTAAAACCGAACGGTGTATGCTGGACAAATTCTGTGATCCACTGAGGACCATACCCACCATATTCGATATAGACCTAGTGGTCTATACTAGAAATTTGTGAATAGCTCTTTGATGGTGTCTAGGAAAAATCGACAAAAATACGAGATGTGGACATAATCTGATAAAATCTTTTGGTATAATTAAAGTAAAATAAAAAATAACTGTAATACAGTAGTGGGAGCTTGGAAAAAAGCGATCCAGTATACACAGGTCTCCCCTACTATATTTTTGTTCTATGTATTTAGCTTTTAATGATCATGAACAAGGCCAAAGCCCCCCTCCCCAAATGGTGCCTCAACCTTAATTCTGAACTATTTCGGGCATCTCTTGGGGATAACCGGGAAGAGGCTGCCTGGAAACCAATCAGCCTAGGTTACCTGAACTGGTACAGGAGTCTTCTTCCGCGGATAGTTCACGTGAGCCTAATTACCGTGGATGGGATAAGTTCTGACAAGCTATTGAGGAACGTAACAGGTCTGACCTATAGCTGCCCATGTACTTAGAGCTGTTGCGTTCATTCTGAGATGAGACTGGAGATGTAGCTTTTACGATCCCAAAAACTTAGTTACGGATACCTTTGACTTCCTAGTTTGTCCGTCTGTCCCTCTGTTAGTGCGACAACTCTCGAAGTGGTTGAGATATTTTGTTCGAATTTCGGTGTGTTGGACCTTAGGAGAAGAAAAATGTCAGTAGGCTGATGTAGATGGTCTCCGTGGCCTTATATTAAAGGGTGGGGAGTTCAAACTAAGAGATGAAAAAGTATTTGTTCCAAACCAATGAGACAGTTGACTTCGAGACAGCGAAAACTTTGTTTTCAGGCCGGAGTAAAGTGAAAGTTCATTCTGGAATCGATTAGAGCTTTAAAATGGAGGTAAAAATACACGTTGAATTCATACATTTTTATAATGGTGTCAGCGGATTGGTCTTTGCCGTAATCGGTTTCATTATTTGAAATTTTCGGAATTTTGCTGTGATTAGCTTCTGCGGGTATAACATGAGCATCAGGACCGCTAATTGAATCCGGTAATGGGCATAGAGCGTTAAACTGGAAACACGGAGGTTCGGAGTTCGTCACACTCGGAGCTCACAGCTTTTTGCTTTTGCTTGATACACATTTCTTGTTCGAGGTTTAGCGCTGCTAGGTTTAGTCTCATAATTGTTCGGTACGGGAGAGATTTATTAGTCAGATAGATTGATTTAGGAGTTGAAATAAGTTCTTGTTGTTTTGAAAAATTAAAAATAAAACAACAGCTGAAAGCTCATTAGGCAATTGCAAGAGTAGTTATTTATCATCTAAGGTTCGCGAGATCAACGTCGGTTGGGTCTTGCCGAGAACCCCTCCCTAAAACTCCATCGAAGTGGCATGATTCGGTCCGCCCCGATAAATTGCAAAGCTCGGACAGGCATTATGACATGCCCTGCGCCTCAAGTCGCCCCCCCCCCCCAATATCGCAGGATGCGATCTAGATTTCCAGGTGGCAAAATCTGATAATAATAATAATAATATAATGCAAAAATAAGGCACATGGCCTCTACAATGACTATGATCGTCCCGGCTCCAACACTTGAAGTGTGCAAAAAGATTTTAGGGACCCCCTTCAGTGCCAGGATTCAGTTTGGATCAATAAACCGTACATCTCGGGGATTTTTATCTTCCTCTCCACAGCGTTTAGCCCCGATTCCTCTACCCTAAGCATACCACAACGTTTCCGCACCCCTCAGTGAAATGCACGCTGAAATGCAAACATTAAAAACTCAGCGTGCGGCGTTAAGTTTTATTTGCTTTGGTTATAGTAGTTAGAAGCTGCTGCTGGGATGGTGTCGAGCAGTATACCGAAGCTGACTGCAAATCATATTTGACAGTGCAAAACGGATACGTCAACTGAATTTTGTTTGAGCCACGTTCCGGCCTTCTTGGCAAGGGTCCTCTTCAGGGTCAAGGTGGAAAATTAACTTGTCAGTATAGTCAGTATGTCAATATAGCTCTAGGAAAATTCAGCTGACGTATGATAATAATTTATTTGTAACCCACTTTCCTATATAAAAAAGGCAAGCGGAGAAAAATTACAGAAAAAAAGAAGAAAAAGACAAAAACATATGAGGTACATAACCTTTATCTCGGACAGAAAGACGCGGATAATACTATGGTTTGGACCTAGGGATGTGAATGCATTACTTGTTAACTTACCACTAAATAACTCAAAAGACTGAAGAATATCAATGGCACCATACTTCTTAACAAAATACGTGTAGTACGGTACGATGCCGGAAAGTAGGCTACAGTAGAAATTTGTAGTATCTAAAGTAAGCAATACGGATCTGGCGCAGATCTTTCTTATTTAGTAGCGAATGCAACCCAGTTAAAAACAAAACAGAATAGTCACAATATGTAGAATACATTTTGGCTAAAGTTTTGCGTGAATACTTTCCACGGTTAGGTACAGTTTTTTCGTAACCATGCAGTTTTCAGCTTTTCTTTTACAATCTCTTAAAATCTGAACACTGAAACTAAAATCTAAAAAGAGTTTCAGAACTAGTGACTTCAGTGAATGAATTAATTTTGATTATTGAAAACACTGTTGTATATTTTCTTTCATCAACATCTTAACACAAGCCAACATTATTCGCAACTAACAGAACAATGAATCAGCTCAATCAGCCCTTTCTGGCAATTAATTTTATTCATTAGTTCCTCTCGCTAATGAATTATTCAGTGGGTAAGACAGCATACGATAAGCTTGGCGGATACGCCTGTTCTTCTTTAAAACTTTGTCGGTTTGTAGGCAGCTAGACCCGATGAAAAATGTCCGAGAATTAGTCGTATGGAGTAGTACAAAAAAGTAGCATGCAGTAGTAACTGTTGCTACTACATGCTATACTAGCAAACTGGATGCTATCGGATACTATTACATAAGATTAACCCAGTCGGAGGCATGTTGATCAAAGTATTCCATACTACTACATATCACTAATCAAAATATTCCATACTACTACATATCATTCCATGCAACTTTTTCGTACAAAAATATTCCTTGAGCCCAAGCTAACAGTCTCATAATTATATTCATATAATATACAAAAACGGATCCGTTTTTTGTAAATTCTATGAATATTTTTCGTACAACTACCATACAACTACACAGTCAAAGAATTTTTCATCGGGGAAATCACATAAAAACTGCAAAAACAAGTTTTGAAAAAAAACATACCAACAAATATTCAGCTTTTTTCATTATTCATATACCAGCTAAGATTTGTTTTAAAGGAGTATCATCCCTATCTGTATGACTTCCGTTAACATTGCCTGCAGAAAACCCGATCCAAATACGAAATAGTGTTTCCAAGCTATGATTTTTGCTCCATTTTGCATCTGTCCTTATTTCATTACCGCAATTATAGAAATAAATAAACGTCTTCAATTAACCCTTCTTCTGGAATATTTTTTAACCAGTTAAGCCCAAACGTATATCTAGAAGAAATTCAAGTACAATATAGGCTACTTCTGGGTCTCGCCGCTAGATATTCCAACGAGCGCACTTTGTTTTTACTGGCGAGTGTGGTGGGGGATGAAGACATCCCTTTGAAGAATTCTTCCGATTAACCGCTTTATTTTTATTTTAACTGTTTGTTCTTCAGCAACAATCAGTGTTTTAGTAATTCGGAGAAATAGCTGGGGAAAGTGGAGTACACTTACGGAAATACATGGTGACTTATCCTGCTGTTACGGCAAGGAGTACGATCGTCATAAATTATAAGTCAGTTTGTAGCCATCGTTCTGTCGGCACTTCTTGTCAATGATTATCCGAGTGATTATCGTTCGTGCATTTGAATTGGGCTACGTTTGCAGAAGACGTATCCTTCTCTAGTTATGTGTATTTTATTCCCGCCTTGGCTCATTCGTAATGGCCGAACAAGTATGACTTCTATTACACTAAACAGCTTAAGCTAATTCCGGAAGTAATGCTCATTGCATTCCCCAAATGATATAGTAATCTGCTTAAGCTGCAGTTGCAAAAGCTCTTGCGATTTAGCGAATGTTTAAGGTTAGTAGTTATCCCGTAGTACTTGGAGCTTGGTTGCTTCTGGGAAATGGAGGGTGTAACGACAAGTTACATGCTGCACCATCACGCTTAGATCTAACAGAAAGGACTATCAGATAATCAAAATAACAAATTGAATTAAGTGTGAACTGAATGGGCTAGTAGGCTTTGTAAACTGATCGCTGTAAAAAATACAGCCGTGTTTTGCGGCATTTACATATCTTCTCTGCTCTGAGTCCAGGGAAAACAGTACGGGGCCTTTGATTAGCTCACTTGGAACCCTCTACAGACCGCAGAAAGTATTCACAGTACCACCATGGTCCGAGAACCACTGGTTGGAACAGATCAAGACAGATGGTATTAGCAAGAACAAATAATCAGGTAGAGCCTCCGTCATCCTACCTCTGTAATATGACCATGCGGAGTCGAATATTTCCCCGTACCCTGCCCGATACAAACGAGCAGAGGTTAGGAGCTACGCTGCACATCACGTTTCGTAACCTCTATATCGTAGAAGAAACTTTCAAAGTCAAAGCCGATTGGTTCTCTGGGCGCGCTCCAGAGCGGGTCTCCTGCACGTATTGCTCTGCGGTGAGCAACGGCGAAGACGGAAGTAGACGGGCATCAACTTAAACCTGGAGCATACCTTTAGCTCTGCTCAGTTTTGTCGGGGTACCCATATATATTATAGTCGCTGCATGGGAGCAAAGGCGGAGGTTCTATCTGATTATTTGTTCTTGGTACTAGTAAGTAAGTAAGTAAAGTTTATTACTCACTAAGGCTCACAAGAACACATAAGGAGGAAAAGAAGAAAATGGAAAGAAAACATAAGAAAAATACAATAACCAGATTTACCAGTAGGCTAATGCAAAACTAACTGAACAATAAAGATTTCCAGGGTTGCTGAATACTTTGACTAGACAACTTAATATTTTGGGCCTAAGCTCCACAGGGATGTCGGCAAAACGTCCCCGGCTAAAGTAGACCAATAGTAAATATATGGTAATATTTTTTTTTGTTATCAAGATTTACGTCCGGCATTCACGTCGTTATTTACATCAGACTCGGTTATTTACCTCAACGTGCGCCCAAACACCAAGGGTTCGTTCCAGCTCTGCCCGAAAGTTACTAAATAGTTACTTTTCAGTCACTTTCACCGTTCCAGCTTGTCACAAAGTTACGGGGAGCACAAGGAAGACCGTCACTTCGAAGTAACTTTTTGTAAAGATAGTACCCGACCATCTTAGCTAACTTTCACTTTCCAGGAGCCGTCTTGAGAAGGGAACTCGGGGCAGTAATGAGAGACAACGCGCATTATCTCGTCCCGTAGTAACTTCGACCGTTCCAGGTAGTAGTTAATTTGTGACGTCACACGTAGTTACTCCGAAGTAACTACGAAGAAGAGCTGGAACGAACCCCAAGACGAAGTACTAAATCTCGAGGGGTTACCCACTTCCGGGCTCCCGCTGCACACCCTTTCCCCGGCACCGGCCGAAACAAGAGCTGCTGGCCGTAAATTAGGCGATCCATCTTTCAAACGCTTCTAAACATTCTGATTTTAATGTTCTAATACGTGGTAACCGGTACCGACTGGTGTCTATTGGTGCCGGTACCGGGCACTTACTGTAGCATACACTAAATTCGAGAGTGAACAACCCTTCAGTCTATGCTTTGAGACGTCTCGAATACTTTTAAAGCGGATTCCTTTCTGAAGAAAGCTAAAAATTTTAATAATAATAATAATTTTATTTAAACCCTCCATATAAATACAAAGTAAATGTTCGAAGGAGTTGATAAGGAAACAAAAGAAAAAGAGAAATCACACAACACTACGAAACAAAATTAGACTTAGATTATATTATATTAGATTATTAGATTAGATTATGTTTAATACAAAACAAACGCACAACATTTGTCTGCATCACCTGCAGGGAAAGTCCCGGGGGACTTGTTAAATAACAGGCGAAAAACAAGATTCACATCTATTTGCTAATGAAGAATTGGTCCTACTACTAATGAAAATTAAATACTACTACTAACAATACATTTCTAATTACTAAAACAAATACTAAACAAAACAAAAGAAGAAAAAAGAAAACGACTGAATCTTGCTAACTCTTCTGCGAGTTAGAACCTTTTCACTGTGGCCTTGAATGCAGCAAGGTGCGGGGCTTCACGGACTATACTTGGGATTGAATTCCAAACACTCTAGCAAAATTCCTGATAATGAACGATGCACGAGTTGTTTGTCGGATTTCATTAACGATATCCCCACCCCCTTGTTTCATAATTGTGGTAATCACTATTCGAAGAAAAAAAAAATTGCAAAAGAAGAAGGCATTAAATTATTAAAGTATTTGTAAACAAAAATGCTCGAATTATTATCATCATTGTGAGAAAGAAGTTTTATTGCTTTATTCTGTATTTTTTTTAATTCTTTTATAACACGTAATAAAGTTACTTGCCCATAGTGAGCAACCATAGCACACGTATGGATAAAATATAGCGTATAGTATTACATACTATACTTTGTATAGTATGTAATCGTTTTCTATTACATTTAATTAGTTTCTTTTTGTGCTCTATCGAATTTGTACTTCGTATAGTATGTAATCATTTTCTATTACATTTAATTGGTTTCTTTTTGTGCTCTATCTAATTGCTCTCGTTTTTATTCGTAGTTATTTGTTTGATAATTCTATATGTAAAGTTTTACGTTTAATTTTTTTGTGACATTAATTTTTTTTCGTGACACATTTTATTTATTATAACAGGAAATTACTACCTGTCTCTACGTCCATAATAATTTCATCCAATGTCATTTCCAAGATCTCAAACATCCTGTGCCTTTTTACTCGCCCCAGCGGCACTACGCTTGTTCTTACTGATACAGGGTCTAGTGCACACAAGCTCTGTATAACTCGGTCCAATCACTTACTGAATGAATCACAAGCCCCAAGGCGCGCACCGTACTGACAAACATGGAATAAATTAAGGTAACGAGCACGCTCGGAGCTGACGATAAAGGATTTGAACGAAACAACTAAAATTGAACTTCAAATAAATACTTCCACATCACTCCCCCTAAGTTCATAGTTATACAACCATATGATCTTCACTTTATAGGCCTAATCTCTTGCTACTGATGTTTGTCGGCAAGAGCATGCTTTCACCAGTCTCTATGTCCTCAGAAACTTTAGGCCAAAAGAATCGGAAACGCAGCCGTTCTAACGTGGCCCCGAGGTCCAAGTGTTTGTTGGACGACTAGAGCGTATGACAAGCCTTAAATAGTCTCCTACCATACCTCCATGGCAACGGCAATTGAAGATGGCGCTCTTCCCACGGGCGGAACCAGGCATCGAAGATTTTTACAAGACGTTCTGGCTCTGTCACACTTACATCCTCTGCATATGACTCATTTCGAGCCAGACGAGGCTCCCGCTTGTTGCTTCCGAAGAGCTAATTTATTTATCACCTTATTTATTCACTTTTTTCTATCAGAAAAACTGGCACTGTATGTTTTAGGGTACGGTTATAGGCTACATATCATGAGAAACCTGTCTCCTATCTGCTCTTTTCTGCGCAATGAATTGTCTTTTAATATAAAGCAACAGAAAAGGCTTTCGCCTCTAAACAACCCTTAGAAATTAAAATATCATGCGCCTGAAGACCATGGCAAACTTCAAAATTTATGCTTGGGGACGTTTCTCCATGGGGACGTTTTGTCGAGGGGACGTTTCGCCATGGGGACCGTTTGCCACGGGAACGTTTCGCTACGGGTACGTATCGCCGGGGACATTTGGCGCTATTATTGAGAAACTTCAGTTCAGAATTCAGAACCACCGAACCGTTCCTATTAGTCCTCGGTCGTCAACGTTTAATCGAAACTCCTCTTAGATAATTATATTCAGCAGAAAAACTTCCCCTTCACTTCTCTTCAGTTTTGAGAGTGAGAACTTGTCTTTTTTGTACATTAACGTGTGGATTTATTTTGTCTATATTTTATCTCTGGGTGATGAATGCTAATAATGAGATGAGGTGGGGGGTAGATGGAGAGACTAATCGCTGGAGGCACTGAACTGCTATACACCCATTATGCTCAGAAAGTATTGCTTGAACTGTGTACTCCTCGTTGGTTCTTTTGTTGTTATGCTTACGCTTCGTTATTCGCTGTCGCAAACATCTGACCATCCCATTCATTGGCAAAGAAAAGCATGATTGATTAACCCTTTCAACTTCTGTCGGCCACTGAATACATATTGTACTTTCCCTTCGGTCTTGAAAACCAAACAAAAGCACTGGACATTCCTCTTGCTCTTCGTCTGGTTACAGTGGCCATTGTCGATTCTGCGAGTGTGCGGTCGGGAATGTAACATCGCTCCTGGAACGAAGTTCCCCGGGAAAAGTATTCCAGTTTATCGCCAGCCAGCTATTGGTGTGGGTAAATTAGAAACGACGCGCTGTGATTTTGATGAAAGATTGACGTAATTTCTACTCTGAAAGATGTGAAGTGTCGGTGAAGCGATTCCTTGAATTCCAATTCTTTCATAATTAGCCATTAGGCATACCGAATCTAGTGAGTTTGTGTAGTGCAAAGAAGGGTGAAGTGGATGTTCTTGTTGTGCTTCTGATGCCAGTTATTCCAGATGATGATGACATTAAGGTTGTTGACGACGCTGTTTGGATTAAAGGACGTACAGAGGATAACGATTTTGCTGACGGCCTTGATGATGCGTAAGTCAAACATTAACGTTTTCTGCAACTATCCCTCCTCCAAGGGCGGTGTCGTAATAGCAAGTCAAATTTGCATGGTGTGTCCCCAGACAAATGGAGCGACACCTACGACTATCAAATGTTGCACACTGCCTAGTTGTTTTAATTTAGTTATTCATTTATCTTAGAAAACCAGCACCGACGAACCAAAACCATTCGATATTATAAATTTAAAGCAAACACTACTAGGACTATAAACTATAATGTGTCAAAACAACCATCGATCATTTCAGCCAAGATACATTCGCCTTTGCTGACCAACAAGAACTCAAGTTCCCCTTGGGAGTTGTAAGGGCACGTAAACGAAAAGCTAGAGGTCAAAACCACTTGCTATTTCATCCTGTAATATCTGTCCTCCAAAGAAGGTTCGGGAACAGTAACGCAGCTTACAAATGATCGGACCTTCCTGGCCACTAACCCTACATCTGTTACTGTGACTAAACACTCATAAAGAAACTTTAGTTAATATCCGAAAGTCCTCTTACATTTCTGAGGTGAAATTACAAATATCCCATGGATGACTTAAGTCTCCCTAACGACAGAACGTTTGGGAACTTTCATGCCGCGCCGAGTTGCCCGGGCACACCTCGCACCATTTACTGTTCCAATATTCAAAACTATCTGAATATTGTAAAACTAAGCTCTGCTTTCAACAAGCTATCCACAGCTTTGGCTGTTTTAAGGCTTTTCCCAGACCTATTGACTTCTAGCACAAGCTTGGCAAGATTCAGAAAACCGGTTTTACGTATCACTAGCATGATACGCGAACACTCGTCGGGAGAATCTTGTGCATGTAAATTAGCGAATCTTGGCAGGTGGAAGATTAGTGAGGTGTCGTTAGCGGATTTAGAATGTAACATATGAATTTTGGGTCTCCGGTCTATAAATTAATGAATGCAGTTACAGAAGTAGGTTGAATTGGCATTATAGGTACGAAGGGTCCTTTAAAGAAATTACACAATCTAAAGCATGAGGGTAAGCCGAACAGTGTCACACACTGTCAGAATATAACATAAGAATGAGCAGTTCCAGTAGGTTACTCTTTATTATCTGTTATCTGTAAGTGTTGCAGAATAATTTCGCAGTATGAACATTTTTAGCGGGACCTTTCGCGAAAACATAAAATTTAGAGGTTAACACGTATTTAAAATCAGCAGATGATATACAAAGGGTTATATGTTGCTGTTGCACACAGGCTGGTTCCAGGAGACACCAAGTACAAAATTGTGATTTGATTGAAAGTCAGCTTATAGAATCACTCTTTGATATGCCAGTTTCAGTTCCTTTACGTTCTGTAGAAATAATCAGCAAAAAGAGGATTGTGCACCCTTCTCAACGAAAATGGATATTTCTGCATCCTTCGAAAAATGGCAAAAGCAAGTATTTAACATTAATATATATAGAATTTTCTGTTTTGGGTCTACATTATCGGCGTTTGATAACGATTCCTCCTGAAAGTCGCTGGAAAGATTTTCAAGCCCTTTTTTGATTGGTTAGTTACGGTTCGGAGAAGAGGTTATACCAGAAATAAGATCCTGGGGTTTTCAAACTTTTACAGTAATTGATTCTCGCATCCTATCGGTAAGCTTTTGCAACTCGACTCAAAGTCTGACTTTTTGGTTGGTCAATACTGCCAAGTTGACTCGGATGTTTTCATTGGGTAGGGTTCAAATCCTCGATGGCGAGGTGGCAGGCACTTATACTTGCCAATGTCGGCTGGTGAAAACTCATAATATTTAAAATGGCCAACCATTATTTTGTTGTCGTTTGATATAAAATCTTTATGGAAGCTAGTACTTGCAAGTTGACCCGTCCTTCGGACCCGGAGGTGGTCTCACATTTCGCAAGGGTCATGGCACACATTTCCTTGCCCTAGGCCAAAGCGCATAATCCTGCGCCCCCTCCCCTCTCAAAAGTTGATTTTTGATTGACTGTGTAATAGTTCACTTTTGAAACGTAGAAGCAGTTAACATAATCTTATAATCTTTGAACTGCAGTTTTTGTAATTCAAAACTACACTACTTATGAAATTGCATGACATCAATGCCTACAACAAAACCTTCAACAAAATCTCTGTGTAATCTATTCTGTACATACTGTTCTGTACATACGCCCCCCCCCCCGACCGCTGTGCCCTAGGCCATGACCTAAGTTGACCTTATGGAAATCCCGCCCCAGCCATGATATTTGTCGGAGGGCTTATTGCGGCCTCGGCGTATCCTCCTGCATAATTATATTTTCTTGCTTAGAAGAAGTTTATATTAACATGCTTAGAAAAAAGTTCATCTTTTCTTCGTATGGAAAAGTTATCTTCGTATGGAAAAGTTCTCCGCATCCTGTTAGCTATTTCTTTCGTGCTATAGTCATAACCTGTACTGCGAGAGTGATTTGTAGGGTCCTTTAGTTTAGGGTTCACTTCTCGGCTTCTTTCCAGTCCGCTGGTTTGTATCACGTTTAGTAGTAGCAGGCCTACTGTATTTTCGCTCTGAAACGAGATCCGTCGTACCGTCACATCTTTGCTATATGTTTGACGCTAGTCCTGCAGTCTAGGAGTGCTACTATACATTGTGGGGTCGTTTGGTTTATAGTACCCTTCTTATGTCCTGTCTACTCTGACGGCTATTTGGTCCATTTGGGAGCATCAGTGACTGTTCGCTCTGACAGGGGGATCTCTCCCTTCACATCTTTACCATTTGTTTCGATGACATGCAATCGGGAATCCCGGATATTATTATGTGCAATATTATAGTGGTGTCTTTGGTTTAAGGTACCCTTCTCAGCTCCTATCTAGTACACGGGCTGTACTGATTTTTCGCTCTGTCGCGGGATCTGTACTTCCACCACTTTCAGCTACTACTCGGTGCTGCCGGAAAGACCAATTAATCTAGCCGAGCTATTAATTTACTAAGATGCAAAAACGGCGTTAGGGCAATGGATGCAAATTTAGATACCGTGACTGTCTCTGCTGACAGTGATGGATGAACATGTTCCTACAGATTCTCGGAGTCTGTCCGTCCGTAGCCAGTAGCTTTTTTTGGCGTATGCTTGAGCTGGAAAATTAAGTCAACAGTTTTTTTTTTCTTCAGTTGGGTTTAGGTGCCGTGGATGATCTGTTGTGCGAAAAGGTGAGATGTCAAATCCAAAGGCGAGCCCAATAATCCTAAAATATAAACGGCAGGTTTTGCTTTGTCTAACGAAAGGTTGCTATCCTCGGTCTGGAATAAGTGACACTAGGTCTGACTTATGTCAATGGTGTTGTGGTGTTAGGGGTAGATAAAACTGGCATAAAAAGTTGGGAATCGCAGAAATTATAATAGATGGAATAACTAGGGTGGTAGAGCGATTGAGTAATATGGGTACGATGGGTACTTTAAAGTTTCACTGAAAAGCCAACTTACTTTCGTATCTTGGATTTAAATAATTGTTTTGACTTTTTTTTTCGCCTTGGGCTGGGACTGACGTTGAGAATGTGAAATGATGGCCCGACATGATAAACTTCACCCTGAGGCCGAGAATTGGAATTTTCATCCAAAGGTGTATTTCGATGGCTAATGAAGTGAAGCTCAGAAAATGTTCAGTTTCAGATTGCAGTGTCACTTCTGGAAAAAGCCCGCTATTGCGGGTGACCCCAAACAGATTTTTTTTTTCGGCAATAATATATTTCGGCAACACAGAAATCCGAAGAAAAAGTTCCATCGATAAAAATCTAGCGTCTGAATAGCGGAGCAACAAAGTAACGCATTTTCTTCGGGTCTTCAAGCCTATTAAGTGAAGGAGCGGTGGGTTACTATATTGTCGTATCTCATCCCTCTGCGGTTACACTGTAAAGGATTATGATATTTAGCTGGTGTCCGCAGTCACTGATCAGTTTTCAAGAGAGAGGGAGTGGGCAGTTTGAGTTGAGTAGTTTGAAAACTTGCTGAGAATCTTCACTCTTTCGTCTAGAGGTTGGGATGAGAGTAGGGTTCCCGCAAATTGGATGATAAGGCCTATCCTGTATCATTTAACCATTGGCTATATAAAAGAACACTTATCGCATCTTTTAAAGTCCGGATCAAAACCTAGACATGCTAGTCTTAATGCAATCCAAAAACAAAAACGTTCTGCTCTGTAGTGTTTAGTAGTCCATGGGTAGTAAAAAAGAAAATGTGTCACATCAGTTCGTTTTAAAGTCCTTAAAAACAAGACCATAGGTTTCGATCGGATCCCAAAAATCTAACATTTGATTCAAACAATTGGGTCATGTCTTCGCCTTTCTGTCTTCGCCAGATTCCTTGAAGATTTACTGTTAAAATAAGGTTCAAAAATGGATTCAGCATGTCTCCTTGCCCCGATATCGTATCACTAATTGATTGCAGAAACACTTTGAGCTTCAAACAAATTTCCAGTTTCGACCGAATTTGTGATGAACCATTGGTCCAGCAAGAAAACTAAGTCCCTACCCCCTCAATGAATATCTTCTTAGCTTATAAACATACATGTTTTTACCGTAAATTCGAAACCCCCTGCAGACGTACGGACGGACAGACGGACGACTTTTGCGATGTCATAGGTATCCCTCCACTTACGTTTTGGGATCTAAAAATATAGGCACACTGGTCCTAATCCATTCCAAAAACATGAACATCCTGCTTGATTCGGGCATGAAACATTGTTGTCCATCACAGCAACCAATTCCGAGCCCTTACAAGATTTAATGTTAATTATTAGTTTCAGTTGTGATTTATTGTGCTGATTGAAGGAACTTAAAAATCTCAGCGTCGCCGAACCGCATCGAGGTGTTGAGGAAAGGAGTTTGTCACTCGCGATTAGCAACGCGAAGGAAGTGAATGTCTGTGTGATTCTTCCATGGAAGGAAAAGGTTGCTGTTGTCGGGATAAAGTAAAACAAGTTTTTTACAGCGGATTTCTTGAAGTTGCTAATACCCTTTTTAATATTTAGCCATATTTTTAACTTTCCCGGAGTATGGTGCTCTCATCTATTTTTTTGCTTTTGCCCTACTTTCGCCCAGTTTTTTTGCAGCGATCACTTAGGACGATGAATGATAGTAATTCCTCGTGTTTACACAGCACAACTAAATTATTTATTTGAAAGGCACCAGCAACCCCTATCCCAGGGGACAGCAGATGTACGCGGTTTCACGATGTGAATGAACCAACTCCATCTGCCAGATTTACAGTCAAACTTAAAATAATTACCATGAATCTACTATCTGCAAATTCAGTGCTTCAGATCGTATGTCAGCCAATTTTTATCGGCGGAACCAATGTGTTCAATCAGGGGAGCGGGAAACGATAAATAAATTTTGGGTGAGAAGGGAATGTTACATAACGGCGAAGTGATTCAAATAGGGGGAGACTAGCGGAATTAATGAACACGGTATTGATAAGGTTCGTAAAATGAGTCGGTAAAATAAGTTCGCGAAATAATAAAAATGAATAAGCTCGCAGTCATTCGAGTAGGCCTGATTACTGCAGTGCAAAGAAGAACAAATGTATGTATTTTCCAGGCTTAGTGGTTTAAGAACCGAATTCAGCCTGTTACTTCGAAAGATCAAGTTTGGTACTTTATAGACTTAAACTGTAAACTTCTCGTTTTCCCCCTCAGTTCAAATCCCTCTCTGGCAGGTTTGTGTGAAACTAAGCCCCTACTGGGGTGGTTCCCAAAGTCACCACGATCTTATTGTCCACTCTCACAACGCCCACGATCAAAATGCCCACAGTTCAAAATGTCCACGATTCAGATTGCCCACGCTCAAAGTGCCCACGATCAAAATGACCGTGGTTCAAAATATCCACGATTCAGAATGCCCACGGTCAAAATGCCCACTCTGGCCCACACTGATCTAATCACGAGGCCATATATCAGGCCCAGTATATTATAATTGAGATTATACAAGTTCAAAATTATCGCTATTCTATAACTCGGTCTGCTCCTTCCGTTGCTCACTCACCCTCAATTTCAGTTTACTACGGACTGAATACTTCAAACAATTCAATCGTGGGCATTCTGAACCGTGGGCATTTTGAGCCGTGGGCCTTTCGAGTCGTAGGCATTTTGGTGGGCATTTTGATCGTGAGAATTATGAGTGTTAGCCCCCGACTGAGTATTACGATTTTTCATCAGAAGTTTTGTTCACGAACATAGCGAAGAGAAAAACTCTAAAATTGTTTCCTGGCACACAGTGAATTATTCCGCACTTGTCCGTTTTTTTTTCGCCCTTGAATAGGTGCCTTTTTGCGTTCATTTTCAGCAGACCATAGCGAAAGCCAGTATAATGTTGGAATATAACAACAACAGAATTCTACGAAAATGTGGCTCTAGTGGTCATCGCATCAGATCTTAGTAGAGCAAAATAACGCAAGGGAGTAGCGCCAAGACTTGGAAAAAGTGAAACACAGTCGAACAGCAGCGATACTAGCGCTAGTGAACGTCCCTGCTGAAACTCAATCAATCGTGCACCAGCGCTGGCTCCAATAACTTCATATTCTAAACACAGCAAAAAAAAGATAAAACATCCACTGTTTCCTTGATTTGTGCAGATCGCATCTTAACTTTACTAGAAATTTTTAAACCCGGAAGTTTGTCTCGCTTTAAATGCCACAAGCGTAGCGGGCGGCGCTATGAGTATGGCCCGTTGGGAAAGCATGGAAAGCACAGGTCTTGGCGCTACTCCCTAGTGTTATTTTGCTCAGAGCAAAACAACACTAGGAAGTAGCAACAAGATGTGCATAAAGTAACTCACACTCAAATAGCAGCGACACTAGCACGACTAGCGATAGATAACGACCCTACTAAAACTCAAATCAGTCGTGCCAGAGCAAAATAACACTAGGGAGCAGAGCAGAATAACAGTAGGGAATAGCACAAAGTCCTATGGTTTCTATCCATCAGAAACGGGCCTTACTCGGAGTGTCTCCCATGCGCTCGGGACATTCAAAGCGAGACAAGCTGGAAACTTCGAGTACATTACAGCTAAGATGCGGTCTACGCATATAGAAGAAGCAGGGGAGGTTGCTTTTTTTGGTTGTTCAGAATCTGAAGTTATCGGAACCAGCGCTGGTGCACGACTGGTTGAGTTTCGCCAAGAACGTTCTCTTCTCTATCGCTAGTGGTGCTAGTACCGCTGCTACTCGAGTGTGTCACTTTTTTCAAATCTTGGCGCTACTCCGTATTATTATTTTGCTCTGCTAGGGAGTATCGCCAAGCCTTGAAGAAAGTGACACAAACTCGAATAGCGGTGACACTAGTACCACTAGCGATAGGTAACGTCCCTAATGAAAATCTATCTGATAGACTCTGCACGACTGATAGATTTCATCAGTCGTGCACCAGCTGCCACCAGCGCTGGCTCCGGTAACTCCGTATTCCTAACCTATGGTTCACGCTGCTGCGATTTCGCGCAAGATTCTGCGTCATCCGACATACGACACAAATCGTACGACAAGTGACGCAGAACTGTGCGTTTTGTCGTATGCGTTGAAAAATTTCAACTCATCCGACATAACGCATGCGATTTTTTGAGGGAAAGAAAAGAAAGAACAAAGATTAGTTAATTTTCAAGACTAAAGTTGCTCTACCTTGTTCTGATTGTAATCCTAGGATGGCTGAATTCCAAATATTCTTCTGAATAAACTTGTATTAACCTGTTTTGAACAAGATGACCTATAGGTTTTGACTGAAAATTTCCTAATGCTAGGTGGTATTTAGAAGTGTAATCTCCCCACATCTTCAGAGGTCGTTTCCCCAAGGGCTCCTTTGCCCGTTTGCAGATTACTCTCGACGAAAAATTTCGTTTTCCTTTTGCGTCTGCGTGGTGGTGAGAACATCCGTGCGATTCTGTCGCACGTCGGAACAGCAAAGAAAAAATCGTGTCGCATACGACGTAGCAGTGTGAACCAAGGGTAACACACCACAAAGAAATACAACCTCCCCTGTTTCCTCGATATGAGCACACCGTATCTAAGATGTGCTGGAATCGAATCGAATGTCTCGAGTATAGTGGGCGGCATTACAAGTAAGACCCGTCTCCAGTGAATGGAAGGCATGATCTTAGACGGATAATTAGCTGACAAAAAACAGCAACAACAATATCATTTTGTTGTCGCACAAACCCATCCTCTGTTCTGGTCTACCCTCAAGGCCATACAAGATTGAGGCAATAATATTCAATCCTAAATAACAACTACTTCCGAGCAAGGAAGAAAATAACACTGAAAGAAGGCACTCGAATAATTCGTAAGGATCAAGCATGTACGGGTTGATAGCCGATACTCATAAGCATGGCGTTATTAATGGTTCTCATGTGATTCGTCATGCTCTTGGAAGTAATTTGGACCCTCGATAGCAAGGAAGGCGATTGACAAAGGGTCTGATAGCAAACAAAGGCAAGGGAATGTTTGCTATAGTATGTCACTATTTGTGACACTTTGGTGAATGGAAGAGCCTGCACATATCTTTATTAAATCAGTCGCAAATGCAAAATCAAGCAGAAACAACATAATTTGAGGCCGCCTTTAAAGTTCCTGGGGTATGGGCTGAAGATATTTGGACACCATAGACGCCCTCTACCCCTGATATACCAGGAAACATGGAAGAGGGGAGATAAAGGGGTCAACGGAGAGTCGGTCCAGTCGTAACCAATCGAGAGCTGATCCACATCAAGCTAATCCACAGATTCTAGCAATCAAGCTGTTTGACAAATCTTAGCGGAGCTGGAATTTGGAGATCTGGAGAAGCCTGGAGCTTAATAGCCACGATAGACGATTTACGATGCCTTGAAATTGATGGTGATGATAAGAGCCGAAGAGATGTATAAATAAATAAGTGAAAGAGGGAGGAAGTAATCTAGGAGAGATATTGCAGAGCAAAGTGTTCTAGAATGTCTCCAGAACAAGATTTGAAGATTGGGGATGTTTTTTGAAAATAATCAATCCTGTTTGTTGAAAATAGATTTTAGTCAGAAAATCTTGAGCATCGGACTGTATAAAAAAGAGTGAATAAGTAACAATCGCCTGTTTGACCATACTCATTAACTCATTTTCGGCAACAATGGTTTTGAAACTTTTGCTAGTTGGTATACCTTATATTTGTTTCCAGTGTATTTGATGGAAAGATTTTATATATTCCGTACGTTTTAGAGGAAGTATTTTTTGCACGATGAAATATCATTGTAAACTAGAATTAAGGGCTTACGCGCTAGAGAAATGCCATTTTGAGTGAGTGGTTAGAAACCTGCGCAAATTAATGTACTTATAGACCATCTTTCAGCAATCTGTCATCAGTTTTCTAGACTAAAAAAAATTCTTCCTTGAACAAACAGTAACATTTTGAAAGTTACGAGAGATTGACTACTTCAGCATTTAGTCGGTAGCGAAGAAACAAAACCAAAGTGTTGCTCCTGCAAAATTTTGTTGGCGAAGCCAACCAAAGATTGCTGCAACACTTCACGTTGCCGAGGCAACGTAAATCTAGTGTTTTTAGTTCTTTGTGTTTTCTCAACTTTAGCTGTCATTTTTATGCAGTTGATACCACACTGGCAAACATACTTAAGTGGGGGTTAAACTCTTGATTTATAAACGGTTCTGAAAATGTACGTACTTATGAATGTACGTGTTACTGTCATTGTTATTCCGTCTCCAAAAATACTGGACGAGGCATTGCTATTTTAAATATGCAAAGCAGCTGCTTCACCTGCCATGAATGTTCCGAACTAATGTAGAAGTTCCACGTTCAAGAGGCAAGCATTGAAGTTTTTCAGTTCTCTTTTGAAAGTTATCTTTGTCCCTGCCAAAAATCACCGACAACCAAATGTAACGACTTTTGCCAGGAATGTCCAGGAGAGGATCTAAGCAATCATTGAACATGATCGTTCGTTGAATTTGCAGATTTGTGTGTTCTTGGTTGAAAATCTGGGACAAGATGTGAGAGTAAACATGTCTGTTTTGTACACGTTGTTCACGAATATTGAGACAGCCCCTGACAACAGTTGTCACATTACCTCACGAAATGTGACAGCTTTTGCAAGGGACTGGCGCAACGGTCGTGAATATCGTCTAGAAAACAGAGACGTTTACTCTCGGACGTCTATTACAGAAGATCACGATGTTCCTACAGAAATCCTACAGAAATTGTATTTTATGGTTGGTCTTCTTTTTAAATTAATTGGTGGGCCAGAAATAAATTATTTCACTAACTACATTAAATTGCATTTGCAAGTAAGTGCAAGTGTTCTAAGTGCGGTTGATGATGCTGATTATTTCCTAGTTTCTATTTCCTAGGCCTCGAATCTCTCCACGAGGATTGGGCCCAGACTATTCCAGACAGACTTCGACTATTCAGTCTGAGTTATTACATTTATTGGCTAGTAATGGGGGGGGGGGCGGGACTTAAGTAAATATGACTTAATTGCCGGTTGAACTTACCCATATTCCTATGTTCTTCAGTGGATCTTTCTTGCGTTGACTCTCTCAACTTTTCTGGTCTCATTTTGTTGGCTTGATCACTCAAACGCCTTCTCTGTGTGTTTGGCTGAAAGTGTGAATTTATCCTTGATATTGTTACATTAATGGCAACTTCGCTCAGGGAATTGGGTGAGAGTTTCTATCGTGTTCATTTCTTTATTGGATCTAACGAAATGAAATTGCGAGTTTGCGGAGTCGATTGAGTTCCTTCTGGCAATTTGCTTGAATGCCGTAGGGTTCAGCTACATCCAGAACAGAAGGAGAACTGTAGAACTGTGACGTTGTAGAAGAGCAGTTAAAGATTGTCAGAGCTTTTGAAAACATTGAGGGGAAGAGGGGCTGCTTACAACGCATACAGATACTGTTAGTAAAAATTATATATTTCAGTTTATTGCACTAATAACAATAATTTTTATATATGACCCCACCAGAAAGGACAAGACAAGAGAAGCAGTAAAAAAATAAATAATAAGAAAAGGAAGGACTGCTAATAAAATGACTCACGAAATCAGTACCTGTCTACACCACTCTAAAATCAATCAAGCAGTCAACTTTCTGAACCAAATAGCTTAAAAATACAATAGATCGTCGAAGACAAAAATCAAAATAGGCTAATCGAAAAATAACCGTCATATAACCACTTGCAATAAAGAACTCTCCTCTTTTCGTGATTGACTTTCCATTAAACCTTTGTATGATCGTATCAGCTGCTGTCAGTGGTTCAGTTATTTTATAAGTCGAGGCGATTTCTCTACTAATGTACTATCCTTGTTACATTTTAGATATGTTTTCTGTGTTGTTGCTGTGTTAGAGTATGTAATTTAGTTTGTTGTTCGCTGAAGACGGTTGCCGTAAGTTAAGCCGTTCGAACTCATATTTATCCTCGCATACATCTTAAGAGGATAATTAGCTGATCTGCAACAACCGGGAGAATCTCGTTTTTTTTTCATGTATCAAAAAAGTTAAGTGATAAAAAAAAGAAGATTCAGTAGGCTAATTTGTTTGAAATCTTATTCAGTTGCTCCATACCTTTGTAACCGTTTGTCAAGCAAATTTTTTATGTAGGCTAATCATCAGCATTGAAGGCTTCCAATTAATAATAAATAAATCAACAACTATATACACTTTTAGCCTAAAAGCAACGAAGTGTACTAGGCGGTCCAAGTAACCAAGCAAAATCTGGAAATGTATTTGTAAAGTAGGTTTAGGTAAAAAAAAAAGAAAGAAAAAATATTCCTTCAGGCCAAGCTGACTGCGAATCTTATTTGACAGTGCAGAACGGATACGTCAGCTGACTTTTCACAAGTTCATTTTGCAGTTTGAGCGGCTTGAGCCTGAAGAGGAGCCTTACAAAGAAGGGCCGAAATATAGCTCTAAGAAAATTCAGCTGACGTATACGTTTTGCACTGACAAATAGGTTTAGGCCGTTCCTTTTTTCTTACCTTTTACTCCATCATTTTGATCCGTGGATGCTCGTGTACAATCGAGTTTGTGTAAAGTTGCTTTCATGAATCTGGACACCTTCAAACCACTTTTCCAGCTTTCTGTCACGAAGCTGGAGCCATGGCCTCTGGAGTAGCGTAGTAACGCATGTTCTACGAAAGAAGAAACTAAGAAACTATAATATAGTGTTAATTTATATATTCAAAGTACATGCTACATTTCTCAAAATTATGCCACAACCACGCGCTAACCCTTCTCTAAGGCCCTTTCCAAAGTTTCCTGGTCTCTACAGAAAATCATTGATAACTGGACCCAACCCGCGCATGACCTTCTACCAACAACCCTTCTACCTTCTACCCTGTCTCCTGGCCGAGTATAAACAATTGTGTTTTCTTGTGTGTTCTGTCTTTGTTTTTCTTTTTTATTTTATTTCTTATTCTTTGCTTTCCAAAACGACTGCTGAAGAATAAGTTACCTACTTTATTACTTACTAATAGACATAAGTTGCTTCTTTATTTTTTTAATAATTTTTGTTCTTTTATTATTTATTTATTACTACTTTATTTCAGTCCATAAGACCATAACAACAACTAAAAGAAAAGATACACTAGAACAAGCACTGAACAAAAATACAAAAGAACTCTACCCCATGCAAAAGATATCCAGGAGGATACCCTTCCTATGAAACCTTATGGGCATTTGGTGTTAAGTTACTTTGATGAATCTGGGCAGCTTCTCGCCATTTGCCAGCTTCCTCTACCACTCTATCAAGTCGAGTCCACTGGAACCGTGACCCCTCGGAAATGGACTAAAGTTGTTTCTTTCTTTTTACTCGTTTTTTTCTTCTGTGGAACTAAGGGCAATTAAGTATGTGTTCAAGTTGCTTTCATGAATCTGTACAGTTTCTGGCCATTTTGCTAGCTTCCTTTGTGACTAAGCCGAGTCCATTGGAACCAAGACCCCTTGGATAATGGACTTTCTTTTTACTCATTTTGTTGTTCTATGAAACCTTATGGGCATTTGTGCTAAGTTATTTTCATGAATCAGGACAGCTTCAAACCTTTTTGCCAGCTTTATATATCACGACGAAGCCGAGTTCGCTGGAACCATGGCTTCTCGGAGCATTAAGTATGTGTTCAAGTTGTTTTCATGAATCTGTACAGTTTCTGGCCATTTCGCTAGATTCCTCTATGACTAAGCCGAGTCCTTTGGAACCATGACCCCTTGGAAATGGACTTTCTTTTTACTCATTTTTTGTTCTATGAAGCCTTATGGGCATTTGTGCTAAGATATTTTCATGAATCAGGAAAGCTTCAAACGTTTTTGCCAGCTTCGTCTATCACGAAGCCGAGTTCACTAGAACCATGGCCTCCCGGAGCAACACAGACATTAGTTGTTTCTGTCTTCTTACACGATTTTTTTGTTCTGTGGAGCCTTATGGGCATTTGTGTTAAGTTACTTTAACGAGTCTGGACAGCTACTAACCATTTTGCCAGCTTTCTTTATCAGAAGCCGAATCGATTGAAACCATGACCTCATGGAAATGGACTATAAAGTTGTTTCACTCTTTTTATTAAAATTTTTGTTCTTTGGAACCTTATGGGTATTTGTGCTAATTTACTTTCATGAATCTAGACAGCTGTCACGAGTCGAGTTTACTGGAACCGTGACTTCTCGGAGTAACATAGACTGAAGTTGCTACTTTCTTTCTACATGAATTTTTTTGTTCTATGGAACCTTATGGGCACTCGTGTTAAGTTACTTTCATAAATCTGGACAGCTTCTAACCTTTTTGCCATCTTCCTTTATCAGAAGCCGAGTCCATTGGAACCATGACCTTTTGGAAATGGACTCAAGTTGTTTCTTTCTTTTTACTCAGTTTTTTGTTCTTTGGAAACTTATGGGCAATTAAGTTTAAGTTACTTTCATGAATGTCGACAGCTTCTCGCCATTTTGCAAGCTTTCTATATCACGAAGCCGAGTCCGCTGGAATCATGACCTCTGGGAGTAACATAGACTTCCCCGCACGTTCGGCGAACTTCACAACGGGACGCTTCCGACCTTTGAAATCCTCCGATTTTCTGTCTTGGTCTCATGGCTCATTCCCGTCTCGTTCAATGGATCCGGCTACACTTTTCCAGGAACGTCATTAGAGCCAATTAAGTCTTAGAGCGGTGACGCCTGGCCTCGTGTGAGTGATGATCCGGTGAGTCCTTCGAAATTGCTTTCCTGAGCCTCATTGTTCCACTTCCCCGCATATCCCCGTTGGACGTTAGCAAGGTCGCTCAGTGGCATTCACCTATATCTGGGTCTCTCAGCTCTTCTTCCGCCCTCCTTCCCTTCAACAGATTAAAAGGGTAATAATACGCCCTTCGTAAAAAGTTCCTTTCAGAATAGTTATTTTTTTGCCGCTAGATGCGCTAGCATAAAGTAAACCGTTACTTCTTGATGTACGTTTAACCAGGTTAGTTTGACTGTTTTCAATTTCTCTCTGGCCATGTTTTAAACTGTTTAAAATGCTTATGCATCTGTGGGCTCTGCCCAACTCTGTTCTATCAAACTTAATGAAGTTCGTCAATTCTGGCTTCCGACTTCAGTGCTGATTACTGGTTTGCTTTTCCACGGCTAATGCGCGACTCGGTATGAGCCGAAAGCCTAATCGCCTATTCCCCGTTCAGATAACTTATACCAAGATCCAACGCGTGATCGTTATTGTTTCTCTCTCATGTGGCGGCAACACTCTATAAGACCAATATGACGAAGTCCAAAACACAGTGATCCTCAGGAAGAAGGACTAAATGTCTCCGTGACGACTCAAACTCAACGACTCAGATCATGTGTCAAGCAATCACGGCAATCTTTGGGAGCAGCTGTGATACCACTTCTGCTTTTTCCCGCTAGGCACCCGGAGAGGCCGAAGACTTTACATCGGCAAGGAGAGATAGTCATCAAGAGTATTCGGCATTGGATTTATGAAGAGCGTGTAGTTGCGTTTTATTCAGATACCATGGTATCTGATACCACGGTCTAAAGTCGTTTTGCAGTTACTGAATATCTAGCAAGTTAACTGTTTGAGTAATTTCAAATTATCGCGAAAATTGTTCAGCGAAAGAAAATTCAAGCCCCAAGCCCTTCTCCAAAGCAAAACCAAAGTCACTCAGAATGCGCAAACATTTATATCATCTCAACCACTCAATCGAGCAGCAAAAACAGTAGCCGTATCCAAAATGAAATCTCAGCGCCAATTTTTGCAGTTGCCAGAATTGGCATGTACTGTATCACAGGTTGAGTTTTCTAGCTTTAATCCTTAAAGAGTTGAAAAGGACCCTTACCAAGAGGGTCCAAATATCGCTTGAAAAAGATCAGCTGACGTATCTGTTTAGCGTATTCAACTATAAATATTCCTTCAGCCTAAGCTGACTGCGAATCATATTCGATAGTGCAAAACGGATACTTCAGCTATTTTTTTGTTTTTTCCACAAGTTCATTTATTCCAACTTGAGCGGCTTTGAGCCTGAAGAGGACCCTTGCCAAGAAGGGCCGAAATATAGCTATAATAAAATTCAGCTGACGTATCCGTTTTGCACTGTCAAGTAACATTCAACTATGATTTGCAGTCAGCTTGGGCTGAAGGAATATTTCTCAAAGTAGTATTGTTATATTGATTTCCGCCACAAAATTGGCGAGTAAAATACAACAGTAAAGTACATAACGTAAAATCGAGTAATATACAACAGCGAAGAAAACACAAGTAAAGCACACATCACTCAGTGGCACCAAGCGCACTTTCGGATGTGAGCTCGGGTGTGCGGCGGCCACCCGAATGGTCAAAGGGTAGGGATGCAAAAATGATCTGATATGATTCGTATCACTGATGAAGATTGACAGGGGTTGAGCGTAGCCAAGGGGATCAGAATCTCGTAGGTTTCTTGCAAGGCGTTGTATTATAAATATGCAAACAACGCTTCATCTACAAGCGACGGTTATCAGAAGCATAGCGTATGGGGGGGAGAAGACTCACCCCCGAATGTTGAGGCAGTCGGTATAAAAAGTTGTCACGAAGCGTCTCGGTTTTTCGTAAGAACAGCTGTTTTTAAAACAAAGATTTTTTTTCTAAAAATTTCGTCGTTTTTCCAAGAAAAACACTTCCTTTATGCTAAAATTTTTAAATTTTCAGATAATGGTATTTATGGCACTTGAGTTGAGCATACTCTAGTGCCATAAAGCGATCGTAGTGTCTATTGGTCTGACCTTCTGTCGGTCTGACCCGGTTTTTGGGCACTTACGTAAGCTAGCACGATGAAACTTGGCAGGCATATCAAGGACCCGGCCAGATAAACTTGGAAATAATTACTTCCTCGATTTGGCCATCGTGGGGGGAGTGGGGGATGGGGAATCTGGAAATAGTAACATGCATGACCTTGCAACGGATATAGGCAGAAGGTAATACGAATGCAACGGGTAATACGGATATTAAATGAATTTTTAGCGCTGTTAACGTGCCCATTATCACATCCAGATGCAAAAAAAAACAAGAGCTAAAAGATCATATGGTACTTGTAAGAATAGGCGAACTGTAGGCGGGAGTTTTTGCTAGAATGTTATTACAGTGTCCAATATCATTTTATTTTACACTTTTTGTTGTAAAAAAAGTGAAAAACGCAGGTCTGCAACTCTTCTTCCTGGGGAGTTTTGAACCTCTAGGTCCCCCTCCTGTTACCGGATCTGGTCCGGATTTCAAACTGAACATCTGAGACATTTGTTCTAGACACTAGTCAAGTTTCATGCAGATCCGATAACCCATTCCAAAGTTATTCATGTTACCAGTTTGACCGGACATAAAGTAGCATTCCTAGTGATCAAACTAGTGTGATGAAATATTTGTCCTATATGATCAAAGGCGATGCCGGAAATGCTCAGTCTCGAGTGAAACTACATGTCCTATTTCTAGGTCCGATCCTAGGGGGGTTGGGGTATTCTGTAACGTTCTAAAATACTTTCCTTCACCACCTACTTGTACAAGTGCCATATGAGCTCGTAGCTCTTGTTGATTCGTCATTTCGGAATGAAAAAGGATCGAGTACAAAAGTTTTTTTTTTTTTTTCTGTAACGTGAACTTGAGAATGTTTTATGTCTACAAGTTCAAGTTAATCCGATTAAACTTTGAACTTGAAAACTATTACAAATCCTGTTGACCATTGTCTTTTCCAGGTTTCAACCCATTCCCTCTACATCCGTTTGATTTATATTAATAAATATATGGGGCCCTCTATCAAACTACCCCCCCCCCACACACACACACCACGGCCACAACTGGATTGAACAGACAAATATCAAGAATATTTATATATTCTTATTTATTATTCCTTATTTATTCTTGCAAATATCTAATGCTCCTGTTTCAACTGAATCTGAGCGAATTCGAAAAAATTCTGGTAGCGATTTTTTTTAACTCCAACAACGTGAGCAGAATCCGATCGCCATCTTAAAATAACACACGCACATTCTATTTTTTCAAATTTTATCGCTTTTCCGTCATCTGTACTGTCGCGACACACATTCCAATGATTATTCCCAATGATCGATTTATATTGTTTCAGTTACTTTAAATTAAAGAACCTAAACCTGAAGAACGATAAAGCTGAGAAATACTGTACCCCGCCACTGTTAACTAAATCGTTTAATTAACTATTTCGTTTGGCTGTCCTCTGTAGTTTTTGGTCGTTGACGGTCTTTAGCGGAAAAGGTCCCATTCGTATTTCCATGCCGCTTGATCCTCTTCTTCTTCTGGATGGCCATCTCCTCTCAGAATGTCTTTGCTTGAGATGTGTGGCAGTTTGTAACTTCAGTGATACTTTGTTAAGATTTTTGTCACAGCTGAACAACTAATAATATCGTATTTTCCGTCAAGAAATAATTCACACAACAATATTTCCTCATTTTTTTCCTCATTTATTATCTAACGGTAGCCTACTCTTTCTTGTGACAATTTTTTCCCTCCATGTAAAACACGTTTCTCTTCCACTTCTACTAACAAAATACAAAAATTCCTTCGCCATCTCTTCACACTCTCTCTCTTTGATAAGTCTTGAGATTCTCTTCTTGGAGGAATCAATAGAGAAATTGCAGTGTGCCCGACGAAAACGGAAAGGGGCATGAACAAAATAATTTAACATTGTGAGGCGTCGCATCGTATTGGTTGTTTTTAGTCCTAACCGACAGACCAATAAGATGCGAGAACTCTCATTTCCAAGAAATCTTTTTTAGAGAACCATTATTTTACAAGAAAAGAGTCAGAATAATGTTTACCACAAGGACAGGCCCAGAATAGAAAAACGCCGATAATTCGTTCTAAAAGTGGGAAATCCTAAATTATTGCCATTTTAATCTTCTTAACTGCTGATCTTTCCTTTCTCTTTCTATTATAACAAAGTTGTAAAAAAGAAAAGAAAAATAACAACAAAACGAGTAAAAAATATACAATTATTCAAACCTATCTGAGTATTCGGAAGTGATAGGATTTGGGGTTTGAGTCGCTTCGAAATAATTAAGCTATCAGCCACTTACGATGGGGTAAGTAGCTACAGAGAGGGTAGACGTCAGGTCATAAAGCGCTTTTAGTCGGGTTCACTTGGTTCTGAGACTACTCTTCTGTTTTCTCAGGTCTTCCCAACTCTCAGTTAATCCTTGACTATCTGTGTCGTATCAATCACTACGTATTATCAACCATTAAAATAGTACATACAACGTACATATTAATTATATTAGCATTTAGGCACAAAATTATTTTAGGTCTTGAATCAGAGAAAAACTATTTGGAATAGTTGAAACCGTTCCATAAAAAAAAAAAATCGACCCGACACTGAGTTGAACAACCACCAATACAACCGTAGACACAAAAAAAGCAAAACCAATTCAAACACCCCACTTTAAAAGACCCCGTAGTTGAGAAAGTTAGCAGAAAGCCAGCATTTTTTGAGAAAACAAACACACGGATATAAAAAAAAATAAGGGGGTACATCCAGGCCCGTATACAAGAATTTATCTCGGGGGGGGGGGGGTGCCCGTGGGTCGGACCAAAAAGTAAAAAAAAGAGGTTAGGGTTACAGCCGATAAAAAACGATTATTTTTGCAAGTTTCGGGGAAGGGGATTTGAACCCCCTAACCCCCCCCCCCCCCGATACGGCCCTGGGTACATCCAATCTTAATAAAAATGCAGATGATATTTAATTGCTATTTATGTGTTCTTAAACTTATATAATGAGAATTTGGGGAAGCTGTTTTTTTATATTTTGAAGGGATTTTGTAGAAGTCGTGTGCAAGACCCCTGTTCTTCAGGTCTTCTTCTTCCTAATACTCTTCATCATCTTCCGTCTGTTCTGGTTAAAAGGCATGAGCCATCTCTTGGTGGGCAGTAGCCCTGTTTTGCTTGACAATGAAAGTCCATGAGCATGCGAATCATCCGCAATGTCATGCTTAACCCTTTAAGTATCATCGTGTAAAAGTTTCAACCTTGCGAATGTTTTAAATGTCTCCTGTCATCGTTATTTCTGTTCTTGCGTCGTGTTTTATGCCTGAAATCGTGACTGGCGTTGGATTAGGGCGACCAGGTTTTGATACCGACTTTAACCACTAGAGCCGCATTTCCGTAGAATTATTTTTTTGGCTCATTTTACAAGATTAGTGGCTTTTCCAGCTACACCATGCTGAAAATTAGTGCAAAACGAAACTGGGAACGAACCGTGACAGACTAGAATTCTAGGAGAACCCAGCGGGCGAAAAAAAGTGCGCTCGAGTGCGGAATACTTATTCAGTTGGTGCCAGGAAATAATTACAGGGTTTTTATACTCGCCCTGTCCGCGAATAAAACTTCAGACGGAACAGTAGCAATTATCAATTTTGGCTTAGTTACGTATTTGTATAAATGGTGCCAACAGTTTTATTGTGCAACATGCTAATTTCTAATCGTAGCGGCATCATGACGTCTTGTAGCACCTCAGATTAGTCTAAATGTTGTAGTGGTAAATGAGTTGCCCTATCATTTCGGTAAGTTTTTGAGGCATAGCTTCCAATAAGGGAAGGATCTAAGCGAGGAACTTAGTCAACAGGTAAGGGTCAGTCTGTTAATGTTTCAACCACAAATACTGTCAAACGAAGACCCATTTAAATTAGTTAAAGCTTTCCTGGCAAGAGAGTGAGGCAAACAAAATCAGGATTTGTTCGAAATATCCTCATTCAACCGAAGAAAGGTCGAAATAATCTATGCGTGGTTCCCAAATCACCACGATCCTAGAAAAAATTAACCCAGAACAGATTATAAATTTGGTATGTTTTTGTCGGGCGTCGGTCGACTCGTCGGCACATCGGGTTCTTTTTAAGAACCCAAATTCTGCACATATTTGTCGTGCAAGACACAGAAGAAATCGACTTCTGTATGCTTTTGTCGGGCCGAGGTATCCTCGTCGGCACATCAGGTTCTTTTTATACATAAGAAATACAGGAGAAACAAAATTTTGTATTGCCCAATACAAAATTTTGGTTTAAAATTTTGCCCATTCTCACAATGCCCACGCTCAGATTGCCCACGACCAGATCAAATATGCTCGTCTGTCACGCATTTCAAAGTTCTAATAGAGGACTGTTTAATTGCAGCTAATTATCTAGGAGGATTTCCTCATCACGCTAGCTTTGACTGAATTGATTGAATTAGACTTTGGACACGAAGGGAATTTGCTCAGAGCAACACAGGACTAGATGAACTATCACGTTCCTACTCGTACTGAAGACGCTTCTTGGCCAGGAGTGCCGAAATATCACTGAAATAAATCTTAGGTGACATATTAGTCAGCGCCACCAGCTTCAGGGGATCTTATCTGTGACTTTCTGGGCCTTACTTTAGGCTCTCCCTTCCGCTGTGGAATGAGTGGACACATGTGCTTTATGCTGTCCCAGTTGAGAGTCTATGGCCCTTGTTGGTCGTTGAAGAAATAAAATATATATGTGTTATCTGTAGTGTGTGTAGTACGACAAAAAAGATAAATCAAGCATGATTCGAAGTCAGCTTGGGCTGAATTAAAATATTCAAAATATTTGTTTTCATTGAACATCACAACAAAGTTTGTGGTCATCTGTTTTCGTCTGTTCTGTGAGCTAAACTGTAAACTATTCAGAAACGGTCCACGTCTCCATTCCTGGATTTCCTGGTCTGTGGCGTCTTCATTATCTTTCGTCAAGGAATAATTATTTTCCGCAAAGTCTCCTTTCACTTTCGGTAATTGCTAGCGCGAGTCAGCAAAAAATGTGTAAAAAGTAATAGAGGTTTGCGGAACAGCGTCAGACAGGGAACTTCTGGAATAGGAATTTAGCGCTATGTGGTTAAGAAGCTGAAGCACTGCGAATGGGTGGTTCCCAGAATCCCAACGACCTTTTTTCCACTCTCACAATGCCCACGCTCAGAATGCCCACGATCGAAATGCCCACAAGTGAAGTCCAAGACCCCGAAATCGGAATCGTCCTGGAGCTTTCCGAAATGTAATGTCATATTCATCAATCCGGCCTAAGGTCACACTTTCCGTAAACCGCACATGTAAGACCCTTAGCACTTTCTAGCAATAAGCTGAAGTCGGGTTATTGGGAAAAAAAACCCGACAAAACCAAAGTCTTGCTCTCGCAACACAATCCACGTCCAAGAGTGGAAACAACCACCTCAATCTAGACCTCTAAATTCAATTATAGGTTATTTCAAGGTTTATTTTTTACAGTTAACGTTAAAGGTTAACTTTCAACTGAAAAGCCAACTTATTTTTATTATCATTTAAGTGAACACACTGGACTATTTGGATATCTTTCAGCGATTTTTTAATTTTCACTATATACTTTAGTAGTGACATTCAAAATCTCTACGGCCACGGCCTCCCCAAGGGAACTTCTACAATGACGCGGAAAATTTGAATCTGAACACAAATGCGTCCTTTCTGTGGAGTAGTGATGTTGGTGAATACTATGGCATCGTCAGTTTCGCTTGTCAGCCAATCTCAATTGCCGTTTTATTTTTCCTCAACCGTTGTCAAGCATACAACACAGGTATAAGCGCATAGCGGTAGCACAAATTCTACTGGGAAATCCACTATGTGAAAATCGATTCTTCGGGAATAGTGGACCAACGAAGTAACGCATTTGTATCGGGTCTTCAAGCCTCTTTAAAGGCGTGTTCTCGCCGTTCCCCAAGGACTCCTCGGGGACTTCTCGGGGAATCGAAGGGAACGGCGAGAATAGAGGGAGTCACTCAACGCGGACTCACGTACAGAAAACAGCGAGAACACGGGGAATACTTAACAAGAGCTGTAAGCTCATATGGCACTTGCAAGGCTTGGTAAAAGTATGAAAGTAGGAATTCGCCAATTCGTGGGTCTTTTGTGAACATTTGTAAGAAAAACCCTTGAGATAAGTATGAAGACGGACCCTTGGAAATCAAGAGAATGTATCGTTATGTAAAAAAGTTTTTTTTTTTTTGCACCTGGCTGTGATGATGTGCACTTTAAGGGCGCTAGAATGTCATTTGTAATCAAAACCCTAGTGGCAAAAATGACCCTGGGCCCTTCAGGATCATGAAGATGAAGCATGTCACACAGTTTCCGGTTCCCCCATCTAACTCCCCCCCAAAGTCACCGGACCCATTCCAGACTTGAAGTGTTACATCTGAGACACGAGGTCTTTCCAAATATCAAGTTTCACCAAGATCCGATTCCCCGTTCAGAAGTTATAAATATGTCAATATTCCGGATTCTCCCTTCCTCCACTCCCCCCACGGTGGTCGGATCGGGGAAGTGACTGTTTCCAAGTTAGTTTGGGCGGGTCCCTGATATACCTGCCAAGTTTCATCATCCTGGCACATCTGTAAGTACCCTAACTCGCGATCAGCGGACCGACCGACAGACGGAAAAGTGATCGGTATATGGCACTTGGCCGGAAGGCAAGTGCCATAAAAAGTATTTTATTTGTGAACTTGGCTGTAATGATGCGCACTCTAAAGGCGTAAAAATTCATCTGTAAGAAAAACTATTGAGACAAAAACGATCACAGGCCCTTAGGGATCATTGATATATCCCGTTTGGTCAAAAGTATTTTTTTACACTTTTCGGTTAAAATGCGCACTTTAACGGTGATAGAAATAAATTTTGAAGCAAAACAATTGCGGCACAAATCATCTTGGGTTGAGATGTATCGTTTACAAAAAAAGTACTTTTTGACCTGGCGGTTCAGATGCGCACTTTAAGGGAGCTAGAACATCGTTTGTAAGCAAAACCCCTGAGTCAGAAATGATAATGGGCTCATGGGGATCATGAAAATGTGAATTTTGCTTAAAAGTATCTTTCTGAATTTGCAGTCAAAATTGGTACTTTAAGGAATGTTCGGATTTAGAAAGTGGTGGTTTCTAAGCTAATCTTGCCGAATCTCTAATATTCCAGCCAAGTTTCATCGTCCTAGCACTGATGGAAGTACCTTAAATCGCGATCGCCGGAATTCCTGCCCCCTCATCAAACTCCCCACAGTCACCGGAATCAATCCGGTTGTGTACAAAGATCAAGACATGACAAAGATCACCAGAGACATGTCATCTGTTCAATTATCAAATTTCACTCAAATCCGATCAACCGTTCCAAAGTTAAGCATGACTCAATATTCCGGATTTCCCCTCTTGCTACTCCCCCCACGACTATCGGATCATGTAAATTTTTATTTATAAGTCAGTTTGATCGGGTCCCTGATACGCCTCCCAAGTTTCGTCGTGAAAATCCCCCAAACCGCCATTACCGGAATTCCGGGAAACTCCCCTCCACCCCACCCCCCCTAGTGTCCGGATCCAGTTCAAATGTATAAACGATTTATCTAGAGCAGATGCCTGTTCTTCCCAGCAAGTTTCACCGCGATCCCTCCATTCTAACCGTTTCTCAGGATTTCCGGTTCCCCCCCCCAACTCCCCATAGCTGTCGAGGCCGTTCCGGACTTCAAATGGGACATCAGAGGTATGCCATTTATTCAGTTATTAAGTTTCATTCCAATCCGATCACCCGTTCGAAAGTTACACACTACTCCAGTTTTCTGGATTCCCCAGCCCTCCACCTCCCCTAGGTGGTCGGATTGGGAAACTGATTATTTCCAGGTTATTCGGATCGGGTCCCTGATGCTCCTGCCAAGTTTCATCATCCTAGCACATCTGGAAATACCCCAACTCGAAAAAGTTTGACAAAAACTACCTAATTTTCCGGATTCCCCGGCCCACCACTCCCCCCCAGATGGTCGGATAGTGAAACTGATTATTTCCAGGTTAGTTATATCGGGTCCCTGATATGCCTGCCAAGTTTCATTGTCCTAGCACATCTGGAAGTACCCCAACTCGAAAAAGTGTGACAAAAACTACTTAATTTTCAGGATTTCCCGGCCCACCACTCCCCCCCAGATGGTCGGATCGTGAAATTGGTTATTTCCAGGTTTGTTATATCGGGTCCCTGATATGCCTGCCAAGTTTCATCGTCCTAGCACATCTGGAAGTATCCTAACTCGAAAACAGTGGACCGCCCGACCGACCGACCGACCGACCGACCGACCGAAAAGCGATCGGTATATGGCACTTGAGCGGAGCTGCAAGTGCCATAAAAACGGATCTCGTTCGAAAAAAATTTATGTAGTTGACGAAATTAGTCTGGATCCTTTTCATTTTTTGTTTCTTCTATTCTGATTATTTTTAATTAATTCTACATTGCACAACTCCAGCAAAAATTGATTCCCCTCCGAATCTGAAAGGGAGTCTTTTTTTATGATGGTGATGATAATCGGAGCATTCCCCGTCCGTGAGGGCTCGCGAGAATACGGGAAGTGAGTCCCGGGACAAACAAAAACGCGGGGACTCCTCAAGTGGAGTCCTCGGGGAACGACAAGAATACGCCTTAAATAAATAAGTGATGGGTAACTAAATTGTCTTTTCATAGCCTTTTTCGGTTAAACTTTAAAGTGTCAAAACTTAGGCTACACATCTAATTGATTAATTTATGTATTTTTTAACCCGCTAAATGAACAAAAGCGGAGTGTAAACAAAAAAGAAAAAATACAACAAAAACGACAAAATACACAACAAAAACACTTGATTATTTAAGGAGGCGGACAAACCCATGATGAGCTGGGAGAGCCTTCACTGTCTGGGGGAGTTTATCAGCAAGCTCAACTAGCTTTCCGGTTATATCTGGAAGCCCGAAAACTGAAACAAGGTTGCGGTTCCGATACCACGGAGGCAAATACAGTAGAAAACGCGACAACCGAAAGTAATAAGAACGTAACGACCGAATATCTTTTCGCCCGAGGATGGGATAAACACCAGAAAGAAACAAAACTGATGATCAGTAAAAACAGAGTACAATTTAGCAAGGGACGAAAGGAGAGATATTCGCATTTTGTTAAGTTTAGTGACAAACCAGTTTTGCTAAGGTTAGTTGCAACTGTAGATACAGAAAGAGAAAGGCCTTTTCTAGTCCTACTAATTAGAAGTATGTCATCAGCATATGCTATGTAAGAAATATTTACATTCTGAGAGATACACGTAGTTGGGATAGAAGATAAAATGGAAGAGATGCAAAGTTTAAAGATAGAAGGGGAAAGGACAGCACCTTGTCTGACACCACGTCGTACCAGAATTTTAGAATCAGATATAACCCCATCCGTCTTTAACCTCAGAAAAGAATTAACGAAGGAGGAAAACCAAAGAAAGATTAATACCGTGACTAAAGAGGGAGAACAGGGCTTGTGAGTGAATGACACTGTCAAAGGCCTTGGAAAGATCTAAGGCGCATAAATGGAGTTCATATCCCTTTTTAGTCGCGTCAATAAGAAGATTAGCTAGAACTCGATGGGCTTGCTGACACCCTACCCCAGATGAGAATCCAAGCTGATTTTTGCCAAAATGCACACTTGAAAACGAAGGGAGAAGAACATATTCTAACACTTTACTGAGATTGCATGACACGGTTATTGGTCGATAAGACGCGCAATCACTAGGAGGTTTCCCTCTTTTGAGGATTGACGTTACGGACCCACACAGAAAGCTTTTCGGTACCGCAGACGTACACAAGCACATTTGGAAAAGCAGCTGCAAATGTTGAAAAAGAAGCGGGCAATCAACTTTTAAATGGTTAGCAGAAATACCATCACAGTCCAGAGAAATGGATTTAAGCCTTTTCAATGCCTGCTGAACCACAGAGAGCTCAACTGGCAGAATCTGGGTCTGGCTCAGCGATACGGGAAGCGTGGCAGTAAGAAGTTTCGAAAAGACCGAGTGGACGTGATGATTCACTGAACTGAAAATTTGACTATAATAACTATACCACGCACTAGCACTAATCGGGCTTGTACCGGAAGAAACATCCAGTTTCTCAGAATTAATTACCTTTTGCCAATCAGATTTACTTAACGGAAAATTCGATATTTTGGATTTAGTAGAACGTAAATATTTTTTGTATTCTAATTTTGTCTTTTGTTTTATTTGGTGAATAACCCCTTCAGACGGACGATCACAAGAGACCCAAATACGCAGCCAAAACTTTGCTTTATTTTTAACCGATTTCAGTTCGGGATCCACACATCTTTTTCAGTTCCGTCTTTACCCTTAGGCCGGTGCTGGGGGGGGGGGGGGGCAGGGGAAACGAGAGGCCAAGCGTCCGGTATAAATTGCTGAGAAATAAGGCTACGATAGCGAGCCGTATCGCCTTGTTCCTTACAATCCAGGTGTCACCAGCTATGTTGCACCCTCGTCGTTTACGTTACCGAAGTTTTGCTCAGCTCTGACCATGGTGTGGCTGGACCAAGAATCGTGTGTGCTAATGCGCTTGTGTTTTTACGTTTTTGATTCAAGGAAAGGGGCCAATAATCCATAGATGGCCTAGGGTCCACCAAAAGGAAAAGACTGCATTGCTCTTTTTTGGGTTACCATCAGTTCCACCCAAAATTTCCGGCATGAAACATTTTCTTATTTCCTTTAACAATCGGCTGCTTCGCATACTGTGTTTTTATCGTTTCCTGTGTGGCTTCAGAGTGTGTGCTCGATTTTCTTATGCGGCACAATTAGATGAGAGACACTTGGCCTTCAAACCAAGCAAATGTTTGCATAGTCTTTTCTTGTCAGCGTCGGGGAGTGACAGGCTGTCAGTTCAACCTCTCCGAAATAAGAATTCTAGCGTCACCTTTCTTTGTCGAGGCATAAGTTGGAAATGTTATGCAAATGGGAGGTTTTCTTGGTAGTGCGTTTAGAATTTCAGGTTATTTATTGTTGGCAATTTTCCGTTTGGGGCGCGATCTTTTTGCGTTTTTGGGATTCCAAAACGCAAGTGGAAGGATACCTATAACATCCCAAAAGTTGTCCGGCTGTCCGTCCGTCCGTCTGTGCGCACGATAACTCTCGAAGGGATTGAGATATTTTGATGCAACTTGGTGGGAGAATCCTTTGGGTCAAAGTAGAGTCAAGTTCGAAGATGGGCTCTGTGGCCCTATAGTTGAGGGTGGGAGGGGTTGCTGAATCCGGATATGAAAGTTATTTTCTCATCGAACAAGTAGTTCACCCGGAATCCGGAAAAACCGGACACACAAATTTTCGGCCAATTTTCGGCCCTACTCTATTGTTCACACTAGTATAGCTTATGCGCGTCATCCACGTGCACAGTGTGTAATCTATGAATGTCGGACAGAGCTAGTGTAATCGAAGGTCGAAGGGATTGGTATATATGTTGTTCAAGTTTATTAGGGGTGGATATATTTTGTTGAAGAGTATGAGGATTCATTGGCAAAGTGCAGGTCACTAAGACTTGAAGTAATTGCATTCCCAATCGTACATCTCGAAGTGGCCAGATTGACACAAAGGAAAGCTGTTCTAGAAAGCTTCCTAAGCTAGTTATAATAAACGAATAAACAGTAATTAAGTAATGTGTCAGACAGTTGTAAGGGATTCGGTAAAAAAGTTATTGTTAACCCTGAAAAATACAAACTGATCGTTTTACTCTTAATTCGAAATTCCCTTGTTTGTCACTAAATATAAATTACGGAAATGAAATGGGTTGACAGCTTCCAGGTCGCTACTATTGTACCCATGGTTCACACTGCTGCGATTTTTTCGCTAAGCTTGGCAGCATGGTTCCCATTAGAACGAGGATTCGCGTTCTTCGTGCTGCGCTGTTTTTTCGCGTCGTTGTCGCGGAAAAGATTCACGCTCTTTGGGCACCAAGATTTATGCGACATGCAAAACATATCGTGCGAGAAGCAACGCAAAACATTGTTTTTTCGCAGTGTCAGATGAATTGAAAGTTTCAAATGTTCTTACAAAACGCATGGGTTTTTCGGAGGGAAAGAAAAGAAAATGTAACATTGTTGTTTTTCAAGGCTAAAAAATTCCGACTTTTCCCGAAAGAAAGTACTGTAGCTATTATCAGGGACCCATAAATTTCCTTTACAGGGGGCCTGTCATTTCCTATGCTTCTATATTGCTATGATGACCGAACCAAATCCAGTTTCCAACCCGCTTGAGTCGATCGGCATTCTTGTTTGCCTCATTGGACGTGCGCACCAAAGAGACTCCTCCCTCAAGGCGCCAGCAGCCAATCTCAAATTTTGTCTATCTGGTCTTGAACGTGATTGGACCGTGGGTATTTCTCGAACTATCTTCCGTGCGCTCGAGATAGCATCAGAAATCTCTTATTGACAGGCCCCTGTAAAGGAAATTTATGGATCCCTGCTATAAGTACTTTCTTTATTGTGATATTAAGATGGCTGAACACAAAATATCTTCTGGGTAGTCGTAAGGCTAAATCACGTAGTAAATTTATTCAAGCTTTTGTAACAGGTGACATATAAAAATGTGGATTGTGGATAGCCCTCACGGTATTCCGGTGAGGATTACATCATCCCCCTGCCGAAGATCGTGACGAAAGAGCTACCGGTATTTTACCTGATTTGTCGTGCGAACGTTCACGCGATTCTGGGACGCCTGTCCTCCCCCCCAGTGTTTTCAGCCAGTTGGTTCTAGTCTGAAACAGTAAATCGGTAAATTTTTCTGAAAAAACAAAAAACAGTCGATAAAAATTAACAGCCAGGCGGTAAATACTTCCCCCCTAAACATTTATGCTATTGTTGCCTCTGCTCCCGTCACCTCTTCTATGAGTCCCGTCGAAACCTTTGGTCTTGTTTACGGTGGCAATATTTCTGTAAGGAACACCACTCTTCTATCCTAGTCGAATTGTAGGCGTGTTTTCTAACTCGCCAAAGGTTCTGGCACATGGATAAACAAATTGGACACGATTTTCCTGGATCGGTTTTATCAGTCAATATTACGGACCAGGCGTCGGAAAGAGACCACAATTATCACTTCGTTATTTTTGTCGAGGTTTCGAAAGTTTCCGACGGTTGATTGAACGGAATCACGAGCACACTTCTTCCCTGTCTTTTCAGGCGTTCGCTTTCGGTAAGACGCTCTGGAAATTTTACTTCTAGTTTTTAGAGATGCGCCTTATGTACAAAAAAAATTGTTACGTTATCTGTTGTTAGCTCGGTTATTAAAGAGGGCCTCAAATACGATATTTCTGCTTACAACCAACATCTCTCTGTATGTGATGATGTCGTGGTACCAGCAACCTACCAGCAAAAAAAAAATACTACTCGCAAGCGGCTAACCCATTTGCTCACAACCTGGATGTGGTTCAGCGAAACCAAGTTTCTTTTTTTTCGTCCATTAGATGAGCATAATGAATCATCATCGAATTAGAAAGGTATTCAGTAATTGGTATTGTAAAATATCCGATTGTTGCATATCAGCGAGTAATAACATATCTTCTTTCATTTTTGTCTTTTTTCTTGCTCGAATTCGGTTGGTATGTTTCATGCTTGAAACCTTTGGCTGTTATTGATAGTGACGCAGAAGATAGGATTGGTTTGTGTAAAGCAGAAGCTGGAGATGGATTGGGACCAGTATGTCTAGGTTTTGATTTGGACTTGATGCTTCTTCACGACTCGAACACCGTTGCAATCATAGCCCAGCTAACACGTCCCCGAAGAGGTATAATAGAATCGGTGTTCGAAACGGAAATAGTTTGCCATGAGTCCACGTGTTAGAAACGGAAGAATGTTGTCAAACACGGCATCCGACAAAGGACAGTGAAATCGCAACCTAAATGTACTTTCACGCTCAGTCTGTAGTTTAAGGTTAGTAAGAGAAGCTTACGTCATTTTTCTTGCGCTCCGTAAATTTGACACTGGACATACATTTTTCGTTGTATTGTTTGAAAGATCCGTGCAGTTCTCGATGAGGAAGTAAATAGTCGCCTATCCAGGTAAACTACTCTACTTATCAATCCTGAGGTAACTGAGGTGGCCAAAAGCCTGCCTGGTGAATTGTTCCGTATCTTATATTTTTGATTAATTTGAATGTTTTTCAATAATTTAAATTAAGACATATAGTTGTGGTCCCTTCAGTAAACTATAAGTGTGAAAAGTTAAGACGAGCAGCATCTTTGAATTGCATTTGAAATTTAGACTATCGTGTGATATGCTTCTTCCGAGTGTCTATGGAAACTGATTTTATGATTTATTTAATACGCTCCACGGCATCTCGCAGATCTTCCTCTCGCGTACGTACGTATCTCACTTCCGCCTTAAAGAGTCGATATATGTATATATATCTGTATTGAAAAACCCAAAGGCCATAAACAGTATAAACAAACAACTCATAATAAACTAAGACATGACGGATTTTGTTTTCTTGGCGGTTGGAAAGGTATATAGGGACAATATCACAGTGGGTTCAATAAGAGTTTCTTGCAACTGAATGTGATATTGATTTTGTTTCTTTGTAATTACTTAAGACCTAGTTTATTTAATCTATATTCCCTTTCTTCAACACACAGACCTCTGGAATGACTGACGGTTCTTTTGCTGAACGATCGAATTGGCTGTGAGCTTTTTGAGTTGAACTTGCTCATCCATTTTCCAGTTTATACTGTGAGCAGTGTCAGAACCAGCATTCTAAGCGGAATTTTGTTATTGCATTTGATCTGTATTGCAGGAGGCCTCTGGGGTGAAATCCCGTGATATCGGGCCTATTATTTTATAGGATTTTATTAAATTAGCTGCTTGGTATCAAGTACCGTATTCCTGGAAATAGGACCTAATACAACCAGGCTTGATTGCAAGGAATAATACCAGTTGTCTCCTAGTGTATTGTTATCTAATAAAATTTTGTCATTTCTGAAAAAAAAGATAAAATAACAAACTAAGAAACAGCACTTCTCAATTCGAGTGCTTTTTGCACAAAATTTCCAAAAGAAACAATCACTCTTGGTGAGTAATTCGTAAGATACCAAGAAGCTGCCCACCATATTCCTTACCGTGGGAACGTCGCTGTTGATCGATAAAGCTTGCAAATTTGTATTTTCTGACCTTTTGCTAGTAGGCATCTGGGATCTTGATAATGTGGCTTTGCAGTCAACCCACTGTCTTACGTTAAGTGTGTTAAGTTTACATACACAATACGTATAGTTTCCGCGTGAAAGTAAATCAACTCGCAGTTTCTGAATAGATGCAAGCTATATGGTGTCGTGGACACTGACAAAACTGCAAAAAACATTCACTTCCATAACTTGTACTCTGCAGTTCCGCCAAGTTTTGTGTTCTGATGAATCATCAGTGAAAAGTTTTGTAATGGGGTCTTTGTGAGTTTTTGTCTATTCTATACATTTCATGCATAACGTTTGTCTCGACAACAGATAACATTCCAAGTGTTGTCTGTTGAAACCGCGCATCCTTGTGTTGTCTGTTATGAAGCTTCTGACAGTGCGGTAAATATTTCATCCTTGCGAATGTTTTCAACCTTTTTTTCATTTTTATTACCTTTCTGGCTCGAATAGCAGATGCTACTTCGGATGGGAATAAATCTCCTGAAATATCATCTCGCCTGAACCACGGACCACGACTGATGGTGGTCTTCCATAAGCAACAGCTGAAGATTGGGTTAGGATTCAGAGTCAAGGCTTGGATTCGGACCTTAAAGCTATCACATCTTACGTAAATCTTTCACGATGAAAAAGAGATTTTGTCTTCAGTGGGGTTTTCTTGAAAGTATATGCGAATGTCGAACCATTGGTTGGCCCAAGCAGATCTGATGACAAATTTGTCGATGTTGCGGCAGTAGCACGTTGCTCGAAGGTAAGAGAGTTTATCTGAACGACTTATTTCTTTTATCGGCGTAACTTTGATTGAACATATATCTACCATTATTCTAACCAATCTGTGATCTTCCCATCTAAAATTTCATTTTTTTAGAATGTCTCTGTTTTGAAAGCTAAGTAGTTCCGTTCCTGCGTTACGGAATTTAAAGACAAAAACGCAATTCTCTTCAGTAAGTGTTAAAGCCAATCTGAAAGCAACCTAAACCCAGAGGCGCCATTTGGGGGGGGGCAGGGGTGGGCAAATGCCCACCCCAGATTTTCCAGGGGGGGCCAAGCTTCCACCACAAAGGGCCCTTTGCCGGCCATAATAATCCATTATGTCCAACATAATCCATTCTGTCCAATTGATTTGAAATTACTGCAGGCCTATTAACCATTAACCTATTAACCAAAGAGCGTAATTACCTGACGAAGAGTCTTCACTCGACTCATTTCCCGTTTCAATAAGTGATCTAGCGATCGTCGGACCGGCTAAAAATTACTTTTTGCCTCTGAAACTTGACACTAGATGGCGCGCTTTGCAATGCTTACGGAGAAGCCGTTTTTCGTAGAGGAGATGATCGTCTCAGTCACCTCCTTTTGATATTTGCAGAGAAGGATTTAGTAAAAAATTTGGACTACGACCAGCTTGTTGACGATTTTGCAAAGATGAAACCTCGGTTACCCTTGTTACCTTGAGTGTTGTAATATTTTTCTTCTCTTGTTATGTTTTTCCTTTTTGTAAATATATTTGATCTGAAAGATTTCTGCTGAAGGAAAACCGAGATTTTGGTTACAACCCTCAGCATAACAATGAAGATTACTTTCACCGACGTATTGTTTACTTAAATAAGAAAGTTTCTCGCTGAGGAAGGCCAGCCTGTAGTCTGGTTGAATTTTCCACTTTCAGTTTAATCACTTAACCTCGTTGATTGTAATCTTCGTTGTTATAATTAATCTTAGAGGTCAGTCTTCCACGTTCGGTTACAGTACATTTCCAAGCAACACACGGGTGCTGAAAATGCGTTTTTACTTAGAATATTCGATCGATGTGCTGCCAAAACCCGCATTTTTTCTTACGCGACACGAAGTGAATCGGGGGGGGGGGGGGGCAGATGGAGTTCATGCCCACCCCAAGATTTGGCCCAAATGGCGCCTCTGCCTAAACCGTGCATCTTTTCACTAAAGCCATTCCACTTGGTATATGAACTACGCATCAAACAGTGTAATCCCAAACAGCATCCAATATCGAGAGATAAAGATAATAAAAATGAAAAAAGACATTCGGAGTATTCGTAAGGATAATCTGTTTGCAAAGTTGATATCCGAAACTCGTAAATATGAATGAATGAATTAATGAATATTTGTTTCCCCTCTTTACATAAAATGTCAATGACGGAGCATGGAGAGAAGGAAAAGAAAAAATAGAAAATCTAGAAATACATAACTTAGGATTACGCCAGTACAATTTTTCCCTGATGATTGTTTATGGTCCGGGAAGGAATTTTCTAATCCTTGCTTGGCGGAACAATAGGACAGAGTGCAACGACTGGTGGTCAGGGGTTGGACATTCTGAAGACTCACAGCCTGAAGGAAGTGGATATATGTCCAGTTGTCTTATTGTTGATCACGCCTTGGTGAAATAAAAAGCTTGCACGTGTTACAAACCAGAACTAAAATCTCACGAGTAGTGGCATAAGAGGACGTCACAAAATCCCCCTCTAAACTGCCCCACCGTCCCCGGATGCAGTTTAGTTTAAAAAATAAGACATCTAGGGTTTAGCCTATCATGTTGAGAAATGTCCTGTACCACTTCAGAACATCGTCCATCGAGATCTGATCCGAGACGGGGCTGAAAAAGGCATATCGCTCAACTAACTTGGCTCCCATTGCCGCTCTCAATATCCGTGATACCTCTCTTAGTCTCTACCCCTCGCAGTTGCTGAATTAGGTTCGGAAACGTAAATGGCACATCTAGGGTATTTCTTCTTACAACATCACTTGAAGAGGAGAATTTCCGGGAAACGTCCTGTACCGCCCCCTTCAACTCCCCGACTAAATCTCGACCCGCTCGGAGCCTCAAAATAGCATTTAATCTCAAAATAGCACCGAGACCTCATAATGTTGTATCTATGGCTGTTGTACCATCCAATTTTCATACCAATCGACCCGCCCATTTGGTATTTAGGGTATATTGCAAGGTAGAGAATATCACAATATTTCCATGTCAGGGGAGTACAACAAGATTCCTCCAACTCCTACACTGAGGTCAGATGCGTTAAGGACGAACTGTCAAATGGGGGACAGCGAACAGAGGGACAGACATCACGTTCGCCATGTGGCACTTTAGCCGAGGGCTCAAGGTGGCATACATTAAAAAAAACGGATTGTTTTGATGTTTTTAAAGGAGTTAATGAATACTGATAACACGAGTGCACCTTTCTTTCTGCAAAACCCTAACACCTGCTATTATTAAACTGTTCCGACCCTTTATGACAACGAGACTTCCCACCCACTCATAACTATTCAATGTGTGGCACTGCATATACTCGACACGCCTTTTCTACAGAAAAACATGAATGGTCGCCCCCCCCCCCCGGATTGCTAAAGCACAGAATTTCACGTCCCTAGCTGGATCACTATCCGCTAAATCGCAATGAAGAGAAGCGGTTCGCTCTGAAGCGTTGAATGTTTGAAGTCCGATTGTCATTAACAGCATTTGCTATGGCCTTTTAAAAATAATACTGAAATATTTGGAAATGTTTGGTTGTTATTTCTTCTGTATACACGCGGCCCTAACTGCTGCGCCCTACTAGGCGCCCTAGGCCATGGCCTTATGAGACCCTGCAAAGGACTGATTGCTAGGCAACCCTGGAGAAATTACCGGACAATATTGCACGGCTTCCGAAACCATGTCCTGTTCAGTAATTATACGCTCTAACGTTGTTTTAACGATGGAATAAAAAATGCAAATTGCCATATTATTCTGCAATCCGCCTGGCTTCCCGGAACTTCATGTTGATTTTGCATTAGGCATTTATGATTCTGCGAGCGCTTGAATATTTTAACCGTACATCCGCCGAATACAATTCCTTCTGCATTCCAGACACTCGTTAGATTTCTTGTCTCGTGTGGAAAAGTGGCAAGTCCTTTCCCAACCAATCTTCTTTCCGTAAAAGTTTCCGACTAAGAGAATATATGGGTCTCAGAATTTATTAATCATGGGAACTAAAAATCGTGCCGTCTTTGCGCAACTAACGTCGGTATATTCAATCAAAGTTGTTTGCTGAAACTGATTTATCACAAATAAACAGAACTGACGAGTCGACCGACGCCCGACAAAAGCATTCAGAAGTCAATTTCTTCTGTGTTTTGCCCGACAGATATTTGCCGAATTCGACTTCTTGCGTATAAAAAGAACCCAATATGCCGACGAGTCTACCGACGTCCGACGAAAGCATATAAAATTGAATTTCTTCTGTATTTTTTATGTTTAAAAATAACCCGATGTGCCGACGAGAATATCGAGGCCCGACAAAAGGATACAGAATTCGACTTCTTCTGTGTTGTGCACGACGAATGTGTGCAGAATTTGACTTCTTGCTTATGAAATGAACCCGATGTGCCGGCGAGTCGACCGACGCCCGACAAAAGCATGTAATATTTTATTTCTCCTGGGTTTGCCGGCGCTCCGCGCCGACAAACAAGTGAACTTTCGCCGGGCTTCGCCCGACGAAAGTACTTTCTCAAGACCTTTGGGGGGGGGGGGAGTCCCCCCCCTCCCCCCCATAGTGGCGCCCCTGACAACATGGATTACTGCTTGCTTTACAGAACGCAAGTAGATAATTGGAAATGTTGAAGTTTAAATGGAGTGTGAAGCGAACGGACTATTCCCAACAGATAGCAATAGACTTTGTGACATGACTTCGTCGAAAGCCCTCACTTGATATCGGGCCTGCAAGCATAGCCCATGTTCATGATTTTTTTATTTTGATTTAGAGTCAAGCTTGTGGGTTTTCTCGTCCATTTTTACTACACGGTAGGCCTATACAGGTTTCTAAGGCGTCAGAGAAGGCCTCTTCCCCATTCTTGTCAAATTGTCTTTGCTTGGCCGATTTTCTTCTCATAACCTTCCGCTGGGCATTGGGTGGGCGCAACCGTCTTTTGTTCTGCTGGAGCCTCCGTAGAGCAATTTCCTGGAAGGGGGGGGGGGCAGATGACAACTGAGACGGAACTAAAAGGAGTCTGACGATGCAGAAAATTCGTGTTTTGTGTCGAGAGCTGCATAAAAGGAGTAGTTTTCTCAGTACGTTTCCCTTTTTGTCACGAAACTGGAAGGCATGGAGACACAAGGCAAGCTTCTTTGGTCCAACGTCCGTTGTTGTCGGGGTTGCCACTGGTCACAGAGTCCTACGATTTGTCACAGGTTTTCGACTTTTACGACGAATCGAACCAGAGTTCTGCGACCCGTACGAATTGAAAAAAAGGAGTACATGATTTCGTAGGCTGTAGTGCTGTTGAAGATGAAAGTTGAGATGAAATTTTCAGATACCACGGTCAGTTACTATACGGTTGGTACCGTGATATCTGAATATCAGATACCACGGTCAGTTACTATAGGGTCGGTACCGTGATATCTGAATATCAGATACCACGGTAACCGGCCAGATGATCAGTAACTGTGAACACGAATTTTTATTGTGGTATCTGTTAACACGTGGTAACTTCAAAATGACTTTCGACCGTAGTATCAGATACCATTGTATCTGCATAACGCAACGATTGTTTCTCCCAATTGCGTCCCGATGAAAGATGTATAGCCTGTGTAGTTGTACGAAAAAGACGCATGTATTGATATGTAGTAGTACAGAATACTATAGTTTAATGTGCCTCGCACTGGCCTAATCTTAAGCAGTAGTGTTCAGTAGCATCCCGCCTTGCTCCAGCAGCATCCAGTCTTGCTATAGTAGGATGTCGAATGCTACTTTTCCATACAACTTTATACTACTATTTTGAGATAATTTTTCATCGGGGTTGCCTCACAAAACGCAACAATTGTGTTTCCCAAATGTGTTGCCTCTGTGACACTATTCGGGTAACTGTGATTAACACGCTGGATTTCCAGACGTATTTGATCTTGCTTCAATTTTCGGATCCATCTCGACGAAAACGGATGGTTAGATTCAGGACACAGCTTATGTATCTAGGCAGTTAAGCAAGCTCCTATCTTCCCCATGATAAGCTTTTGGTACACAGCTCTGAACCTGGCGCCTCCTCCGAGCCAGTGCTTCCTACGCGCGTAGATACTACTTCAACACCATAGGCGGAAACACAATTTTGTTTGGCTGCTTCAGCTTACCGATCTATTCACGACGTCACTGCACTTGCTCTGACTACAGCAAAGTTCTTCCTCCTGCCGCTCGTGTCGCATGGTTGTTGCTCCCGCGCCACTGTGTCCCAAAAATAAATCGAGCTTGCAGAAATGCTAGATGATTAAGCTGTGATTCGGGATAAATAATCTGTAAGGTGAAGCCTTGCTTTTACTATCCTCTTCTAACCATGTGGTGCGGAACTAAAAAAAATTCAATCAGACGTTGGGAACTTATTGGATCTGGAAGCTCCTCCAGAATGATGCTGTCGGTCTTTATGTCGCAAATGAAATCCAATCGGTTCAATTTCCATTTCAAATTCGGACAGAAAGAGGTGACGAGGACAATAAAATCCAAGCGGTTTCACCGATCTGGTACCGTGCCATGCCTTTTCGATAAGGGAGTGATAACTCTCACGAGTGATTTGACGTACTCCAGGGAGCATCTGCAATGAGGCATCAGTGAGTAATGAAACGAATGCGCAGAGGGAAATGACGGCTGACGTAAATGGTTAAGGGAAGTGACGTACATTCATCCATTCATTTGTTTCGACCACACAGATAACGCACACATATAAAAGGGGAAGATCCCGTGAACCTATCTTGTTTGGAATCCACTAGATATACGCCACATGTGACTTAATCACATTACGTAGTAACGAAACTCAATACTTTTAGGTTAAACTACATACATATACAAATGTTAACGGGAGAAAAGAGATAAGAAGAAAAGATGGAAATACATCAAGCGTAGCAAAAAAAAAAGATAAAACCGGACCAGATACTTGTTCATCAGGGTGAAAAAAGAGAAAGAAAGAAAGAAAGGAATGAAGAAATAGTTAGGGAACGATGGTGAGGTCCTATTTCAGACGACGGGAAATGTTAGTGGATTCAGATGGAACTGTAATTAATAATATTACATAACATTATAAATGCTTTCGCCGTTACACGCATCGAAGAAATTGTGAATGATCGTAAAGAGCGGTGTTAAAAATTCTACGTATTAAACACTTGAAGAAAGAATACTTGAATAAGATTGTGCGAAAGTACAACAGTTCTACTTATGCATGTTTTTGTGAAATGGTGGAGCATTATATCGACTAGTTGAGTCAATACCACAACTATCTGTACAGTTTTCTATCGTCCCGAAGGGCTACATATCACGAGACAAGTTTTCACGAGAAAAGTCTATCACGAGAAAAAAATTTCTAGACAAAATTTCACGAGACAAGTCAGTCATTTGGCAATTTTTCACAAGAAAAATTACCAGGAGAACAAATTTTCACGAGGCAAGTCGTCTCAAGAAAAATTCCCGTGAGGCAAGTGAAAATAAAATAAATAAAAACTTTCTATTGAATTTTATTTGAACTATACACACACACAAAACTGAACTATAACATAAATTAGGAAATTAAAATGGAAATAGATCAAATGCCAGAGAACCGGGATGCCTGATTAACAAAATCTTCCAAGTTCAGGAAGCTGTTTGGAGCCAGGAGCCGATCTTTCAGTTGCTGCAGTTTAAGATCCTTTTCAATCCATTTTTTCCGCCTCGCCACTTGGGCTCCCCCATTTTCCAGTTGCTTGACAAATAACATGTCATCTGCTTCTCTGGTGATGAAGATGCCGAGAATCTTGAAGATGTTTGGGTGGCTGATTGTCTTAATTCTACTTTTCTTAATCCGGGTTGTCTCGTGAGAGGGTTGCCTAATGAATACTTGCCTCTCGAAGATTTTTCTAATGCTCGATTGCCTCGTGCGGACTTGCCTAGTGAGACTTGTCAAAAGCCGATTGTCTCGTGAAAACTTTTCTCGTGATATGCTCCCGTCCCGAAGTGCCAAATAGTATTTTCTGAATTTTTTAAGACAGTCCTGTAAAGATCTGGAATAAGTGTGTGATTGTCCCTGTATCCACCTCCTCAGAAAGACAAAAAATATTGTTTCGTATTTCGGGCCGTCGGGACCATTCCGAGCTTGTGTTGATTGTATTGGTGGAAAAGTAGTATCAAGGTATTATTCCAGGTTTTTCCCGGGAATGAATTTTCTCAGTTCGGTAAGTATCCTATATTCCCCTGGCAAGAGCAGAACTAAGATGCCCCTGACTAAGTCTCTTCCAAATCGCAACACTTGCTTTGGTTTCAGTTTCAGTTTTCTTTATTAACAAAATTAAATAATACACAGTAAACTAACTACACCCTAAGAGAGCACTGCCCGTAACGGGGTATTCCGGAGTCCTTTCTTTCCAACTGCAACCTTCTTCAATTTCCATAAGCTATATTTATAATAATGTGGAGCTGCTGTTTGATTTAATACGCTTTAGATCTTCCTTCCCTTCCAAAGTTCTTCTGACTTGTGAAGAGGGCAAATTCTATTATATTTTCCTTGGTTACCCGATATTATGCGGTGAATTTCTTATCTCGTGTGGAGGAAGTGGGGGGGGGGGTATTGTCGCATGTTATTCACAACTTTGTCGAGTAGTTTGAAAAATAATACATACTCTCTTTTCACGAGCTTGCAACTTATGATGAGCTATGGCAGTTATTTTATCGTGTTTTGGAGGAAGAAAGATTCGGGGCGGGGGGGGGCTTCCAAGTATTCGAAATATTTATATACGTAATAAATTGAGCTTACATCAAACAAAGAGTTATTTATTGGCCGAGAAGGAAAAGAAACTAGTAGCGGTCTGGGTATAATGTGCACCATGGACATAACGAAGAATAGGAAAGAAGATCTTACACAAATCAAAAGAAAAAGAGAGGAAAGAAATGCAGAGAGGAAAGTAGAGGGTTTTGGTGGGATTCCAGTATGAATATACATTGTTTGTTTTGAACGACCCCTAATTTAGATTCATCAGTGTTCTTTTCTGTCTTCAGTTCCTGGTTTTATTAGTACAAGCCGATGATCCAGATGAGTCTCCCGTGGTCCAGTACGTTAGGACAGGGTACGTTAGGGTAGGGTACAGGGTAGTGTACGTTTAGGGTACGTTCTTTTATTGGACAGCTTTAGGCCAGCTTTTACCAGAGAAGTTTGTTGATCTAAATTTTGAATGGTTCGTATCAGATTTTGGTCGAACCTAAAACCTGGTGAGAGAATAGGCAGGTGATATGAACTAAGCCTTCTCATCCCTCCTGCTACATGAAGCACTCAACAGAAGATATTCTTATACCTACTAAGTATCCAGTTTTCGTCGGATTCCGGAGAATCCGGCCGGACTAGTTGGCAGAAAAACGAAGCTGCAACATCTATGCATTTTTATAACACAACTGTTGAAACTTGAAATGCCCGGTAAAGAAATATCACGAGGTTTACCAAATTTTGATTTTCATCGAATTCCGTCCGCAGCATATAGTAGACTATCGAGCGAGCAGGAAGGCAAAGTAAGATCGATCGATTCGAAATGCCCACGCCCCACTACCGACGCTTTATGAGCACTACGGATCCCGGCCAAAGTCGGTCCACCGATCTTTTTTTTTTTTTTTATTATAAATAACTAGAGTTACGGGTCTCATTTCTGAACTTGACTTTTAGTTTAACCAAATATATCTTCCTGCTAAGTTTAAACAAAATTCCTCGCCTCGTCCGGCAGTTATGTGAACACGTACGACGAACAAACTTTATAGTCATGGGTGGGTCATGGGTCATTATGGTTTTGGGATCACGAAAAGCGGTCAGACTTTCTGTGCTATTCACAACTTCTGTTGTAGCAAGACGCATTTGATCTGGGCTGGGGAAAATCTGAACAGATGAGGTAACACGTGCACTGCACAGTGCAAAACTTGCCATTTGTAGCAATTTAGTCACAACTTCGTATTAAAGATACATAACAAAATACCTTGCGGCTTATAACTCACTGACTAGCAACAAAGCCTTTCTTCGGCACTGTCGGCTAGACCACAGCTTTCAAAGCGCTCTACCCGTCGTCACTTCAGCAGGGTCTTAAAGTTAATCTTCTATGGTTCTCTAATGGTCGAGGGTACAGGGTAGCTTTCAGCACGTCGTTGCTGGTTGAGAAAATGGTAGCAGTGTTTCACAGCCGCCGCGGTCGACCGCCACCGTATGCTCACCGCCTACCATATCAGAACCCGTTGGTTTAGGTAGTTTCCAATGCGAAAAGGGTGTTGACAGCTACACCGGAAGTTTTAAGTCAACAAGAGAATTAATTGGTTCAAAGGGTGAGGGTCAAATTTGTTGAAACAATTACTAAATGGTACATTATTTTGAATGATATGTCAATGGTTGCTTTTTCTTATTGTTAATTTTATCAATGTCATTATTGACGGAAAAAACGAGTATTAGGGATTTTTGCTTGAGACCTATCATGGTTCACGAGTCGACAAAAAAAAATGTTGTAAACAGAACACGAAAACCAAAGGCCGAAAAGCGTTCAAGGCGGCCGCAAGTGTGGACTGTTTGAAAACTAATCCTAAACCCTCCTTCAGTCCAAACTGGCTGCTAATTAGAGATGAACAAAATAACGCGAAACAGGACAAGTCACTAAGTTTCGATCTACAGCCTGACGAGGATCCTTGCCAAGAAGGGTCGAAATATCGCTGGAACAATCTTTGTTCCAATCTTTTGACTAAGTGTACCTATTTTGTATGTATTAAACTAATCTTGTTTGTAGAGATTAGGAGAAGATCAGTGCAGACCCTTTTTTATTCACAGTAGCCTACGTACAATATTTGTAAGCGCCTCCTCCCGACTCACTCCTTAGATCGGACACTCACCAGATTGTGTCATATTTTGGGACTAGAGTCTTGTTGTAAAATAAACAGATGTCAATAGTCTAGGATGGATCCCCTTTCCTAGAATCGGTCGTGTAAATTTCGAGTGTCCGATGTTGACAGTGTCCATAGAAGAGTAGGTGACGAAAAAAAAAAATCTGTAGCCGCACTGGCGATGTTCTCATAGCTTTAGTTTGCAAATGAACCGTTGCTCGTATGAGCAGTCATAGAAACGTCATTTTGTATTATCTCTACGAATTTCAACACAGTCGCGAACATCACTATTAGTGTCTTCTTGGGGCCACCAAGTGAAACTCAGTGGCGTATTGTCACTCCAGTTGAACCCACCTTCATGGGATTGATCGTTGAGTCCAATCCATTTGTCGACACCGGGGATAGTGTTAGCTAGTTTGCCTATGAATTCCTGCTCTTCATTACTGTGAATGGAGGCCTAAGCTGAAATCGGGGTGCTAGGAAAAAAAAAAAAACACGACAAAACCAAAGTGTTGCTCTCGCAACACAATTATTCCGTAAAGAAACAAATAAAATGGGGAATCAACCTTCAAAGCACGCAAGATTCTCTTATATTTTTCTACCCCCTCAAAACCCCTACAACTGTTTCTTCTGTTCCGACTCTTCTGAGGCTCTGGTCACCGAACTGGAATTTCCACCAATGTTTAAATGAATTAATTTGATATTTGATACCAAATAAGTAAAACATGAATGGTCAGGTTTTTTAGCTTGATCTTGCATTGACCAGCTAACTTTGCTCGAGCTAACTTTTTTCTCTATAATTATGCTTCTGTTCCCAGAAGTCTAAGACTCGAACCATCGAGCTGGAATTTCCAAATTCTATAAGGCAACTAATATGATTTATGAAGTCAGATTTAAAAAATAATGGTCAGGTCTTTAGATTTTAAGCCTTGGTACATGGGACGTAACGAAGTAAAATTTTAGACAGAGAATGGGAGGCCAAATTACCGACCCAAGGATTCTTCGCCTGTTAGTCTTTGTTTTGTCGAGACTTATTGCCTGGAAGCCCATGAAAAGATACCGAGAAACAATTGTTCCCTCCGAGAAGGCTATTCTCATGATTGAAGAATTGCAGAAAACGAGCGTTTTGACCTGAGGAAAAGTCGTTCCCTCTTTTACGAGTCCCGCTTGCCCAATTGCTAGGAAGGATGGTCCTGGAACTTCTCTTTATTTTTTCACCGTGTTTCCGTTAATGGAAACATTAATTAATTGCTCAGTTGGTCCAAGTATTTAGGAACAACGACGAACCTAAAGGCTGCTCACTGACAGTTTTGGTGTACACCAGTAGTCAGAAAGGCACTGAGGCATGGAGCTTGCAGACCCTGCGACAGAATTGAACAGCCCCTCGCGACGAGCGTTGTCGTTAATGTTGACCGTTTCACTTCAATGTCAAATTTACACCTGGATTTAGTTTTTCTGCAACAGGCACTCGTTTGGGCAACGGGCACCGTTTCTACCACTTCTGAAGTCTGCAACAGTGCCAAGTTTACTTCAGTGTTCAAAGGACACATGGATTTGATTGTATTTCTGCACTGGGCGCTCGCGCTCGTTTCTCATATTCGGGTGGCAATGCATATGGTTTCGTGATCTAGTTCAGACCACCGTGCGGTTTAGTTCATACTAGTCCCCCAATGATGATCAACGTTTAACTAAATTCTGGTAGGATATGTGTTTTGTCATGTTCCATCAGCAGAATGAATGTGTTAACACCACTTACGATGATAGTTCTGCGCTACCTTTCATTCTGAAAAGTGTAAGCTTATCTTTCCGGCTAATTAACGTGTGGATCTATTGCATTGTGATGATAATCCGCTTTTAGCGCAGAACTGTTATAAGGCCAGTTAGATCCTCGTACAGAATTTCACACAATTTGCCTTTAAAGTCCGTTGGTAAAAAAAAGATAAAAAAAAAATATTTATAATGTTTTCCTTTCTTGTATCTGTAAATCTGAACAACCTATGACAGCTCCAACAAATTTAGGCTTTTCGCTTGATTGCTACCAAGTTCTTGGTCCGAGGAGAATGTCATGCTAAGATGTAAAGTCAGTATTTCTTCCTGCACTCTCATCTTCAGTCCAATAAACTGGATAAAGAAGTTAAGGTCACCAGTTTCCTCCTCTCTGATCCAGCCAAACGAGCCGAAAACTAGCAGCATCCTTGTCCAACACAATCTTCCACTCTTCTGCCAGCTCCTTTGTCTTTCCTCGGTCTCTTTTCTCGGATGTCGTATATCCGGGATTCGAATTGTCGATGTCAGGCAAGAACCAATACCATTTCCAGATTGAGCTAATTCTTTCACTTTCATTCAGTTATGGTCAGTGGATAATCGATGGACCGGAGCTACATACGACCTTTCATTTCTACAGTACTAATTCCTCGATCCGGGTTCATCTTTTTTGACGTTGAATGTTAGTCACCTGTTTCACTAATCCCCGCAGACCTCAGAACTGTATTCGACGACGTCATTACCAAATCTTCTCTTCTTCTTGAGAGGCGGTTCTTTGTTGCCGTTGAGTACTTTTTAAGTACTTCGCGAAAGGGCGAGTAAACAAAGTGGAAATGGATTCCTCGTCTCTTGAACTATCGATTTTGAAGATGATTCGTAAATATTTGCTGTTTCGAAATATGATGTTTTGCGTCTGTCCACTGCTTAGGAACATAACCTACTGTCTATCTTGGAGCAGTTGTTGGCTGGGTACATTAGAAACTGTACGCCAAATGATTTTCTTTCTGCCAATGAATGAACGAATAGTTTGAAACGCACTGCCGTCGTAAATATTTGTGGGGAAATACTGTCCACTTGAGTGCAGCAAAAAGAACAAAGAAACACAAAAATGATCACAAACCTTCAAACAGTCTCTTGACTGTTTGAACATATCGCACGCAGTTGTACTGTCTTCCACTGTTTGATAATTACCTGGAATCGACATTGAGTAAGCTGAAAGTTTGTTTGAATAGCGCGTTCCGACAGTTGTTTTCGTATAATCGACGTTACTCTGCTGGTCAGATGTTTTTAGATAATGAGATAGAGTCGTTTAATATTATGAGGCGGAAAGCGATGATTAATTTTGTAACGCGCCTTGATCGGACTCGAAGCCCACTCCTGCAGGCTATTCACCAGAACGAGGATTGTCGTTCCGGGCAGTTTTATCGTCTGTACCGCAGACTATGCTACTGCCCTGAACTGCCAGATGGTTAATGTGTATATAGGCTGAAATGGGTGTCTTAACGCCACCGCGCTTTAGCGCCACCGTATGTTTTCCGCCACCAAGGAAATCTTGCATCGTCAAGAGGATTAGTTGGGTCAGACGAAAGGGTCAAATATTCTGGTAGGTTCTTCGCCACCGTATGTTTTCCGCCAACGCATTAGTGCAGGTAGCTGGTTCATGTAATTCCAGATCCAGATCCTTAAATGCGAAGAGGGTGTTTACCGCCACCAACACTAACTCTACGTTGATCCTAGCTAAGACGAAGACTGAGCTTAATGTTTCACACAATTATTTATTTTAAGTCCAACTAAAGAAACTGAACAACTTAAACAATTCAAGGCCCCCAAACTATTCAAATTTCAAAAGGTGAGAAATCGCCCGCAGAAATACGTCTCTTGAAGAACGTCAACAATGTAAATGTCATTTTCTTTCACACTCTTTGTTTTAACTATTTCCATGATTATTTCTCTTGTCACTTACTTCGGGTTCTGCAGTTACAGTTGCTCTTATAAATACTTTTAGACCAGTTACTAGCTGATAATCCCTTAATCGCTGTGATACTTAATCCGGTTGGCGCTCGACACCCCATCAGAATATTGTCTGACAAGATTTGACCCTACCCTCTGGAGGAACTAATGACGTAAGATTTCCTGGGTGGCGGTAAACACCCTTTTCAGATTTAAAGATTTTAATCTGAAACTACCTGCACAGGCTACCTGCGCTAACTGAATTAAAAGTTGGCGAAAAACACACGGTGGCGGAAAACCGCGGTGGCGTTAAAACACTGCTACCATATAGGCTATATTGTCCAGTTTTTTTATTTATGTGACGTATAATGTCATGAATTAAAATATATCGATTGATTGATTGATTGAAAGGTTATTCGCGAATTGATCCCAAGTATTGGAGCCGTGGTCAGGTCAGCTTCCAGTCGGAGAAGATCTTAACTGTGAACGACGAAGGGCAGGATCCTTGTTCTAGTGCTATTCTTCGTCTGAACGACTTTGCTCGGAATTGTTCGGAGGGTAATCCCAGAAGGTCTCGTAGACGTTCCAAGGCTATCATTCTTTCCAGGCTATTAAACTGTATGGAAGGTTCCTCGGGATAGAAATAGCTCATAGGGAAAATTGCAAGTCCCTGTTGTCTCGAGTATAGGTATGGTGTTTTATGAGTGAATGAATTAATGTGTTCCTTAAAAGCCTGTGGGGCTATGGCGGGTATACAAAGTAAAATCCCCCCTTCGAAGGGCTTGCAGCCCCCGCTCCATGGCGGGTAAGCAAAATATATCCTCCTCTTCAATAAGAAAAATACTCCTCTTCCATCGCTTCTCCCCCAAAAATCTCTGTTCTCAAATCTTTTACCTCGACGTCATATGATTTTCCTTGTTTTATTGCGATGGCGCTTGCCTGCTTTTATGCAGATCTATTTAAGTTTTAAGAGATGATTTCCTCAATAGCAAGGGCTGATTGCGGGAAGCAAGATCTGAAGAAAAATAACTTACATCGATGGATAATAAGATGGGGATAAATTACTCCAACACGCACTTTGAAATAACCAAAGGGAAAAAAAAATGAAAAACGGAACCAGACGGACAGAAATAATTGAAGAAAAAGTGAAAACCTTGCTAAGCTACTATAGCTGCAAGTCTGGTTGGTTATGGCGATTGGATTCTACTTGAAGTTTCGGAAGCTGCAAATGGTTTGGCATGTTTTTGAGCATCGTTGTAGCCCCCCTCGCAATCACCGCTGTTGCTCAATGTTGTAATGTCGAGGTCAGATCGAGAAGTCCGTATAGTTCATTCCGGGTTGTTTTAATCGTGACCGGGATGTGATCGGGTCTCTGAAGGCTGAAGGGTTTGAGCTCGCGACATTTTTGGTCATCTTCCAGACTTCCAGTCAATAAACCAGACTATTTTTGTGACCGTTCTGCTAAACCAAGGGACCTAAATCTAACTGCTTGTTTGTGTGTCTGGTTTGACATCTGAATTTGCCACTCTCAGAGTCTTGTATGCAGATGGCAGGGACTGATTTGAAACAGTACAGTGGCGTTTTTTTTTACTAGACTTTAGAATTTAACTACGACCTTAAGCGTTAACAGCGCCCTTTGCCATGTTTTATGTTTATACGGCGGTTTCTGATGGACTTCAGTTGTTCCGTTTTGCCTCGGATTGTTGATCTGCGAAAATGCGTTGCGATAGAATGAGACTTTTGGCGTCCAAGTTGGTTCGAGACTTTTGCCGTCCAAGTTAGTAGCTAGAATTTGGAATCTGGACCGTGTAATCTGGATTCTGGAATTTTTATTGCGATTTTGAATTTTGGCACCGAAGTTAGCATTTAACCTTTTAACATTCTGCAAAACCAAGGCTAAGAAGGAGTAAAACCGGAAAGCATCCAAGCGTTTGCAACGTCAAGATCACCCCTACTGAAGTGGCCACGGTACGACCGTGGGATCATCTATTGACAAGATCCGGAAGCAGCTACATAGCAAGTCTAAGAAATGAGACAAAAGGAGAAGCATTGAGCTAATGTGTAGCCTAAAAAAAGTAAACATCTTAGCACCAAAACGAGTTGAAATTTAATTCTCAAAAAATTACAGGACATACCCAGTCTCATTACTTTACTTTTCCACTATTTAAAATTTGTCCCAATTCTACAAAGATTTAATTAATAGCAGATAACGAAAAACGTACGGTTCAACCACTACCTCCCCTACTCACTAATTTTCCATCAAACGCCCTCACACATTTTCCGAGCACTTAATGCTTCAGATCTCATGATTCTTCACAGTCACACATGACATCCACCACACTTCCATTCTCATCTCCAGAATCGCCATAGTTCGTACTAACGAACGGTTGACTTTCACCAGCGATCAACAAAAGATATTGTGTTGCTAGTCTGTTGGCACCATCTTCAGAGGCTGTGTTTTGTTCTTCCAGCTTGCAGTTCCAACTTGTCTTGTAACTGGTGTTTTATCCAGAGTCTTGTGCGCTCAGTGAAGACATGACACCTTAATTGAATGAGCAGCTGTTGGTCTAGGGATATTTAACTTAAAGAAACTGATAATTGTCATCAAATCTGTCTTCTTTGCCTGTTGAATTGTCTGTGGCTCGAGAAGAGTGTATCCATGGTAATTTAATGGCTCGCAAGCGTTTTTGGGATCCCAAAACGTTAGTGACGGATACCTATGACATCGAAAAAACGTCTGTCTGTCCGTCCGTCCGTCCGTCCGTCTGTGAGCACGATAACTCTCGAAGGGAATGAGATATTTCGATGAAACTTGGTGTGAGGATTCTTTGGGTCAAGAGTAAGGTCGAGTTCGTAGATGGGCTCTGTAGTCCTACATTTAGGGGTGGGGGAGGGGGTTTAAATTAAGGGACAAACAAAATATTTTGAAACAGCTAATATGATAGTCGATTATGGGGTAAGAAGACATGCTGAACACGATGGTGAAAACCATTTTCTCGCCGGACAAGTAGTTAGCCCGGAATCCGGCCGAAACCGGAAAATTTGTTGCAAGCAAAAGTTTTATTTGAAGTTGATTAGATGATCGATTTAGGGGTAAGAATACATGCTGAACCCGATGGTGAAAACCGTTTTCTCGCCGGGCAAGTAGTTAGCCCGGAATCCGGCCGAAACCGGAAAATTTGTTGCAAGTAGAAGTTTTATTTGAAGTTGATTAGATGTTCGATCTAGGAGTAAGACGACATGCTGAACACGATTGTGAAAACTATTTTCTCGCCGGACAAGTAGTTAGCCCGGAATTCGGCCGAAACCGGAAAATTTGTTGCAAGCTAAAGTTTTATTTGAAGTTGATTGGATGATCGATTTTGGGGTAAGAAGACATGCTGAACACGATGGTGAAAACCATTTTCTCACCGGACAAGTAGTTAGCCCGGAATTCGGCCAAAACCGGGGAATTTGTTGCAAGTAAAAGTTTTATTTGAAGTTGATTAGATGTTTGATCTAGGGGTAAGAAGACATTCTGAACACGATTGTGAAAACCATTTTCTCGCCGGACAAGTAGTTAGCCCGGAATCCGGCCGAAACTGGAAAATTTGGCAGAAGTAAAGCAGGAAGTTTCGATCAGTATCGTCAAAATAGATATGGCTTATATATCTGAACTTGATTTTCTCAGATGATTAGCCGCGCGAAGACTGAATCTGGCGAAGACAAGACCTAGTTCCTACACCAGTTAGGTTTTTGTGGCTCACTAATGTCGCTTGGATTTTGTTACGATGACTGTATTTGTTTGTATTATGAAGGTTGCACTCTCAACCTGATGTTATGTCGAGGGGTGTAGTAGGCCGGACATAAGATGGTAAATGTCCAGGTATACAATCATCGGAGTCAGGATGGCCTAGGGCGTTGGTGGCCTACTACACGTGCAGAACTTCACGGGTTCGTTATGGATTCCCCTGGTCGATTCACACTATGGTTTGCATACCTAACACACAACAAGTTATCAACCACCCATCATACACTAGGCCTTACAGGCCAGCCCACTCTAAGGAGCTTAACTGAGACTCATAGAAGTGACCTATGTCCGTAAATAAACATAAGGTTTTATTGGCTGAAGTACTTACAACATAAAGTAAACAACCTTAGGTAAAAGATGTTTGCCGGTCAAGGGCCCGGAAAGAAGTGTAGAAGAAGGGTGAGTCACACCGCGTGAGTCACAATGACCAAAGAGTTAATAAATAATAGAAACAGTCCCGTAGGGAAAAAAGTCTTGTTTCCTGGAATTCCGCAGTTTAACGCGGAATTCCGGGAAATAAACCCCCCAGCCGGGATTTCCGTTACGTTTTCCGTGCCCGGAATGTTGTTCAAAAATTCCGGACACCTTTACGGGAATCCGGGTACCTTTTTTCCCATACTGTCGTGGGTGGCCACGACAGTATAAAAGATACAAGCATCGGAAAGGGGTAATGCTGCCTTGGCGGCGGCATAAGGAAAAAGTACGGAATGCATATGGCATCACCGTAACAATTTGACAAAAGGTGATTTTCGAATTTGTGCACAGGATTTGGCACGAAATTCAAATTTAGCAGCAAACTAAAGTCTAAATAGTAAAATCAAGAACAGTAAAATTACCTACTTTATGAGGCATCAGCTACGAACATGACTATGGACATGATCCTTTAAGTATAGTATTTTCAAAATATTTTAAATACCTGCTTATTGAGATTTCGTCTTTACTTTATTTTTTTTCAGTCGTTTAGAAATTGCCGCCAAAAGACAAACACGCAGCGTTTTCCGCGAGGTGCGAGCTCTCGAGTCGAGTGTGTGGCACACGCTTGTTGGCACACAAACACTCAGACTTTGACAGTGCAAAACGGATACGTCAGCTGAATTTTATTAGAGCTGAATTTTATTTTGTCCCTTCTTGGCAAGGGTGTTCTTCAGGCTCAAAGCCGCTCAAGTTGGAATAGCGAACTTGTGAAGAAATATTTAGACACTCAGAAGTGTGTGGCACACAAATGCGCCGTGGACAAACAGATTTACTTTTCTGTTGTTGCAATTACTATATTTTCTGATGTTTTCTTTTTCACTCCGTCTTTCTCTACAGCTGTGCACCGTGATAGGTATAAGACAGATAATAGTAATTATTTCATAAAAGGCGATTTAATCTTCGTCTGATCTTGTAGGACGAAGTTTTACCTCTTGGCAACCGCAACAGACCCGGTTTATCTTTCTTCTGCGTCTTAGGAACCGCTATATTGATTTGTTCTCAAATTTCGGTTTAATACCCAAGGCTTTCAGAAAGCTCTTCGGATTCTGGAGATGAGACTTACTCGCATTCTATGGAATTTCGTTGCCGCAGTGAGCAAAGAATGAAAACAATCTACAATTTGGCTCAACGACCAAGTTGTAGTTCAATAAATGTTTTGCGTAAGCTTGTCACCTGTGTGGTTGGAAGACCCGTTCGTTATTGATCATATTTGATGTTTTTTCCACAAGTTCATTTTCCAAATTATGCGGCTTGAGCCTGCAGAGGACCCTTGCCAAGAAGGGCCGAAATATATCTCTAATAAAATTCAGCTAACGTATCCGTTTTTCACTGTCAAATATGATTTGCAGTCAGCTTGGGCTGAAGGAATATTTACCGTTATTGATCCCTAAACAATCTACAATAATAATATTAGATTTCTTTCCCATCATAATGCACAAATGTACAGAAAGACGGAGTAATTGAATATAGAAGAGGAAAAAAAGTAGTGATGATTAAAAAGATAATTAGAATATATTTTCTTATCCCGAAGGCCATTCAACAAAGATTTAAAAAAAAACAAAAACGGTTACACCGCCCCTAATCTAAACTAATCTGTCTATACGAAATCTAAAGTTCAACTGAAATCCGGTTTATCTATTAGATAGGGCCTACGTCCGATACGACCAGTTAGTCTTGCCTAAATTTTCATTTGATTTTCTTCTGTTCGACTGTGAAATTATTTGTGTGTGTTACCATGTTATGCCTTTTACGTTTATTTATTTTTTTATTTATTTATTCATTTACTACCCGCTTTTTGGTTGCAGCGGAGTAAATAAAACAAAGTAAAATTTATATATTAAAACGTTAAACAAAACAAAATAAATAAACATGGCTGCATTCTTCACATACACTTTAAACACACACTAAATACACTTACAGTTTTGACACCTACACTATACGGGTTCAGGAATGAAAAAAAAAGTGGCTAATGATGTCTAATGATGTAATGGTGGCTAATGATGGGTGGGCAGGGCAGGATGTTGGTGGAGGGTGAGTAGATTTGAATGAAAAAGAAGAAGTGTTTTGATGCTATCCTCAACATTTAAATTTAAAACCATGCAGTTTACGATTATGGAAGGATTTTGGGAGATGCATACAAAACTTACAATACTTAAAAAATCAACTTCTCAAACTTTTAAATCTTTCTGATATTGATGAGTCACAATAAATAAATACTTAAATTTTCCTTTTCAGACATGGCTTCGTGTCAAGTGACCTCCCTCCACAACTTTTTCACTGGAACTTCAAAGTATCAGTCTACGATAGAAGCGATATTGAGTTCCCGACCTTATTTTGAGAATGGGCCTTCCCGGAACGTGACAGTCTTATCAGGTCAACCTGCCCTCCTTCAGTGCAGAGTTCGCAATCTAGGAGACAAAGTGGTAAGTGGATTAATCTCTATTGTTCGTGAATGACTCTTACTTGCCCTTGTTCTGACATTATTGCTAAATCTCAAAGGTTTCCCATAAGGTGAAAACCGACTGAACTAGAATAGAGCGTCACCTTGTATCGATTTCCAGTGATGAACATCTCAGTTTCTTCTTATAAGTTGTTCTTTATATCGTAAGATGTTCTTCCGTATACAGACATGGACTTCTTGCCCTCCCATTTTAATCTTCAGCCTGTGGGTCACTTGAAACCACTGTGTTGTGGGTCACCACCAGGGCGAGGTATAAAAAGGGGTATCATAGAGGTATCAGGTATCAGACATTCCTGCCCTCAATTGCAACGCATTCCGAAACAAACGTTCTAGCAAGCGATATGAAATCCCAGTGGAGAATCGCAGGAGACAAACAATATGCTGAAATTACCAACGAATTCTCAGTGGTGTAGCCCATATCTCAGCTGCCGAAATTTGAAGAACAATTGAAAACGAAATTTGAAGAACAATTGAAAACTGTTTTTATTTGTTGTATATAATCTGCGCAGTAATTTATTATTTACGGGCGAAACTAATTCATCGAACTCCACCGACTTGTCAGTACTCTTCCGGTTATCATTAATTCATGATGTTTTAATCGTCTTAAAATTTGTTTTCCTGTTCCTGCTGTTTCATTTCCGGAGTCGACCTTGTCTAAGGAGTTAAATTGGAAGCTTCTAGAATATGCAATGTCTAGATCATCCCCATTGGGTTGCCTGCAAAACCCTAATCCCAAAACGTCCCCTAAAGTCTCTACGTCAAAATATCCCCAGCCATTTCGTTCATATGTTAAAGGTAACCATGAAAAACATCCCCAAATTAAAACAGACCAATAGAAAATAAAAATAAATCCGAGAAGCTTCTTTTCGGATTTCAACATTATAATCATACCCCACATTATTTCGAGGCAGATTATTTCCAAGACCACGGCATGGGATGAGAGGAACACAAGGATCGACAAACTCTTTGCGTGACTTGTTGAGTTCCAGATATATAACGTCTGAACGAGCTGAAACTGAGAACACATATTTTTTATGACGACGTGCTAACATGCTTATGACATATAAGCTGACCTCACAAGACCAACCCCCAATCTGTATGCCTATCGTCCAGAGCATTGGCGCAGACAGAAGGGGACACTCCAAGAAGCTCTTCAGGCTCTTTGTCAGAACCCGACAACGACAACAATAAAATTCTTCTCTTGTCGTGTTGTTAACACATGGAACAGTCTGACCAACGAAACTGTATCAGCACCCAACGAGGAAGCTTTCAAAAAGTGGTTAGATGTAGAGTGGAATAGTGTGTCCTCGGATGCCTCTGATGCCTAACAAATCATACATCATCTATGATGTATGATTCAACAGTTCAAGATTGATCTTAATTTGCTCCGAAATTCGAATTAAGGTAATTACCCTGAGGAATGCAAGGTACATTAGGATAGCTTGCCCAGAACCGCCCATTGCACTTTCTGGCTGAGGTCAGAGGATCGGAGATCAGCACAGCGTAGCCTGACAAGGTTAATGCTGCACCTTCACCTTACCTTTCTTGCTCCAGTGACGGTTTTGGCAGCTGGCAAGACTCGAGCGGTCAGGGAAGCCATAAATGGAGTAGTCGCACCAGGCAGTGTGGAGTAATTTCGGATCTCCCAGCTAGCGGGAACCGTCCTCTTATCTGGAGATAAAAAAATTCCGACCAAGTTAAACAAGTTCTGGTGTCAGACAGGTCCGTATCCATGAATTTATTTCGGTGGGGTTGCCCTGCGGGGTTGGACCAAAAAGGAAAAAAAAGACAAAGATTAGAGGTTAAAGCCTATAAGAAAATGATTATTTTTGTTTGTTTCGGGGTGGGGGGGGTGAACCCCCTAAACCCCCCTGGATACGCCCGTGGTGTCAGATCATCGGACAGGATCCGGCCGTGAGGATTAGAAGGAAAGTCCGCAGTGAGAAACGGTGGAATCTCAGCACTCGGAAACTGATCGCTGATTTGTTGAAAGGATAAGAACCCTTGTCATAAAGGGAAACCCTACCAGGGTCTTTCATCATTGCGAACAGATGTAGCTGTGAAGATAGAACTCTAGTTACGGCTTTTGCCCAACACCTGGCACACACAGAACTGACATAACGATAAGGACAACAAGGCCAAGGGTTTCAAGGGGAATCCAAAAGGGGATATTTGTCGTTATTTTCATCTAGACTATGTGTGTCTTTAGATTTTCAGTCTTCATGGATCCCGTGATCAAGTTATTTCTCCCTAATCAACCACTGAATCGGATCTGCTAGGAAATTCCCTTCGGTCTTTAATTTCCGGTCTAGTCCAAACTACAAAGGAATATCAGTTCTAGTTGGAAAGCCGTAGACGATTCTGATCCAACATGTCCTTGATCTATATACACCACGTTATAAGTTATCTGCTACCATAATCCCATCAGTTCTGGACACATCTGTACAGGGCGGAAACCTGAGTATCCTGGATGCTTAAAGGACACCTGAACAATGAAACCATACTTGAACACACCATGGAGAATGCATTTACAGACATGGCAACAGAGAGTATTCTTCTCCTGAGCGTGATGTTTTCAAAATAGGGATGTTCGTTTCTGGAGGTTTGCACATGCAGACTCCAAGACAAAAAGCGCAACTCATTCGAATCTTGTACAGCGCTGGCCGGGTCGTACTGGAATTTCATCTAGATATACGTTTGGGCTTAACTGGTTAAAAAATATTCCAGAAGAAGGGTTGATTGGAGACATTTGTTAATTTCTGAAATTGTTCGGTACTGAAATAAGGACAGATGCGAAATGGAGCAAAAGTCATAGCTTGGAAATACTATTTCGTATTTGGATTGGGTTTTCTGCAGGCAATGTTAACGGATGTGATACAGATAGGGATGATACTTGGTACTCTTCATTCAGGTGTCCTTTAACCAAAATCTACGTTTCCAACGAGAAAGGGGAAATGAGGATTCTTTTACGTAATTATATTTTCCGAACTAAGAATAAAGTCACATTTGATAATTAATTATTAAATGACCAATCCAGTGTCACAAACGAAGCAAATAGCGCAGCAAAGAAGTAACGCATTTTCGTCGCGTTTTCAAACCTATTTAAGTGAATAAGTGATGGGTAACTAGACTGTCGTATATAGCCACAAACAAGGTCAGACTCCTCTACCGCATAGGCCTTATCTACTACCTATGCACAATGAAGCGAAGTTACTGCTGCAATAGTTGCGTTTTTGCTGATACCGTGGTATCTGATAGAATAGAAGAGAATAGAATATATTACCAAAAAATATACGACCCAAAGTGTTTTTTGCAGTTATCGTGGTATCTGATACCACGGTCAAAAGGCGTTTTTGCAGTTATCGTAGTATCTGGCCAGTTACCGTGATTCAGATATCACGGCCCAACCGTGGTATCTGGTCGTGGTATCTGAAAAGTTATCTCACTTTCATCAAATTTTGTCAAATTGGTGAGAAAGAAGTTCAGCTGTTAGTGATGTCACTGGATATCAGTTTTTCTTTTTGGATGACTTCGAAAAGTGCATATTTCGGCAATAGCCGTTTTTGCAGTGGACCGTATATCAGATACCACGGTAACTGCAAAAATGAGTAATTGCAGATCCAGTTACCGTGGTAACAGATACCATGGTATCCGCAAAAACGCAACTAATGCTACCTGACTGTTTTCTGACTTTTCCAGCACGGCCGTCAAATAGAGATTTTGCCGCCTTCTTTAATCTGCAAATATGCACAAACGGTCAGCAGTTGAGCCTGGTTTATACTTTCTTTGAACTCCAATCGTGTTAGCCGTCATAATAGATAATTCTGACAATAGTGGCGTTTTTGATCGCCGATCAAATTTGACCAGTAGACGAAGTGAGTTTGCCGATTCGTGCTTAATACTGTTTTCGATAGCCGATAGCCGTTGGCGTTCGCCGTTGTTTCTGGGTGCGCAAAAACGTGTTTTTATTTTTGAAGATACTGTCGAATCCTCAAACGAAATTTTGACGTCAACGGCAAACGGCGAGTCCTAGGCCGATCGGCGATGAACAAGAACTTAGGCGATAAACGTTAGACGGTCAGAACAAAAACAGAAAATAAGATAAACAGCTACGGCAATCGGCTTCCGGCGAGCGTCGAAATCACCAAAAAATCAGACGGCTATATTTGAATACCGCATAGCGCGTTTGTTACTGTTCGGAACAAGTCAGAATATTAAAGTTTAAACGAAGAGGGCTGAGATACGACGTCTAGTTACCCATCACTTATTCACTGAAATAGGCTTGAAGACGCGATGAAAATGCGTTACTTCGTTGCAGCGTTTGCTTCGTTTGCTTCGACCTAAAAAATTAATTATCAAAAGTGATTTTATTCTTAGTTCGGAAAATATAGTTACGTAAAAGAATCCTCATTTCCCCTTTCTCATTGGAAACGTAGGTTTTGGTGAAGCATCCAGGACGCTGAGGTTTCCGCCCTGTAACAGATGTGTGCAAAACTGACGGGATTATGGTAGCGGAGAAGCAGGAACTGGAGAGCGGTTTTGAAGTAGACGAGATTGAGATGATATCGAGACGGGACTAGAAATGAGAATTAGAGTGAAGCCAAGCCAAACCAATTGGAATACCTTCGATATTGTGTGAACCCAAAGATCAATATAATAAGTTAAATCGAACCACCAAACGAAAGATTACGATCCATACGTCTTCGAAGAGTTGAGTAACTTCCCCACCGCTCGACGCTAAAAAGATTATTGAGCCTTAAGGCTTCGTATTGCTACGGAACCGGTAGTTCTCACGGAAACCAAACCATATGAGCTACGATTCCGGGATGTGACGTCATTGACTAACGGAAACTTGTATGTGCTGGCTCCCGTTCCGGTAGTAATGGAAATAGCTCAGGGAAACTTCATCGTACCAGCTTCTCGTCGGGTAGTCTCACGGAATTATGTATTCAGAAGCTCGGGAGCCGGTAGGTGATACCGGACACTACAATTGAAGCTTGTGTTCCGCTAGTGTCTACATGGTATGTAGAACTCACGGAATAGTTTGAATGAGAGCTAGGATGCCGGGATTTTCACGAACTTAGAGAAAATAACATGGGAAAAGATCCACTACCGGAACCCATCTGTTGAGAGCTAAGGTACCGGTAGCACCAACTATTTGGTTGAAACTGACCAGCTCACGGACACAGATGGCTATGGGCTTGGGTTCTGCTAGTGCCAAAAAATTAAATTTTGGAACTCATGGACCCATTTCAGTGCAGACTAGGAAACCGTGAGTGAATATTTTTAACTCACGGAACCCAATTCCCGTGGGCTAGGGTTCCAGTAGTGCCAAAAATTAAATTACTAACTCACGGACACGTGTCAATATGGACTTCGAGTCCGGTAGCATATATTATCAGCTCACGGAACCCAACTTCCATGGGCTAGGGTTCCAGTAGTGCGTGATTATACTTATTAACACTTCTCATGAGTTGATAATGTTTGCTTCCGGACTCTTTAAGTCCAAACTGACACGTCTCCGTGAGCTCGATTTTTTTTTGCACCACTGGAACCCTAGCGCATTGGAGTTGGGTTCCGTGAGTTACAAATATTCACTCCCGGTCTCCTAGTATGCACTGACATGGGTCCGTGAGTTTTTTTTTTTTTTGCACAACGGAAGCCCATAGCCATCTGTGTCCGTGAGCTGGTCATTTTCAACCAAATAGTTGTTGCTACCGGTACCTTAGCTCTCAATAAATGGGTCCCGGTAGTAGATTTTTTCCCATGCTATTTTCTCTAAGTCAGTGAAAATCCCGGAATCCTAGCTCTCATCCAAACTATTCGGAGAGTTCTATATCCCATGTAGACACTACCGGAACACAAGCTCCAATTATATAGTTTCCGGTCGGTATCACCTACCGGCTCCCTAGCTTCTACGTACATAATTCCGTGAGACTACCGGACGAGAAGCTGGGACGATGGAGTTTCCATTAGTTATTTCCATTTACTACCGGAACGGGAGCCACCACATACAAGTTTTCCTTTAGTCAATGACGTCACATCCCGGAATCGTAGCTCTTATTGTTTTGTTTCCGTGAGAACTACCGGTTCCGTAGCCCGTGGGACATAAAGTACGGCTTCCGGTTCCCTAGACAGTGCCTTTGGTTAACTAGAAGGACTAACAGCTCGACGAACAATAACTTCAACCGAAGAACAGACAGTAGTCTCAGAAACCTACTAACCGACAGAACTTTTGATTGTCTTCACTGTCGATGACATTTATGAGTCTAAAGCTCTTGTCTTTCTATTAGATAGCATTCCCCTGGGAATAACTGGTTGCTAAGTACTCGTCACTCCTCTTATTGGTCATCCAGAAACACCTAGCAACCTTGGTCAGAGAACTGGATGAATTAAACTTCAGGAAAAACCTCTGGAAACAAGACCAAAGATTTCGATGGGATTACACAAATTTAGTATTTGATCCAGACAACTAGGTCTTGTCTTCGCCAGATCCAGTCTTCGCCAGGCTAATCATCTGAGCAAACCAAGTTCAGATATACCTGTATAAGCCATATCTATTTTGACGATACTGATCGAAACTTCCTGCTTTACTTCTGACAAATTTCCGGTTTCGGCCGAATTCCGAGCGAACTACTTGCCCAGCAAAAAAAAAGGTAGTTCAGAAACGAATTCAGAAACGAAATCTCCATATCCCTATAAAGAACATCTAATCAACTTTAAATAAAACTTTAACTTCTAAAAAAATCCGGTTTCAACCGGATTCCGGACGAACTATATGTCCGGGTAAAAAATGATCATCATATACAGATTCAGCGTCTTTTCTTACCCTTAACTCTATCATCTAATCAACTTCAAATGCAAATTTCGCTTTTAACAAATTTTCCGGTTTTGGCCGGATTCCAAACGAGCTACTTGTCCAGCGAGAAAATGGTTTTCACCATTGTGTTAAGCATGTATTCTTACCTCTATATCGAACATTTAATCAACTTCAAATAAACATTTTGCTTTTAACAAATTTTCCGGTTTTCGTCGAATTCCGGGCGAACTACTTGTCCGGCAAGAAAATAGTTTTCACCATCGTGTTCAGCATGTCTTCTTACCCCTAAATCAAACATCTAATCAACTTCAAATAAAACTTTTACTTTTAACAAACTTTCCGGTTTTGGCCGGATTCCGGGCGAACTACTTGTCCGGCGAGCAAATAACTTTCATATTCGGATTCAGCGTGTCTCCTTGTGTCTCTCTAAATATCTTTCCAAAAATATATTTTTTGACCCTTAATTTGACCCCCCCCACCCTCAAATAAAAGGCTACACAGCCCATCTTCGAACTTGACTTTAAATTTGACCCAAAAGATCCTCCCACCAAGTTTCATCAAAATATTTCAATCCCTTCAAGAGGTATCGTGCTTACAGACGGACAGACAGACGGACAACTTTTGAGATGTCGTAGGTATCCCTCCACTTACGTTTTGGGATCTCAAAAAGCAAACGAAAAACAGTAGACGTAAATTCTCTGTATCCCAGGTCAGAGCCACAATACGCTGCAGTTCTTATTAGTCCCCCCGATAATCATCACCATCATCAACATTTAACTAAAGTTGGTCCTCCACTGGCAATCGTAAGGCCGTCGTAAGCGTGCTCATCCCCACCCGACGTACTCTCGTTGGTTGAAAAAAGCCAAAATGGCCGCTTCCGACTAGTTTCGATGGTTTCCGTCAGCTGACGATCGCCAGTGAAGACGATTCTTAAGACTTTGCTCGGAAAATAATGTGTGTTGAATTCTATTCCTTCACCAAAAAATGTGCGAACCTCCCTGACGATGAGAGCTGTGCACTAACATTCATTATTTTCTCTTTCCTGTTCGTTAACTTCTAAATCTATTTTACTATCTCTGTGTGATGGATGCTGACAATGAAAGAGGGGAGATGAAAAATTTTAACGCTGTGAATACGAAATTCAGACCCAGTTACGACCCACTCTCTGTTAGAATTAAGCCTTACATCTTCTTTCCCCAAATGGGTCAGTTGTAGAATACGTCTTCTTTCAGTCAAGAGCCACAGTGCGATTAAGCAAGAAGCAAAAAGTGACAAGTGATTTCAGCCAGAACGGATCTTAGTTTTGGTTAGTCGCATAGTTTTGTGGCCAGTGATGCGTTCAAGATAAACGTTGTTGGACCTTGTTTCTCTTATATCGTCATGATGAATTTCTGAACATTTTTATTTTTAGTAAACTGAGGAACTCCTAAATATATGGCGTAGCCTTCCATGGAACACGTTAGTAATTGTCCCAATGAGAATGGAATGTTTGTGGACACCCGCGTCCCCAACATCCTTCAGCTGCAAGGAAAAGGAAGACAATCCTTGAGGAGATGGGTGATAGCATCGGAAAACTCGCTTTTGGCTTCTGTCTGCTCAGTGCGAATACAGATCCTTTACCTGTTGAGTGGAGTTGAACTGCCACGATAGCAGCCACAAGCCCGGGCAAAAAACAACAAAGGGCAGGGTCCCCGTTCTAACAGATTGTTATTTGCTTGTTTATGTTTTATAATTTTGTCCCTGTTAAAATGCTTTTGATACTGTCAAAAATGATCTTACCATGGCCGAAAACAGATCACGCAATCACTATGTCAATCAATAGTTATTGTTATATACATATAATCTATGTTAAACAATTAAAGATTTTGTCCGATGAGCCTGCTTCCGCCCACACCCAAAGACCTACATTGAAATTGACTGATAAATTGATTTTATGCCCCTGAATAATTACCAGCAGTGTGGCCACTTTTCTCTAACGGAACTAGCTGTTACATTAGTCCGCAAAAACCTGTTATATTGTTTCGCCTACCAAACTCGGTCCTTTTTACAAGTTGTCAATGATAAATCACCCTTTTCAACTTCATAATACAACACCGGCATGTTTTCGCCGGCATCTTTTTAACACGACTCGGGTGGCAAGTTTAACTTCTGACTTCTGGTCCATCCAGAAGAGACTCCAAATGCGGCTTTATTGTGATGAGCTGAGGCTATCCCTATCGAGATCCCCTGATTCAATGAGAATGTCTTGTCCTCTTGGGCCCTTCGGTATCTCACAAATCATTTCTCGTGGCCCACACGATAATACGACCAGGGATTGAGGGATTTATTATGAATAGGGAGGGGTCTTTAGTTAGGTTTAGGAACGTGATACTTACGTTTAATTAAGGGGAGTTATATACGGACATGTTCAAATTTTCGGAATAAAGCAAAAAAAAAGAAGAAAAGATGGATATATGATTTAAGGTTTAAATGAAAAGCCAACTTATTTTTGGATCATTAAACCGAAGACACTGCATTACTTGGATTTTGGTGATTTTTCATTATTTGCTCTAGTAGATTCATAATATTTACGACCGTCCTCACAGCAGAAAATTCTACTACGACGCGTGGAAAATTTCAATACAAACGCGGCTTTTCAGTGGCCAGTGATCATTGCAGCTTTCAAAAGGTAGCTCACTGCGTGAAAACACGTTTTTTGTAAATCATTTTAGTCGAGCATACAACACAGGTACTACACTGTCAGGAGTTTCGTAGCAGATAACACAAGGATGGGAGGTTTCAACAGACAACATTCAACAGATAACACTCAACAGACAACATTTGGGATGTAATCTGTTGTCGCGACAAACGTTATGCATGAAATGTTAGGCATAACACGCATTGCCAGGAAGAGCCGAAAAACCGCCAAAAACCATCTGCTGATTTTTCCGATATCATGACGACAAAAAGAACTCAGCACTATATATTATCGCCCGAAGAAAAGCAAGGGCGATAATGATTATAACACTAGTACACTTGTTTTAATTTTCTAGTATTCCCCTGATTATAAAAGAAAAAAGTTCCAACCGTTCGATATCACTTGTTATCGCATGGCTGGCTGTGCGATAACAATTGTTATCGCACGGTTGGAACTTTTTTCTTTTAACATCAGGGGAATACCGGAAAATTTTGGCACTGGATAGGATAGGACTGGTATCATGGGACTGCACAGTGTACTGGTGTTATATGCTTTTACTGACTATCAATATCATATTCGGGGAAATTGCTTTTATATGCCACTGCAGGAGAAGAACTCCTAACGTTGTACCTGAACGTTTGACAGCCTGACGAGGAACCTTGCCAAGAATGGCCAAACTATCGCTGCAAAAGCATCGTAGCTGACGTATCCGTTTTATGCTTACCCTTTCTTAATTTTCCCTTACGTCATCAGCGAAAGGAAATTCAGGCCCCAAGCTCTTGTCCATAACAAAACCAAAGTCAACCCAAATACAGAAAAATCTCTACCCGATCAACGACCCATTAGAGCAGCAAAAACAGCAGCCGCGTCCAAAATGAAATCTCAGCAACCATTTTAACTCCAAGCTACTCTCCAAAAGGAAGTTCACCAATTTAGATATTTAACACTAAGCTAGAATCTTCAGTTTTGTTATCACAAGTTTCGTTTTTCCAACTTGAGCGGTTTTGAGCCTGAAGAGGACCCTTGCCAAGAAGGGCCGAAATATAGCTCGAATAAAATTTAGCTGACGTATCCGTTTTTGCACTGTCAAATATGATTCGCAGTCAGCTTGGGTTGAAGGAATATTTAATGTAAACACTGCCTTTCATTTCCAAAACCACGATTATATCATGGAAAAAACTCTAAAGCTGACGAAATTTTAGTGCTAACATATAATTAAACTAGGTCAATTTCTAAACGCTATTTTACCAGGAACCTAAAATTGTGGTAATCCTTTGAGTGCTAGCGAAAGTAATACTACCTGCGCTTTTAACGGTGCCAGCACTTAACGTAACTTGAGCACAAACATGATAATCCTTAAAAAATAATTCTCCCCTTTCATGGGAATTGGGAATCTCAAACAGCTGGTCTAATTCCACTCGTTTCCAAAAAGCATGTTTCCTTCTCTCAGATACATAAGCCTACTTTTTGCAAAGAAACTTCAGTCTAAACGTTGAATTCTTCTTCTCTAAACATTGGATTTCCGGAAAGATCGACGTCCGTTTCTTTAAAAGATGCAAACTGTCGCCTTAGCCTTGATTCAGAGCATTGTTTCCTCGAATTCCTGGATCTCACTGCCAAGCCCGATAAAAAAGCGGTAGATTTAAAATGCGAGGATTCTCGCAACAAACAGACAGTTTTAATACAGCCACTAGTGAGGAAAAGCAGTGTTGCCACTGATCGTAGAATTCTGCGGTCCAGGATCCTGCGACCGGCAAGACCGTTGAAAAAGAAAAACCTGTGAGTGATTATGACGCGGTCACAGATATTGACTTCAGATTTTTATTTTATAGGGTAGACTGAATTTGTTCGAATTTTTTTTTCCCAACCACGATAGTCGACATCTATCTGTCAAAGCTGAAAGGGTATCATTTTTTGCCCAGAAGTTACGTCTTGTACATTGCTCCTTTTGGAGCCTTTGGAAACCTATGACAGAGGTCTGAGAATGGCTAGTACCAAGGATAAATAAGGCTACTATTATTTATTCTTGTTAGTACCTCATACCGGAATGGTAGGACGTCACCGCTGCGGCATGGGTGTCTACAAAACGTCCCCATGGCATGGGGAACGTTTTTCATGGGAACGGTTTGGTTGGGGACATTTTGCCCTTTTTCTACGTTATAAATATTCCTTCAACCCAAGCTGACTGCGAATCATATTTGACAGTGCAAAAACGGATACGTCAGCTAAATTTTATTCGAGCTATATTTCGGCCCTTCTTGGCAAGGGTCCTCTTCAGGCTCAAAACCGCTCAAGTTGGAAAAACGAAACTTGTGATAACAAAACTGAAGATTCTAGCTTAGTGTTAAATATCTAAATTGGTGAACTTGGTGAAATATAGCTCGAATAAAATTTAGCTGACGTATCCGTTTTTGCACTGTCAAATAATATTCTACGTTATATCGTGGCGGCGTTTCGCCATGGGGTTGTTTTGCCAAGGGAACGTTTCGCCACGGAGACGTTTTGCTTGGGGCGTCTTTTTGCGGTGATGTTTCACAGCTAAACCTGCAGCATCAATGCCCGACGAATGGAGAGGCTTTTTCGAAGCCCTATGTGCCACCGATGTCTCTGAAGGAACTAAGGGCACTAAGGTCTATAGTCGGGATGCACCAGAAGTCAGTAGAGTTAGTATATGAAGCAGTTTTTCACCAAAAAACGGGACCGGTATGTCTTCCCCAGTCGGGTCCGTTTGTGGAATTCCCTTAGCGACGAGACAGCTGTGGCATAAACTAAAGATTCTTTCAAGAGAGGAGATACGTGACCTAGAAAGCTAGCTACAGAGATTCAATGTCAACTTCCAGACCGTCAGCACTAGTGAGGACAACTGGCATAAAACCTTGTTGCTAGCAAGTGCAATTTGTGTTAGAGACGGCTTCAAAATACGCTGTTTCTGGTTGAACCAGAATCTATGCTCTGTTTGGTGAACGCAAGCCTTTATCTTTCTGCAAAAATTCCGTCATCAGTTTCAAAACTAAACAAACGTTCACTGCCTTCGGGTTGCATTTAAAGAGTCGCTAACCCCTTCTTGTTGGCCATCGGATCCCACTGTACTGTAGATCTGCGACGAAGGGATTCTGAATGGTGATTTTTTTAATTTTATGATTTCGAGTGATTTGTATCCCCTCATGGGCGTGCCAACGAGAATAACTTCACAAAGTGAAACATTGATCGACAATATCTTTGTTCAATCGAGTGACCTTCACAGGAGCTTTGCTGATATGATAGTTTGCCCTGGTTCCAACCATCTTCCATTAATAGCTACAACTAATCACCCTGTGAAAAAACTGGGAAAGAAGAAGGTCGACTAGACTGATGAAAAGGAAATCTCAAAAAATTTGCAGAAGAGATTAGTATTATTGATTGGAGCCCTGTTTTTGCAGAAAAAGAATGCCCTTCAAGGGCATTAGATAGCCTTATGTCAGCCATTTTGCTAATTATGAAAGAGCATGCCCTCTAAAGGCTATAAAATCCAAAAAACTTGTTCAACGAAAGCCATGGATGTCGATGGAAATAATTGATGAAATAGAATTGAGAAACAGGCTACATGGCCCCTTCTTATTAGGCTTACTCATAATTACCACTTCAGCACCATTCGAGAATGGGGCAACTAGGCAGAAGTTTCACACTGCAAGGATAGATACGTTTATATTGTGGCTAATTATACACAACGCGCAACTCATTTTTTGTCGCATCAGCTTTCACATGTACAGGAAACGATGAGTGGGAATGACCCATTCATCCACCCTCTCCACTTGCTTCAGTCACGTGTCTCACCCTTGACGGGTGCTTCATTCTTATCCGGTTTTGTGGTCATGTCGAAGGACTCCCTTCGATATTAGCCGTCAGATAAGCACGGCCTGATAGTAACTAGTCCGATTTATGTAACTTTCCCCTTGCAGTACTGACCTGACTTACCCGCTATTATTCCCCTTGAATCTATCGGTAGGATGCTTATCATTTTTTTCGTAAAAGGGAGAGGGTGGACGAAGTAACAGAGATGGATGTGCAAAGATGTCTATCCCCTACCCCAATGGTAGTAATTACTGTTATGAGGATGGACGAGTGGTCGCGATGTCTGGTGAAGTTAAGGCTCCTGGGGTGTGGGCTGAAGACATTCTGACACCGTAGGTGCTCACTAGCCCCAGGACCAGTCAGGAAACCGGACATAACATACGATAGGAAATCTCGGGGAATTCTATAGTTCAGCCGTAGTCAATCCAGATATCCCTAATCAAGCTGGTTCACACATCCTAGCGAAGCTGGAATTCACATACCCAGTCAAGCCCGAGGCCTACTAGCCGAGATGGACCATACATAATAGTTGATTTACTCGTATGACATATCATTTACAAGGATGAACATCATGTAAATGTAAAGTATAAGTAACACTGAGTCCCTAACTAAATATGTAATAACTCTCACCGTAAATAATAGCAGAGAGGTCCTGCTCGAACCAGCGATGAAAGATAACTGTTTTGGCTACGGACTCATTCCGTAGCCAAAACACTTCGAATGGAATGAATCAAAACCTATCTTGGATTAGCACAGCAGCTAACTGGAGCTTGGGGATAAAGACCGAGTGACCTATTGTCACGATGCCGGGAAATTAATGATGGTGGTGAAAACCGAAGAGATAAGTAGAGAAGTAGGTGATAGAGGGAGGAAATAACTAGGAGGACTATTGCAGAGCAAAGTGCTATGGGCAGAGCCGTCACTACTGGGGGGGGAGGGGGGGGGACGCCCCCCCCCCAATGTTGTCGGCCAGTCGGTAAAAAATAACCGAGTCGGCGCGAAGCGCCGCGATTTCAAGTAAAACCAGTGGATTTTTTTCTTGGAAATAGTCGTTTTTTCTTAAAAACAATCAAAAACAGTCGGTTTTTCGTAAAAATGGTCGATTTTTTCTTAAAAGTAGTAGTTTTTTCTTAAAATCAGCCGATTTTTCGTCAACACAGTCGTTGTTTCTCAATAACAGTCGTTTTTATCCGCAAAAATAGTCGGTAAAAATGACCAGCCAGTCGGTAAATACCTTGTCCCCCCCCCAAACATTTTGGCTAGTAACGCCTCTGGCTATGGGATGTTTCCATAACATTACTTAAACAAAATAAATACGTAGGATTAGAGGAACTAGCTCCAGATTGTCGACGTCTCAAATTTGATTACTTCTGGAAAAATGTGTAAAGGTTATGGGTTGGGTGGAGGGCATCAAGGGCTTCTTTCTGCACTTTGCTTCTTTGCAGTTTTCCACACTTTCTAAATGGTAGGTGATTTTCCGACATATGTATCTGAAATGGTTTTAAAGTGTTAAGAAAGATATATTCGTCGTGTTGGGGCAAGCATCTTTCAATTCACCTTTTCCATTACTGTTCATTTTGTTTTTCTTGTAGCTTATTAGGCTAGCATTTTCGGGAACAATTCTTTGTCCATTGCTTGATTCGTTAACGGGCGCTGTCAGTAGCACACGAAGAAATCTCTTTCAACTAAAACATTTCCAGCCCCATCTAGGATCTGTGCTTGTCAGGAGGAAATTGAATTAAAGCTAGAGATGAAATCCAGTTGTTGCGATAATTTCAGTAACGCTGTGTTCCAAGAAAGACGTGCTCTGTCCCCAGAAAGTTGGCTAATTAATAATTCGCCAAAGACAAATCCGAGGTGTGAGTGGGTCCTCGAGTTTTGTTCCTCCTCACACCTCACGTAGAGTTAATAAGCTTCAGCTATCAATGGGGGGACTAGGAGTGGACAGCTTCAAAGTAGTCCCCAGCACAAATATCAAAGTGAAAGAATAGCATTTGGTTGGTGTTTGAACAAGAATTAAGAAAAATGCTAAATATTTGGCGTTTTTTTCCTTTTGGTAAATTGTTTTGAGGCTTCTGGTGTTTGTGGTAGAGTCGGCAGCCTGAGAAGCAACTCGCCAAAACAAATTTAAAGTAGCAAAGTTCAAGAAAAGTTTCGTCCTGTCTTTCTAGGGCACAAAATCGAAAAATTCGAATTTGTTGTCCATGGTATAATTGCATCTAGATTATAACGTTGGTACAATCGTCTTACAATAAAAGGGACAAGAAATTGTTGAAAATTTGCAGGGAAATAAAAGGAAATAACTTGAACGAAATCAAAGAAACTGAACTTAAGGAAAACTACCTATCGAAATTTTCTCTGTGGGCCTTCAGGAACGTACCAGTCTCTTTATTACTCGACTCTGCTCATCCACACTTCGTCGTTTGTTCTACTTACACTTCCCAAGATCTAATAGGTCATCTAGCTCAAGGCATTCACACATCAGATGCAACAATCCCTCACTACCACACATCGGGCAGAAATGGGAAATATGTAGTATCTCCAGTGTCACCAAGTGTTGATAACGAGACAGTGGGGGAACTAGTCCGCTTGAAATCGCTGAATATGGCGAATAGACGTCCTTAGGAATGTGCACTTCTGCCAAGTCTTGCACGTTTCCCCAATCCTGTCTATTCAGCAAGGGGATGTCCCTTATTCAAAAAAGCTTAAACATTTAAGCCCGGTCATCCAGATCCTTTTTGTTGAGGTTCCCTTTGTAAGCGCACGTGCTCCCTCTGGAAAAGACGATCAAAAGAATTCAAATTGGGGGATCACCAGTGGTTTATTGAGGCTTTGTTGAACCGTGAAAGAGGTTGGTGACACTTCTATTCCGGGGTGAAATGTTCTGTCAAGAGAGTACGCCTAGCTTTACGTGGGTGGGCTGCTTCTTCTCCTTTCAGTCGGGACAGAAATAGCGGGTGATTTTCAATCGGTGGCCGACTGAAGCACTTTTATTTTACGTGAAACTGTTAAAGTACACCTCGTACTACATAGGCTAATGTTTCTGCTTAGATATTATGAGATAGTTGACTACTTTAAGACTTAGCTACAGCAAACTACACAAGTCCTGTTTTTAGCCTCTTCAGTGTCCCTTGCCGTGGTTTACAAACGTGATGTTCCTTGATTGTTTTATGGTACAATGGTCCACATAAAGAGAATTTTAAATATTCTTTAAAATTTATTTTGTACGTTTGTTTTAAAATGTATGATAAATGGTAACAGGAATAAAAAAAAAAAATGGTAACAGGAATAAAAAAAAGAATGTATATTTTATATGATTGTTATAGAGTTTTTTTTTTGTTTTGAGGACATACTGGACTGGAAGAATAGAAAAGATACTACGAGGTTTAAAAAAAAAAAAAAAAAGTGGCTAGTTTGCACAACCGGTCTTCTGAGTAAGAAGCTTCTCGGAAACAGCGATCGGGAGCCTGATACGTCACTTAAACAGAACAAACGTTACAAGCGTAATGAATGACCAGTGCAATAACACTAGAGGAAGTAGGATAGAGTTGTAAAGTGTAGAATGTTGAGAATGGTGGGAAATACTACTAAAGTAGAATGAATGAGTACGACGTGTCTACGAGTACGACATGAGTACGACGTGTCTAGCTTTAAGCACTTGCGTTCTAAGCTGGGACCCTTTCGGCTTCCCTGTGTTGTGTGTGATGGTTGGTCTTTTGTTTAAGTGACCCCTCCTGCTTCTTCTGCTCTTTATAATATACCTAGCTCCCTTGTGGAATTATTACTATTATTAGCTTCCAAAATCCCCACCTTTCTCGATTTTTTCGTTTTGTGCCTATGAATTCTTAGCGCTTTTTCGGCTGTGCCTAGTTTTTCCCGTCACACGACGCAAAGTTTGCCGGAATCTTCAATGTCCACTGACAGCTCTTTCACAAATAAGGATATTATAATCTTCTGTTTTTACTTCTTTTATTTGCTTGGTTGTCCAACTTTTTAACCACGGCGAGTTCACTTTTCAAACGTTTTGCATCCAGCCGCCGAGTCGGAGAGCAGGAAGGCTGGATAGAATCGACAAGCGCTAACAAGATAATCGCTAATACCAGGTGGAAAGCAATGGTATTTTCGAAAAATGTTTTTTCTGATCCCTTTCATGGGGAAAGGATCATGTATAGTAAGAGGTGCTTTAAGGCCAAATTCGGTTTTGCTGGGTTGGGGGATTGATATTTATTTTTTAAAGATTCGTCTGCTAATCATCCAAGTTAGCAATAATTTTTGTCATGATCAGTTGTGAGGACTAGAATTTCTTTGGAATGTGTGACCTTTGAAGACTCCGGGGAAAATCAAAACAAACTGATAGCTGGGGCTTGGCTTTGTATCATTATTGTGTCAAAATTATCATTCATTCATTTATTCACTCCGTCAGACCAACATGAACTGTCGTGATTTACATCAACCTCCCTAGATTTAATCTACACTATACTGAAAAAAAGGTAAAATAGCTTTATCCTGATTGCCAAGGAAATACAAACAGTGTTCGTGTTCTATTTTTGTCTCATTTTATCCCTCGAAGATTAATCATGTGTTTCAATTTACAGTCTCCACAACGAAAGTAATACTGTATTTTATTTTTACATGATTGTCCTGAATACAAAATGAAATATTTGGAATCAACTTTACCTCCTTTTTATTCCCAATTATCCTTTCACTCCGAAACACGTAATTGTTTTATTAAATAATTTAAGCCATTTTTTTCAGCCTAAATACTAAAACTGCATTTTACCATGCATGGTACATTCACAAGATGTTTTATTTTAATTTGATGTTTTTATCTTACATATAAAAAGAATTGGAATTAGGTTTTTCTTTGCTATCCATCAACTCGAAAAAAAGTTGACCAGATGTTGGAATAGATCAGCCGCTTTTTCCGCTCGTTTTTCGTTCCCGTCTGAACAAGCTTTTAGCGCTGTCTGCACAGAATTCATGAGATGACATATTCCGCTTCACAGAGTAACGAAGTGACTAAGAAAGTAGATGGGGTTTCATATTAAGGGGTGGCATTTTTTATACTGAGGGGACGCCGACCTCGTTTTACATTATCTCGAATGGCCTCAAATAGTTTTAAAAGGTACAGAAATCGGAACCTCATATCTGTTTACAGTTTCCCGGATATCGGGTTGAAACTTACGGAGCTTGCTGGCAAAATACCCCAGTCTACTAAGTATCTGCCCGCCCAAAGTGGCCTTACTCGTTTTCTTTAGTTTCTTGTTCTTTTTGGTTTGTGAAGTGTTTGTTTGTTTCTTTTATTGCTACTCCGCTTTGATTTTTTGTAGCGGGTCAAAAATAAATTACTATTATTATTATAGTTGTAAAAGGAAAGTGTCTGTGCAGTCTTAAATAGGTCCCATGATAGTTCATTAAGATTTTGTTTCTTGACAGTTGAGACTGTACAGAAATTTCCTTTTAATATTTTTGAGGCCCATTGAGGTTATTTACCTCAAGGCTGGTGACCTCTAGTGCGTGATTGAAAAAAGTAATGTTTTGTGACTTCGGATCAACTTACAGGTACAAAACCCAAATAGTGAAACATCGAAGTGTCAAACCCCAAACATTGAAACCCCGAACTTATCGAATTCAAATAATTGTGAAATCCTAACGGTACATACACAAAATGAATACGGTAAGCTCCTAACACTAAAGAACAAAAAAGAAGTAGAACCTCCGTCTTCGCGTCTCTGTAATACCACCATGCACATTTTCGAATCATATTTCGAACATTTTCGAATCATGTACACGATATTTTTTGTTAAAATGACTCTGGGTCCTTTTCAACTACCGGTCCGAGCTCGGGGTCTTGTTTCCCAGTCGACGCAGAACCAATTGAAGACTCAGAGTTCACCTGTTATGCTTAGCTTTAGTTTCCTCTTTGGTTTTTCCCTAAACTCTATTTCCTCATAAACGTTTTTTTTCCGGGAGCGTCCCTTACAGTCGTTTTCTTTACGACTCGAAAGCTATTCCCCCTGTCGTGGAGCTGTCATTGTTCCAGGCGAAATACGAGATGTCCTGAGCTCCCGACATTTCATTTCCTAGGCTGATATATACCGAGTACGATAAAAATCGTGTTAAATTGATAACACTTCAGTTCTTTCAGGGATCTGCATGATTGGTTCTTGTTTCTGGAAACAGCAGATACGCGACCGACAATTGCGAACTCACTTTGAAAGTCTGGTGCAATACGATGCCAGCGCACCTAGCGGTTTAATCTTTCTGAGTGCCAAGGTTGTGGTTTATAAGTTCAGTTATCTGTCACAACAAACTAACAGATGTATTTTGCATTTTGCGCGCCCTAAATTCTGTATTGTTCCTGTGTGTACCACATTCTGCGGAAAAAAGACCTGAAAAGTTTTAAAGACATCCTACTTTAATCATTGTAAATTTTTAGTGTATCTTCCTCGTTCGTGTCGTAACCGTAAATTAATTCAGAATTCGTCGTACAAGATGTCATTCGGTCACTGGTCGTCGGCGTCTCTGTTAACAAGACCAAAGGTTCCGATGGGATCCCAAAAATTCAATATTTGATCCAGACAATTAGGTTTTGTCTTCGCCAGATCCAGTCTTCGCCAGGCCAAACAGCTAATCATTAAGAAATCCAAGCTCAGATATGGATTCAGCATGTGCGTTTACCTCTATATAAGCCGATCGAAACGATCCTAGCTTACTTCTGTGAATTTTGCGGTTCTGGCGAAATTCAAGAACTACTTGTCCGGCGAAAAACTAAAGCTCAAAAACGGATTCAGTATCTCCTTACCCCTATATCCAACATCTAATCAACTTGAAATAAAAATCTAACTTTTAAAAAATTTTCCGGGTTTGGCCGGATTCCGGGCGAACTACTTGTCCGGAGATAAAATAGTTTTCGTGTTCTTGTTCAGCATGCCTTCTTACCCCTACATCAAACGTCTGATCAACTTCAGATAAAACTTTAACTTCTAACAAACTTTCCGGTTTTGGCCGGATTCCGGACGAACTATTTGTCCGGCGAGAAAATGGTTTTCATATTCTTGTCCAGCATTCCTTCTTACCCCTATATTGAACATCTAATCAACTTCAAATAAGACTTCTACTTTTACAAACTTTCCGGTTTTGGCCGGATTCCGGACAAACTACTTGTCCGGCGAGAAAATGGTTTTCATATTCGTGTTCAGCGTGTCTTCATCCCATAATCGACTATCACATTAGCTGTCTAAAAAAAATTTGATTGCCCCTTAATTTAAACCCCCTCCCCCACCCCTGAATGTAAAGCTACAGGTCCCATCTACGAACTCGACCTTACTCGTGACCCAAAGAATACCCACATCAAGTTTCATAAAAATATCTCACTGCCTTCGAGAGTTATCGCGCTTACAGACAGACGGACAGACGGACGGACGGACAACTTTTGCGATGTCATAGGTATCCCTCCACTTACGTTTTGGGATCCCAAAAACATCTACCCATCCATAGCTCATCGTGTACATGATGTTTTCCATGAGTTTTTTAGGCCTAATTAGAAATTTGGTCCAAATTGTCGTCATAAATGTTGATTGTTATTTTTGTTTGTTTTTCCTTATTTCCATTTACTCAACTGTCGCCATGTGCATTTGGTGAGTTACAAATTAAATATATATATATATATATTGTGTAACACACAATTGATACTTTTGCAAAAAAGAGGAAAGAACACTGAAATTTAAGAAGAACAAAAAAGAAAAGGAAGAAAAAGATTACCAAGCAGGTGTTTCATAATCGTCGCATACGTGTAAAAGTTACGTTTACGAAAAGGCGGGAAAAATAAAGCGAATCGAAACACCTTTAGGTGTAGACTGGTCGCAGTTTTGTCACGGCCTCATGGCACCGCTTAGACCCCCCCCCCTCCTGCAACGGTGCTCTGCCGCGGACATGATGACCATGACAGGCAAATAGTTACGATTTTTATATTCTTTAGTTTATTTTTTCCTATTTCTGCTATTTATGACAGTTGCACTGAAATAAAGTTAACGGGTTGATCAAACCGTGAAATTCGTTGCCATGATATTTCAGCGGGAAGGAATTTGGCAGACATTGCACCTTCCTTCTCCGATCCCATTGACGGCTGCACTAGTCGGAACTCCCAACGAAGCCTTATATTTTAAACATCATTGGAAAATCCAAAGATCTTAATTTACTAGAAACAAAACTTCAAAGATTAGTTAGGCGCGGTTCTTGTTGGACTGCGACTGACAGTCTAGTTACCCATTTTTTATTCTCTTGAATAGGATTCAAGAACTGGCGAAAATGAATTTCTTCGTTGCTTCGCTAAATTATTATTTATATAGGATAGGTAAGGTTCCATCCCCACTATGCGATTGTGGGGTAATTGAAACTTGTTGGCATTTTTTATTCGAGTGTCCTATATTTAGTCCTCAGCGAGTTCAAATGATAAGTAGACTGATTGAACATCAAGTTGAATTTCCGTTTTGTCTGAGCTTAGTGAGTAATAGTAAGATAATTAGAGAGATAGTACTTAAGTTTATTACGAATACGAAGCGTTTAGAAATTGTTTAGTTCAAAGGCTGATAGAAATTCACCACTGGATTAGTTTTAGTTTTCTTTTACCTTTTTCTTCTTTAAACGCGATATTCTGTTTTGTTGCGAATGTGTAGTTAGAGGCGCATTCTAGTTTTAGTTTGTAGCTGTGAAATGCCGTGTATCGGTTCAACCACAAATAAAGTACCTACCTACCTACATACCCCTCATAACCGATATTCGTCGAATGAACTTTTCTTTCAGCTTTGCGAAACCTGCTTGTTTGCTTGAAATATTCTCTATGCTTGAAATATTTACAGCAACTACAACCGTAAACAATTTGTTGAAATTCAAATTCTATGCGTCGGGGTGAACATTATCAGGCCAGCAGGGCATTTCCCAAGTCAAATAACTCAGTTTGTCCAAGTCCAAGATATAAGAATAAACTGGCTTTGCAGATAAACTTTAAGGGTCCCAGTGTAGCATGAAAATTAGTTCATCTCAGTTGTATGTTAGGAGAATGGGTGGTTTCAGGTTGGTTGCTTATCAGCTGTGTCGTTTCCCAACTTGATTTGAGAAAAATCTAGTTTCTGAGAGGTTAGCAAATTACTTCGTCTCAGCTTTTCAAGGCCCTAGGGAACATTATAGACTAAAACAAGTTCTCGCTCTAACAAGGCGTGTATTTGCAGTAGTGATGAAAATAAACGAGGGGGCTTTGCTCGTCTGTCCCTGACGCGGAAGAGAAAATTGCAGGAAACGTTTCCGTCAAGATATCACTCAATTCATCCCTAACCTAATGTCGCTGTGCTAACACAGGCAAACAGTTGGGTAGGGGAGGGTGGTCCATACTGAGCAGCTTTTTGGAAAATTGACTTTACTTGCAACCAGTTACGTATTTTGTAGCTTTGTTTATACCAAACTGTAGCATATAGTGAATAGTTTTTATGATAATATTTAGAAATTTTAACCGTTGCCCTAACTGCTGAAAACTTCTCATGGACCACTATGTACCAACTGGCCCAGTATAGACCAGGGGTGGTCCATATTGAGCCAGCCTATGGTCCATACTTGGCCACTGAAAGACACATACAAGTATAATTTGTTTAATAAGTTATAAGGCTGTAAAAATGAAAGTACAAATGTAAATATAAAAGCTGAGAGCTTCTTGCGGCGTTACCAATCTTCGAAAGTGAAGAAAGAGGATGCTCTCGATGCTGTCCCCTTTGCTGGGACTGGGTTTGAAATCTTCTTCAAAATATTCTCGCAGGGATAGATTATGAAATCTTCCTTTTCAGGCCACTTCCACTTGTTTATTCCTGCCATGCTTAGTACGCTTATTTTGGATGAGTCATTGCTGTTATGTACCAGTATAGGCTCACTATGTACCAGTCTAAACTGGCTCAGTATGCACCACCCGCCCTCAAGTCGCCAAAACCAAAACCTGATGAAACTGGTACATTGAAAAAATAAGTGATGGCGCTAGTTACAATGTCTGATCATCAAGGATTCAAACAAGCCAAAGAGCTCAGCCGGAGAAATAGCTCTGAAGATAGAATGTGCTGTGAATGAGCTGAAAGAAAATGGAAGTTCTGTGATAATAACATGGGTCCCAGCCCATGTTGGAATTAGTGGCAACGAAATGGCTGACAAATTAGCCAAATGGGGAAGTGTACACGGTGAAGAAGTTTCAGCCAAAATGTCAGTTGCGGAGTTTTTAAATGCGTATAAGCTGTCGCTGATAAAAAATGAACAAGAAGAATTTGCAAGAAGATCTCAAAACCAAATATTAAGCCTGTATGAGTGCAGACAGCCCCCGGCTGACTTGATCCACCCAGAAAGAAAAATCGCATCAACAATCTTCAGGCTGAGGACTGGCCATGCAAAAACAAGGAAAACTTTGTTCAGATGGAACCAATCTGAATCCGATAAATGTAGTGAATGTGATGTAGTAGAAGATGTAAGGCACATCCTATTAGCGTGTAAAAAGTACGATACCCAACGAGTGCTCCTGAAAGGAAATATGATCAGAAAATTTGGTGCTTTTACCCTACGGTCAACCCTTGGCCATTCAAATGCCCCGGCATGGGCCAGAAAATTGTCTGTGATATATTTGGGAAATTTTATAAAAAGTACAAAGTTGTATAGGATATTGTAGGTTAAGATGACTTAAATTGTAAATAGTTAATATGTGTATTTTAGACGACCCCAGAGGAATTAATGTTTTAATGAAATTTAATATTGTCGTAGATTGGTGAGTGAAGACGAGATTTGAAAATTGGATAAGAAGACACAGTGAGGAACGCTTACCCAGATTCAGACGACGTCTTGAGAAAGACCCCCTCATTTTAAAGTATTGACAGCCGATAGGCGAAAAGTATATTGACTTAATAGTCAAATTGATTATCAAAAGTAGTGAAAGAAAGAAAAGTTTTTCAAACTTAGTGGCACGAGCGTGAATGAGCTGACGCTCACGAGACGTCAACCTTCAAACAACAACAACAACAAGCCAATAAGCACTTTTCTAGGATTAATCAACACAGAGATACATGAAAAAGTATGGGCACAAAATATTTTTCTAGGGTGTAGCAAAAACTTTCAAGCGAGCTAGCAAACGAACTAAGATTGTAACTTCCTTCAAAAGTGGATAAGGAAGTCCGCCATGTTGTAAACTATATCACATGGCTCAGGCAGCCTGTTTCCACCTGAACAGATGGCAGTTAAGTTCAGTGGCCCACTATGTACCTATGCCCAGTATGGACCACTTACCCCTAAAAAGTTAGATATCCATGAACAAACATTGGAAAGAGTTGAGATGTTGAAAACGTCGAATTCTCGAGCCTACACTACCAACTCCACTCTCTATCCCACATTATAGAGTATTCAGCGTCGGCTTAGCACTGGGTCACCGTCATTACATTTGATTACGTTGAAAATACCCGATGTGAAATGGCGAAGGCATTAGACAATGAATTTAAAAACTACAAGATTTTATTAGAAGTAGCCAGAAGTATCAGAGCAGATCCAACGGCCGAGTTTCCTTCCCATACCTGTACTTCTTGCAATTCTATATTTGTTAAAAAGTGTTGTTATCATCCATGTCTTTTCGTTCTTTCCCTTTATCCTCGGGCTCAGCATCGTTTCCACTAGGTACGGTTGCCTGCACCAGTGTCGTCATTTATGGGGTGTGACCAAGTTTTATGACATACGGGACTTTCCTGGATGGTGGGGAATCCTGGTGTGCGCTGGGAATTCCGGCTTTACTGATGATCCTAGGTCGACTTGTTTTGCTTTTCCTTGTGGATGAAAGGGCCAACTCCGGAATTGGAGATGACCTTCACTCAGTGTCACCTCGACTCTATGGGGGTCAGTATTTGAAACAAAAAGGGGGGTTTCCTCACGAAGCCACTGACGGCAATGAGCGTTTGTATTACGACAGCCGTGTTGTATGCTGAAGACTTCTGCAGACTTTTATGGCAAGGCATCTAGTAGGCCGGACATAGGAGATGGAAAGCGTCCGACATTGTACGAAATATGTCTGTGCTGCACTCTTTTTAATCGAGTTTTTTTCAATCGTATTTCAGTCAGTAGTCCTTAAGCCAGATAGTTTTTTTATTTATTTAAATGAATCAACGGCCAGCAAGGGCCATATAAATCTTCAAACAACAAAAAAATATCAAAATTAACAACAACACATTATAATACATTACTCAAAAACCGGGGAAAAGTTGAATAACAGCAACTTCCCCCACGACAGCCATATGAATGAATGAATGATTTTATTTGCACATAAAAGCCATTAGGCCATCATGCAACAAAACAAAACAAAAAACCAACAATCTGACATACGTATCCTCACACAAACACATTCTTAATTTTTTTTAAGTTACGCTAAATACTTTATAAACACTATAAACACAACTTCCTCATCAAAAGAACTCTTTCTGGTGTTTAAAAGCTAACTTAAGAAACTTCCCTACATTTCTTATTTCTTTAAAATCTTTACTTCCCATCATTTTAATAATCCATTTCTTATCATTTCCCCCCACCCCAAAAATCTCCTCCCTTAGTCCCCGCAATTCTTTACAATCACACAAAAGGTGGCATACATCCTCATTAATTTCTCCACACATTGGGCAGAAGTAGTAAGGACCTGATCTTTCCTTTATTTTGGGAGCATCAGCCTCATATGCGGCGCAGCCAGGACAGCCAGCAACGGGTTCTGAGACTCAACAATGTGCGTCTGAAGAGAAAGAGCAGAAAAGCGCCTAATTTCTGGAAAAAGGGAAAGGGACTTCACCAACGAACATTGACGACACACTGCAGTTCCACTTGAACCCATGCAACCAACAAAAACAGTTATTATATAGGACACGAAAGCTGCTTTCGCGCCTAACCCTAATGTTAGTAACAAGAGCTCAGACAGGGAACAAGCTCTTCGCAAGCTCTCTGCGATTTCACACATTCGGAGTCATTTTGATTCGGAATAATAGTTTTCGAAAAGAAATCACAGGCCTTAATTTCTCCCAAGTCCTCTCTCCTTCCTGCTAATTTGACCATTTTTGGTAGAAAGGAGTCTGGTGCAGTTCTCCTGATTGGCCAGCTCAAGTCAGGGTTGCCAATCTCATTTTCCGCAGGCTTGGGCGGAAAGGACAAAGGTTTGGTAAAAAAAAAGAAGAAAAAACGACCAATAGAGAAGCGAGCAGTATGCGCTTGGTGCGAAACTAGGCCTTGGAAGATAAGTGATGAAAACGCGACTAATGACCAAATCAGCGACTTTTGACGAAAATGCATCCCCTGCACTCGTTGTCTTACGTACCTGACCTAGCTGGCGACAGATAGATAGATAGATAGATAGTTTATTGCTATAAGCAGCCCGAGGGCCATGGCAAAAATTTAACATCCAAAAGAAAAAAGAAAAAACACAAACACTGACATATAATAATACTCGAACATAATTTCCGTTTGAATTGTTTTACTTATTCCAAAAATCTACTTCTATGTTCCACCGCTAGCCTCAAAAATCGCCCCATTTTCTTTATACCAGCAAAACACTCGTCCTTAAAAATTCGTTTTAACCACTCTTCGTCAAATACGCGTACATCATACTCTTCTTTTCTCCAGTCACTCAGCTCAATACAATCGCAAAGCATGTGAATCACACTCTCATCCACGCACCCACACATCGGACAGAAGTAAGGACTGAGCCTTTTCCTGGAACAGTCTGGTGAGGATCTTCTTTCTTATGCTGATATTTTCGTCCTATTGGCGGGTCACAATACATTTCCAAGAGACCAGCTTCTAGGAATCAGCTCCCTGATGCGATCACACTAGGCTTCCCAACCAGCCATGCCTTTGTCCAGGAGTAATTGGCTCCTCTTTCCATCAGGGTGTTTCGTAATGGACCGGACTTGATCATTTGAGGCCGTTTTATCTACTAATCAACGGATTAATTTGGTGAGAGGGATCCTATCAAGCGCGCCGACTAGATACTGCTATCTGTTAATGCCTTTGCTGAGAAAGGGACGGGGAAAGTGAATGTAGGTAGATGAAGCTTTGTTTTAGGATAGAGTGGGTATCAGGTTCTTTACGCGAACGTCAGACGAGGGAAGTGGAAGTAGTTGGATGAGCTTTGTTTCAGGGTCTGACTGGATAGAGTGGGTATCATGTTGTTGAAGCGAACGTAAGAAAATAACAATGATAATTGTATCTGAAAAATATTGTTAGCACATGAAACTCGTAAGTGAAGGGTCGCTGGTTCGAGTCGTAGGTCCACAGAACTTCAGATGGGTACCTGGAGAAATCTGGGGAAGGTGACAGGAAGGGTATGCGAAAGCACCAGGGTGGCTGGCCCCCAACCGCCCATTACACTCCCTAGCTGAAGGCAGAGAACCGGAAATCAGCACCGCCAATTAGGCCTATATAGGCTGATGCTGATACCTTGTTTTTTAATTAAAAAAGAAGCCCAAGGGGGGATAACATCCGTAGATGTTAGTCTGTTTTGGAAAGAGTAGTAGGCGACGTTAAAGTGTTTCGGAATTATCAACGTTACCGAACGGAGGAGGAGTCATATCCCCAAAAGAAAAGAAAAATCAGAAAAGATGCTACACGGGTTAAAAAATATATTCTATATATGCCCCTAAAAATAATCAATAAAATGCTTTCTAACTCCTAATGCTCTACTCTATTTCTGAATCTACAAACCTTGATTATTGAGTTGGCAGAAGTGCACTTCAGAATACGAGGGAGTAGAGATATCCCAGCTAAAAATCTCCCTCCCAATTTTCAAAGCTGGGACCGGCTGAAACAAGCATGTCAACCCCTTATACTGCTTGGAGTCAGGAGTGTTCCAATCAATCAATCAATAAAAAAAAAAACGGAGCCTAACGCAGCCGATAGTTGTTTTTCAGTGTTCGTTCTGATATTTATTAAAGACGCTCTCAAAGCAGGCTGTTGCCCGGAACCAAATCGGCTTTCTGTTCCGTGATAAATACTCGTTTTTAACACCATAGCAGGAATATTGCAGGAAACAACACTCATTTCATTTAGGTTTTGGTCACGAAGTCCTAAATATAGCCATTCATTCCATTCCGTTGTTCTGCGATTTTCAAATTCCTTGCGTTAGCATGATGAATCTTCGTGATTAACTAGTAATGGCATATTTGTAAATGTTATATATCTTTTTGTAACCTTTGATCCCTGTGAATATTTTGAATGTCTCCTTTAATTTTGACTATCTTCCGGATAGTTGCCGTGAGAATATTTACGATCTGATGCGCTGTTAGGTCTTGGCTATGAACCAACACAAAGGGCGGGTTTTATGACGAAAAAGCTGATGATTTTTAAAAGCTTATCGTCATATGGATGTTGGAACGACAATAGTGGCTCACTAGCGGGTACGAGGAAGTTGCAGTTTCCCACCACTTGCAAACAGTTGCTGCATTCCAGCTCAAATTCCCCGGATTTACAAAAAAAAGATCTGATCAGCTCTCACGCGTTAATTCTTCTAATGTCTCTCCACATATGAAAGCACACTGCATATTAATTCCCCGGATTTACAAAAAGAAGATCTGATCAGCTCTCACGCGTTAATTCTTCTAATGACTCTCCACATATGAAAGCACACTGCATATTACCAAGAACAAATAACGAGACAGAACTGCTGTCTCCCTATCTCGGTCATACAAACATGCTGAGTCGAGTAAAATACGACCGACTCCCGATGCAAACGAGCGGCTTCGCGCCACATCACGTTTTGTTTACCTCTACAAATAGCTAGATCGCCGGTAAGTTGCTAAAATGAAATCTAGAAGTCAACGCTGATTGGTTCTATGGACGCGCTCCAGAGCGGATCAGCGCGCGGAGTACGCCTCCTGCTCGCCTCTTTCGATATTTCTTGTGCGATAGGCAACGGTGAAGACGGAAGAGTAGTAAACGGGTATCAACATCAGCTCAAAGCTAGAGTAAATACCTCCAGGTCCGCTCAGATTTGTAGTCGCTGCATGCGACTAAAGACAGAAGTTCTTACTGATTATTTGTTCTTGCTATTACGTGCAATATTGAAAGCCCCGTTCACAAGCATGCCTAGTCAAGCACAGATGCCTAGACACGTGCCTACCTCGCCGGTCACACTTATTCCTATGTACAGACTTTGGGCCAGGCACGGCCGGGCCTCTGGACCCTCGAACTCGGTGCCTGGTTAAGCCAAGGCATCTGTGCTTGACTAGGCATGCTTGTGAACGCGGCTTGACTAAACTTGTCAACCAACATCTTACTGAATTTCTATTAGTTGCGTTTTTGCGGATACCATGGTATCTGTTACCACGGTAACTGGATCTGCAATTAGTCGTTTTTGCAGTTACCGTGGTTTCTGATATACGGTCCACTGCAAAAACGACTGTTGCAGAAATTGCACCTTTCGAAGTCATCCCAAAATAAAGACTGATATCCAGTTACATCACTAAGTGCTGAACTTCTTTTTCACCAGTTTGACAAAATTTGATGAAAGTGAGATGCATTTTCCAGATACCACGACCAGATATCACGGTTGGACCGTGATATCTGAATATCTGTTACCACGGTAACTGGCCAGATACCACGACAACCGCAAAAACGCCTTTTGACCGTGGTATCAGATATCACGATAACTGCAAAAACGACTTTAGACCGTATATCAGATACCATGGTAACAGCAAAAACGCAACTATTGTTTGTTTGGACACTGTTATAGTTTTTTTTTTACACATGTATCTGAACAGTAAAACAAAATTTCAGCGTGTTGCCGCTTTTGGGCTGATTATGAAAAATATAAAAATTTGTATTGAACTGCCTCTCAAGCGCAATTTAATTTGATTTTAAGGTGATTTCGGTGATTTTTTTACTTCTTCTTGAACTTACTCTTTTAGGTTTCCTGGGTAAGAGCGCGTGACCTCGCAGTGCTCGCCTCAGCCACAGAAAGCCACACGTCCGACCTACGAGTGGCGTCCCTCCACGATGCAGACACAGACGAATGGACATTAAGAATAAACCCCGCAGCTATAAAGGACTCGGGGTTGTATTTATGTCAAATTAACATAGAGCCGAAGCTGCAGTGGCCAGTCAACCTGAGGGTGGAAGGTATGGAATGTGAGTGACGTTTTGTCCTTTTGTCCTGCCCGCTCCCCCCGCATCTTTCCGTCTGTGACCCAATACTCTTGATGACCAACTCTACGTGCCGAAATAAGAATCGTCGTGTACCTAGCGGAAGAGCCGGTAGCGTCACCACAGCTGTCCCCAACGAACGCCGTTTATTGGTTGACACAGGATTTGAGTCAGCGTTCGGGCGACGTTTCTCGTTTTTCCCGAGGTTCACTGGTGTATTTTGGACTTGGTCATTTAGAGTATAAGTCTCGTTCCCCTTAGATTACTTGTTCCCGTAGATTACTTGGATAGATTTAGAGGTTACACCTCCTTCTACAATGTTCATTTTTAAAAATTGGTTTGAAAAGTTCATTTTAAAAAAGGCCGCACTTAGAAAGAAGGTTTGAGGATTACAGTCTTGGAATTAGAAGAGAAGGCAAATGATTGAATGCTCCCACACCCGTCCGTCTGTCTAAAAAGTCCCGTTCCACCATAGATTTCCTTGGTCGCTCTTTTTTAAGGTATCCTAACCCGATCCTCAAGGCATGCTAGGTCTATCCTTACCCCTATAGGTAGAAGTTTTGAGGTTTTACGGTATAGGAATGAGCCTGAAAAGATGGCAAATGACTGAATGATGCTCCCTCCCCACCCCCATCTTCCCCCGAGCTTTGATGTATGGATACCGATACCGGGCTTAAGCTAAAAACATAGAAGAATAGATACTACGTTTAAATGTGATTCTGACTATTCGCCTTTTTTCAGACACACTAGCTTATCTATATGACTGCCATCCAAACTTTTTTGCAATATTGATTTCAAGAAACAGGGTGTGTCCTTGACCTTAGTGAAAATTGTTGAGGTCTTACGGTCTAAGAATTGGCTGAAAATGATGCAGATGATTCCAGCTCCCCCCGTCCTTGGGCCATTCGTGGATACCGTCCTGGCCTAGCCTTTATTTGAAATTAAAGAAATTAAATTCAATTAAATTAAGTTATAGACGAATAGACACTGCATCTAGACTTGACTCTAACTGTTTGCCTTTTCTCAGGCACGCTAGCTTACATAGATAAGACATATTTGACAGTGCAAAAACGGATACGTCAGCTAAATTTTATTCGAGCTATATTTCGGCCCTTCTTGGCAAGGGTCACAATTTAGATATTTAACACTAAGCTAGAATCTTCAGTTTTGTTATCACAAGTTTCGTTTTTCCAACTTGAGCGGTTTTGAGCCTGAAGAGGACCCTTGCCAAGAAGGGCCGAAATGTAGCTCGAATAAAATTTAGCTGACGTATCCGTTTTTGCACTGTCAAATATGATTCGCAGTCAGCTTGGGTTGAAGGAATATTTATAGATAAGACACTTTAAACTTTAAACAATATAGATTTTGATTCATTGAAAAAGGGTCTATCCTGACCCTGGGGGGAAAGTTTTGAGGTCATGCAGTCTAGGAGTTGGCGGAAGAGTAAGTAAACGACCCTACCGCGCCCCCCTCTCTCCTTCTTCCCTCGAGCTTTGGACCATGTATGGATACCCAGCTGAACCTCAAGAACACACAAGAACAAGACCAAAGGTTTCGATGGGATCCCGAAGTTTTTATTTATTGGACTTCTTGATCCAGTCAATCGAATCTTGTAGGTTTCCCAGCCTTCTACCCCTTTAACATTTTGCTATTTATCCACAACCCACCCCTTGAATATGTACAAAAAATAATGTTGCCACTTTGGAGTTTTTGACGACTTACGGCTAAACAACTAATCAGATAAGAAACCAAGTTCAGAGATGGATTCAGCAAGAATCTTTACTCCAATATCTCACCCTAATCAACTTCAGAACGGTCTTTCACTTTGACAAAATTCTTCGTATTTTAGCAGCATTCCCGGTGAACTGCATACAGAGCAAAAGGGCTAGTGACATTGACAGGACAACCTTGCAATCCAAATTGCCGGGTTTTGGCAAATTTTGACAGCTTATCTGTCAAGGAAATAAAGTTCAAAATTCAGTTCAGCATGTCTCCTTACCCCGGTACCGAATCTCTAATCAACTTCAGAAACAACTTTGAGCTTCAACCAAATAGTTTTTGCCGAATTCCGGGTGAATAATTTGTTCGGCAAAGATAATAAGTTCAGATATCCTTACCCCTTACACGACTATCTCATTAGCTTACAAAACTTACCTTTTTTACCTTTAATTTGATACCCCTACTGTGCCTCTAAATATCTAAAGGACCCGTCTACAACTTGGCCTATACCTTGCCAGTGAATCCTCAGACGAAGTTTGAACAACATATCTCAACACCTTCGACCCCCCGACACGACAGACTTCCTGACTTCCATGACTAAACCCAAAGAATACGTCGCGTCCATAGACTAAACAAAGCGTATCGTTCGACGCGCAGAGCGTTCGCCTGTATGGATAAAGAGGTAGGGCACGGACTGGTATAGCCACCTGGTTTTGAATTGGTCGAACAATTTTATTAAATTGTTCACCAGGCAGTTGTCGGATGCATTCTGCTCACTTTGTCTCAACTTTTTCTTCATTTTTGTATTTACTGGTAAGTAACCGGTCGCAAAATTCTGGGTCGCTTTGTCGAAGAAGCGAAAATCTGATGCAAATCGCAGAATTCTGCGACCATAGTGGCAACAGTGCCGCCGACCTTCTCCACAACTAATAGAAAAGTAATTTTCCCTTTTTGGCGATGAGTCCGTCGATTCCTTCCACTGATGAATTTCTCAATGTGTCAGACAGAATAGCTTAGAGGAGACACCTTTCTTCTTGAAAACTCGGTTTATTGTTAAAGCAGAAAGATCCCACAACCGAAGATGGATTTGCAAGAAGCAAAAGCTGAAGATCCAATAGGGTCCATGTATGAACATAGACTACAAGTTTTCAATTCCCAAGCTTTTTTAGTTCATTTTCTTAAGGTTTCCCCTCTGACTGATACCATTCGTTCGGAAATAGCATATCCCCCAACCAAATATGGTTGTCACCACCAGTCCTATTTACAAATCGAAATAATTCATGTCTTCTCGTTTTCCGAAAGAAATTACTTTTCATATTTTGGAAGGAATTCAACGCCCCTGCTGCATTATCTAAGCTTCTATTATTCAAATCGTCTGACGAACGTCAGAACGGAGTCGGAAACGCGTAGACTATTAAACTACGCTTTCCGGATTTAAATTGTCTTCCTAGACGAGGATTGGGGAATTTGGGGCCTGGGATGCTGTGAACAAAGGGATGGATTTTAACAAAAGAATGGTATTGAAATCTGTGTGAAGATTTTAACAAAAAGCAATGTGAAGAAACAAGTGTAACCCATTGAAGTTTGTCGGCTTCCTTTTAGACATGGAATAACTTGAAGGAAAGGGATGGTGTCAACAAGGGTGAGTTACAATTTCTCTGCTTGGGCCTTTGGGATTGGGATACCATAAAAAAAGAGGTAGCAGTGTTCCTCAGGTACCTCGGTCTAGAATTTTCAGAGGATGTCCAACGCCAACCGCAAAGTGGAGAGAACTGGAGGAGTTGGTTTTGAAAGTTAAAACGATAAATCAGGTAGGAAAATCTTGAGGAGAACTTTTTTCTGCGGCCGATTTCTCACCTTTTGAAATTAGTACAGTTTCGATTTTCCTCCATACCCCAGAGCCTGCTGCTTCTTTCTTAACATGATCACGCCAAGTGTTGGATCTTAGTCCGCATGCGCGAAAAGAAGTCGAAATTTCCCTCTTGACGGGAAGCCATCACACGTGAAGTTGCCTAGAATTGTATTGGCCGATGGGCGTAGAAATGGGCAAATCCGTCCTGACCAGGGTTGCGAAATATTTTTGGCCGAGAGTCTCACTTTTTGTCTTACGTTAATAATTCGTAAGTGTCGCAAAAAATGTCACTTTTCGGAAGTTTTCCACCAAGAAAATAGACAGGGGCACCGCGGTTCGCGACCGGGAACGTACCACTTTCAACCTCCCGAGATCTGAGGTTTGTTTTTAAGATGTTTGTTTCCAAGATCTGTTTCAATGTTTGCTCCAATTTCCGTTGTAAAGGGATGGTTTTCAAAGTCCAGTCTTTGATTTCGCGTTTTCAAGTGCCGGTTTTCAAAGCCTGGTTGAACCCAGTCTAGAGAACCAGCTAAACATCAGAGAGCACTAGACAGGCATGCCCTCCCTGTCTAGACTCTCGAGGAAGGCCCTCCTGTGTAAGGGGAGTGACCCCGAGGAAACTCTCTTAAAGGAACAGTAAACTTGACTACGCAACTTTCGGCCATCGAATCGCCCGGGGGGCTTAGATAAATATACAGGGTCTTATTGTCGACAGGCCCCCTCTTCTTTGTTATCTCGAACCGTCTCGAACCCCCTCCTTAGTGTTCCCAAAGCTAGCTGGCAGGCCCTTGCCCCTTATGCACTGTAATTATGCACTTATGTACTGTAAAAGTTCGCCTTTTTACATGTAGACTACAGAGTAACGATCTCCCCGACAAGGCGGCCGGGGTTCGATTCCTAGTCGCGGCACACAAACCTTTTGCTTTTGCAAACCTTTTGCTCAAAAGTCGAATTCTCGGAAACTGCCTGGAAACTGCAATGGTCGTAACGAGAATTTTTCTTACTCTCAATATCGATTCAGGGTACATTCTTGATATGTTAGCTAGCTCCCCGAGTCAAGTTTGAGTCAAGTTTTCTGTTCCTTTAATCTTCAATTCATAGCAAACAACACAGGCAGGTCTGTAGTTTTGATCGCCTGAACTTCTTTTTGCAAAACAATATATCATTTTCAGAGCGTCCCAAGTGTTCGTTTTGTACTAACAAAATTTAAAGTATACAAGTCATAAAGATTTTAACTCTAAAATGAGGGGTACCAGTTGCTTTTTCTTCCTTTCATAGCTTTTGAAATATTTTCGGGACGTTTCCTGTCTTTATGCCATTATCTGTGGAGCCGCCAATTTAATTCTCCCCCTTTTCCCAAGACACTTTCAAGACAGTTTCATTATTCTTAAAAGCTCTTCGATCCTTTCAGCGTGACTGGATAAATCGGGACGTGGATCGTCAGGTTACCCCCCCCCCCCATCTCTCTGAGAAAGACTGGAATGCGAAATAATAACTTCTCAGAAACATAACTTTTAGAGTTGGGCCGACTTGAAGCTTAATGGCACCAAATACTTTTAGATGAAGTTTTTTTTAAGTATGCTGCTAAAATGCTATTGAATGCTGCTAAATGAATATTATTTTCCTTTTGGTTCGGATAGTCACAAAGTCCGTAACTTGACTGATAGTGCAGGCTACTCACCTCTCCTCCCCCTCCATCTCGTCCGTCCCTCCGAGGAAGACGAGATGGCGAAACGCTAACTTCTCGGAAGGCTATACTCTTGATATTACCCTACTGCATATCGCTCGTCTTCTTTGTTACTTCTTACGTGGAAGATTAGATTAAGAATGCTAGCTTCTTTTCCCAGAATCCTAACTTCAAGGTGGCAGTGTGGGGAGGGGGGGGGGGCACATGTAGCTTAAAAATACAAAATGCTGTAGCAAAAAGATAGATTTTTATGTTAATTGCTGCATATATCCCGATGAAAATGTTCTCCTTCCATCCGTGAGTTGGATTTAGTTGTACATTCAACTTTGTCCACCGAAACCTCTTTCATAGAGCCCCATATACCTCTATGGTTTTCTTTATTTAACCAGTGCAGATGAACCCGTCCTGGTGATCTCACACACCTACATAGTACTTGTATATCCCTGATACTACTTTCATACGATTCCATGGTATTGTTCTCATATTATAACTACGTAAAATTGCTTGAAGCGTTCTTTTGCATTCTGTTGTACAACTACGCATATAGTCTGAGCACTACATTTAGTCTGGATTTAGTTGAATAGTGGAACGCTTGTTGTTGTAATTGTTAATAATATAGTTGACCGGGATTGGATTTTGCCGGTAGAAAGGCAATTCCGTTTAAAAACGTAAGAAGATATGGCTAATGTTGCAGGAGTTGAAGGGATGCCGGAGGTTCAGACACTAGTTTTGCCATTATTTGAAGTGCAACCCTAATTAATGCGTCAGTAACTCTTACCACTGCGTGCCACTATAGCAAGATTGGATTCTCCTGGAAACTACTGTTTAAGATTATCCCAGCCTTGAGCACATTTAAATGACAGTAATTCTCTACTGATCGATACGCTTGTTGGAAGTTTAAACTGTTTTGCACAACTCCGAAACCGATGAGAAATTAACTAGTAATAATGTTAAAAATTAAACTAGTTGTGTGAAGTTGTAAGTTTTAGTTTTAGTAGTGTGCAGCACTTAACAACTTTGACCTCGGACCTTAAACCCTCCTGAACCATCAATGGTACATAGGGCATCGACAAAGCCTCTCCTTTCATCATGAAGCTGTAGAGCAGCATAATCGGGTCCGGGGGGGGGACGCTGAGGTCGTTGGGGAAGTAGTAGTCATGTCCAAGGCTAGTGCCGACGATTAAATTGCTGGGTGATTTTTTGCAGGGACAGGTAAAAAGCCTATCCTCCTTTCATAACCCAGCTTGGGACCGGCTATGGCGCCTATATTCTATCAAATCAAGATTGAACAATACGGGATACTATTGCTTAATATTTATTCCAGTCTGAAGCACAGCAAAATGTATGTTTAATAATAACGCAATTCACTACTACAACTCTACAGATCGAGTTTTACTATTCATCTACACAGGCTACACTTGTTTCATCGGGTTACCGTCCTCCTGGCCCCTTTGTTTTTTAGTATATTTGAGTTGTAGCACTTCCTGATATTGAATATAATCCCATGCTTTATACCATATTATCAGCTATAGAGATAGATAATTTGATTGATAGGACAAAGTGAACAGATGAGCGAAGCTTACACCTACCTAGGGGGTTGACCACACAGTAAAAATTCGTCTGCTACTAACTCTTCATGATCAAGAAACACGAACAAAAGAACGGGACGACAGCAGAATCGAAAACTTATCGATTAAGGGCCAGCAGTCAAAATTTGCGTGGTGATGCTTTAGCAATACAGAATAGACTAAGAGCGTGTTCCACCCTACTTACCATAGTTACTATGCATGACGTCACGAATTTTGGCTTCTTGGCGTCAAGGCTGGAACGCATTTTTAAATTTTCGGTAGAATATAATTCCACCGCGTAATCCAGCCAATCACGTTACAGAGATCTGTAGTTACCACGCTCACTACGCTCCCGAGCACGGTAAGCAAATATAATAATTACTATTGTTAGAAGGGTGGAACACGCTGTAATTGAACAAGCTGCTTCTGAAATTTTTTTAAACTTCCCGGAAAAGCGACGTTTTCAAAACTTTGGATGGCAGTGCTAAACTTCAAGCACGTCCACGTCTTTCACAGTTTCGCAAATCAAGATGGTTTGGAGAATCTTAAGCAGTTGTCTGCAAGATCACGGGAATACTTCCTTTGCTTTGGACTGGGGGAATTTGCTTCAGCACGAAATATTTCCAGACTGGGATGATCATATAGATGGAAAATGATGCAGTAGAACATAAGACTTTTTGTATGCCCACGTATATTCTTCCCCCCCCCCGTCACAATCGAGGGACAAGGTATGATAATCGAGTGATGGTGGTAAAGTATCCTACAAGCATCAACGTGAAGTAAAGACAAAAGTGGCCGACTACAGCCGGGATTTGAACCGAGGCCCCTCTGCTTACAAGGCAGCCGGTCTACCAATTGAGCTACCGAGGGGCTTGTGAACATATTTCGCAAAGCAAACCACTACAATAGTCAGATAGAAACCGGTCACAGGAACAGTGATCCCGCCTGAGGGTGAATTCGTCCAAACAACTCACATCCCCATGTCATAGGATTATTATAATAAACTTAGTGGTATATAGTAGTATGAAATACTTTCATACAACTGTGCTTCAGAATAGGATAATCGTATGCGATATGGTAGCACCTAGCTGCACGGACCCACTACTACATGGTACCATATTGTACAAATCCACACAACTATAATAGTGTACGAAAACATTTTTATCGGGTATTATAGCTACAGATGAGCCATAATTTGACAGACGGAGTGTCAAGACATCTCTCTCTCTCGCCTGATCACCCCTCTCAGGGAGACCAAATAACGAAATGCTAACTTCTAAAAAGCCTTGCCCTTTTTTCCTTTTCTTCTTTTCTTCCTTTCCTTTTTTCATTGTTATACTTTTTATATATGATAATTGAACCTCCCAACAAGTGTCAACTATGGAGGGTGTTGTAGTTTTTTTTTCTTCTAATAAACCTCAGATGTAATTAACTTACCTAAGCTGGGGTTGGAGCGGAATGTAAGATTAATGACACCAGTTGCTGATGGATGAAGATATGAATCGTCGTGATTTCTGCATAGCCACAGATGTGCCAAAAACTGAGGGATGGATCCTCAGGTTCCTCCGCCCCCCCCCCCCCGTCTGGCTTGATCCCTCCAAGGAAAATTGGATTGCGAAAGGCTAACTTCTCAGAAGTCTAACTTCAGTGGAAAGGGGGGGGGGGGGGTCCAACTTACAGAAACAAATCCTGCTAAAAAGGAACAGACGGTTCGTTTAGTGACGAAGGGGAGAGGTGCACTCCTTAGTAACGGATCTTTTTCTGAATTGTTGCTTAAAGGACACATGAACAATGAAACCATACTTGAACAAACCATGGAAAATGCATGACAAGGCCACGGAGAGCATTCTTCCCCTGAGCGTGACGTAATCAAAAGAGGGATGTTCGTTTCTGGAGGTTTTCACATGCAGACTCCAAGACAAAAAGCGCAATTCATTCAAATCTTGTGCAGCGCTGGCCGGATCGTATTGGAATTTCTTCTAGATATACGTTTGGGCCTAACTGGTTAAAAAGTATTCCAGAAGAAGGGTTGATTGGAGACATTTGTTCATTTCTAAAATTGTCCAGTACTGAAATAAGGACAGATGCAAAATGGAGCAAAAATCATAGCTGGGAAACACTATTTCGTATTTGGATTGGGTTTTCTGCAGGCAATGTTAACGGAAGTCATACAGATAGGGATGATACTTGGTACTCTTCATTCAGGTGTCCTTTAACAAAGTTCAATCGGAAGCATTCTGACATTCCGAATCTCGAGATCATCCCCATCAAAACCGCAATTTTCAAACAAGGATCATAGTAGGGTCACCTAGTGTTGGGATTTGGAGGTCACGGGCAAACTCAATATAGATCTTTACAAGAAAATCAGACAAAAATAAAAACAGTGAGTAAACATTTCCATTTGATTGAAAAGTAAAAGAAACATCTGTAGTCATTTCAGTAATTTTGAACCGAATGGAGGAAAAGAGATGGGACCCTATTGATATGTATCCATCTTCAATGTTTGACTAAAAGATACCATATTTGGGCTATGCCTATGAGAGACTGTATCTTGTTTACATTAAATGATTTGATTTGATTTGAATGACCTCGCCACAAAAAGTTTCGTCGTCTGACCCAAACCGCTGTCAAGTTACAAAGTTCAAGTTATTGGGCAGTCTGGGTGCAGTTGCTTTTCTTTCAATCCCGAGGTTTGGATAAGTAAAAAGCACTTCCTGTTCCTACAGGCTGTAAGTAGACGCCACGAAATTCGTTGTCGGGCACCCGTGGGATTTAAAAGTCGCTTACGCCGACTTTCTCGAAGAACACGTTTCTCCAACCGCAGTCAAGTTATTAGACAATCTGGATCCAACTGCCCACGAACGGGGGGAGGGGATGAACGTCCAGACCATGGGATTTGTAGGTACGCGAAATCTCTCGAAATACACGAAACTCCAGCCGCAGTTAAGTTACGAACTGAAGTCATCGTGCAATTTTGGCCCAGTTTCCACTGAATCAGGTTGGTATGACGGGATGGGACCCTCAAAAGGCACATTTAGACCTCAGTTTCAACAAGTATACCAAATTTGGACTTGATACCTATTGTAAGGTCACGAACTTAACTCAAGGGGCACTCTGTAATGGGACCAACTGCACACGAACAGGTTGGTGGATATGTGCAGTTCTGATAGATACGTCCAGACCGTAGGATCTATAATGACACGAAGTTACGATGTCAAGTTACGAACTTAAGTCATTGGACAATATAGGTACAGTTGCACCTTAACCGCGTGGCTTTGTTTGGACCCCAGGATCAACACTTTCAAATTGACACCTATCTGCATGGTCATTCTCCATATTCTCTCTTTTTTCCTTTAAGTTAGCACAGCCTCGCAAGCCCCATGGTAAAAAGTAACTTTATACATTAAATTTGCCCGATGCTTCGCTGCCAACCGGACAAACTCGCCGCTTTAAAGGTAATATCTCACATCAAATTTGCTAACCTTTCCTCCCCTAAATCACTCCTGCCAAGCTTTTTCCCCATTAACCCCCAATAGTGACATCATGGTCTCTTTCACGAATGGCAGAATCCAGATGGTGTCAAACGCATGCTGATCAACTAGTGAATACTCGTTTCCAGGATTTGTACTGCCAATTAATCGATCTTTGCATTTTTTCAGTCTTGAATTCTAGCAGCCAAGCGTGTGCTTAGTAGGAAAGGCTGTCTGGGTTGTTCTGCATGGATGAGATCCTGGCTGCATTTTCGACTTCTTTCGCCTGAAATCCCGAGTTTCCAGAGCTGTAAGCTTAAACTTTTTTCGGGAGAGTCCCCTACCGATGCGGAGGAAAATGAAATGACAACTGCTTATTTATTCACTCCATTTCGGAGATCGCATAGCGAACTTCTCGGAGTGAAAGTAATCCGGGATCCTACATGGGTTTGGTGCCAGTTTCCAATAAAGTTGGTTCTGCTTGAATATCCCTGTGTAGATGTCCCAGATGTTCCCGAGGATTGCAAGTTTCTCGTTGCCAGCTCAGAGCATAGCAGAGGTTATTTTGCCAAAAAGTCTGCTTCCGGTCGGTTAAAGTTAGGCTTCACTTTCCAGATTTTTCTTGTTTTTAGATTCGGTTTCAAGTTGAAACACCGTCTTTAAGGCCGTCTTTGAGGTTTAAATAAAAAAGGTCTAGGTCAGAAAATCTAGTTACCCATCGCTCATTCACTAAAATAGGCTTAAAGGACCTGTCTTACCTATAACACTAGTTCAACCTACTTCCATAATCACTCCATATATTTCTAAACCCAGAGACCCCAATCTCGTGCGGTACATCCTAACCCTCTAACAAAACCACGCTTATTTTCTCACTTGCCGTGTTTTGCTGCCTTCGATATGTATCGCGCTGTCGACGGTTGCCTGCGAGAAGTTTTTCCATCAGAAAAACCGGTTATGTAAATTGTTTCCCTGTTTTCGCTACAAGTCAACGGGTCTCGGAAAAGGCTTAAAACAGCAAAAACCGTGGGTTATTCGTTGAAAGCACAGCACAGTTTTAAAGTATTCAAATATTTTAAAATACTGTAAGTTGAAGAGTAAATAGTGCGAGGGGTCCTTTAAGCGATTCCTCTTTGTTTTGCTATTTACGAATAGTCGCTTTGCGTATTGTGGATCGTTCCCGCCGAATTTGTGCCACCTCTATGTGCTTATACTTCTGTCTTTGAAAATTTAGCACCTACAACGGCAAACCATTCCTAATATATATATATATGTATATAAATGAAAAGAATTTAATACCTACAACGGCAGATTGTCAGTCAAATATTTTCAACGTCTAATATTTTCTGATCTTTACAATGTCTGATATTTGATTCCTTAAACATGAATTACGACGTCGTATATCAATACGAACTCTATCCTTGAGGATTTAGCAACTATAATGGCAAACCATTTTCATAGAATATATATGTAATTGAGACTAAACTCATTACTAACAAGACCAAAGGTTCCGATGGGATCCCAAAAACTGAATATTTGATCCAGACAAATAGGTTTTGTCTTCGCGAGATCCAGTGTTAAGGTCTGGAAGTGCATCCGATAAAACCAGAAAGGCTATTTGGCTACAATATTCACGACTATCAGAAACGAAGCATTTATTTAGACCATCCAAAAGTTCCCGGTTTCAGCCGGATTCCAGACGAACTATATATCCGGCAAAAAAAAAATGTCATATACGAATTCAGCATCTGTTCTTGCCCCCAAATCGGACATCGAATCAACTACAAACACAACTTTTGCTTTCAAAAATTTTCCAGTTTCAGCTGCAGGATTCCGACCTAAACACTTGTCCGAGTAGAAAATGCTTTTCATATAAGGATTCAGCATGTCTTCTTACCCGTGAAACGAACATCTAATCAACTTAAAATAAAACTTCTACTTTTAACAAACTTTCCGGTTTTGGCCGTATTCCGGACGAACTACTTGTCCGGCAAAAAAATGATTGTCATATACGAATTCAGCATCTCTTATCCCTAGATCGAACATCTAATCAACTTCAAATAAAACTTTTACTTTTAACAAACTTTCCGGTTTCGGCCGGATTCCAGGCGAACTACTTGTCTGGCGAAAAATAACTTTCATATTCGTGTTCAGCATGACTTCTTACCCCTATATCGAACATATAGTCAACTTCAAATAAGACTTCTACTTTTAACAAACTTTCCGGTTCTGGCCGGATTCCGGACGAACTACTTGTCCGGCGAGAAAACGGCATATTCTTGTTCAGCATGCCTTCTTACCCCTATATCGAACATCTAATCAACTTCTAATAAGACTTCTACTTTTAACAAACTTTCCGGTTTTTGCTGGATTCCGGACGAACTACTTGTCCGGCGAGAAAATGGTTTTCATATTCGTATTCAGCGTGTCTTCTTACCCCATAATCGACTATCACATTAGCTGTTAAAAAAAAAAATTGCTTGCCCCTTAATTTAAACCCCCTCCCCCACCCCTAAATATAAAGCTACAGGGCCCATCTACGAACTCGACCTTACTCTTGACCCAAAGAATCCTCTCACCAAGTTTCATCAAAATATCTCACTGCCTTCGAGAGTTATCGTGCTTACAGACAGACAGACGGACAGACGGACAGACGGAAAGACGGACAGACGGACAGACGGACAGACGGACGTACGGACAGACGGACAACTTTTGCGGTGTCATAGGTATCCCTCCACTTACGTTTTGGGATCCCAAAAACAGCAGATTGTCAGTCTGATATTCGTAACGTCTAATATGTAGCCTACAACGTCTGTTATTAGATTCCTTAGCCATGAAACTCGTCCTCGATCATAAGAGAGGCCAAAATGTCACGCTTGTTCTCTTGTTTAAATTTAGTGGTTCAGTTATGGAGCCGTTCTTGTGGGGAGGCCCTCCATATTCTCAACATTCCTGCTAGAGCCGACTGTGGAAAAGTTGAAACTCCCTCATGAGAGTTAAAACAGTGTATTTAAAAAGAATATACAAAAATAAGCTGGCCTATCAGTTAAACTTTAAACTAGGTCCACCATCAGGAGAGTTGGTCACTTCCGTTGTGGAACTTATGCGTCAAGTATCACATTCGTCTTTCTTTCGATTTGCAGAAGGCATTAACCCCTCCTGCACGCCGTCGTCGTTCACTGTTCTTATGTCGAGGCTGGATCGACAAGCCATTCTAATTCATTCCGGTTTGTTTTTTAGTCGCGATCAGGCAAGCTACGAGCTGATCAATGGCCTCGGGTTCATCTGTTCGCAACTCAAAATTTTTGTTCGTCTTGCTGTCAAGAAACTGGAATGTTTTTACAGCCGTTCTGGCCAACTAAGGGACAGAAATCAAACAGAGGCATTAGCAGGCCAGATACTCTGTCAGACCACATCTTGTCAGAAGCTGAAAAACTGAGAGACTCTTAGAGGAAGGGTTCCGGGGATAGAATCGAATTACATTTCCACTGAGAGGTTTTCTGTCGCCTCGTTTTAGTTCCGTTACATCCAGACACGGATGTTGTTGGACTGACAGAAAACGAATTAACTAGGCATAGCAAATAGTGATAATCTGAATTTTTTACCGGCGAAATGTTCGAGGCGCCAGCAGACTGAACAACCAGTGCGCAAGCGCTCAAAAGTGGAGTTCAAACCCAGTTGCCCCTGAACCGGATGGGTGGGGGGGGGAGAGAGACACAAAGAGGTCATGGTTCACGAGTTATGAACTCTTAAAAAAATGGTGAAAACCGAAAACGACAAACCGAAAACCGGCTAGACCGGCAAAACCGGCTAGACCGGCATAAAGTGACACACACTCGAATAGCAGCGACACTAGCACCACTAGCGATACTGAACGTCCCTACTGAAACTCAATCGGTCGTGCACCAGCGCTGGCTCCAATAACTTCATATTCTGGACACAGCGAAAAAAAGATACAACATCCCCTGTTTCCTCAATGTGTGCAGACCGCATCTTAGCTTTGCCAGAAATTTCTAGACCCGCAAGTTTTCTCGCCTTAAATGTCGCAAGCATAGTGGGCGGCGCTACGAGTATGGCCCGTTTGCGAAGCAAGGAAAGCATAGGTCTTGGCGCTACTCTCTATGTTGTTTTGCTCTGGTTACATCTCGACACGGATGTTGTTGAACCGAACGACAGGCAGGGCAAATAATAATAATCCGAAATTTTTACCGTTTCAATGTTCGAGGCACCAGCAGAATAGACAACCAGTGCGCAAGCGCTCATAAGTGGACTTCAAACCCAGTTGCCCCTGAACCGGATGAACTCTTAAAAAAAAAAATGGTGAAAACCAAAAAAGGAAAACCGGCTAGACCGGCTGCATGAGTAGATTGGACAACACGTCTTTAAACATATTAAAAAGGAAACTCAGGAAGTCTTTCTTATTTTGTAGGATAACCGTAATTTATCTTAATGACTTCTGAAAATAAGTTAACAGATTATTTATTGGGAGATCTTGAATTTGCTTTTTTTGGGAGAGAGACCTGTGCTACCGACTGGTAATGGTTCTCCGACATTTCTGCAACACCAGTTAACTCCTTTCTTCGCATAAAGTCTTCCTCAGAATTTCCACAGGCCTGCCAAAATGGGAGGAGCGAGTGTTCCCATCCCGTAGGGAAAAAAGGTGCCCGGATTCCGTAGAAAGCCCCGGATTCCGGGAAAAAACACGGAATTCCGGGGTTTATCTTCGGAATTCCTTGAGTGTTCAAGGATTCCGGGACCGACGGTCCGGAATTCCGCGCCGAGCCAGGAATTCCTGGTCATCAGCTTGGGTGTCTTCACGGAATTCCGTTACTCCACGATCTTTCGCGGAATTCCCGATCTGGAAAGTTTTTCTGAAATTCCAGACCCGGAATCCGGCATTTTGTCGACCTCTGTACGGAATTCCAGAACTATCAAATTCCGTATTAAGGAATTCCAGAGCAACTGCAAATAAAAAACTTAATCATGAAGATACTTTCAGTTCAAGTACAAACCATTCATGTCCTCAATAACGACCCATTTCGATCAAGACAGGAAACACAAATGAATGAAGACATCCAATATTTTTAGCAAACAGCGACTTAGCGAAAGTAAATAAGTAAATGCGATCGGAATTTTGTTGCCATTATTAATTTGGCGACAGGAAAAGTACCGTTGCAGCTGTCAGGAAATACAGATTCAATTTGGTTTTAAGAATTAAGACAAACATCAAATGTTGGGGAATTTGATATTGTTGAATGTCCTTTTATAGGCGCTGCATATTTCTGTTACCATGTTAACAAGAAATGTATTCCTCCCCAAGCCCAAGTCCGAAATATTTAACTCCCGTAGCATGTCAGGCTTATTACAATTTTATTATAGATACAATAAACCTATTGTTATGGTTCTCTGTTTCTGGAAACTTGACCCATTGACTCTCCTCAATATTCTTCTTGAAAGACGACATTAAGCTCAGTATTTCTCCTGAGTATGTGCTTACTGTATTTTTTTTCTGTGACCGCAGTTCGGTTCTCTAAAATGCGATTCTTTGGTTTAAGTGACTTCCGGAATTCCGAGCATTTGGCAACGTCTCAGGAAAACTTTAGTGTTTGATTTGCTACCTTGAACTGAAGACGAAGATGAGGTTTTCACAAAAGGTTCTTTACAAATCACCAATTGAGTCCGGGAGTTCCGAATCTTCCGTTCGACTTATTTCGATCACCAAACAAAATACCATATATTTACACCGGGCTTCGCTTCCCGGAATCTGGATTATCTTCAAATATCTTCTCCAAAACTTACGGAAATCTGGAAGTCCATAAGCTTCTTCGCACTGGACTAATTTTGCTAGGATTTTACGTCCCATTTTGTCTTTGAAAAAGTGGTCAACCCATAGCCTACTTTGCAAGCCCAGATTAAGTCCGGTCTTCACCTCCCGGAACTTCCGGAATCTGGGCTTCCAGGTTATTCTTCGACGTCTTCTGTGAATTGCATCTGGAATGTGAACCGGTTCGAAAGTATATCAACATAATCCGGAAAAAGAAGCTTTTGAGCTGCCAGATTTCCGGAATTTTTAAGTATCGCAGAAGAAATTCAAAAAAAATTCTCGGAAAATCTGGGAAACCAGATTCCGGAAGGTGAAGACTTAACTTTACGGACATTATAAGAGGTAAAAGACCTCAACTGTTATTCTTGGCCTGCTCTTATTTTGTATGGTATTTTCTGTGTCCTGCTGTGTACTCGTAAAATTCTGTCCCACCACCAGTGTTAGAAAGTCAGCAAATAAAATTCAGTGACACATCCGTTTAGTGCAGATAAATATGCGGGCTAAAATAATGTTTACATAAAACAATTTTGGATTTCTATTTAACTTTTCTTTAATAAAAAAGAAAATGTTAAGGATTTTTAGATAACTAAACGGGATTTTCTTAAGACCACGTCGCGACTTGCTCCCGCGCAAATTGAACTTGAAACATCACATGGCAAACGCCAGACATTTGAAGGAAGGAAGGAGGACGTCTGATCTTTTCGGGAAATGGAACGTAGCACAGAGAGGGGAACGATCAAGCTCCTTCAAATGGATTCAACAGTTCTGTTCGTTGTCTACTACAGTTTTTCATGGACCATGTTGTGACAGAAGAAGCTGCGGCTGCCCAGATGGTTTATGGTCTAACAAAAAGGTATGTTTAAATCCACAATTCAAGCCTGCTCTTTCTTACAGTATAGGTATGCTAATTTGACCACAAATCTATCTGCTTCTCTACTTGGGATGTATTTAACACTCAGATTGAAATGAAAAAATAACAAACTAGGTTAGGTAGCCTATCGGTCAGCACTTTTATCAGCACACAGCTAACTTTTTTGGCACAAAAGTAAGTTGGAAAAGTTGTGTTTACTGTGAAAACAGATGGCATTTAAGCATGCTGTTTGGTTTCATCTTTCTTTTTGAAAACCAATCGGGGTTAGCTGGGGTTAGCCTACCTCTTTCAGTAATTCAGTTTGACTATACTTTTGTTTTGTACAAGTTTTAACGCGGCCACCTGAAAACATTCTATAAAAGCTTCCAATAAGAATCTTGCGATTTCTTAATGTGAATTTGTATACTTACCGAGGATGGTGGCATAGGCTAGGCTAATGTATGGAAAGTAAAATATTTGTACTGATTTTGGCAGATAAAAATTGTGAAAAACCTAAAATAGTTGTATGTGTCCTGTACAGGTGTTAACTACCAACGCCTGGTAAATGCCACACTATCAAAGAAGAAGAAGTACTAATTTAAATTGCACATTTCTTGTTAGTGAATACAGTAGTGTATTTGGTATTTAGCGTTTTCGAACAGATCGGCCCTGTAAGAAAACTTCAAGTGGTGGTTTTGTTTCTCGCTTGTGAAACAATCAGATAGAAGGAGAATAACTTGAAAACAACACATTAGTGACAGCTAACTGTTATGCAGTTTTTGTTTTTGGCAATAAAAGTAGGATCAACTGAAAAAGTAGTGAAGTAGAAAAAAGTAGTAAATTCTTCTTCTCCTAACCACTGGTTTGAACAATTTAGCAGTTGGTAAAGAATATTGTAAACAGAAGTCTGCAAGTTTTAACTATCTATCAGTGAAAGAAAAAAATTTCTGTGTGGCTTGCATCACTTATTGATAACAGTAATTCTAATTTCGAACTGTTAGGTTATATGATTGGCAAAAAATACTAGACATCAGTGGCTAATACTGAAAAATCGATTCAAATGGGAAAACTGGATATGCATTATTTGTTTTGGGCAAGTATTTATTGGAAGGGAGATAGAAATTATTAATAAAATGCTCCTATTTCTTCCAGAGAGATGAATATCTTACCGCATGCAGAGTTACTGATCGGGCATAGTTGGACACTTCCTGAATCCTGATTGCTGCAAAACTGTGGGTACGTAAGTAGAAACTTTGCTAAAAAGTAGAGGGATACCTGTGACATCGCAAAAGTTGTCGATCTGTCCGTCCGTCCGTCTGTCTGTCTGATATCACAATAACTCTAAAAGGGATTGAGATATTTTGATGAAACTTGGTGGAAGGATCCTTCGGGCAACATATTTTTTTTAAATCTTTTGAGATAGTTGATTTAGGGGTAAGGAGACATGCTGAATCCGAATATGAAAGCTATTTTCTCACCGGACTAGTAGTTCACCCGGAATCCGGCAAAAACCGGACACAAAGTTTGTCAACCAATTTTCGGCTACCCCTTTTCTTCATGTAGTATAGCTCTGCGTGCAGAGCGCCTAATCAATTAGCGTAAGAGAGAGAGCTAGGGGGTAATCGAAGGTCGAAGGGGTTGGTATATGGGAAAAGAGTAGGTGGTTGCGGTCTATATAACAGTTGGAAAGTTTAGAGGGCTTGAAAACTTCAGTAGTAGGGTACACACTGAAACCAAAAATAGGCCAATCCCAATTGTGAGACAAGTAGGGGACGTCTAATGGTCTCAAATGCATGAATGAATGAATGAATTTTATTACCCGTAAAGTGAATGACACAAAACCGGAGTATTATTATGGTCTGACAATAGACTTTTAGACCATAATCATCTTCGGCAATGAGGGGTTAGCAGTTTTGTCTACTTGGTGTACCTACAATTTGTTTCATGTGCTTTAAGTACGAACAATTTGGTACCACGTCTATCACGAAGACGTGGACTTGTACGTGAGAATCGGTTGCTAGAATCTTTGGTGATGAGGGGTTGCAGACTTTTGCTAGTTGGTATACCTTTTATTTTTTACCAGTGTATTTCATGGTAAGAACGATACGGTACCATGTCTATGACGGGGATACGAACTCGTAAGTAAGAATCGGTTGCTAGAAGGGCTTCGCGAGGGGCTTGAAACTTTGAACTTTGATCTGTTTCTATAAGTAAAGAGTATTGATCTGTCAACATCATATATTAAATTTGTGGGATCCCATCGACACCTTGGTCTTGTTACTTAAAAATCGCCAGGTGAATCTCTTGAAACTGCCGAGGGTAGCCTACTATGTCAACAGCAGTATCTATTATTGCAGTATATAGTATTTTCAATATTGGAGCATAAAAAGTAAACAGTACGAGTGCGAGGTACAATACACTAGTCTGATTGTCAACTAGTACATCTCTGAATTCAAAGCTGCCGTAAAATCGTATAGTATAGTTCAGATGGAAAATCATTTCTGGGTGAAATATAGTTTCCAGTAATTTTCAAAATCCGAAAGATTACATGGGTCATACTCTAGAAATTATTCCTTTTCAGGTTTCCTGAAGTAGCCTACAAGTTCGAGGGGAGAGGAGCCCGAGCACTCTTTTCTGTTTAAAAAGAGGCGTGTCGGCAAGCGACAAACTCCACCACGAAGAAATGACTTTTTTCCAAGTTTTTGTGGTAAGATAATAATAAATGCTTCCTCCAAGTTGAGACAAACTTCGGGTCGATTTTTGTTTCGTATTTTCTGGAAGGAAATACGAGGCGGAAATCTTGGCGTAACTGGTACTGATTTCTGGTTGAGCAGTGACCGTTCTTGTCTGAGTATCCGGAATCGGTTCTTCTGCCCGTATTCATGAAACGGAACGTAAGAAACGGGCCCCGGAAATACATGGATCTTATTGCTGGAATTCCGAGTCCGGAAACTTGCAACAAGATTCCAAGCACGGAAATCCCGCTTCAGTAATTCCTGTGTTGCGGAATTCTCGGGTAAGGAAATTTGGAACAGCATTCCGGGCACGAAAAACGTTAAGGAAATCCGGCTTCAGGAATTCCTGTACGTACGCCGGAATTCCCGGGTCCGGAAATTTGGAACAACATTCCGGACACGAAAAATGTGACGGAAATCCGGCTTCAGGAATTCCTGTACGTACGCCGGAATTCCCGGGTCCGGAAATTTGGAACAACATTCCGGACACGAAAAACGTTACGGAAATCCGGCTTCAGGAATTCCTGTATGTACGCCGGAATTCCGGGTAAGGAAATTTGGAACAGCATTCCGGGCACGGAAACCGTCACGGAAATCCCGCTTCAGGAATATCTCCGGATTTCCGTAACGTTTTCCGTGTCCGGAATGTTGTTCCAAATTTCCGGACTCGGGAATCCGGGCACCTTTTTTCCCTACGGGATGGAAACATATGAACTTATGGAATTTTCTCATGGAATCATACAGGTATTTCCCATGAATGAAATATCTCATATTCCCGGTTGAGTAGTCCGTCAGTTTGCCGAGTTCACAACTTCATTTCTTCTTCTAGCGGCTGTTGCAAAGATTTCCGGCCCAGCCGAAGTTTATGTTAGAAGTGGAAGTACAATCAGCTTACTATGTACCTTAAAAGGGCCGACGGGCTCCCCATCGTTCCCTCACTGGTTCCACGACGGGAAACCAGTAGCCCTGGACTCCCCGAGGTAAGACCCGTTTTTATACACGTTAAAATTTCCCAGTGCAAAGATAAGATAAGGTAAGATAGAATAAGATTTATTGCACAAAAAAGCTCGAAGGCCATGGCAACCAATAAAAAAAAAAAAAAAAAAAAATAGCCTACAGTAACTTACTTACTCTAAACATAGTTTTTGGTGTTGAAAAGAGCGTTTTCCTGACGATGTCGATGGGTCTGGGAAAAGGCTTAAACAGCCAAAGTCGTGAATAACTTGTTAAAAGCAGAACCTAGTTTTATAGTATTCAAATTGGTTTGAATATTGGAACATAAAGAGTAACTAGGGTGAGGTGTGCTTTAAGCTTTCTTGCCTGATGTCTGTGATGTGTATGTGCCTGATGTCTCCTGATTCCGTGTAGTCACTGGGCATCACTGTTCTCTACGCTTGGGACTGCTCCCCCAAATATGAGTGTGCACCTGACCACGAGGGCGTTCACCAATCCCGGATGTTAGTCGCTCGTGATTCTCGTATCGCCCTGGGGCCTGTAGCTTTCCTTTATCGACCATTCCTGCAAAAGACAGTCCTGCCTATACTTTGTCTCTTTTCTGGATCTATTTGATTGAGAATAACAAATTCCATCAGAGGCTTGGCAGTGAAATGATAGGCGGCTTTCGTCTTCCTGGGGAATTGGTTAGTACTGTTTCTGATTTGAGGTCCGGTAGGGAAAGAAATTGGGAAGGAGATTGGGTGTTCGAGAGTGAAAGGGATTTCCTGACCCTTTTAGTGAACCCTGTGGATGACCTAATTGGATTGCTAAGAGTTAACTTATTTCGGAAATACTAGTGGTTCGCTGTACGCCCCAGAGATAGAAAAAAATAATAAGCAAATTCCAAGACCTGCTGCACTAGCAGGTTGCACAAATTCACATGAAGGAATATACTTTGATTTGTTTACAAGAATGATAAGAAAATACAAAAACACTCGACAATTCCTGTTACGGGATCAGGGACGTAGCCTACGAGTGGTGATCATTTTTAGTGAAACAATAGTCTAATAATTTTTATGAAGTAACGTTAAGAATTATCATACAAATTCTGTATATTTAAATTACCTAAACACGATTCTAGTAAATTCTAACCGAAGTGTCAGCAAGTTGTCAGGTAATCCGTATTTTCCCTGCACTTGCCCTCTTCCTCCCACTGTGCCCCACACGGCTGAAACAACTTGTTTTCTTACGAATCTTTTACCTTCTTAGAATTTGTCATTGGTTCTCCCAGTTTCTGAACCCAGGTCAAATATTTATTTCTTCTTTCATGGAATACTATTAAGAAAATTTTCTTCAGGCTTGAGACACTGATTGCGGAAACATGAGGCGTTTTTTCGTGCTCCCACAAACAGTTTGTGGGTCGATTGTGGCTCGAATTAAGAGTGCCTTTTCTGCGGCCCACAAGTGTGTTTCAGGGACCAACAAGATTTTTGTGGCTCGCTTTGTGGCCCGAATTCAACAAACAACTGCCGAAGTGATTGTCGATTTTGTTGCGGTAAATTCAGATTTAGCAGAAAACCAACGTTAAAACAGAAAAATTAAAAAGTTTCTCAAGTATTTAGACACAAAACTGAGGATCCTTTTGCATAGAATGGCAAGGACGAAAGCCTGGAGTTCTATAATTGAGATTTTGTATAAATTTGTTTTTATTTTCAGAAATTTGAAATTACCGCCCATGAAACAGACAAAACGACTTTTCCTCGAGTCTCAACTTGTGGCTCGACTGTCTGGCACACAATCGTATTTCCGCGACAAATGCTCAGAAATATGTGGCCCATAATTGTATCGCGGAAAAACGCCTGTGTGTCGCACAAGTTGACATGAAAAGAATGTTGGCAGCTAAATCGACTCTCCCCTGCAAACGTTCACATTAACTGTCCAGTACCAATAAAATGTTTGAAGCGTGAGGAAGATAAAACGGTCCAACACCAAGTTTAACCGGTCGGATTTTTTTCGGGCCGCTGCGATTGGCCGTGTCCCATCTGTCACGCGTCATTAGAGAGCCTTAAAATACGCTGTTGTTCTTAAAACATTTGCTCACCATCTGGACGTGGTTCGGCGACGCCGGAAATTTTAATATATGCATGGATATATTCATGTATATGTATGAATAAATATTCCTTCAGCCCAAGCTGACTGCGAATCATAGTTGCTAGTGACAAATGGGTATGTCAGCAGGATTTAAATCGTAATAAATTAGCTCTAACAAAATTCAGCTGACGTATCCGTTTGTCACTATCAACTATACTATTTATATATGATATAGTACAATATAGTATAATTTTGGAAAAATAAGCAACGTCATCTTAGTGATATTCAGTTACCAGCATCTAATAAGATCAAACTTGCGACTATCTCAGTGTCTTTTTAATTTGTATCTCTGTTTTCTCGATGGAAATTAGTTGTTATGTCGGACAAGAATGTGACATGCCCGAAATCTTAGTGGTGTTGATGGTTACCCACAAGAGATGAAGACAAATATTTTATTTTTATTATTTAAAAAAATGGTAAGCTAAAAGGTTGTCGCTTTTAGGTTTCTCCAATGGTGAAGAAATCATTCAGTAAAAATAAAATCGGGATCAATCCGAATCAAAAGTTCGATGGTGGTATGAATGAGGACTTAGAAAAAGTGTTAATTAAGTATTGGTTTGATTAATTATATATTAATTAATTAATATAATAAAAGCAACAATGTAATGTTCTAACTGTCATTCCCTTGTTGTCTACGGGACCACGGTGCGTTCCTTAAACTCTCAACTTGGACTATAAATATTTGGAGGAAATGATGAATGGAAATCTGCTGTAATAGTGGAGAAATACCATACAGTTGGTGAGCTCAGGGTAGGCTGTTCATAGGGTTTTTGTGATAGGTGTTTGTGATAGGTTATAATTCATGTTTATTTCCTCGGTATTTCTCGTGACCCTTTGCTCTTGAAGCAAATACATCTGATCTTAATACTCCACCATCCCAAGCTTGCCGAAAAACCAGCTAGGATATTCGTCGGACCTCGTTGGGAGGGACAAATGTAGAGTTTAGGTACCTAGGCTTGCTACTTTTCTTTTGCTTTCAGTAACAACAGCATCGGTATCTGTCTGAGTGGGTGTGCACGTCACAGACTGAACCCAACTCTTGTTTTTTTTCTTGCACTAAAGCAGTACTTGAATCTCTCCGCCGACGATTTTTCTTCTTCCACAGGTCACTGAGAAAATAATATTGCTGAGTTTCGACGGACTCGAAAGAAAGATAGATGGACAGTTTGTTTACAACATTTTTTTTTGCCGCGTAGTACATTTTATTTAGTTTCCGTCCTGCACGATGATTTTGCCAGGTTTGACAGGCTTTTAAAGCATTAATAATCCGCAAACAACTACAGAAAATAAGATTTTTTATTTTTATTTCGCTATAGCAGCTAATTCAGGAAAAAGTCTGATACTTCCAAAACAAATCGGTTATCGAAGTCAGAGCGCAAAAGTTCATCATCTTTGTGTCTTTGTGGAACAAATACACGATACAAATATGTCTCGTTAAAAACATTTACGAACTCGGGAACAGAACTTTTGGCATATATATTTCGTTAGTAGGACAAAGTTTGTGCTCCCTAGCACCTGTCGTTTTGTAGGGGGAGAAATGATTTAGGGGTGGTGTGTGTGGAATTCTCTGGCTAAACTAGCAGGTGTAAATCCTTGAGGACAAACAGGGTCTTTCTTACAGGGTTTGCTTAAAAGTAAAAGTTTTGGCTAGACTAAAAGCTTTGGGAGGTTCCCCTATTCTGCCGACAGGCATGTCTGACAGTTTAAAGTTTAACTGAAAGACCAGCTCATTTGTGTGTCATTTAATTGGATACCCTGCATTATTTGGATTCTGCAAAGGGATTTTTTGGTTTTCCACTATCTGCTCTAGTTATGAGGCTCAAAATATCTCCAGCCGTCCCCACAGCGTAAATTCTACTATGACGCGGGAAATTTTAATCTCAACAAATGCGGCTTTTCAGTGGGCAGTGGTGACATTGGTGAAGATTGCTTAGTGCCTGAACAACAAAAAATTATAAATCTTTCTCCTAAGGCATACAGCAAAAATACAAGTGCATAGAGGCACCACAAATCACACGGAAATTCCAGTATTTGAAAATCGATTATTCTTGAAAGCGGAACAACGAAGTAACTCATTTTCAGCGGGTCTTCAAGCCGATTTAAGTGAATAAGTGATGGGTAACATAGATTGTCCTATCCTAGCCCTTTTCGGTTAAACTTTAAAGTCAGATAGAACTTTTCTAAACGTAATGTTAACTAAACGTAATGTTAAACGTAACGTTAATTCTGCCTCGTCTTTTTATTTTAAATGTCCGTCAAATTAGAGACTGGAATATTGCAACTTTAGTTTACCGTTATCTTCTAGAAGATTCACTACCTGCTGATTTTAATAATCTCTTTAAAATGAACAAGCAATTTCACGATTATAACACGATACGGCGGTCTAATCACTCCACCAATAGATATCCTTGCACAAGATCTAGTTTTTCCATTCGTCATACAGGTATAAAAATATGGAACTCACTGCCCGACAATATTAGAGTGTCTGAAGACAGGAAAGTTTTTAAAAGAACCCTCAAAAAGTACACTGTAAAAAGTTTTACGACACTTTCCTCTAAATTCAACACTTTTTTCCCATTCGCAATCTCCATTTGGCGCAGACACTTTATTTCCGTGGTAAATAAACGTTTCTACGTTTCAACAGTTGTGGCAAAGCAGTTCTTGCTCATTCAACATTTTCCGTTAACGTTTTCCCTCGTTCCCCAGCATTGTTTTAATCTTCCGACAGTTTTAGGAAGCGTATAACACTTTATTTCCGTGGCAACTCAACGTTTCTGCGATTCAACAGATTTGGCATAACAGTCTTTGCTCATTCAACAGTTTCTATTAACGTTTTCCCAGGTTCCCCAGCGTTTTCGGTGGTACGACAGTTTTAGGAAGTTTTAGGAAAAGTGTATAACACTTTATTTCCGTGGCAATTCAACATATCTTGGTTTCAACGCTTCCTGATTAGTCGTTTTAGCGTTTTCGGTGGTACGACAGTTTTAGGAAGTTTTAGGAAAAGTGTATAACACTTTATTTCCGTGGCAATTCAACATATCTTGGTTTCAACGCTTCCTGATTAGTCGTTTTCAACCTCGCCGACACTTTCTGTCAACATTTTTTACCGGTATGATTCCAAAACTGATGCATGCTGCAGCGGAGTTACAGCTGCAAAAGTGGAAGTATTATACCGATAATATCAGTTTTATATAAAAAAATTTTTATTAATTTTATATTTTAAAAATAAATTTTAAATAAGCAACTTTTCTAACGCCTCGTTAAAAGGAATTTAAATGGACCGGTTCAGAGCCCCAATGGTCCCAATAAAGTCTAACGTCCTTGTCAGCCGCAACCGTAGCCTATAACATTAACGGGAGTCCTTGAACACACGTGTAAGAATTAATTTTGATTTATTGGTTCAGATCGAACAACTGACAAAGAAATAAATAAACACAAAAGTTATAGTCGGCAAAAAACACTTCGATTAGATGTGTCGAAAAATTGAAATTGCACTTCGAATAGATGTGTATATAAGATAGGCCTAGATGTCAACTTTTAAAAATAAAGTGGCAGTAGCCTATATCCCAAAAAAATCATATCTTCGCTTCAAGGGTAGGCCTACGATTAAAAGATAAAGCGTTGATCAAGTCTAAAGATAAAAGGGCTCACAACGTGAAAACTTAATTGCAAAGGTAAGACGGGAACATAGGAATATTCATGTAGATACCAATTGTTGCTGGAACTGCCTCCATCGGGGTTTTGAAGTTCAGCCGGTCTCCAAACACGAAAACTGAGTTCTCTTTGTATGCTGCTTTGCATCAATTTCAAACGGTTGCATCCCCTCCACCAAAGCAGCTTCCGATCTCGAGAGGGTTACCTAGACAAAAAAAAATCCATTTGACCCAAGTTATTTTTTTTCCAACGATACAGCTAATTACATTTGTTTTGTTCTGCCCTTATCAAAAGAAAAATTCCATCACCTTTTAACCCCCCACCCCGACTGCCTAAAAATACAGTTGAAAGACTGGACTCCGGATCTTGCCCCCACTATATCCAACGTTGAAGTACACAATACCTAATTTTATTTCAGTGGATTTATGCTTAGTCTTTAACTTGTCTTTCCACGTGAGTAATTGGTTACTGCACACAAATATTTTCCTAGCAATAGTGAGAACACACGATCCGGAGTTCCCGGCCGGATTTTGTTCACTTCCATCTTAAGGTTGAAAAATCTCAACTTTTCCGTATGGAAGTGATGATGGTGCGGAAAATCCTGGCAGGAATTCCCCAACCACCCGACCCTGGCCGTCTGTTCGTAACGTAACCACGTATAGGAATTATGGTCGTTCTTCGGGGTGATAATAAACAGCTGACCAAAACATGGTCATTTGTGCTTACATGGCGAAAGATTTGCTGGAGAAGCCAGTAACGGTGTGTAGCCTATTCTTTTTAAAACAGGAGATACGAAAGGTCTGAATAGTTTTGCACCTATTTTCAACCAAGAAACAACATTGGGAAATTCTGAGACTTTTGGCTCAGACTGAGACTACTGACTCTCTAACTTCGAGCGTTCGATTCCTGATCAGGACAAAACATAGCCTACGCTCAAAAAAGGTAATAGGTCAGACTATAGTATTTCCTATTACCGTGCCCGTCGTCATCAAGTTATTCCGCGAAAAAAAATTATGTAAAGAGAATTCAGCGACTGAAATACACAATGGGTATGGGGACCAAGAATGAATGGACGTAGATACTGGCACGGATGCTTTAAAGAACTATTTCAGAACGATTTATGTGAACTGTTTAAACAGCAAGTCTAGAGTTGGCTTTCTTTAGACAATTAACGTCATTTCTTCATCATTCAGGCACTACCATCATAATGAGGCAATTTTTAACTTAAAGGACCACTCTTGCTTATTCTGTCTTTTCTGTTATCTCTAGATCCCTTCTGAAATTAAAAGCTTCTGAAATCTCCACCTTTCACCATTGTTTCCGTTTGTAGGCTACCTACGCATTTTTAGCGTTTTTTCGGTCGTGCCGAGGTCACGAGAAACTTCAAAATGTTGTTTTTCACTTTGGAAGACACGTTAAAACCGTCAAGTCTATCGTCTGTTTTGAACTTCTTTTATTTTGCTTGGTTTCCCCACTTTTCAACCATGACACGTTCAGTTTTTAAATATTTTATGTCCGGCATCCGAGGCAAAGTGCGGCAAGGATGAATAGAGTCGACAAGGGCTAATTTAACGCGGATTAACGTGGGACGTGATGGTATTTTCGAAAAACAATAGTTGCGTTTTTGCAGATACCATGGTATCGGTTACCACGGTAACTGGTTCTGCAGTTAGTCGTTTTTGCAGTTACCGTGGTATCTGATATACGTTTGCTCTGCAAAAACGACAATTGCCAAAACTGCGCTTTTCGAAGTCATCCCAAAAGAAAAACTGATATCCAGTCACATCATTAAGTGCCAAACTTCTTTCCCACCAATTTGACAAAAACTGATGAAAGTGAGATGACTTTTTCAGAGATCTGTATCTGCAAAAACGCAACTAATATTTCTGAGCCATTTCATCGTGAAAAGAAAATTTCTAGTAAGAGTTGTGCTTTAAGAAACAATATTCTTATCTTTACCTCTTCCGATTCGGCCTCCCAGGTCAGTCGTGATAGATGAAAGCTTTGTCTTTTGTAATTTAGCTCGCATACGCGTCACTCCATTGACGAATTCATTCGTTTCAGCGTCGGTTTCTGCATGGTCTGCGATACCGACCTCCGGACATTCCGGCACGATGTTTCCGATCTAGAAAGAGAACGGAAATTACTAACCTTGAAAAGATTTCCTGTGGCTACCGGATCGTTCACTCGACGGGTCTAAGCGACCTCCCCCCTGCCGGTACCAACCTCTCCCGAAAACCAACCTGGCGACCTCCCCCCCCACCGACCAATCCCCCCGAACGAAAACACTTAGAAAATCGGAATTGAAACTGCAGTTTCGACCGAGAGGAAAGGAACATCCCTAAAGGAACGCGTGACGACGGCTCGCTGGCCGCTCCTCTATATAGACTTTTCACAAAATGTATTTTTATTTCTAGAGTTTTATCAGACATGTCCGGGGGGGGGGTACCACGGTGGTACTCCAGGGTGAAGGGTGTTACTGCACTCTATTTTTTTCTGAAGAAAGGTATTTCCTATTTTCAGCCACTCAATAGAGCAAAACTGATATTGTCCAATTATTTGAAACTGATGGTAACTAATACCAACAGCATAAATACTCCTTGAACCTAAGCTGGCTGGGAAAAAAATATTTGTAATAATAATTATTGCAGATTCGTAAGAGCCTGACAAAGACCCTTGGAAAGAAAGGCTGCAACATAAACATTGCAGCTGACTTTCCATTTTTAGCCATTGTTGATTGTTTAATATAGCCTATAGGCTAGTACACAAAACCCTGAATTTTGGATACCCTATGCCCAATGCTGGCTATATCTAGGGTTTGGCTTGGCCTCTGCCTCAGGCCGTATACCTGTTGCCTATTGGTACCCTAACCCTGGCCTGATCCAATATAAAGGGGTTGTGATAGGTTGATTTCTGAGCTTCATTCAAATCATCAATATTTGATTGGGTTAGTAACGCCAGATGTACCTAGCATTTGGCAAAGGGAATCCCAAAATCAGCGGTTTCTGGTAGACTGGGGCAACAGCTTTCGTAAAAGAAAAAATACAAGGCTTGTTGCTATTGCTAACTAAAGTGAAAATTCTCTAAAAAATTAATAAACTTACGTAGGCTACCCATACTTTTGCAGCATCCAGGAAAGGTCCAACTGTTACATATACAGGCTCCATGCAGTGAGATCTTCTTCCCTTTGAAAAAATAGGAACATTTACACAAGGGTTAATAAATCGCATGTCTGAATCTGAATGTTATTAATGTTTCATCTACTTGTGATTGGCTAGTCTCCAAGAAAAATATTTCATTGCTCTCCACTCTCCAGCAGCATTCTCACAATGCAATTTACTCCCAGTCTGTTCCAATTATTTGCCTTTTGTTATCGCTTTAAACCTTCTTAGTTCTTAAGCAGGGTATTTCTGTTGTCAATTCTTTCTTTTTCATCATTTTATAAATTAGTACACTATGGAATTTGAGCTGAGAAGAGAATGGGATGGTTCTGTGTGAAATTCAGCATTGTTTTAGCTTCAAACTAGTATTTCTGTAGGCCCAATTCTTTAGTTTTTTTTACAGACTAGACAGAATCTCTTAAAGGACTCTCTTAAAGGAAAACTTTCATGGAAAATAAAAATTTTATTCAAGGTTGGATACTCCTCCTGTAGCCTACAAAAAAGCATTGCATAATGTGCACTAGAAATCAGATCATTCTGAACCAGTCTAGTACACAAGGCCCTTTTTTGATACCCACGCTCAAACCCTGGAGCATGCTCGCAGGTGTGACCATGGTACTCACACATCGCCTATTTGAAACCCTCGTACACCAGACGGGTAGGCTACTAGTATATGAATTTCAAGATAGAAATGAAAACTTGGTTTGTTTAGTTACAAAAGGGCTGTAGCCTATAGCCTACTAGTATGCATCTAGCCAATAAGCAGTACACATAGTCATTCATTATGTACCTGATATTGATTAGACCATTACTTTTATTTTAATTCATAAGTGTTAACTATAAATTGTATAAATTACTGACGGCTGAACGAATATTTGGCTTGTCTGCTTCCCATTTTAGAAGTAAACTGAATTGAACTGAACATAGGTAAAAGGGATTTTCTGGTTATTAACTTTAGTAACTATCATTCATTACGACACTTTGCAAGCAATCACACCTCAGGTAAAATTTAACTATTCTAGCCTAGGCTACATAGAAATATTGAGTAAAATTTATTTCCCCAATATATAAACCATTCTATTAGCTTTAATCTAGTATGTTTGTCATCATACATTGGTTCCTTTTAAGCCAGACAGATTTCACTAAGGAAAGGTTTCTCTGGAAATTTGAAATCTTGTCTGAGGTTGGATACCTGTCCCTGACCTCTCCTACAAGGTACCCCGATGGTACCTTAAATCACATTTAATGTAATCAAGGCAGAACCAAGGTAGGCCTACACCAAAGTAAAATGAAGAACAAGTTGAGCTGAAACACATTACTAATGACTTAGATACAGGAGAGGTACCCAACCTCAGACAAGATTTCAAATTTCCAGAGAAATCTTTTTTTAGTGAAATCTATCTGGCTTAAAAAGGAACCAAAAAACATGACAAAAATACTAGAGTGAAGCTAATAGAGTGGTTTACATGTTGGGGAAATAAACTTTACTTCAATAATTCTAGTTGAATATATTTTTGATTTTCAAACAGTTTCACCCATTTTTAAATGAGGTCAGATTGTTTGCAAAGTAAAGTGGTGAAAAAGATATAGAGGTAATAAAGCTAAAAACCAGAAAATCCTTTTTTAAACCAGGTTCAAAACAGAGAAAAGACAAATAATTGTAATATTCTGGGACGTAACTGTTGAACAAAAAAATCGGATTTTGCTTCTTGACTGTCAGGATAGCATGGATATTTCATTTTAACATTTTCGCGGCAAAATTCGAGGTTGTATAAAAACGAGGTCAGGTACCCCTCCTGTAATATTGATTGTTAATTTTTAAGTATCATTCACCTGTTCACAGTCTGTTCACACTGGGCTAAAATAGACAGCTCAAGATTTGGGCAAAGCTATGCTAAGCATCAAAGGTGGTCTAATCAAATTCAAAGTCTAATCGAAGGTGGTCCGACATTTCCAAGTGTTCAAAAAGAAGCAAACCACTACTGCAATACTTGTAACTTACTTTTTAGAGCACCAACCATCCAGGCACCAGCATCTTTGTCTGTCAAAAGAAGGTCTATGGCCACAATGGGTCACTGGCATGAGAAATTAATGAACTCCAAAAACAATCCCACTTGAGACCTGCTTGAGACAGACTTGGGATTGGCTTTAACGGCTCCTTGGCAGTATTCACCTTTGGTATTCACAATCTTGAATATCTTTAGAGAAACAGAACACTGAACACTCAGATTCTAATCCAAATAACTTCTGACACTTGGGTGACTTGGGCTCCAACCCTTCGAACCCTTTCGTCCTTTCGAACTTTTTTCGAATTAATTGAATTCTATGCGGGCTGCGCTGCGACTTTGTTTTTCTTGAAAATTCCCTAATGTTCTCTTTCTGCTACTGAAAAATCTTCGAAAAATATCATCTTTTCGTCAAAATAAGGCCAAAATTATTATGAAATAAAAGAGAAAATTTAAGTATTTTTGTTTAATTTTTGGCTGATATCGTAGCTTTTTTTACACCTTTGTACAGCACGAATCCACAAAAAATACAACCGAAATAACATCAGGTCACGCAGAATAGCCAGAGAACACAGCAGTGAGTTCCTTCTTATAGTTTTCTTGATTTGAGCTTCCAGCCAAAGCCAAACTAATCAGATGAAAAGGAGATTCTGAAATTCCAGAATTTATGATAGATATTCCTTCTGCCCAAGCTGACTGCGAAGTGCGAATCATCTTTGACAATGCAAAACAGTTACGTTAGCTACACAGGCGTATTCTCGCCGTTCCCCGAGGACTCCACTTGAGGAGTCCCCGCGTTTTTGTTTGTCTCCGGGACTCACTCCCTGTATTCTCGCGAGTCCCCACGGACGGGGAATGCTCCGATTATCATTACCATCATCAAAAAGGACTACGTTTCAGATTCGGAGGGGAATCAATTTTTGCTGGTGCTGGCGCAATGTAAAATTAATTAAAAACAATTAAGATAAACAAAATCAAAAATAAATTGGATTCAGATAAATTTCATCAACTGCATATTCTTTTTCGAACAAAATCCATTTTAGAAGCATTCCCCGTGTTCTCGCTGTTTTCCGTACGCGGAGTCCGCGTGGAGTGACTGCCTCTTTTCTCGCCGTTCCCTTCGATTCCCCGAGGAGACCTCGGGGAACGGCGAGAACACGCCTTTCATTAGAGCTATATTTCGGCTCTTCTTGGCAAGGTTCTTCAGGCTCAAGCTGGAAAATGAGCTTGTGAAAAACACAATTTAAGATTCCTCCTTAAATATTGTGAACTTCTTCCCTGAAAACCGCTTGGAGTTAAAGCTGGTGCTGTGATTTCATTTTGGACACGACTGCTGCTTTTGCTGCTCCATTCGGTCGTCGAAAGGGTAGAGATTCTTTTGCATTTTGGTTTTGGAGTCCCATGTCTCTTCTTCTTTCCAGCTAAGATGGGTACTTGTCTGTGACTTGTCTGGGCGATTTGAAGTTCCGTACTTCGGGTTCAGACATTCCGTCAGCCCAAGCTGACTGCGAATCATATTTGACAAAGCAAAACGGATACGTCACTTCTAAACATGCTGATTTTGCCACGTGGAAACCGGTGCCGACTGTTGTCAGCCGGGTTCCAGCACCGATCGGCTACCGTGCATTTGCTGTACACTAAAACCAAGAATGGACAAACCCCTCGTCTAGAACTCGATTTGAATTTTGGAAGACACTTAAACGAAGGAAACTCCATTTCAAATTTTCATTGCAACCGATTGCAATAATATTTAAAAAAAATAGCAAACATGAACTCAAGAAAACGAGTTAAGGCCTATTCTTTCGAAGAATGAGACAGAGTACAAGCTTCAAGATGACAAAGAACTGCAGCAATAAGTTTAACATGATGCCTAGGCTGTTATAATAAGCCTGACATATACGAAAGAATTCAAGATAAATGCGAGCGTTTAACCTTTACATTTTAGCATTGGATTTCCTGCACTGGAGTGACGTCAGAACCAGGCCCAACCGCACAAAATCTCTAAAATCCATTCGACTTCGAGTTGAGACGGGGCTTGAGATCTTATCATGTGCATAGGAAACCTTGCTGGACCTTTTTGTCGAACATTGTATGGCTCGGAATTCTAAAGTGAGGGTCAGTTCCCTGAAATTAGTTTTGTGGAGTATGAGCAATCGTGCACCTGGCAGTTCCAGAATCCGCGCCAGGCGCTTGTGCCATGTTGAAACGGTACTCAGTTCCATTTGTGGAGCAGTGAATGGCCCTCACGCTTTAAAGATCATAGTTGCGAACCCCTGAATCAGCATAGCAACAAGCTAAATAATTCAAACAATTGTTAGAAGTACAACGCTTTCTTGGGCGCAATCAGTTTTCAGACCCGAATGGTTCAACATTTCCGAAGGCGCTGACATTTTCGTCGGACGACACCATTTTTCGGAACTGCTAACACTTTCCAAAAAGATCTTGTATCGACGAATGTACAGTCACAACACTTTTCTGAGCTGCAGACATTTTCCGCAGACTGAAGTAACGACAAAAAATTTGTGTGTAACACTTTCTTACATTTTAAGACACTTTCCAAGGCTCAACTCCTCTTTCCTAACCCTACCACGACGTTTTCTTATTTTCAACATTTTCTGTAGTATGTGTTCTCTCGCTCTACAGACGCTTTTTCAGAACCCAACATTTTCGTGGGAAAAGTGTTGAAAGCAAGACATTTTTTATGAAAATGTCGCCTCGCAGACACTTTGTTGGGACAACAGAGAGATTTTCAACAGATTTTCTTGAAAATGTTGTGATGGCGACGTTTTCTAGAGAAAGTGTCGTAAAACTTTTTACAGTGTATATGTTATTTAGCAGTTATACTTCTTCTGTTGAGTGATTTTTCTGATTGATTTTTGATTATTCGAGAAAGCTAAGACTGCTGCTGCACAAAAAATGTCTTTCTTTCGTTCTACGTCTGTTGTCCTAAAATTCTCGTATTGGTCGTATTCGTATTTGTGATTGTTTTAGTTGTTAATTACCTTGTCTAAAAAAACTCGAGCTGATGTTGTTAGTTGTTTGTTTCATTTTATTTAGGCTAGCGTTTTAGTATTTTTTTTTCATAAATCAGTGAATTAACTAAGCGTCATTTTGTATGCCACTGGCATGTTTGTCGCTTTTATGTTATTGCAGTTATACTAAAGTTGTCAATAAAATTGTACCTTACCTTAATGTTCGTATTTTTACAGTTGACTTTGATTGCATACATATACAATAGTAGGTATTCAAGTATTGTGTTTACGTTCTCAAGTAACATCCAATAAACACAGAATTCATTGAACTACTGTTAAAGAAGACACGTATGCTTGTATGGGCCTAGCTATAAACTACGACACGACAGTAAATAATAAAGGAAAATAATTTACGCAACGATCGAAAGTAAAAAAGGAGAAGAAGGAAATTTGGAAAAAGAAGAATAAATGAAACACAGACATAGTGACGAGGATTGCCGCTGTGACCCTTACAGACAAGCCAGGACGAGGATTGGAAGAATGCTGAATGTCAGGTACACTGAGATGCCAGCGAGCCGATCTAACAACCACAACTAGCAACCAAACTACCAACCAGCGTGATGCTCCAACAGATACAGGAGAATACACTCCGCAGATCCAGGATCCTCGGATACAGGAGGTCACTCCATTTTAGATATTTATTATTAGATATTTAAGAAATAATTTTTAGATATTTATAGGATTTTAGATATTTAAGAAATTTCATCGTCCGCCCCGAAAACCGAAACCCGTTTTTGTAACCTCGTGTAAACTTTGGTTTTAGCGCACGTCCCCCGCACGATATTTTTTTCTCGAAATCCCGGGTTTAACTCTACATTTCTTGACTTTTCTAAATTGCTCTGGTCTGTTTTCCTAAAACGTTTCCGGCCTGAGGGGAAATCTGTCATTGTGCTTTTTGTAAGCCGTTCACGCTCAACCGTTCCATTTTGACTCTTTCCTCAAGAAGCAGGAACTTCGTCCACATTTCAAAGTATTTTTTCCTTAAAATTCGAGTGCTGTTCACGAAAATAGAAGATAAAGAACAAGAGACAACGGTTCTCAATTCAATTTCACATCGCTTGATTTTTCCCAAAAATTCCTCATGGCAAAAATTAGCATTGCAAATGCACGGTCATCGATCCAGTATTTAACAATATGGTTAGGAAAAAAATAATGTTAACGCATGTGTGTTACGTTCGATTCGTGTTAAAATTTTAATTGGGTTGTGGTACTCTTTTTGTTCTATAGATGGCCTTCGAATCAAATACATTCTCCTATGCATCATTCGTGTCCCTATCTTTACCTTAACGTAAATCCCCATATTTTTTCAGTAACGAATTTGTTTTAACAAATCGCGCACCCCCCTCGCGATCTTAAAATTATATTTTGTATCTTAAATCCAGATAAGACTGGAGACATTTAAAACAATACACTTCCCTGTGGTATCTAAGATATTTCTGTTCTTTTTTGTAGTGGTATTCTTTCGTGTTAAGCTTTTCGGTTGTGATTTGTGTTTCTTTATCCCGTGTGATCATTAAAGACTTTTTTTACTTCTACTATTGCTCGCATGTGGATTTGGGGGGGGGGGGGGGAGTTCTTTGCTATCGAGATATATTATGACGGTTCAGTGCGTACGGCATTTTCTTCTGATATTTTCTATGCTGTTTTACCTGAACGTAAATCCTTTTTTTTTTCAAATTACGACTACGCGAGTTAGGAAACATTCCTATCATTTATTTTCTATCTTTTTTTTGTCGTTGCCTGATCAGTTTCAGATTCGTTTCCTTCCAAAGTCAAGAAAAAGAAGATCAGAATGTCAGTCGTCAGGACTTTTTTTCTAATTACGGAAGGAAAGAATGCCGTCTTTAGAGATGACATTATGATAAGCCTATAGATGCAAAGAGAATGGATGAGATTCTTCCAGATAGTAAAAAAGAAAAGAACTCTGCCTGTTTCTATTAGTCATTGAACGATCAGCTTCTTCAAATGTCTGTTGTTGCGTGAAATAAGCGGTGATTTGTATTTCAAAAAGGAAAAGGAGTGGTTTGACCTTTTCTAGGTTAAGAAAACCTCAAGATTAGATACCAAGCTCCGGGTCTGATCCACGCTCTTGCCCCCATGAACAGCGTTTCACTCGGATTTTTGCTTTTGCCAGTGTATCATACGCTGTCAGAAGTTTCATAGCAGACAACACAAGGATGCGCGGTTTCAACAAGTGTTGTCTGTTGTTGCATAACAGACAACACTTGGGATGTTATCTGTTGTGTTTGAAAACATTATGCATGAAATGTTATGCATAATAAGAATTGCCAGGAAGAGCCGAAAAACAGCCGAAAAAGCATCTGCTGAATTTTCCGACGTCATGACGACAAACAAAAAAGTTTGCAATGCATGTCGATAACGGGGAGCCTTCTTGTTCCATCAAGACGTCCACTCAAGTCATTTTAGCAAGGGTTCAAATGCGATTTCCTTTTGAATTTTGTTTTACCAAAAGAAGTGATTGGCTTGTGCCGGTGCACTGTGGTGTGTAACAGTGATAATAATAATGTATATATTACCCACAAACTCGAAAGGAAAAGCAAGTATAGTACAAAAAAGTAAAAGAAAGGAAGAAAAAATGAAAATGGCTATAAACAAAACTTGCGTTTTTGCGGATACCAGGGTATCTGTTACCACGGTAACTCGGTCTGCAGTTAGTCGTTTTTGCAGTTACCGTAGTATCTGACATACGATCCACTGCAAAAACGACTATTGCCGAAATTTCACTTTTTGAAGTCATTCCAAAAGAAAAACTGATATCCAGTTACATCACTAAGTGCTGCTCCATTTGACAAAATTTGATGAAAGTGAAAAGACTTTTCAGATACCACGATCAGTTACCACAGTCGGAACGTGGTATCTGAAGATCAGATATCACGGTAACTGGCCAGATACCACAAAAACTGCTAAAACGCCTTTTGAACGTATATCTCAGATACCATGGTATCTGCAAAAACGCAACTATAGACACAACATACTAGCAAACAAACATCCATGCTCCTGCCTAGAAACTGCTTCCCTGATCCATACGTCAGGCACAGTCAATCTCAGGCCACTAACCTTTGCCCTCTTTGCTAAGTGTCAGTGGTTCGTTGGGCGGTTCTTTACATGTAAAACTTTTTGTTTTGTATTATTATTTTATGGAGTTTGCATTGATCGACATTGTGTTCCTAGCTCCAACCCCAAATCTTCTTATCGTTTTGTGTAGAAATCATTAAGCCTCGAATCTTACGTGGCGTATGCACAAGTTTGTCCAGTAAGATCTGTAACAACAGGAGTCCTAGCTGGTGCTTCTGCCGTCGGATTTTAGGAATTTGGATTAGCATGCAAAGTTTCAAAGGGCAATTCCTTTTGAAATTTCAAGTATTTTCTTTGTTCTGAAATTGCAATCTTGCTCGGACAGAACTTAGAACAAAAAGAAACGTTCCATATTAGGTGAAGTTGACACTACAATTGAGAATGGCGACTGAGAAAAGCATTCTTTCGAGGACTCCCCTAACCTTTAAGATATCGCAAAAAGATTGTAGACACTAAATGGCAATTCAGTATATTTTGCAACACAAACTCAGACTAATCCCTTTTTATGCCAGTTCCTTGTCTAACAATTTGCAGCTTCCAACGACACCCACGGGAGCTCCGACTAAACTTCTAAGAGAAAAAACAAAAAGTTTTGTAGCCTCAAAGGTGTCGGCAATCATCGTTAAGGTTCCTTATGTTGGTCCGGGGAAATGGAGGAAAGTTTCTCCGGGTCATAGGTTAATTTTCTTCGTACGCTGGCCCCAAACCAACTAAGTATTTCGCGAGATTCCGGAATCACTTTATTCAAGTGAGCAAAGCAAATTCCGGAAACTGAGAGAATCCAATTTCCGGAACTTCTTTCCGCTTTCCCAGTAGATTGATCATGAAAACACATGGGAAGCTGAACCGCAGAGAAAGTTTTGAACGTTCCAGACTTTTTAGGATGAATAAATTGAAATATAGAAGTGTTCAAATTTCCGCGGACCTTTCCACTAAATTTCCGGAATGCCTTTCCGAGAAAGCTGCTTCGGTCTCTGAAGCGCGACAGCCTTGCGGAAAGCTTGGCAACACAGCGCGAATACCATTGGAAAATAATTCCGACTTTGCTTCCCGGCTGAAGATGTTACGACGACTGTATTTGTATATGAAGGTGCACTCTCAACCTGATGTTATAGCGAGGGGTGTCATAAGCCGGAGATAAGATGGTAAATGTCCAGGTATACAGTCATCGGAGTCAGGATGGCCTAGGGCGTCAAGATGGCCTGCTACACTTGCATAACTTTACGGGTTCATTATGGATTCCGCAGGTCGATTCACACGTATGGTTTGCATACCGAACACACAACAGGCTATCAACCACCCATCAAACACTAGGCCTTACAGGCCAGCTCACTCTAAGGAGCTTAAATAAGACTCATAAAAGTGACTATGAGTCTTATTAAGAAAAGGTCTCATTATAGGTCTCATAATATTTTTATAAAGGCGAAAGCCTTATTATTGCAATTATATTATTATCTTTATTATTATTATTATTATGAGTCTAAAATGAAGAAAAGGTTTAATTCACTGGAACTGTACTTACAACGTATAAACAATCTTTAAGTCAAAGGAGTTGTTGCCCGGTCGGGCGCCGGAAAAGAAGTATAGAAGAAGGTGAGACTCATGTTCCTGGCACGAGTCATAATAACCAAAGAGCTAACTACGAAACGTAACTGCGACAGTATAAGATATTAAACATAATAAACGGATAGGGAGTGGTGCTGCCTAACGGCGGCAGGAGTAAGCAGTGCGGGATGCAGATGGCACCACCGTAACAAAGAAAACCATCGCCTGTTCTTCTCGTCACCACAGCAGTTCATTCAATGACCAAACAAAAAAGAGTGTGAAAGTGTGAATTACCTGAAATTTTTGTTTGGCCTTTCACATAATACCTATCACATAACGAATCGCCGCCGACAATTGAGCTCTCGACGAGTCTCCTAACACAGTTTGTCCATCTTTATATTTTCAGTTTTCTATAAGTACTAGTTCTTTAGTTGTCCAAGTTTAATCTGTCCTTTGTACTTTAAAGTAGTTAACTGACGTTGCCAAAAATGGAGGAGGAACAACTATCAGTCGATGGGAATGAATATTGTGAGCACAGTTATTGTACCTTCTACCTCCGATCCGCGTATTTCCGGTACTTGAGATTTTTACTTTATTTGCCACCGTGGTATAAGAACAGAAAAATTATCCAGAATTTTAGTGCTCCGGATGTAACGGCAAAGCTAGCCTTGCTACGCGAGGGGCTGTCCGGATCTGCAATTTCGAACCTTGAGTCTTTCCATGATCTTCTCCAATGTTTTTCTCGTAGCTGAGTTGTTTTTCTTTCTTTTTGGTTTCTTTTTGTTGCTAGTTCATTACTCCACTTTTTCTTGTTTGTTGTAGTTGGTTAAAAATAAATTATTATTATTATTAAAGCCCTAACACCAGCCAACATTACTCACTAAAACTGAATCGTGAATCATCCTTTTAGCGCAATGCTAACGCCCTCTTTCTCTCCGTATCAGACATTAGTTGTGTTTTTGATCAAAGTTTGAAGCTACCTTTAAAGTCGAAGTTATCTTTTTAAATACAATTTTTTGGTCGCCGGTCACAGTTTCTTCGTCTTTCAAACTCTGACCTGACCGTCGAACTTTGTGAGCTAGCAAGTTCGGAGTTTGCCTGCAACGTTGATGAACTGGCGACCGGGCAAGGAAAACACTTATTAACAAACGGTGAACTTCGACAGTGTTTGAAAACGGAAATTAAGCAACCGGCTAAGCCAACGGCGAAAAAAACTTCGACCAAAACGCAAGTATTGAAAAGTGGATCGATAGTATTCACGAAATCTGCCGGACACACCTTTTATTACTGAAATCACAGCGGACTCACAGCAATGACGTAACAGCCACACATGCCCTATTGAAACAAAAACTGCCAAGTATTTGCTGATTTTTTCTTACACCAGCGAAGGTGCTATATAGCTTAGTATAGCTACTCTTAGAGCCTTGAACTTCCGAATCTACCCGCTAGATCATCCCGTGGTCGCACCAAAAACAAATAATCACAAGAACCTCCGCCTTTCTGTCTCTGTAATACGACCATGCGGAGTAGAATGTATTCCCGATTACCTGCCCGATGCGAACGAGCGGAGGGTAGGAGCTACGCGGAACAGCACAAGTCGTTACCTCTACGAACAGCTAAATCGCAGTAGAGCCACGGCGAAGAAATTTCAAAGATGACAGCCGATTGGTTGCCTACCATCATGATGTCACTTATGACGCGCTGCAGAGCGGGTTCCCGCGCCTGCTACAGTATTTCCTCTGATACGCGCAGTGGCAAAGAGGGAAGTAGACGGGTGTCAACTCAAAGCTTCAAAAATTACCTCTAGCTCTGCTCAGTTTTGTCGGGGTATCCATAGTTGCTGCATGGGACCAAAGACTCTGCTGGATTATTTGTTCTTGGTCGTACCGAGGCTTTGCAATGCAAATGCGAGAATAATTCTGAATCAAATCCTTCAAGCGACGAGGTCAGCTTCGTGTCCGAAAGATCCCGAACTTTTCCAAGGTGTTCGTTCCAGATAAACTCGGAAGTTCTGGTCGTAGGGGAACGAAATAGTCCAATGTGGGAGCTATGGCTTTTAATTAGATCTTTTGTAATTAGAAACGTTGGTGCATATGTTGAAGTTCTCTTCTGGAGTGGAAGTTTATTCAAGGGAAGGGGAATATAAAAATAATGGTTGGTGAAGAAAGTCCTTTGGTTTAATTGTTTGGTGTAATTGAGTTTCTTTTGTAAGTTACAGTCTGATTTCAAATATTTTCTGCTTGTGAACTGTGATTCAAGTTACAAGTCAAAAATTTTACTTCATTTAATAATAATTCACAACTATATACAAATGACGGTAAACGGATAAGCCAGCGAAGATTTGCTTCAGCGATATTTCGGCCCTTCTTCGCAAGGATCCTCCTCAGGCTGTAGCTAAAAGAAACGAGCCTGAAATAACTTCTAAACTCCTCCAGTTGACCTCCCAACGAAACATAGCTCGACAAAATCATAGCTGACATATCTGCTAAGCGTGATTTTTTTCAGACGATTCTCAGTCAGCTTCGGCTGAAAGAGTATTTAATTCACAAATATCTTCAACCAGCAAGATTTTTAGGCGATCCCACCCTCGCAGTTACGAAGAATGGTGCTTTTCACATTTTACCCCGGAAAGATAGAAAACTGATCTTTGAAAACTTAAAGGAGATGTTGTACTTATGATGGTAATTCATTCTACTTCAGTAGTATGCAGGGGCGTCACGTATGGGGGAGTGGGGGGACGCGCAAAGCGCCGCGATTTTTCGTAAAAACAGTCGATTTGTTTTCTTGGAAACAGTCGATTTTTCTTCAAAACAGTAGATTTTGCGTAAAAATAATCATTTTTTCTTAAAACAGTCGGTTTTTCTGCAAAAACAGTCGATAAAAATGACCAGCCAGTTGGTAATTACCTTGCCCCCCCCCAAAAAAAAACTATCCAGAGGCTAACCACAGAGGCTTACCAGGCTAGTAACCCCTCTATGGTAGTATGTCACTCAATTCTCGTTCCGAGGGGGTTTGCGATGATCTATTTCCGTCTGAAGACCGGCTATTCACATTTTGCCAAGATTCTGATCCAAGGCAAGGGGCATGGAAAGAGGCTAAAAACAGCCTAAGCCGTGTGTATTTTTTTTGTAAGCATAGCTTAATAAAATTGTAAAGTGGTCAACAGACTCAGAACATCTCACCAGAAACAACATGAAGTGCAAGGTGTCCTTTAATAAAGTCGGAACCGAAGAATATTTTTTAATAATTTTCAGCCAAAACTGGCTACGATCAGGGACCCATGATGACTCGCCATTCAGGGGGCTTGTCGTTTCCTATGCTTCTATGTTCCTATGTTGCCCGAGCCCACCTAGTTTCCAAAAATTCCGCTTGAGTCGAATCGACGTTCTTGCGCAGATAGAGCCAATCCCGGGCCTCCTTGGACGTGAGACCAAAGAGACTCCTCCCTCAAGGCAATACTTTATCCCCGTGGGTATTTCTCGAACTATCTGACGCTCGGTCAAGAGCACATCAGAAATCTCTTATTGACAAGCCCCCTGAATGGCGAGTCATTACAGGAAATTTATGGGTCCTTGCTACGATCCATATATAAGAAATGACGCTGAAAGAACAGGTCAACTGACATGATATACTCCAGCAATATTTGCAGGTTTGTTTCTTCTAGCTAAATCCTGACGAGGACCCTTGCCCAGAAGGGCCGAAATATCGCTGGAACTTATCCGTAGAACTTCATTTTTTGTGGGAGACTATAATTCTGCTAGAGGGTGTATTCTGGAAGTTTACTGAACATAATTAAGTTGCAATTTTCTCTCTTATGAATTATTCAGTTACGTGCATTCCGGCAAAGTGACTAGGGAAGAGGAGAAAAAAATACAAAGGTTCTTAAATTGCAATTCAAATACCGAAATTGTCCGGTCTTAGGGCCCAGAATCCATAGCCTTCAAAATAAGGCAACGAATTAGAAATACAACATAAAAATGCAACGGACAGTTGGATTGTTTTAGATTTTTCCATGACCAGTTTTTTCCAGTTCAGTAATTCATAATTTTCCACATTTCCATGTCAATAGTTCATCAAACTCATCTCCGGAAATCGATCCCGTTCACACCCAGGATCCAAGATATATTATCTATATCATGTTACCCCCATAAACCGTGCGTATCCCAAACAAAATTAGGAAAAGTACAAACTCTCACCCCTATCTCTCAACCAACTTTCAGCCCTATCTCTCATCCAACTCACGCCGAAACAGAAAGCTATTATGAGCTTGACTGCGCGAATAAATCATGCTTCTACTATTTGTGTTGATATTTCTTCGAATTTGGATGACAAACGCAGTTCGGTTGTTTTTATACTGAAATGTGCATGTTATTTGTGACGTCATGTTCGGCGTCTAGGCTGTGTAATTTCTTTTTAGAATAATCCATCATCATTTCTGTGTCTAAACTATCGTTAGCTCCCCCACATGATTAATTCCATTTAAATTGTGAAGTTTTGGTCTTAGATGAACTGTAGGATAAAGTTTAACTTGGGAGTTTTGGCTATCTTACTTGTGTAATGCCTCCCAACTAAACTTTAGTTCGTCACGACATTCTACTGTCAGCACGATTCCAGGCAATCTTCTCCCTCTCCCCTTATAAACTTCCTTGGTTTCCTCAAGATGACGGGCAGAGCAAGCAAAAAAATACGTGATTCTCGGGGCACTTTAGTTTGGACAGATGGAAAATTGATTTGGCTTTTTTGAAAACCTAACAATGTGGGAATAAGTTTGCTGTTGGAAGGCTCTTGCGAATGACTCAGCTATCAATTACTTACTTCTTTATTTCTCTATATCCCACAAAATTGAGGAATAAGTAAGTGATTTATTTGTAACCGCCATTTTGAGAAAGCGGAGTATATAAAAGGAAACAGATAAAAATTAATCATACGATACAAGTCAGGAAGGTCCTTGCGAATGACTAAGCTGTCAATTACTCCTTTCTTTCTTTGTTTCTATCCAAAAGCCACCGGGTATCAACCCCCCCCCCCGGGAGTAAGTTCTATTTGTCTACCGCTAGATGGCATTTGCTTCGTTTAAGATTATGACTCAAGGATAAAAATTGCAGTGAAACAAACAGAAGTGCCCGAGTCACAGCAGCATTTTCATAGGTCTACAATAGGCCTCGGTGTTATTTCGCGAAATCTTCCTTGATATCGAAAGTTAACCGTAAAGAAGTCATAATATTGTTCCTGTCAATGTCAATAAACTGGACAGGTTCTCTAAAGGCCCATTCACAACGGGTTTTAGCTAATACTCGATACCAACCAGTTCGTGAAATCGCTCTGAGACCGAGAATTAGCTGGGATTCTGCCGTTCGCAATTGATATTAGTGCCAGTTTCGGGTAGGCTACCAGCTAGTCTCGCACCCAAGCTGAAATCAGTTCAACTTATGAGGGTACTAGCCAATCAGATTATTTTGGGGAGTATTGAGGAATATTCTGATTGACTAGTTTCGAACCAAGCCCAATAGATAAAATCACATCCACTCCTTGCTGTCTTGAAAACCGAAAGCGAATTAGGTCATTGCTATTCTGTATGACGATGTTCCCAGCTGATTCTCGGTCTCAGAGCGATTTTCGGGACTGGCTGGTATCGAGTATTAGCTAAAACCCGTTGTGAATGGCCCTTAACCGCTTTTCGGCCTACTTTGCATACTACGTTTCATTCACGACCCACTACTGGCAATTGAAACTCAGTCCTCGAAATGATCTTCTTCGTTTGGCCGTTTCCCTATTCACCACGCCAAGTGTTTGAATATTGTATCTGTTTTTGTGTTCTTCTTGTTATTGTATTTTTTTTATTTTTTTATTTCTTTACTATTTTACTGCACTCAGGCCCTCGGGTGGTGCGTAACAAATCATTCATTCATTTGCTTCCCACGGGCTTAAAATAATTAAAATAAACACAGAAAGCAATCGAACTAGGCCAAAGTACAGTCGACCGAGTCTCCTCTCCTTTCGCGGAACCAACAAAATCAATGCAACCTCGCTTTAGTGGAGGGAAAGAGACGGATTAATCAAACATTCTGCATTCGGAACACCTTTGGATCTTGAAGCCTTCGTGAAATTCCGGGCTAATCAATTCCAAAAAGGGGCACAACAAAGACTGTTTTCCAGACGGGAGAGCGTCGTAAGAAAAACATGAGGTGAATGGAATGAACCTCTTACACCCAAGGGGAGAATAAGATCCCGAGCTACAAGGAGATATGACTTGTAGGGATGATCCGGTGAAAACCGAGAAAACAATAAGACTATAGGTCTCGATAGGATCCCAAAAAGGAATAGTTATTGAACTGCTTCATCCAGACAATCGGATGTTATAGGTTTCCGGTCGTATCCGGATCTCTGAAGCATGTTAATTATCCCTAATTAACCGCTTAGGCCGATCCATGAGGTAATTCGCTAGTCGGAAACTGTTTACTGGATTTGTTACGGTGGTGCCATCTGCACCCCGCACTGTTTACTTCTGCTGCCGCTAGGCAGCGTTACTCCCTTTCCTTTGACTATGTTTAATCTTTTACACTGTCCGTAATCTGTACTCTCGTATTATTTGTTAACTCTTGGTCATTATGACTCATGCCAGGAGCATTGGAATAATCTACCGGCAAGCATTAGGGACTCTGAGAATCGTTTATTGTTTAAGAATAGACTAAAAAAATATTTGTTGGGAAATTGAATCGGTTGTTTAATTAAGATTGGGAGGGATTAGAATTGGGTAGGTTTGTTGCTTGTGGGTGATTGAGTGAAGAAAGTTGATTCGGAGTAAGGTAAAGTAGGCTAAGTGAATAAATAATTTAAAAAAAAAATGATTTTGATAAATATAAATTGTTAATGTGATGTCCGTCTTGCACAGGTGACCTGTTGTCACATATTAAGACGGGCTATTGGTATACGTATAGGCTATGTTGAATGTTACATAATGTTGAAGAAATAAATTGAACTGAACTGAAACTTCCCGTGATCTTAGTCTAACCAGGGACCCATGAAATTTATGGTTCCCTGGTCTAACTCAAGTGTCTTAGTCTAACAAACAAGCATGGGACAGTTTGACCGTTGACAAGCACGTGTACGGTGAAAAGCTGGTAGAATAACTCTGGGACTATCTTGAAAGTGCTATCACAAAACCAGTGACGGTACAACCCAAGTAGTTCCAGGTTACGCTCTGTCCCAACCACAAGAATGCGAGTATCATCATCAACGCCGCTGTCGGGTCAGTAACAAGACCAAAGTTTTCGATGGAATCCCAAAAATTTAATATTTGATCCAGACATCTAGCTCTTGTCTTTGCCAGATCCAGTCTTCGCCAGGCTAATCATCTGAGAAAACCACGTTCAGATATACCTCTATAAGCCAAATCTATTTTGACGATACTGATCGAAACTTCCTGCTTTACTTCTGCCAAATTTCCTGTTTCGGCCGAATTCCGAGCGAACTACTTGCCCAGCAAAAAAAGATAGTTCAGAATCAAATTCAGCGTACCTCTTTATCTCTATAAAGAACATCTAATCAACTTCAAATAAAACTTTAACTTCTAAAAAAAAAATCTGGTTTCAACCGGATTCCGGACGAACTATATGTCCGGGTAAAAAATGATTGTCATATACAGATTCAGCGTCTTTTCTTACCCTTAAATCTATCATCTAATCAACTTCAAATAAAAATTTTGCTTTTAACGAATTTTCCGGTTCTGGCCGGATTCCAAACGAACTACTTGTCCAGCGAGAAAATGGTTTTCACCATTGTGTTAAGCATGTATTCTTACCTCTATATCGAACTTTTAATCAACTTCAAATAAACATTTTGCTTTTAACAAATTTTCCGGTTTTCGTCGGATTCCAGGCGAACTACTTGTCCGGCAAGAAAATAGTTTTCACCATCGTGTTCAGCATGTCTTCTTACCCCTAAATCAAACATCTAATCAACTTCAAATAAAACTTTTACTTTTAACAAACTTTCCGGTTTTTGCCGGATTCCGGGCGAACTACTTGTCCGACGAGAAAATAACTTTCATATTCGGATCACCGTGTCTCCTTACCCCTAAATCAACTATCTAAATAGCTTTCAAAATTTTTTTTTTTGCCCCTTAATTTGAAACTGCTCCCCCACCCTCAAATGTATGGCTACACAGCCGGTTTTCGAACTTGCCTTGTACTTTGACCCAAAAGATCCTCCCACCAAGTTTCGTCAAAATATCTCAATCCCTTCTATAGTTATCGGGGAGGGTTTCACCGGGAGGGTTTTGGTACCGGAAGGTTTTGGTATCGGGGGGGTTTTGGTCAGGGGGGTTTGGTACCGGGGGGGGGTTGGTCCAGGGGGTTTTCGCCGGGGGTGGGGTGGCGGGGGGGTTTTGTCCAGGGGGATTTCGCCGGGTTTTTTTTTTATCCGGAACCCCCCTCGGCATAACATCACGTTGAGAGTGCACCTTCATACACAAATACAGACATCGTAACAGATTATCCACACTGTTCAGCTTGCGTGAAAATCTTCCTATGCTAGGGTTTGATTCCAAATAGATATAGATAGATGGATTGGTTTTCTCTAAAAAGCTCAAAGCCATGGCAACACACAAATGAAGAACATCTTGCTCTGAGAAAAATAATTTCCCCCCGGATTAAATCTGTGATTGAGTGCGCAAGAAGTATTTGCAACTTCCGACACAACAACGGTTGTGCACACAGTTATCGAAGACTATTCGTATCCGAACTGGTATCCACCACGGTGGCTTCTGCCCATTCATTTTCAAATCGGCTGTGTCTTCGTATCTCGACTGCTTAACTCCCCGCTTATTTCTACAAAGACCTTGCCTTCAGCTCCATAGCACGTATTCTCATAGCTCCACACACGTATTCTCATAGCTCTCACATAGCACGTATTCCATAGCTCCATAGTACTTCAGCTCCATAGCTCCATAGCTCCATAGCATCCGCACGATTTTGGTTTTTGGAATGGTTGAAAGAAGGTCGTGAACCAAATGGTTTTCTTGACCATACAAGGCGCCTATGGAAAAGTCGTTTTAAACAGACACTCCAGTGGGTCCGGTCCCAGGAAAAAGAGATTAGAGCCAACCAAATGGCCTCTTCTTTACGGTCAAAAAATCTCCAGACTTTTTGGGAATCTGTTTCTTCTTCTACAAGAAGCAGTTCAAACCTTCCTCTTGTTGTTGAGGGTTTTGATGATGAACCTAAAATATGTGAGTTTTGGAAGAATAATTTTTCTAAGCTTTTTAATTCTGTCCCTAGGGCATCTCTGAATGCTTCTTTTGGTTGTGATTTAAATTTTCATTTCGCCGATTTTTCCGCCGATGAAGTACTGACAGCCATTCAAGGGCTTAAGAATGATTCTGCTGGAAGTAAGGATGGCGTTTCATCCAGCCATATAAAACTGTGTGCCGATCTGATTGCCCCCTACCTTGCTATTTTAATGTCTGTGATGCTGAAGCATGGTTTTTTGCCGGAATCATTTATGGAAGTCGTGTTACTGCCTATACCAAAGAATCGTTTGAATGATAAATCGAAGGCCGATAACTACAGGCCGATTGCCCTTGCGTCGACTATGTCAAAGATCATGGAGCGTATTCTACTAGTTAGACTCCAGGGTTTCTTTACTACTTCTGATAATCAATTTGCATACAAGAAGAGACTGTCTGTTGAGTTTGCTATTTTCGCACTTCGCGGAATAATTGAGTATTACTGGCTTTTTTCTACATGGGTATATGTCTGTTTCCTTGATGTCAAAAAAGCTTTTGACCGTGTGAATCAGGAGAAGTTGCTGTCAGTTCTGATAGAAAGAAAGGTTCCAGCAGTATATGTTAGACTGCTTGCTTTTTGGTTCGATAATCAGAAGTTTTATGTTCGGTGGGGTTCTGCCTAAGCCCCTCTTTTTCTGTTAGGAATGGAGTACGCCAGGGTGGAGTTCTTTCAGCGATACTGTATATTGTTTATTGTGACGAGTTAAATCGACGCCTGACTAAATCTGGACTGGGTTGTCACATCGGGTCCCAGTGTATGAATAACTTAAGCTATGCGGACGATCTTGCTGTGCTTGCGACTAATGTTGGTGCTCTAAACAAACTGCTGAGAATATGCGAAACTTTCGCTAGTGAATTTGATGTAATCTTCAACACATCTAAAACAAAGTGCATATGTTTTCGCCCGAGTAAAACAAAAAGCCCCTTGATACCCCGTGTTGTTATATCCGGGTCTGAGCTTGTTTTTATGGCACTTGCCCTTCGGCCAAGTGCCATATAGCGATCGCAATTTCTGTCCGTCCGTCGGTCGGTCTGTCGGTCGGTCGGTCTGTCGGTCGGTCGGTCGGTCCGGGTTTTGCTAGTTCGGGCACTTCCACATAAGCTAGGATGATGAAACTTGGCAGGCATATCAGGGACCCCAAATGATTAAGTTGGAAATAGTCACTTTCCCGATCCGACCATCGTGGGGGGAGGGAGGGGAGCCGGAATCCGGAACTGAGTGGCATGCATAACTTTCGAACGGGTGATCAGATCTTAATGAAACTTGATATTTGGAAAGACATAATGCTTCAGATGTCCCATATCAAGGCCGGACCGAATCCGATGTGTGTGGGGGGAGTCGGAGGGGGGGAACCGGAAATCATGTTAAACGCTTAGAATGGAGTGATCGGGATGAAACTTGGTGGGAGGAACAAGCACAACCGCTGGATACATCATTGACAGAACCGGACCGGATTCGTGCACTGTGGGGGGAGTTGGAGTGGGGTTCCGGAATTCCGGTGATACGGAGTTAAGTTACTTCCAGGTGGGCTAGGACAATGAAACTCGGCAGGTAATCATGGACTCGACCAGATTAACCTGGAAATAGTCAGCTTCCCGATCCGACCATCGTGGGGGGGGGGGGTGGAGGGAGGGGGAATCCGGAATCTTGAGGTATGTATAACTTCCGAACGGGTGATCGGATCATAATGAAACTTGATATGTAGAAAGACAACATGTCTCGGATGTCCCGTTTCAAGTACGGACCGGATCCGATGAAGCTGGGGGGGGGGTCGGAGGGGGATCCGGAAATCTTCTGACATGCTTGGAGTGGAGCGATCGGAATGAAACTTTGTGGGAAGAACAAGCACAAGCCCTATGTAGATCAGTGACAGAACAGGACCGGATTCGGGCATTTTGGGGGAGTTAGAGGGGGGGGGTCCGGAATTCCGGTGATCGCAAGTTAAGGTACTTCCAGACATGCTAGGACGATGAAACTTGGCTTGAAAATTAAAGACTTGACATGATTGGCTTAGAAATAGTTAGTTCCCAGATCCGGCCATTCCTTAAAGTACTAATGCTAACCGCAAAGTACAAAAAAATACTTTTAAGCAAAATATACATTTTCGTGATCCCTATGAGCCCATGATCATTTTTGCCTCAAGGGTTTTGCTTACAACTAAATTCCTTAAAGTACAAACAATACTTTTGAGCAAAATATACATTTTCGTGCTCCTGATGGTCATCCTTTTTGCTTCAAATTTTTTATTACAGATGATTTTCTATAACTTGGAAATAATCACTTGCCCGATCCGACCATCGTGGGGGGAGAGAGGGGGGCCGGAATCCGGAATTTAGTGACATGCATAATTTTCGAACGGGTGATCGGATCTTAATGAAGCTTGATATTTGGAAAGACCTCATGTCTCAAATGTCCCGATTCGATTCCGGACCGAATCCGATGAATGTGGGGGGGGAGGGTCAGAGGGGGGAACCGGAAATCATGTGACACGCTTACAGTGGAGCGATCGGGATTAAACTTGGTGGGAGGAACAAAAACAATCCCTAGGTTCATCATTGACAGAACCGGACTGGATTCGTGCACTACGGGGGGAGTTGGAGTGGGGTTCCGGAATTCCGGTGTTACGGAGTTAAGTTACTTCCAGATGTTCTAGGACGATGAAACTTGGCAGGTTTATAATGGACTCGGCCAAATTAACTTGGAAATAATCACTTGCCCGATCCGACAATAGTGGGGGGAGGGAGGGGAGTCGGAATCCGGAATTTTATTGACATTCATAATTTTCGAACGGGTGATTCAATCTTAATAAAACTTGGTATTTGGAAAGACAACATGTCTCAGATATACCATTTCAAGTCGAGACCGGATCCAATGAATGTGGGGGGGGGGGGGTCGGAGGGAGGAACCGAAAATCATGTGACACGGTTAGAATGGAGCGATCGGAACCTCCCGAGCGTCACCGTCAAAAGGAAGTGCTTGAAAATTTCGCTGATTTTTCCATAAGATGTCAAAATACTTAAAACAAATTGTTCAAATATATTATACAACAGCAAATATAACTAAGTGACCATTTCTTTTGAACGTAACTGTAGTACCAAACAACCCATCACACTGACAAAGCTACTAACCATTCACATCCTACTACGATAACTTGAATACAAGCTAAAAAGCTTGCAAGTGCCATATGAGCTTGCAGCTCTTGTTGTTCAATCTTTCCGGTACCTTGGATTCATGTTTAGTGATAATCTACACGATGATATACATATTCGCCATTCCCTTCGTTCTGTCTACGTGCGTGGTAATATGTTGTTAAGAAAGTTTTGTCACTGCACATCAGATGTGAAGACGTTTTTATTTCAGTCTTTTTGTTCAAGTATTTATGGTCTGTCGCTCATCAACAATTACACAAAACAAGGTCTAAGCGATATTCGGGTTGCCTACAATGATAGCTTTCGGTTCCTTCACCGTCTCCCGCGTTTCTGCAGTGCTACAGAAATGTTTAATGATTATCGTGTTAATAATTTTTCGCAACTGTTTCATGTTCATCGTACTTCGCTGAAAAGTCGGTTGCTGGCTTCCGATAACTGCATCATTAGTGCGTTATGCAATCCGTGGCTTCGGCTCTCACTGCCTGTTTGGGTGAAAATGTATGAGCCAGAAGGTTGTGGCTAATTTTCGGGTATTCCCTCGTTATCATATTTATTTTTGTTTAGTGTCAGTATATTATGGTTTCTTACCGGATTAAAATTGTTGAATTGAATTGAATTGAATAGCGCGGTCGACTTTCTCATACTAAGCCGTTTCCGATCCATACTCACAATCAAATATGAGTAGGCTGACATCTGAGCGTCTCAAAATCGGCAACAAACTCTCGTTGTGCTCCGCGAAAGTCAACACAGATACCAAATGGGGGGGGGGGGGACATTTAGCTTCTTTTAAGGAGATTATTAAATTTGCTTCTCTTAGTGACACATATGAGACCCATTGAGTGTTGTTTTTTGTATTATTTTTACATTTCTTCTTTTCATACGATACTTCTGCCCATAGGCAGTGCGTCATATGTAGTTAATTCATTCAAATGAAGACATCGTCTTCTCATGCGTGTCGGCTTCCAGATCACAACATTTGCGATAACACCGGATCATCCGCTAGACTCTGTTAGATATTGTCAGCACCTAAACTCTTCCAGGAAACATGACATGTTTTCGCTCGTTCCTTCATCTGTGTTCTGTTAATCCGGTGTATTTCTGTCTAAGCGGGTTATGCATAATTATTATTGTTATGAAGGGGCTCAGAATAACTTCCTTCAACGTTAATGTAGCTCTAAAAAGGTCAGCTCACTCAGGGTTTCCATCATGTTTATCGTTGGCAACTAATCTAAAGTTCAAAGCCGCCCATTCGCCTGGTTTATTCCTGTATAAACATCACGTGTCAGGCTTTCATTTCGAAGGACCTTTATCGTTTACTCCCATCGCCGACTATTATTTGACCTCGATGATCGAGTCTAGATGTCACGCTAGGAAAAACAGAAGTAGGGCTAGCAAAAGCAGTAGTGGCCCTGGTCAGTACATGTACCTTTCCACACTGAAACAAGATCAGTTCGAGACGAAGGGGAAACACAGTTACGGGACGTTTTCGCGTGGATGGCTGTAGAGCTGAACGGCCCGTTCACCTGTTCATCTGTACACGCGAAAATGACAAAAAGATCGACGGCATCCACGCGAAAATGTCCGTCGAGCTTGACGGGAGGTCGACAGGACCAGAGCCATCCACGCGAAAACGTCCCCTTAAATGGTGGGTAGTGTGGGGGGATGCTGATGCTTCTTTCATGGTCGACCACTGGCTCGTTGTGGTTTTGTACTTTCAATGCTGCTGTAGTGTCCGCTGCTGTAGCGTTATTTCTGTCGGTAGCTCAGCTGTAGAGCTCTGGCCTAGACAGCCACAAGTCCCTGGTTCTAATGCCGACTGAGGAGTAGTCTTGCCTTTAAGTCACTAGCAAGAACATATAATCAGATAGAACTTCTGTCTTTAGTCCCATGCAGCAACTATAATACCTTATCATCTTCCGTCTTCACCGTTGCTCATCGCAGAAAAAATAGTTCAGGAGGCGTACCCCGCGCGCTGACCCGCTCTGGAGTGAGTCCATAGAACCAATCAGCTTTGACTTTTACTTTTCCTCACCGGCGGCTTCACAGCGATTTAGCTATTTGTAGAAGGTAACGAAACGTGATGTGGCGCGAAGCTACTAACCTCTGCTCGTTCGCAGCGAACAGGGTATGGGAAGTATTCGACTCCGCGTAGTCATATTATTACAGAGATAGGGAGGCGGAGGTTCTGACAGATTATTTGTTCTTCTCACTACTTATAGCATCATAATAGGAATGTCAAAATTGTTCCAAGTTCGAGTTTAAGTTAAAATTTAAACGTCAGGGCGGCTTAGTGTAGCGCTGGAAATACTCACCTTGGGTCATGCTGTAAAACTGCGGAAGCCTGAAATCGCGCTATGCAAAAACAGCAATAGGACAGAGGCCCATTCGGGCTTTCCTGTAGTAGTCCTGTAGTTCCTGTAGCTACATGTGTAAAGGATGGTAAGAGGGCTATAAATGGTGTGTTCGTGTAGTTTAGTATATAAAAGTTGGTTTGTATAATAAAGAGTAATGAACTAAAAAAAATGTGACTTTTTTTTTGCTTTTGCTCTAGCCTGTCGCTGTTTCTGCTGCGGCTGTTTCTACTTTTGCTATTTTGATTTGTGATCACCAGTATCTTATTTAGGCTAGAATTTGTTACAGCTTGTTGATTTAGTTTGCCATCCTTCGTCAAGTTCCCCAGAATGAATATATATATATTTAATTTGTAACCCACCAAATGCACATGGCGACAGTGGAGTAAATGGAAATAAGGAAAAACAAACACAAATAACAATCAACATTTATGACGACAATGGACTGAATTTCTAATTAGGCCTAAAAAACTCATGGAAAACATCATGTACACGATGAGCTGGATGGGTAGATGTTTTTAACAGAGACGCCGACGTCCTGTCCAGTGACCGAATGACATCTTGCACGCCGAATTTCTGAATTAATTTACGGTTACGACACGAACGAGGAAGATACATTAGAAATTTACAGTGATTAAAGTAGGATATGAGACCGGGAGCGCTTCTTTAGTGTCGAAAAACACCGAAGTAAATGTCAGACCTTGCCAAACCAGTTGGTAACCCCTGGAGCAATCTTTTCACTTTGTACCTGAACAGATTATTGATACTGAACCAATTATTCCGCTCTTACTGTCAGTCGAATGAACTTGCCTACTTTAAATTACCATGCATTTTTTTCTAATAAATTATGGTAATTTCCTGTTGCTTGGTCGAGTTCAATAAATGTGTACCATAGTTAACCTAAACATCCTCTTGCCCCAGTCCACCACAAATGCCTGAGTTTGACAGGATGTGACACACGTTAGGGAGAACCTAGCTTGGTGGTTTATAATCTATTGATTCACCCTTTCTCGAAATCCATCAAAAGAACATATTTCGTCGTTTTTCTTAAGATCTTTTCGGTATGCTGGTCATTTTCAGTCTTTCTAAGCTACAAGCGTCGCCGTAGAGACTAGCTTTTTCATAGAAAAGGCCATAACCCCCAACGCTGGACCGCTTCCTTCAGAGCCGAAGCTTGCGTTACTGGACGTCGTTTGTCTGTTTTGCAAACGATGGAAAGTCCATCACAGTACCGCAATCATCGAGAGCTTTGATTGCTTTGGCGACACGCTTATAGTTTTACAGGCTGTGAGCAGGAAAGTCCTGACAGCTTGACGTTGCAGTTGTATGTGTGTAAAAAGCTAGAACCGCCTTTGAAGAGGCGTTGAATCTAACACGATACTCTAGGTGAAGGTTTTATACACGCCAGCTCATTTGTAGATCTGTGTTGTCGTGTGGGAATATTCGGTACTGTACTATACCAAGATTGAGAGGAGGGGATGTTTCTTGTCGTTCTCAGTAATATAGAACAAAATAAGGTAAAGGTATCAGCCTATACAGGCATAACTGGCGGTGCTGATTTCCTATGGGGGCTCAAATCCTGGTTCTTTCTAACGCCCTTCCTTTCTTTGTATCTTCACCGCAATAGGTCGCATGTTTTTTTCCATGCCAACATGCAGTTTGTTCCAGGAAGTAGATTACTTTCTTTTGTTAATAAACAATCGGAAAGCTGAATCTGAATAAAATCTTAGATCACCTTCCCCGGATTTCTTTAGCTTTACTCATTTGAAGCTGGGTTAACTTAGTGCATATATGAGCACCCCCAAGACTCGAACCAGCGACCCTTGATTCACTTGCGAGTTTGGTGTGCTAACTTAACTAACAAGACGGTCCAGTTCTCAGTAATATGGGACTTGCTAAAGAGTGAACTTAAAGACAAAAGCTTGCAATTAACGCGGCTCAGACCCGTGACCGTCAGCACTGATCGACGTGCTAATACCAGCTAAGCCAACAAGGGGCTTTGAACACAGCTCTTAGAATTAGTGAAATAGGCTACAAGATCACCCCTCTCGAGGCAAATTTTATTGGAATAATTTTGTATAAACAAACAGAGAAATTTTAAAATTAAATAAAAAAAAAAATCAACCGAATAATATTAAGAAATAAAAAAGATAGGAGACAAGAAACAAAGCTATGGTTTACAACTTTAAATGTATAAAAGAAGAAGTCCCTCCTTCCTCACACTTCTAAGATTTTCTATATATTACTCACTAGTGTCTAGTTTTTGCTCTGTGAGGATTTTTTTTTGCCGTCACCATCTCCGGTGACTTCTCACATAGAGCCTGCCAAAACGGTTTATAAAGGCAGGGAACAGTAACCAATGAATCCAAAATCGACTGAACTAGAGACCACCAGTGAATATTCCGTTGGCAAAGAATGCAGCTTCTTTTTCTTTACGATTTCGTAATTGAGGTCGGAAGCGTGGTTTGCTTTGCAAGAAATCTTACGTATGCTCACAAAGTATTGTTTTTTGTGTGGGTTTCTTGTTCACCGAGGTAGTGACACTGCGGTGGGGCAGATCGGCCGTCTTAGCGTCAGGTAGTCTTATCCCTTGAAACTCTTCACCATCCATGTCCAACATCCGTGTGGGAACGCGCAGCAGCATAAATCTATACAACCTTGATAGCGTTTCGTAAGCCTCTTACTTCGCAAAAAAGTTCATTTTGAGACAAAATCATGGTACTACAAATCTAACTAAATTAAAGCTCCCCACGAAGTTTTAAGACCAGAAAAAAATGCAATTAAATCGTTGACCGTTGAGCTCAAAGCAAGAATTTGAAATTGAGAAAATGAAAACTTGACTGATGTTCGGGTGAGAAGTCATTTGTCTTTTCTTTTTAGGGGAGGTGTGTCCTTGGAGACGGAACGCACGGATTCCGGGATGACGTCAAAATTAATGCTGACGCGTGCCGCGGCGGCAGATGGTGGTAATTACACTTGCGCGCCGATTGGAGCGGAGGCGGCTTCAGTGGTAGTCCATGTTCTCAACGGTAGGCAAATATTTTTCTTCAAGCAACCGCGACACCATCTATTGTTTTCACTCTGATGTCTACTTGCCTTTTTACAATCTTCACACGAAAGCCGCTAGTTCATAGAAATAACGCATTCCACCAAAGCCGCTACTTCACACGAAAGCCGCTAGTTCATAGAAATAACACATTCCACAGTATAGAAAAATGGTCCAGGCAGTGGTTCTACGCAGTACTTGATTCGCGCGGTAAGAAGCTGACGAAAACGTGGCCATTTCTTTCCCAGCGAGGGTTATGTTTATGGCTGCAAAATTCGAAAATGGTTACTTAGACGGTCAGAATTATTCTGTACTTGTTTCCTTCTTTGTTTCTAACGCCCAAAACTACATGTGAAGTTGACAAAAAAGAAATTGTACAAGAAAAAGCATGAGTATATTGACGTGGTTTGCTTCCAGGTCTTAATTTGGTCTGGGATCCGAGAGTTCGGGCCAAAATATTTCCCCTAGACTAGACTATTTACTGTTTTAGATAAGACTGACTGCGATAATGGGTAGAAGAAAACTTGATCGAAAATAAGAAGTTAGTGGCTGTTGTTAGATTCGCGTCCCTTAGTTGGCCAAGAGTGGTTGCAAAATAATTCCAGTTTATTGATAAGACGATGAACACAAAACATTGAGTCGCGAATACAGCATATTTACAAACGACCCAGGGGCCAGCGATCGGAATGTGGCCAGATCGCTTGCCGATCCGCGACTAAAACAAACCGGAATGAATTACAGTGACTAAGTCAATCGACAATTCTGACCACAGCTTATGTATCTAGGCTTATGTATCTTACATAAGCTGTGCTCACGACGGAGAACGCGAGGGGTCAGTGCCTTCTGCAAATCGCAAGCAAGAAAAAAGTTGTGCTAAGCACAACAGCTGCCAATACGTTAGCTGAGAAAATATATGGTTGAAAATATTTGTTCGCGTGGATCCTTAAAGAATAATAGGCATTGGCATTTTCCAATGAAAACCGTTTACATACGAACGAAGAAAACAAACAAATATCGAAGCTCCTCAGTTTTGTTTTTGTCGGATGTAAACAAACCAACAAGTGTACAAATATACTCCTTGACCCGAAGCTGACTGGGAAACACATATTAAAACAATGGCTAAAAAACGGAAAGTCAGTTACGATGTTTGCAGCAATTTTTCAGCCCTACTTGGCAAGGATCTTCGTCAGGATGCTACAGTTGCAGGCTCGTTTCAGTCAAGCAACAGCCTGACACGGACCCTTGCCAAGAAAGGCCGAAATATGCCTTTCAAACATCGTAGCTGACTTTCGATTTTTTTTAGCCACTGTTTCAAAAAGTGGGTCTTCGTAGCTGTCACACTGCACACAGAGCAATGAAATTTTTCACATCTTAGCTTTACTACAAATTTATAAACCCACAAGTTTTTTTCACTTTAAATTCCGCAAGCGTAGTGAGCAGCGCTATGAGTATGGCCCGTTTGCGAAGCATGGAAAGGATAGGTCTTGGCACTACTCCCTAGTGTTATATTGCTCTGGATGGGATAGGTATATAGGAATAGGATAGGAATCGACCTTTGAGGATTCGGCCCTATGAGTCGGTCACAGCACGTAAGCTGTGGTCATGGTCAATCAATGGACGCGAATTTTCGTTTCTACAAGGCCGATTATTACTAGCAGTTTCGACCTCGAAAACAGGGTCGTTTATCTATCAGATGTACGAGATGGATTCGCTACCAAATGAGGTTTATCCGCGGAGGCGAGTTCGCGCAGCGCTCTCGTTGTACAGACAGAGAAAACCGGGTCCATCCGCGAAGTCGCGTTCGCTGTCCAGGGACAGCGAGAGAGAAAACGAGGTAGTTTCTGTTTCAAATGTACGAGGTCGTTTTGAGGTGATAAACGAGAGCGAATAGGCGGCGAAAACGAGAGAGAAAACGGCCTAGTTTGTGTTTCAAATGTACGAGGCCGTTTTGACCTAGATTTGACGTGGAGATTTTCCGTACGGGTTGACAGTGGCCAGCCGTACTCATTTTCTATTCAAGGCTCTATCTACAAGCAAAGCGACTGTAAATGTTGTTTTTTGGATGTGCTACTTAACATACTGGGAAGAGATAAAATAAAAAAAGCTCTCTGAAGTTAGAAAGCTGTGGGCACTGGCATAGAAAATGATCAGTATCTTCCTCCATGGTCTGTCCCAGGAGGGAAGGATATTTGCTTTCCCCAGTCTTTCCAAAAAACTTCTTCCAAGATTGTGGGCCGGGGTTCACGTTCTAAATGGTGAGCGAGTATTTCGCACTTCCAGAGTGTGCCACACCAAGTAGCCTACTGTTTCTTGGCCAGTATTCTAAAGAGAACAAATAATCTGACAGAACCTCCGTCTCCCTATCTCTGTAATATGACTATGCGTAGTCGAATATTACCCCATACCCTGTCCGCGACGAACGAGCGGAGCTTACTAGCTTCGCGCCACACCACACTTCGTTACCTCTACAAATAGCTAACTCGCTGTTAAGTAGCTGAAGAGGAAAAGTAGGAGTCAAAGCTAATTGGTTCTATGGACACGCACCAGAGTGGGTCATCAGCGCGCGGGGTACGCCTCCTGCACTATTTTTTTCTGCGATGAGCAACGGCGTAGACGGAAGATGAGTAAACGGGTATCAACATGAGCTCAAAACCAGAGTAAATATCCGCTCAGTTTTGTCGGGGTTTTCATAGTCGCTGCACGCGACTAAAGACAGAAGTTGTATCTGATTATTTGTTCTTGCTTCTAATGTATTCCTTTCCAATCGAAACCGATTTACTGGATCACGAGTTCTGCTCGGCGTCTAATCCTCTCCTCTACTATCTTCCTCAGTGCGGTGAACGACACGGTGAAATAAAGCCCTCTATGGCGATATCAGCCTTCAAACGAACCACAGCGAAGATAATTGGATGCAGAAACGAAGGGACATAGTCGTGCAATAAATTCAAGTCGTGGTATAGGGACAAGTACAATTTAATCGAGCGCCATTGCGTACAAAAACAAGACCAAAGGTTTCGATGGGATCCTAAAATTTAAAATCTGCTCCAGATGGTTGGGTCTTGTTGATATCCGGTCTTAATCAGACTCCTTAAAACTTTGACTATTAAAATAAACCGATCAAAGCCAATGGCTAATCATATGAGAAAACCAAGTTCGGATACGGATTCAGCATGTGTGTTTGCCCTTACACGTCAAAAGTACTTTGACGCAATTGATCAAAACATCCTGCCTTACCCGTATGGAAATAATTAAGTCGTAAACAGTTGTTAACGATCGTTTACAATTGTTAACGATCGTAAACAATTGTTTACGATCGTAAACAATTGTTTACGATCGTAAACGGTTGTTTACGATCGTAATTTTACGATCGTTTTTTTACGATCGTAATTTAACGATCGTAAACAATTGTTTACGATCGTAAACGGTTGTTTACGATCGTAAACGGTTGTTTACGATCGTAATTTTACGATCGTTTTTTTACGATCGTAATTTAACGATCGTAAACGGTTGTTTACGATCGTAATTTTACGATCGTTTTTTTACGATCGTAATTTAACGATCGTTTTTTTTACGATCGTAATTTAACGATCGTAAACAATTGTTTACGATCGTAATTTTACGATCGTTTTTTTACGATCGTAATTTAACGATCGTTTTCAATTGTTTACGATCGTTTTCAACTGTTTTCGATCGGAAACAGTTGTTTTTATTTTCAAGACAATAAATACAGGCCTGATTTCTAACAACGGCAATAAGAAAGTTGATTAGTTTTTAGTTTTGCATAATCCAAATAGTTTAACTAAAAGCTGAAACTAAAATCCCAATCGTAAACGGTTGTTTACGATCGTAATTTTACGATCGTTTTTTTACGTTCGTAATTTGACGATCGTTTTCAATTGTTTCCGATCGTTTTCAACTGTTTTCGATCGGAAGCAATTGTTTTTATTTTCAAGACGATAAGAAAGTTGATTAGTTTTTAGTGGCTGGGAGGTTTGGTATAGCTATATATAGGGGTAGGGTTGGGATAGTGTTAGAATAGGATTAGGTTGAGGTAGTTAGGTTAACGGATCACTAGCGACCATTGCCAGGCGATCATACCTAACCAATTGATTACCTTTCCTTTTCACTTAATCCCTATTATTCTACCCACTCTAAAAAGTTACGTATACCATTATTCACCCCTATAACTTGGTGCTGACAAGTTATACCGAAAATGCCGTCTTCCTATACAATGAATTCCCAGAGGTATGCTGACCTCACGTGCGCAAAGCATGACCTGTGACTGCGCTCTGCAACAAGCCAATCAGCGCCGACCGCCTCAGACCACGACCGCCTCAGGAAGTGACATTTCTTCGGGGTGTTGCGGATAAATGTTCCCTTCGTTAGTTTTTATTCGTTTTGTCCAAACAATTGAACAAATGTAGAACTGGCTGAGAATGATATCTTTTCTACTCTAGTGGGTGGCTTAGTGGAATCTTCATGTCTTCTTATGGTCGCAGATCTTTCAGGACCTCACCAGCTGGAAGTGGAATGCCTTCATGACAGCATATTTTACAAAAATCTGGAAATATCAGTGCTTAATTCAGTTATAAAAATGGAAGTGACTACATACAGTGTGGAAATATCGAGGGGTTGACCACTCTCGATTTTAGTGTACAGCAAGTGCCCGGTGCCGCGATGCCCGGTCGGTGCCGGCACCGGCTGAAACCCGTCGGCACCGGTTGTCACGTGTTAAATCAACAAAATAACCATTTTTGGAAGCGTTTGAAAGATGAATCGACCAATTTATTGTCGGCACCGGTGCCGGCACCGCCTATTTCGGTTGGTGCCGGCCGGTGCCGGGAAAGGGTGTACAGCAGGTGCCGGGGAGTGGGTAGCCCCTCGGGAAATATGCCCAATGCTCGTATTGAAAAAAAAATCTTAGAAATAACTGTTTTCGATAATAACGATCGTTTACTATTGTTTTTTTTCAGCTTGAATTATCTGCCATAATCATACTGGAAATACGATTGGGAACAACCGTTTCCGATCGGAAAAATACGATCGTTAACAACTCTTTCCAATCATAAAAATACAATCGTTTACGATCGGATTGTCCCATAATACAATTGGGAAAAAACGATCGTTTACGACTGGAAACAGTTGTTAACGATCGTTTTTTTTACGATCGTAAAAATACGATAAAAAAAACGTAAAAATACGTAAAAATACGATCGTAAAAATACGATCGTTAACAACTGTTTCCGATCGTAAAAACCCGTCGGCACCGGTTGTCACGTGTTAAATCAACAAAATAACCATTTTTGGAAGCGTTTGAAAGATGAATCGACCAATTTATTGTCGGCACCGGTGCCGGCACCGCCTATTTCGGTTGGTGCCGGCCGGTGCCGGGAAAGGGTGTACAGCAGGTGCCGGGGAGTGGGTAGCCCCTCGGGAAATATGCCCAATGCTCGTATTGAAAAAAAAATCTTAGAAATAACTGTTTTCGATAATAACGATCGTTTACTATTGTCTTTTTTTCAGCTTGAATTATCTGCCATAATCATACTGGAAATACGATTGGGAACAACCGTTTCCGATCGGAAAAATACGATCGTTAACAACTCTTTCCAATCATAAAAATACAATCGTTTACGGTCGGATTGTCCCATAATACAATTGGGAAAAAACGATCGTTTACGACTGGAAACAGTTGTTAACGATCGTTTTTTTTACGATCGTAAAAATACGATAAAAAAAAACGTAAAAATACGTAAAAATACGATCGTAAAAATACGATCGTTAACAACTGTTTCCGATCGTAAAAAAAACGATCGTTTACGATCGGAATGTCCCATAATACGATCGTAAAAAAACGATCGTTAACAACTGTTTCCGATCGTAAAAAAACGATCGTTTACGATCGGAATGTCCCATAATACGATCGTAAAAAAACGATCGTTAACAACTGTTTCCGATCGTAAAAAAACGATCGTTTACGATCGGAATGTCCCATAATACGATCGTAAAAAAACGATCGTATACGATCGTTTACGATTGGAAACGATCGTTTACGATCGTAAAAATACGATCGTTTACGATTGGAAACGATCGTAAACGATCGTTTACGATCGTAAACGACTGTTTCCAATCGTAAACAACTGTTTCCAATCGTAAAAAAACGATCGTTTACGATCGGAATGTCCCATAATACGATCGTAAAAAAACGATCGTTTACGATCGTTTACGACTTGAATTATTTCCATACGGGTACTTCTACCAAATTTCCGTTTTCGGCCGGATTCTGGGCAAAATACTTGTCCGGAAAAAAATAAAGCTCAAAACCGAATTCAGCATGTCTCCTTCCCCCTGTATCCGACCCCTAATAAACTTCAGATGAAAACTTTTGCTTTTAAACAATGTTCCGGTTCTTGTCCGCCGCCGAGAAAATAACAGGTTCAGCATGCCTCCGTACAAGTACACCGAACCTCCAGTTTACTTCAGATAAAATTTGTTACTTAAAAAAAATTCTCCGGAGTCGGCCGGATTCCAAGTGGACCACATGCCGGGGTAGAAAACAATCGCCATAGACGGATGCGGCATGTCTTCTTATCCCTAAATCGAACATCTAATCAACTTTCAATAAGGCTTTTACTTATAACAAATTGTCTGGTTTTGACCGGATTCCGGACGAATAATTTTTTCGGTGAGAAATTGAAGTTCAGTTCTGGATTCAGCATGTCTCCTACCCTCAAATCGACTCAAACATGAGCTTCAAAAAAATATTTTCTTCATTGCTTAATTTAACAAGAGCTGTAAGCTCATATGGCACTTGCAAGGGTTAGGATGTATTATTTGATCAAAAGTAATTTTCGACTGTGCGGTTCAGATGCGCACTTTAAGGGAGCTAGAGAAAAAGTATTTTATCGTTGAACTTGGCTGTAATGATGCGCACTTTAAAGGCACTAGAAATTCATCTGTAAGGAAGACCCTTGAGGCAAAAACGATAGCAGGCTCTTAGGGATCATTGATATATACGTATGATCAAAAGTATTTTTTTTTTCCACTAATGCGGGTAAAATGCGCACTTTAAGGGTGCAAGAAATTATTTTTTTTTTTGCAAAACCCTTGTGGGACAACTGATCATGGGTTAAGATGTATCGTTTGATAAAAAGTACTTTTCGACCTTGCGGTTAAGATGCACACTTTAAGGGAGCTAGAACTTCATTTGTAAGCAAAACCCTTGAGGCAAACATGATCATGAGCTCATGGGGATCATGGAAATGCATATTTTGCTTAAAAGTATTTTTCTTAATTTGAATGAATGAATGAATGAATGAAGGGTTTATTAAAAAAAACTAGAATCTTCAATGCCCAGAGGTGAACCTGTAAGGGACTAATTACCCTCAAAACAAAACATCAACAACAACAAAATCTTCTACAAAAATAAAGAAAAGGGAAAGAAAGAAAGAGCGAAAGGAGCTTGACTTACCCGGTCTGGGACGCCGAACCAGAAAAAAAATTTTTCAACCAGAATCACTAATAACTATCCAAAACAAAAAAAAACAACAAAAAAACAACTTAAACGGCTGAGAATAACGCATCAAATTCATAAACAGCAAAACAATGAACCTTTAACATTGATTGGTACTTTAAGGAATGGTCGGATTTGAAAAGTGGCGATTCCTAAGCCGATCTTGTCGAATTTCTAATATTCCAGCCAAATTTCATCGTCCTAGCACATCTGGAAGTACCTTAACTCGCGATCACCGGAATTCCGGACCCGCCCCTCAAACTCCCCCCACAGTCGCCGGAGCCAATCCGGTTCGGTTTTGGACTTGTTTGTTATTCCCACAAAGTTCCATCCCGATCTCTCCAGTCCAATCCGGTCACGTATCCCCCCCCAACTGTTGTCGGATCCGGTCCGGACATGAAAAAGATCACCACAGGCACGCCCTCTGTTCAGTTATTAAATTTCACTCGAATCCGGTCACCCGTTCCAAAGTTACGCATGGCTAAATATTCCGGATTCCCCCTCCCTCCGATCCCCCCACGACTATCGGATCGAGTGAAATTTTATTTACAAGTCAGTTTGATCGGGTCCCTGATACGCCTCCCAAGTTTCGTCGTGAAAATCCCAAAAACCGTCATCACCAGAATTCCGGGAAACTCCCCTCCACCTCCTCCCCCCCAAGTGTCCGGGTCCAGTCCAAACGTGTAAACGATTTATCTGGAGCAGATTCTTGTTCTTCCCAGCAAGTTTTACTCCGATCCCTCTATTATAACCGTTTCTCGAGATTTCCGGTCTTCCCCCACCCCAACTCCCCCATAGCTGTCGAATCCGGTTCGGACTTCAAATGGAACATCAGAGATATGTCATTCATTCAGGTATTAAGTTTCGTCCCAATCCGATCACCCGTTCGAAAGTTACACAACACTCAATTTTCCATATTCCCCCGCACTGCACCACATATACAAACCCCTTTGACCCTCGAATGCACTAGCTCTTTCCGATGTTAACAGAGTGATCCGATGCAAAGAGTGACGTCACGCCGCGCGCAGACCTACTAGTGTGAAGAAAGGGGTAGGGGTTTTACAAAAACTACTAAATTCTCAGGATTCCCCCGCCCTCTACTCCCTCCACGGTGGTCGGATCGGGGAAGTGACTATTTGCAAGTTAGTTTGGTCGGGTCCCTGATATGCCTGCCAAGTTTCATCGTCCTAGCACATCTGCAAGTACCCTAACTCGCGATCACCGGACCGACCGACCGACAGACCGACCGACGGAAAAGTGATCGGTATATGGCACTTGAGCGAAGCTGCAAGTGCCATAAAAAACCCTCCCCGCCCCTAAATATTGTGTTATAGGACCCATTACGAACTTGACCTGTACTTCGGCCCAGTGGGTCCTCACACCAAGTTTGAACAGAATATCTATCTCAACCCCTTCGACAGTTATCGCTCCGACAGACGTACGGACAGCGGAGAACTTTCACGAAGTAATAGGTTCTTACGTGCAAAACGTCCGTCAGGTGCGTCACAAAACGCACTTACGTTATGGGATCCTAAAAAATGTTGTGGGAAATTTTTCACATTAGCAGAATTAGACAGTTGGTCTCTTTGTAACTCGTATCTCTCTGGCTAATGACCAGAGGAACGTTTTGGCCAAATGCAAAGGCGTTGTAGGTTTCTTAGTTTTAAGTTACTGTTACTGCGCTACGCTACTGCTCTCCTCAGTTTCCATGTACGGTTCTAGACAGTATATCATTTCAATGGCTTGGCTGCCCATTCCTCAAAGAGCCGCTGATAGATAAAGGGGTCGTAAAGTACTCTAAGAATACTGGCCTCCCGGAAAGTGATCTCCGATTGGTGTCAAACCCAAAGCAGAAAAGTTGTCGGTATAAGCCCATTATTTATATGATCAAGTCCAAAACACGCCAGACCCTCAGGGAGAACGAGAAAACGTCGTCATAACAACTCAAACTCAGCTACTCAAATTATGTGTCTACCAATCACGGCGATCGTTGGGGACAGCTGTGGTGCCGCTTCCGTCTCTTACGCTACGGCAATTTTGCATCGGCAAGGAGAGATAGTCATCGAGAGTATTCACAACGGGTTTTAGCTAAAAACTAAGTCCGACACCTCGCTTGGTATCTGCCGTCCACCATCGAGATTGGTGCCAGTATCGTTCACCATCAGATGGTCCAAGTTGAACCGAAGCTCAAGTCAATCCTTTGAAAGGAACGAAGATTATGACTATTATTGGTTACTAATGAAGTACGACCTGACTGATTTAAAAAAAAAAGGTATGGATGCGCGGTTCTGCCTATCCTGACTCGGGATTAGCCAATCACGAAATTCCGCAATGTGTTGTGATGGGCTAGAATAGGAAGTGCCGTCTTTACATTTAGGTCGATTATGCCGGTGCTGGGGGGGGGGGGGCAGGGCAAACGAGGGGCCAAGCGGCCGGTGTAAACTCTTGAGAAGTTTGGCTACGGTTGCTAGCCGTATTACCTTGTTCATTATGATCCCGGTGTTACCAGGTACGTTGCACCGTCGTCGTTACTTTACCGAAATTATGCTGAGATATGACCACAGTGACACATAAGGCGTATTCTCGCCATTCCCCGAGGACTCCTCGGGGAATCGAAGGGAACGGCGAAAATAGAGGGAGTCACTCCACGCGGACTCCGCGTGCAAAAACAGCGAGAACACGGGGAATGCTTCCAAAATGGATTTTGTTCGAAAAAAAAAATATGCAGTTGACGAAATTAGTCTGGATCCACTTTATTCTTGGTTTTGTTTATTCTGGTTGTTTTCAATTAATTTTACATTGCACCAACACCAGCAAAAATTGATTCCCCTCCGAATCTGAAAGGGATTCCTTTTTGACGATGGTGATGATAATCGGAGCATTCCCCCTCCGTGGGGACTCGCGAGAATACGGGGAGTGAGTCACCGGGACAAACAAAAACGCGGGGACTCCTCAAGTGGGGTACTCGGGGAACGGCGAGAATACGCCTATAGTGTGGTTCGACCAGGAATCATATGTGCTAATGTACTGGCGGATGGCCTAGGGTCAACCAAATTAAAAGACTACACTGAGAAAGAGCAGAAAATTTATCCGTTTCTAAAATTTTTCCCACAGCAAGACTGACGGAATGAATGATTTACCATGGACATTCGCATGTAGCACGCATAACTTCAGAAACTCTAGCTGCGCTTTAAGCGCAAGTGTTAGCGATCATTTGAGGAAGAAATATTTACAGCAAAACGTCAGTTGAATTATAGATATTATATATTTGATTTATGACCCACAAAATGCACAAGGCGACAATGGAGTAAAAGGAAAAAAAAACACAAGTAAAAAGCAACATAAAGCATTACAGTTTACACTGAATCATGAACTGGAACAATGAACTTCATGAAAAAGGTCCTGTAGAATATGAGATTGATGGATAGACGTGTCTAGTAGAGACGCCGACGTCCTCTCCAGTGACTGAATAACATCTTGCACACTGAACTTCTGAACTGACTTACGGTTACGACATGAACGAGGGAGATGCACCATAAATTTACAGTGATCAAAGTAAGACGTTGTTTCATGGTTTGTTCTTTCCGAAGATTCCTGGGACGATTAAGAGAGCCGAAAAAAAAGACGCGGAACGTGACAGTATCTCATTTGCATATGATGCAATTTCTTAATTTGTCGCCTTAGTGACGTCCCGTTGACTTATAGAGAAAAATAATGAAAACTTGCTGTGAATGAATGAACTAATAGATTAGTAGCATATTAGCCAAACAAAACTATGTGGACAAAAAGAAAATTGCAATAGCTTACACATCGCTTACATTTTAATTGTCTAAAGCCCTGTTTTGAAATTCGCCTAATTTGGTTATTTTTTATAGTACGTAGATGGCGCTTTGAACATGGGACTTGCATGTACCGTTACAGATGAACCAGAAGCAACTTTTTTACTTGAATTTATAAGTTTAGGACTCTAATGTCCGAGCCCCAGCTGAGGTGATTTTTGCCTTTCAGTTCACTACTTATTATTGATCATTTTTCCTTTATTGCGGATGCAAGATGCCTTCTGATATTTAAAATTTCCTTTTTTACCCCGAGGAGATTTCCCCCTGCTTCATGAAATATACTGTTTGGAAGATTGATAACGCGAGGATGTGCGATTTCAACAGACAACACTTTGCTTGTTATCTATGAGTGTTAACAAAGGATTCCACCTTTTAATGGTTATTTTCCCGTTGAAAATAACAGCCCAATCCTTCGAATTGTTTGGTGTTGTTACCTTAAATTTTACTTACAAGCAATAAGAATCTAGTATCCCGATTTGTTTCTTGCAGCTGATGATGGTGACTATTTCCGGGTCCAAGTAGGCACAAAGTGATTGCTTTTTGTTTGTCACGCAAAACTCCCTTGTATTCGAGGAGTCGACGACTATCATTTTTATGTACACCATTCCGGAATAACGGAATAATCCTGACCATTCCGGATTATTCCTAGCCATTCCGGATTATTCCTAACCATTCCATATCCTCCCGTTGTTTATCGAGTTTGGTAATTCACCAATTTTTGTTTAGTCCGCATTTATTTCACCCCATTCGGTCAGTCCTGCGGCGAACGAGGGGTCGACGACTCTCATTTCTTATGTACACCATTTCGGAATAACGGAATAATCCTGACCATTCCGGAATAATCCTGACCATTCCGGATTATTCCTGACCATTCCGGATTATTCCTTCCGGACATGTACGCCATTCCGGGAGAGTCGTCGACCCCTCGCTTGTATTAGTTCCATCATCACATAAATGTCTTTCCGGATATGATCCGGCCGGCTGATCAGCACCTTTTCAGTGTACAGAATTCCCACTTATAGTGCGAACACACGAGGATTTCCCAGCCGGATTGTCTGCAATTTTATCATCAAGTCGGAAAAATCTCGAACGTGCCCGATAGCTTTTTTGTGCTGTAAATGCTGCATTCAATGCTGCATTTTATTTATTTTTTTGTCCGAAAGCTCTTACCTTTATTTCTTCTCTGACACTTCTAGAATACCGAAATTTAGCCTTAATCGCCTGCTCCCCAGTTTCTTCTTGAAAATTCAGAGTAAAATTTAGCATCTTTGCTGAATTTTCGATGAATTTCATGCTGAATTAATGCTGCATTAATTGAGCGAAGATTTAAGTCCGAAAGCGAAATGCTGCATAAAATCCTGAATTAATTCAGCACTCTCCTTCCTTTCGGAGCTTTCGGACACGTTCCTCAACTTTTCCAAATACAGTTGATGATGCTGCTGAACATCCGGGCAGCGAGAGCACCCGATCATGATCGCTTGTTCAGTGCATTATCCAGGGAAATATCAAATCTGCTTCCTCGTATTTATGATGCAGGGCGGTGGTACTCCTATTATGGTTGTACATGCCCCCCGAGCGGTGTGGACCATGCTTAACGATACAAAGTAACATTACAACAAACTATCTCTACCTCGTTGATCAATTGTAGAAAAACATCAACACAAGATAAAGATAATATATTTATTATGAACCGCCGCACTTAAAGCTTAACTGAAAAGCCAACTTATTTTTGTGTCATTTAGTTGAATTCACTGAATTATTTGGATTCTGCAAAGGGGTTTTTTTGTTTTCCACTATCTGCTCTAGTTATGACGTTCAGAATATCTGCGGCGAAGTTTTTATCTTAACACAAACAAGGCTTTTCAGTGGGCAGTGGCGATATTGGAGAAGATTGCTTAGTGCCTGAACAAAAAAAAAGCATAAATCTTTCTTGTAAGGCATACAACAAATTAGAGGTACCACAAATCACACGGAAATTCCACTATTTGAAAATCGATTATTCCTGAATAGCGGAACAACCAAGTAACGCATTTTCGGCGGGTCTTCAAGCCGATTTAAGTGAATATGTGATGGGTAACTAGATTGTCCTATCCCAGTCCTTTTCGGTTAAACTTTAACTTTACATGCTTTCCGTTGACGACCGTCCACGGACCCAACCCGAAACGAACTGCCAGGAACTGAATTAAATTTCGCCCAATTCACCATCTCAACTCGAATGACTGAAATTACTCATCGCTAAGAAACTGAATATTCCCTGGTAACTGAAAAAGAACCAAGGTGTAGCCAGCTCCCTGGTGAAAGTACACCTTGGTTACATTCCGTCTTTTCCAGCTGTGTGTTCAAAGCCTCCATGGCAATCAGGAAGAACGGATTATTTGACTTAGCCTAAGGCTTGACATTTCTCGAGAATCTTTTTTGGGAAACTCCCATATTAATTCCGGGGAGATATGTCACTGCCGGAAATCCGAGAAACGGGGCTTAGAAAACGTATGTATCAATTTTCTTTGTCAAAATCAGAAGAACTTTTAATCAGGTGTTTTGCTCTGGGTAACTCATGTGCCCTTGGCGGTAACAGACCAAAAATATACATTCGAAAGCGTACTTAGCTAATTCTGCTACCTAATTTGACAGAATAAGCTGGTCCGGTGGGGGTATCGTTATCTCTTCCCTGTCTAATGAAAAACTTTATGGGACACGCGAAAATGGTAAAAGATCGAAACACGAGGAAAATACGAACAAATACTGGTCCTCTATAGCCGGCGTCATTGGAATCGACCGGAGATAGTGTAACGAACTGTTGAGTCGGACACCTTTCCGATGGCCGAACTTAGCCATTGGCTAAGTCCGAGACCCGTAAATAAAGTCTTGTGTATAATGAAGCTGTACGGGAGCGAATAGAAATGAAATGCACAGGCTTGGTGGGAGTTGAAGAGAGTTTTGGTTCTAGTTCAAATACGAGTTGGAGTACCTTTGTGGGGAGACAATTCACCTTGTCCAGTTCAGGGCCTCTTGCGGATGAAAGTATAGGTTCAGTTAGGTTCAGCATAGATGATTACCTTAGACCTTAGTTCCTCCTGTACCCCAGAGGCAACCAGGGAATCCAGAAAGGGCCGCTAGTCATTCCTCCTGCTGCTGTTCAGACGTAAAAATCAAAACATGCCGTTGCTAATTATTTCTGGAAAACTTGCTTGCATTTTTTTTCAGAATAGTCTGCTACTTTGGCGGAAGGAAAATTTACAGGTGTCAGGAAATAGAGATCCAGGATGGTTTTCCATGTTATTCATCATCATCATCATCACTGTTTTCTTTCAGTCCATAAGACCAAAAAAAATAAAAAAATATAATATTACATTGTTTTTCTTTCTGTCTTCTTTTCTTTTTGTTCTTCCTCTTTCAGTTTTCTTTTCCTTTTTTGAAAAAGTATATAAAAATTAAATTAAAGCGAATTTTTTTTTTTTTACTGCCCACACAGGCCCGCAGTCAGAGGTAAAGAATAGTAAGTGTTTTCAGAAGTTTGTTTGTATGGTTTAGTTTGTAATAGTTGGTTTATACAATAAAGAGTTTATATAATATATTGCTTTTAAGAAGAAACAACATATTTTGAGACTATCTTCTAACCGGATAGCAACGTAGCACCCTTTTCTTCCTGAAATTGTGATCCGACACAGAGTCCCAAAACCCGCGTAAAATCCGCATTTCCTTTTTTGCCCTGACACCCAAAACTCATTCCGTGTAAAGTTATTTGGCAGAAGAATGGGGGCCGGATGCGGGTATCGTTTTCCGTTCCCTGTCTAATAAAGAACCTTACAAGAACAATAGAAAAAAGGAAAAGAGGGCAAGATCGAGACATAAAAGAAAATGCGAAAATTCTTTATAAGAGAGTATCAGTAAGCAATTTTCCGCCTTAAGGCTTAGATGTGCTAAACGCACATCTAAGCTAAACGCACATCTACGAACATTTACACCGGTGGGTCCACAAGTAGGCTGTACGCAGTTTGAATTTAACTCCTGTCACGGACTTTTCCTGTCTGGACAGTTCCTGCCCGGATTTGTAGCACCATCATTAATTTCCAAAAGTTGCGATTTTTCTACTTGATGATGAAAGTGCTGAAAATCCGACCGGGAAATCCTCATCAGCAATCTGGGCCCAGTTGCCCTTGAACGGAGAGGGTGGGGGAGGTTATAGGCATGGAATGACTCTACAGGTGGTGACCTCACCATATAACGTAATTTAAGGTACCTGAACAAAAATAAACAAGGGGATTGTTAAGTGGAGGGGAAGGTTGAAGATATGACAATTGCTGAGGTGAACAAACACTCACATTCACCGGATGATGTTTTCAGTGAGGCGTTGAAAGTGAGGGGTTGTCCACTCTCGAATTTAGTGTACAGTGCAAGTGCCCGGTCCCGATGATAAATTTTCGGGAATTAGTCGTCTGGATTTGTACGAAAAAGCAGCATGCAGTAGTAACTGCTGCGAACTAGCTACTACTAGCAAACTGGATGCTACTTTAGCAAGATTAGATGCTATCGGATACAACTACTTAAGATTAACCCAGTCGGAAGCATGTTATATCAAAGTAATCCATACTAATAATAATAATAATAATAATAATAAGCTTTTATTCCGCCAAAAAGACGAGTTTAAAAAAATAAATCGACAACAACTAAAAATCGGCATCATAAACACAATCATAACAAACCACTATATAACTAATAGACAAAAAAATACGACCAATAATCTATATCGAACAAAAACTAACGTGAATACACTTTTCACTGAACTTTTAAAAGATCACTTTCAGCGTGTAATTTTAATATAAACTAAAATATTTCATAAAAACTATACTTGAGCAAGATGGTGGTTGAGTTCCTGATACCTGGCAGACAGCTTATCTTCCTTACTTCTCGCAACAACAATAGAGTCTTTCAGATTTAGATCTCGCATCATTCTTGTATTAGACTCAAATCTGTTGAATTTGCAGAGCCACTTACCAAACTTAAAGAAAGTAACTCGAAGGTGTGTTATATCTGAAATTCTAAAAAAATTAAAAACTGAACTAGCAACTAGAACTTGGGGGAGGGCAACCGTATTAAAAATCCTAGCAAGAGTACGTCGTATACTACTACGTATCAATACATGCAACTTTTTCGTACAACTACCATGCAACTACACTCCAAGTTGTTGGAGTGTAGTTGCATGGTTAAGTTGCAAACTTAAAGAAAGTAACTCGAAGGTGTGTTATATCTGAAATTCTAAAAAAAATAAAAACTGAACTAGCAACTAGAACTTGGGGGAGGGCAACCGTATTAAAAATCCTAGCAAGAGTACGTCGTATACTACTACGTATCAATACATGCAACTTTTTCGTACAACTACCATGCAACTACACTCCAAGTTGTAAAATATAAAAACGTTTATTCTGATCCCCTACCTACCACTTGCGGAGTACCACAAGGTACTCTTTTGGGTCCCCTCCTTTTCCTAGTCATGATCAACTCCCTTGCTTCCGAATCACCAGAGAGATGGAAGTTCGTCGATGACCTCTCAGCTCTAGAGGTTTGCCGAAGGAACATAAAAAGTTCAGCAATGGAGATACTCGGAGATATCACAGAGGAAGCAGCAGAATCAATGATGACCGTGAATACTGACAAGTCAAACATTATGACCATCAGCTTTCTGAAATCTGCTCCCGAGTTCTCACAACCCATCCCCCAAGAAGTAGCACTTTCGGTAGTAAAGCTGTTGGGTGTTACTCTCTCTAACGACCTTAAATGGGATAATCATGTTGAAACTATTACTAAACAATCTTTCCCCTCACTATTGCTCCTTAAGCACATGGTCAAATTTTCATCCCCCCCTTCAGACTTGCTACATTTTTATACTTCGTTTATACGTCCAATTCTCGAATACGCTTGTCCAGTATGGCACTTTGGCCTTACTAAAGATCTTTCCGACCGGATAGAATGTATCCAAAAACGAGCTTTGCGTATTATTGGGCGGGAAGGAAAGCTCCCCTATTTGTATCTCCTAAAAAAGTTCGAGCTCACAACGCTTGAGGAAAGGAGACAAACACTGTGCTATAATTACGGAATGCAAGCTTTCTCTGACCCCAGGTTCCGTGATCTTTTTCCACCTGTTCATAACCCTCCAAGAAGTAGACGCCCCGGGAAAAATCCCAGAAAATTCCTAAATTAACACCGATAAATTGCACACACGAAAGGTACAGGAAAAGCTTCGTTCCATCTTTCGTGACACTTTTTAATTCTCAAGACTAAAAGTGAATTTTTGGTTTTTCGTTGGAAATCAGATAACCTTGGTTGTGTTTTAAATTGTATATATATTTTGTATCTGTATATCTGACGACGCTTTTGTTAATGACTATGTTGACACGAAATGCAAATTCGGCATTATTGCTGTGAAAGCCATTTTTAATTAAATTCTACTCTACTACTCTACAGTCAAAGAATTTTTCGTCGGGGTGCCGCGGTGCACGGCCGAAACCGGTAGCGGTTGCCACGTGTTACAACATTAAAATTGTCATGTTTGGGAGCGGGAATCACCTTATTTATGGCCGTCATTGCTTCTTTTGGCCGTTGTCGACCGGTGCCGGGAAACGAATACAGCAGGAGCCGGGGAGTTGGTTAACCGCTAGGTTAACAGTGGAAAAGCAAATCCGAAACGCATGCCACTCAGTGTAACGTACCCTTCTCCCCCCAAATCCTTTCCCAATTCCTTCCCTTTTTATGCGAGGAACCCGCAGCTAAGATGCATAGGGCTATAAGACACCTTGAAAAGCCACCCAATGTCCTTCTCGGATCCCCTTGCCTAATATCATTCCTCTTTGGTTATCCCTCAATTATACCGGAAAGTCGAGATAGACAGTACTGTTTAGCACAGAGGCTTTGCATTGCTGTGTTTTGAACAGAGCTTAGTTTTTGGTTGTACCATCACTCGTTTTGATATAGCACTTTCAAGATGGTCCTAGAGATACTTTATCAGCTCTTCAGTTCGTTTTCTTGTTTCGTCATTATTTCCAACGTGATCCTGATCACGGCAAGGTCGATAAATATTTGTTAACATGTAAAGTTCCAAAGACTTTTAAAATTATTGCATACTTGGACACGTGGAAGGGGTTGGTCGGAGGGGTTAGTCTCGTTGGGTTTTCGTACCGTGGGGCGGGATTTTCTGCTTTCTTTTGCGGCTGGGTATGTACTTGGGGGAGGTACTGCCTGGGGATTCTCATCTACATTCGTTTGTTAATGTAGGCCATGAAACAGCCATCGAAGGTGACAGCTTACACAGTACTAGCCTGCTACACTAGTTTTCAGTCGAAGATCGAATGCCATTGACAGCTGATTTAACCGCCTCCTCTGAGTTTTTTCGCTGAGTTTGGGTGATGCTCTCGCAGACGTCGAAGCTTTTTTTTGTGTGAAAAGAGCGGTCTGATGTGAGATATGCAAAATCAGTAGCCCAGATCCGTCTGGTTTATTCAATGCCTTTCTCTTCCACACTTCGTAGATATCACGTCTTCGACTCGGGACCGATTACCACTGGCAATTCTCTTTCCTTGGATTTCCTGGAATTCCGTCATACTACACTGCCTCTCTTACTAATTGACACTTCCGTTTTCCGCCTTTTTCCGCTTTGCCGACAGTCTTTTCCTCAGTGAAAATCGTTAGCCGGTAGACTTTGTTCCTCGTGATTTCTTAGTTCCGTTTCCGTCCCCTGGCTTCGGATCATGTTTGGATGCATTCAGCGTTATCGTCTCATTGGTCGTCACCTCTAGAAAGGGTGAAGGAGAATAGTGTGTATTTATGTGAATTAATTTTCTTTTTCGAGATCCCGAGCTGGCCGTCTATATAGTTGGCGTTTCGGTGAACAACCAGAGTTTGGACAACAATTTATAATAGGCTGAAAAGGCGCTAAAAAGTGAATAATTTCGTCTGGTTAAAGTTTTTTTTATTTATAAGATATCAATGTTTCAGGTAGCAACTTTAGCTTATTCAGGTATTAATTCATTGTGAATAAGATAACCGAATATGTCTCATGTGGCCTTGGAGTTAGGTATTACTTTCCACTTTATTAGACTTGTTCCTAAACACTCCGAGAGCCATGAATTTAAATACAAAAACGCAAAACACACGAAAAGTTTTCCAAATTTCCAACATTCAACTAGGCGTGCAGGAATGGGCTAATCGCTTATTTTATGCCCTGTTTGGACTTTTTATCATTGGTGGCTTCCTGCTGCAATGATTGCGTGACAATGTTCCTCTATCGCTATTTCGAAACATTTGTCAAACTTTCCGTCCATGCCAGGAATCTGCACGATATAGACAAATTCTGAACCCAAGTGTGATTCACAAAAAAAACATGACCAGCTCGATCATCTGACTTAGTGACTTCGTGACCCAGCGATACAGTTTCTTGTATGCGAGACTATACTACAGTATAGTTGCTTGTAGAGCAATTTGTTTCGTGTCAATCTTAACATTTACACAAATAAATAACCTTTCATCTCAGGGGTAGGCTAGATAATAAACAAAAGATTTGGAAAAAATAGTCGGAATTAACGATTAATGTATACACAGTTTAATTTATTAATTATCTAGATATATCACAGCCTGGAATCTCGTATAGCTACTGAACCATGGAGTCAAGGTGTTGCTAACTCAGCGTATGTCCAAGTCAGTTGCTTTGCCCCTGGCTTAGCCTTTCCAAGTACGGCTATCGCGGATGGGCCCTCACGGCTTTTGTCCTGTCTCGGTATTGACTTTTCGTGAATTTGGCCGTATCGCGATTTGCCCTGTCGCGGTTTTCTTCTGTCATCTTTTGTTTTTAAATTAAATTTGTATGTTATACATCTTTCATAACAAATGAAAACTGGTCTTTTCAGTCAGGAACCCTACTAACTAGTCAATCATTAAAATGAAAACTGGTCTTTTCAGTCAGGGACCCGGGTCTAGGCTAAACCCCCCCCCGGCGAAAACCCCCCCGGACAAAACCCCCCCGCCAAAACCCCCCCGGCTAAAACCCCCCCGTGACCAAAACCTCCCCGACCAAAACCCCCCCGGTACCAAACCCCCCCCCGACCAAAACCCCCCTGGTACCAAAACCCCCCCGACCAAAACCCCCCCGGTACCAAACCCCCCCCGACCAAAACCCCCCCGCATAAAAAAAGACGGGTATGCAAGAGTAGAGTAACTGGTAGGTAGAGAGTAAGAGTAGAATAAACTTCTTTCGCAAACTTGACTCTACAATAATGTCTGAAGTACAGTGGGTATCAGAACAATGATAAACAAAGGGAGTGTAAGGCGAAGGTGAGGGTTGATGGTGACAGACTAATTGCTGAAGTCACCAAACACCCGCATTCAACTGAAGCTGTTGTCAGTGAGGTGTTAAATGTGAATGATCAAATCAAAGCCAGTTCCACTCTGTGTAACGATCCCCCCAACAAATCCTTTCCCAATGCCTCCCCCTTCTTGGCGAGGAAGCTGCAGTTAGGATGCCACCCATTGGTGCAATGTGAAGCTCCCTTTGCCTGATTGCTCTTTAGTTATCCCTGATTCATACCAGAAACTCGAAGATGGGCAGTAAGTGGAGGGATAGCCTACCTATGACACCGCAAAAGTTGTCCTGCTTTCCGTCTGTGAGCAGGATAACTTTCGAAGGGAATGAGATATTTTGATGAGACATAATGGGAGGATCCTTTGGGTCAAGGGAAAGGTTGAGCTCGTTTTTCAAGATAGTCCAAGAAATATCTCGTGCTTGTCAATGGTAAAACTGTCACATGGTTGTTCGTTTTGTTGCCCAGTAAATCCCAGTCTAAATATGTGTGAGTGTCTAAGGATTTGGGGGGGGGGGGGTAGTTCGCCGGGTGGGGGTCTATTCTTCTCTTACTCTCTACCTACCAGTTACTCTACTCATACATACCCGTCTTTTTTTTATGCGGGGGGGGTTTGGTACCGGGGGGGGTTTGGTCGGGGGGGTTTTGGTCGGGGGGGTTTTGGTACTGGGGGGGTTTTGGTCGGGGGGGTTTTGGTCACGGGGGGTTTTTAGCAGGGGGGGGGGGTTTGGCGGGGGGGTTTGTCCGGGGGGGTTTCGCCGGGGGGGTTTTAGCCGGAACCCCAGGGACCCGACTAACTAGTCAATCGTTAAAACAATTTTAAGACATGAGAGGTTATTAACACGTTGGAATTTGTAGTAAAGTAAGGGGCAAGTAAATTTAAACACCTTTCCCTTACATCATTACATGGATAGCTAGGCCCTCGAGTTGTGTTTTTTCTTTGATTCTCTCATATCCGGCTCTCGATCGTTTTCGTCAGTAACGACGAACTCGGGTAAAATTTTACGATATACACTGGACCCCAATATTTTCTTTCCAAAGTTCATGACCCTATTATGTGTCCTTCCTTCTGGTGGCTGGAGGCTGAAAACCTAGAGACTTGCGCTGGTTTTGCAGGCTTTCCAGTCGGACATGTGTAACCTTCTTAGCTAATCGAACTAGGACCATATTGACACCGTATTGGAGTTTCAACTCCCTGTTCTACGCGACGTGACGCAGATTTGCCAGGGATCTAATATAGTTTTTCATGAGTGTCCTTGGCTTCCCCTTTATTAACAAAATTGATTAGATCTTCGACAGATTTCCGTTCCTCTCTCCAACGAATCTTAGAGCTTAAAGGCTGGCCAGTTTGCATAGAGATTTACTGTGGGAGTTTAGCTGAGATTAGTCTCCTTACTAATGAGCAAGCTCGATGGATATAGAGGGAAATTGAAGCTAATGAAGGAGGCTTGATTGGGGAATAGAATCTCTGGAAATTCTCAGGGTCTTGCTTTGTCTCCAGAGTCTATGAGAAAATCAAAATGCCTTGTAGGTTCAATCGAGGTTTGTGAATCAAAGCCATCCATGGTCGATCTGCTAGACTATGTCAAGCAGATGTTCTGTAATCGACTAAAATCGGGAACGGAACGGAACGACACGGGGCAGGAGGAGCGCGTACCAAAAATGGGGACGCATACTAAAAACGGGAACACCGTACTAAAATGTTCCGATGCATGCATGGGGAACAAGTACTAAAATCGGGAATGCACGTCCCCTGTTCCTTAGCACTCGGTTCCAGTTTCATCAGAAGCGAGTGCAAAAAAACGGGATTGACAGGGTCCCTGTTTTTTAGGTACTACGTGTTTCATACTCAAACTGGAACCGAGTGCTAAGGAACAGGGGACGGGCATTCCCAATTTTAGTAGTTGTTCCTCCCGAGTATGGAACCCGTAGTACTAAAAAACAGGAATCCTGTCAATCCCGTTTTTAGTAGCCTACTGGCATCTGGAAACAGGAACCGAGTGCTGAAGAACAGGAGACGTGCATTCCCGATTTTAGTACTTGTTCCCCCTGCATGCATCGGAACATTTTAGTACGGTGTTCCCGTTTTTAGTACGCGTTCCCGTTTTTAGTACGTGTTCCTCCTGCCCCGTGTCGTTCCGTTCCGTTCCCGATTTTAGTCGATCCCCTGTAAATGTTGAACAGGGAAGACATCTTACGTCTGAGTACAATAGGAGTACTTTGAAATGTGTCGTCTTGGGCTAGAGAGTAAAGTGAAGAGCCAAAATACCGTTCAGGTGTTCTTAAGAGCCTTTGACTTTTGGCTGACTTTGGCCCCTGTGACTTCGGCTGACTGAAACTGACGTCTGTCACAGCAAGTGGACGAAAATTGCTCTGCTCAAATTTAACTAACGCTAAAGAAGCATACCTTTATTGCATCATCCGACGAGCATCAGTTTCATGTTGATTTACTGTAACGTTTTTCAGTTCCCAAGAGATTTTGAATCATGTCATAGGAGGTAGTATACTCGATGGCAAGAAAGGGGGGGGGGATAAGAAGTAACTACCATTCCGGTGCGTAGTTCAGATTTGAATCTGAGCACAGAACCCCCCCCCCCTTATCCATCTGACATGATATGATGTTTATTGCAAAAAAGGCAGAGGGCCATGGCAACACAAATACTCAACGGAAAAAAAATAAAACAAAAACTAACAAACAAACCAAATTTTAAACCCCATTACATAAATAATTTTTACTTGACAATCCCTGTATGAAATTCTCACGATGCCTCATTGCCAGCTTGAGGAATCTTCCCAAACTCTTAATCACCGCAAAACAATCACTCATCAACATTCTCACCATCCATTCGTCATCATACATTCTCAAACCAAAAATCTCATGCCTCAACTCACCCAACTCGCAACACGTACACATCAGATGGACTACATCTTCATTCAGATCTCCACACATAGGGCAGAAGTAAGGACCAGTTCTCCCATTTAGACCACCTATATACCTCCTCCTTTTCCCCAACAGTAAGCTATCAGCCCGTAAACTAGGCAGTAATTTTAATTCTTCCTTGCCCATTCCCACTTTAAAATAAATACTTTCCCCCATGTCTCTTTAGCCCTTGCGTAAAACCTCAGGGGAACCGAACTACTAACCAGACCTTGCCAATTCTGGATTTCCTGGTCCCTCAGTACCTGCCTAACTTCTTTAGCTGCATTTCCTAATCCTACAGCCTGCCCCGCTCCTTCGTTCCACCTTTCGCTAATACCACAATCATCTAAAATTTTCTTAATCTGCCATGCATGTTTACTTCAACTCCCCAAACGTTCCATCCATTCTCATTTTCGAGATAGTTATTTTCCTAGATTTCCAAGTTATTTTGCTCCCTAAACTAATTTCCGCACTTGCTGCATTTGCCTCTTTCAAGGGGGTCACGATCCCGATTACGGTTTCAAGAATCTCATTGGTCCGAAATACCGATTATGCAAATTTTTCCGTGTTTTTCATAAAGCTAAAAACAGCCGAGACCGGTTTGTAATGTTTTTTGTAAAAACTGACGCCTCATTTTGGGAACCGTTCTCTTCCCGCCACACCAAACAGGTTTCAGGGGCAACAAAGCACAGGTCCAATGTTTTAAGTTCATGACTTGACGACAATCAGAGGTAGGACGCCGAAGTTTCACATGTTATAGATGTAGGATCTTGTAGTTAATAGATTTGTTTAAATAGATTTGTTCTTTTATTGTACCGGGTGTTGGTCAATCGACCTTGTGTCTCCGGCTAACCCTATGTATGATAATTTTATAATGAAGCGTAAATTAAAACCTTGAACCGAGTACCTTTTCGAGTTTATTCTCCCCCCACCTCGTCCATGGGCTTCGGCCTGATTGCCCAGTTAATTAGGTTAGGTAACGGCAGTTAGCAAGTTACATTTTCGTAAGCATGTTGGCATTGAGGTATCGATGTCCCTATTTATTATCCTCGCCCCCTCCCTACATCCACCCGCGATTCAGGGGCAACTGGGCCCAGTTTGCGAAAGTTCGGAATCTCACCACGGTAAGATGAAGAGAAAGAAAGTTCGTTAACTTGGATCTGTGTCCCTTTAGTATTTGCACCCGACTTACTCGTTTCTGGGCAACTGGCCCCAGATTGTCCTATAAGTAATAAAGTTCGTGACTTGACAACGGTTAGAGACAGGACGATGAAACTTGGGAAGTTACAGATTACAGGAGCATGGAAACGGTTTAGAAAAACACAATTCGGCTTGTTGATTTAATTGATGCTGGCTAGGGATCGACCGGACCCCACCACCTCCCTTCGTCGTGGGCCTTTGAACTGGGCCCAAGTTGCCCTTTTACAGAATCTTGCCGTGTAATTTGTTCGAACACTTTATTAGAGTTTATCGAAATATAATTTTTGCATTTTCTTATACCTACTGATTTGTTCCCCCCCCCCCCCACCCACACACACAATCCCATTGAATGGGTTATGGGCCCGCAAGACTGCAGGAGAAAAACCGTTACTTAATAGCAGGAAACCAGCTGATTGAAAACCACTGACCCAATAAGAGAAAATGAAAACGTTTAAATAATATCTTTCTCCATTTACCTCCCATGTGCCGATTTAAAGCCCTGCTGATAATGGGTATGTTCAGGCTAAGGCATCCAAAATAACACTAGGGAGTAGCACCAAGACCTATGCTTTCCATGCTCTGTTAACGGGCCATAGTCGTAGCTCCGCCCAGTATGCTTGCGGCGTTTAAAGTGAGACACACTTGCGGGCTTAGAAATTTATAGTAAAGCAAAGGGTGTGGTCTGCACACACCAAGAAAACAATGGAGGTTGTATCATTTTTTGTCTATGTTCAGAATACGAAGTTATCGGAGCCAGCGCTGGTAAACGGCTGAATGAGTTTCAGTAGGGACGTTCACTATCACTAGTGGTGCTAGTGTCGCTGCTAGTCGAGTGTGTGTCACTTTTTTCAAGTCCTGGCGCTACTCTCTAGTGTTACTTTGCTCTGGTTACTCAGTTAACTAGTTGGCTTGGCACGCACATGGGAAGGAACTGCGTTGGGTAAATCTGTGCTTCAAGTTCTCATTATTTATTACTAATTCTAAGCTGTCAGACATCGTCATTCGCTGGCCAGTTTGTGACCAGTTTGCTCATGTAAAGTGTTATTTTGCCACCTTTCGAGGGGCGCGAGTGGAACCAGCTGATTAACAGGCGTCTAGCCGGAAGGACGTATGTGTTCGAATTGCAAGTATTTGCTTGTTGAAGATAGTTTTATGACTAGATCATTATTTCGTCCGAACGAGATAGAACAAATGGCTTGACACTCAGGTCAGTCAAGTCAGGAGATTGAACCAAGTAGAACCAGCATTAGAGAGTTTTCGGAAATAGGCTTGTTGCTCACGTTAGCACCTCAGCTGACATCTGGTGGTACGTATCGGAAACTTCAGTTTTCGGAACGCTAAATCTGTAACCAATTACAGCAGCCAATTACATGGAAAAGAAACACCCTTGTACACTGTGTACACTTTACTTACTTTATTCTTTCCAATTCAATCCAAAAAAAAACTCTAAAGTGTGGCTCTTTTTCAAATTTCACACTTAAAGCAGAAATATAAAAATGCTATTTCTGCAAGAGATACAGTGCTTACCATCCCTACAGCCTTTCTGATTCTTCCAACACACGAAAAAGACAAGAAGACAACAAGAAAATCCAAAGAGACACGCCAGGTTTCAGTTTGGCCTTATTACGGCGCGCCGAAAATTTTCGGCGGCGCGCCGCTTTTTGGCGCCGTTTTCCGGACTTTTTTAGCTAAAATTTTGGAACTTTGCGGCCATGATTTGGAGCAATTTCGTGCCTGAATTGGCTGTAGGTGTAAATAATTAGTACGGAATTAAAATATCGGTTGACTGGCCAGCCAGCTAGCCTATCAAGTTTATAGGCTACCTCGCTGGTATCAATATAATTTCAGCTATTCTTGTACAAGGCGTCATCTCCCTGTTCCAGACGGATTCCCACTGCGAGTCCCGGATTTTTTTTATTGTACTAGCAACTCCCTTCCCCCCATTCTCACGGGTCCCCGTCGTAAGCCATTGCTTCAACTAGAATAACTAGAAAATATCTCCTTTCGGATTCGATGTGGAGCTTATTTGAGGAGTTGCTGGTGTCAGTGGTTTAACTAACGCTTAGAAAATAATAAAACTCTGTTTTACTGATTTTTTTTAAACTGTGCAGTTATAAAACTAAGTAAGCAAATCAAATCAAAGAAAAGTGAAATAACGTGGACCATTAGACAGACTAATTTTGTTTCGTCAACCAAATGAGTTTGGCAAGGAAATAGATCAGCAAATTTTCGAACCAACTTGATACAGATACATTATATCTGTTCTCGTTGTTTCCAGTCTCGATAGTCCCCAAGAAAGTGACTCCTTCTTTTCTCGTGGCTCCCCTCGACTCATCAAGGAGTACCCGGGAAACAGCGAAATATGGCAAATAAAAATTAGGTGACGACTTTTATGGATCGATTGCTTCTAAACAAAACAATTATTGTCAAATTCGATTACTACCTGAAACAACAAACAACACAGAAGATACGACGCCCCCCCCCAACCGACGATGGGATGCTGTGATGAAATGTAAGCATTTTTTCTGGGTCCTTTCTTCGCACGCCTACTATCGTGGTCTAGCTTATCTGGAAGTGCCCGGATTCGTGAAAGTCCGACTGCCGACAGCGAGACAGACGTTATGGTACTTGAGCAAACCAAAGTAAGTCCCAGACAAACTATTAACATAAAAAAACATCATGGTCGGACAGTGTGCGTGGACGTGCTCAAAGAAACATCAGTGGCATATGACGGTCTTTTGATTACTTTTTCATTGTCAAAAGACACGGTGAGCAACAATGAAAAGTATTTCCGCCGAACAAAAACGGCGGCGGCGCGCCGCCGTTCAAACGGCGTTAGCTATGGCGCGCCATCTGAAAAACGGCGGCGGCGCGCCGAAACTTTTTCGGCGGCGGCGCGCCGATAAACGGCGTGGCTTCGGGGTCTAGCTCCAAGTGGAGTAACAGTCTCCTATTTCCTCAGGCTCAACACTTGTGTAGACATAGTAAAAATTCGGTTCCATAGGGTAATGGGTGACTTTCACTTTCTGCAGCTGAGACATATGTAAAATTCAGTTCCCGGGACGCAAATGACAGGTTTTCCACTGCTAACCTGTGAATCTATTTTTTAATGTCTGATCCAAGTGCTGACGGTGAGGCTAACAGAAACTAGTCCTCTTGGAACCGGGGAGAGGGAAAAGAAAATTCCGTAAAAAACAAGCTAACTAATCCAATTTTCTTTTAAACAAGAAAATAAAGAGTAATAGCAGTAACTATGGTCGTGAAAAAAATTACCAGTTATATAACATTATTCTATCTTCTCTATTTGCGGGCGTATCCTCGTAGGGATGGACTTTCGGCTTCTCTGCGGTTTATTTCTTGAACCCCAACAGCAACACTGAAGAAAAAGGTAAACATACTTGAGTTTTGGCGTCGCGATTGCTTTGGAAAGGTAAACAGGAAGTTTATGTAGCATCTTTAACAGTCCAAGTATGTGACGCGAAAGATAGCATTTTTCGCTCAGAGTCCACTTTTTCGAACGCTAAATTTTCACCTTATTTGTCATCAGCATCATCACTTTAGCGTGAGCTACAACTTTAGCGTACGGTATTTCGGTCTCACGCAAGTTTCCGAAAACTCTCTATTATCTAGAACGAAACTACGTTACTTGTATATGGCAAGAATAAAACTTGGGGACATGCTGGGAGCTCTGTTATTGGCCTAACGTGTCCTCGCGTTAAAGGTGTCACAAAGGGAACTATAGTTTCATGGCCCCGAGACCTTCCACTGTAAGACCAAAGTCAGTCAGAATGCCGAAAAATGTCTACCATCTCATATCTAAACAAAAAGTCAACCAGAATGCAGACTACTCTCAACAAGAGTACGAGCTCATATGGCACTTGTTACGAGTAGGTTGTACAAGAACGTAGATGAGAAAGTCACAAACAACACCCGCCATCCAAAATTGCGGTTCGGACCTAGAAATGGAATATGCAGTTTCACTGAAGTCTCAGGGTTTCTGGCATCGCCTCGGATCATCTGGGACAAATGACTGTTGTAACTTCCAAGTTTCAGCCCAATAAACCCACTGGTTTGATCCCTAGACCTGCCATAAGATTTCCGGTGCCTCCCTCCAACTGCCCCTACCGCGCCCATTCCTCCACTCCCCCAAGATGGTCACATCGGGAAAACGACTATTCTCAAGTCAATCTGTTGGGGTCCTTGACACGCCTGCAAAATTTCATCCTCCTAGCACATCAGGAAGTATCGAACTCGCGGGATCACTAGAAATTAGGATCCTCCCCCCCCCCAACTCTCCCACAGTCAGCGGATCCAGCCCGTTTATGCCATTCACGTATCTAGGACTTGTGCTTGTTCTTCCCACCAAGTTTCATCCCGAACCCTCCACTCTGAGCGTTTCCCAAGATTTCTGGTTCCCCCTCCAACTCCCCCCCATGTCACCGGATCCGGTCCGAATTTAAAATGGGGCATCTGAGACACGAGATCTTTCTATATACCAAGTTTCATTAAGATCCGATCACCCGTTCGTAAGTTAAAAATACCTCACTTTTCCGGATTCCCCCTCCCTCCATACCTCCCCCCAGATAATCGGATCGGGAAACGACTATTCAAGTCAATCTGTTGGGGTCCCTGACCCCAACGGTCCCTACCGAACTCCCGGGATCACTAGAAATTTGGATTCCTCCCCCCCAACTCTCCCACAGTGATCGGATCCGGCCCAGTTATGCCATTCACGTATCTAGGACTTGGGCTTGTTCTTCCCACCAATTTTCATCCCGAACCCTCCACTCTAAGCGTCTCCCAAGATTTCCGGCTCCCCCCTCCAACTCCCCCCAATGTCACCGGATCCGGTCCGGATTTAAAATAGGGCATCTGAGACACGGGGTCTTTCTAAATATCAAGTTTTGTTAAGATCCGATCACCCGTTCGTAAGTTAAAAATACCTCACTTTTCCGGATTCCCCCTCCCTCCATACCTCCCCCCAAATAATCGGATCGAGACACGACTATTCTCAAGTCAATCTGTTCGGGTCCCTGACACGCCCGCCAAGTTTCATCGTCCTAGCTCATCAGCAAGTACCGAAATCGCAGGATCACTAGAAATTCGGATCCCCCTCCCCAACTCCCCCACAGTCAGCGGATCCGGTCCGTTCATGTTAATCACGTATCTAGAACTTGTGCTTGTTCTTTCCACCAATTTTCATCCCAATCTCTCCACTCCAAGCGTTTCCCAAGATATCCGGCTTCCCCTTCAGCTCCCCCCAAAGTCACCGGATCCGGTCGAGGTTTTAATCGGGTCGTCTGGGGCTTGAGGTCTTTCCAAATATCAAGCTTCATTCCAGATCCGATCACCCGTTCAAAAGTTGTAAATTCCTAAATATTCCGGATTCTCCCTCCCTCCACTCCCCCCACGATGTTCGAATCGGGAAAGTGACTATTTCCAACTTAATCATTTGGTGTCCCTGATACGCCTGCCAAGTTTCATCGTCCTAGCTTAAGTGGAAGTGCCCGAACTAGCAAAACCCGGACCGACCGACCGACAGAAATTGCGATCGCTATATGGCACTTGGCCGAAGGGCAAGTGCATTAAAAACCCAATCGAACAGAAAAACAGCAGCCTTGTTCAAAATGAAATCCCAACAACAGCTTTAACTCTCACTCCCAAAATCAGACACTTACAATGGCTAGAATCCTTACCTATTCTTATCAGAGGCTCGTTTCTCTAGCATGAGCCTGGATAGGATACTTGCCAAGAAGGACCGACACATTAGTAGAATAAGGTCATCGAAGCTTCAGTAGGTTGGTTCCACATCGTCTTGCTAAGTCGTGATAAATCTTGAGGGTACTTTATGAAGTCAATCGTCAATCCAATCATCGTAACGCGGTATAATTCCATAATCCCGGATTGTTGATATACCAATTTCGACCACCACTGATTCGTCTTCTAAGCTGCGCTGAAGGATTATTCAAATAGCCACCGGATTATTGGTGTGGAGGGGAACATTGCCAGCATCTGAGCTTCTTGGAATTATTCGTTGCCTGCCAATGTCCATATTTTACGCTTGATTAGTGATGCTACGGACTGCTGCTTTACTTCTTGAAAATCATCCAGAATTCAATTTGAAAACAATTTTGTCTTACTAGAAATTATCTTGTCACGGTAAAAGGGTTCAGAAATATCCATTTTGAAATACCAGTTACTGGTCCCATGAAATTAGCGATTTTCTTGTTGGTACTTGTCGGCTCCTTCCAGACTTCCCGCTACACGAAGCGGAAGTTCGACGCAGAATATTTGAAAACGGTGTGCACCGCGGTTAAAAGGTTGGAAGAGCCAAGCAAAACAAAAGGAGTCAGGAACACAAGATAGACCAAATCTTCCAGATCGAAAAGCGTTTACCTCTGTCCAAAGTTGTTTTGAGTGACTCATATCAACGCCTTCAAGAAAAAAAAAATTGAGGACAGTATTTTAGACGTACAGTGTGGAGGCCAGTGACATATTTTTTTCATTTTCATACCAGTATTATTCTTATAATTTAAACCTTTTCATACCCTTCTTTTTTAAAGAGTTTTCTAAGGACCTTGAAGCTTGATGACGAGGAAAGAAAATAATTTCTTAAGTTTATGAAGACCGTTTTCATTTTCGTGCAGACATAAAACCAACCGTTGTAATTTTACACGGGGGCATGCTAAAAGGAGCCACCAACGGTCCTGGTCATTTCGTCACTCCAGGGCAAAAAAGAAGGCATGCTAATTCACGAGTCCTGCATCTCGTATTTTCCAAGCGGGCATGCTCGAGAACATGAACGGAAGGCATGGACAGTGCGTGCCTCTCTGTGTAAGCATGCCTTCTTTCGGTATGCCGTGCCTTCTTCTAGTATCTGTGCCTCTTTTTAGTACTCGTTGCCTCTTAAACCACGCCGAACCGTGCCATGCCTTATTTGAGTCGATTCCCCATAACAGCGATTCTAAGGACGATTACATAATATAACGCTTTATTATTAACATATATTTTACGATTTTCGTTTTTGTAGCAGTATCAAACATCTCTACTATTTCAAGTGTCACGATAAGAGATAGCATTACGGAGTGGATAATGTTTTCAACAAAGTGTTGGCGATAGTGCGGGATGTATCGCGGATAGAAATAATCCGATATGTTTTGGTGATGAAAAGAATAAGGAAAGGATAGATGAAGATAATATTTGATTATTAGGCTTAATTTACACTAGCCTATGGAATTATAGAGTAAAAATGTTCAAGTAATAGTTAGAGATTAATAAAAATTTATCTCAATGGCAATAACATGTTTTGTTCAAGGGTTTCCATATCCACATTATCAAAGAAGCTAAGTACATGCGTCATCTTTTTGGGATCCCAAAACGTAAGTGGAGGGATACCTATGACATCGCAAAAGTTGTCCGTCCGTCCGTCCGTCCGTCCGTCCGTCCGTCCGTCCGTCCGTCCGTCCGTCCGTCTGTACGCACGATAACTCTCGAAGGGATTGAGATATTTTGATGAAACTTGGTGTGAGTATCCTTTGGGTCAAAGTACAAGTCAAGTTCGAAGATGGGCTATGTAGCCCTATATTTGAGGGTGGGGGAGGGGTTTCAAATTAAAGGGCAAAAAAAAATATTTTTGAAATCTATTGAGATAGTCAATTTAGGGATAAGGAGACATGCTGAATCCGAATATGAAAGTTATTCTCTCATCGGAAAAGTAGTTCACCCGGAATCCGGCGAAAACCGGATACAAAATTTGTCGACCCTCGCTACCCCTTGTCTCAGATTTTTATAGCTCTGCGCGGGATCAGTATGGCCCTGCGCGGGGCTGACGTAAGAGAGAGAGAGCTAGTGCGGTCGAAGGGGTTGGTATAATGGAGAAGAGTAGATGGTTGCCGACTGTGCGGGCTATATAACAGTTGGAAAGTTTATAGGGGTTGACAACTTCAGTAGTAGGGTACACACTAAAACCGAAAATAGGCCGATCTAAAATTGTGAGACAAGTAGGGGACTTCTAATGGTCTCATGGTCTGATAATAGGCTGTTAGACCATAATCATCTTCGGCAATGAGGGATTAGCAGTTTTTTTCTACTTGGTGTACCTACAGTTTGTTTTCTGTGCTTTATGTGGTACGAACAATTTGGTACCACGTCTATCACGAGGACATGGAGTAGTAAGTAAGTGTTGCCAGAATCTTTGGTGGTGAGGGGTTGCCAACTTTTGTTAGTTGATATATCTTTTATTTTTTGCCAGTGTAGCTCATGATAAGAACGATACGGTACCATGTCTATCACGGGTAGATGGACTTGTTTTATAAGTTAAGGTTTTATTTGAAGTTGATTAGATGTTCTTTATAGGGATAAGGAGATGCGCTGAATTCGTTTCTGAACTATCTTTTCTTGGCTGGACAAGTAGTTCGCTCGGAATTCGGCGGAAGTAAAGCAGGAAGTTTCGATCAGTATCGTCAAAATAGATATGGCTTATAAAGGTATATCTGAACTTGATTTTCTCAGATGATTAGCCTGGCAAAGACTGGATCTGGTTTTAAAAGCTAATGTGATAGTCGATTTAGGGGTAGGCAGACCTGCTGAGTCCGTATATGACAATCGTTTTCTACCTGGACATATCCTTCGACCGGAATCCGGCTGAAACCAGAAATTTGACAGTAGTATAGCCTAAGGCAGGAAGTTTTGATCAATTTCGTCAACGCCATTGATCTTAATCTGTTTATATGTTTTAATATTAAAAATGTTCATGTAGTCTGGCGAAGACTGGATATCTACAAGACCCAATTGTCTGGATCAAATATTAAGTTTTTGGGATCCCATCGAAATCTTTGATCTTGTTCACCGTGTATCCACTCGGCACTTAAGGCCCCTAGTAAGGTAGAGGTCAGATTCCAACATCTGCTTATAATGTACATCAACGACAATTTCATTTGTTTACATCCCTACTCTATCAAAGCACTGTTTGCTGCTTCGTCCTTTCTATGGTACCCCTGAAAACGTCAAACGATTCAAGGATTTCATGTTATCGATTCTCGTTGTTGACTTTAGATTCTGAGTGTCTCCAGTTTCCTTTTATTTTGTTTATTCACTGTAAACGCGACTTAAACGTCTTATTCTCTTCATTCCCTCCGAGATTCTCTGGAACTTATCATCGAGGAGCCGTCTTAACTTTATTTCAGAATGCCAGATGAAGTTTCCGAGGTTTTTGGGTTACTTTTTCATCGCTACTTCCTGTTTCATCTCTTTTTCTGCTGAGGAAAATTTAGCAGTGGCATAATGTATTCTGGTCTCGTCGGTTTTACAAGGAATCCTACGACTTCCAGATGAACTTGCTCTTGTTTAATTTGTTCTTTCTTGGTTCCGAATCTTGGGTGAACATTCCCATCTACGACAAACTTTTGGAATGTCATACACTATGGAGCTATAAAACAATCTAAGTTAGTTCGGAAGCATTCTCATATTTGCAATGCCTAGAATTGTTTAAGTTTAACCGAAAAGGACTGGGATAGGACAATCTAGTTACCCATCACTTATTCACTTCAATTGGCTTGAAGACCCGCTGAAAATGCGTTACTTGGTTATTCCGCTTTTCAGGAATAATCGATTATCAAATAGTGGAATTTCCGTGTGATTTGTGGTACCTCTAATTTGTTGTATGCCTTACAAGAAAGATTTATGACTTTTTTTTTGTTCAGGCACTAAGCAATCTTCACCAATATCGCCACTGCCCACTGAAAAGCCTTGTTTGTGTTTGGATAAAAATTTCCCGCGTCATAGTAGAATTTTCGCTGTGGGGACGGTCGCAGATATTCTGAACGCCATAACTAGAGCAGATAGTGGAAAACAAAAAAATCCCTTTGCATGAGGATGAATTCATGGATGTTTTTTTTTTAATAAAGTGAATTTTATGTCATATGTAGGACAAGAGTGACAAGAACAAAATAGAGTGACGATTCAAACTATCGTGCGGCATTTGGCAATTCTGGAAATATAACTATGTAAGGCTGCGGATTAATTCCTTAGCCAAACTTTATTAGTGAAATACATCAACGCCGGAGCTTGTATGAGTGGCACCGTTCGGAAAACATGGATGGGTGCTGTCTGAATATTTCCAGGCAGAACAACTAAAGATAGTAGAATATATTTAAGTTGGGCAAAAAAAACAAGAGCTGGAAGCTCATATGGCACATGCAAGGCTAGGTCAGAGGATGAAAGTAGGAATTTGTCAATTCGTGGGTTTCTTTTGATCATTTGTAAGCAAAACCCTTGAGATAAGAATGATCATGGGTCCTCGGAAATCACGAGACTGTATCGTTTGGCAATGCATTTGGCTGTGCGCACTTTAAGGGCGCTAGAAAATCATCTGTAATCAAAACTCTTGAAGCAAAAAAAATGATCACCAGGAGCACGAAAATGTATATTTTACTCAAAAGTATTGTTTGCACTTTAAGGAATTCAGTTGTAAGCAAAACCCTTGAGGCAAAAATGATCATGGGCTCATAGGGATAACGAAAATGTATATATTGCTTAAAAGTATTTTTTGTACTTTGCGGTTAGCATTAGTACTTTAAGGGATGGTCGGATCTGGGAACTAACTGTTTCTTAGCCAATCATGTCAAGTCTCTAATTTTCAAGCCAAGTTTCATCGTCCTAGCATGTCTGGAAGTACCTTAACTTGCGATCACCGGAATTCCGGACCCCCCCTAACCCCCCACAATACCCGAATCCGGTCCGGTTCTGTCACTGATCCACGTAGGGCTTGTGCTTGTTCTTCCCACCAAGTTTCATTCCGATCGCTCCACTCCAAGCATGTCACAAGGTTTCCGGACCCCCCCCCCCCCCCCTTCGACCCCCCCCAGCTTCATCGGATCCGATTAGGACTTGAAATGGGATATCCGAGACATGTGGTCTTTCTACATATCAAGTTTCATAATGATCCGATCACCCGTTCGGAAGTTATACATACCTCAAGAGTCCGGATTCCCCCTCCCTCCACTCCCCCACGATGGTCGGATCGGGAAGCTGACTGTTTCCAAGTTAATCTGGTCGTGTCCCATATTTGCCTGCCAAGTTTCATCGTCCTAGCCCACCTGGAAGTATCTTAACTCCGTAAGACCGGAATTCCGGAACCTCCCTCCAACTCCCCCCCCCCCCAGTGCACGAATCCGGTCCAGTTCTGTCAATGATGTACCTAGGGGTTGTGCTTGTTACTCCCACCAAGTTTCATCCCGATCGCTCCACTCTAAGCGTTTAACATGATTTCCGGTTCCCCCCTCCGACCCCCCCCCCCCCACATTCATCGGATTCGGCCCGGACTTGAGTTGGGACATGTGAGACATGGTGTCTTTCCAAATATCAAGTTTCATTAAGATCCGGTTACCCGTTCGAAAGTTATGCATGTCACTAAATTCCGGATTCCGGCTCCCCTCCCTCCCCCCACGATGGTCGGATCGGGCAAGTGACGATTTCGAAGTTAGTTTGGTCGGGCCCCTAATACGCCTGCCAAGTTTCATCGTCCTAGCACATCTGGAAGTACCCTAACTCGCGATCACCGGACTGACCGACCGACCGACAGACCGACCGACCAACCGACCGAACGACCGACGGAAAAGTGATCGGTATATGGCACTTGGCCGGAAGGCAAGTGCCATAAAAATGCGTTAGTGTCAGTTTTGATATTGTGTTTCCACTAAGCAGAGAATGCTTTCAAACTTATCAGTAAATAACTGTTGAGCCGGAGAGGCAATTTGTGAGTAATGTTGACTGATTTAACAATTTTGCAAAAAGTACAGTTGTGTTCACAATAGTTATTTCCACTGGTCATGGTTTCTTATCTGTCAACTTCTTGTGAAGCACTTGTATTGGCAAAAGGGTTGTGGATCGCTAGATAGGTTGAAAAAGAAATCCGTCACGATTCAGTGATCTTCCATACAGCTTCCATACGGTATTTGATTGAAGGCCAATCGTTTTGTCGGGATCACCAAGGGTTGGTGGATTCAGGAAATCTCGGTCTTCACTATCAAAAGATCCGGTGACAGAAAGGGGTGTTCCTAGCAGGCCAAACACTGAGTGATATTTTCTGATCGTTTCCCTATGCTGGTCAGTCTGGCCGCTCTGGTTCTGTCGCCCAAAATCGCCTGTCGCGATTTTGACTTTCATGGCATCCGTGGTATTTGACTTTCATGGCATTGACATCCTCAGCGTTGACCATCGTGGAGCGTTGACACGATACCTTAAAGGAGTATCATCCCTATCTGTATGACTTCCGTTAACATTGCCTGCAGAAAACCCGATCCAAATACGAAATAGTGTTTCCAAGCTATGATTTTTGCTCCATTTTGCATCTGTCCTTATTTCAGTACCGCAATTTTAGAAATAAATAAACGTCTTCAATTAACCCTTCTTCTGGAATATTTTTTAACCAGTTAAGCCCAAACGTATATCTAGAAGAAATTCAAGTACGATCCGGCCAGCGCTGTACAAGATTTGATTGCGCCTTTCGTCTTGGAGTCTGCATGTGCAGACCTCCAGAAACGAACATCCCTATTTTGAAAACGTCACGCTCAGGAGAAGAATGCTCTCCGTGGCTATGTCTGTAAATGCATTCTCCGTGGTGTGTTCAAGTATGGTTTCATTGTTCAGGTGTCCTTTAAGCAATTTTGACAGTTGCGACTTTTTCCCTTTCTCGGTCGCACTTTACGAAAAAGAGCATGACATCAAGGTTAAAGGACCTCTCGCACCACTTACTGTCTATTTTCTTTGTCTTTTGAAGTTTCTGACTACTTTAAAACTAGGCTCTGCTTTCAACAAAACCAGGTCTTCGGCTGTTTTAAATTTTAATCACTTTTCCAGGCCCGTTAGACTTCAAGCAAAAACAAGGAAATTTTACATAACCGGTTTTTACTGATGGACAAACTTCTCGCTAATAACCCTTGTACAAGATGATTGGCATCGAAGAATAACAAGGCAATTGAGTAAATCAGTGCGGTGTCTTTAGGGTGGGGTCGAGAGGAGAATATACCGTATGATATTTACGATGCAGAGCGGATACGTCACATTTTTTAGCTTAGGCGGCTTGAGCCTGAAGAGGACCCTTGCCCAAAATATCTAATAAAATGTAGCTGACGTTGCCGTTTTGCATCGTCAAATATGATTCGCAGTAAGCTTCAGCTGAAGGAATATCTAGTACCGTATTACATTCGGGTATCCGGATATAAGAATGGATGGAGCGAGTACTGAAGTAGGTTGCATTAGTACGACTTTAAGGTACTATTCTCCACCCTGCGAAAGCTGCTGACGCCCGAGACATGCAATGTCATGAAATCGGCAAACGATAAACGATCCCAATCTTGCATTTCATTCCAAAACAGGAGCTAGGGGGGAGCGGGGGAGCAAAAACCCTAGCAGCGAAGAAACAATGAAAAACATAACCTGCGAGGCCACCTTCTCAATCATTTTTTCTTGAAAAAGCCAGACTGTCTCTGCCCACATTGGCAGAAGATCCGGTTACTGGGGAGTGGGGATACCTTCATGCAATGTCATCCGTTGTAAATGATGGTTAGGGAACTACGATCGATGCGCGTGATCACGGTTAAGAAAAATAGCAAAAAATGATAATATGGGAATCCCGCAAAAAGATTAGGAAATAATGATGACCTGTCAGGGGTATGAGAACTCGTGGCTTTGGGTGATAGGGGAAACCTTGGATTTAACGCTTACATTTAAAATTTTGTTTTATTTATGCCTTTCATTTTCTTTATTCTCCGCTTTCCTAAATGGCGGGTGAAAAATAAATTACTTGCTTACTTATTTTTTCTACAGAAACAAATTGTAACGTATAAACAGTAGTCATATAATATTGTCATATATATCTATAATAAGTGGAAAAGCTTTGCTTCGGACAGTTTTGCTTTACGCATTGCTTTAACAAGCGGAAGGTTCTTGTGAATAGCTATGAACGACCGGCCCATGAATATGTAAATCAGGCTTAAGAAGTTTGTTGACTAGATTGTCCACAAAGATGCATCAATACCACGAGCCTGCCATTCCAACCCGTACGGAAAATCTCCACGTCGAATGCCATTTTCCACCTCGAATTGAGGACGAAACGTAATTTTTGGTAGCGAAATGCGGGCGAAAGTATAGCGAGGACGAATATTGATGGCGAATTCTACTTCGACCCAAATTTCGCTGCGAATATGAAGGCGAAGGAGAGGGAGATCTCGCGTTCGCTATCGTGTTTAGTAAGGGCGAAGGCGGATTTCCCTTCGACCTTAGTTTTCGCTGCGAATGTGAAGGCGAAGGAGAGGGAGATCTCGCGTTCGCTATCGTGTTTAGTAAGGGCGAAGGCAGATTTCCCTTCGACCTTAGTTTTCGCTGCGAATTTGAAGGCGAAGGACAGGGCGATCTATCCCCGCCTCATCTTTGGCTAAGGGCGAGGGTGTATTCAACTTCGGCTTTGTTTTCGCTGCGAAGATGGTAGCGAAAGAACAGGGAGATTTCATCTCCGCCTCGTATTTGGTGAAGTACGTGGGCAACCTTATAGTTTCACTGCGAAGTTGCCATCAGGTGATGCCGAAAGACTTATCCTATAATACTTCGACTTTTGTTTCCGCTGGCAATGTAATTGACGAGATGCAGAGGCTGTTTTTTGTTGGTTTGTTTTTTATCTCGCCTATAGGCATTTGGTGAGCAATGAGAAAGAAACTACTTTCGAGCTTTACGTTTGCCAGAAACCTAGGGGCAAAGAGCCATCCAGTTCGATTTGTATGTTCACTATATTGATCAAATCCGATGTCCGCAGTAGTCCCTAATTGCTTGTTTGGAGTCAGGAAAACAAAGTGTTAATTGTAAGAGCCACGGAAATGCCTTAATTTAAGCCCTGCTGTCTATAGTTTTGACAATATTGCTATACTGTGAAGTTCAAAAAATTTCAGAAGCAGCTTGCGTGTTTAGGCCTTGTTTGATGGTGCTAAAGCATCACCCGACAAATTTTGAGAGTTACTAATCCGAAATCGATAATTTGGGGAAACATAGTTTTGTCTTCTATATTAAGTGTAAATTTGGGTCTTTCGTTAATAATAAATCAAGATGGGTTTGGTAATCATTAGGATGGGATCCGACCTTAAGGGACAGTGCTTCCACTTTGCAGGATTTATCCTGAAATTCAGGATTTTTGGATAGCGGCAGGATTTTTTTCAGGATTTTTGACAATCCAGGATTTAGCAGGATTTTCAGACTTTTTCAGGATTTCCCAGGAATTCTTTTTTAATAAAAATAAAAAAAGAAAAGCCACAAAAACACACTCTGATCATCAGTGTTTCCAAAAAAATTTGCCTGCGGCGCATTTTATAGTGATAAATTCCCTATTTAAAAGTAGGAAGCGTCATATAGTTGGCGTTGAAGGCTTGGCATTTTAGGGGTTTAAAACCACACCAAAACCTAAAATGTAAGTAAACTTTTGCCAGAAAAAAGGCGCGTTTTAATATTTTTGCCTGCGGCGCTCAGTATAATTTATCCTAGCTACAGTCGTTAGCATCGTTGCGGCTTCGCTTTTTGTCGGTACATTTTTAAATCCCTTCGGCAAAACTGGATGCCCCCCTTCAAAGGTGAAAGGCTAGTGAAACTGGTCGTTTAATGTGCATTAAGTAATTACGCCAAAAATGTCCTTGATCCTCCCAAACGATAGAGACGATATATTCAGCTGCGTCTGGTCACTTCCGACTATAGTCCTCACAACCATCCCTTCAACTAGTATGGAAACGATTTTTTTTCGGCAGGATTTTTGGCAGGATTTTTTACTTTCCTAGCAGGATTTTTCAGGATTTTTGGGGTTCCCGGCAGGATTTTCGAAGAGGAGCAAGTGGAAGCACTGTTAAGGGATTCGGCTCTACCTGGTCATGGTCAATTAATGGTAAATGGACACGAATTGTCGTTTCTATAAGGCCGATTATTACTAACAGTTTCGACCTCGAAAACAGGGTCGTTTCTCTATCAAATGTACGCAGTACGAGATGGATTAGCTACCAAAGGAGGTTCAACCGCGGAGGCGAGTTCGCGCAGCGCTTCGTTGTACAGAGAAAACTATCCGTGAGGTCGCGTTCGCTGTCCCTCGACAGCGAGAGAGAAAACGAGGTAGTTACTGTTTCAAATGTACGAGGTCGTTTTGAGGTGAAAAACGAGAGCGAATAGGCAGCGAAAACGAGAGAGAAAACGGCCTAGTTTGTGTTTCAAATGTACGAGGCCGTTTTGACCTAGATTCGACGTGGAGATTTTCCGTACGGGAAGTCACAGTTCTAGCTGAAAAACGCTGGCTGGCATTTGGTATTAGTTGTTTTTGCACAAAAACTTTGGGTGTGATAGCTTGTTTGGTTGCCGGAATGCTAATTCGTGGTGAAAACATAACATTTGTAAGCCTAGAGGTTCGTCGTTCATCTTACAAATTAGGAAAGCAGTCTCGACTGTAAACAGTTCCATTTCTCCCTTCCATCTAGTTCCTGTCTCATTTTAAAGCTGCCATTTGTTTTGCTTCTGTTGACGGTCTTCTTCCGGTGGTATTTCTAGTGATCCTTGTTTTCTCGGACAGTTTTCCAAGCGATTTAGCGAGCGATCGTTAAAGATTTCAACGCTCCAGTAGAGAGTTCACACGGACGGCCTTGGAGAAATGATGGTGAGAGGAGGAAACTACAGAATGGGTTTCGCGAGATTCCGGAATAACTTTCCAGCGAATGAAGCATATCGCGAAAATTGTGAAAATCCGGAATTACTTTTTCGAACGCGAAAATATATGGAAAAAATTAAACCGCAGGTAAAAGTTTGAATTCGAAACTTTTTCCAATAAATAAGTCAGGAAATGGTTCACTGGACTTTCCGTCGATTTTCATATGCTCCAACAAAGCCATCCTTAATGACACTTGCCATGTTTTCCCGTACTTTCAAAATTTACGCCGAAGCATTCGCTTTCCGCGGAGCTTTCCATCAACTTTCTAAAATCCCTTTCCGAAAAAGCTCCTCGGCTTCCAAACAGGTGCGAAAGGTTCGACAACTTTCCGAAGCAGAACGCAAACCATTGGAAAGTGATTTTGAATTTGCTTTCCAGCTTGCGAAAACCCTCCTTATCTGGACGTCGTCTGAAAACAATGAATCCGAGTGGTGGATCTGAGTTAGAATTTGTTAGGATTCTCTTGAAATAATCTTGCCTCTCACAACAACTTTATTAGTAATACAACTTTATTAGATCCAAATGATGCCGCGCTTACTCACTTTGTAGCAGGCCTTTCCAAATTTTGGGAACACTGTCCCTTTCGAGGAATGAAAAGTCAAGCTACTCTGACGGCTTTACTGTCAAGAACCCCACTCGGTAAGTCGGAGAGTAGGCTAGTGGTGGAAAACAGAACCTTGATACTTCGATATCTCCACTATAGTCCAGGACTTTTAGCTCAAAAAAGGGTCGAACCCGGAGAAAATTGCAATATAAACGAAAATGGTACCAAAATGATCAGAAAAAAATTCTGTACAACATACTAAAAGTCCCCATAAATCCGAGTGGGGCGAGTACCCGAAAAACAGGGGAAAATGGGGAAATGCGGGGGAAAATGGGAAAAATGCCGAACATGCCCAGAAAATAGTTTAAAGTGAGTTTTCTGGGGTTTTCACATACGCTGATTATGAAATTGACATCTAAAATTCAGTATAGAAAAAGAGTACTACGGAAAACGGGGGAACAGGGGAAAGAGGGGAAAAAGAGAAGAATACAGGGTAGGGGTAGAAAGCGGTTTGAAAGATATTTTCTGGGGTATTCCTATCTGTTGATTACGAAATTGAGAAATAAAATGATATAAAAAAATCGATTAACATAAAACGGGGAAATGGGGGGGGGGGAGGGGAAAAGGGGAAATATACAGGGTAGGGGTAGAAAGCATGTGGAAATGTGTGGTAAAATCTGCACTTTTTAAGGCAGTATAGTTGACTTGAAAAACACAGCATTGATATCACTAGTCGAGCTCCTCGTCTTCGACAATCTCGTTGTCCCTGTTCAAACAGTTGATACCCTGAAATTCTCCGCACGCGAACGTGCACGCTAATCCATTTTTCTTGCAGCTGCATCGCGAGTTCTCGCAGCCTGTCTTACAGTTGCATCTCACGACACTCAAAAGAGTCTGAGGTGCGGGCAACAAATCGGTTATCACAGGTAAGTATTTATGGTCTCTGAGGACCCAACCCCAGTCAGCCGGGTCGAGGTCAGCTGGTTCCCCTTTCCAACGGGATACCTGGAGGCGCACTCGCTGGGAGTGGGATGAAGCTGCAGCTTCGGTTGGCGGAAGCCTTTCAGGCTTAACAAACGCCGTAGTATTAGACGAGGAAACTTTTTCCAAGAAAATTCGATGTCGCAGCTTAGTGAGATCTTCGTTTGGTCGTGCTTTATACAAGCTGAGGAGAAGATATTCACCCGCTTTCACAATTTCATCTTTGGACGATGATTCATCCAGAAACACTTCGCATTTTTTTTCTGAACACTTCGCTATTCTTCAAAAGAGGTAGCACAGCTTGCTTTCCAAGTCCGAAAACTCGTGAGGTCGTGTCACATCCCAAGAGTGCGTGCCCTACCAGAAGCAGCCTGAATACTTCTCCCATTTTTTTTTGCACTTCGTTGAGGCACCAGAACCGTGTTATCGCTTCTTTTGCGTTCGTTGACGATTCGAAGTAAAGTGTTTTGCATTAGGCGGGAGGTGATACAAGAGTAGAATCAGAAGGTCAGTGTCGTTACCAAGAACTATTGTTTCAGAGTTTTCTGCTTTCGTTACGGCAGTCTTCACGATTAGATAGTCAGCATCGTCCTTCGCATGGACGACTTCAAATCCTTTGGCTCTGAGTTTTTCCCCGATGTAGCTTATAATTCGCTGTTTGTTCTGAGAGTTGCTCAAAAACTCTTCCTTCTTTTTCTGGAGCTTCATCCCTAAACTGAAATCTATCACTTGATGCTGGCTTCCCTTACACCGTCGGTTGTGCGTAGCATCTTTCGTGGTTGGACCAGCGCTGTATCCATCGAAGACAACAGTAGGGGAGGTACAGCGTCGAGTAACGAAACTAACATAGCTGTCACAGATTGAATCATAAGTATCACCAATCTTCCAAGGTACTTGCTGAAGCAGCCAACCTCCGTCAACTACAGTGACACGATCTGACACTGGCAGGTGGTGAATCGAGTCCGTTTTCGCCTCTTTCCATATTGCTTTCGCTAGTGCAGGTTTGTCTGGCTGACGCATTATGCCAGGATTCTCAAACAAAGCGGGCGGATAACTGCACAGTTCGTAACGTAGAGTTTCTGCCATGTCATTTTCAGATGTATGGGCAGCAGTCGAAGGACGTTGAAAAAGCAGTGCAGGGTCGATATGCAAAATCTCGCCATCTATCCTACTAGTCTACCTTGCTTCTCTTACTGAATGTCGAATTAGAACAGGATTATGTTGACGAACCCACGCGCTTGTTGATAACGGCGAGGAATACGGAATAATGTAATTTCAGTATCTTTCCGTATTTATTTCTCGAGTTTTTTTTTTTGCCTTTTCCGAACCTATGGGGTAGCCGAACCTCTATAGATCTCCTGTATTTGTTATCGAACTTTGTTTTAGATGTCAATTTTATAATCAGCAAATAGAAAAACCCCAGAAAACACATTTCCACATGCTTTCTACCCCTACCCTGCATATATATATATTTTATTTGTAACCCGCCAAATACACGAGGTGATAGCGGAGTAAATAGTAGAACAAAAAATAACACAAGATAAATAACAGCAAAAACACAAAAAATTTAGACATAATTTCTAATCGGACCTGAAAAATTCATGAAAAACATCATGTACTCGATGACCTGGATGTCGAAATGTACATAGTAGTGACGCTGACGTTTTCTCAAGTGAACAAATGACATCTTGGACGCCGAACTTCTGAACTAATTTGTGATTACGGTAAGAACGAGGAAGGTACATCAAAAATTTACAATGATTATAAAAACACGTCTTCAAAGCTTTGATGTCTTTTTTTCGCAGAATGTGATAAACACCAGAACAATACAAAATGTAAGGAGTACAGAAAGCGCTGTAAATTCGCCCAAGTGCCTTCCGGTTGTAGCGACCTTTGTTTGGACATAAACGACCATATGCAATACGAATTAAACTAGAAGTATCCTGAACAATAGCCGAACAAGTCTTGGAAAGCGTTTTTCTGAAACTGAGGCCAAGCCACTTTAGCGAATCAGTTACTGGAATCAAAATAGGTCCAACGGACAGCGGCACTGGTTCACCGGAACATAGAGCATTAAAGCACAGATATTCACATTTCGAAAAGTTAATGGCAAGGCCAATTTTTGAAAACTTTGAAGAAAGGATGTTAACATTCTTTTCAATTGCAGATTTACTTCTACTGACGAGCAACACGTCGTCAGCGTACGCAATATAACTCATAGCAACATCTTTGTACAAGTAAGAAGGCAAGAGTGAATTAAGACAATCAGAAATGGCAGACTTGAAAATATAAGGAGATAAAACACCCCCTTGCCTAACACCATGCTTCACTGGGATACTCTCCGAAACCTGCCCCTGCCATTTCATATTAATAGCAGAGTTAGCGTACCAAAACTGTAAAATTTTTACAATAGAGTGGTTCACTCCAAACCGCGTCAGGGATAATAGAGCCTGAGAATGGACGACATTATCAAAAGCACCGGCTATATCAATTGAACAAAGATGAACTTCAAATTTTTCTCGGGTCGCCTGTTTCATGACGGTTGTGAGAACACGGTGAGCATGAGCACAGCTAGTTCCCGCGCGGAATCCAAACTGCATACTTCCAAAAAATATGTATATTTCCCTTTTTCCCCTCCCTTCCCCCCCCATTTCCCCGTTTTATGTTAATCGATTTTTTTATATCATTTTATTTCTCAATTTCGTAATCAACAGATAGGAATACCCCAGAAAATATCTTTCAAACCGCTTTCTACCCCTACCCTGTATTCTTCTCTTTTCTCCCCTCTTTCCCCTGTTCCCCCGTTTTCCGTAGTACTCTTTTTCTATACTGAATTTTAGATGTCAATTTCGTAATCAGCGTATGTGACTTTAAAACTCACTTTAAACTATTTTCTAGGCATGTTCGGCATTTTTCCCATTTTCCCCCGCATTTCCCCCTTTTCCCCTGTTTTTCGGGTACTCGCCCCACTCGGATTTATGGGTACTTTTAGTATGTTGTACAGAATTTTTTTCTGATCGTTTTGGTACTATTTTCGTTTATATTGCAATTTTGTCCGGGTCAAACCCTAAAAGTCCTGGACTACTACTAATTCCTATGACTACCTTCTACATAAGGATCCTAGGAGAGCAGACTTAATTTGAGAAAGTTGAAAACCGTTTGAGAGCTGGTGATCTAGCTAGCCGACATTCCCAGGCAGAGCAGTCAGGGAACAAAGTTGAGCGAGGCTTGTCTCTGTGAAACCTCTATCATTTCTTTTTTATATCTGGCTGCATCACTCTTGAATTTGTTTCACGGCCTTCGACTCCTGTGTAAATCGTGACTTGTACTTTGAACGAATGAATACATTTTACTGACCCACTACAACTGACGTAAAAAAGGCGGAGCATTTAAAAGGAAAAAAGAGAACAGAAAAAGAAACGGAGAGACGAAGAGCAGTAGAACTATATTACAAAGAAAAAGATTATAGCAACATCGCGTCATACAGGAACATCTTGTCTCACTAAGATAAGAGGCACAACGAGAAAGCCTATTTTGGATTGCCCTGTATGGGTCGACAACGATATATCTCACTATGTTTAATACTTGTAAAAGTATTCGTTCGCAGTCGCCCAGTTTAAGGCGGTCTGTGTGTTGCATTCGTCTCTTTCTCAAGTAATTTGCTCTCCGCCTGACTTACCTGTTCCAATCTCTTGAGTTAGTTCAGAAAAGGGCCACCAAAATAATCCTCCAAAACAACGACTTACCAGGCCCTAGTGAATCTGAAAATATCTCCAATAAAAGTGCGGCTTGAACACATGATAGTCAAATTTGGGAAATCTTTTCTTGCCTTCTACCCGAACTACCGGATCTGGCAACAAAACGAACTCCAACCTCTTGTGTTCCGTTTTATATAACGCGAAAGTAATAAAAGTATTTCTTTTTGTTCATTTACGAGTGCGTTTCTTGATTGTTACGAAATAAATTCACTCTATGTTAAAAGAGTTTTCGATTAAACCAATCACACTCTTGGACCCAACGGAGCTTTTTTTCTTTCTTGGTCGTTCCCTTTTGTTCGTTCACGCCAGAATGCTATCTGTTTTCTCTAAAAAGTCTTTTAATTTCCCCTTTCGGGACCATTGAGGGGAAATGGATTCTTAAGATAAACTTGCCCGAGCAGGATCACTGATCCTGTAGCCCATATCTGTCAGTCGTTCGCTGTGATTTGGTGACGGTGGCTACAAGTCCGTCGTATGGGTCAATTGTTAGCTTGTCGGTTGCGGAAACTGGAAGTCGGGAGTTGCATTTCACGACTTGTTTCTTCCTTCCTCAATATTTAGTCTTCCTTGCTCAATGTTTGTAGCTTCTTTTCCAAAATTTTCATAAAAAAGTATTATCAGCTAAAAATTAGACTATTATTTATTCATTTTCAAAATACAAGTTTTCTTTCAAACTGACCTTTTTAAATTTAAAACACATTTATTAAATTCTCTTTCAAGTTCAAGTTCAAGTTTTTTTAATTTTACACAAAATTTGTAAATACACCGTACAAGCACTGTGGAGAACAAACATTCTAACATGCAGTACTTTCAAAGTGTCACATGTCTTTTAATTAAAATAAGTAAAATGTTAAGGCCATAAGCATTTGATTTTATATTTATATGTATAATTTCAAGGATAAAATATTTCCACGTCAACCGTTTAACCACCTTCACATAAAAATTTTACGTACAAGGAGAAATTACAAATATGTAGAAAAAGAAATGCGTTACGCCCAAAATCACAATTGGTTTCATTAGTAACTGTAGTCTGTCTCTGTCCGGTATCATAGCTTTACTATTAGTATCTTAACCGTTATCAATGCAGAGTACTTGAATTCGGGATCGTTCTTTTGCTGCCAGAAACATGTCTTCATCAGTCCGAAGAAAAGGTATCGCTCTCTTGCTTTCCAATTCCATGTCAGTAGTAACTGATAGACTGCCAAAGATGATCGTTTTCTGTCCAGCCCCTCAAAATCGATCTGAATGAACGCATGTTTGACACCCCGACCGCGGCATTTTTGAACCTGTTGCTTTTGATATTCGATCTTCGAGTGAAGTCTTGTCGGTACCTTTAAGGCTCGTTAAATCACTCTTCTGTATGTAAGCTTTTGGTCTTAATACTGTTTTCTCCTCGTCCTCTAGGTTTTCTTAGTCCTCTCCGAATGAATACTGTTTTTGGTTCATTCTATGACAGATCTATGCAGGTTTTGGGAACATTTTACGACCCCCCTTATTCTAAATTGCCGGCTCAATCTAGTCGGATGGCTTTATTGTCAGTGCTGTCGCTCATGAGAACATAGGCGGAGCAGTAATCCCTGTGGTTACCCACTACCTCTGAAGATCGATCAGGAGTCCCAGGAAACAAAATTTTCAACCCTGCTAATGTGACGATGGAGGCAGCATTTTCGGACCCGGGGTTTAGCCGACAGTCCTTGGTAAAGTCTCTTCCCGCCAATGAAGCTCACTTAAGGTGTGGCTTGTCATCTGTGAAACCTTCTTTTCGATCTGGGCGCACCTCTGTTGAACTTGTGTCACAGCCTTCGACTATTTGATCCCCAAAATCTAACTTGTGGAAGTTGTTGCTTGTAGCACGTAAGTATTTGCTGGAAATCACCCTGTGTATGGTGGCGCAACAGAGGTTGGTTCTTTGCTGGTCATTCTTTTTTATTCACTTACACCACAATACTATCAGTTTCCTCTACAAAGTTCTACCTGAATTACTTTAATACGCACTTCGGAGCGATGAAGGTCCAGTGGATATGTGATTTACTCCGTGGGGGTTGGCTGACATCTGTTACTGCTCTGGATCGCCCCAGCAGTATTTCCAGTCCTTTATAAAAACCATTCGTTGTCCAGTGACTTCTTGAAAGTTTCAGGAGAAGTTACCGACACTGGAATTCCAGTCGTTGATCCCTTTTCCAGAAAAGTTTGTTGCATTTGGAGCTTTGAACTTGGGCAGATAGAGGGGACTTGTTGTTTCATTGGAGAGTTTATGGGTAAGTAGTATTTTATAATAGAACTTGACAGGATTTTAGGTCAAGTTTAAGGTTTAGCGAAAAATTGCCACATAGCTAAAGCTAAATAATAAGCAACATAAAGAAAATGAATAAACACACCGTAATAGCTAACAACATCTAAATAATTTACCATCTACAACGATAACTTACTAGCCAAATAAAATCGTTGAGGTAATTTGTAACAAGGGATGAGAACGAGGGTGCTGGAAACGGCTCAAGTTAATGTAAATGCCTTGTAGAGCAAGTCAGTTCCGGGAGTTGTTCGGGAAGGAGTTGGCGGAATCTGACTGACAGCATATTTTTTTTTTTTTTTAAATCAAAATCAATCGTCAAATTGTGGCGTCTGTTCGAGCCGGAGTGTTTTAAGCGCTTGGTCATAATTTGTGGAATCGTGTGAAAGTAAAAGTCTGTCGGTCAATCGTGGAGATTTTGTCCCTCAGTCGAAGAAACCAGAAGTCGGGGTTTGTCTTTCAGTTCGCTACACAAACAAGCTCCATGGCTCTCTGTACATCCACCAAGCGATGACATATCTCCTTCCACCCGTAGCGTTCCAGCGAAGCTGGCCATTGGGTGTGCCATTGTCTCCCATACTTTCTGAAGCCTCCAATGGTTTCGTGACCCGCCTTGGTCGTCAGAAGTCATATTTTAACTTGGCCTCCTGTTCGCTTCTCCATCCGTGCAAGGAAGCTTATAATTACCATCCAGGGAGATATCCCTTGTTCGCTTCAAAGCGGCCTGTCACACTATTGATTGTCCCTAGAACGGTTCATAAGTGTAAACGCGTCCGGCGCCTCGCTGGCCGCTCGGCTCTCATCTACAGTGGTCCGAGTACGTACCCGAACCGATCGTTGATTTGTGTCAGTCCTCCTTGTTTCGTGTAAACCACTATCCATGCAGATTACTTGAAACTGGAATCGTTATTCCTCTGCCAGAAAGATGTCTTCATCAATCGCATCAAGGAAATCGCTCTTTTGCTTTTCGACTCCATGTCAGAAGTCAGTGATCACGAACAGACGGCCAAAGAATATCGTTTTCCGATTCAGTTCCCTCGAAATTGGTCTGAATGAACTCATGTTTGACACTCCATCCATGGTCTATTTTTGAGCCTCTTGCGTTTGGTGTTCATAGTCGGTCGCGTAAGAAACGTGCTGCATCTTTGAAAAACCACTCTTTGTCCAGACATTATTTTATATTCGTCCACGAGACAAGCTTGGTCCTCTCCGAAATATTGGTATTGTTCACTCCGTCGAAGGCCTATGAAAACTTTTGGAATATTTTACAACCCCTTGTTTATCATGGGCTAGTTTGAGTAACTGTGGACGATAACGTAAATTATTGTTTTGAATCTCGCATAGAAACATGAATCTCTTTGAATACCCTCTAGCCTTAATCATTAGCCAGATAGGCATAAGAAAAGGTAAGGTAAGGTGAGGTCTAATTTTATTGAAAACTGTAGAAAAACTGAAATCGCATAAAAGCGACAGGCATGCCAGTGGCATAAGAAAATGACGCTGCGTTAATCCAGATTAATGTGTAGACAAAATTAATAAAAACCTAGCCTAAGGTGTGACAAATAAAAACAAACAAACGAACAACATCAGCCCGAGAATTTTAAGACAAGAAAATTAACAACTGGAACAAACACAAATACCAACACGAGAATTTGAGGTTATCAGACATGGAACGAAAAAAAGAAAAAAGCTTGCGGCAGTAGTCTTATCTTCCTTCAATCACAAACAAAAATAAATAAGAAAGATCAAACAGTAGAAATATAATTGCTAGATAACATATACTTTTTTGAGAGTCCTTTTAAAAACTTTTGTATCTTCAGACACTCTAATACTATCTTGCAATGAGTTCCATATTTGTATGCCTGTTGGACGAATGGAAAAGCTAGGTATTGTACAAGGATATCGATTGGTAGAAAGATTATACCGCCGTATCGTGATATAATCATGAAATTGATTGTTCATACAAAATTTTGCCCTGTTTGTAAAGAAGATTACTAAGATCTATGTGTTACTTGTTGTGTGTTCTTTCCTTTTTTTCCTTCTTTTTGTTCGTACTCCGTTTTTGACTTTTGTCTTCAAAATTAATAATAAATTTCATTCATTCACTAAGCGGAGAGCCCTTTGGGAACTGGGTTAATGCCGACATACCCAAGCCTAGATCAAATACCAGTGCCTGGCGTAAGCATTAGTATGGTGCTCGTCCCGAAGTTCAGTATTTCAGCAAGCAATGCCTGGGTTCTAATTCGATAGGCTGGAAAATACCAGCTAAGCTGAATGATGAAATAAGCCCTTTTACTAGGAAAATTACTAGACCATTAATACCCTTAAACAATTCCGTTTTGCTATATCTGGTGGCAGAATTCCATTTTGTTCTTATACTCCAGCACATGAGTTTTTAAATCAATGCTGCGGTTGGTGCTCTTACTGTTGCAGTGGAATAACGGCCAAATTTCAAACGGGGAAGTTGATAACTCTTGTGGAACTGGAACTCCAGGATCCGACCCCGTCTGTGACCTGGGCTTCCGGTGGATGATGTGATGTGACAAAGGTGGTGGAGAGACGTCTGGTGGACCAGGAAATACAGTCTTAGGGGTTGGTGAAGGACGGGTTGCTGTCTCAGATTTTAGGGGTTAAAAAAAAATTAAGGTGTTAAAAATCCCTTCTATATTATGAAGAACGATGATAGCTAATTCTACTATCCTTAAAGGACACCTGAATGAAGAGTACCAAGTATCATCCCTATCTGTATGACTTCCGTTAACATTGCCTGCAGAAAACCCAATCCAAATACGAAATAGTGTTTCCAAGCTATGATTTTTGCTCCTTTTTGCATCTGTCCTTATTTCAGTATCGAACAATTTTAGAAATGAACAAATGTCTTCAATCAACCCTTCTTTTGGAATATTTTTTACCAGTTAAGCACAAACGTATATCTAGAAGAAACTCCAATACGATCCGGCCAGCGCTGTACAAGATTTGAATGAATTGCGCTTTTTGTCTTGGAGTCTGCATGTGCAAACCTCTACAAACGAACATCCCTATGTTGAAAACGTCACGCTCAGGAGAAGAATGCTCTCCGTGGCCATGTCTGTAAGTGCATTCTCCATGGTGTGTTCAAGTATGGTTTCATCGTTCAGGTGTCCTTTAAACGTTTGTAGGTGTCCCCCTCAAATATCTTTTTTTTTCTCTCAGCCACAACCGTCAATCACAATCTCATCTTTTCCTACCCCGTTCATTTGTATAGACATTGTGTCTCTCGTATGAGTTTTTAACACACGAATACCTAAATACAAGACTACCGAATCGATACTAATACTGAATACCTCCTGCGACTTTTGCTTCCTGCGACTTTTGCTTAAAAACAATAGTAAACCGTTCAGTTTATAAGGAATCCATTTATCACGTCATACAAAGAAATATTAAGAAAACGTTCCCTTCGTAAAAGCCGCGTGTAGAACGTTACTTTTGCCGTTTCCGGAAACTGTCCCATCAGAAAAGTACCTATTTTACCCACAGAGGAGTGCTTTTTGTTTTTCCCTCGAACCCACTCGCCGCACTATTGCGAGTCCCCGCTGATGGGCAATGGTGCGATAACCATCACCGTCATCAAAAAGGGAGTCTTTTTCTGATTCGACGGGGAGTCGATTCGGTTGCTGATGTTTTGAAAGACATACGTTATTAATAAAGGTTTTAAATTGCAAGCAGTCAGGGATTTTTTGTGTTTCGTCACCTTCCATGTAAGTCGACTCCGAGACCGAGACTCGACCGAAACTCGATGTGAGCGTCGTATCATCTGGTGGTGCGATTTGGAAGTATCTTGACGGGAAAGTGCAAATAAACCTTAACAAGAAATCATGCAAAGAAAAATAAATGCGACTACTATATATAGAAAAAAAGTAGAAATTAAAGCTAAATATTTGGCAATAACTATTTTTTCAGAATTCGTTTTGAGGTTTCTACTGTAATTTCTGGTTCAAAATCGTCCCATTTTCAAACACGAATTGGCCCCTGAGCTAGCCAGTGCATTTCGATCTACCAATGATTAATCAGCGATTAGGACTGACTTACTAAGTGTCATACAGGGCCGACTCAGTTTCTGTTAGTGGGTAGAGCAGAGAGATGTTATGATCAGGCAGAAAGAAACTGTACAGTAGTGTTAATAGTCATTCATATTGGTGGGTACTGGTTTCTCACCCAATTCAGCCAAGTCTTTTAACCCATAAAAGGAATTCCTGTGATGAGACTCGAGTTATATTGTAGGGTAAGATAGATCATGAGAAACGAGAGAGTATTGAATTTATGAATATGATATACAAATAAGTTCAAATCGGTCAGTAGTCTTACCAACCCATATATGGAATGACATAAATCGTGTCAACATGTAGTTGAAAATATAATGAGAGGAGAAGATAGAGAAAGATTATACTAAGCGAAAACAACACCAGCCAAACGCGATATAATGTGAGTATAAGCCTCGGCCCAGAGAAGAAACAGATTCGGAACGCCAATTGGGCTGCAGCCATAATTGCAAAAGAAATCAAATTCGAAGAAAGTGAAAATCTCGGTGAAATTGAGGTCAAACACTAGTTTCACGGATTAATTGTCTTACATTGGATTAAGCAGGCAAGGACGTACAACCAAATGGGAAGGATTCCCCGCTCGAGTAGTCCCCAGGAAGTGGCTGTCTGTTTTCGTGGCTTCCCTTAACAGAGCAGCAAATGTACGCCTGATGTTCTGGCGAAGCCGTTCGAGCTCTTAAGATATAAACTTGACGGTCTGTCTCCAACTATGATCAATGCATTTATTTTTCCGCTTTGCTTTGTCTTCGGTTTATTTCCCTATGTTTTGTAATTTCGGAAGCATTGCAACGTGTCGGAAAAACAGTAAAAACGCTATACTGCCGTAAAATACCTTTTTACGACCCTGGTGGCTCCTTTGTCAGGACTTGGAGTCAGTTTCTTTATTTCGTACTGGGAATGCTAATTAGCCTCTAGAGTCATGAAAAATAAGTCTTGGCCATCATCAGGGCTTTCTATGGCGTAACGGAAGATTAAAGAAGGCAGCAGCGACGGATAGGACCTTTTGCCTACTTTATATCGTGTAATAGTAAATGTCTCCTTTAGTCAAGTCTTGTTTAGTTTAGGATTTTGTTTGTCTGATGATGTTTTGAACACGGGCATCTCACTTCATCTCAGCTGAAATTGCCACCCTTAATAATTTGATAAGACAAAGTGTAACTGAGGTATCGGTAGGAATAGGGAGTGTGAAAGTATGAGATGGTTTAAAAAAAAAATAATTGTCATAATTGACGATTTTCAGGAGTAAACTTTCATCTTCGACAATGAAGCTTCGTCTGTAACATCATCAAGTAAAGCCGTAGTTGAATTCGATATTTCATCGACATACCTCAAGTGCAGACAGGTCATCCACAAACCTCCAGCGATCAGGGTGGTCAGTCAAGATACTATTAATCATTATCAGAAATAAACTTGGAGCCATTAGAGTTTCTTAGGGGTAGATTACGGAGAATACGGAGGTGGTCAGAAAAAAACGTGTTTATATTTAAACACTTGATAACGATTGATTAAAAAGAAGCAACTATTTTGACTAATAAAGGACTCACTTGAAACTCGTTTTTGGGATCCCAAAACGTTAGTGACGGATACCTATGACATAGCAAAAGTTGTCCGTCTGTCCGTCCGTCCGTCCGTCTGTCAGCACGATAACTCTCAAAGGGAATGAGATATTTTGATGAAACTTGGTGTGAGGATTCTTTGGGTCAAGAGTAAGGTCGAGTTTGTAGATGGGCTCTGTAGTCCTACGTTTAGGTGTGGGGGAGGGGGTTTAAATTAAGGGGCAAACAAAATATTTTAAAACAGCCAATGTGATAGTCGATTATGGGGTAAGAAAACATGCTGAACACGATAGTGAAAACCATTTTGTCGCCGGACAAGCAGTTCGCCCGGAATCCGGCCAAAACCGGAAAGTTTGTTAGAAGTAAAAGTTTTATTTAAAGTTGATTAGATGTTCGATTGAAGGGTAAGAAGACATGCTCAACACGATGGTGAAAACCATTTTCTCGCCGGACAAGTAGTTAGCCCGGAATCCGGCCGAAACCGGAAAATTTGTTAAAAGCAAAAGTTTTATTTGAAGTTGATTAGATGTTCGATTCAGGAGTAAGAATACATGCCGAACACGATGGTGAAAACCATTTTCTCGCCGGACAAGTAGTTCGCCCGGAATCCGGCCGAAACCGGAAAATTTGTTAAAATTAATATTTTTATTTGAAGTTGATTAGATGACAGATTTAAGTTTAAGAACAGACGCTGAATCTGTATATGACATTCTTTTTTCACCGGGACATATAGTTCGTCCGGAATCCGGTTGAAACCGGATTTTTTTATAAGTTAAAGCTTTATTTGAAGTTGATAAGATGTTCTTTATAGGGATAAGGAGATACGCTGAATTCGTTTCTGAATTATCTTTTTTTGGCTGGACAAGTAGATCGCTCGGAATTCGGCCGAAACCGGAAATTTGGCAGAAGTAAAGCAGGAAGTTTCGATCAGTATCATTAAAATAGATATGGCTTAGACAGGTATATCTGAACTTAATTTTCGCAGATGATTAGCCTGGCGAAGACTGGATTTGACCAAGACCAGACCTAGTTGTCTGGGTCAAATATTAAATTTTTGGGATCCCATCGAAACCTTTGGTCTTGTTTTACAAGGATTTTGTGGTCAATTAGGTCGAAAACTTTCTAGAGATCTATTAATAAAAGCAACCAAATATCAGGGTTTTCAAGATTTTTAAGTATAGTGTCAAGAAGACTGAGAAGGTAATTTGAAGTATACGTCTTGAGTTTCCCGATCTGTGTTGAAATAACGACTACAATAATTGTACAAATTTTGGCAAAATTTATGTGTTATTATCATAGTACGAGATAAAAGTTGTTCCGTAAGTTGTTCTACAAGTATGCGAAGTACCCACTCGGCCTTCTCTCATGGGCTCGTAACCTCAAATTTACGCGACTTTACGGCATTACCGATCCCTTTGCGGATGTGGCCCACGTCGTGTCGAGTTTGACTCCTCTATCGGTAGGAGCCATCCGTATTATAGTGTGTTTGTATGTAATTTAGTTTAGTCGGATTGTTTTTGTTTTCTTTGTTGTTTTGCATATACTCCGTATGGGCACCTGTTGTGCCAATTCTATATGGGTTAATAAAATTATGGGTTAATAATTGATTTAAAAAGTCCAACTCGCTTAGGAACTTTCACGAACTCTGGAACTAAACTTTTGGCATATCTCAAGATTCTCAAGTGCGTTTTAGTGACAGAAACTGGGAGTCATAACGATCGCAACTAATAATACTCGCTAGAACGCTACTTGGGTACCCTAGAACTGGCATTCGTTCTGATCGACTCTAACGCTTTGGTAGGGGAAGGGAATGGAGAGGGGGAGATGCTATGAATCGTCGATGTCGTCACGATTGGAGAAGAGCTGATTTGGTGGTGATCAGCAGTAGAGTAATCTCCAACTGAGTCTTAGCACCCCGCTTAGTAACCTAACCATACCACTTCTACTGACTGGTTCAGCCTAACTGGAAATACGGGCTTTCTGGTAGATACCTACTGAAATGGATCAGCGACTTGATCAACATGTGACAGAAATGACTGCTCGAATGACTCAGTGGCTTGATCAATACATGCAACTTTATATATTTAGTTATTTATATTTCAACCATCATTCCAACAAAGGAAAAAAATGGAATATAGAGGAAAAGAACAAGAAAACAGAAGGAAAACATTTAACTTTCACGCACCAAAAGAAACAACAGTTACAAACAATATCGACCATCCAAACGCATCTGCAATATGTGCTTTATAAGCATCGCAACAGTTTCTTGAATAGACTTACCAAAAGATACTATGAGAGTATCAAAAGATATTAGAGAAGACAGAGGCTTGTCATTTGACTCCAACATCTGTGCTGATTGTGGAAACAGCCGGGAATCTCAATGTCTATACTGCTTATCGTTTGTATGCTGTGCCAAATACTATTCCGACTTTTCTTTTCATCGAACTTTATTCCTAAGCAAACAGAGGATCCGGACAGTTTGGGAGAGAGGAACGGGACAATTTTTCTTTCTTGTCAAAAACGACTTGAGAATAATCACTTCGGAAGGCGGAAAACAAACAAGAATTGATAAAGCTGTGACTGAAGAGGTCGAGGATGATTGACTACCCATCTCAAACCAGCCAAGATAGATAGCTTTCAAGTGCCACCACTTTTTTCAGGAAGATGTCCTCTCTTTTTTAGGGCTAATGTGTGAAGAACAACCGTTCCAGATTTCTAGGAGAGACTCCAGAATCCAGATCAAGACTGTCACGCGCTGTTACCCAGCTTGTTCCGAAGTTGCAACCATTACCTTTCCTATGCCCGATTTACAAACATGGTTTTTCCAGTCATTTACTGATTTGTTTAACGCTACCTTCACAGATGAATCGTTGACTTGTTGCTGAATTTAATAGGTTCTTGTGTTTTTTGTTGTCTGTATGATCACAATATATGCATGACGAAACGAACAATGTTCGGCTTCGTTCGTGCGGGTATTTTGACAATAAATTGACTTACATCCATAGCCTATACTAGACTGAAAAGTCTTTTTCCTGCCCGGCAAACAGTCCTTCAAAAGTGTCCTACACAGAAGAAACCGTAATTGTTTATCTATACATTTTTTTGTGGCTGGGAGGGTTGGAGCAGCCGAAGTATTGAGTAAGGGTTTGTCGAAGGGAGGAAGACACGGGAAAAACGGTGGAAGAATTGTTTAGTTTGAATTGCTCATGTAACTAAGTACACGTGTACTTACAAGCTTGTTTGTTTTCAAAGAAATTGCTCATTATTGAGGTGATGGATGTCACTGTTAAAGTAGGAATGGATGTGTTTTCAGTAATGTTCAATCGTAGTCGCTAACTAAACATCCTAAAGAAGACTTCAGGATACTGTTTTTTCTGCTTAACCGACTCTTGTGGGTATATTGCGAAATGTCCTTCCACGAAAGGGCCAAACACGCTAAAAACATGCATAGTTTATATTCAGATTCCTCAGCTTGTGTCTAGCCCCTTCGATCGCAAACTGGATGTGGTTCTGAATGCCGAGATTCTTTATTTCCTTCCAAGGCCGTAAACCACCATTGGATAATTAGCAGTACCATATATGTTTGTTTAAATGTTTATCATGTAATAACTCGATGAAAAATTATCAAAATTGGTAGTATGAAGTTGTACGAAAAAGTAGTGTGCAGTACGAACTGATGCTACTACATGCTTCTATGTCAGGGCTACCGCGTTACTGCATTCTACTGCATGCTACTATTAGCAAGACTGGATGCTATTATAGCAAGACAGGATGCTACTGGATACTACTGCTTAAGATTGGCCAAGTCTGAGGCACCTTAAATGATATTATTCTATATTATTACATATCAATATATTTATTATGCTTTTTCGTACAACTACGCAGGCTACAAATTTTTCATCCGGAAGCTCAGCTTTGAGAATCTTTTTAATATCTTCTTTCATTTTTATTTGTGTTTCTGCTCGAAAAAGGTTCGTGTGAATGTCAAAAGTATTTTTTTCGTCACTCTTCGGCCTCGGTGAATGTAAGAATCTGCCTGAGTGGCGTGGGCGGCTTTTTACCAAAGCTCCTCTGTACGGGGTTGGGATCAGCAATTGAAAATGTTTCGATCGGTCCGTGACCCGGCGAGTAACGCGGTAGAGGGCGTTCTCCCTCATCACGTACTGGGCCCCTTTGTCATCCGCTGCCTCAATATGAAACTCGGGTTCGGTTCGTTGTTTTGTAAGAGAATTCGGTTGATATCTTGCCTCTCCTCTGCCTTGACTCCAGGATTGTCCTCAGGTTTATTGGTACATTGTCAATGCTCTCTGGAAGGAAAGTGGAGCTTCTATTTACAATATGTTATATGTACAAACATGTCTCCAACTAGTGCAATCGGGAGAGTGTATCAGCGTTTGCGTTGTCTAAGCCCCTCTTAGCTTTGATCTTGAACGTGTACTCTTGCAGAATTAATGACCATCGTGCCAGACCACTGTAGTTGACAATGATCCGTTTATCTTTCAGCTTGTAGTGCGTGTGCTAAGGTGATCCTTGAATCTTCTCTTTCGGCTTGTATTGACTTATGTACTTGTTACTTGTTTGGGTTTTGGTTGGCGCACAGCAAATGAACAACGATACTTTGTTTGGCGCACAGCAAATTAACAACAATTCAAAAGTAAAAAGACGTGATGGGGGAACCATCACATCTAGAAAATCTCTTCCCAGGTTTATAGTGGAAAATGGTCAAAGGCAGACACGAGGAGGTCCAGGGGAATGGAAGATAGCTTTACACTAGGGTCACATGGTAAAAAGTTTGCAGTTACGCGGGAATTCCTGTCGTGACGAGGAAGGTAAAAAAGAAATTTTCTATGTATGGATAGTGATCCACGACAGAGGGTAGGTTTAGGTCAGCCCGAAGCTGGAGATTATGTTAGGGTGGTTGATTACGCTAACAGCTGGTACTCTTTTTCAGGCGAGCAACATGCTGCGATGCAGAGAAACCGGAATTCCAGTCTCGTAAATCATTCAAGCCTCGTTTGGATGTCACTTACGTTACTGACGTGCTGGAAGAATTTCCTGACCCAGTGGCCTGCTCTGAGATGAGTTCCACGACATTCGGAGAACTTTCGCTCAACGACGATCTCGAGTGTCTCGCGTTTTTCCGCACTCAAAAACCGCGCCAGTGTGTATCAGATCATTCGTGTTCAGTGGAAGGTTGGAAGTTACAAGGCTGAACACTCTAGTCGGATTATACGCTGCGAGTCTCTATCGAACTAGTTTGCTGAGAAATTGGGGCATTTACGGACACACTGCGAAAAAAAAAACTAAGTGAAAATTATGATTTTCAGCCCAAATCGACTTGTCGCAGTCGACTATAGGCGACTGTAGTTCATTTTCGGGATTGCACTGCCTTTTGTGTTCAGTTTCCTACTGGTTATCTCGGACTAGAACCACGAAGCCACTTCTCATTCTGTTGGCAACTACGAGTGAATATTCCCCTTCATTTAACCCATACGAATTGCATTGTTGACCATTTCTATGGTAAAGAGCGGTTGTGGGTAAAAAAAATCCGGTACAGAATTACAGAAATTACTGGACCGGAAAGCCGACTGATATTTTCTGACGTAAGGCGTTGGGAAAAGTCACGTCAGTACCCTGCGCTACGTCACAGGTCAAAGTTCTTAGCACGGATGACCTGGGGCGACTCGAGACCACCCAAGGGGCTCATCATCAGCAAACCAATACAGCCGAAGTATGCTCATGTGAACGTCGACAAACTTCGAACGGTCGCCGAATTTGACACTAACCCCGGACCGGGCAATTTTTAATGCAAATGTTATGACTTAACGTTTATATTATACAGAGAACCAACTATATGTAACAGATGGGCGAAATAATATATATAAATAACGTAATCTCGGAGGTGTAGGCTGTAATGGTATTGAAGCCGGGTCAGGATGGCATTCCGAATGGTAGGCCTACACCAATTCCGCAAACGCAGCCAAAGATAAAATTCCAGACGCGGTAAATTCATATCCGCTATCTCAATCTCGGTTCAGGCCCGAATCCCTCCAAGGGCTAAACCGGACAGATAGGTCGCCAGACCATTGCTAAGCCTCGAGACTAGCCCAGCCAAAGGACGGAGTTTAGAACATTGTCATTTTAATACACATCTTAGGCCTAAAACAAAATATGAACGGTAAATTATAACTTACTTATTATGTCTACTGACAGGACGGGGTTTGATCCAAATCACGACTGCCCGAAATCAATGAAATGATCGCTCAAGCGATCGTTTCGGTAGCGAAGGTGATCTTTTATGGCGCCGTGCCGGAATGAAAGGGGTTACTAATTAACTATTAAACAGTGCCTACTAAGGAAAAGGACGCGACAGGGGAACAGATAGATCTGAAATAAATAAATAGTAAATTAGGGAGCCGGAAGGTAAAGACAGGATGTCTCCATAACACAAATAACAATACTTATTTCATATCCAGGTTCTTGGATGTTAGCAGGATTTTGAAACATTAGCTGTTAGTTTTTTATTTCTGTTTCTTCTTTCGTCTTTTGTTGCGACGGAACATTAAGCTGCCAGTAACTTCAACCAGAAGATGGCGTTCAAAATTAACAGCATGTCCCAATGTATAGAATGCAACTTATCGTTTGTGCCAGAAGAAAGCTGGGACAGTTAGCTGTTAGCTGTTGTCAAGTTTGTTATGTTGCCTTTTCACGAGTGTTTTCTAAGAAAGCAACAAAATCAAGGTAATGAAACATTTATAGTAGTGTTCAAATAAGCATACCTCTACTCTCAAAATCGTAAATTTTCCAATCTCTTCCTCACCAACTTTTACCGACCCAACATCCAAAAACTCTCCAATCGCGAAATTTACCGACACGACAAATCAGGGGTTTTTAGGAGCACTTAACTAGCTACTTTGGATGACTGGTAGTTGGCCTTTGTCACAACAGTTGGTTGAAAATGGAACTGCTCATAATTAGATAACGTTCAAGGAAGCATACCTCAACTGTTCATCAAATGAGCCAAGTTGTGATTGTTTTATGGATGTTCTTGGCATGATCACGGCGATGAGCCATCTTGAATAACTGGAGTCTCCCATCTTTTTCCAAGAGTACCACCTTGTCGGCTTAATCGTTACGATCAGTATCCTTATACTGATAAGGATACTGATCAGCACGCAAATTTGCGTCTCGGCCTAAGTAATTGCAACCAAGTAATAAAAAAAAAAGCCAAATTGACAGTTATTTGATTAAATGTAGGAAGCAATGATTGACTGCAGTATAGAATAGAATAGAATATATTTACACAAAAGCCCGAAGGCCATGGCAAAACATTGGGAAAAAAAACACAGCATATTATTAACATGAAAAACAAAAACAAGAACGAATGGGAATAATCTATTCAAGAAAAAACAGTTCGCAGTGACGCAGACCGATCCGGAGGAATTTCCCAAAAATCCGTATATCTCCAAAATGCCTACTTTTCAGCAACCTTATATATTCCCGTGAACTTATTCTTTCGTCGATGGGGTAGGACCTCATACAGTAGAGTTAGGCTTCTTTTAACACTTTTATAAATGTTGGCCTACCTTGGTTTTTGTTTTCATATCTAAAACAGTCAAATGGGAATTATGAACTGAAAATCTAACATTTGCGGAGCCATGTGTTTTTCAGGTTTCTTTTGACACTAAAAATAAAATCGATTCGTCTGCTGTTAATTCTTTGAAAGTTCTGTTTCTTCTGCTGGGATTCTTCGACGGCCCTGAAAGTACTGTACAATTATTGCAGTACTAAGGACGCCACATTTTTCTGTTTCTGGTTGCAAAAGTGAAAACAAGATAGAATGGCTGGCTTAAATTTGACTCTTTTTTGCTCAAACTGTTATTTGAATTCGGTATAGTGCATGAATATTTGTTAGGTTTGAGTTACATCATATTCTTCTGCGCCGTTCGAAGTTGGGTGACGTTCACAGAAACATACCTCTACTGTACCGATTCACAAAAATATGTTAGAGACTACTGGGTGATTGTCACTTGACTTTCTTGACCTAAAAGTTCTTTGACACTGCCTTTCAAACTGGCATAACTGTCAGAAGTTTCATAACAGATAGCGCATAACACTTTCAAGAATAACACCTTTTCACTAAGAAATAAAGTGTTATGACCAACTAAGTTTACACTATTTTGTGCCTAGATCTCCAACAACACCTTCAATTGGTAAAAATACTAACGGGAACGAAAGAAACATAACAGATAACATCCCAAAGTGTTATCTGTTCAAACCGGGCATCCTGTTGTCGTTATGTAACTTCTGACAGTGTAGTATTTTTACGAATTGAAGGTGTTGTTGGAGATCTAGGCACGAAATAGTGTAAACTTAATTGGTCATAACACTTTATTTCAAAGTGAAAAGGTGTTATTCTTGAAAGTGTTATGCGCGACCTGTTATGAAACTTCTGACAGTGTAGTTACGTGATCCTCTCACACTTCCTTACGTAAGGGACTTGTGGTGGGTTTTTTTCCGGAATATGGGCACGTAACTAAGAGCGTGTCCGAAAGCTCGGAAACGACCGAAAAAGGTGAATTAATTCAGCTTTTATGCAGCATTTCGCTTTTGGACTTAAATTTTCGCTCAGTTAAGGCAGAATTAATTCAGCATAAAATTCGTCGAAAAATTCAGCGAAGATGCTAAATTTTACGCTGAATTTTCAAGAAGAAACTGGGGAGCTGGCGATTAAGGCTACATTTCGGAATTAGAAGTGTCAGAGGAGAAATAAAGAATGTGTCCGAAAGCTTTTAGTGCTGTAAATGCTGCATTTAATGCTAGTATAAGGTAAGAGCTTTCGGACGAAAAAAAAATAAAATGTAGCATTAAATGCAGCATTTACAGTCCTGAAAGCTTTCGGACACGCTCTATGCAACTTGGCTAACTTAAGTCACATTTTGTAATTGGACATGAGCTGTACTTGGGACCTGCGCTATGTAGTTATGAAATTCAGAAGTTCTAGATAGTTTGTAGATGAAAAATCGCCGACTCTGTGAGAGAAGAGATCATTCATTCAGTCCTTAATCGAAAACTCCATGCTAAGTAATCTGTAGAGCTCTCTTCCAGTGTGTGAAGTGTGAAAGGTTCACATAGATTAAAGAGCCAAACTTAGCGTACTTAGCACCCTTACGGATTATGTGTGAAAGCACCTCAAACTCGTGCCAGGGGACATTTTCTGCGTGGAACTAGGACCATTGAGACGAGTTCTTACGCCAGCGCCTGGTCGTTCGAGGGTATAGATGCCGCTATTGAATAACAATTTCAGTGTGACGTACCCAAATGTTTGCCTCAGGCATTTCCAGTCGTGTACAGTTGGGTTGTTATCGTACTGCGCTGATGGCCATTACTTTTTTAACATTCCAGTTTCAAACAGGGTGAATTATCTTTGTATGATATGTACAGTGAGAGACTTTTATGTGCTGAATTACAGCTATTAATTTTTCGGAAATCTATGATCAGACTTTGTCTCCTAGTTTAATATATTTATTTTGGTACCCGTTAAATCAACGAGGCGACAGCAGAGTGGAAAAACGGCATGAATTTGGGATCGACTAAAAGTAGGAACGGCACGGCATGGTGCTGGGGGAACTAAAAAGAAGCACGGGAACTAAAAAAAATGGATAGCGAGGCTGAACGCATGCTGTACCAAGAGGCACGCACCGTTCCTTGCCTTCTTTCAGGCTCCGGAGGGACTGCACGAAGTCTCGAGCAGGTACGCGAGAATAATTACGAAGGCATGGAGGGGCCGTTCCATATCTTCTTTGGGGACGAGTAGGCATACGCGAAACAATACTGAGGGCCGTTCCATGGCTTCGCTTAGGCTCCGGAGGGAGGTCGCGAGGTATCGAGCAGAACTGCCCGAAAAATAACCAAACAGGAACTTAAAAAAAAAAAATCGTGGAACGGTTCGTAGTTTGCCAGTAGGCTATAGCTTCCCTTTTTTTTTACTCTGCAATGCCGTTCTTTTAGTACCCGGTCCCCTTTTTGATACTGTTCCTCCTGTACCTTGCTGTACCATGCCGTGCCTTCTTTTAGTCAGTCAACGCGTAACAAGTAAATTTGGCTAGATTTTGTTGCCGGACCTGAAGAATCAATGGAAGACATCATGCTGACGTAGGGCTGGACGACGTAGGGTGTACAACAGAGAAGCCGATGTTCTCTCCACTGACCTAACTATTTTATGAATGCCAAATTTCATGACAGGAGTGAGGCAGACAAATGAAGCACTAAAAATGATTATAGTTCGATGTCCTCAATGTTTTAAAGTGCTGTTTCGAAGAAGAACTTAGCACACACCGGAATTATAGAAGATATAGTTTGCTAAAAAAAATTGTAATTGTAACGACCTTAGTTAGGTCAAAAAAGACCGTAAGCAACACTAATCGATTTAGAGGTATCCTGAATTACAGCAAAACAAGTCTTTGAAACTTGATTTCTTAACTGAGGCCAAGCCACTTTGGCAAATCAGTTGCTGGAATCAAAGTACTGGAAGATTAAACATTAAACAGAGACATTCACATTCAAAAGATTAATTTCCAACGCGAAGAAAGGATTCAAACATTCCTTTCAAGAGCTGATTTGCATCTACTGACAAGCAACGTCTATGAACACAGGAAGGCAAGAGTGAAAGTTAGAACTTTCAGACTTGAAAAGTGGGTTGACAGTACACCCCCCTTTCCTAGCACCACGCATGAATATTTGATCGAGGGTCGAATATTTGACCCGTGCATTTGATCTTAGTAACTCAATTAAGTCTTATCAAAGAACGGTGAAATTTTGAGAAAAAGAGGGGTTGAATACGCTAGAGAAAGTAGAGCCAGCGAGTGGACGGAATTGTCAAAATGCTCCGTCTATACTGGTGGAACAGAGATACACCTACTCACACTGTGAGTGTGAGTACAGCCAGTACTCCCGCGAAACAAAAATTCTTCATCCCAATCTGATCCAGTCGTCTGTTCGAATGTTATGCAGGACGCAAGATTCCGGACTGCCCACGCCTCAACTCCCACAGGATGATGGGATCTGATAACCTTTACTGGTCCCTAATATCCTCGCCAAGTTTCGTCGCCCGTGTAATCTGTCCGTCTGGAATTACACTAGCTTACGATCACCGGACCGACGGACGGAAAAGCGAATCAGAAGGCAAGCAGTCGAAGTCAACGAGAGGCCATTCGAAGAAGCTCCAACTGACCAGCTGCTAACGACGCGAGCGGCACAGTTTTTTCTCTGTAAGGAGTGTACCACTCTGGAACAGCCTTTCCGAAAAAACTGTCAACGCTGCTACCTTGGATGGCTTCAAGAAAGGCGTGGACGAGGACTGGAGAAATGCTGAATGTTGGCTGCACTGGGATGTCAGTGAGCCGATGTGACAACGACTTCTACCAACTTTGGAATGTCGGCTACACTGGAGTGCCAGTGAGCCGATGTATCAACAACCATCTACCAACCAAGCCGCCAACCAGCGAGAGACTCTACAGGAGGATCACACCACCTTATCTCGCTGGAAGTGCGATTTAAGGTAATTTAAGGTAATAAAAAGAGGAACACGATGCACTGTTATTTCTTGCTTTGGCTTTAGAGAATTTAGAGGGCATGGCTGCGCACAACCTCTGTTCTAGTAGTTGTGTTCCTTCTTTTAGTCGATCGGTTGGGTTCAAGTTTACAATATGCCCACTCACGACGTGGAGCAGGCCCCCGTTCCTTGACACTTGTTAGGAACTATTTCTTGTTCCACCAGTTTCGTTCTTTTTTTTAGTCAATCGGTAAGTAGAGTAGAGTAGAATTTAATTTGAAAATGACTTTCACAGCAATCATGCCGAATTTGCATTTCTCAAAAGTTACGATGGCAGAGCAGGTCTGCGGGGAAGTGTGAAAGAACCTAGACCTTTCTCTCGCTATGGGCGTGCATGCTGTAATGATTAGACCAAACTGAGAGACCAAGAGAAGGAACAGAACTACTAGAACAGTAGTCATTCGCGGGCATGCTCTGAAAATGATGCAAAACCCAAGCAAGTGACTAAAACCTAGTTTTTAACCACTCCTTAAAGTATTGAACCTTGTAGTCGTTCAGGAGTCTCTAGATAACCGTTTTCTTTATCCTCAAGGCCTGCCAACCATTTGGCTCCGAGATAATAGTGACATGATCACTGAGTCCAAGAGCAGGTAAGCTGTATGGTGGTCGATCGTATTTTTAACAGCTAGTGAGGATAAGATCCAACGTTTTGTTACTTCTGGTGTTTATTTTTACAACTTGCGTTAATGATAACGAATTGGTTAGCCAACAAGGTTTTAAATCGTTGAAATCCCCTAAAATATTGATAGCGGCAAAGGGGTGATTGGATCTGATTGCATCGGTGCACTGCTGAAGATAAAGTATCCGATCTTTTCTATATGGTCCACGGGGAGGGTATAAGTACACTACCCCGAATATAACGGAGGAAATTTCTTTCGGAAGCTGCTTCGGTCTTGTCCACAGCCACAAGACTTCCAACTCTGGCCTTCGGGGGACTCCTGTCTCTCGAACGCGGTTTGGAATTGTAGAACGGCAAATGGCACCAACTCCGCCGCCGGCTAGCGGTGTGGCCGTCTGCGGTAATTCTCGGGAGCAGGTGGAAAAAAGCTCACATTAACGAAAGACTCCGTGGCAGACCTTGTGGTTCGTTCCAGCTCTGCCCGAAAGTTACTAAATAGTTACTTTTCAGTCACTTTCACCGTTCCAGCTTGTCACAAAATTACGGGGAGCACAAGGAAGACCGTCATTTCGAAGTAACTTTTTGTAAAGATAGTACCCGACCATCTTAGCTAACTTTCACTTTCCAAGAGCCGTCTTGAGAAGGGAACTCCGGGCAGCAATGAGAGACAACGCGCATTATCTCATCCCGTAGTAACTTCAACCGTTCCAGGTAGTAGTTAATTTGTGACGTCACACGTAGTTTCTCCGAAGTAACTACGAAGAAGAGCTGGAACGAACCCCAAGTTTCACATAAGCACGCTACATCGATGTGATTATTTTTAGGGTAAGTTCAAGTTCCTCATTGGACAGGGAGCGCACATTTGAAAGTAGAACTTTCGGGAATGTATGTTTAAAAGCACTTTGTCCTATACGCTTAACTCTTGCAGGGCTCGAAATCGGTTCTGTGTTTGAACAGCATACTGTGGTACGTATAGGGGCGTCAGAAGGGGTTTGGTATTCGTTGCAGGGATTCGAATCAAACCGCTCTGAGGAGCGTGTGCTGCCAATCCCGGAGGAGGAACCCAGGGCCGGCAAGAGGCAACATGAAAGGTTTGTTGACACTGACTGGGTATTTGTTGTCGGACGTTCGACGGAACCTGTTGCTGCAGTTTCAGACTCATTAGTGGTACGATTGTCTTTTTTAATGCCACTGCTCGCAATTTCGAGGGATTTGGTAATCGCGCCAATGACTGGCGAGTCGTCAAATTTCAGTTTTTTGTCAACTTTGCAGTGAGGTAGCTGCGCACTTTGTTCGGAACATGGAGGGAATCGCAACTACTGCTAAAGCAAAGACCACTTGCAAACTTTTTGCAGATCTGCTTGTGTGGCAATAGACACGCTTCGTCAGCAAATTTTCCAGCCAGGAAACTTTTACAGAGGTATGCATAGGTACAGTTTTCATTGTTCTTACAGTAACCTCGGGCAAAAAACTTGCAGAATCTAGGTGGAGGTAGGGGGGACGATTCACTAGTTTAATTTCCCTCGAGGTTTACGGTCACTGGAGAAATGCTAGGCAAATTGTTGTCGACACTATTTGCTCAAGCTACTAAGAATTAAAGCTACCAAGAGCTACTAAAACGAGGAATGACAAGGTTAATTATAATGTTGATAGTTGCCGACCCCTCACTGGACTTAATGCCTACCCATGTCAGGATACTAAAACGAGGAAGGGATGGTGAACTTAGAATTTGAAAAGTTGCCGACTTTTCAAAGAACACTAAACAGAGGAAGGGAACGGTTCAGCTTTCCAGTTTTTCACAGCCTTGAATTCTGGTGACATCCTTCCTCGGTTTGGTATGCCCTTCCTGGTTTTAGTATGCCTTCCTGCTTTTCTCGTGTTCCCTTTCCCTTCCTGCTTTTAGTCGATCCCATGTCAGGATACTAGAACGAGGAAGGGATGGTGAACTTAGAATTTGAAAAGTTGCCGACCCCTCAAAGAATACTAAACAGAGGAAGGGAACGGTTCAGCTTTCCAGTTTATCGCAGCCTTGAATTCTAGTGACATCCTTCCTCGTTTTGGTATGCCCTTCCTGGTTTTAGTATGCCTTCCTGCTTTTCTCGTGTTCCGTTCCCTTCCTGTTTTGAGTCGATCCCGACTGGGATGACACACTCAAAAAATCTTTTAACCTACAGCTTGAACGTTGTCGTCAGTCAGCTAGAAATGCAATGTTAATTACAATTTTGATAGTTGCCGACCCCTTTAATGCCTACCCATGTCAGGGTACTAAAACGAGGAAGGGAAGGTGAACTTAGAATTTGAAAAGTTGCCGACCGCTCAAAGAATACTAAATAAAAGAAGGGAACGGTTCAGCTTTCCAGTTTTTCGCAGCCTTGAATTCTGGTGACATCCTTCCTCGTTTTAGTATGCCCTTCCTGGTCTTAGTATGCCTTCCTGCGTTTCTCGTGTTCCCTTCCCTTCCTGATTTTAGTCGATCCTGACTGGGATGACACACTCAAAAAATCTTTTAACCTACAGCTTCAACGTTGTCGTCTTCTCTTTGAAATTTTCTCGAGCAAGAAATGCCATTTGTAAAACTACAGCCTAGTTGCTTCTTTGTTTTGTAGGGTCCGAGCTGGATCCGCTGAGATCGGCCACTTCACCCAAGTCATCTGGGCAAAAACTACAAAAGTTGGGTGTGGTTACACGAAGTACAAGGATCCCACAAAGCCAGAATACCCAATTACTCAGTTTTACGTCTGTAACTATGGAACCAGTGGGAACTTCCTGAGAAGCCCTGTCTACACAACTGGGACACCTTGCACTGCATGTCCCGCGGAGTGTTCGGTCGCCTTTCCCGTCTTATGCAGTAAGTTTCCTCTTACAGGGTTTGAACTCACTACTTTCTGCGTGCATTGCCAGAGCTCTTCCACTGAGCTGCGAGGGCCATTCATTCACTTCACTACTTTTATGAATTTCATGTCCAACCAGTGAGTTTTTGCTTCATGACGAACCTGGGCCTTTTAACAACAATAATTAAAAAAAAAAAAATGCAAAAAATGCCATTTGCCTCTACAAAAGTCCTCCCGTTAGTTTTGTCGTCGGTTCCTTTAAAATAAAAAAGAGTAAAAGTCAGAAGGACTGAAAGAGTGGACCCGCGGTACGGGTTTCCCTCTTAGTAGTCCATGATAGTACAAAAATAGGGGATATTGGCAGTTGGAACTAAAGACATAAATTAAGACAGCGGGTTTTTGGTCTGGTCTGAGGATGTACGCAAACGGTTCATATGCGTCCAAAATATCGCTGGCGAACATCGTAGCTAACTGCCCGGTTTCAGCCATCGTTTAGTAGAATTTCTTCTTAATTTTAACTTTCTGCGCTCCTTCACTTTTATTTCGTTCTGGCGTAACACATGTTCTGCGAAAGAAGGAACTAAAAAAGATAAGATCCTGCTACTTCAAATATGCGAAGCACCTGCTCCATCTTTCAAAATTATGCCACAACCACAGCCTAACGGAAAAGTTTCAAGTTCCAGGATGCAAGTATTACCCTTTCCGAAGTATCCTCTTCTTTGCTGAACATCATCGACCATTGGACCCAACCAGCGCATGACATTTTATCCTGTCTCCTGGCCGAAGATTAAATTTTGTGTTATATATGTTATGTTTTGTATTTGTTTTTATTTATTTATTTCGTATCTCTTTACACTCCTCTTTCCAAAATGGCGGGTAAAAAATAAAATTACATACTTACTTCTTATATGCCCTGTCTTGTAGCACCTTTTGTAGGTTCGTTATCCCCACCATGAACGGTTTGTCAACGGTTATGATACATTCGTGTTTTTTTTTTTGCCTAGCTTCGAAGTTCCATTATTTTAGGCGATCAAACAACGAGCAACAGCACCCCTAGTTTATCAACATGTCAAAGATCGAGTTCTCCAGGTTCGAACATCTACTTAGCCATGGTTTGGACGATGGCAGGGTTACTTTCGTTCTGCAAGGATTTCGAACCCCAGTGATTATTTTCCTTTTGCCTAAAATTACGAGAAACTCATTTTCTTTATTTCATCTTCCATTTCAATTAACTGTTTCCTTCAGCTGAACTCTTCCTTGAATCATCAGAGCTTGTAGTTGCGCTACCAAGGAAAATGAGACTGCAACGAAAAAGGATCTCATGTTTCAGACAGAATAGTATGTAGCACACCATTTGTTCTTTAAAAATGTTGCTATATTGGTCTCAATATGACTGCTTAAAATTTTAAAAATGTTCAAGGTTTCTGCTCCGAGATAATGTTTTAGCTTATTTTCACGCGATTGTCCAGTTGTCCAAGTAATCGACTTGGCAAGTCTTCACAATACCGTATGTTTATGTAGCCTACATGTTTTTGTCATTTCTGCTGTTATTAATATATAATAATGTAACAATAGAGTTATTTTAGAAAGTTATTGTGCGTGAAAGGGTTCATGCCCTTGGCACAGATATAAATCTAGTATTACTCAGACCTACCGAAAACATAAAACTAGTTCAGTCGAAACTATTCCGATAGTCAAAATTGAGGTTTCAAAACAAACTTGGCATTCGTTTTCAGTTGATCTCCCGATCCTTGCCATTCATAGGCCATAATTTATGCTTGCCTGGGATAGAACGAGACAAAGCCGATGCAGACCTGGAGAATACGGAGCTACATGCTAGGAATGGAACTCGGAAAACAATAGGCTTATTTCCAAGGAGAGAGAAAATCATATCAGTGCAAATCCGTTCCTGCCATTTCAGAACGACGTAATTGTACTACTAATTAATTACCATTTCCTACAACAGCAAGTGGGGGTGGACCACACGGATCCCACCGCTGCAGTGAAGAAACGCTTTTTGGGACCCCGAAACGTATTGTTTGGATACAGAGGACTTCGTAAGGCTTATCCGTCCCTCTATTATTATGTTCAGCTGTTAGCGTGATAATTCTTTAGGGGGCTAAAAAGTTTCGTTCAAACTTGGTTTGAGGATCCTTTAGGTCGAAGTACAGGTCTCCAGTTCCAATGACTTGAACCGTCAGTTAGCTTCTATTGTTCAGACTATTCCTCCTCTACCCAGTAACTTTCCCATTCCCATTCCCGACAAAGAAGATTTTCCCACCATTTCCCCTTCAGAGGTATTTGAGAAGATCCGTAAATTAAAAAAAATTAGTATTTGCCCCAGTGATATTCCGATTGATCTCGTCAAAGCCTTTCCAGATTCCATAACGAAAACTGGCCAGTACCCATCTCAGTGAAAACTTGGTTACATAACGCCGATTAAAAAGAAAGGGGGAAAGGATGATTTCACCGGAGTGCGCCCTATTACACTGACGTCTGATTCTCTAAGATGTACGAGAGCTTTCTCGATAATTGGCTTAAAAGTAAACTCACTGATTTAATAGACACTGATTTAATAGGTTTATGCTTACTGTTCCCACCAAGTTCCATCCCGATCCATGGGCTCTAAATGTTTCACGAGCTTTCCGGTACCCCCCTGCAGCTCCCCCTGCCAGTTCTCGGATCCGGCCCAGAGTTGAAATTGATCATCTGAGGCGCTTGCTCTTGACAATTGTCAAGTCTCATACACGTCCGATCACCCGTTCCAAAGCTTTACATGTCATTATATTCCAGATTTCCCATCCCTCGCTCCCCCGCAGATCATCGGATCGGGGCAGGGATTGTTTTCAAGTAAATCTGGTAGAGTACCTAATGCGCCTACGAAGTTTCATGCTCCTAGCACATCTGGAAGTACCGTAACTATAAACCCTGTGGAAACCCCTCCAACTCCCCCTCCCACTATGACACGATCGGGTTCTGTTTTGTCAACAATGTATCTAGGATATATGCTTGTTCGTCCCTCCAAGTTTCATCCCGATCCCTGGGCTCTAAGCGTTTTACGAGATAACCGGTGCCACCCCCATCCAGCTCTAGTTTCCGGACCCAGTCCGGATTTGAAACTGAACATTCGACACACTTGCATATCCGATTACTCGGGTCGTTTCGAAGTTAAGCATGTTACTAGTTCCAAGATTTCCCATCCGTCCTGTCCCCCACAGTGGCCGGATCGGAGATATGATTATTTCGATGTTCATCTGGTGGGGTCTTTATATGCCTGCCAATTTTCGTCGTCCTAGCTTATTTCGAAGCGTTTAACGAGATTTCAGGTCCCCAGTTATCGGATCCGACCCTGATTTGAAACTGAACATCTGAGACATTCGTTCTTGGAGCTTGTCAAGTTTCATTCATGTCCGATTACCCGTTCCAAAGTTATTCATGTTAATAGTTTCCGAATTCCCCATCCCTCCACTCCCCCACGATAGCCGGATGGAGGAAGTGATTATTTCCAAGTTAATCTGGTCGGGTCCCTGATATGCCTGCCAATTTTCATCGTCCTAGCTTATGTGGAAGCGTTTCACTAGATTTCCGGTTCTCACTCCAGCCCCCTCGCAGTTATCGGATCCGGTCCAAATTTGAAACTGAACATCTGAGACACTTGTTGTTGACACTTCTCAAGTTTCATGCATGTACGATTACCAGTTCCAAAGTTAGGCATGTTACTAGTTTCCGTATTCCTCATCCCTCCACTCCCCCCACGATGGCCAGACCGAGGAATTGATTATTTCCAAGTTAATCTGGTCGGGTCCCTGATACGCCTGCCTAGTTTCATCGTCCTAGTTCATTTGGAAGCGTTTCACTTGTTTTCGGTGCCCTGCCTCCTGCCCCCCCCCCCCCCCATTTATCGGAGCCGGCCCTGATTTGAAACTGAATAATTATATCTGAGAGATTTCTTCTTAACACTTGTCAAGTTTCGTGCATGTCCGATTACCAGTTCCAAGTTATACATGTTACTATACGCCTGTCAATTTTCATTTACCTAGCTTATGTGGAAGCGTTTCACGAGATTTCCGGCGCCCCCTCCAGCTCCCCCCCCCAGTAATCGGATTCGGTCCAGATTTGAAATAGAACATCTGAGACACTTGTTGTTGAAAATTTCCCTGTCCGATTACCTGTTCCAAAGTTATGCATGTTATTAGTTTCCGGATTCCCCATCCCTCCGATCCTTCCACGATAGCCGGATCGGGGAAATGATTATTTCTAAGTTAATCTGGTCGGGTCCCTGATGAGCGTGCCAAGTTTCATCGTCCTAGCTTTTGTGGGGGTGCCCGAACTAGCAAAACTGGGAAAAACCATCAAATAATTTCGATTATAACAGTCGGTCTTATTTTGATCCGGAAACTGTCTACTCCTGCATTGCACATTGTTAACAAGCATCCATGGCGCAGTTGGTTAGAGTGTGAGACTTTGAACTAAGGCGGCGCGGGATCGATCCCACTTCTGAACAATTGTCCTTTTGCTCTTTTTCGCTGTCATTCTTACTAGTTTTCCAGAATCCCGGGTCCGGGGGAAGTCGGATCGGGAAAGTGATTATTTGTAAGTTGATCTGGTCGGGTCCCCGATAAGCCTGCCAAGTTTCATCGTCCTAGCTTATGAAACCTAGCAAACTAGCAAAACCCGGACAGACCGACAGAACAACAGAACGACAGACCGACAGACATTACGATCGCTATATAGCACTTGAGTAGGCTCAAGTGCCATAACAAATTTTCAATGCAGTCCTGACAAAATCCTAACCGTCAAGAAGGAAACCTTGAATGACCTACAACTTTTTTTCGACTGGACAGAAGTTTCCTCGTAAGATTTTCAGGCCAAGTTCGAGGTTAAATAAGCTCAAGGTTGGGTCCTCCTGTACGATAGTAGGAGTGCCTGCCGATTCAGTCAGATATGGTCGAACGAGCCACCTTCCTGCTTTTTACGTATCCTGTCGAACAACTTGGTCTAGTTTCCTTCGGACGTACTATTTTATAGCCACAGAATTTCACCTGCCGCTTTGAGAAATGTGTTTGAGACGACACTACTGGAACCGTCTGCACGAAGAGCAAGTGCGACTTTCCCTGGATCCAAACATAGGTTGTTTAATAAATTTTCATTCTAAGTGATTTTGTCTTTCCGACTCTACCTAATAAATGACTGTCATAAAAGCATGGTGTGACCATATGATTACCATTCCAAATTTGGAAATGAAATGAAATGTATTTTTTTTTACCACGAATTTTTCACAAAGGTGCTTATCTGATCAACTGGTGATATTTTCAGAATTTTACCGTAACTCTATCTTGGGTCAGGTCTGAAAGGGTTAAGAGAGCTACTATAGAAATTCATTTCTAAGCAAAATGTCTTAGGCCAAAGTGATCATGGGCTCATGGGACTATGAAAATAAAATGTTCAAAGTGCTCAGTGCTCGAATCCGGTCTCGTTCTAGCACTGATGTATCTAGGGCTTGTGCTTGTTCTTTCCAACCAAGTTTCATCTCGATCGTTTCATTCTAAGCGTGTTATATGATTTCTGGTTCTCCCTTCCATCACCCTCCCCCACTTTCACCGGATCTAGTCCTGACCCGAGGTCTTACCACATATCAAGTCTCGTAAAGATCCAATCACCCGTTCAAAAGTTATACAGACATCAAGAAACAGGATCCTCGCTTCCTCCACAATGGCCAGATGGGGAAACTGACTATTTCTAAGTCAAACTGGTTAGGTCCCTGATATGTCTGCACGTTTCATCGTCCCAGCCCACTTGGAAGTAATTTCACTCAGTATCACCGGAATTCCAGACACCCCCCCCCCTCCAACTCCCCCACAATGCCCAAATCCGATCCAGTTCATTAATGGTGTACCTATGGCTTATGCTTGTTCTCCCACCAAGCTTCAACCTTATCGCTCCACTCACAGTTTCATCGTCCTGGCTTATGTGGAAGTGCCCAAACTAGCAAAACCCAAACGGACAGACTGATGGACTAATGGACAATCGTTACATGGCACTTGGCCGAAACGCAAGTGCCATAAAAACAGTAGCTCTTATATCTGTATTGACTAGTGTTCACCCTTCTTTACATGGAACGGTATCGAATCCTTCTTAATTACTCCCCTGCGACGTTTTCTTCTACCGAGTTCAGTGGTAAGAGCTGCGCTGGATCAGAGGTCGATTTTTTAAGTAGGCTAAATTGACAGATTATTTGGGTTTTATGATGAGGCGAACTGTCGGAAAAATTGGGGGTTGTGACGGATTTTTTTGGGTGAAATGACGGGTGGGCAAATCGATGGTTGGGTGAATCGACGGGTTTGAGGACTGGGTGAATCAACGGATAGGGGAATCAGCGGGTGGGCTAATCGACGTGTGGGTGAATCAGCGGATGGGCGAATCAGTGGCTGGGCGAATCAGCGGATTGGTGAATCGACGGATATTCTGGGTCTTGTGACGGTTAGGCGAATTGTCGGAAAAAAGTAGGGGATGTGACTATTGTTTGGGCATAATGACGGGTGGGCGAATCGACGGGTGGGAGAATCGACGGGTGGGCGAATGGACGGGTCCCGATCAATATTATGTTTGTGTTTCACTTTCAAGGTTTTTATGTCTGGATTCGAAGATGAAAGGTCGTTCTACTTAGCTGGTTACCTACGCTACCTAACAACAGGCCCACATGATAACCCCAACACAAGTTGCGTTCGTTGCACTCCGGTCTGGTTCTGGTGTTTAGTCACCAGTGTCCGGTTCTTTGCTTATAATGCGTTTTTTCGTTCACCAGTGAGTTGATGAAAACTTGCTAACTCCTCGCTACAGCGGGGCTCACGAGCAGGTTCTGGTTAGTCCGCACCGGTGGGCACTAACCAGACACTGGTTAGTCCGAAAACGGGTTTTAAGATCGGGGAGTAGTCACCGGTGAGTGCAAAAACGCGTTATTGGAAGCACCGGTGAGTAGTCACCGGGCAACGAACGCAGCTACAGACGGAATCTGGTGAAAAATGGAAATTTGGTGAAATTGCCACAAAAGGAAAATGGAATTAATCTAGCGCCATTAGGATGGATAAACATTACACAGGAAGTCGGAGAATAGGAATGGATGGTAGGATTCGGGACGTAGTGTTAATCAGTAATATACGGGATCATTTAAAGGATCAGCTCTGGGTAACAACAGAGGGGTCATGACAACACAAACTTATTATTTTTGAAGTCCCGACAGAGATTTGAGTAACCCCTGAGAAATTGATTTTATTTCCCATAATCATTCCTTGGTAATAAAATACACAGAAAAGGATATAATTTAGATAGATTGTTTACTTTGCGTAATAAAAATAATGAAATTCTTAACGGAAAGAAACACATTTCTGAAGTCATGTTGACAAGGGAAAGCAGGATCGTTAGGACAGATAATCCGAATTGTCAGTCGCAAAGTCAAATTCCTGCCCTGATGTTTGGAACCCAGAACCATCGGAACAGTATATTTTCCCAGAAAGAAGTTTACCTGCTTACATGTGAAGAGTACTTCAGGATCAGGAAATCCAGTCATGGCACGAGGAAAACTATCAGACAGAATCGTTTTTTTTTTACGCCAAGGCAAAAGAATGTTGGGGTGCAGAGATTTACCTCAAGTGTGGTCTGACTCACGAGAAACTTGTGTTATTTAAAGTTTAACCAAAAAGGGTTGGGATAGGACAATCTAGTTAACCATCACTTATTCACTTAAATTGGCTTAAAGACCCGCTGAAAATGCTTTACTTCGTTGTTCCGCTATTCACGAATAATCGATATTAAAATAGTGGAATTTTTTTGTGATTAAGCGCTTGTATTTTGTATTTTTGTTGTATGCTGTACGAGAAAGATTTATGATTTCTTTTTTATTCAGGCACTAATTAATCTTCACCAATCCTACCGCTGCCCACTGAAAAGCCGTGTTTGTGTTGAGATTAAAATTTCCCGCGTCATAGTAGAATTTACGCTGTGGGGACGTCCGCAGAAATTCTGAATGTCATAACTAGAGCAGATAGTGGAAAATAAGAAAATCCCTTTGCAGAATCCAAATAATTCAGTGTATTCAATCAAATGACACAAGAATAAGTCGGCTTTTCAGTTAAACTTTAAGGGTATGAGAGGGGATGGTTTACCTCTTGGTAAAAGAAGAAAATATTTGGGTAAAGTTAGGGTTAAAACTGGTCGTTACTCTTGCCCTATGTGTGGATGCGAGAAAGAAAGTATGAGTCATTTTGTGGGAGAGTGTGAGGAATTGAATGGGTTGAGATTAGAGTTGTTTGGACTGAGAGCGTGTGGGAGTGAGTGGATAGAAAGAGAAAAGAGAATGAAAGAGAAAAGTTTCCAGGGTATTCGCTGTTCGGAAAGTTCCTCCGTATAGGGTTAGCACACAGGGAAAATTGTATATCCCTGTAGTAGTAAATATTGGCATAGTGTTCATGTTTCTTATATATATTTTTCTTTTGTTGTATTGGTGCGATGGCCCTTGTTGGCTTTCATGCATTAAACATCTACCTATCTATCTATCTATCTATCTATCTATCTTTGCAAACATTTATTTTTCGAGAATGAGATCCGGCAAAATAAAAAAAAAATCTTGAACTAGATACGAAAAAAGATGTGTACACAAAGGTGTTTGTTTCCGCGGCGACTAGAATGCAAGTTCTATACTGTCAGAAGTTTCATAACAGATCGCGCATAACACTTTCAAGAATAACACCTTTTCACTTAGAAATAAAGTGTTATGACCAATTAAGTTTACACTATTTCGTGCCTAGATCTCCAACAACACCTTCAATTGGTAAAAGTACTACACTGTCAGAAGTTACATAACGACAACAGAAGGATGCCCGGTTTCAACAGATAACACTTTTGGATGTTATCTGTTATGTTTCTTTCGTTCCCGTTAGTATTTTTACCAATTGAAGGTGTTATTACTTGTTGGAGATCTAGGCACGAAATAGTGTAAACTTAATTGGTCATAACACTTTATTCATAAGTGAAAAGGTGTTATTCTTGAAAGTGTTCTGCGCTATCTGTTATGAAACTTCTGACAGTGTACTATTCACCTAAGATTCGTCGAAATAAGTCAGAAGAAAGTCTTCTTGTGGAAAAGAAAGTCTTGAAATTGATGTGATCAAAAAAGAGAAAAAAATATTTTAGTTCTGGACATTAAAATAGAAAGGTAAAAAAAAAAATGTATGGAGTAGGCTCCAGAAGGATAACTTACTGAATACTTTAATGTTAATATCCTCAGCTTCAGGTAAGTAAGGATTCATACGATGAATGTGTGTTTGGGGGTACTTCACCCTGAAGTTCCTTGACCCCGAATCACCGCAATTCCGGAAACCACCCTCCAACTCCAAGATTTCCGGTACCCCCCCCCCCACATTCATCGGATCCACTCCGGACTTGAAATGAGACATCTGACACACGAGGACTTTCCAAATAGCAGGTGAATCTGATCGGATCTGCTATGCCTGCCAAGTTTCATCTTCCTAACCCCTGGATCCGGATCCGGAACCACCCTCCAACTTCCCCACAGCAACAAAATCCGGTCCAGTTTTGCCAATGATGTACCTAGAGCTTGTGCTTGTTCTTTCTACCAAGTTTCATCCCGATCTCTCCACTACGAAGCGTGTCAAAAGATTTTCGGTTCCCCTCTCTACCCCCCCACATTCATCGAATCCGGTCCAGACATGAATAGGAGCATCTGAAACACTAGGTTTCTCCGATTATCAAGTTTCCTTAACCCGATGAAAAATATCCGAGAATTTAGTCGTATGGAGTAGTACGAAAAAGTAGCATGCAGTAGTAACTGTTGCTACTACATGCTGCTACTAGCAAACTGGATGCTGTCGGATACTACTACGTAAGATTAACCCAGTCGGAGGCATGTTCATCAAAGTATTCCATACTACTACATATCACTAATCAAACTACTCCATACTACTACATACCATTCCATGCAACTTTTTCGTACAACTACCATACTACTACACAGTCAAAGAATTTTTCATCGGGAACATCCGATTACCCGTTCGAAAGTTATGCATGCCCTTAAATTCCGGATTCCGCACCCCCTTCCCCCACGATGGTCGGATCGGGCAAGTGACTATTTCCAAATATGGTTCGGGTCCCTAATACGCCTGCCAAGTTTCATCGTCCTAGCTCATCTGGAAGTACCCTAACTCGCAAACGTGGGACCGACCGACCGACAGACAGACGGACGGAATTGCGATCGGTATATAGCACTTGGCCGAATTGTCGCAATCGTGTGACCGACCGACAGAGAGACTGATGAAATTGCGATCGGTATGTACAAAATTATGTGATTTGTAGTTTATTTTAGATGTGTGAAATGCCGTAAGGCTAAATCACGTAATAAGTTCATTCATGGCACTTGGCCGAAGGGTAAGTGCCATAAAAATAGGTAGGAGAAGTATTCTTTCAGCCCAATCTGCCTCCATTTCATTTCTAATAATGCAAATTCCTAATGAAATTCTTAGATTGTAACATGAAAGTTGCTCGTTCTTCAAACCAAAAATACCTGCACACTAAGTTTCGATTATTTCCAAAAAACTTTTCTTTTCGTCTTCCTGTTTCTTTTCTTCTCCAAATGGAAGCTCGGTAGTTTCCTTGGAAAATTATAATTTGACATTTTGTGAAGGCAGCTTGTCTGTAAATTAAAGCAAAGGATGTCGATGGGACATTATCCTTTATTGAGTTAAGGAAAAAGAGTTTGCTGCCTGGTAATAACGTGATTTATGGGAAGCTTGTTTCTGCTGATCCTTAATTTTGTTGAAAATTTTAGGAATGTTGGGCAGCCATTGTCTGGCAACGGAGTCAACATAGGGTGAAATGTCATGAGTTCTCAGGGGATTTTCTGCTGTAAATAAGAAAAAGATATAGGCTATAGTAAGGCAAGAGTTGCTATACCTGCAGGCAACCAAGCACGTCGTTTCAAGTTTAATGATTTTATTATATAAACAGACCACTCTACTGTAGACTTCAGAAACAAACACCGATAACACATTATTATTACGTCTCCATGAGCACTGCAATGGCTCCACCTCCGGTTCATTTGAGATAGACCCGGTAGAGGGTAGCGGTGCAAAGATCGTACCAGTCGGCAGTTGACCTTATACTACGCTGAGGTGCAGAGGTTCGGTTTTCACAATTAAGGGAGAAAGTTTGTTTTTCTAGATTGGAAGAAAATCTACAGAAAAACGGCTTCATTTCTTGTGTCTCTTGGATTTCACTGAAAACTTCCTAAATCTCTAAATGTGAAATGTCGTTGTAAAATATCTGATGACGAAGAACAGAGAATCGAGCTCAGGCGGTAGCTGACTGGGTTTCTGCCAGGATTTTTGCCCCCTAGTTCCCTCTATAAAAGTTGAAACTTGTTCATGTTTATGATGAAAGTGTAGGCTAGACAATACGACAGGGACACACACTAGCATATATTAGGGAAGAGACGGGCGTTTTCTCCAGTAACGCTTTTGTTTTAAAATTGAAGGAAAATCAACAGGAAGGCGGAACCATTCCTTGAGGTCTCGCAAATTTCATCAAAAATATTTAAAGATACTTTAGTCACTACATGAATTGACCTCGTCAAACACTTGAGGACGAAGAATAAGATTAGAGGACACAAATATTGGGGCCGTGCTGTCGTGAACTGGATTCTTGTCAGGATTGTTGCCACCTTCATCGGTTTCGTGTGTAAAAGTTCAGATTTGGACATGTTTATCTCTTATACATATGATATAATTTCCAAATAAAGCCCATAGGGCATGGCTGAACAATAATATCGACAGCGAGACAACCCAACAACCACTGTATTTAAAATCAACCAAATAAAAAATAATTCCTCGCTGTTCCATAGCTATCTTCAGGACCCCCCCCCCCCACCCAATCCCTTTATTACTCCCTAAAACATTTCTTCCCGTTGTTTGAGCCACCCAATCTCCACCCTATTCAAGATGTTATTCAACCCTATTCAACCCAACAACCAACGTATTTAAAATCAACCAAATAAAAAAATAATACCTCGCTGTTCCATAGTTATCTTCAGGACCCCCCCCCCCCCCCCGATCCCTTTATTACTCCTAAAATATTTATTCCCGTTGTTTGAGCCACCCAATCCACCCTATTCAAGATGTCCCTCCTTAAATCACACAGTTACTTACACTCACACATCAAGCAGAAAAGATTTTCTTCTCTACACATCGAGCAATAGTAAGGACCATCCAACTTTCTACATTCCTCCAATACTTTCTTCTCTGACCCCATGGCCCCCACCCCCTCACAAGCCACCCTCTGATGTTCCTCCCTACCAAAATTTGATTTTTTTTTTTTTTTTTAACTTCCTCCCGCCGTGTCTCTTTGGCCTTTATGTGAAGTTATAATAATTAGAATAATTCGTTTAATTCCATGTTACCTTCTACAAAAATAGTGGTGTATCGTCGCACATGGTCAACATAGTCATAAATAATCACACATAATAAATATGTAACAATTTTTGAAATACAATCCGATAACAGACATAATTACAAAGCATGTCAGTTTAAATTCAGAGTTCAGTTGCCGAGAGTCTGATACCAAATCTTACTCTACCACTCTTGTATTCCCTGGTCTGTTAAACTATGTATCAGCCATATCACTGTTACCCCCGAGCCATGCCAAAACTTCTTCTTCTCTATCAGACATTAATTTTGTCAAACCATCATCGTCAACAAGACCAGAGGTTTCGGTGGGATCCCAAAGAGGGATATTTATCAGATTTCCTCATCCAGACCTTCGGGTCTTGTAGATTTTCCGTCTCAAACGCATAGGCTACCGGTAATCAGGTTATTTATCCTTAATCAATGTCAGCTGACCCCACTGTTGACACTCTAAAAAAGAACAAATAATCAAATAATTATTTGCTCTTGCTCTAAACCGCTTGATCAAGCAATTATAAGAATTATCACAATTCCGGGTTTTGACGGATTCCGGCCGAATATCGGTCCGACAGGAAAAGCAAGTACAGTACAATCCTGTTCCAGTGTGTTTTGTAATCCCTGATCTGCACTTCTACAAGGCTCTAATCAAATCAGAAAAAAACTTCTACCTAAGAAAAATATCTGGTTTTGGCCGGATTCCGGGCGAACTAATTATCCGACGGGAGAAAAATCTTCAGATATGGGTTCAGCATCTATTCTTATTCCTGGATCGTATCTCAGATCAACTCCAGAAAAAGAAAATTCTACTAATGGGAAATTTCCGGTTTTGGCCGTATTCCGGGAGAAATGCTTGTCTGGAAAGGAAATAAAGCTCAAAACGAATTCAGCAAATTTTCCGGTTTTAGCCGTATTCTGGGCGAACTACTTGTCCTGGGGGAAAATACGTTTCAGATATGGGATCAGCACATCTCCTTCCTTACCCATAATCGACTATCTCATTCGCATTTGAAACTAGTTTGTTTCGCCCCCTAATTTTGAGCCCCCTTCCCACCCATAAGTATAGGACTAAGGGGCTCATCTACGAACTTGAACTGTAGCATACTTTGACCCAGTCAATCCTCATACCAAGTTAAAAAAAATTTTTTAACTCCCTTCTAGATTTATCATGCTGACAGACAGACGGACAGACAGAAGGACGGACGGATAGTCATCATAGGTATCCCTTCACTTACTTTTCGGGATCAAAAAAAAAAACAGTATCAAGCTGAGCCTTGGGTACCATACCATCAGCGTCGTAGGCCTAACGAACTATCTCAGAGAAACTTACCTTACCGAGAGCTTCAGCTCCTGTACTTCGGTCTCCGACACCCGCAACTCAGAATAAATCTGGGTACTACCAGGGACAGGGGCGTCACTATGGGGGGGGGGGAGGGGGGGGACTCCCCCTCCAAAGGTCTGGAGAAAGTACTTTCGTCGGGCGAAGCCCGGCGAAAGTACACTTATTTGTCGGCGCGGAGCGCCGGCAAACCCCGAAGAAATAAAATTTTGCATGCTTTTGTCGGGCGTTGGTCGACTCGTCGGCACATCGGGTTCTTTTCATACGCAAGAAATCAAATTTTGCACACATTTGTCGTGCAGAACACAGGAGAAATCGAATTTTGTATCCTTTTGTCGGGCCCTCGATATGCTCTTCGGCACATCGGGTTCTTTTTATACATAAGAAATACAGAAGAAATTCAATTTTGTATGCTTTCGTCGGGCGTCGGTAGACTCGTTGGCACATTGCCACTGGGTCCTTTTATACGCGAGAAATCGAATTCGACAAACATTTGTCGGGCAAAAAACAGAAGAAATTTATTTCTGTATGCTTTTGTCGGGCGTCGGTCGGCTCGTCGGCACATCGGATTCTGTTTATCTGTGATAAATCAGTTTTAGCAAACATTCGTCGGGCGCACCCGGGAAGACCCGTATCGTCGGCACATCGGGATCTTTTTATACGTAAGAAATCAAATTATGTAAATATTTATCAGGCGCATCCCGAAAGTTTAAGTTTTGTCGGCACATCCGCTGCTATTTACACGTAACAAATAAAGCTCTTTACAGTCTTGTCGGGCAAAACAAAGAAGAATTCGAGTTCTGAATGCATTAGCTGGGCGTCGGTATTCTTGTCGGCCCATCGGGATATTTTTATTCGCAAGAAATCGAATTGTTCAAACATTTGTCGGGCGCACCCGAAAAGTTTAATTCCCTTTGGAAGATCAGAATCTCATTACACATAATAAATCAAATCCGTAGACTTTTGTCCAATTCCGAAAGTTTATGTATCGTCGGCAAATCGAGATTTTCTACACACAAGAATCAACTTTGTGCCTACTTTCTTATGGATAGCCACTCCTTTTTTGGCGGTAAAATCTGTGAATTCACATAGATTTCACACTTTTATTTGGGATCGCTCATCAGCGTTTCCACAAAATTTCGCCTGCGGCGCGTTTCGTAGTATTTTCTATTTGGACAAATGGCGTTTCATTTGGTTGGAGTTTTAGGATTGAAATTCTTGGGGGTTGGGAACACATTAAAAGCTAGAAACTGTAAAGTATAGGTATAGAATGACCTTAAATTTTCCGGAAAAAACAGACTAACAAAATTTAGCCTGCGGCGCTTGATTTAACTTGTTCTGGTTCCAGTCGTTGGATAGCTTCGCTTTTTAGCGAAAGGTGAAAAGAAAAGCCGAATATGTAAATTTCAATAGAGGATTTTACATTAAAGGAATAATCTCAACTAATGCATTACAGTTAGTTTTACACAAAACTTCGCCTGCGGCGCATTTCGTAGTATTCTATATTTGGAAGAACGGTGTTTCATTGAGTTGGCGATTTAGGACTGAAATTCTTAGGGTTTGAAACACCTTAAAAGCTGGAACTTGTAAGTTAAATTTTCCCAGAAAAAGAGGCAGATTAAAAAATTTCGCATGCGGCGAATAATTTGACTTGTTCTGGGTTTAGCCGTTGGAAGCTTTTTAGCGAAAGCTGCAATGAAAACCCGAATATGTGTATTCAAATTTCGAATTTACATTAAAGGACTAATCTACGCCGTTGCCGCGAAGCGGCAACGGCATTTTTCGTCGGCACATTTTTGAGTCCGTCGGCACAAACTGGACGTCCCCCCCCCAAAGGTAAAAGGCTAGTGACGCCCCTGACCAGGGACCCATAAATTTCCTTTACAGGGGGCTTGTCATTTCCTATGCTTCCATATTGCTGTGTTGACCGATCCAAATCTAGTTTCCAAAAATCCCCACTTGAGTCGAATCGGCATTGTTGTTTGCCTCATTGGACGTGCGCGCCAAAGAGACTCCTCCCAAGGCGCCAGCATCAAATCCCAAATTGTGTCTATCTGGCCTTTGACGTGATTGGACCGTGGGTGTTTCTCGAACTATCTTCCGACCGGTCAAGAGCGCATCAGAAATCCCTTATTGACAAGCCCCCTGTAAAGGAAATTTATCGGTCCCTGGTACTACACAGTCCATTCACTTCTTATCTTGGAAAGAGCACACTGCAATTAAGTTGAATGCTTTGCGAAAGGGGAAATTCCTTAGGTGAAGATGGTCCACATGAAGTGGTGTAAGATTCGCTAGGGTAAACTTTAAAATTATTTCTCCTTGGCGAGTGCACGGAGTTCTGGAACTTTCCAAGAAGTTTCTGGTTCGTACTTATAAGCTAATGAGGTAATAAAGGGAAAAGGTTAGTGTCGGTTTAGTTTAGAATGAAATACCGTATGGCTTCCGGACCTTTATGTGCGAATACCGCTGAAAATAGAAGTACTCTTTCTGCCCAAGCTGACTGCGAATAATTGTGGCTCTTCTTGGCAAGTAGTTTTCGGCTGTAGCTTCAAGAAATGAGCTTCAAGATGACCCTTGGCAAGAAGGGCCGGAATATCGCCGTGATTCAACAAATCAATTATCATTTTTCTTACCAAAGTGCCATCTGCGGTTGCCAAGAGACAGCAATGTTTTGTTTGAAGTTCTAATCAAATCTGGACTTCGGCCCATGTGTCGTCCAAACCAGCCTTCTGTTGTGGTAGCCTACATGATTAAGACCAGACAGGATTTCAGACACCAAACATTCCATCAGAAATTACAACTAGTTCTGACCAAGAGAAAAATTAAAATGAAAGAAGCTGCTAAAAAATGTATAGGCTAACGATGACGTATTCACAAGATGACCCACAGAATGTAACGGATTCGAGTAACGGGAGATGAGGAAAAGGGTTAGAAACCCTTCCATTACAGGTCAGTCCTGGCTTCAACCTGAGCGACCTTGACTACGCAGACGACATTGGCCTCCTGTCTGGAACTGCCACAGAAGCCCAAGACATGCTCTCCGAAGTTGCATCCACAGCTCAACCAATGGGCCTCAAAATCAGCATTCCGAAGACAAAGATCCTCAGGTCCGACTCGCCCAACCAGGTTCAGTCTATCTACCTTCAACAGGAAGTAATCGAGGTGGTTGACGAGTTCAAGTATCTCGGATCTCTGATTGACGCCAACGGGAGCAGCTCGACAGAAATTCAGACACGAATCGCTTCTGCAGCAAGAGTCTTCGCGCAGCTTAACATCTGCCTATGGCGGAAATGCGAAATCCGTCTGCGTACCAAAATCCGGATCTACCAAGCTCTTGTCAGATCAGTTCTCTTATATGGCTGCGAATCCTGGACACTTAAAGCTTCTGAAGTACACGACCTCAACGTCTTCGACCACTCTTGCCTCCGGAGGATCCTTGGTGTCAGACTGTCCGACCGTATGAGCAACGCGGATCTCCGCCGATCATGCTCCCAACGCCTTGACATCGGGTCGATCATCAAGAGACGCCGGTTACGCTGGTATGGGCACGTCCAACGCCGCCCACCCGAAGCGCTTACCAAGAAGGCCCTCCACTGCCAGCCTCTTCCCGGGTGGAAGAAACGCCAAGGAGGACAGCGCAAAACGTGGCTCGCCTGCGTCAAGGCCGATCTAGAACCCATAGGAGGATTCCGCCGTTTTGGTAGGAGATGGGACGCAAACTGGCTTGATCTTACTAAGGAATGGACCCAAGACTGCCAAGGATGGTACTCTACTGTGGAACAACTCTTGGATGCCAGGGAAGGCTCGCAGCCTGTGTCCTGATACAAGTACAAAGTAAGTAAGTAACCCTTCCATTAACAGCTGGAAAGAGATTCAGGTTTGTGTAGTTGCGTCGTCTTATGTGATAGTTTGTTGGAAGAGAAAGATTGCTTGGATAACCAAACAGCGAGAATATTTTGTTTCAAAGCATTTGAAGCCAAAGATCTGTTTTTAAATGTTATATATTTGTTGGTAGGTAAAAGAACCGTAACTGTATCAGTTTCTCAAAGTGTGGATCTTTTTAACTCACGGGTTACTTTTGCCTTGGTTCAGGTTCCAAAATTTCATCTGTGTAACTGCGTGCTTCACCGCGGTTGACCGCACAAACTGGACAAGGCCCGAAGGGCCCGACACAAGGCCCGAACCATCTTCTCTCGCACTAAACACGAGCTGGCTAAATGAGTAAGGCATTGACCCCTCGGAAACGCCAATGCTGTCACTACACTACACTCGATGGAACAGCTGACGAAACCCAACTCCAGTCATCTCTACGCGAGCCTGAAACGGGTCTAGACGTACTTATACCCTTATTCGTAGACTGTTGGAACATGCCGGGAGGCGGTGGAGTATGTCGAAGAACGAAAGAATCAAAAGATGCGGAGTAAGCTTGTGCGACTGCAGTGGTGTCATCGCATTGTGGAGTGAGGGAAATTTTGACCTACTTCAGGACCCGATAATACTGCCCCGCAGTGTGTCACTCGGTCTGCCTCATTTTTTTCTTTCCTGCTGCTACTGAAACACTCTTGGAAGCAGTCTGTCTTAGGGCACATGTAGAATATGTCCAAAATATGTTAATCTTCTTTTCTTCATAATTTCGGTCACTTAGGCCGGTTTCTTTTTCTTCCAAAACTCCTCATTAGTAACTTTCAGTTGCCAGCTGAGTCTCAAACCCTTTGAAGACAGATATTTTCGAATCCAACGATGCGTTTCTCAAGTGGTTGGTTGAGTTTCCAATATTCACTGGAGTGTACAAATATGAGTAGCACGTTGCTATTGAGTAGTCTTAATTCGAGGCGAGTGAGCAATAATTACTTCTTCAACTTCTCCATATGGTCCTCAGTTTGGAAGGAGCTTTATGCTTGTTCAAAGCTTCTCTTAACTTATGATGTTCAACCAGATTCTCGGTGTGGTGGACAAGGATGTTAGAGATAGGGGAGCCAGATCAGCCATACTTTCAGATTTTTCGACGTTCATTGATAATCAGACCTCTCGGGCTTTTTCTCAGATCTTGTCAAGTAGCAGCTGTAGTCGGTCTTCGCTTCTTCTTGCAGAATTTTGTCGCCTGTGACCTCAGAGATCTGCAAGTTGCTTGCTCTTGACGCTTACTCCATAACCCGTGGACTGTCTGAGCACGCAGTCCAATACTGTTTCGAACAAAAGTAGTGGTAGTAGGCTACGCATCATTGCTTACTGCCCGACACGATTTTGAGGAATCGAATTGTTCGAACAGAGTTTTTTCTGTTTGAACAGAGGCCCAAAATAATTCATTGAAGGAAATAAATGCTGCCAAATTTTAAGCTGTTTTTCCTTTTTGTGAATATAACAGGTGAACAGTTTCTTAATCACGCCTCTAGATGATCCCTTGGTCGCACCGTGTCTTGGTTTGAACTAGCTTCTTGAAAGAAAGACGGCCCAAATGCCAGAATGCTTCCGAGTCTCGTCAACTTGTTTTTCAACTAATTTTCCTGACACTTAATTTGTCACATCCGCTCGTATTCACACCGGCCAGAAGAAAAAAAAGAAGACCCGTCGTTTGGGTAAGGTAGAGATGCTCCCCCAGACCCGTCATTTGAGAAGATCCACGTTTTAGATTCCGTATACAGACGTTAGGTACATGAAATTTCAAAGCGAGAATTTCATCGGAAAAGGCCGGGGGTTCTGCAATGTCTAAGAAACCTTAGATAAGCCCAGTCATCGTCTCTTCCATTTAAATCTCCTATCTCCCAGAATATCCCAGTGTTCCCCCAAGCTTTGGATAACTATTATGTTTTGTGTTTCCGTTGACCGAGTCTAAAGCCCCTCGCAGCCTTCCGAGTTGGACGGATGAGTAAAAAGATGGTAGCAGCGGTCATCAAGCTTGGCGGACGTCGACAAACGACCAAGGGCGCTTTTGATGTCGTGGGCAGTCACTCACTCGTATAGAAGTGACATGATCTGCTCTCACACCTTGTAAACATCAAATCATCCATTGGTGACAGAACAATGGACGACGTGTACCATACTCCCACGATTCTCACATAATACGACATGTTGGGAAGAATTATTTTTAACTGCGCGTTGGCGGAACAAATTGCAACGGGCACTCCGTCATACCGGTGTTAAATATAGTTTCAAAATCATGGGTTTTCTCGGTACTTTTTCAAAAATCATATTACGGTATGGTTAGTACGGTATGGGTGCTGAAGGTTAGCCTGCAGAATGCCAAAATCGAGTTTCTGCTATTCCTCAATACCCAGAGTATTCTGGAACGTTTTTCTGAAATAGCTTTTCACTTCAGTCTCACTACAGAATTCATAAGAAAGAAATGGTTTCAAAGCTATGGGTTTCGCGTTACTTTTTCAGTAACTGAATTTGTTAAATATTTTCCCCTCAAAACAGAGCTGAAGAGTAGCCCATGCCAAACTCGTGCTTCTGCTGTTCTTCAATGCTCACGGTATTCTGCAGTTGTAGCCACAATAGCTTTTCACGCTACTGCAACATTCTTTACTTCTTTATCTGTCTCATCATTTTTTGCTTAACTAAGTGTAAACCTAATAGTTACCTTTCTACTATCTGCACCCTTATTGGCCGTTTGCAAATTGAATAAAACTTATATTGTCCGTGTAACAACTTATACTTGTGTCAGGACGCAAGCTGTACTCCGTGACAGCAGCTGACGGACCAAGTCGTACCTTGAATCTCGGTTAAATTGTAGGGCATCTTGAGCTGAGTAGGAGGGATCTCACCTCCGTCCATGACGATGTCTTCTTTGAGAGTGTTCAGCCAAGTTTGACGTCGGCCTCCACGGAGTCTCTTCTATCTCGGCTGTAACAATCAAGGTAGAAACAAATGGATGAGTTTTATACGCACGTAGGGGAAAGAAGATAAATTAGTACAATTAGACTGCTGCGCGTGCAGGTTGCTGTGCATCTCTTGGGGCTTGATTAGTGATTCAATATTAGTATCACCATGTCAACATTAGAGATATAGTGTTGTTTTCTTTTTTTCGGTTAAAGTGCGTGTTGGCACCTGACAGCTGCATATCTGATAACTTGAATCTAGGAAGTAAGTAGCATAACAAAGATAAATTTGGTTTGGGTGTACACTGTCAGAAGTTTCATAACACATCGCGCATAACACTTTCAAGAATAACACCTTTTCACTTAAAAATAAAGTGTTATGACCAATTAAGTTTACACTATTTCGTGCCTAGATCTCCAACAACACCTTCAATTGGTAAAAATACTAACGGGAACGAAAGAAACATAACAGATAACATCCCAAAGTGTTATGTGTTGAAACCGGGCATCCTTCTGTTGTCGTTATGTAACTTCTGACAGTGTAGTATTTTTACCAATTGAAGGTGTTGTTGGAGATCTAGGCACGAAATAGTGTAAACTTAATTGGTCATAACACTTCATTTCGAAGTGAAAAGGTGTTATTTTTGAAAGTGTTATGCGCAATCTGTTATGAAACTTCTGACAGTGTAAGCGCGGCTGCACTCTTGCCGGCTCTAAGTCGCGCTCGATTCTACGCAGTGAAAACTTTAGCCCAGTACCAAAGCAACATTTTTTAAATACTCCCATGTGTTACGGTATTTAATTTCTAAATTAAATTGATTACAATCTGTCAGGTGCTATACATACTTCAATGGAGTGTCAGCTCTATGGCGAAAACTGAAATGAAACTTACTTGTAATTGCTAAGGCTAAGCTTGTATTAATTCATCAACATCATGATTCAGGGGGTCTTAAAAAAAAAAACTGGAACAGCAAATTTTCCAGTGCAAGACTGTTACAGTTAGGATTTGGAGACAGTGGACCTTCTACCAAGTTCAGAGCTCCAGTGAGATGCGCACCTCGCCTCATGATCAGCATCCATCACACGGGGATAGTATTCTATCCAGCTCTTACTTCAGCCTCGCTGCCATATAAGATTGGGCATAAAAAGGAGGGAAGCCGAGCTCTCGGATAAATCCAAGGACTCAGATTTCTCCTCTTTGTTTTCGACAGCAAGGCTGCTGACTTCTCGGGCCTAATTCTGAGCTTTATCCCTGTATGATCTCCTAATATTTACACCTTCCCTGTTCTTGATTGAAAACCATACTATCTGCTACTCAGCAGATAGTATTCTATCGCCGGATAGTATTATATCCTGCTCTTGCTTCAGCCTCGCTGCCAGATAAGATTGGGCATAAAAAGGAGGGAAGCCTCCCTTCTCTTGTGTCTATCCATAACTCACTCATCTAAGTCCATTATTCCATCCACAAAATCCATTAAACATCTCTTATACCCCCTTATAAATTGCCCAACCTCATGCTGAAAGCAATCCCGAAAATTAAACACAAAAATTATGATCAATGTGCTTCATTTTCAGCCTCAGGAAGCGTCCCAGTATCTCAGTACTGACAAAGTAACCATCCTTTATAGCTCTTTTAATCCAGTTATAATCAAATTCGTATTCTCCATACAATTACTTCCTCCATTCATTCAGCTCTCTACAATCGCAAAACATTTGCACCGAATTTACTGTCCAAACTTCCGTACATCGGACAGATATAAGGGCCGGATTTCTGCCTCTATATATTGTCTTCTAGCCCCCATTTACAAACTGTCCGCTAACTTTTGAATGAATATTAAGCTCCTCCTGTTTGTTTTTTATTTGTTTTAAAGTCTGTCTGTCGACTTTTAACTTACATTTATTTTTTATTTGTTTCTTCTTGAAGCATCCATGACATCATTTCTTGTTTATCAGTTGATATATACTTGCTCTTTAGACAATCTGCAGAAGAAGGACGCTATTGCTAAGTTATAAAAAAAAAAAAAAACATATACCAGTGAATAAGGAAGAGGGATAGGGCAGCTCTGAATATTGTCGGAAAACTTTCGGTTTAGAATCAGTTCTTGTCAATTTAATATTTTTGCTCTATTTTCATGCGTGCTTTTTTTTTTGTTTTTATGGCACTTATGCAGCTTCTGGCTCAAGTGCCATATACCGATCGCAATTCGTTCTGTCGGTCACTTTTTCAAGTTCGGGTACTTCCAGATGTGCTAGGACGATGAAACCTGGCAGGCATATCAGGGACTCGATCAAACTAACTTGGAAACAGTACAGTATCCCGATCCGACCATCTGGGGGGGAGTGGAGGGCAGGGAAATCCCGAAAATTTAGTAGTGCACTGTAAAAAGTTTCTCCAAGTAAGCTGCGGTATTTGCTACTGGGATTACTCTTATCTCTACTGAGACTGAGATACTGAGATAAGATTAATCCGAATTAGAGAAAAGATTGTATCAGTAAAAACAAGGTTAATTACACTGTGTGTAACTTTCGAACGGGTGATCGGATTGGGGTTTTGCTTACAGATAAATTTCTAGCACCTTTAAAGTGCGCATCATTACAGCCAAGTTAAAAAAAAAAAAATACTTTTACTAAACGATACATTCTCGAGATTTCCAAGTCCATTATCATTCTTATCGCAAAGGTTTTGCTTACAAATGATCAGAACAAACCCACGAAAAGGCAAATTCTATATTTCATCTTCTAAACCAGCCTTGCAAGTGACATATGAGCTTCTAGCTCTTGTTGTATTACTCCGGTTCACCTAATAAGCTGGTATACACAAGAAATAAAAAAAAGTTAAACTACTAAGATTGCGTGATAAGCAGCTGGATGAAGTAAGGCCGTTTCTCTTTCCGTGCTAAAAAGTTTTTTCGGGAAATCGGGAAAGTTTTGCAAACAAAAAGTTGGTAAAATGGTCAGAATTATATTTCACTAATCTCCGTGGGTCTTCTGACATCATTTATTTCAAGATTCTCATTTTGGACGAGGGTTCGATCCTGATCAGGCCAAAATACTCTGTTTGTGCATGATATTGAAAAGAACGATTTCTTTTCCGGGTGGAAGAAATTCTATGAGAGTGGGACTTTCGTGACTTTGATGATGATGATGAATTTATTACATGATTTAGCCTTACGGTATTTCACGACTAACAAAGAAACAAAACTAAACATCTAAAATAAACTACAAATCACATAATTTTTTACATACAATCTAACCAAACGAAAGAAAAAAAAACTGAAAGTACGCAACCAGATGTGAAGAAATATTTCTTCATGTTTTTTTTTCTCTGTAGTAACTCGCCCGGTTTTATTTCTGTGTACTAAGAAATATTGTGGTGTAAATAGAAGAATTGTAGTTCGAACGAGAAATAAGCTGAGAGCGCACCATAGGCTTTACTTGCTATTTAATAATATCACACTGCTTCGTCTTGAAACCAAATCGTCTCTTTTATCATGATACCCTCAACCTTTTCTTTCTGTGAAACTACCATAAACACTGACAAAATATCACATAAATGAATCCCTACGTTCACCAACGGCGACGCCGGAACTCATAACTTTCATCTATGAGCATACTGAATTCGTAAGTAGCAAGACATTGTGTCCGTGATTTTGAAGTAGCATGTCGTCAGCTAATCCTTGAAAATCTTTCGAATGAATGAATGAATTTATTACGTGCAGCCTAGTAGTTAGGCATTTGCATAGTATATGTACGAAACAAAGGCAAATAGACGCTGAACAAGAAATACAGAGGCCGTTAACACGTTGTTATAACGTAATCGCAACAAAAGACAAAGAAGCTAAAAACGAGAAATACACAACGAAAGAAGAAAAGAACAATTTTGCCGAATTAGCTGGCGCATTGGGCAATGGGCGGGAAGGCGGCTTGATTATGGCAGAAGTTATTAACTTATTTCTTTTAGTTTGATAGTTGGGTCCAAGACAGACAACTTCTCCATGATTCGGTGTTTCCGCATGCGGCTAGGAAGGTAAAGAAGAAAACGGAGATAATTGAAGAAACATGATCGCATTCGACTGGTGTCTCTCTTCCTAAGAATCGGGTACAAACCAGCAAAGAATAGCACAGAGGATATGTCCTTTAATTGTCTTTCCTTTTTTTTTACTCGAACTTGGCTGCCATCTGGGAAAGGAAAGTTTCGTTCCTAGATTCCGGCGGCTGTTGACGGTGAGCCATAATGGATTAGAACTTGGAGTTGATTTATGGAAAATGAAACTCAGGTAACGCCTTTTCTTGGAAAACATGAGTTGTGTTTTTGCAGATACCATAGTATCTGATTCACGGTCTGAAGTCGTTTTTGCAGTAATCGTGGTATGTCATGATACCACGGTCAAAAGGCGTTTTTGCAGTTGTCGTGGTATCTGGCCAGTTACCATAGTATCTGATATTCAGATACCACGGTCTGACCGACCGTGGTAACTGGTCGTGGTATCTGAAAAAGTCATCTCACTTTCATCAATTTTTGTCAAATTGGTGGGAAAGAAGTGTGGCACTTAGTGATGTGACTGGATATCAGTTTTTCTTTTGGGATGACTTCGAAAAGCGCAATTTCGGCAATAGTCGCTTTGCAGAGCAATGTGTATCAGATACCACAGTAACTGCAAAAACGACTAATTGCAGATCCAGTTACCGTGGTATATGGTATCTGCAGTTTAGTACCATACAGTTTAGTCAAGCTTGATTTGGCTTATGCTTTGAGCTATGAGCCGACGTTTGCAATCCGTGGTTTCTGCAGTCACTAACAAGAGCTGTAAGCTCATATGGCACTTGCATGAGTTGAGATGTAGTGTTTGATCAAACGTACTTTTAAGGTTACCTTTGCGGTTCAGATGCGCACTTTAAGGGAGCTAGAGAAAAAGTACTTTGTTTTAGAACTTGGCTGTAATGATACGCACTTTATAGGCAATAGAAATTCATCTGTAAGAAAAACTATTGAGACAAAACGATCACAGGCCATTAGGGATCATTGATATATACCGTTTGGTAAAAAGTATTTTATTTCACTTTTCGGTTAAAATGTGCACTTTAAGGGTGATAAAATAAATTTTCAAGCAAAACCCTTGCGGCACAAATGATCATGGGTTGAGATGTATCGTTTGATGAAAAAAAGTAGTTTTCGACCTTGCGGTTCAGATGCGCACTTTCAGGGAGCTAAAACTTCATTTGTAAGCAAAACCCTTGAGGCAAAAATGATAATGTGCTCATGGGGATCATGAAAATGTATAATTTGCTTAAAAGTATTTTTCGAAATTTGCAGTCAAGATTGGTACTTTAAGGAATGTCGGATTTGGAAAGTGGCGATTTCTGAGCCAATCTTGTCGAACCTCTAATATTCCAGCCCAGTTCGATCGTCCTAGCACATCTGGAAGTACCTTAAATCGCGATGACCGGAATTCCGGACCCCCCCCCTCAAGCTCCCCCACAGTCGCCGGAGCCAATCCGGTTCTGTAAGTGATTTATCCAGAGCATCTCTTTATTATTCCCACAAAGTTCGATCCCGATCTCCCCAGTCTGAGCCGGTCACGTATTTTCTGCCCCCCCCTCCATTGTTGTCGAATCCGGTCCGGACATGACAAAGGACACAAGAGACATGTCCTCTGATCAGTTATCAAATTTCACTCAAATCAGATCAACCGTTCCAAAGTTACGCATGACTCAGTATTCCGGATTCCCCCTCCCGCTACTCCCCCCACGACTATATCGGATCATGTAAATTTTTATTTATAAGTCAGTTTGATCGGGTCCCTGATTCGCCTCCCAAGTTTCGTCGTGAAAATCCCCAAAACCACCATTACCGGAATTCCGGGAAACTCCCCTCCACCCCCCACCCCCTAGTGTCCGGATCCAGTCCAAATGTATAAAAGATTTATCTGGAGCAGATGCTTGTTCTTCCCAGCAAGTTTCACTCCGATCCCTCCATTCTAACCGTTTCTCGAGATTTCCGGTCTCCCCCCCCAACTCCCCCATAGCTGTCGAAATCCGGTCCGGACTTTAAATGGGACATCAGAGGTATGCCATTTATTCAGTTATTAAGTTTCATTCCAATCCGATCATCCGTTCGAAAGTTACACACTACTCCAGTTTTCCGGATTCCCCAGCCCTCCACTCCCCCCCAGGTGGTCGGATTGGGAAACTGATTATTTCCAGGCTAGTCCGGTCGGGTCCCTGATGCTCCTGCCAAGTTTCATCGTCCTAGCACATCTGGAAGTACCCCAACTCGAAAAAGTGTGACAAAAACTACTTAATTCTCAGAATTCCCCGGCCCACCACTCCCCCCCAGATGGTCGGATCGGGAAACTGATTATTTCCAGGTTAGTTTGGTCGGGTCCCTGATTTTCCTGCCAAGTTTCATCGTCCTAACACATCTGGAAGTACCCTAACTCGAACATGTGGGACACAAAAATTCGGACAGACCGACCGACCGACCGACCGACCGACCGACAGACCGACCGACAGACCGACCGACGGACGGAATTGCGATCGGTATATGGCACTTGAGCCAGAGGCTGCAAGTGCCATAAAAACCAGTACCTGCTGGGTAGGAACCACTTCTGCCACCATTTTTCTCATGCTGATTAATGACATATGTTTTTAATTTTTTTTAAGTCCAGCGTTGGACGAACTGTTTCACATACAAAATTTGAATCTCAGCGAACTTCCGTATCCAGAAATAAAGTCTGGGAACACGTATTATAGCCTTGTGGTAAGCTTGACCTTTTCTAGCTCTTATAGAAGGGGTCAAATGCTTTTTTGGGATCCCAAAACGTATGTGAAGGGAAACCCATGACTTCGTAAAAGTTGTCCGTCTGTCTGAATGTCTGAATGAGGGAATCTCAATACAATAAAGGCAACACATTCAGGAGAGAGAGGAATATGCAAACGGATGGGATAGGAGAAGAGGGAGACTAACTAGGAAGCAAGAGATGAGCGATTTAATAGTAGAACGAACTGTTGTGTTGTACGAAGTGATTTCGAAATAATACAATATACTGAATGGTATCGAAGTTAGATATCACTATTTTTCTGGGACCCAGAAGAGTTGGCGACTGTATGTTAGACCCAGAAATCTGGTAATCTGGAAGTTGAAGCGTGGCTTTCATGAGCCTTTTATTACTTGCCCGATAAGGCTCCATTGTCACTCTGGGTATTGTATCCCGGATGCTCTTGTGGAATAGAAGTGGGTAGATCTCGACTACGGATCGAAAGCAATACCAGACCTACGGCAAACTGGAAGACGTTCAATTGTTTCCTCGCCAGGATCAATTCCAGATCACAGCGGCGGTGTTTTTCCAAAGACGACATTTTCAAATTGTATAGGAACAGCAAAAAAGACTTTCACGTTTTAGCCATAAAAGGCCTAAAAGTCTCATAAATAAAACTGCCCGTCTCCGCAACGGTTGCTCCGATTTCGCCGAAATTTCTACTAGGCATGTCTGACACAGTTGCATAGGGCACTGCAGTCATCATCAATATAGAAAAAAATGTCCATCATATGATCATATACTTATGACGCTTTTATAATTCGTCATTTGGGAAATAGACTAGTTTTCGAGGCTTTCTACAAGGCCTGTGTCTAGTTAATAAGTGTACGAGCAAGCCAATTAGTATCCATGTTTTGTTTTGGTGTCAAATTTCCGACAACGTTTTTTTAAGATGTCAGAAAGATGATGACCGGATACAGCCAACGATTGCACGTAATTTGACCGCGTGTCCTTGGCCGTGTGGCAAACAAGCGGAGCACTTATCATCAATGCGACGAAACTGAATTGCAATAAGCTCGTGAAAAAATATAAGTTAATTGTACGTTACGGTTCGGGATTTGCGGCTTCAATGTCAGGCGACAGAGAAAAGCGTTTTGTTTCACGTAGTCGTAATCTGGACATGTGATCAACTGGAGTTCGCTGAATTTATAAATTAAAAATAAAAGGGTAGAAAACCAGGTGAGATTTATTCGTTGACCTGTTTGTTTGCAAGAAGTTTTGCAAAGTGTTTCGAGAACTTACGGAAAAAGTTCATTTTCGGCTTCTGGTGGTTCGGATCAGAATGCTAGATCGGAAGCGTAGATCTAGTACAGGCGTATGAATATTTAGATGAGCCATAACATGTATACATTGTTTATTTTCTACCCTCTCTCCCCCTCTAACCGTTACTAACCAAAATGTTTTGGGGGGGACAAGATATTTACCGACTGGCTGGTTATTTTTACCGACTATTTTTGTGGATAAAAACGACAGTTATTGAGAAAAAAACGACTGTGTTGACGAAAAATCGGCTGATTTTAAGAAAAAACGACTACTTTAAGAAAAAATCGACTATTTTTACGAAAAACCGACTGTTTCTGATTGTTTTTAAGAAAAAACGACTATTTCCAAGAAAAAAAATCCACGGTTTTTACTAAAAATCGCGGCGCTTCGCGCCGACAACATTGCCCCCCCCCCAGTAGTGAGGAATAACATTTTTGTTTAAACTGAGTATTTTAAAGGCAAGTGAGAAATGGACGTATGGACTCTGATTGGATTATTCATCTTCTCGAGCTTACTCACATCTGCTAAAGAAGAGCTGTCGACCTGCAAGCTGTTCGGGGAAGCCCATACACTCTGCAAGTACAAGGTAAGTTCATATACACTGAGTGATTCCATAAACGCATTTAAACTTCGTCGTCATTCAGGAAAATTAACAGCTCCCTAATGCAGAAACGTTAGGAACGGTCATTGTGTTTCTAGGAATATCAAGAATTAAAACCAGTAGTTGGTGATTGTTTCATTAGAAGTTGGCTACGAATGTTCTGAGTTTTGAACTCCGTAAAATATTCGCTAGATTCACCACTTTAATCATAGCTTTCTGACAGCCTTAGTTATTTTTAGTTAATTTTTCCTTAAAGCACAGCTATTACTATGAAAGATCTCTTTTGCTTTAAGAATTCTTTGCAAACTGTTTGCCGAAAGAGTATGTAGTATATATAATATTGTCGTAGATGAGTTTTGTATTGACCGATGGCATATTTTACGAATTGTTTTGTGACTATTACTGAAATGACAAACTGATTGAGAGTATACATATTTATATTTAAGTGTTTATGTTTGATATAGAGGTTAAATTCGGCGTTTAAGATGTGAAAGATACTTCTTATGAAATAAAACTCTATTCTACTCTTTTCTTCGAGATAAAATGATTCGAAATACCGTTTTCGAAATCAGTGCTATTAGTTAGCCATGGAATTAGTGATTTCCTTGTTAGCGTTATTCTACTCTGTCCAGACTTCCCGCTCTCCGGAACGAATGTTTCAAGCAAAATATTGGAAAACTGTGCGTGCCGTGGTTAAAAAGCGAAGTAAGGGGAAGGTGATCCACTAAAAGCAGGAAAGGAAAGGAAAGGCATGGTGTAAGAAAAAAGCAGACAAGCATACTAAAACCAGGAAAGGCAAACTAAAACGAGAAAGATGCACCAGAGATCGAGGATTCGAAAAACTGCACCGCGCCTTTCCTCTGTTTAGTATCCTGTAAGGGGTCGGCAACTTGCATAGTTTACCATTTCTTTCCTCGTTTTAGTATAGTCGTCCGAACTCAGAAGCGCAAGGTTGTCCTGTTGAGTAGTAGTCTTAATCTGTCTTATAGATGAAAAACTCGGCTTTGAAGTATCTCATGCCCTTATTCTTGAAAGAGTTGTCGGCGAAACTCGAAATGAATATCCGCCGAGTGACCGGCAAACTCGGCTCGGACTAAAAACGCAAAAAAAACACGAAAAACAGGAATAATGGCGATGGGCAGGGATTCCTGAAGCTATTAATTTCAACTTGGAGCAATGGAAACTATAAAGGCAGAATACGTAAGAGGGGTCCAATAAAATCTGCTGCAATCCGTAACTGACCACTTTCTGCAGTCAGTTACGGATACCGCCTGACTGCTTTGTGATTGGTGAAAGGCTGGAACACACCAACGGACAACTGGTCATACGAACTTTTAATGACCGAGAGAAACTAGAAACTAGCTAGTTAGGATCTTCTTTATTTTTTTTATTTTTTTTATTTTTTACGGAACTTAAGGGTGCCAAACCATTTCGTTCATTTAGCGTCGAAAATAAGTACAGTACGGCTATTCTACCATCTGATTACAGTTTTGTAACCTTTTCCCTAGTGACGAATATTCTTGTGACGAAATTTTGCGAATATTCTAACGTTCGATAACCGCTTTATAACCAATCTTCCCTTTTATTTCCTCGGATGTACCGCCGGGCCAAATGCCCCCTTGCTTCCGTCTAGACCATTGAATAATTTCTCAACCACAATAGTCTTGTAATGATGGGTCCTGGAAGAACCAAGACCATGCGATTAGGCCTTACCAAATGTCCATTATTCGTTTAGTAAAAAAAATCACTTCAGCAACATGGAGCTCCACGTTTTTCTTCTGTTTTTGTTGTGGAGGTCATTATTTGGTCAACCAGAAAGGTCATTTTCGCTGAGGTACGATCTTAAACGCTAAAATTAGGACCCATTTCCTCGTTCCTTGACTTAGCCAAACTTCCCATAGCGTAACAACGAATTAGTACTGAAACAAAGGTTCTAGTAATTAAATATAATGAACAAGCCACGAACTTGATAATCCAACATCCCAACACTTGAATTAGTCTTGTACCATTAACGTGGATGAGGTACTCAAATACTTGATAATAAGCTATCATGTCAGTGAGCTAGGCAGCGTTGGCTAATATGCTTGTATATTATAAAATACCTCGGTTCGTACATGGTCTCGCAAAGATTAATATCAGCATTTTACGCGTACACAATTCCGCAGCTAATGATGTTATTACAAGTTTAGTTCACGATCTCTAAAAAATCCTAGTTAGATGAAATTTCTGATAATTTGCAACCTTTAAGTGGTCGTATTTCCCATATTTCGGGCAAACTAGAATTCGATTGCCTCATGGTGTCGCAGGACGATACTTTGGTTTAGTTTCTTCGCAATTGATTTTAACGCCGAAGAACGAAAGCTTGGCTGCAATACTTGGGTTAAATCTTTCTGACATGGACCTTTTCACACTGTGTGTTGTGTCTCGAGGGCAAGCAAAAACCATCATTTTCGGCCCCAGGCTAGAGTTCTACGGTGCTTTCCAAAATGCAACATGAGATTCATCAGTCCGGCCTGAGGTCCACACTTACCATAAAACCGCAGAGGCTGGGCCCTTGCCATTTCTTAGCACTAAGCAGAAATTCGCGGATTAGAAAAAAATGGCCATACCAAAGAGCCTCTCCGCAACACAATAATCTCATCTCATCTTACCGCGCTTTCGAAAACGCAACCTTCGGTCCTTCCTACCAGTCTTTGCAGAAAGAGTAATGTTCAGCTGAAAGTCCAGAGAAAGAAAAGAACAAGTAAATCAAAACTTGTCGCTGTCACTACCCCCACCCGTCGGTTCGCCCACTGATTCGCGAATCAGCGGGTGGGCGAACCAACGGATATTTTGGGTCATTTGACGGGAGGGCATGCTGTCGAAAAAAGTGGGGGATGTGACGGATTTTTTGGGCGAAATGACAGGTGGGCGAATAGAAGGGTCCCAAATTAAGCAAAAAGAGACAAACGGATACACCTTCACCAGCCTGAACCATACGAAATTTAGTTGCTTTCTGCACATATTTCGAACCTTCCACGATAAGATGCGTTCGTGGATTTGAAATACTGGAATTAAAACTTTATTTATTTATATATGACCCGCTTTTAGTTGTGGCGGGGTAACAGAAAACAAAGTAACAGACAAGGATTAAAACACTAAACAAAATAAAATAAAATAACATGTTTACTAAATAATAAATAGATGGCGCTTTATACAAGTGACATGCGCCGTGACAAAGAAACCAGAAGCAAGTTTTTTTTAATTTTGGCTTAGAAGTCTATGACTAAAATGTCGGAGCCACGTCGACATACGAGGACATGTGAGGGGAGGCTCATGTAGTGGTTTGCAAACTATGTTGACAAGCCCCTAGGTATCTTAATTGGTAGACCGGCTGCCTTGTAACAGAGGGTCCTGGGTTCAAATCCCGGCTGAGTAGTATATTTGTCTATTAGTTCGCTACTTATAAACATGTTTGTGTTGACGTTCTTTACTTAGGCACCCCCGGAGAATTATCCCTCAAAAGCGAAAGCTCCCGAGTCAGAGGCGTAACTGGCCAAAATGTTTGGGGGGGGGGCAAGGAATTTACCGATTCGCTGGTCATCTTTACCGACTGTTTTTGGAGAAAAAACTACTGTTTTTACAAAAAATCGACTAATTTTACAAAAAACGACTGTTTTGAAGAAAAATCGACTATTTAAAAAAATCGACTATTTTTACGAAAAAATCGACTGTTTCCAAAATAAAAATTGACTGTTTTACGAACAATTGCGGCGCTGCTATTTTTACCGACTGGCCGACAACATTGGGGGGGGGAGCGTTCCCCCATCCCCCCAAACGTGACGCCCCTGACCCTGACCCTGGAAGAGAAAGTGGGACAGATTTCCTCCCTAACCTTGCAAAGAGAATAAAGGTATATCTTCCCCAAACCACCTTTATTTTCCCCCTCAAAAAGTTTCTTCTTGCTCAGGAGCGGCAGACCGTCGGAGCGTGGCTGGGACCAAGTTTTTAAACAGACGGAATCTAGTTATAACTTAAAATAAAACTCAAAACCAAATGTTTCCTTAACTCTGCCATACAACCAGAAGTTTCAGAATTTGGAACTTTAACTTGTCGACCATGCCAACTCTCGCCTTCCACAAGGGACTCCTTCGGTAGTCGAAGAGACAACCGCTTTCCTGGGGACTTCCCGGACGGAAAGCAAAGAGGACATGGAGTGGAGAATGCCTTCGTGTCATCTCCGTCTCCGTTTTTTGTCGGTAGTGTTTCCTAGCCAGACTTATTCAGGTCGTGTAAGTGGACTTGGAACATAATAAAATAGACGTCTTCTCCCTGGGAACGTTGGGAATCTGGCGTAGATTTGTCCCGGGGCAAAACCCCATGTTAAGGGTTGCCAGACCAGCCAAAAGGAGATCCCCCGGTTTCTAAAAAAAAAAAAATACAAAAAGACTCCACAAGAGTCCAAGGTTTTTTTTTTAAATAGGTGATTTATTTTTATTTTTTGGAAAGCTTTCTGTGAGAAAATCGCAAAAATTCAGTAATTTGGTTGATACGAACAAAAAATCACACAATTTGATGATTAACCACCAACCGTGACAACCCTTCATCTGCTGTTGGAAGTTAAATTCCTCCTCACATTTTCACTAGTGAGATTGTTTTACTTATCGTCATGGGTAGATCTGATCCCTAGTGAATAAATGAATGAATGATATATATACCCATTGTACCCTTGTCAATGATGACACAGTTTACAGTTTTACAAGATACAGTTTTAGCTTAACAACACATAATTCACAAAAAGAGCACTATTTCTTGAACTATTGCATAGTGGCTGGATAGAAGCTGCTTAGTGGTTCGAGGGATTTCGGAATCGAGCAAGACGGTCTAGAGCAGCCTCAAATTTTTTTTAACCCAACAATATCAGCTTTTCCACATGGAATTGATAACGCTGCTGAAAATTCCAAACAGAAATTCTAGACTTCGAGCACCCAACCCGGGTCGTCTGTTCAAGGCATAGCTACGACGATTCAAAGACCACAGTGGCATACCAAGTAGCCTAGATTTAGCATGTTATTCAACTTAATGATCGACAAATACTCTCTTTATTTATAATTTGTGCGCACAGACCGTCATGAAGAATCGGCACTAATTTAAAATATTAAACAAATTTCGTAATAATTAACAAATTTCAACTTCTCGTAAGGAATTGCTTTTGAACATGTTTTTGGGTAGGAATAGGGAGTTGGTAATCAAAATATTGCCGGAAACTTCTGCCTAAAATTTTGTTAGGAATTCCAGTTTGCGACCGAACAAAATTAAAAGTGGTCTACATTAATGGATTTAAATCCATACAGTCTGCTGTCCCTATAAGTCTGCAAGTATGCTACCTGGAGTCGGCCTTTATGGGCTCACAACCACACAGTTTCGTCAATGTCCATTATAGCATGCTGATCCATTTGTCGCTCTTATTCTGCGCCTAGCTGAGTTTATTTATTCTCAGACCGAAGCCGCAGTACTTGTGTATGCTTCTTTTTTTTAGACTGGTTTAGGTCTTTCTTCTTTTCTCACTTTTTTTTCTGAAACTCCAGATGTTTAGTGCAATCCTTACACAGTAGATGTATGTTACTTTGAACGTCGCCTAGCTTTGAACGGCACCAAAAAATATAATACAAGTGAAAATGTAAAACATTGCAAATATTAATATACACTTGTGAGCGCAAACAATTATTCCGCCAGGGTAAGTCAAATTAAAGTAACAAATCTACAGTCTTCATCAATCTTTGTCAATTTGTTTGTTCAGTTGCTTTTCCGCCTCAACGGCAAGAAAGAAGCAATATTGCTTTATTTCCAAGACTGTCCGAAGTTTCCCTAAAAGAAAAATTCAAATGAAATAGCAAAAACGAATCTGATTTCATTGTCGTGTAAAACAAAACCTGAAATATTTGGCTCCCAGCAGATCTTAGGTTTTCCACTTATAATTTGGGGACAGTGCCTCGAGTTAGTTTGCTCTGGCATCTACTGTATGGGTAATGCAATTATTGGTAGATTCAGTGACAGATACACGCAAAAGCTTCCGGCCATCAGGAAAGACAGCTGATATAGTTTTTCAAGGAAACGTAACGTCCGACCTTTCCAGTTGCTTGGTTGCCCTTTACTTTCATCCCTCATTTGACAATTGATGAAATGACACATTACCTCAAGACACTAACCGTATGAAGATTAATTGCGATAATCGGTCGTCGATCAGGTTCACTAACGCACCTGCGTGACTTCCGATTGGTGATAAACTGATGTCCAATTTATTGATGTGTATTAGTCTGACGTCATTCATACTTTTCGTAGAACTCAGATTGTGTTCACTGGATTTCGTTTCCCTCTGGTTGCAGTTTTGTCACTGGTCGCAGTACTCAGCGATTTGTCATAGATTTTCGACTTCCTCGAAAAAGCGAGCCAGTTTCTTACCAGTAAATACAAAAATGAAGCCAAAGCAGTTGAGGCATGTAATTATGAAGATGATAAGGTGAGATTTCTCGTTATAGTTGGTAAAAAAAAAAAAAAAAAGCTTCTTAGGCGCCAGAATATCACATGTTTTTTCGTTCAAAAGTCACAGGTTCCGTCACAGAAAAGTGGCAACACTGTCTGGCAGCCAAGTTCAGCGGCAAGCATCGAGTCGACTACATACCGCAGAAAAATACACTTCTTGCCAAAACTAAAAGTGTTTGCGAAGTTGGTGTAGGAAACCTAGTCCGTTTTCTTTACATGTATTAAGAGTTGACAGACCCACAGAAGACTTTTGTGAATTAAATAGGAATGTCAGGAACAGACCCGTTGATCAGATCAAACACAAAATTAGGATCAACGCTTTTTTATCATACAATAAAGAAAATTTAAAGTGTGACATGCTAGTTTGAGAAGTGGCGATGTGAAAAATTTAAATTTGTCAGTGTAGAGGTAGAAGCACATAGAGGTACCACAAATTTGAAAGAAAAATCTCATTTGATGGAAATCGGGTCTTCAAGCCTATTTAAGTGAGCAAGTACATAGAACTAGACTGTCATATCCCCAGACTTTTCGGTTAAATTTTAATAAAGATTTATTTATCTATGCGTGCGGAACTAACGTTGTAACTCTTCCTGGTCACGAAATGTATAATTGAGGATATGAATTAGGTAAATGAAATCGGACACAGGCTATTTTGCAACCACAACGGGTGTCTTTTTCGGATGTCCTCTAAACATGAACTCTTTGATAGTATGGCACGCGACTGTAATGCGTAGAGGATGCAATGAACTTCTGCAAATATGAAGCTTCAGGCTGTCAATGATTCCATGTACTTCAACGCCCAAGGACATGGCAAATCATTTGTTTAATTACCAGGGCCATACAATCATGCCCGAACTTGAGAAATCGCAATGTACTTTGCTGGTAAGGTAACTGTAAGCAGTTAGATTTTGTTGCGGTCCATTCATCAGACCCTTTTATTTGAATGTTCCGTTTGCGCATAACGTTGGGATAGACTTAATAAAGTTGGGCTGAGACTCTACAGTATCATCGTTTTATTTCTCAGAAACCATTTTCCGTTTATTCCGTATTTTCTTCTATTTTTTTGAATTTCTCTCATGCTTTAGTGAGTGGAAACCAGAAACTACTAGGAGTGCTACGAACACTACGAACACACGTTATGTTGCACTAGCGCAAAGTCGCCCCTCGTCATGGCATACTTTGGGAACAATTATTGGTTCAGTAATATGTAAAATCCCGTTTCCATTAGTGCAATACAGTAACCAACAGTCAGAACTAACTTCTTTAAAAGTTACTCCCTTTAAATATCATAGATTTCTCCTTGGTTTAGTTTCAGTAATGCAAGTCAAGTTAAAGTCAGAAGGCCCAATGACGATGCTTCGGAACAGACTTCGTTGGTTTTACAAAAAAATCGGCAGCTATTCCTCACCCCAACAATATTTTTCCAGCTTTTCCCCACAACAATCTTTTGCCCTTTTTCATACGATATTTGCGGTTTTCACCTTTTCACTTGCCATTTCGGCGGATTTTGACTTTGTTGTGCTTTCGTACAATGGTCCTAACCCCTCCCCTGTTTCACAATTTCTCGTTTTGGTCAAAAAGGCAACTGACCAAGTTACACTCTCCTTTGGCTTTCGCCTCGCCACTTCCAGTTTAAAGTCTGATTAAAAGATGGATTTGATTAGAAGTGATAAATAGATTTTAATGCATATGAGCCAACAAGGGCCATCTCACCAAACCAAATGTGAAAAACAAAACATGTAAAACAGAAGCACTATGTCCATGCTCCAAAGTACAGGGATAAGCAATTTTTCGTATGGGCAAACAACTGCCTCCAAACAGTTTTAGACTAGAAACATTTATCCTTCACTTTTTCAACAATCCACTCACTCCTACACACTCTCACTCCAAACGATTATTGTATCACCTCAATCAGTGCCTATTTCACACACTCTCCCACGAAATGACTGATATTTTCATTTTCCCATTCACACATAGCGCAAGAATAAGAACAAGTTTTACCGTGAATGTACACACATATTTTCTTTATATAACCAAGAATAAATAAGGGAGAGAATTGAAAACTCGCATAACCTTGATTTCAGCAACCTGCGGTGACTTCTGCCCGGAAATATTTTACCGGGGGTGGAGACTGGGTGGAGCTTCGCGTGTTGCCTCTTGCAGTATTAAGCGTTACCTTTTGAGCAAAAGTGATGAAGCAGCCAGAAATGGCGGGAAGTTTAAACAGTACTCATTTCTGCGAATTATACAATGGAAAGGACTTTCAATCTCGGGTCAGATTTCCAATAAGATGCTTATTTTATCGCGACCTTTCACAAAGACCATGAAGCCCAAGGGAGTGCGGCATTGATGACTCAGGGAGCAATTAGGAGCAAACGTTGATGCACTTGTAGGAGTTGAGGCAAAGACCTAACATGCGTCTTTGGTCCAGATCAATAGGAATGGTGATGGTCTGATGGATTGGTGTGAACATTAGTACTTTTATTTTAGTCTTCTCAGGACTGTAAAGCATCGATTCTAGAAAAGGTATGGACTTAAGTTATTTAGCTGGCAAAAATGTACTGAATGAGTTATTATGTTTTGTTTTAAAATTGTGCTCTCTAGTCTCGACACAAAATTTAACTCATATCATTTTCTCGTATAGTTGCGAAAAACAGTTGACTGTAAATTTTTTCAAATTTATATTTACTGACTATAAGAAATCCAAAACGTCCCCATTTGTGATAATAACTTATTATTCTTGGTCAAAATGTATATGATTATCTCGGGTGGTTTATCTATGCTATTATAATCTATGCTATTATTAATCTGTTATTTCATCATCGTTTTTTTCAATATCATGTTTTTTCATCATTCAAATTTGAATTTTAGGCATAAATGGCACAATGTACTCAAAGATTTATTCTGTTTTGTTTTAAGTTGTATTCACTACACAAAATTTAGTTCATACCATTTTCTCGGATAGTTGCGAAAAACAATAAATTCTAGTCTTACACTAATAACTGATAACTGGAAATGATACGTACACGCACACTGAGGATCTGCCAGAGAGATTAAATGATTATTTATCGATGAAAAAAAAAGGGTGAGTTGTTCTTCTCACTTCTCCAGCGACGGATATCATAACTGACTTTCTAAGCCTAGAGTAAAACATTTGGTAGTACCTCCCTTCTTTTCTTTAATTTGAACTTTCAGTCCAAATTGCTGTCGGTCCTTTTCTGCCTTTATTTTTGTCTTCTAAATTCTCCCCTTCTTTATTATTGGTATAATCCTCGTAAATCAACAGTGTTTGAAAATTCCCGCCTTTTCTGACTGCTTCATCACTTCTACTCTGGAGGTGACTGGAGGTAACACCTAATGCTGCAAGAGGCAACACGCGAAGCCCCACCCAGGCTGCACCCCCGGTTTTTTAGACCGGCTAGAAAGGAAACCAGCTTGAGTCGACTCTTCTCAATTCTCTCCCTTATTTATTCTTGATATAACGCAATTTCATGAGAGCAGTCTGCATTGCCAGCCCTGTATTTCAAAGACGAACAATGTGTAACCTCAAAAGTCGATCAAATAGGCGACTATTGATGATTTTATTCAGTTTATTCCTAATTATTGTCACGCATTTGTCAAATTGTGACGCTACCATGGATATTAATTAAGATAGTTTCCTTTTTCGTTCATCCGATTTAGTTTTTATACTTCTAATTTATATATGTATGTTAAACAGTAATGATAAAGGCAAGAGTCAGAAAAAAAAACCTATTGGAATCCTTAGAATGCTGTCCCCCTTCACTACGCCGTCCGCACAGCCTGAGCCATGGACTGTTCCCACAAATTAACGAGGAAAGTGTATTCTTCTCTTTGAAATCACTCTTCTGGAATTTCGGCTGAATTTTTATTTTTTATTTTACAGGGGATTTCAAAAGAATGCAAAGGTCTCGTCCGAGGACTTGACAATGGACAGAGGGGAGAGATTGTCGTCCATCACAATGAGGCGAGAAGTAAAGTAGCCTCGGGAAATGAGAGAAGATCACTGGACGGTCCCATGCCAGCTGCTTCGGATATGAACGAATTGGTGAGTCTTGAGGGGATTTTGAACTACTTTCAAAATATTGTCAAAGAGAAATGAAAATGCACTGGTATTTTGAATGCGAGAAACTCAATTGTTGCCATGAAAATTCACTGGTCAAAGGTCAATTGTAGAAACTCAGTTGTTATCTTTGTAAATAAACTGCTGAGAAGGGTACATCTGTGTAATGGTTTTGAGCTCAACTGGTAAAGTTTTCCGTACCCAATCCTGTGCCTGTATTTACATTTTTCTTTAAATTTGCTTTTCTTGTATCCTTTTTCACCACATTTATCATGTTTTGGGCTACCGTTATAAGCTACTTCTCTCACTGACGTTAATGTTTCTTTTTAACCACTTCACCTAACCTATATACTCTTTCTATGCTAACACAAATTTTCCTTTCACGCACAAGTCTTACCAGAAATGATCTGTTCACGATAAAATGGTTCAAATCGTTCTTCGAGAATAAGAATACTTGCTCCATCAGATTAGTAGTATTTGACATTGCACAGCGGATACGTCAGCTGAATTTTATTACAGCTATATTTTGGCCCTTCTTGGTAAGGGTTAACTTGGCTTAGCCTTAAAGTTTCACTGAAAATCCAACTTACGTTTATACCTTTTATTTGAATACACTGAATTATTTTGACTCCTCTAAGGAATTTTTTTTTCGTCGCTTAGTCTAGATGTGACATTGGGAATCTCCGCTGCTTGCACGACAAAGAAAAATTCGTGAAGTGGCGGAGATTTTGAATATCCGGAAAGGTGTGCGTCCCAATGGCCAACAAAGTGAAGATTCTGAAATGTTCCTTTCCAGACTGCATAATCACATCTCAACATATGGGTGAATGTCAAGTGCTTCCTGGTCACTTTCCATATTCAAGTCATTTTCATCTTCCTGGCTTGAACGATGAAAATCCGCCATCGCTTGTTATTTTCGGCAATTGTTCAATTGTTTGCCGCTGTAGTTGCTAAACATTTCAAACATAGAGGTACGCGTCCGTATAGAGGTACAAAAGTGCGGAAGAATAAACTCGTCAGCTAAAATTCTATATTCGTTGATAACGAATGAACGAAGTAACGCGTTTTTGTCGGGTGTTTTTAGCCTATTTAGACAAAAACATGATGGGCAACCAGAATGTCATAGCTCAGCCCTATTCGGTTAAGCTTTCAGTATCTGATTTGGTGAATTCGTCTGTGAGAGTTGCTCCCGTATGGAAATAATTCAAGTCGTAAACGATCGTAAACGATCGTTTTTTTACAATTGAATTATGGGACATTCCGATCGTAAACGATCGTTTTTTTACGATTGGAAACAGTTGTTTACGATTGGAAACAGTTGTTTACGATTGGAAACAGTCGTTTACGATTGAAAACAGTTGTTTACGATCGTATTTTCACGATCGGAAACGATCGTAAACGATCGTTTTTTCCCAATTGTATTATGGGACATTCCGATCGTAAACGATCGTTTTTTTACGATCGGAAACAGTTGTTAACGATTGTATTTTTACGATCGGAAGCGGTTGTTTCCAATCGTAATTTAAGGGCCGGGAACTATTGTTTCCATCGAATTTTCACGATCGGGAACGGGTGTTTCCCGACTGGGTGTTTCAACTTACCCTGCACCCCCACTCCTAGCCTAGTCCCTGGCCCTCGTGCTGGCCCTGGCCCTGAACTGCAACGACTTCTATCCAAGTATTCCAACCCCAACTAACCTTTCATTTTCTGTGATAGTATCGATGGATATTTGCGTTGTTGCATATAGGGCAAATATTTTTGTTTCCCAAATTATCGATTAAACGGCAACACTCTTAAAAAATCACCAGAGGAAGGTTTAGCACCATAGAGGGTTCTTCGACTACGAAAGATGCTTTTGAAATATTTTGCGCTTAAAAAAAAAGTGACAGTAGCAAAAACACGGATGACAGTTCTCAACTTCAAGCATTTCCACGGCTTTTATTTATTTATTATAAATAAACAACTGAAAACGATCGTAAACAGTTGTTTACGATCGGGATTTCAGATTCTCCATTTTTCTTAAGCTTTTCGATCGTTTGCACATTAAAAAAAGAATTAACTTCCCTTCTGTCGTTGTTGAGATTCAGGTCTTGTTTCAGGTCTTGAAAACCGAACCAAATTTTCCCGATTGAAAACGACTGTTTCCGATCGGAAACAACTGAAAACGATCGTAAACAGTTGTTTTATGACACTCGAAAAAACAATTATGCAAAACTAAAAACTAATCAACTTTCTTATTGCCGTGGTTAGAAATCAGGTCTGTATTTATCATCTTGAAAATAAAAACAATTGTTACCGATCGAAAACAGTTGAAAACGATCGGAAACAATTGAAAACGATTGTTAAATTACGATCGTAAAAAAACGATCGTAAAATTACGATCGTATAAAACGATCGTAAAAAAACAATCGTAAAATTACGATCGTAAAAAAACAATCGTAAAATTACGATCGTAAACAACCGTTTCCAGTCGTTAACAATTGTTTACGATCGAAAACAACTAAAAACGATCGTAAACAGTTATTTAATGACACCTGAAAAAAACGATCGTAAACAGTTGTAAAATTATGATTGAAAACGGTTGTTTCCGATCGTTTACGATTGGGATTTTAGTTTCAGCTTTTTGTTCAACTATTTTGATTATGCAAAACTAAACACTAATCAACTTTCTTATTGCCGTAGTTAGAAATCAGGTCTGTATTTATCGTCTTGAAAATAAAAACAATTGTTTCCGATCGAAAACAGTTGAAAACGATCGGAAACAATTGAAAACGATTGTTAAATTACGATCGTAAAAAAACGATCGTAAAATTACGATCGTAAAAAAACGATCGTAAAAAACAATCGTAAAATCACGATCGTAAAAAAACAATCGTAAAATTACGATCGTAAACAACCGTTTCCAATCGTTAACAATTGTTTACGATCGAAAACAACTAAAAACGATCGTACACAGTTATTTAATGACACCTGAAAAAAACGATCGTAAACAGTTGTAAAATTATGATTGAAAACAGTTGTTTCCGATCGTTTACGATTGGGATTTTAGTTTCAGCTTTTTGTTAAACTATTTTGATTATGCAAAACTAAACACTAATCAACTTTCTTATTGCCGTAGTTTGTAGTATATTTAACTACACTGTATTGTGTTTGGCTCAGCGCCCCACCGTTAGCGCGTATTGCCTCGGGGTGTCGACATAAATGAATGGGATCTGAGTGCCGTAGTTGCTTTTAGTCCGTAGTCGTGTTAGTATTGTATGAGATTCACAAGAGAGAATAAACAAGTTTTTTGTTCTTGCAACCAAGTGTTCTTTGCCAAGGGCAAGAACAGTGCAAATGGCGACGAGGAGTTAAGAACTTTTCGCTGTGACAATTAGTGATAAATACGAACTAATCATGAGTACCGCCATCGGAATACTCAACGAATACGTAATCGGAAATGACTTTAGTGATTACGTTGAAATGATAGAACAGTACTTTATCGCTAACGGAATATCAGACGCTTCAAAGAAAAAAGCGATCTTTCTTACAGCATGCGGCATGCAAACGTACAATTTAGTGAAGAATTTAGTTTCGCCCGCAAAACCCAGTGAAAAGACATTTAAGGAGCTAGTTGAGATTGTTAGTGAACATCTCAGCCCGAAGAAAATTATCATTGCGGAACGTTTCAAGTTTCGAAAGCGTAATCAGGAGCCCAATGAGACAGTTGCTGATTATTTGAGCGCTTTGCGAGGGCTTGCAAAAGTTGCGAATTTGTCAATTTTCTCGATGATGCCCTTCGCGATCAGTTTGTATGTGGCTTGAGTTCATCAGCAATGCAGCGGAAATTGTTAACCGAAGAGACTTTGGACGCTAAAAGTGCATTGAACATTGCTGCAAGCATGGAATCCGCTCAAACCGAAGTAGGCAAAATGAGTGAACAATCCGTTCACAAGATTGAAAGGAGCACTCAGCAAAATGCCTGTTTCAGATGTGGTAAAACAAATCATTTACCAAAGGACTGTTTTTTTGCGGAAAAGGACTGCAATATTTGCCGTAAGACTGGGCACATAGCAAAAATGTGCAAACAAAAGGGGAATGTCGCTAAGCCCCTTAATACGAAGATGAACAAGAAGAAACCACCTGTTAGACAGATTACCGAAGATCCTGATCCTGACCAGTCTGTAAATTCGTCATATCCCGTGTTCAATCTTAAATCGGCGAAAAATGATGAATTCACGTTAGAGCTCTCTGTGGGTTAGAAAAATGTAAAGTTCGAGATCGACACAGGATCCGCGGTAACAGTAGCGAATCGCAGTGCATACGATCGCTTTTGGAAGCATATTGCGCTACAACCCTGTCACAAGACACTGAGAACGTACTCCGGACATGAACTAAAGACTCTGGGTGAAATTTTTGTCAGTGTCAGGCATAACGGCCAAGTTCAATCGTTACCGATAGTTATCGTAAACGAAGGTTTCGGCTTGCCGTTATTGGGACGCAATTGGTTAACGACTTTAAAGTTGGACTGGCAAGCAGTGAAAGTCATCGGAGGAGACACTCTCGCGAACTTATTAAAGGAGTACAGCTCTTTACTGGATGGTACACTGGGAAAGCTGAAAGGAGTAAAAGTAAGCCTTGCCATTCAAGATGATGCAAAGCCGATCTTTTTCAAAGCCAGGCAAGTACCATATGCCCTTCGTGAGAAAATCGCTGCAGAATTAGAGAAACTGGAAAAAATGGACGTGATTGAAAAAGTTAGCTACTCTCAGTGGGGGACACCCATAGTCCCTGTTATGAAAGCTAACGGAGACGTGAGACTTTGTGGAGACTATAAAGTTACAGTCAACAGAGTAGTTAAAGAGCATCAGTACCCGATTCCGAAACCCCAAGATGCGCTTAGCTCTATCATTGGTGGACGGAAATTTACAAAGCTGGACATGATAGGAGCCTACACCCAGCTGGAGCTTGATCAGAAATCGCAGGATTTGTGCACGATAAATACGCAAAATGGACTCTACAAGTTAAAGAGATTGCCGTTTGGAGTGTCATCGTCAGGAGCCATTTTTCAAGAAGTGATTGATTCTGTAGTGAGCGGTTTAAAGTTTACTGCTCATATTTGGGATGATCTTATTGTGTCAGGGAAGGACGATGAAGATCATTTGCGCAATCTCAGAGCAGTGTTTGCAAAATTCGAAAGTGAAGGCCTGAAGCTGAACAAGGATAAGTGTTACTTCATGCAGGATAGTGTTGAATATTTTGGATTTATCGTGGATAAGGACGGTATTCGCCCAACACCAAGTAAGTTACAGGCTATTCGGGAAATGCCGGTTCCCGAGGACAAAGACACTCTTGCGTCATTTCTTGGACTCGTGAACTATTATCGGTCGTTCTTGCCAAATATGTCAGAAATCTGTTATCCGCTAAATGAGTTGCTGCGCAAGAATGTCAAGTTTGTTTGGTCCGAAGAATGTGACACCGCTTTTAAAAAGTTGAAGGGTGTGTTGAGTTCGGATAACTTACTCGTGTATTTTGAACCGAATCTTCCAGTTACGGTCGCATGTGACGCGTCACCGAGGGGCGTGGGCTGTGTAATGTCCCATGTGTTTCCCGACGGGAAAGAGAAGCCCATATTGTTCGCGTCGCGTTCCTTGTCACCGGCCGAAAAAAATTATTCCCAAATTGAGAGGGAGGGGTTGAGCATTGTTTTCGCCCTTAAAAAGTTGCACGTTTATTTGTTCGCGCGTAAGTTTGTCTTGTACACTGATAACAAGCCACTCTCTGTCATTTTCGGAGAGAAATCTGGGTTGCCCACTTTAACCAGTTCGCGTTTACAGCGTTGGGCAGTCCAGTTATCTGCTTTCGATTACGAGATAAGGTTTAGACCGTCAGGGAAGCACCAAAATGCTGATGCTTTCTCAAGGTTGTCGGTCGACGTTCCGTTTGAACACAGTACGGAAGACAGTCTGTTTTTGAAGCAGTTGGACTTTTTACCAGTGCAGTTGTCCGAAGTTGTTCAAGCCACGAATGAGTGTCCGGTATTGTCAAAGGTCAAAGATTATGTAATCAACGGTTGGCCCAAGAACTCTGATGGTTTGTCGCGTGATTATGTACCGTATCATCGTATTCGGAATGAGTTAACCATCGAGAATGATGCTTTATTTCGTGGAATTCGCGTTATTGTACCGCACAAATTCCGGCGTTCTGTTTTGTGTGAGTTACACGGTTGCCACCCGGGCATGGTAAAAATGAAAAGTTTGGCCCGGCTGTATGTTTATTGGCCGTCAATTGACGCTGATATTGAGTTGTATGTTTCCAGTTGCGTTAGTTGTGCGAGCAACGGCTCTAAGCCACCAGCGTTTATCCAGCCTTGGCCTAAGCCCTACAATGCTTGGGATCGCATACATGTTGATTTCGCAGGTCCGTTTCGCGGTTTGATGTTTATGATTATTTGTGACGCGTATTCGAATTGGATTGATGTACGTGTTATGTCTTCTACCACTACAGAAAAGAGTGTATGCGTTCTACGGAATATTTTTTCGTATTTTGGAATTCCCCGTCAGGTGGTAACGGACAACGGCCCGCAGTTTACGTCAAGCGAATTTCGTAATTTTGCGCGAATGAACGGGTTCGAGCACATTTTGACCGCACCTTTCCATCCAAATTCGAATGGAAGAGCAGAAAAGGCAGTCCAGATTGTCAAAAATAAGTTAAAGGCTCTGGACAATGAGCAGTTGCCCATTTACGCTTCATTGGATCGCCTACTGATGGGTTACCGTATTACGCCCATTGACGGTCATCTGACGCCCGCACAGTTATTTCTCGGTCGTAATTTGAGATCTAGAATTGATATGATAAAAGAAAAACCCGTGTCGTTTGATTGTTCGGGAGAAGTACGCCAGCCTAAGCGTACATTTACAGAGGGTCAGTCCGTGTATGTGCTTGATTTCCAAGCCCACCACCAAAGCAAGTGGCTGCCTGGGACTATTCACAAAATAATCACATCGGTTATGTTTTTGGTGAAAGTTGACTCGGGAAAAATTTGGAAGCGCCATATAGATCAGATTAAGAGTAGACCTCAGTCTGGAGAAAGTGAGTGGTTCGAATCCACCACTAGGAAAACTCCGCCCGCGGCCCCGCCTCAACCTCCGGCTACATCTTCGACGGAGACCGATCTTCTACCACCGCGTAGATCAGAACGTAACCGTCGGCCGCCTGATTTTTTTCAAGCAGGGGGAAGTGTGTAGTATATTTAACTACACTGTATTGTGTTTGGCTCAGCGCCCCACCGTTAGCGCGTATTGCCTCGGGGTGTCGACATAAATGAATGGGATCTGAGTGCCGTAGTTGCTTTTAGTCCGTAGTCGTGTTAGTCGTGTATGAGATTCACAAGAGAGAATAAACAAGTTTTTTGTTCTTGCAACCAAGTGTTCTTTGCCAAGGGCAAGAACAGTGCATAGTTAGAAATCAGGTCTGTATTTATCGTCTTGAAAATAAAAACAATTGTTTCCGATCGAAAACAGTTGAAAACGATCGGAAACAATTGAAAACGATCGTTAAATTACGATCGTAAAAAACGATCGTAAAATTACGATCGTAAACAACCGTTTCCAATCGTCAACAATTGTTTACGATCGTTAACAACTGTAAACAATTGTTAACAATTGTAAACGATCGTTAACAACTGTTTACGACTTAATTATTTCCATACGGGATCGGAGTTAGAGTTGGTGCTTTGATTTTATTTTGGACACGGCTGCTGTTTATGTTGTTCGTTTTTTCAGCGCCTCGACACTCAGTTCTTAATCTTTTTATGCCCTTATTTTTGAAAGAATCGTCAAAGGACCATGAAGCTTCCGGTGGAATCTGTATTGCCTGACTGGCAATCTCGGCTCGGCCGAAAAAAGTCGTTGCTGTAAACGAAAGAATTACGAAGGGCGGGGGTTTTCGAGATACCTCATTCCACAGGGAAGCTAAAGATACTCCATAGGGTTCTCCTCTCCATAGGGTTAGCGCCGTCAGCGGCGATTATTGGTCCTGCGCACTACCTAGTGAGCAATTCTTAACTAAAACTGGTACGTACCGAAAAGGGGTTTCACACTTCCGAAAATCAAGTATAAAAGAAAATAAAAAGTGTTTTTAGGGGTGAAGCCAGCGCCGGATACCCGAGTTCCAAGCATATTCTGAATCACGATTTTCTGGTCTATAAAATGGTGTCGTCACACTGACTGTACCTTTTGGGTCGGGTGTTTTCGAAACTAAGCGTCTTTTCCCGAGCTGGCGGTCGGACTATTCCATTCCCGTTTTTAGTCGATTCCCGATTATGGGCCCTAAGGGCGAAGGGCTTTTATGTCAGTTTTCGTTTCGTGTCTGGCTGAAATTACCAGTCTATCCCAGATATGTTCTAACGTAGATGACGTTGCTGTTGTTGGTGATTTTAACGCTAACCCGCTTAAGAACACCATGTTTTATCGTGAACTTGTGTCATTCTGTTGTGAAAATTTACTTACTATTCAAGATCTTATAATGTTGCCTCCGGATTCGTTCACATATCTTAGTAACGCGAGTCATACCGTTTCGTGGCTTGATCATGTTGTTGTATCTGAGTCTATGTCACACTTAATTTCTCAGATTTGTATTAGAAACGATGTTGTAGGTTCCGACCACTTTCCTATTGTATGTAATTTTGATCTTGGTTTGGTCCCTGTTGCACCAAATCACCTATCTAGTAATAACCCGCCACGGAAATTTCTGTGGAAAGAAGCATCTAGATCTCAAATCGATGCTTATCGTCGTGAAGTTAAGGCTGGTCTAGATAAATTGGATCTCCGGAATCCCGTGTTTGAGTGTAATGATACGTCTTGCCTTAGGCAAAATCATAAAAATAGTATTGTGATTGTTTATGAATCTATTTGTGCGCTTTTGTTGCTTGCTTCTAGCGTATGTATTCCTGTACCATCTAACACCCAACGACGCAAGTTTCACGTCGTACCTGGTTGGAATGAGTACGTTAAACCGATTTACGATTCCGCACGATTTTGGTTTTTGGAATGGTTGAAAGAAGGTCGTGAACCAAATGGTTTTCTTGACCATACAAGGCGTCTATGGAAAAGTCGTTTTAAACAGACACTCCAGTGGGTCCGTTCCCAGGAAAAAGAGATTAGAGCCAACCAAATGGCCTCTTCTTTACGGTCAAAAAATCTCCAGACTTTTTGGGAATCTGTTTCTTCTTCTACAAGAAGCAGTTCAAACCTTCCTCTTGTTGTTGAGGGTTTTGATGATGAACCTAAAATATGTGAGTTTTGGAAGAATAACTTTTCTAAGCTTTTTAATTCCGTCCCTAGGGCATCTCTTGTAACGGGGCTAAAGCCACAATCAGCTCAGCTCTCGAGATAGCGTAACGAGCGGCCTAAGCTCACCTGCCCACGTGGCAGGCAAGACCCGCTAAACCGAAACAAAACCACTTTTTAGTTTGAAATTCGTAGAAGTTTATTGAACACGAAACTTGATGCAAAAAGTGAAATGCTTTCTATTAAAATTCCTTCCTTCGTCCCTGATCCTCTTCTTCCACTTGTTGAAAACTCAAAATGAAGCGGTGAATGCCAATAGAAGAATGCGGTAAATAAGTCAAGTTAATCTTGGTCAAAATGTAAAAGAAGATAAGTCGTTACCAAATATTCCTACACGGCAGGCCTTGAGACCTTTACAGTCCCGGTACCCCGGCGTAAGAATAAGGTAAGGTAAAGAAATAAGTAGAAGGTAAATTAGTCAAAAAGATTCCTACACGGCAGGCCTTGAGACCTTTTCAGTCCCGGTACCCCGGCGTAAGAATCAGGTAAGTTAAACAGAGAAGTAGAAAGTTAAATCGTCAAGAAGATTCCTACACGACAGGCCTTGAGACCTTTGCAGTCCCGGAACCCCGGCGTAAGAATAAGGTAAGTTAACAAAGATGTAGAAAGTCAATTAGTCAGGAAGATTTCCTACACGGCAGGCCTTGAGACCTTAGCAGTCCCGGAACCCCGGCGTAAGAATAAGGTAAGTTAACAAAGATGTAGAAAGTCAATTAGTCAGGAATATTTCCTACACGGCAGGCCTTGAGACCTTAGCAGTCCCGGAACCCCGGCGTAAGAATAAGGTAAGTTAAACAAGATGTAGAAAGTCAATTAGTCAAGAAGATTTCCTACACGGCAGGCCTTGAGACCTTAGCAGTCCCGGAACCCCGGCGTAAGAATAAGGTAAGTTAAACAAGATGTAGAAAGTCAATTAGTCAAGAAGATTTCCTACACGGCAGGCCTTGAGACCTTAGCAGTCCCGGAACCCCGGCGTAGGAAAGTGGTAATTGTTTGTAAAACTTGTCAGTTAATCGTGGATGTAAAGATGGTAAGTCCGGTAATCAAAAGGTACACGCAAGGTACAAAAACAAATACCCTGTGAGATTTTGTGTAGAGACTGAACTTCCAAAAATATGATAAGTTATGTTATTTTAGAGTAGGAACCCAAAGGTTAAAAAACCGAAATATTTACTCTAGTTTCAGCAAGGTTTCTTTCCACTACTCACTTATCATTCATGTCTCACTAGTTACACCTTTCACAGACTGATCACAACTCCCCGATTTTACCTTGATTCTAACCTTAAATAATCTCCTTGAAATGCCATTCTTCCCTCGAGCTACCCGAAATTACCCCCTTGCGCGGAGAACTCCTTGGGTCACCAACACACCTTATTTGCAAAATACTTTCATCGGAACTTCCCCGTCTTGACCTTTTGCTCTCAAAATGGACGCACCCGTCTTACAATTACAAATGGAAATTAGTTTTACTTTTACTGCATCAAATGAAAGGGTTGATTACTTTTGAATATTGAAAAAGATTACAAGTTCCGACCTCCTCTTGTTAAGCGAAGCGTTCTCTTAATTACGAATTTCATTTTTTCTGTATCTCTGTCCACTAATTCCATACAACTATTCATCCAGCTAATTTCTACTGTAGCCTATTACCAAATCTGTTCTAGTTTCTAAACAACATACAAACATTCAAACTAATTAAGAGCAAAATCACTCTAAGAATGTAATAATCTCAAATTCAGTCACCCTAAGGCTTACAAAATGCTCAAATTACTTTAAAAGCCAATTAGAGAATCTTTTGCGTACCAACTTGATTTCGGAAACTTAATCTATAACTGAACGACCAACTGTTCCGTGAATAAACGAATCAACTACCCGACTAACTACTCCTGGCATTTAGTTCACTCTTTTCTTATTTTTCATCTGAATCAAGCAAACATATTATCCCAATCTCAATTGGTAATTTCTTGTGCGTTAACAAAAAAAAAGTCTTAGAACTTTGAGTTAATTATCAACAGACCATTGACAACTTGGGTTAAATGAAAAGCAAAAAAAAAACTTGCGATTTCTGAACTTATCGTACATTTCGCGGAACAGTGTGAATTGTCACAACTACCATGCTTTGAAATAAGGAACTACATGCACACATCTGCTCAAAAGAAGCGCCACACAGCTTCAGCATTCAATCTCTCTTCTACTTCCAAAACTAAATTACTGCTACTACTCTACTTCCTGTAAGAATAAGCCTATCACGCTCAAACGTAATTTTAAACGATTCGCCGCATCATATCAAAATCGACTGTGCCGCAACAGAAATCCCACGGAAGGTCCTACTATTCATTTTATTTCTTTCTCTTTTATCTTGTCACAACTCTGGGCGTTAACTAAATAATTCTTTGCTTTATAACTCAATTGCAAGCATGGCGATTCCCGACGTATTCTAGAACTCCTTTTTGCCTCCTTGTCAAATATACACAATTTCCGCAGCTTTTTATAAGCAACGATCGTAACGCGCGTGCGCAAATAACAATAAATGTGAATGTAAGAAGCGAATTACTCCCGGCACCATCTACTCAGGCAAACCACTTAGGATGTTAAAATTGCGCGCATATTGCGGTTTTCCTCTTTCGAAAGGTCGTACGAATATTTCACCCACTACAAAGCTCCATTTATGAAAACTACTTCAAACAAAAAAACAACAACACAAGTCGCCTTTGGAGTCTCCACAATTCAACATAAGGATCCTTACCATAATATCACCATTTTCTGGTCTACTCACTACCGCATCATTGTGCGATGGGGGTCGGGAATACATAATTAGACCTGCTTGTTCGCAGTGTCTATATCATAACCAGATCTCTGTCTGGTCCGGTACCGGTCTCATATATTTCCACCTGGCCAGGATTTCACATACTCGACCCAGGGCCCGGCTGAAGCATCTTATGGTCAACATCGGACCCCTCGACACCATCAGCTAGCATTCTGGAACTACGGGAACTAATTCCAGTCGCATCTGGACTGAGAAGTGTCCCTCGCAGCTGAACAAAATCATCCGACAACCCCTTTTTCTGGCTATCAAAGCCTTTTCTACTAAGGAAATCCGCGACTCCACGGACATCCTGGATCCTTTAACACCTTATTCTTCACATTCAAAGGTTCTACTAAATCAACGTTTCCGGGAAAAGCCTGCTGCCAATATTAACAAAAATCATTCGATTACTTATAACAAATTACGAAAAAAAATTCTTTCGTTTTATTTTTTCCTCTAAAAACATTGACTAAATAATGAAAACAACAATCAAAGAGAGCCAAAATTATAAACAACTTGCTCTTGATACTTCAAATAAATAACTTTTTGCCGTGAATGAAACTGGCTGTTTTTGTGTCCCACATGTAACCCGTTATCGCTGAAACCTCGTACAAAGTGTAAAGCTCTCGAAGTGACGAAATGTATCGTGAAGAAGGCTGACTTGGAGCCTTACTATACTTACTGACTGACCAACCCCCGAAACGGCAACTTTTGCGTGACCTCTGGTCCCAACGCTATTTAACTGCAATTAAAGAATAGATAAACATGTTGGGTAAAGTGAAAATGTATACATTACTACCCTCGAACTAGGTAGGCTAAAACTATATAGGACTACTTTTCCTTTAAATAATAGAAAATCGCGCTGAACCCACTAATAGCACTGAACATTTCTGACGGTTGCGTCCCCGACAAACCTGATCTCCGGACCGTTGAATTGGTCCGGGTGAGTTGTGATCAGTCCGGGTGCCCGCTGACAAATACTACAAAACCAAATTTTCAGGTACGTTTCTTTTGCTCCCAACTCCATGTGCTTCTTCATAAAGTCTTGCAATTTGGAGAGCCTCATTTAAATTTCGGTAAAAAAAAAGTTCTTCGGCCAACAGTGGTGTGTATTCCGCAATAAACTCGCCTTCCGATTTACGCAAACTCCTTTGAGCCCTTCTGAGCTGCTTAACCCATGACGAAATGTTCCGTGCATCAGTTAATTTCTTGACGATAGTGAAAGGGTCAATAATGCTTACAGCTTGCAAAGGCTGTGTAACCTGGGAAGGAACATAATACTGAATTGCTTGCGACCCAGTAGGTTGACCACTTAACGTAGGAACAGCCGAAATCACTGGCGCTGACATAATGGGAACAGAAGAAATAGCAGGAGTGAGAGACGTTGCCGTTGAGCCTGACAGCGTGCTCTGTGGCATAGTTGAGGGGGTACTGTTATTAGTAGCCATGATGAAAGTGAGAAAAAAAAAAAAAAAATTCCTGGTTACCTTGAACAGCGATCGTAGATGTAGAATCAAAGGGTCGGTGCTGGCTCGGCACACTCAGGAAAATCCAACATAATCACTGTTTGCACTTATCACAGAGCAAAACAATCGTCAAACAGTTCATTTAAATGTCAAAAATGTGTCAAAATTTTTGGAAGATTCCGCCCCCCTTAAAATTAGCGAAGCGATCAGGTCGAAGGAAGTTCAAAGGCTTGGGTTGTTTAGATAGGCTGTCACCATTATTTGTAACGGGGCTAAAGCCACAATCAGCTCAGCTCTCGAGATAGCGTAACGAGCGGCCTAAGCTCACCTGCCCACGTGGCAGGCAAGACCCGCTAAACCGAAACAAAACCACTTTTTAGTTTGAAATTCGTAGAAGTTTATTGAACACGAAACTTGATGCAAAAAGTGAAATGCTTTCTATTAAAATTCCTTCCTTCGTCCCTGATCCTCTTCTTCCACTTGTTGAAAACTCAAAATGAAGCGGTGAATGCCAATAGAAGAATGCGGTAAATAAGTCAAGTTAATCTTGGTCAAAATGTAAAAGAAGATAAGTCGTTACCAAATATTCCTACACGGCAGGCCTTGAGACCTTTACAGTCCCGGTACCCCGGCGTAAGAATAAGGTAAGGTAAAGAAATAAGTAGAAGGTAAATTAGTCAAAAAGATTCCTACACGGCAGGCCTTGAGACCTTTTCAGTCCCGGTACCCCGGCGTAAGAATCAGGTAAGTTAAACAGAGAAGTAGAAAGTTAAATCGTCAAGAAGATTCCTACACGACAGGCCTTGAGACCTTTGCAGTCCCGGAACCCCGGCGTAAGAATAAGGTAAGTTAACAAAGATGTAGAAAGTCAATTAGTCAGGAAGATTTCCTACACGGCAGGCCTTGAGACCTTAGCAGTCCCGGAACCCCGGCGTAAGAATAAGGTAAGTTAACAAAGATGTAGAAAGTCAATTAGTCAGGAATATTTCCTACACGGCAGGCCTTGAGACCTTAGCAGTCCCGGAACCCCGGCGTAAGAATAAGGTAAGTTAAACAAGATGTAGAAAGTCAATTAGTCAAGAAGATTTCCTACACGGCAGGCCTTGAGACCTTAGCAGTCCCGGAACCCCGGCGTAAGAATAAGGTAAGTTAAACAAGATGTAGAAAGTCAATTAGTCAAGAAGATTTCCTACACGGCAGGCCTTGAGACCTTAGCAGTCCCGGAACCCCGGCGTAGGAAAGTGGTAATTGTTTGTAAAACTTGTCAGTTAATCGTGGATGTAAAGATGGTAAGTCCGGTAATCAAAAGGTACACGCAAGGTACAAAAACAAATACCCTGTGAGATTTTGTGTAGAGACTGAACTTCCAAAAATATGATAAGTTATGTTATTTTAGAGTAGGAACCCAAAGGTTAAAAAACCGAAATATTTACTCTAGTTTCAGCAAGGTTTCTTTCCACTACTCACTTATCATTCATGTCTCACTAGTTACACCTTTCACAGACTGATCACAACTCCCCGATTTTACCTTGATTCTAACCTTAAATAATCTCCTTGAAATGCCATTCTTCCCTCGAGCTACCCGAAATTACCCCCTTGCGCGGAGAACTCCTTGGGTCACCAACACACCTTATTTGCAAAATACTTTCATCGGAACTTCCCCGTCTTGACCTTTTGCTCTCAAAATGGACGCACCCGTCTTACAATTACAAATGGAAATTAGTTTTACTTTTACTGCATCAAATGAAAGGGTTGATTACTTTTGAATATTGAAAAAGATTACACTCTGAATGCTTCTTTTGGTTGTGATTTAAATTTTCATTTCGCCGATTTTTCCGCCGATGAAGTACTGACAGCCATTCAAGGGCTTAAGAATGATTCTGCTGGAAGTAAGGATGGCATTTCATCCAGCCATATAAAACAGTGTGCCGATCTGATTGCCCCTTATCTTGCTATTTTAATGTCTCTGATGCTGAGGCATGGTTTTTTGCCGGAATCGTTTATGGAAGTTGTGTTACTTCCTATACCAAAGAATCGCTTGAATGATAAATCGAAGGCCGATAACTACAGGCCGATTGCCCTTGCGTCGACTATGTCAAAGATCATGGAGCGTATTCTTCTAGTTAGACTCCAGGGTTTCTTTACTACTTCTGACAATCAATTTGCATATAAGAAGAGACTATCTGTTGAGTTTGCTATTTTTGCACTTCGCGGAATAATTGAGTATTACTGGCTTTTTTCTACATGGGTATATGTATGTTTCCTTGAAGTCAAAAAAGCTTTTGACCGTGTGAATCAGGAGAAGTTGCTGTCAGTACTGAGAGATAGAAAGGTTCCAGCGGTATATGTTAGACTGCTTGCTTTTTGGTTTGATAATCAGAAGTTTTATGTTCGGTGGGGTTCTGCCCTAAGCCCCTCTTTTTCTGTTAGGAATGGAGTACGCCAGGGTGGAGTTCTTTCAGCGATACTGTATATTGTTTATTGTGATGAGTTAAATCGACGCCTCACTAAATCTGGACTGGGTTGTCACATCGGGTCCCAGTGCATGAATAACTTAAGCTATGCGGACGACCTTGCTGTGCTTGCGACTAATGTTGGTGCTCTGAACAAACTGCTGAGAATATGCGAAACTTTCGCTAGTGAATTTGATGTAATCTTCAACACATCTAAAACAAAGTGCATATGTTTTCGCCCGAGTAAAACAAAAAGCCCTTTGATACCCCGTGTTGTTATATCCGGGTCTGAGCTTCTTTTTGTTAAATCTTTCCGTTACCTTGGATTCATGTTCAGTGATAATCTACAAGATGATATACATATTCGCCATTCCCTTCGTTCTGTCTACGTGCGTGGTAATATGTTGTTAAGAAAGTTTTGTCACTGCACATCAGATGTGAAGACGTTTTTATTTCAGTCTTTTTGTTCAAGTATTTATGGTCTGTCGCTTATCAACAACTACACAAAACAAGGTCTAAGCGACATTCGGGTTGCCTACAATGATAGCTTTCGGTTCCTTCACCGTCTCCCGCGTTTCTGCAGTGCTACAGAAATGTTTAATGATTATCATGTTAATAATTTTTCGCAACTGTTTCATGTTCATCGTACTTCTTTGAAAAGTCGGTTGCTGGCTTCTGATAACTGCATCATTAGTGCGTTATGTAATCCGTGGCTTCGGCTCTCGCTGCCTGTTTGGGTGAAAATGTACGAGCCAGAAGGCTGTGGTTGATTTTCGGGTATTCCCTAGTTATTATATTTATTTTTGTTTAGTGTTAGTATATTATGGTTTCTTACCGGATTAAATTGTTGATGATAAGTTGGACTGGCAAGCAGTGAAAGTCATCGGAGGAGACACTCTCGCGAACTTATTAAAGGAGTACAGCTCTTTACTGGATGGTACACTGGGAAAGCTGAAAGGAGTAAAAGTAAGCCTTGCCATTCAAGATGATGCAAAGCCGATCTTTTTCAAAGCCAGGCAAGTACCATATGCCCTTCGTGAGAAAATCGCTGCAGAATTAGAGAAACTGGAAAAAATGGACGTGATTGAAAAAGTTAGCTACTCTCAGTGGGGGACACCCATAGTCCCTGTTATGAAACAGGGACACCCAAAACATGATATTGTACCGCACAAATTCCGGCGTTCTGTTTTGTGTGAGTTACACGGTTGCCACCCGGGCATGGTAAAAATGAAAAGTTTGGCCCGGCTGTATGTTTATTGGCCGTCAATTGACGCTGATATTGAGTTGTATGTTTCCAGTTGCGTTAGTTGTGCGAGCAACGGCTCTAAGCCACCAGCGTTTATCCAGCCTTGGCCTAAGCCCTACAATGCTTGGGATCGCATACATGTTGATTTCGCAGGTCCGTTTCGCGGTTTGATGTTTATGATTATTTGTGACGCGTATTCGAATTGGATTGATGTACGTGTTATGTCTTCTACCACTACAGAAAAGAGTGTATGCGTTCTACGGAATATTTTTTCGTATTTTGGAATTCCCCGTCAGGTGGTAACGGACAACGGCCCGCAGTTTACGTCAAGCGAATTTCGTAATTTTGCGCGAATGAACGGGTTCGAGCACATTTTGACCGCACCTTTCCATCCAAATTCGAATGGAAGAGCAGAAAAGGCAGTCCAGATTGTCAAAAATAAGTTAAAGGCTCTGGACAATGAGCAGTTGCCCATTTACGCTTCATTGGATCGCCTACTGATGGGTTACCGTATTACGCCCATTGACGGTCATCTGACGCCCGCACAGTTATTTCTCGGTCGTAATTTGAGATCTAGAATTGATATGATAAAAGAAAAACCCGTGTCGTTTGATTGTTCGGGAGAAGTACGCCAGCCTAAGCGTACATTTACAGAGGGTCAGTCCGTGTATGTGCTTGATTTCCAAGCCCACCACCAAAGCAAGTGGCTGCCTGGGACTATTCACAAAATAATCACATCGGTTATGTTTTTGGTGAAAGTTGACTCGGGAAAAATTTGGAAGCGCCATATAGATCAGATTAAGAGTAGACCTCAGTCTGGAGAAAGTGAGTGGTTCGAATCCACCACTAGGAAAACTCCGCCCGCGGCCCCGCCTCAACCTCCGGCTACATCTTCGACGGAGACCGATCTTCTACCACCGCGTAGATCAGAACGTAACCGTCGGCCGCCTGATTTTTTTCAAGCAGGGGGAAGTGTGTAGTATATTTAACTACACTGTATTGTGTTTGGCTCAGCGCCCCACCGTTAGCGCGTATTGCCTCGGGGTGTCGACATAAATGAATGGGATCTGAGTGCCGTAGTTGCTTTTAGTCCGTAGTCGTGTTAGTCGTGTATGAGATTCACAAGAGAGAATAAACAAGTTTTTTGTTCTTGCAACCAAGTGTTCTTTGCCAAGGGCAAGAACAGTGCATAGTTAGAAATCAGGTCTGTATTTATCGTCTTGAAAATAAAAACAATTGTTTCCGATCGAAAACAGTTGAAAACGATCGGAAACAATTGAAAACGATCGTTAAATTACGATCGTAAAAAACGATCGTAAAATTACGATCGTAAACAACCGTTTCCAATCGTCAACAATTGTTTACGATCGTTAACAACTGTAAACAATTGTTAACAATTGTAAACGATCGTTGACAACTGTTTACGACTTAATTATTTCCATACGGGATCGGAGTTAGAGTTGGTGCTTTGATTTTATTTTGGACACGGCTGCTGTTTATGTTGTTCGTTTTTTCAGCGCCTCGACACTCAGTTCTTAATCTTTTTATGCCCTTATTTTTGAAAGAATCGTCAAAGGACCATGAAGCTTCCGGTGGAATCTGTATTGCCTGACTGGCAATCTCGGCTCGGCCGAAAAAAGTCGTTGCTGTAAACGAAAGAATTACGAAGGGCGGGGGTTTTCGAGATACCTCATTCCACAGGGAAGCTAAAGATACTCCATAGGGTTCTCCTCTCCATAGGGTTAGCGCCGTCAGCGGCGATTATTGGTCCTGCGCACTACCTAGTGAGCAATTCTTAACTAAAACTGGTACGTACCGAAAAGGGGTTTCACACTTCCGAAAATCAAGTATAAAAGAAAATAAAAAGTGTTTTTAGGGGTGAAGCCAGCGCCGGATACCCGAGTTCCAAGCATATTCTGAATCACGATTTTCTGGTCTATAAAATGGTGTCGTCACACTGACTGTACCTTTTGGGTCGGGTGTTTTCGAAACTAAGCGTCTTTTCCCGAGCTGGCGGTCGGACTATTCCATTCCCGTTTTTAGTCGATTCCCGATTTTTCGCCTTGTTGGTGTTGCTATCTGCTGAAACGTTTGTCTAGAGGTATTCCGGAGTTTTTGACAAGGGACCGCAGCTGAAATGCAATTTTGGCTAAATATAAAACCAAACGTGATTTCGAGTTCGGCTTGGCCCAAAGGTGTATTGTCCGCATTTTTTGGATTTTCAAGTTCTTTCTTAATTCTAGGAGTGGGACGAAGACCTAGCTATCGTTGCGCAGCGGTGGGCAGATCAGTGCATACCCAATGCCCACGATGATATTCGTTCCACTGGTAAGTACAATGCCCTTAGCAAAAGTAAATCATCTCCTGGACCCTGGTGATTCTTCTTTGTTTCAGCGGCACCTGTAGTGGACTGCCGCTCAATAAAGTTACATCATCTTCATCATCGCTATAATATATATTATAAAGTTTGTAGGAAATATTGTGTCCGACCAAAGATTCCTGAAAAACAAGGAAAGGTTAAATTAAGATCAGAAGTGGTAAAGAAGTAAATATTTAAAAAGTAAAATCGAAAGAATATGTGCCACACTTGTGTTAGTGAGAGGAGAAGGCGGGATTTGTTAAAAGAAGGCTCGCAGAAGGCCGACTTTGAGCAAATTAAGGAATTTGGATCCTCGCCTCAACAAGAATATACTGTGAAAGAACTACTCAAAGTACCAAAAGAGTCTGTTTAGCCGCGCAGCAGCTAAGAGAGGCGTGACTAGCCAAAAAGAATTTGGGGGAGGGCAAGGTATTTACCCGATGAAGAATTATCTGAAAATTAGTAGTATGAGTTTTTACGAAAAACTAGCATGCAGTACGGTCTGATGCTACTACAGGGCTACCGTGTTACTGCATTCTACTGCATGCTACTAAATGATAGTATTCGATACCATTACATATAGACATGCAACTTTTCGTACAACTATCATACAACTACGTAGGCTACAAACTTTTCATCGGGTACCGACAGTTGGACCAGCTCTCTTTCTGTATAGATTATGATTCATGATTATTTGCTTCACTAGACGTTAGGATGCGCAGTTTCAACAGATAACACTTGAGTGATGGTTAGGATTTTTGGAAATTTTATCCATAATAGCATTGCCAGGAATATCCTCTGAGGACTATTCCTATGTCATGATGACAAATAAAAAAGTCAGCAGATGTTTTCCGGCGGTGTTTCGGCCCTTCAACAGCTAACATCCTAAGTGTTATCTGTAATGAAACTGCTGGCAGTGTATAGTCATTTGTCGGTGTCGGTATTATGAAACAATTTACGGATTGTCCCTAAAGTATAACCGAAAAGGGTTAGACAGGACAATTAGTTACCCATCACTTATTCACATAAATTGACTTGAAGACCCGCTGAAAATAAGTTACTTCGTTGTTCCGCTATTCACGAATAACCGATTTTCAAATAGTGGAATTTCCGTGTGATTTGTGGTGCCTCTATGTGCTTGTACTTTTGCTGTATGCCTTACGAGAAAGATTTATCAATTTTTTTTTGTTCAGGCACTAAGCAATCTTCACCAATCTCACCACTGCCCACTGAAAAGCCGCATTTGTGTTGAGATTAAAATTTCCCGCGTCATAGTAGAATTAACGCTGTGGGGACGGCTAGAGATATTCTGAGCCTCATAACTAGAGCAGATAGTGGAAAATCAAAAAATCCCTTTGCAGAATCCAAACAATTCAGTGTATCCAATTAAATGACAAACAAATGAGTTGGCTTTTCAGTTTAACTTTAAGTTAGTCATGCTAAATAGTTTCCAGAAAGGATATAGGGCTGGAATACAGGGATTGTGCAAGCGTTGCAGAGTCTAGCCAAAGCATTTCTACCATAAAGAGATTTAGCACTAACTAATAGACCGTAAGCCACTCTAGCCTTCGCGCCGAAATGTCCAAGTTTAGTAGTGCAGCACGGGTACTTTTCAGGTCGGTACCAAGCGGTAAACCGAGATAAGTTTAGGGACGACGAAACCTGGATACTGGAGTCACCCAAAGAAATTAGTGCTATCGGAACCTGGTCGATCACTATTAAACTTGAGACATTCACTCTTACTCGTACTGAATTTTAAACCAATACTCTTTAAACCGACTTAAACTGTTAAAAGTGTTCTCTGTCGAAGCCAGGGTACTACTCAAACTTAAAATATCACCAGCATAATTCAATTGCGACAGGTCAAGACCCCGCAAAATAAAACTTGTTTTAACTTTGTTCCGGGCATCGACCACAATATTGTTAAATAGTGGGGGTGAGGTTATAGCACCTTGAATGCCTTCGGTACAGTCGATAAAACTGCCAGAACGACACTCTGTTCTTGTGGAATGGGTTTTGCGTCCAACCAAAGCGCGTTACAAATTGAGAATCGCTTTTCGCCTCATAATACTAAACGACTCAATCTCATTTGCACAAAACATTTGACTAGCTGAGTAACGTCGACTATACGACAACGATATCTATAAATATTACCAAGAATAAAAAATCTGATAGAACTTCTGTCTTTAGTCCCATGCAACGACAAAACTCAACGGACCTAGAGGTATTAACTCTAGCTTTGAGCTGATGTTGATACCCGTTTACTCATCTTCCGTCTTTGCCGTTGCTTGTCGCAGACAAAATAGTGCAGGAGGCGTACTCCGCGCGCTGACCCGCTCTGGAGAGCGTCCGTAGAACCAATCAGCTTTGACTGCTACTTTTCCTAACGGGCGGTTTCACAGCGATTTAGCTATTTGTAGAGGTAAATGTGATGTGGCGCGAAGCTACTAACCTCCACTCGTTCGTAGCTGACAGGGTATGGGGAAATATTCGACTCCGCATAGTCATATTACAGAGATAGGGAGACGGTGGTTATGCCGTAAAGTCGCGTAACTTTGTGGTTACGAGCCCATGGGGGAAGGCTGAGTAGGTACTTAGCATACTTGTAGAACAACTTACGGATTGTCCTTAGATCAGTTGTGCTGCATAACTTTCCAAAAGTGCTCCTTCAGGCCTGACTGGGAATCATAACTTCAGCAGTTGAGTTGAATATCTTAGCTGACCTGGCCGTCCTGAATTATTTTTGCTTATATTTCTTATCTCTCTATTTTTTCTTTAGCTGAAGAATATCTTATCCTTTAAAGTGACTATTTACATAATGGGCAAGAGAGGTGGTTCAAAGGCTTGAGACGAAACTTTTGTTTTGTGGTTTGTGAGTAGATAGGTTCCATTTGGTTGGACAGAACTGTCTTTCAAATCGAGGGTTGAAGACAGGAGGAAACCCACCACGGAACTACGAATAGAACTAGCTATTTCGAGACACAATTTTTTTATTTGATTTTTTATTTATTTAGGCAGGTTCCAGTTTGTCGGGCAGAACGTTGCTACTACATGGACTTCGAATAAGAACTCGAAACCAAATTGGGAGCATGCTGTTAGCCTCTGGTACAACGAAGTGAAAGACTATAGCTCCCGTGACGTTATGTCTTTCCAGTGAGTATTTTTTTTCATTTCATGTTCTATGGCAGTGCCGGACGAAATCCCGTAGGGGCTCCAAAGGAGTTGAAATTTCGCAGACCCTTCAACCTACAATCCTCAACCATCTTAATTCATTATACTTAGCAGTTTGCGCAGTCATCTGATCACCCGCCAGCCAGTTCGTCCATCATCAGTGCACCTACAGTCAGTTTGCCAAGCCCTTCATTTTATCCACCCGTCATTGTGCACTCTTAAAAGGCGACAGTTCGTTCACCTCTAAATATTCTACAGTTGGGTATTTTCTTGTTTTAGTTAGAATCCAGAGACGCTTTTGGGTTCGTCAGTTTTTATGGCACTTGCCTTCCGGCCAAGTGCCATATACCGATCACTTTTCCGTCGGTCGGTCGGTCTGTCGGTCGGTCCGCTGATCGCGAGTTAGGGTACTTCCAGATGTGCTAGGACGATGAAACTTGGAAGGCGTATTAGGGTCACCATTTAGGGTCACCGATCACGTGGGGGGAGTGGAAGGATGGGGAATCCGGAATATTGACCATATGTCTAACTTTTGAACGGGGGATCGGATCTTAATGAAACTTGATATTTGGAAATACCTCGTGTCTCAGATGTCAGACGTCAAGTCCGAAACGGATTCGATGACTTTGGGGAGAGTTGGAGGGAGGAACTGGAAATCGTGTGACATGTTCAGAGTGGACGGATCGGGATGAAACTTGGTGGGAAGAACATGCACAAGCCCCAGATACGTAGTTGACAAGCCGGACAGGATCCGATCACTGTTGGGGGAGTGGGAGGGATGGTTCCGGAATTCCGGTGATCCCGAGTCAAGATGCTTACACATGTGCTAGGACGATGAAACTTGGCAGGCATATTAGGGACCCGACCCAACTAACTTGGAAATAGTCACTTCCCCGATCCGATCACCGTGGGGGAGTAGAGGGAGGGCTTCGGAATTCCGGTGATCCCGAGTTAAGATGCTTACACATGTGCTAGGACGATGAAACTTGGCAGGTGTATCAGGGACTCGACAGTTTTAACTAAATAACAGTCGTTTCTCCGATTTGACCATCGTGGGGGGAGTATAAGAGGGAGGGGAAATCCGAAATCTTGAGAAATGTCCAACTTTTGAACGGGTGACTGGATATTAATGAAACTTGACACACAAATTTTATGACACGCTTAGAGTATAGCGACTGGGATGACACTTGATGGGAAGCGTAAGCCCTAGATACGTCAGTGACAGAACCGGACCGGTATCGGGCACTGGGGGAGTTTCAGGGGGTCTGGAATTCCGGTGATCGCGATTGAAGGTACTTCCAGATGCGCTAGGACGATGAAACTTGGCTCGAACATTAGGGACTTGACAAGATTGGCTTTGAATCTGTTACTTCCCAGATCCGACCATCCCTTAAAGTACTCATCTCCACCGCAAAGTACAAAAAAAAAAATACTTTTAAGTAAAATCAATATTTTCATAATCCCCAGGAGCCCATGATTATTTTGCCTCAAGGGTTTTGCTTAGAAATGACTTTCTAGCACCCGTAAAGTGCGTAGGCCTATCTTAACCGAATAGTAAAAAAAAAAATTTTGATCACTATACATATTCATGATCCTAAAGGGCACAGGATCATTTTTGCCTTAGGGGTTTTGATCACAGATGAATTTTTAGCCCCCTTTAAGTGCACATCATCACAGCCAAGTGCAAAAAAAACTTTTTTTGCCGAACGATACATTATCGGGATTTCCAAGGGTCCATCGTCATTTTTATCTCAAGGGTTTTGCTTACAAATGATCACAACAAACCCACGAATTGGCAAATTCCTACTTTCATCCTTTTACCTAGCCTTGCAAGTGCCATATGAGCTTACAGCTCTTGCTATTGACATAAAGACAACAGAAAAGGAAAGGATGAATCAAAGAGTAAAATGTCATACAAAACTGTATGAACAAAATTTAAATTGCTGAACTGAAGTGGTGAAGGATCAGTAGTGGATAAGGCCTTGGACTTGGACGGAAGTAAAGAAATGCGAGAAAGGACTTGTTGTCTTCAACCGGTAAAATTAATTAGTCCATATTATGCGTATAGAATGACATTCTGCAATGGTCATACTCGACGAAAATTTATTCTGGTTTCGCCAGGGCCAAAAGTGTCTAGCCAAAAAGTTTCGTGGTCTTGTCAGCTGCAAGGTTTCACACAGTTTGTCCCTTTCTGCTCCCTCCTATTCGATATACAAGATAGATAAGCTAGAATATCTTGAAAAATCACCGCTTCAGATTGCGACTGAGTGAAGCATTTATTTCCTTTTAAAGCCCGTGTAAAAACCTGGACATACTAGTCCTTAGATCTTCAGCTTCTGCTTTACAAAAACTTACCCTTATCTGTGGGTCACCGTCAGCATCTGTTAGGAATTCGGGCCTGAAAAATTTGTGTCCCAAAGAACAAGAAATTCCAAGCAAGAATGGAAATAAAAATGAAAGGATGCTTTGAAAAAATTGGCAAGAATGGATTTATCACATGCGGATGTTGGGAAATTGCAAAAATATTATATCGCTAATTATTCAGTGATGATTCGTCATTCGTCATCCTCATGCAAGGATCAAGAGTTCTTGCGTCACCGAACCGCATTCTTGTGGTGAGCAAAGGGTTAGCTACTTGCCGCTGGTAACCCGAAGAAAGTGTGTGTGTGTTCGGTTTGTTCAGTGTTGGTGGCACTTAGACGGTTATGTATTTATTTTCACGATATGTCTGTTTGTATGTACAAATTTATCACCCGTCTACAATAACTACAAAAGCAATAGACGGAGAAATAAGGAAAAGAAAGAAAGAAAAAAAATAAGATTGCAACCAATTACAAAACGAAGAAACAAAAATGTAATACTAACACTACAAAAGAATGCCTCTCCAGGGATGGTGAGACGGTGTACCGACAGGCATCCAACTAAATGTTCGGCCATTTTGATTTCGATTCCGGCCATTTCGATATGCAGAGAGGACTTGACTGTAAGCAGTAATGGCGTATGATCGGGCCATCTTCAAGCTCTAAAAGGAAGAAACAATAAACCGCTTTCGAATCTGGAAAAACACGAACCTCACCCAAAGAAATTAGTTGGAAGGCGTTGTCACACATTTTGTTTTTTAGGGCACCAACCAAACCCGTCGTCATCGGGCACTTTACGCAAGTCATCTGGGCAAAGACCACCAAAGTCGGGTGCGGCTACACCAGCTTCAGAGACACCACGTTTAACAATATCCCCATCGCCCACTTGTATGTATGCAATTATGGAACTTCAGGAAACTTCCTAGGAGAACGACTGTACACGCCCGGAGCCCCCTGCAGCTCTTGTCCGAAGGGAACGCAGTGCTCCACTCGATTTAAGGGCCTTTGCAGTAAGTTTGTGTCGATGTTAATTGAGAGGGGGGAAGAGGGTTGGATCTGACATGGACGGAGATAATTTTATTTTCTTAAAAGAGCCTTCGCACTGTTTAATGTTTATGTTCCAACATACTAAAATAGTTGGTTACTTTAAAACCAGGCCCTGCTTTAACCAACTTGAGCAAAGCTCTGACTGTTTTAAGCCTTTCTCTAAGCCAGTTGACTTCCAGCAAAACCACGGAAAAAATTAGATAGAAATTCAAAAATAGAGAAATCAGGATTTGCAAGCATGAAAATTAATGAGGTGCTATGTCTTCAGGGGGATTAGAATTCAACGTATGAAGTTCGGGTTCCGGGGGGTTTCTCTCTCGATTTCGACATTGTGCTGTATCTTATAATAACGAATGAAGGAATGAATATTATTATTACCCCACTTCTTCGTGATGTTACTCAGTATTTGAATGATCTGTTAAGCTACCGTTAGTAGCGGTTGTGGTGGCGTAGAATTTTCTGTTGCGGGACCAGGGAGGGTGGCATAGCAGGTATTTAGAAACACGAAAAGTGTTTCGTTTGACATTCAAAGCGATTTCACGCAGCTGTAACCTGACCGTAGAAACCTTGTTCTGGCCAATGAGTAGAGTAGAGATATATTTATAAAAAAAAAACAGACACTATTCGCCTTTCGCCTGCCAAGAAAGGCAATGAAGCTTGAAAGGGCAAGCGAGGTTATACATTTATAGTTATTCACTACACTCATACCGAGCTACTCAGACACTAAAAAGTCAACTAATGGATGATAAAGATAAAAAGACAAGAAGAAGATGAGACAATATCAAATAAAGAAAATCGGAGAACAATACCTTGAATAGAATGGACAACCTGGATCTGGATCAAACCCGAAAATCGGCAGACCTCAGACTTGTGTGCATCGCTGAACTATTGTACGACGTCCGGGGACGGTGGCTAGCCGTCTCTCAGGCCTTGTTTTTATCGCGTAGTATCTTTTCTTCTTAGTTCTCATATTTCTTACTTTTGGGGCTGTGAACCCCCTCCCTCTCGGTGACGTTAATATCCTTTTTACCGATTCACAGCCCCTACTTTTTCTACAGAACCTCAAACTTTCTTTAGCTGCCACATCTAAGCCTTCAAATCTTAAAATTTGAAACCATCTGCCATGGAACGAACTCCTTTTGGGTGACATTCCTTGACTCACTTGAAAAGAAAATGGAGTAACGGACAGAAAATGGACGTTCAGGAACGGTGGACGTCGCTCAGGAAGGCAGCTGCTCAAAAATATCCCAAAACATGCGGCACAGGAAGATAACTCTTCGGAGTGTCTAACTCTTCACACGTCAGACTTCGTAACCTCGTAGATTTAACAAAATAACCACATACATTCATTATAAGAATTGTAAATCATACATAAAACGATCATAGAAAAAACATAACCCTATGGTCATAAATAGGAAAAAACGGCATATTATTATTTATTATTGTTCTGTTGGGGAAGACCAGAAACTTTGGCCAAAACCCAGTCCAAAGATGGCACATTGCCTCAACCCCCTCCCCCCAAAGACAATTGAAGGAGCGAGCCATCGCTCTAAACACAATTGATGCAAACACCACTCGTTATATCACTTGTTGTCGCGTTTCTCTCGTTTTAAAAGAACTCCAATCTTCCTGTCAGTTGCAGGAACCTGGATACCTCCTTCAGGCGAACTTCTCTTATAACAGTTATAACAGAAGTCGTTGTCATGTCCATACAGGGCAATCTTGAACACAATGTATAGCCATCTATTCGTTTATCCCACAATGGATGCAAGTCGGATACTCAGATCTTACCTGTGTTTGGATTGTGTTTTCTTTAGTTTCCCCTCCCAGCAACAACCTGGGAGATTTCCTGGATTTAAAAAATCTCAGCTTGCGCTTTGTTATACGAATTCGCAGAGGAAGGGAGAAAACTCTTTATGAAAAAACTTGGCGGGCACAGCGGAGTGGTTCCAATTTTTCACTCATGGTAAAGCAGGCGAGTCCTTCAGAGATGTTTTCAGGAGGGAAAAAGTAGCCTATATTGTTTGAATGATTCAAGCACCAAATTCAATGCAGATTTTCTTCGGTCTCTTGAAAATTGCTTGACTCACTTAAAAGGTAAACGACGTTGCCGCGTTAGTACACTGTCAGAAGTTCCACAACAGATAACACAATTATTCCTGGTTTTAACAGATAACACTTGGGCTTTTAACTGTTATGATTTGGCAAAAACTATGCACTGAACGTTATGCATAAACAAGAATTGCAAACAAGAGCCGAAAAAGCATTTTCTGACTTTTCCGATATCATGGTGATAATAGATGAACAGGAAAGTCCGCACATGTTTTTTTCCGGTGGTGTTCCGGCTCTTCTTGTATGCATAACCTTCAATTCGAAAACGTTTGCAAAATCAGATCAGCTAACACCCCAAATGTTATCTGTTGAAACATCGCATCGTTGTGTTATCTCTCATAAAACTTCGAGGGGCTGTTCAATCCGCGACACCTGCTGTACACCCTTTCCTGGCACCGGTCGGCACTGACCGAAACCAGCGTTACCGGCCATAAATTAGGCTATTTCCGCTCGTAAACATGCTGTTTTAATATTCAAGACGTGGCAGCCAATGTTTGCTGGTGTCAGCCGACAGACACCGAGCGGGCACGGCAGTACCGGGAACTTGCTGTGCAATAATATCGAGAGCGGGCAACCCCTCGCGAGACATCTGGGAGTGTAGAAGCATTAGTAGTAAATACTTTATTTGATTAGGTGCAGACGGAGATGATTCACCAGCAGATTCAAATACCATTGCTGACATCGATTCTATCACCAAACCTGTTAAAACTATCCACCGCTTTGAAACAGCTTCGAATTCCTCAAGATTCTTCAAGGCCCAGCTGGGAGTTCGGCCTGCGAAAGTTGTTCCCGTTGAAACTGCGGTAAGTTTTGCTTCTGCTCGCAGGAAATCAAAAAGCATATACAATTTTTTTTTTTTTTTTTTTTTTACGCGAGTTAGTTGCAACAACTGGTCTTGAATTGTATGGCCTTATGTATGATGATAAACTAAGTGACAGTCAGGCGATTAATGACTAATTAAAGTAGAACCATTAGAATATCTTAAATATAGCAAAACATTAAAAACAAAGATGTAACAAATCGTGTCTTTGACATTAGCTAATAACTCACAAGTAGGTGGAGATTCTAATTACGTGATAAGTGGTGTGTACACATAAGGTCGAGAAAACGTGAGGTAAATTATTATACTCCACGTTTGAGCACTTACGCACTTATTGCGTCAGCGCCAAAGTCGCCGCATAGATTCAAACTCACATACTCACTAATACAGAGATAGATATGTATATTTATTAACATTAAAAGCCCTTATGGGCCATGGTTAATACAAACATACATCAAAATAACTATGTTCCAATAAATAAATTCCAAATAAATCCACTAAACAAACTTCCAGCGATGTAAACCAAAATCAACCCTTTCTTTCAAACTCACCTTTTAACACAAAACAAAACAAGAAAGAAAAAACAAGAAAAGAAAAATATCCGTGGAAAAAAATCTCTTTATGCCATACCCAAAGTAACCAACCTAACCAAATTCTATTGTATCCCTCAAAAAGTCTCCATCCATTCCTCCATTTCCAAAAACCCTGAGATGTCCTGCCTCAACTCTTTTAACTCTTTACATAAACACAGAAAATGCAGTAAATCTTCATAAATATCTTACAAATCTTACATCGGACAAAAATAGGGACCAACTTTCAACCTCACACTCTCTAAAAACCTTCTCCTATCTCCAACTGATAAAAAATGTCCCCTTAACACTAATATGAAACAGCATATTTAATATGCATAAGATTTGAGTATATATAATATGCTGACGTATAAATACTTATATTTCATTTCATTTCATTTAATTTCTGGCCGCCAAAGCTGGCGAGTATAAAAAAGAAATAATAGTACAACACGGCCAAAAAATACATTAAACGTGGCCAACACTTGCACAATCAAATAATCAACAAATTTTGAAGAAAACAAATACAAAAGAACATACCATACTGACAGACACAATCTATTTCAGACCTTGGCCCAGGTTATGCTTTAGGCTATTGGCCTTAATCATGAACTTAGCGTGTTTCTGCTTCAGGATTCCAACCGGATTTCTCATATTATAATCTTTCATCATCAAAGAAGAAGATTCAAATTTCGAAAAACGACATAAGAATTTCCCAAATTTAAAAAAAGTTGTTTTCAGGGAAGTTAAATTACCTTTAGAAAAATATGGCAAAAAAGGAGAACCCAGTAAAACATGTGGTAAAACTACACTATTAAAAATCTTTGCCAGTCGCTTCTTAGACAGATAATCTCTTAGGCAAACAATACTACCAAAACTTCTCGCAATTCTTTTTTCTAGATCAGCTATTATCAAAGAACGAGTTAGTACCATTGACGAACTAATTAGCAAACCTAAGTATTTTAGAGAAAAAACTGGTTTCAAAATAAAATCATCAATCTTAATAAAAATAGAATGCACTAAATTAGAAAAATTTATATCCAAAAGAAGAAGCTGGCATTTATGCGGAGATAAAAGCAATCCGTGGGTTTTAAAAACTTGACAAACATAATCAACATTAATTTGAAGGGATTTCAAGGACCGGCTTATTAAAAGAATATCATCAGCATAAGCAACCCATGACAGAAAAGATCTAGAATTAAAAAGAAAAGAAATAGGGATATTATCTAAACATGCAGCTAAAGTAATATTGAAAATCGTCGGTGACAGAATTCCACCTTGCCTCAGACCCCTATTTAAAACAACATTAAAATCAGAAAATTCTCCTTTCCATGCAACTCGAATACGAGATGAAGAAAACCAATTCCGCAAAACCAAAACAATTGAAGGGGGAACACCATTACGCAGGAGAGATGCTAATGCCCACGAATGAATAATGGTATCATATGCTGACGCTATATCTAATGCCAAAATTAAAACTCTTTTCAAAAAATTTACGAGCTTAATGTTAAAAAACTTAAAATACGAGCTAGGACACTATGACCAACATAAATGTTTAAAACTTTACGGAAGCCTATCTGATTCAAACCCCCACATAAATCTTCATCATGTCCTAACCAGAACAATTTCATTTCCGTGCCATAATATACCTAAAGACCGGTACCCCCCAAACGCAATGAGGAATATACTTCGTGTGAAAGCACCTTAACGAAGAATTTAAAGGCTGTATTGAACTTAACAATCACTGTTGTTATCCACTTTTATTCAGCCATAAGACTTTCTTTTCTTGCTATAGAAACCTTCATTTAAAGTTCCGTGAACCAAAAGCATTATGGCGCTTAAAAATCAGGTTATTTCGGGGCTAGCATCTGTTTATGGAAGGCCCCAAAGTGCTCCGTAAATGGAAACTGTTGGACGGGCTTTCAAACTGGGAAAGAAAGATTAGAAAAGTTGAAGCTATCGAAAACTTTATCTTTAAAAGTTTGGAATTCCGTAAACTCGTCGCGTGGCATTTTTCTTTCTCGAAATACACAAACGAGAAGTTGTCAAACGCTTCCGTTTGTCCAAGTATAAGAAAGTAAAAACAAAGGCTTACATTTTTGTATGTTCGTTGGATCACTATTTTTTTATTTTCCACTATCTGCTCTAGTTATGACGTTCAGAATATCTGCGGCCGTCCCCACAACGTAAATTCTACTATGACACAGGAAATTGTAATCTCAACACAAACGCAGCTTTTCAGTGGGCAGTGGTGAGATTAGTGAAGATTGCTTAGTGCCTGAACAAAAAAAAAATCATAAACCTTTCTCCTGAAGCATACAGCAAAAACTCAGTAGGCCTACCATACATCATACGGAAATTCCACTATTTGAAAATCGATTATCCATGAACAGCGGAACAGCGACGCATTTTCAGCGGGTCTTCAAGCCAATTTAGTGAATAAGCGATGTATAACTAAACTGTCCTATCCCAGCCCTTTTCGGTTAAACTTTAAAAACTTTTAACCCGCCTAAATCTGTGAAGGATAACATAAGCCTAACTCTAATAAAGCTAAGGCCAAAGAGTGCTGAAGATTAAAAATGGTTTTAAGGAAGGGTTAGGATACACAGAATTTAATCGAGATGCGTTTAATTGTCACCAGCAACCGTGGTAGCGTGGCGCAGGAAATTATTACAATTAAAGGAAATAACCTTCGGAGACTAAGGTCGCTTCGTTGGTATGGGGAAAATCAAGGGTTTTATTTACAAACGTACTTTAAGGGATAAAATAAGATATATCTTTAGAAACGTCCCTGGTCGTACCAACTCCCAAACCATAGATAGATAGGCCTAGATAGATAGATAAGTGTATTTCAGAAGCCCATGGGCCATATACACAAAAAAAAACATAACAAAATATAACTTTTAAACACTCAGACTACTTCTTAACTCTAAACATTTATCTATGTACACGCCCACTCGGGTAATTACGGTAGGGTTGATATTAGTCAAAATTTCAGGAAGTGACAAATTTATACCTTCTAGATACATTTTTCTTAACTCAGAAAGCTTCGGGCATCTGCGGAGAAAATGGTCCAAATTTTCTTCCTCCTCCTCACAGAGTGGACAAGCATACCCCCCAGCAGGAGCCACACTACATCTCTCAAAAACCTTCTGCCTGCTCTTGCTTCCGCGAGAAGCTCGGCTCTCAGTTCGAATTTACGCGGACAGACACACATACAGCTCAACGGGAGCTAAATCGGCCCCAGTGCAAAAGAACACTAGAGAGTAGCGCCAAGACTTGTAAAAAGTTACACACACTTGAATTGCAGCGACACTAGCACCACTAGCGATAGTGAACTGAAACTCAATCAGTCGTGCACCAGCGCTGGCTCCAGCAACTTCATATCGTGAACACAGCAAAAAAAAAAGATGAAACCTTCACTTTTCCTCCATGTGTGCAGATCTCATCTTAGCTTTACTAGAAATTTCTAAACACGCAAGTTTGTCTCGGTTTAAATGCCGCAAGCGTAGTGGGCGGCGCTATGAGTATGACCCGTTTGCAAAGCATGGAAAGCATAGGTCTTGACGTTATACTCCCTAGTGTTCTTCTGCTCTGGTCGGCCGTGAACTTTAATTACTTATTCCAGTCAAATACTAGTGCTATAATACGTAACAAAATAAACTTCAACACTTTACACACTAAGTTGGATAGAACCCACAAACACCAAGTCCCCCCATTTTTGTCAAGTGGGAAGAGATAGCCGCATTTTTGGCCCAGACAGAACAGCCATAACAATGTTCCAAGACTCACAAATCCTATTCTGGAACCGAGGCACTACGATTTCAAGGAAAACTGTTCAACCACCGTATGACTATGGAGCTACTATGACTATGGTACAGTCTACTATGACTATGGTACTATGACTATGGTACAGGACGTGGGAAGAGTTACCGTGCATTAGTCAGAAGAGATAGACCCTCAGTCAGGGAGAGGGGGCAATGGAGCCTCGGATGAGCGGTGTCTGCTCAGGGGACCAGGCTAGTCCAAAGCTTCATAAACTCTATTACAAAGAGCTCGAGCAAGAAGCCCATTTCGCACTGAGTCTGCCCCAGAACCTTCTTGTTATCTTGCGATCTACGTCACCAAGAGTGATTGTTTCTTTTGCAAATTTTGTGCAAAAAGCACTTGAGTTGAAAAGTACTGTTTCTTAGTTCGGTATTTTGTCTTAGTTTCTTATGAAATGCTTGTTTATCCTGTATATGGCCTATGAGTTGTTCAATACAAATATATATTGCTAACGGTGAGGCAATACGAAAATATGGGGAGTGAGTCAACGTTCGAGAGAGAAACTGAAAACAATAACCGAGGTTTGGATTCCGTAACACGAGGAATGAAAAAGTCTTTAATTTGAAGATAAGGAAAAGAGGGGAGAAACCAGGTGACAGGAACGATTGTTGTAAACACAGAATACTCCGTGAGACCAAGCTGACTGAGAATATAAATATATATAAACAAAAATACTTAAAGCATACAGGTCAGTTTCGGCGATATTTCGGTCTTTCTCGGCAAGGGTCCTCCTCAGGCTGTAGATGGAAGAAACGAAGCTGCGTAGTCACTTTTACTTTAATATAAACACTACTTTCCCTTCTCTTTCCGCAAATTCTAACAACAGCTACCATTACTACAGGAACTTACATTGCCATTAACGAAGAGTCAGTCAATTCCATCCGCTCATAAACTATTCAGTGGGTCAGACTGCATACACTCCCTTCTCTAGCTAATTTTTAGGCAGAAATGACAGGGATTTCTTCACCAAAACATTAAAGAAATAGGTACTGACAAATATCGATCTGAACTTTTTGTTTATGACGCTAAATGTTTTTTTTGTATATTTTTTCCAGAACGGTGCTTCCAAACGGTGCCAATAGATTTAAATACCATACCCGTAGTCACGATTTAGAAACATTGCAGAGTATAGAGTAGAGTAGAGTAGAATTTTATTTCTAAAAAGTATCTTTCACAGCGTAAACGCCGAATTTGACTTCTACGTCAAACGTAAATACTACAGTATAGATATATATACACTCAAATAATTTGTCAATTCAATAATAAATGCTAGAATGCTTCCAATTTGACTCCTTTAATGAATTGGTCAAATAAGCGTGATAAAATATGGATGAACGAATGAATTCATTCCCAAAAAAAAACGTGGGGCCATGGCGGGAAAACAAAATAAACACAAAATAACACTCGAAAACTCAATAAATACACCAGAAAAGATGGAACGCCTTACTCCAAAAAACGCTCCCGATGCTCCATAGCCTGCTTGAGGAACCTCCCCAGCCGACGAAATTGGTATCATTGGTACTTCCAAGAAACGAGTATGCCATATGATTCTGATATTTTCCTTAGGTTCGGTAATCATCTGTGATGACGCGTTGTTCTGATTATCCAGATCGATGGAAGTATGTCGACAACCTCTCGGCCCTGACCATCCTTGATGATAAAACAGAAGAAGCTGCATTAGCCGACATGAAATTCTAAGCGTAAAAGTTCATAAATTAGAATAATCTACTTCCTAAAATGCACTCCTGTTTTATTGAACCTATTTCCTTGGCAACAGAAACCGAATTTTTGGGAGTAATCCTAATAGCGGACGTAAAATGGGATTCCCATGTCAGCAGTTTATTAAAACTAGCATCACTATCAATCGCTCTTTTAAAGCTCCTTGTTACATTTTCTTGCCCTCCAAAAGATCTCCTTCAGCTTTATTGTAGTTTTGTCCGATCAATTCTCGAATGTGCATGCCATGTTAGTGGGCTTAAATCGACTGTCTAAAAAGAGCCTTTATTAATGGTGAAGGAAAGGTCCAGTATCTATCTTCTACATCTATATCTACATCTATATCAGTCTACATCTATCTTTTTTAAAGAACTTCCAGTTTACTACTTTTGAGGAAAGAAGACCCACTCTTTGCATGCGTTTCAGTACAAGAACCTTTCAATCCGCCGACAGCGTAATATCCTCCTCAAAAGATTCTTACCCCTACGTCTAAGACCAGAACGTAAAAAATCTCCCCCCCCCCAATCCCTAAGTTAGCCCAAGTATATCCAGCACATGAAAGGCAAAGAAATAACTTGGTTTCGTTATTTGTCGAGCTCCACAACAAATTAATAGCCATACCCTAGGCAATTTGGTTATCTTATATTTTAGTGCTCAGTATTATTGTATGACAAATTTTCGGCGAGTTACGATAAGTATTTGAGCTAGCAAGTATTTAATTCGGCCTCTTCACTGTGTAGCTGACCTTTTTAATGAATACTATTCATCTTCTTCCCTCCTCTCGGTTTCTTAGCAACCAAATGTGCAGTGACCTAAGAGTCGTAAAGCAATATATTTATATTTTTTACAAATTATACATTTATATAGTTGAAATAATATTCCCTTTCTTAAGAACCCGCTCGAACTATACTTTCGACTCAGTGCTGGCAAAACATATTTTCGAAAACTCTCCGCATACAGTACGCTTTGAAACGGAAGAGCTTCTGCACCGGACTGCAAAAATGCATCGGAAACGGTCAGACCATCCGAGTAGCAGTTGAAATTACCAAAAACCGTACAGGCATAATCCGAGAAACTGGCTAGTACTCGCTACTAGAAAAGTGGATCAGTGGAGAACAAAATTCAAATCCCAAGCCCTTCCAGAACTAAACCCAAAGTTAAAGTTTAACCGGAAAGAGCTGAGATAAGACAATCTATAAGTTGCCCAACAAGAATTCACAGAAAGAAGCACACACAGGCGGATGCGTATTTCCTCTTTCGCTCTAAAGCAGAGCAAAATAACACTAGGAAGTATTGCCAAGACTTGAAAAAAGCGACACAAACTCGAATAGCAGCGACACTAGCACCACTAGCGATAGTGAACGTCCCTACTGAAACTCAATCAGTCTTGCACCAACGCTGGCTCCAACAACTTCATATTGTTAATGCAGCAGAAAAACAGATGAAACCATCACTGTTTCCCCCATGGGTGCAGATCGGATCTTAGCTTTACTAGAAATTTCTATATCCGCAACTTCGTCTCGTTTTAAATTCTTCGAGCGTAGTGGGCGGCGGTATGAGTATGGCCCGTTTGCGAAGCAAGGAAAGCATAGGTCTTGACGCTACTCCCTAGTATTATTTTGCTCTACTCCGAAGTTTTGAGCAAACCGCATGGAGGTTTCCCTATAGTGACGTGAACTTCGCATGCGAATTTCCGAATTCGAGATTTTACCGGCACTAAAATAAGGTATTTAAGGTACGAGTAAACACAGTCGAATGCAAATTTCCTCCTTCGCTCCGAAATTTTGAGCACACCGCATGCTGGTTTCCCCATAGCGATGAATGAATTAATGAATTTATTGCACGAAAAAACCCATTGGGTCATGGCAAAAAAAAAAGGAAAACACAACAAACTACAAAAATCAATCTCTATGGGACAAACCAACACGGAGGAATCTAGCCACCTTACGGATATCCCCCAAATTTGTACTTCCAATCTTTTCTAGTAGCCACTCCTCCCTAGTAATTCTCACACCAAGAACTTCGACCCTTAAATCACTCAGTCCTTCACATTCACACATAAAGTGGAACACATCCTCGTCCATCTTTCCACACATAGGGCAAAAGTAAGGGCCAATTTTTAATGCGATTGCGAAATGTTACCGGTCTGTGTGTGCACGTAGTAGCCTATAGGTGTATAGTTGTCAGAATCGTGATATTATTTATCACTAGAAGAGGACCCTTGTCAAGAATCAGCTGACACATCCGTTTCGCGCCGTCAAATATTTATTTGTTTATTTTGCGTTTTTAGCCTTTGGTAAAAGCAAGAAACCAGTCAAACTTGCTCACCCGCTTACCTTTGAGACGCCCTGTCGTTCAAGAACTTACTGGACGGTCAGTCCCGTCTGAGAAGTCGGAAGAACCCCCTCGTGTCAGCCATATACCCATCCCATGTCAGTTTTTTGGCCATACCCAGTCGTGCGAGTTTGAGCAGCATGGTGAACCTTGGACTGTAAATGGTAAGGCATTTTTCTTAAGCTGTATAAATCGTGTAAGATTAAGTTAAAACTATTGCTGGATTTGCTCAGAAGAAGTCGTCAAAAATTTAATATCGTCACAGCAATACTCAACGCTCCTTGGCCAAGGTTGCAGGGTTGAACACACCGAAGAATAAGAATAGTATCTTTTTAATACCCAAGTTTTGGACAGGCCAAATAGTGCTCGTCCAGCAGCAATAAGATAACAATAAAGAATAAATGCGGTAAATTTAATGAACAGAAAGAAATTTCATCTTTAGAAACGAATTAAAGAAAACCAAAAAGGTAGCCTACTTATTTTTCGAACGAATTGAAACGCAACACTTCAAGGATCTTTCTCTCGAATCAGTAGTGCCAAGAGGAAACAGTATCTCGCGAATGGCATATTGGTTGGAAATCACGGAAGTATAGTGATTTCGTAACAGAGGTACGATGAATCCTTTGAGGCATTGGCTCAGTACACTCGTTACAACTTTTTATTGAAGGATGTCCCAGCAGCTCATCAGTCAGTTCTTCAAAGATCAAATCCTCGAAGAGCGAGCCTTTGCCCATAACGAATTCACCTGCTTTTCAAGAAAACCAGCTAATTTGATCTGAAGACATTTCATGTACGTCTGATAGCTTTGATGTATTAACTGTGACATGTGGTGATTTGAACTTCCGGGAAGCACTCCCGTGCACGAGGGGTGGGGGGGCTCTCAGTGGTGACATGGTGCCTTTACTTTTGAAGCATTTGGGTAGAAAAGATTTCGCCAAGCAGATGGAATTTGCCATTTTTTCGACACAAACTTTATTGAATATGGTACAAAGAAAAGACCGAATTCCAAAAGTAAGTATACGAGTTCTGATCTGACTCTGATACCGTACAGTAACTTATAGCTTCTAAGCTTCATATTGCGAAAAGATAATAGAAAATAAACGGTTTATTCCAACAATGAAAATAACGAACTCATACAATGCCGTCATTACACTGTCAGAGACTCACAACAGACAACAGAAGTATGCGCGGTTTCAACAGACAATGCGTAAAAGACCACACTTCGGATGTTGTCTGTTGAGTTTGAAAACGTTTTGCATAACAAGCGTCATATCAGGAAGAGCCGATAAATCGCCAAAAAGCATCTGCTGAATTTTTCGACATCATGACGACAGACACAAAAGTCAATAGATGTTTTTTTGGTTGTTTTTTGGCACTTCCTCGCAATGCTTGATCTGCATAACGTTTCATGTATAACGTTTTCCAACACAGCAGATAACATCTCAAGTGTTGTCTGTTACGCACGGTTTGTTGAAACCGCGCATCCTCCTGTTATCTGTTATGAAACTTCTGACAGTGTGCCCTTAAAACATCAACAATACAAAAGACTTATGAAAAAAATCAAGAAAGAAAAAGAAAGAAAGGAGCTTGACTTACCTTGTCAGGGACGCCCAACCAAAAAAGCAACAACAAAAAATTTCAAACCAAACACACTGCTAAACATCCAGCCCCTCCCCCCCCCCCCGAAGAAACAACAAACAAAGAAACAAACAAAACAAACAACTTAAACGGCGTAGAATAACGCATCAAATTAATAAACAGCAAAACAATGAACTTTAAATATTTTACAGAAATCCAACACTATCTAAACTCGCTCGATAAACTTCCCATACTAAAGGTCCAACATGTATATTATTGAACATCGCTCTACTAGTTGTTACTGCCGGCCGACGGATCAACTGCGAATTACGAGTTTCGTGATCATGAAGAGATGGCGCTTGGGTGAAATACGAAGAAAATCACGGACGTAACGCTTCACTTTGAAACTTATACATAAATAAAGGGTCGTAAAACTTTTAAATTCCTGCAAATGTAAAAACCTAAGTTCCAGATAACGGTGTCTTACAGATATATTACGACTATCGCCTTACGAAAGTCGTATTGCCGTATTCTGTATAACATATAGAAGAGTACGTCTTTTGCAAAAAAACGCGACGTTGCTACAAACTGCTTCCCTGATTTTTTCACCGAAACTCAAGTTTCGTCTCCCCGAAACGCCCCGAATTTCTAAGGCTTGTTCCCGAATGTGAAAAAAAAGAAAGTGGAAGCACTGGTCGATAACCCCATGAATTTTGTGTACGGCTGTACGAGGTTAGTCCCGCGTGAAGAAATTTGATGGTGTTTTTGCTTTCGCGGTTGTGAGCGTCGCTGTTTTTGCATGGCGCGTGTTTTGCTTTAGCTGTTTTGACCGATGCTGTTTTTGTTTTCGCGGAGTTGAAATTCCCTGCAAGCTGCCGCACATCTCATTTTGACTAGACCAGCTTTTTACTGGAAATCCGTTTGGAAATCGAATATATTTCTGTTTTTCCCGTGAGAGATATCCAACCAATCAACACTGTAAAAAAAAATTCACCGCATACGGGTTACTGTTAACTGCAGTATTTACTACTCAGATTACTCTTATCCTAAACAGGATAACATCGTTCCATCGGGAAAAAGTCCCGATAAAGATGAAAACCATCCTTATTCGGTATCATTTCCACTCGGATGAAAGCAATCCCTATTTGGTGATTACGCGTGGATGAATGTAACCCCGATCAGGACATTCTATGACAGCCGGGCAAAGACGATTCTTATCTCTCGAGAGATTGAAATGCTCCGGGCTCTCCAACCGTAGGACGAAAGCAGTCCTTCTGGGGTATGTTTTTTGCTAAAGTTCGTCCTAACACGGAAAAGACTAAGCCGTATTAGGACATTCCTTGGCGAAGTGGCGGACTAAAGTAAACCGGTTAAGAGCGGAACGTATCCGGATCCGGATCGTCGGTACGGCAAAAGCGGTCGATAATACTCCTCGTAAGGATAATATGATCCCTAATCCGGGCGATTCTTTTGAATCTGGTACCTGAGAGCAGTCAAAAACCATCCAGATATGAATAAACTGCGACCAAATATGGTTTATTGATATTTTGCAAAAGACGAATTAGTCCGAACGAGGGTTGAAGTCGTCCCTATAAGGAGGAAATACTACCACTGGGTTCCCCTGAACGGGCTGGTTTTGTCCGAAACCAGACGAACACTGTAAAAGTATCCCCGAATTAGGGTTAAAGTTAACTGTCGTATTTGCTACTGGGATTCATCTTATCTTTATTTCGGATTAGTCTTATCTTCGTAGAGATAAGAACAATCCCAGTAGCAAATACTGCAGTTAACTTTAATCCTTACTCGGGCATACATTTTACAGTAATCTATTCCTGAAAAAGTTGTGCAGGGTTGCCGAATGGTTTCTCCGCATTCAGCCAGCGCTGCAGAGTGGCAAATTTTGTTCCTATCCAGTTTCCGTTTTTTGCTAAAAACATTCAAGATACTTAGTTCAATACAAAGTATCGTCTGGTTGTCGCAACCGCCTTTTCCCCCACGAGTATAGCAAGATTCAATTATTCCCCTTCAACTCGCTGAGTTCAAACACAAAATCGTTCAAACACAATCACGTTTATTAGAAGAATGAAAAAAGCACATTTGAGAGAGCTTTAAAGATGTCATCCGTAGTCATCTTCAAAACAAAACTAAAATATTAACTTTGACTTAATCACAATGACTTCTGAATTAATCATAAGAATACTTCATTTTCGTTTCACTTTGATAAGCACAATAATCACCATTAACTGAATTTGTTGAAGCCCCTTAAGGTTCGTAAAGTAACTGAATTGCACTTCTGGGCTACTGCAAATGACACACAAAACCGAGTTTAAAATTTATAAATTAACTGCAGGAAATCTTCGTTCAGATTTGATTCCGTAGTATGCTATGCGTCACAGTAATTCATGGCAACTGAAAGTTCGTTTCAGTTTAGATATCCACCTTTCTTCTTTTCCTTCGTCGCTATGATCCACGGACAGTAAGCTTTTCAAAACGGTGTTTGCGTCCCTGGACTGCTTGCTTTCTTTTTGTCTACTTCTATGACATAGCCTACCTGCAAAACAGACAAAACTTTAAGATGGCAGAGTCAAATCCCACAGAACTTTCTACGCTTTATTGGTGAAATTACGAAGAATAACCGTTGAAGCTGACTCAAATATCCGGTCGGGAAAGCGAGGCTCTCGTTCCCACTTTTACAACCAATCTTGAAGCAAGTTAGTATCTAGCAAATGATTGCACGCTAGGTCCATAAGCCACATGACAATTGTGCAAATGTAAATAAGAACTTGGATCAGAAGCCTGGTTAACATAAGCTGGACGCCATAGACTAAGCTAAACTAGGCCCTAGCAGTCTTGAGTACTATGTCATGAATCTTTGTGACAATTTCTAACAAATCAAATGATATCACACCAGGCTAGGCACAACTTTTATCCAATAATATATTTATCATTCCTCAGCAAGAAAGAGAAATCTTTGTAACACAAATTACAGATCTTACCATGAGTAATGACTGAAAACTAGGCTGTAGATATCCCTCTTCCACTGATTGTTCTCTACTATGTTCCTTTCTTCTCTGTCGCGTACTTTAAGATCGAAGAAAGAGACAAAAATAGACGCTAGATATCAGGGCATCTCCCTGCTGCGGAAGAGTTTCATCCGAAAAAGAATGAAAATCATCTGACAAAAAAATTAACACCTGAAAAGGATACAAACCTTCCTTTGCGTAACCTAACGGTAGATTTTCATCTCAATCTGGACACCCAAAAGCAAACGGACTGTCCTTATCTTTTTCCGGACAAGTCCGGTTAAAGATAAATATCATCCGCCTCGATCGCCGGCAGTATTTACTCCTGTTACGGTTGGTAATACACCAAATATGGGGAACTCAATTTTGCTATCTCCGATTTAGGACGAACTTTTTACAGTGAACCTCCTATTATATGTGAAAAAAATTACTTGTGACAGAGGATTTTGTTCAGAACTGGGAGAGGATTTGTGACAAAAAAGGAGAAAATGGGATTACAGTTTTTCGTAACTGGGTTCTCTCCGCTGGAACTCGCAGTAGAGGTAAGAAAAGGAACGGAGACGTTTTCCGAGCAATATGAAGATTAAACCGCAGTCACGAGCGCAACAAACGAGCATATCAGAAACAAAAGGCCAGGAGTCCCACCTCTTTTTTTTCTTGATAAATCCAGCTAATCTCTTGATTCTGGCTGTTTTTAATTATATTATTTGGCTTCCTGCTCCAGCTAAGTACACATTCTTGGATTTCTTGGCAGGTTAAATAATTAGTTGTGTGTTTTGGTTTTAATATGGATAATTGAATCTGATACTAATTGAAATAGTGAACAGTGAAACATAGAAAGAAGTTGTACGGGTCCTGTAAAGGTGATATCAGCCAACACATGTAGGGGAGGTCGGGGTTGAACCGTACGCGGGTTGAACCGGACAGTTTCAATTGTGGGAAGACCCAAAGTTGTAAAATCGTGAAATAATTAACTAAGGTTGGCAACAATGTTCTGACTTATGGGACGAAATTTGAACTCTCAGGTGCGAACCGATTCCCAACCAGGCGACTTTGTTTTTTTCATTGCACAAATCGGACTTACAATTTCATTGTTATTTTCAGTTAGAGAAGAAGTTAGTTGTTTTTGGCGAGTTGGTTACAGTTTAGTACAATGCAGGTTCATTTCTTCATCTTATTAGCCTATTGCGGGGTTCCTACTGCTTTCCGTTTTTTCTTGGTGTTATTTTTTTTAGAATTGGTCAGTGTGGGGTTGATCCGGACACTTTCTGGGGGGTTGAACCGGACGTTATTCTAGAGGTCCGGTCCAACCCCGCTCTGTCCAGATCAAAATATTTACCATTTTCTGGAATCCGGAAAGCAGGATAAAGCTGCTGGGGCCAAGCTTTCTAAATTAATTGCTTCCGGTGGGAAAAGTTAAGTTCAACAAGCATTTTTTTTAGTTCGAATTTCCAAAAATTTTCGGTAAAGTGGTATGTTCGGATAGTCCAACTCTTCTCCAAGAAGTGAAAATTTGATAAGCGCTTAGTTGTACCACTTATTCGGTCATATTCAGAGCTCATCTTAACATGTCCGGTTCAAAACACCACCCGTCCGAACCAACCCCACCGGTGGGGCTGAACCGGACGATTTTTTGAAAAAAAGAAAAATCGTGGCGCCAAAACCAGATGAGATTAAATTCTCAAAAAATCACAGAACATGGCCAGTCTCATTATCTTTCATTCCCAATCTTCAAAATTTGTTCAAGTTCTACACAAGTTGAATTATTACCCGAAAACGAAAAACGTACGGTTCAACCCCGACCTCCCCTATACTCAAACATCACAAAGAAGAAGAAGAAGAATCTGATACTGAGACTATGCGACGGCGTGGATGGAATTACCTTGGACATATTCCGCAAATGACTGCTTTTAGGATTCTCAAACTAACATTCTTCTGGTTACATGGGGGCTTCCGTCACAGACAAAAAAATTGACTCCATTGCACCAAGAACAAATAATCTGATAGAACTTCTGTCTTTACTCCCATGCAGTGAGTATGAATATCCCGACAAAACTGAGCGGACCTAGAGGTATTTACTCTAGCTTTGAGCTGATGTTAATACTTTTTTACTCATCTTCCGTCTCCGCCGTTGCTTATCGCAGAAAAAAGTGTGAAGGATGCTGGCAGGAGGCGTACTCCTCGTGCTGACCAGCTCTGGAGCTACTTTTCCTCACGGCGGGTTCAGCAATTTAGCTATTTATAGAGGTAACGAAACGGGATGTGGCGCGAAGCTACTAACCTCCGCTCGTTCGTAGCGGACAGGGTATGGGGAAATATTCGACTCCGCACAGTCATATGACAGGGATAGGGAGACGGAGGTTATTTCCAGATTATTTGTTCTTGATTGCACCCACAAGAATGACCTGATGTGGCACCCGCACACCTCATTACAGCCATCTTGAGCGCCGTGGATGTCCCTTGAGGCATAGGTGAATCTAAGGTCTAATCGTCATTGTCTCATGAGTTTCTAGTGTTGTGTGCAACAGCTACTGTGCATTATATTATGGTTTCAATGGAGTTGAGTTCCACTTCGTTTAGATCTCTTTCTGCCTTCTCGGCCGATTGTTGGTGTAGATTCCGTTCTCCACCAGCGTCCAATGTGGGGTACACTGATTTGGAATTAGTCGACTTCCTGGTTCTAAAATGGGATCATGGGGTCTGCGGTATTTGAAAATAAGCATCACCATTAATCGCCCTTTTAAACCTCTTTGTTAAATTTTCTTGCGCTCCAAGACATCTCATCTAGCTTTACTTTAGTTTGACTGATCAATCCTTGATATGCATGCCGTGTTTGGAATTATTAAAGGTGAAGGAAAGGTCCCGTACGTCCCTGTTCTAAATAAGTCCCAGCTCACTACTTTGGAAGCAAGAAGGGGAATTCTTTGCATTTGTTCTGGTGTGAGAACCCTTTCAATCCCCAGACTGCGCAATATCCTCCCCGAAAAAATTCCAACACCACAAACAAGATCGTCAAAATTCCCTAAAAGTCCTCAGGTTCACCCCAATTAACCCAACACATGAAAGGTAGAGAAAGAACTTGGTTCCGTCTTTTTTCGATAAAAAAAACTATACCTTAGTCACTTGTTTATCTTTTATTGAACTGGTCTTTTGAACTTTTATTTATGACAACTTTTTGAAGATTTACGAGAAGTAGTATTGTACATATTTAGACTAGCAAGTATTTGTATGATGGCGGCGAAGTTAAATTCGGCGTCCTCGCTGTGATAATTAATTTATTTTTATTTTACTTACTTAAAAAAAGAGTTTATTCGAAGAGCTAGAAGTTCGTTCTGCTTTTGCGTCGTCTTTTGAAAGCAGCTACTAAAGATGCTCGGACAAAGACTGTGAGAGGGAATTTTTTTTTCGATGGTCGTCCAACAAGCTCTCCAGCATGCGAGTTTTTGCTTGGAAGTCTGTCTTGCATGGCTTGAAATAGACTTAGGCAAAGGAAAATCTCCGGAAATAATCTGCCCTCTTACCGATAAATCCCAAGAATCTAAAAAGCTCTCTTAGAGGGAATCCTACATCAAAGCCAACAGTGATGGGATGCGGACATCTCACTAAAGCCAAGAAATGGTCCGCAGAAAAGATTATCTGGTCCAAGTAGTAGCTTCGGGGGCGTCACTTTGAAGGGGCATTGAATTTGTCTGCCTCCCTCTCGCTTTTCAAGGTTCCCCACAACTAAACAGAATGAGCCTGACAAATTATTTTTTCATCAGCTAGTCCGTATGAGTTGTTATGTTTAATCAACTCATTCAAATTCTATCCGTTCAATGTAACATGTAACCATTTAATTTATTTTTAATCCGAGATAGCTTTAAAATTGTTCGAGGAATGTCTGCAAAGCGTGCTGCAAAGTGAGTTTGAGACTAGGTCAGTTGTGTCTGAACACACAGAGAAAGATTTTGAGTTTCGTAACATGGCGTCAAGTATCATTTTATGATTTTTCTTTTTCCTGGAAGCTGAGGGGTCCCATGGAAATTTAAGGAGGAGGGGGACTGCCCGGAGTTGTCAGGAGCGCAAACTAAAAGCATCCAGAAAAAGAGGATAAGATAAGGTTCAGCTAGGGCTCAGTGCCTTTTCCACTTAACCACAGCTTGTTTATTTTGTATAACGGTATGTTTTCAAGATTTATTTCCAAAAGAAAAATCATTGTATATCAACTACTTCGTCTTGCCGAAATGGGAAGACAAGCTCTCGGCAACTGGGCAATAACACAAAAGAATAATAATCCTTAGAGACAACATGAAAGGATGAAGCAATACAATAATGTTTTACAAGAATATTTAACTTTGGCTGCAGCAAAAGCTGCTATACATCAAGCACTGCAAGCTCCAACTGCACTTCCTCATAATAACAGTAAGTGATTTGTCTTGGCTTTTCTTGACATCCAAAAGGTTCTATCGGAGTCATATTCCCTGTTCGGGAAGTGTGCCATAATGTTCCAGATGGGAGCAGATCAGTCGGCAAGTCGATTATGGCAGTTCCCAGTCGAATCGTCCGGCAAAGGACAATTTGATGAACGGCAAGTCCCTACGGGACTAGTCAGTTTTAGTCAGTCCTACCAAAGACAAGGCGGCTTTAAAAGATCAGGCATATAGCAATGCGATTAATTCAGAGACAGGTGGTAGTGTCCGTCCGTGGCCGATTGGGTTGGCACGCCGAACTCCCAAGCGAAGGGTCGCTGGTTCTGGTCTCGCTGATGCCAACCGTTTGGTTTAGGGCGAGGATAGTGGCCTTTCCACGTAAGACAAGCCAGAAGTCCACACAGCTTGAAATCGGTACCCAGACAAATCTAGGGAAAAGAACGGGAAGCGTCGGATCGTTTGCTCCAACCACTCATCGCATTCCCGGCCAAGGGCGGAGTATCAGGAGATGCACTACGCGAACCTTCACAGGTTTGCATGAGAAAGTTTGCTTTTGCTGCTTACTTTTGGAAGTGGCTCTTTGGTATTTTCTGTCCATAATTTCGGAGATGAATTTATATGAATTTGAACTAACCAAGGAAGACCTTTATTCGAGCACTGCCCTGTCCTGCAGCTACGTGGCCATCCATACTAAGAGATTTTAGTTCCTTTTCTTGACAACAACGTCGGGCGGCGTTACGTTCTGCAGATGTAGCACGCGTTCGTCTTCGGCCAAAACAAGGACGCTAAGCATTGTTCAAATAGATGTAATAAGCGGAATAGCGTTATACGCGGTGTTTACGTCTTAATACATACGCCTGTTCAAATAGGAACCCAAGAGGTTCTTATCAATGCGGCGTTCGGTATTTCCACGTTAATACACTTTTTTTTTGCTCTAAAAAGTTCAGAAAAGGTTCTTAGTACTACTTGAAGTACACGAGTACAATTTAACGCCCATTATGTTGTAAAAAGTTATTTAATGAACGGATGGAAAGCATTGACCCTCCAACTAACAATAAGTAGTCGCAACAGAACAAAAACGTGTTTTTTTTAAAGAAAAGTTGTTTCTTTAGCTTCCAACAAAGTAGAACTTTTGTGCTTCCTTTGGCAACCCTGACGACGCTGCTCCTCTCCTCGGCCCGCTGGCGGAACCAACCAAGCGATCTGATTGGCTCTGCATAAGGGAGAATAGAGCCGAGCTCTATTTTCCTTACTCGCCTTATTACAGCGCGCCCCGGGGAAAAGAGGAATCTGTAATAATAATAATTTAATAATAATTTATTAAAGCCAACACAGGGCCATACATCAGCATTCATTCTCACACTTAACAAACAAAATTAACCTTCAATATTACATACAATAAAATTACTCCTTTTTACCCTTCTACTATTAACCAAAATACATCCAATCTAAACTTCCATTATATACTTAATCTATTCACACACAGACCGAATTACCTGACGACTCGTCGACTCCATAATACTAGGAAATAGTATGGGTTCCCCACCAAAATATCTTATTCTAATATCCGTCACCCCCCCCCCACAATCCGTCAGCAGATGGCATAAACTCTCTTCTACCTCACCACAAAATCGACAAGCACACTCGGCCACCGGCAAAGACCTATTCTTTTCAAAAACCGGCCTTATACGCCGTAATACACCTTATTATATCTATTTGAACAATGTATAAGAGCCTGCAAATTAGCAGGAAAGAGCTATCTGGAAAGACCTAGACAATACAGTACCTCCCCACAAGCTTGCGGAATGACAGGGTCGCCAGCAGAGGCGTTGAATTCACAAGATTGCTAGCTGGGGTGACTGTACCACATACACAAAAAAAGGTGATTGAAACTTCCAATCTTCAAAACCCCAATCAAAACGGTTCATACCCACAATACAATAATAATAATAATAATTTATTGAGGCCCGCTATACAACAAAAGAAAGAGCGGAGTAATGAAAGAGAAAGAAAAATGAACAACATACAAAGAAAACAAGACACTGCATAAACTTTATAACACTTATAGATAAGTTAGGCGAGTCAAAGGTGATTCATATGTGTTTTTAAGAGCACATCTAGCACGACGCTCTGTGGTTTCGCACTTAGCGGAAGGATCGATAATGTTGTACTTTTTCGATAGGGCTGAGTTAGACTCCCATGGGGGGAGTCCGAGAAGGTATTTTGCCAGTTTGTAATAATTTGTCCGAATTTGCCTTTTCTCAGAGAGATACTTCCTCTCAAGCTCATTACATGGGCAGACGCACCAACGAAACAAATAGTATCACCAGGAACAATTCATTTGTTCCATTATTATTTTCAACTATCACTGTCTTGTTCTATTATTATTTATTTGTTCTTGGTATCACTATAGCAGTGGAGTTTACAAGATGACCAACCGGTGTCACAATGCTCCATACACAGAAAAGTTAGACGGACGGCTATGATGTTCAGTAAGCTTTCGGCACTCTATGGTCGCAAGTAATTTCTGAAATGAAATGAACCGGCCGCTATAGTACTGCTATAATCCCTTATTAACTTCATTCAACTCGCAATAAAGCAAAACTGATTTCTAAAGATAGTGTGGTTTCAGTTGGCGGAAAGTTTTTTAATAAGGATCAGACTGTGCTAGGGCATAAGTTTCTGAATGAGAAAGTTTTAGATGAGGACATACGTAGAGACTGGCGAGCAACAGTACAGGCAGGCTCGCTCATGGATGGTATTTACGAAGAACCTCTGACTATGGAATTGCTAGGAAAACTTCCGCATACAATTGTGAATCCAAAAGGAGTGCCGTTCGATGCAGTTACGGCTCTCACGTGGAAGATAAACAGGTGCTGCCAGAAAGTTGCTCGCCGTATGCTGAATACGTCACATACACAGAATGGTCCTCTGTAACTGATATTTACCCAACTTTCTTCGTTATCAAGGAATCGCCGAAAAATCTGCTTGTCCCAGGCTGCGAGCAGAAAGAATTTTTGAACAGTCAGAGCTTAGCGAGGGTTCCTAACAACCTTCAGACCCTAGGTCAAACGTGGCCGCACTCACAAGAGAACAGGAGAAGGTCACACAGGAGAAAGTTGATCTTGTCGCTAGAGGATTCTCTCTCGACAACAAACAACGCCAGCTTGAAAGGGCAGATGATTCAACTGCCATAAAGTGTCTAGGTAGTAGCCTCAAAGTAAATCCGGTTCTGGCAACAAACGGATCACGAGTAAACACTGCAAGAAAGGTCACCATTGTGTGTGCACTTTTCGGAATTGAACGGTACCATATCCTTAAATGCCACGCTATCGATCACCCATGGTCCAACATTGCTCAGCATTCTCCAAAATGTGCAGTCTACGCAGGAGATCATTAATCTACCAGAGGAAAACCTTTGCAAAGGAGCAGTAGGAAAATGTGCTAGATGCGATGGAAACTACCCGGCCGCCAGCCTGCTATGCGATCTGATTGGAACACTTTCTAAGTCAACACATGACCTTCAAACTATTAGCTCTGGTGGCTTTAGCTGGGGTCTGAGAACAGCCGCAGTTTATCTACGCTCGGTTCCACTCCCAAAGATCTTCAAGTTGGTTACAAAAGACCGAAACTTTCTGTATACACTGTAATAAGTTTCTCCGAGTAAGGATTAAAATTTACTGCAGTATTTGCTACTGGAATTTATCTTATCTCTACTGTAACAAGATTAATCCAAATTAGGAATAATCTTATCTCAGTAGAGACAATATTAATCCCAGTAGCAAATACTGCATTGCTTATTTACAGTGTTTCCAAACTTGAGTCGCTATGTAGGACGGTAGAAGGATGAACCGTTGGACTCACGATTCTGTACGGTATTCGGTAGCGAGGGGGAGGCTCATGGGGTCTATCTTCTAGGGCGTTTAGAGTCAAATGAACTAGAGTGCGAGTATAGGTTTATAAACTGTTTCGACTTACTTAATACATGGAGCGCATACACTAATCTCAATGTGACACTGTTGCGTGACTTACAATGACTAAAAAGACTGGCTTAAGTCTGACTGACTTAGGCTATGCATGTGCATTGGTCCATATATATCTGTTTTTTCTCTTTGTTCAAGCAAGAACAAATAATCAGTAAGAACTTCTGCCTTTAGTCGCATGCAGCGACTATGAAAACCCCGACAAATCTGAGTGGACCTAGAGGTATTTACTCTAGCTTTGAGCTGATGTTGAAACGGCCGTTTACCCCTCTTCCGTCTTCACCGTTGCCTATCGCACAAGAAATATCGAAAGAGGCGAGCAGGAGGCATACTCCGCGCGCTGATCTGCTCTGGAGCGCGTCCATAGAACCAATCAGTGTTGACTTCTAGATTTCCTCTTTAGCAACTTACCGGCGATCTAGCTATTTGTAGAGGTAACGAAACGTGATGTGGCACGAAGCCGCTCGTTTGCATTGGGAGTCGGTCGTATTTTACTCGACTCAGCATGTTTGTATGACCGAGCTAGGGAGACAGCAGGTCTGTCTCGTTATTTGTTCTTGGTTCAAGGCAGTGTCATAAAAATTGGCACTGCCTGTGAAGAAATGCCAGAAAAAGTGGCTTTGCGACAAAAAGGCACTTTGCGAGAGTCCTTTAAATCGACCAATCATTCAAGGGACTTACGCGGGTTTAGGTATCTGTTTGAGGGGGGTCTTTTTGAGGGGGGAAATAGGGGTGATCTTAAGGAGCCGCCGCCTCTCACTACATCTACGAGTGATTTTGGCCAGTTTCACAAGAACATAAATGGAGCTGGCAAAACTGTCCATGTCCACAGAGAAAGTGCACTGAGTATCCACTTAGGTATAAGCCTTTCAGTTCCGTTTCTCAGCAAACAAACGCCTCTCGTTCCAAACTAGTTCGTGCGTCAAGAGTGGAAAATAAAGTCGATCCAGTTATGGGTGACGGTAGTCTAGATTCAATTCTGTCATCATTTTTCACGGGAAAAATTAGTCATGCGCTTAAGATTGTTCTCCTATTCTTGAAGACAATTCTGTACACACATCCACTTGGAAATATGATGAATTTTATGATATCACTAACCTCAAAGTTGTCGTGACTTCCGTTGATTAATTGATAATAGATGCTTTCGAGAAGGAGGATGCCCTCCTACTTCAAAGAAATTAGGCAAAGCACACCGCAGTCACTGCAGTTTCCCAAGGAAGGGGGTAACATTTCTTGTGGGGGGATTTAGAGTTGCTATTTTCTTTCTACAGCCAAAGAAGAAGGGTTCTTAGGTTTAAAGCACAACTCTTACTAGAAATAATCTTTTCCCTATGAAATGGATCAGAAAAAAACATTTTCTAAAATACCATTACTTTCCATCTGAAATTAGCGATTTTCTTGTTAGCGCCTGTCGACTATGTCCAGCCTTCCTGCTCTCCGACGCGGCGGCTGGGCGCAAAACATTTGAAAACTGATCACGCCGTGGTTAAAAAGTGTGAAAACTAAGCAAATAAAAGAAGTAGTAAACAAAAGCTTCTCAGATCCTTATGTGTGAAAGAGTTGTCAGCAGCCGATGATGATCCCGGCAAACGTTTCGTTGTGTGACGGGCAAAACTCGGCAAGGCAAAAAAAGCGCTAAAATTTCGTAGGCACAAAACGAAACAATGGAGAAAGGTGGGGATTTTAGAAGCTTATAATTCTGTATGCGAGCTAGATATATTATAAAAAGCAGAATAAGCAAGAGGGGTCCTTTAAGAATGTGCCGAGTTCAAATTTTTAGCTATTGATTAAAATTACTCGGAAATTCTTACTTCAGCATCTTTCAGTGAAAATTCTGCGATTTTGGGGATAAACCTAAAAAATAAAATTTAAGTAGTATCTACGAAAATCACTGTTTTTTTTTTCCAGATGACGGAGTATCAGTCCAAATCGCTTCACGTAAAGCGACCGAACTCGTCCTGACGGACATGCTTGACCCCCGTCCTTCCCCCAGCGGACGTCACTGCCTCCGTTTAGAATTCATCCGCTTTATTCCCCATTCGGGAGACCTAGCGGGGGTCAGCGTAACTGCGGAAAACCTCATGGTCATTCTGTCGCCATCTACAGGCAAAGAAGTGCAGATCCCTGTAGCGACATTGTCAACCAATGAGAATGAGTGGTTGGAGGCTAAAGTGACCCTGTCCGGGTTCAGGGACCGGACGAAACTCACTCTGCGTCAGTCCGGGCCGGTCCTCTCACGAGGCAAAATCCCCATCATGAGGGGTAACGTGTCCATCGATGTGTCAATAGCGAGTATCAGTTTGAATGAGGACCACTGCTGAATGGGATACTACGAAGTGGAGGTGTTATCGAGTGTAAAGGTCGGGATTCACTACCCAGATTTTTCGCCCGGATTCTGGGTTCCGTTTTCTTCGATATCGGTACGGGTAGTGAAGACAGATCTGAAACGGTCTGAAAACACCCCGGAGGCGTCCGGGAATCTGGTAGAAAAATCTACCAGATTCCCGGATTCTGGGTGAATAGAAACGGGAATTTGAAAGTAGTTTTCATTTGACTTGGAGAAATTATTGTGCTGAGGTGGTAAAATCTAAGAAAATGACAGAAGTGCTGAAAAATATCCAAAAGTGGACTGTTGAAAAGACATTTGATTTGATTTTTTTTTGGGACCGTCTTCACATAATCCGGACCCCAGATTCTGAGGCGTCTGGGTAGTGAAGCCCGACCTTAAGGACCACGTAGGATTCGGTATGCTTTGTGAAGGCATTTCACTTGCCAAAATGTGTGCAATTTCGACCTGAAAAGCTTAGAGCCTAGATGGCATTGCAGTATTGAACATTGGAAGTACGATTCCAAAACCTCCCTCGTTTTCAGGCTGTAGTACAAACGTGGTATTATTATGTCTATCACCTGTATTTTTGTAGTTCTTTGCCCATGTATAAGGCGTTTTTCCGTAACACAATTGTCGGCCATACACTTACGAGGGTTTTTCGCGGAAACATGATTGTGTGCCACACAGTCGAGCCACAAGTTGAAACTCGCGGAAACGCCGTTTTGTCTATTTTTGGGTGGTAATTTCAAATGTCTGAATATATAAATAAATATCATATAAAAATCTCTATAAATAGAACTCCAGGCTTTCGTCCTTTCCATTCCGTACAAAAAGAATCCTCAGTTTTATGTCTACATACTTTAGAAAGTTTTTTATTGTTCTGTTCTGAAGTTATTTTGCTGCTAAATTTGGATTTCCCGCCAGAATCGAGCCACAAAATCGACGATTACCTCGGCAGTTTTGTCGAATTTGAGGGTCACTGGAAAACCGGAACGCCGGAACCCCGGAACCTCCGCCACCGGAACCGATGGCTTTGGAAAACCGGAACAAGGAACTGGAAAACCGGAACAGGTGGCTCAGTTTCAATCAGCTATAGGGAAAATGGAAAACCGGAACTTGGGAATGGAAAACCGGAACGTGTGGTAATGAAAAACAAGAACATGTGGTCCTCGGCAATTGACTAGAGTTTTGTCGGAATATGTTTCATGTTTAATACAAGTTTTCATATAAGTTCATGTAGTGACCTTATTTTGGCGTCTTGTCTAGTATAGTTTCGAAGTTACAGGGAAAATGGAAAAGCGCAAGTTAAGAATGGAAAACCGGAACGTGTAGTAATGGAAAACCGGAACATGTGGTCCTTGGCAAGTAATTGAAATTCTAACGGAATATCTGGAGTATGTATCTCGAAAAGTACAACTTTGGCCGTGCTCAAGTTCATTTTTTGGCGTGTTGTCAGTATAGTTTAGAGATCCAGTAAGCTACACAAGGATCTTGTAAAGAGGAAGATTTCAGAGGCTAGTCGAACACGTACGTCTTTACTGGGGATGTGAAAACAGTGACAAGCAAGAGGGGTCCTTTAATTTTAGTATTTGTGAGCTATTCAAACGAAGCCAATGATAACAAAATTGTGAAATATCTAAATGTCAGCGGCACTCGGTTGAATTTTGCCTTGTGTACAGTCGTTAGAAGCTGCTGCCAGGACTTCGCTCTCTCTAGCGAAAGCTGAAACGAAGGACGTGCTGGAATTCCTGTTATTGCGAATGACCTTTTGCCTAACATTCTAAAAACTTGTGTTTTTCAATCCTTGAGCCTTGCCGGGCACTAGCCAGTCGTATGTTTTGAGGTCGTCACCCCCCATGCCCAAACACTTCGAACCGCCGCTGTCTACGACCATCCCTTCGGCTAGCATGGAAACGATTATTTTGCTTTTTCGGCAGGATTCTTGACAGGATTTTGGACTTGCCGAGCATGATTTTTCAGGATTTTTAAGGTTCCTGGCAGGATTTTCGAAGAGCAGCAAGTGGAAGCAGTGTTGAGCGGCAACTTGATTGATGGGAGAAGTCGAAGAAGAAGAAGATTTCTGCCGACTCATTGCGCCATTTAAAAGTATTGACAGCGTATAGGCGAAAAGTGTGTAGACAAAGTGGATTCAAAAGTACTGGAATAAAGAAAATACACACAACAGTAGTGGCACGAGCGTGAATGAGCTGAAGCTCATGTGACGTCAACTTTCAAACAACAACCGCTTTCTTTGCTTCTGTGTTTACTGTATCCCCTCCTAGTGAAAACAAGCCTAGAGGTTGCTGTAATGCTGAGATAAGTTTTGTTACTTACTTTTTTAAAACTTTAATTCCACCTAGGGCATGGAATTGGTTAGAAAAACTGATGGTGTGTGATACAGGAGGGGTATCCAACCTCATTTTTACACTACCTCGGTTTTTGCCGCGAAAATGTGAAAATGAAATGTACAAGCTGTCCTGACAGTGAAGAGGCAAAGTATGACTTTTTTCAAAGTCATGTGTCCAAAAATATTCAAATTCTATGCTTTTTTCTCCATTTGGAGCTATTTTGAAGGTGTCGACTTAATCGTAACGGATTTCCATACAGCCGTGACGTATTTAGTGACGTCACGTGATTGTGGCCCCAACATAGCATTTGATTGTCCCTAGTAGGGTAGCCACTAAAAAAAAAAATAATCAAACCTGAGCTTTTGAAGATCAGAATGTGATTCTCCTATCTTTTAGCTTTGATTTGAGGCCAAAATCATCTCTCTATCTTGTCTCTAAGCATCTTAAATCTTCTTTAGAAAACAGTAGTTTACATAAGGAAATGCCTATGTTCATCCATTGAATTTAGGGTTTTGTCCATCTAGTGACCAGCTTGGAACTATGTGCTTCAATGAAATTCTATGAAACTGGGTGATTTTGAGCTGGTTTTGAGTGCATGGGGAGCCCCAGCAAGTGAGTTAGATGAGAAAATATGAATATGATCATCAAGGTTATAGTCCAATAGACCTATTGCTGCTATAGGCTGCTGACTTCTCCTCCTTAGTATCAACAAATTTTTGTAGGAAAGTTCAGCTACTTTTTTTTACATCTAAATTTACATTGAATATTAAGAAATAATATTAAATAGCTAGGACATCTTACTGTTAGCCTTATTAAATAGACAATTTTGTCCTGAATTCAATGGTATTTTTAAAATATTTTTTGGAGATGTTTTAGATAGGTAAAACTGATAAGGAAAATTCACAGCAATTTATGCATTCATTACAACAAAATTGCCAATTTTTGCCACTAGGTGTTTTTGTGGCTACCCTATCCCTAGGCCGTTTCATAAACGTAAACGCGACCGGTGCCTCGCTGGCCGCTCAGCTCTATACATATACATTCAAATATATATTCACCGATAGGAAGAAACTACGATTTTTCGTTTTCTGAGGTAAAATAGATAAAATGGGTGTGATGTCACGCTTGTATGGAATTTCGTTACGATTAAGTCCAGACCATTTTGAAATCCTGTTTTCTGGCTTTTGACTTTGCTAACTCTTCCTTTTTCATCATTTTCAAGTCAATAAAGGTAAGGTTAGAATAAAGTAATCTTCTTTGAAAAGAAAAATAAGTTTAACTAGAAATACTGAAGCAATAACAATTAATCCAATATGTAAACCATTCAACTAGCTTCAATCAAGTATTCTTGTCATATTTGTTGGTTCCTTTTAAGCCAGATGGATTATTCTGAAGGAAAGACTTCTCTGGAAATTTGAAAATCTTGTCTGAGGTTGGATACCCCTCCTGTACTAGTTATTTATTACCACCTAGGCTAGGAGATCAAAGCAATGATCAACATATAGGCTAGGGCTACTCAACATAGCTTGATTATACTGAGATATTTTAGGTACAAGTGATTGAGGAGATAGTATAACTGATGATTATACTTGACCCTTGTGGTTAATTTCCACTTGTGAGATTGGGGGATGTTTGAGAAAGATGGTTACTTCCACCTAGGAGAAGTTTGAACTGATAACATTTGATCGACATTGTTCAGTTCCACTTAAGAGAGACACCTTCAGATTAGATAAACTGGTGGTGTTTGACATGAGTGGATCTACCCCACCTAGGATTTACAGCTGATAATCAACATGGTCAGATTTCAAATATGAGATAACTGATAGGTCTGGACCCAGACTCCAAAACTCACAGCTCAAACAAAAGTAGGAGGTAGTGGAAATTCCAGTGTTTTCTGAGACATGTTTAAGCCACGGTTCTTGCTCTTCTGTAAGTTTTATTATGTAATGAAAACTAAAATGAAAAGTTGCGAAAAGATTCGAAAATAGCCATATTCATGTGTATTTATTTTCAGTTATAATTGAATCAAATAACTTGCATGACTTCAGTAGGATTTGAAAATAACCATCTCAGTTAATCGTTTCACAGTGGAGGAAACTCTGTGACATATGTATGATGGTGCGTTATTAGAGCATGGGGTTGCTCTTTTGTCACTGGTCCTAGCCCATCCAAGTGGGGTATAAAGTGGATGGTGCCTCGTGAACTGACTGCTGTGGAGACTGTCCCAGTCGTACAAACTTGAATACATATGGGGGGCGTGAAAAACCCTTTCCGATATGACATTTTTTAGATGTGTTACTTTCATTTATAATTGAATCAAATAACTTGCATAACTTCAGTAGGATTTGAAAATAACCATCTCAGTTGATCGTTTCACAGTGGAGGAAACTCTGTGACATATGTATGATAGTGCGTTATTAGAGCATGGGGTTGCTCTTTTGTCACTGGTCCTAGCCCGTCCAAGTGGGGTATAAAGTGGACGGTGCCTCGTGAACTGACTGCTGTGGAGACTGTCCCAGTCGTACAAACTTGAATACATATGGGGGGCGTGAAAAACCCTTTCCGATATGACATTTTTTAGATGTGTTACTTTCATTTATAATTGAATCAAATAACTTGCATAACTTCAGTAGGATTTGAAAATAACCATCTCAGTTGATCGTTTCACAGTGGAGGAAACTCTGTGACATATGTATGATGGTGCGTTATTAGAGCATGGGGTTGCTCTTTTGTCACTGGTCCTAGCCCGTCCAAGTGGGGTATAAAGTGGACGGTGCCTCGTGAACTGACTGCTGTGGAGACTGTCCCAGTCGTACAAACTTGAATACATATGGGGGGCGTGAAAAACCCTTTCCGATATGACATTTTTTAGATGTGTTACTTTCATTTATAATTGAATCAAATAACTTGCATAACTTCAGTAGGATTTGAAAATAACCATCTCAGTTGATCGTTTCACAGTGGAGGAAACTCTGTGACATATGTATGATGGTGCGTTATTAGAGCATGGGGTTGCTCTTTTGTCACTGGTCCTAGCCCGTCCAAGTGGGGTATAAAGTGGACGGTGCCTCGTGAACTGACTGCTGTGGAGACTGTCCCAGTCGTACAAACTTGAATACATATGGGGGGCGTGAAAAACCCTTTCCGATATGACATTTTTTAGATGTGTTACTTTCATTTATAATTGAATCAAATAACTTGCATAACTTCAGTAGGATTTGAAAATAACCATCTCAGTTGATCGTTTCACAGTGGAGGAAACTCTGTGACATATGTATGATGGTGCGTTATTAGAGCATGGGGTTGCTCTTTTGTCACTGGTCCTAGCCCGTCCAAGTGGGGTATAAAGTGGACGGTGCCTCGTGAACTGACTGCTGTGGAGACTGTCCCAGTCGTACAAACTTGAATACATATGGGGGGCGTGAAAAACCCTTTCCGATATGACATTTTTTAGATGTGTTACTTTCATTTATAATTGAATCAAATAACTTGCATAACTTCAGTAGGATTTGAAAATAACCATCTCAGTTGATCGTTTCACAGTGGAGGAAACTCTGTGACATATGTATGATGGTGCGTTATTAGAGCATGGGGTTGCTCTTTTGTCACTGGTCCTAGCCCGTCCAAGTGGGGTATAAAGTGGATGGTGCCTCGTGAACTGACTGCTGTGGAGACTGTCCCAGTCGTACAAACTTGAATACATATGGGGGGCGTGAAAAACCCTTTCCGATTTGACATTTTTCAGATGTGTTACTTTCATTTATAATTGAATCAAATAACTTGCATAACTTCAGTAGGATTGAAAATAACCATCTCAGTTGGTCGTTTCACAGTGGAGGAAACTCTGTGACATATGTATGATGGTGCGTTATTAGAGCATGGGGTTGCTCTTTTGTCACTGGTCCTAGCCCGTCCAAATGGGGTATAAAGTGGACGGTGCCTCGTGAACTGACTGCTGTGGAGACTGTCCCAGTCGTACAAACTTGAATACATATGGGGGGCGTGAAAAACCCTTTCCGATTTGACATTTTTTAGATGTGTTACTTTCATTTATAATTGAATCAAATAACTTGCATAACTTCAGTATGATTTGAAAATAACCATCTCAGTTGGTCGTTTCACAGTGGAGGAAACTCTGTGACATATGTATGATGGTGCGTTACTAGAGCATGGGGTTGCTCTTTTGTCACTGGTCCTAGCCCGTCCAAGTGGGGTATAAAGTGGATGGTGCCTCGTGAACTGACTGCTGTGGAGACTGTCCCAGTCGTACAAACTTGAATACATATGGGGGGCGTGAAAAACCCTTTCCGATATGACATTTTTTAGATGTGTTACTTTCATTTATAATTGAATCAAATAACTTGCATAACTTCAGTAGGATTTGAAAATAACCATCTCAGGTGATAACATACTGCAATATTCTCTATAATTCTGACTCCTGCGTAGAATCCCGCATTTTCAAAAACTTAAATGAATATGGCTGTTTTGTATATATTAAATTTTCTAAAATTGCGGAAAGGTGTGTCTGTCAGGCGCTAGGGAGCGAGCTTATCCCGGAGGTTCGTAGAAAATGTTCATATATGTTAAAGTTGATCATCAAGTTTCTTTTTCAGATGCCGGTCGGTCTCTGTAAATACGTCCATGGTTATGGTGAATGCCAGAGCGCAAGTTCTCCTTGCCCAGATTTGCCCCAGATGTTCAATATTTATATATACTGGTCCAGTATATCTGAACCTCGGACAAGAAAGAGCGAAGTAAGTCAGTCATCATATAAATAATTGTTGTATTTGCGTAACATTCGTTCTAAGCCTCGCTTTTCCTTACGGCGTTGATAATGCTTTAGAAGGGAACTTGCTTGTAAAGCGTATTCGATCTTGCAGCATCAAAAACGGGTTTATAGGTATTTCTGAAGTTATGCATAAATCGTATTTGTATGGCACTTACAGCCTTAGGCCGAAGTGCCATATGCGGATTGTAAAAGTCTGTCTGTCGGTCTGTCACTAGGGTTTCGAGTTCTGGCACTTAGAGATGAACTAGGACGTTACAAATTTATCATGCATATAAAGTTCCGGTCCTGGACTAGAATAAAAGAAGTCCGGTTGGGATGTGATGTGACGCATAGGTGGGGGGAGGGAAGGGTTTTTGGAATCCTGTCAAGCGCACATCTGCCAGATGGAGGTGCAGGATCTCATCCAAAATTAGTGGGAAGTTAGAGCCAGGTTCTTGTCACTAGGGTTTCGAGTTCTGGCACTTAGAGATGAACTAGGACGTTACAAATTTATCGTGCATATAAAGTCCCGGTCCTCGACTAGAATAAAAGAAGTCCGGTTGCGATGTGACGCATAGGTGGGGGGAGGGGAGGGTTTCCGGAATCCTGTCAAGCGCACATCTACCAGATGGAGGTGCAGGATCTTATCCAAAATTAGTGGGAAGTTAGAGCCAAGTTCTTAGTTATGTTTTTTAAGTATCCGATCCCAATCTAGCTACTGTGGCAGGGGGAGGGGGTCCCGAAATCCTTGTCTGTTCACGCAAAATGGCCTTGTCTCCTGAAGCTCAAGTGCAAAATCAGCTGTTTGCTCTTGTTTATCTAGACTTCGTCAAAACCCTAACGCGCGAACATAGCATTAGCAAGTTGAGTTAGTGTGTTTGTTCGTGTTCATTTGATCATGATGGCTGTCAAGACGAGAAGTCGATGCGGATTGTAAAAGTCTGTCTGATCCGGATTGTAAAAGTCTGTCTGTAGGTCTGTCACTAGGGTTTCGAGTTCTGGCACTTAGAGATGAACTAGGACGTTACAAATTTATCGTAAAAGAGATCGGTTTCAGAAACGGTATGAGGAAAGTGTTTTATTAGAGCTCTTGCCGGAACTGACTGATAACGGAATCCGCGCACCGTCTCCGCACCGACAAACGCTGCCAATTTCCCAGATTGGGATCGGATACTTAAAAGACATAACTAAGAACCTGGCTCTAACTTCCCACTAATTTTGGATAAGATCCTGCACCTCCATCTGGTAGATGTGCGCTTGACAGGATTCCGGAAACCCTCCCCTCCCCCCACCTATGCGTCACATCGCAACCGAACTTTTTTTTATTCTAGTCCAGGACCGGGACTTTATATGCACGAGAAGTTTCCTGGCTTACCGACAGAGCTTTTGTCGGTATCAGAAACGGAATGCTAAAGCGTGCCGTACCGACAAACGCTGCCTATTTCCCAACAGGGAATTTACTGTTCCACCGACAGAGCTTTTATCGGTATCAGAAACGGAATGCTAAAGCGTTCCGTGCCGACAAACGCTGCCTATTTTCAACAGGAAGTTTCCTGTTTTACCGACAGAGCTGTTGTCGGTATCAGAAACGGAATGCTAAAGCGCTCCGTGCCGACAAACGCTGCATATTTCCCAACAGGAATTGTCCCGTTTTACCGCCAGAGCTTTTGTCGGTACTAGAAACGGAATGCTAAAGCATGCCGTACCGACAAACGCTGCCTATTTCCCAGCAGGAAGTTTTCTGTTTTACCGACAGAGCTTTTATCGGTATCAGAAACGGAATGATAAAAGCGTTTGTCGGTGCTTCGCCGACAAAAATTGCCGATTTACCGACAGGATTTTTCGTGGGGGGCAGCTGCCCCCCACGCCCCCCCCGCCACTGATGAGAGGTCTCTTATTAATCCGTCTTACAGGTATGACTTCAACAAGGATAGCTACGCCCACAAGAAGGAGTAAGAAACGTATAGAGGAACTGGGACACGATGTGGAGTATACTTTGGACCAGGCCGTCAAAAAGATCAGCCAGTACAGGCTGTTGACATTCGTGCGAATCGTTGGCCACCTTGCAACAGTCACAAAATCAAGTTGTGCTGTGTGCTACAAGGAGGGCAGGAATCGTGCGGACCTTGTAAGTGTATAGCTTGGCAGCATATAGAATAATAATAATAATAAAATAATATAATTTATTTACCGAACTAACTTTCGCTAGCGTAGTTTGTCAACAAAAACAGTATAAACAGTAATGAGGTTAATATAGATAGCGGTAGAATTGGTCAAAAACGCGAAACTCGAAACAATTCGAAAACAATATAAAACTTAGCACAATTTTATCAAAAGCACGAAACTAATACTAATATCGTGATTAAGAACTAAGTAATAATTACAAAGAAAAGTCATCTACTTTATTCGTAATTATGAAGATTTCGAATAAAATATGGTGCAAGCGAATTAATGTACCTTTCTGTCGATTCAACCGGAAACTTAGTTTTACTTGGTTAGAGTGGGTTAGAGCACGTGTGTTCGGTCTGTTAGTATCAAGCACTTCATATCCAGGGAGACTAGATCTAAGCAGTTCGGAATTCAAACACATGTGGCCGAAACTCGTTGATAATTGAACCTAGGCGTTTGATCATCATCAGTATCATTATCGGTATCCTTCATAACTGGGGTGCGCTGGGCCTAAAACAATCCTGACAGCCCTTTTTTGGATCCGTTGGTCCCTGTCAGAAAAACAAACCTGCTAATAACCGGAGGACAAATTTACTGGCACCCATATCACGAGCCTCGTTTAGAGCTACTTGGTGGTCTAAACTATCGAATGCTTTCACAATGTCCGCGAATAAGCGTCTACAAACGCGTGCTCGGTTCCAAGATGCCGCAATATATCATCCAACATCCGTACCAAATAGTGCACTGTGCTACGTCCGGATCTGAAACCGAATTGCCGTATTCTAGCATTCTGTCGCTTATAAAGCGCTTCCATAGTTTTCGAAGATTCTGAGATACCTCGTATCATAAAATTTAGGGTCACGAAATGAAACTCTCGTTCCCAATGTAACGTACTAGTTTTAATAAACCAGGTACAAGATTGGCTACAACGATACCCAGGGTAGTGCTAACCGCCAGCTGTGCAGTTGCTGTTATACTAGTGGACACAAAATCATGACGGAGTCTCTGTGACTATTGGAGATCGTTTCGGGCAAAGAAACTTCATTGGGAAATTCCACAGTGTCGAAGAAAGTGAATTTAAATATAGATTAACGATTACTGTTCATGAGAAAACAGAGGGTTTGACATTTTTTCCCCTCATCCAGCATCCCAGTCGTCTGTTTAATTCGTCATTCATGGTATTTTCTTTTCAGGTACTGTGCCCAAATTGTGCGACTGCTTATCACAGTGTGTGTTCAACAATCGAGGATGCAGTGTGTGAGATGTGCAGTATTTGATTCAATAGTGATTCAGTGGTTGAATCAAAGTCCCAAGCAACTCCCCTTTTATCGTTCCTAGTTTTTTTTTTTTACCTTAACATAAACATTAAACACGAGACACCTTAATTGGGTTAAACTGTAAAAATACATTTTGAAAGATTGAATATTGTTACAAAACGGAATCAAAATTGGTCAGTTTTTGCACTGAATCGGAAGTTGCTTGGGAACGAAAACTGAACATGGGGAAAGAATCGGGATGAAACTTGGTGGGAAGAACAAGCATAAGCCCTAGATACATCATTTACAAAACCGGACCGAATCCGGACACTGTGGGGGGAGTTTGGGTGGGGGGAAATTCTGGTGATCGCGAGTAAAAGTACCGTACTTCGAAATGTGCTAGGACGATGAAACTTCGCAGGCATACTTTGGACTGACCAGATTGACTTGTAAATAGCAATTTCCTCGATCCGGCCATCGTGGGGGGAGTGGAGGGAGGGGGAATCCGAAATAGTGTGGCTTCCATAACTTTCGAACGGGTAATCGGATCTGAACGAAACTTGATAATTGGAGCCAGTGTTTGTTTTCGTTTCAAGCCCGGACCGAATCAGATAGCTGTGGAAGGAGTTGCAGGGGGGGGGGGGGGAATCTCGGGAAACGCTTAAGAGTGGAAGGATCGGGATGAAACTTGGTGGGAAGAACAAGCATAAGCCTTATATACATCGTTTACAAAACCGGACAAGATCCGGACACTGGGGGGCGATGGAGGGGGGGGGGTCCGGAATTCCGGTTATCGCGATTTAAGGTACTTCTAGATGTGATAGGATGGTGAAGCGTGGCAGGCACGTTAGCGACACGACCAGACCGGATTAGAAATTGTCACTAGCCGAATCCGGCTATTCTGGGGGGAACTGGGGGGGGGGAGGAATGCGGAAACCTTAGACACGCATAACTTTCGAAACGGTAATCAGATCAGAATGAAACTCGAGGGCAAAAGTATGTGGCTCAGATGTTCCGTTTCGACTAACGTATCCGGCAACTATAGGGGGGGGAGGGGGCATCGAACATCTCCTGGCAAGCTTATACTGGAGGGATCGGGACCGGACCTTGGTGGGAAGAAAAGGCAGTAGCCCTAGAACATCATTTGTAGAACCGGACTGGATCCGAGCACTATAGAGGAGTTGGAGGAGGGGTCCCGTAAATCTTGTGACATGCATAAGTCTGGAACGAATGATCGGATTGTGATGGAACTTTTAGACCCCTTAAAGTGCGCATCTTACAAAGCGTACACAATACTTTTGACCAAACGATACATTTTATTGATCCCCGTGATCATTAGTGCCTCAAGGATTTTGATTGCAAATGAATTCGTGGTCTCCCTAAAGTGAGCATCTTGACCGCACGGTGCAACGATTCTTTTGGCGAAACGAAAAAATTTCATGCTCTCCAATGGCCCATGATCATGTGTGCCTCAAAGGTTTTGGTTACAAAGGAATTCCTAGCCCCCCTAAAGTCCTCGTCTAAAAGTGCAGCAGACGTTCAAATAAGCATACCTCTACTGTAGCTGATGGAAAATACGTCAAAGGTGCTCTGGCATAGAAAATTGTCCTATCTTTATTATGGGGGATATCATATCCGCGCAGACCAGCCCCAAGGAAGCTTTGGCTCACATATTATCATGCGCCCCTGGTCGTAAGCTAGTCAACCCTTGATATTATTTTAAAAAATAAAACTCAATTTTATGTTTCGAATTGATATTGTAGTAGCCCAGAACGATGTAGATTAGTTGCGTTTTGCAGATTACCGGTACCGAGTATCTGGACCAGATACCGTATATCTGAATTTCAGATACAACGGTACGGATCGTGGTATCTGGAAAGTCATTTCACGTTATCTGATACCATGGTCAAAAGTAGTTTCTGCAGTTACCGAGTAGGCCTATAGCTGGACCAGGTATCGTATGTCTGATATTCAGATACAACGGTCCGGACAGCGGTATCTTCTTCTTCCGTCAAAGCGTTAAAATTCCAATCAGTTGCCCAGGATCACATGCTCCGGTTTTCCGTTACCACACGTTCCGGACCGTGGTATCTGGAAAGTCATTTCACGTTCATCAGCATCATCATGATCAACACGTAAAAGAAGGGAATTCGGCAATTGTTGTTTTTGCAAAGATCCAGCTACCGTGGTATAAGATATTTGTGTATCTGCTAAAATTGGGTCACTGCTTCGTTGGCGAATATGATAAAACAATCAGCCTCTTCAAGTGGATCTGGGCAGTCTTCATTAAGGGACACAGAAGCAAAGAAAGAAAGTGAACGTGCAATGTGTTCAGCGAAAAATCCTAATCTATTGCCCAAGACCACATGTTCCGGTTTTCCATTCCCAAGTTCCGGTTTTCCATTTTCCCTGTAGCTCTATTGCCCAAGCCCACATGTTCCGGTTTTCCATTCCGAAGTTCCGGTTTTCCATTTTCCCTGTAGCTGATTGAAACTGAGCCATCTGTTCCGGTTTTCCAGTTTCATGTTCCGGTTTTCCAAAGCCATCGGTTCCGGTGGCGGAGGTTCCGGGGTTCCGGCGTTCCGGTTTTCCAGTGACCCGAATTTGAGCCACAAAGTGAGCCACGAAAATCTTGTTGGTCACGGAAAAACACTTGTGGGCCGCACAAAAGGCCATGGAAATGCTCGTTTCGAGCCAAAATTGACCCACAGCCTGTTTGCGGGAGCACGGAAAAACGCCTATAATTAAACAACCTATCGGCACCATAAAGGCATCACATGTGATCACTTTAATCTGGAAACTAAAATAACATAAAGGAGAGAAATTTTGCTTCGGTTAATTAGACACGACTTTTCACTGTGTGAATCGAGCACGACTAAAGACCGGCAACAGTGCGGCCGCGCTTCATTTTGACAAAAATTCGAAACAGTGTCGTAACGTGGTCGTGCGAAGAACCGAATCCCAGTTCTTAGTTGCGTTTTCGCAGATACCATGGTATCTGATACCACGGTCTAAAGTCGTTTCTGCAGTTATCGTGTTATCTGATACCACGGTCAAAAGGTGTTTTTGCAATTATCGTGGCATCTGACCAGTTGTGGGGGTATCTGAAAACGTCGTCTCACCTTCATCAATTTGTGTCAAATTGGTGGGAAAGAAGTCTGGCACTTAGTGATGTGACTGGATGTCAGTTTTTCTTTTGGGATGACTTCAAAAAGCGCAGTTTCGGCAATTGTCGTTTTTGCAGAGCAACCGTATATCAGATACCAAGGTAGCTGCAAAAACGACTACTTGCAAATCCAGTTACCGTGGTAATAGATACCATGGTATCTGCAAAATCGCAACTCTTGAAACCCAAGTGCTTAAGAATTACTGAAAGAAGTTGAAGCATTATTTGTAAGGTTTCTCGTCGTCATGTTATTTTTTTTCCTGGATTCAAGCGACCACAAATGCAACCTGACAAGTGTCAATACGTACTTTAAAGCGGATTGAAGAATTTGCTGTTCTAAGCGTACAAAACCGCAAGCCGCCGCGAAAAACGAGGAAGTCGGTTTCCCTGTTCTGATGGTTTTCTTCTTCCTTAAGACAGGAGCCATGTTCTGTCGAGGTAGCCCTGCTTTGATTAAGTCAGGTTTGATTCTTAAGTCATTTAATTTTTGTTTACCAAATCAAGTGCGTCATTATTTGAAACATGATGGTTATTGTTATAGGTAACAAAGAACAGGCGCCAGCCTCGACAAAATTCTGCGAAAATTAGCTGCACAATATTTGTCACTTCAAAGGTGGTCAAAGGCGTCAACTGATGGGCTGGAAACGACCGTGACGGAAATTTTAGTTTAGTTTAGTTTTTTTAAATTTTTTGCTCTAAGACAAATCCGAGATGGGCACCGAAAAAATCCGCGGATGCGGAATTGTCGACCCTTAGCCTAACACATCCAGAAGTAGGACTGGGAAGAGATTCTTTTGGACCGATCGTACCCATTCGCAATCAGCCAATAACTGACCGTTGTCATCTGTCGCCATCTGTTAACGACGAACTCAAGTTTGTTAGATGAATAGAGACTAGATGGCGTTTGACGGAGTTGGGCACCTAATCAACTCACATCAAGGCGTGTTCTCGCCGTTCTCAAGGACACCTCGGGGTGGCGGGGGGGGGGGGTGCTTCTTCGGGACTCGCGGACGGAAAACAACAAGAACCCGGGGAGTGCCTCCACATGAATTTTGTACGAAAACAGTTTTATTCAGCTGACGCAGTTAGTCTGACAATGTTGTGGCTCAGTTTGATGAACTGGATTTTTTTTAACTTGCTTTTACATTTGCATTACTTACAAATAATCGTAATCACAGTAAAAATAGATTTTTTTTTTAAATCAGTCTTATCCCACAACCAAACCAAATGTTGATCTCACAAATTCCTTTTAGCCATCCCTAACATCTGTTTAAGAACGATACCCGCAACTCCACAAATCTACTTCGAACCGACTTTGAAAGAGAGTCCTTTTTTGATGGTGGTGATGATAGGCGGAGCATTGTCCGTCCGTGGGGACTTGCTAGAATGCGGGCAGCGAGTCTCTGGGGCAACCGAAAAGCCCCCCATGAGAGTCTTCGAGGAACAACGAAAATTTGCTATCTAGAGCTGCCTCCACACTGACTTTTTTGAAAGATAGGGAGTTTTTGCGGGACAAATATCCTATTCCAAAACTGATAGTAGTTTACGGTATAGAAGAAAGGAAGACAGGCTTAATTTACTGTCACCTAAGGCGTAGTCTCGCGGTTCCCAGAGCACTCCTCAGGGAATCAAGATGAACGGCGAGAACAGAGCGAGTCACTCCACGCGGACTCCGCGTATGGAAAACAAGGAGAATGCGGAAAGCTTCCAAAATGGATTTTATTTTTTAAAAAATATGCAGTTGATGAAATTAGTCTGGATCCACTTTATTTTTAGTGTTGCTTATTCTGATTGTTTTTGATTAGTTTTACATCGCACCAACGCAAAAATTGATTCCCCTCCGAATCTGAAAGGGAGTCCTTTTTGAGATGGTGATGGTAATCGGAGCATTCTCCGTTCGCGGAGGACTCGCGAGAATACGGAGAGTGAGTCCCTGGGACAAACACAAACGCAGGGACTCCTCGAAAGGAGCCCTCGGGGAATACGCTTGTAATGGAGAAAGAAACGTAGGTGACATTTTCGCGTGGATGGCTCCGTTCGATGTTATGTCCCATCTTCGTTATGGGAGTTTTGACATTGATGCCATTCAGGTTGATGGTCATTTTCGGTGAATAAGCTCGACGGGTGACGTCAGCATCCAGCTGGATGGGTGTCTCCCGTTCGACGACACTCCTCGAGTTCTCTTTAAAGAGTAGAGCAACTTCTTCCCTCTCAAACCCGCTGTCGTATGGATGGCATCGTTAAGTGACATTTTCGCATGGATGGTATCTTGTTTCGATCTCAACAGTCATTCACGCGAAAATGTCACCGTGATAATTACGATACATATATAAGCAGTAACATCTATAAGCAGTAACCAAGAAGTTAAAAAGGCTCCTAAAGTATTAAAAATTAGCATACCCAATGTTCTTTAGAAATTTTGTTTGAACAGTGTTGGTGTATTATTCCGAAGGACCGGCTGTTGACCAATCGGTTATTTGTCGTTGACCAATTGGCGAAGATGTCAAGGGTTGTGTCAATGGACGTACTCGTAAAGGCGGCGAGAGAGCCTCTTTTGAACGCCGCCAAGTGTTTCGCATATCGTCTATTATTTTTTCTATTAAGGAATTTGTGCGTAATACGTTGCTAAAATAAACGATTTTTTACAATTTCATGAGGGACCGAGTCATCAGTACAAATCGAAGTGCGCTAGTCCCTTGAATCTTGATTCCTTTACTTCTTATTTCATTTCACCTAAGTCTCGCATTTAAAAAAAAAAAGAAAAAAAAATAAGACTGTCTTTTTGCTTTCTGTTCATTCTCGACTTAGGTACCATCAAAGAGGGATCTGTCGTTAAACAAACGTCCGGAAATTGGTTTGGACTCTTTTAAGGACAAGGTCCACTGGTTTCCAGATTGTCAAGCCATTTTCAGCTTCGTTGCTGCCGCGTAGATTCTTGCCCTCTGAATAGTTGCGTTTTCATCTGAATTCTCAGTTTTCGCTTCTCATTTCTTCATTATCGTAGAAAATTATCGTGTTTTACTCTTTTGACAAGAACATAGATTTATCCTTCCGTCAGTACCTGTCAAGTACCATCAGCCCTATGGTGACAAATGCACGGAGAACGAGAATCGAGAAGCATTCCCCGCGTTTTCAAAAACGCGTTTTTTTCCGGTCAAAAACCGCAGAATTGTGCGTGAAGTGTGAGGAAAATCACGATGACAATTGAAATAAAAAACGGTTGCGAGCAACGTTCGGCTGCGAGCAAACTACCGAACGCTTCCCGTACTCTTTTAACAGCTGGGTCGTGTGCGGCTAGTCTTAATCATGGTTCAAATAGGTGTAAGAAGCTGAATAGCGGTATACGCGATGTTTCACGCCTTTTCAAATAGGAATCCAAAAGGTTCAGTTCTGATACAATTTTTCGAGCTTCTAAAGATCAGAAAACTGTTCTTAGTACTACTTGAAGTTCACGAGTACAATTTGACGCCCATTATATTGTAAAAAGCTACCAAATTAACGGATGTACAGGATTGGTCCTCAAACTAATAATAAGTAGTCGCAACACAACAAAGCGTGTTCTTTGGAAGAAAAGTTGTTTCTTCAGCTTCCAACAAAGTAGAAGTTTCGTGCTTCCCGTGGCAACCCTGACGACGCTGCTCCTTTCCTCGGCCAGCTGGCGGAACCAACCAAGCGATCTGATTGGCTCTGCAAAAGATAAAAGAAGACCCCGCTCTATTCTCTTATTCGCCTTATTACAGCGCACCCCGAGGAAAAGAGGAATCTGTAATAAGCCTTACGCCTTAATAGGCCTTATAACAACTATTTGAACAATCTTCACCCTCCAGAATCCAGATTTTCCTTCTAGATTCGCAGAGGTTCATTTTCGTCGAGATGGATCAGGAAGGTGAGGCCAGGTCAAATCGTCTGGAAGTCCGAGATATTGGACAGACACCCCAGATGTCTGGAAGATGTTTTAGAGGCAAGACATTTGAGAGACACATGAAATATGCAAATTTAGGAAGAAAAGGGAGAGTGATAGACAGCTTTTAATGGGATTGTAGAAAATGCTGAAGAGTATCGGAATTAGATGTCATCATTATCATGAAAATCCCGAAAGGTTGGCTTAACTGTGCGAAGAGTCCAGACTCCCAGACATCTGGGAGTCTGGAAGATGAACCCTTATTTTGAGCCATACCACTGGCTCCGTCGATTACTGAGAGCTTCAGCGAGGATTTGAACTCGGAGTCCAAAGTTCAATACCTTAACCACTCAGCTACCGATGACTAAACTCCACTGGAGTTTAGCGTATTCTCACCGTTCCCCGAGGACTCCTCGGGGAAGCGAAGGGAACGGCGAGAATAGAGGGACTCACTCCACGCGGACTCCGCGTCCGGGAAACAGCGAGAACACGGGGACTGCGTGCAGAACGGATTTAGTTCTTAAAAAAATATGCAGTTGACAAAATTAGTCTGGATCCACTTTATTTTTGGTTTGGTTCATTCTGATTATTTTTTATTAATTTTACATTGCACCAACACCAGCAACAATTGATTCCCCTCCTAATCTGAAATGGAGTCCTTTTTGATGATGGTGACGATAATCGGAGCATTCCCCGTCCATGGGGACTAGCCAGAATACGGGGAGTGAGTCCCCGGGACAAACGAAAACGCGGGGACTCCTCAAGTGGAATCCTCGGGGAACGGCGAGAATACATTCAGTACTTCTTGAAAAGTAAATACCGCTTGAAAATACCCCCGCCATTGATCCTTGGCTTTGTTTGGATTTAAATATATTATTATTAGTGTTTATTTCCCCTCGAAATACACTAGGGGGGAGAGAAAATAAGCAGAAGACAATACAAACTATATCACAGCAGCGTACAGTTTGAAGAGATTTAGATGTAGTAGGTGGAACTACCCTTGAGGCAGGGCCGTATCGAGGGGGGTTAGGGGGTTCAGCCCCCCCTAAACATGCAAAAATACTCGTTTTTTTATAGGCTTTAACCTCTGATCTATGTCTTTTTTGTGAAAAAGACCCCCCCCCCCCTGAATAAATTCCTGGTTACGGACCTGCCTTGATGTCTGGACTTTAATGACCTTGCCTACTAAAGGTTTCCACATAAAAAAAATTGCGCTGCAAAGACGTTCATGAAAAAAAGCAACTTAAAAAAATTGCGAAAGTAAAATCTGTGACGCGCAAAAACCTTGACTGTTCAAAACCGCCCCGTAGATCCGTCCACATCGCTTGAAGTGTTTGTGCATTGTCATCCCATTTGCTTTTATCCTAGTCTGTCGCGATAATGAATTTCGCTGCCTGAACCTTACGCGGTTTTTTGCCTTAGGCGTATTCTCGCCGTTCCCCGAGGACTCCACTTGAGGAGTCCCCGCGTTTTTGTTTGTCCCGGGGACTCACTCCCCGTATTCTCGCGAGTCCCCACGGACGGGGAATGCTTCGATTATCATCACCATCATCAAAAAGGACTCCCTTTCAGATTCGGAGGGGAATCAACTTTTGATGGTGTTGCGTGTTGGTGCATTGTAAAATTAATTAAAAGCAATCAGGATAAGCAAAACAAAAACATAAGTGGATCCAGACTAGTTTCGTCAACTGCATATTTTTTTTTTCAAACAAAATCCATTTTAAAAGCATTCCCGTGTCCTCGCTGTTTTCCACACACGGAGTCCGCATGGAGTGGCGCCTCTTGCCGATTCTATTGCATGGTGTGATTTTTGCTTTCGCGGTTTTGAAATAGGCCTAGCCTAATTTATGTGATACTTCTTGTCGATAAATATTCCTTCAACCCAAGCTGACTGCGAATCATATTTGACAGTGCAAAAACGGATACGTCAGCTAAATTTTATTCGAGCTATATTTCGGACCCTCCTGGCAAGGGCCCTCCTCAGGCTCAAAACCGCTCAAGTTGGGAAAACGAATCGTGACGTATCCGTTTTTGCACTGTCAAATACTTCTTGTCGGTTCTACTTCTTGTCGATTCTCTCTTGTCGATTCTATTGCATGGTGTGAATTTTGCTTTCGCGGTTTTGAAATAGCCTAACTTATGTGATACTTTTTTTTAAGTTGAGTTTCTGGGTGCAACTCGACGGCTCTGATTAAGAAAGGTTAAAAGATGAAAACTAAGAAAGATTTGTATTAACAGCTTTCTATGATAAGGTGAATTGCTTTATAATAAAACTTTTACGGTGTGCTTGGAAGTCTAAGAAAACTGCCTTTAAATCTGTGCCGGAAAAGCGCGGGCTGTACAGCGAAATATATATATAAATATACAGAAATATATATATAAGAACCACGAGTTTTGAAGTGTTGCAAAATAGTTAGCTGATTGCGCTTCCATGTCTATCAATAAATTATTTTTTCTTCAGAGAATATTCTATTTTGCTGCGTTTACAAGTACAGGAAAACTTGAGCTAATACGAATTTCCAAAGGCGCCTGGTGTCGCGAATGGGGACTGTTCCAGGCTGCTACTGGCAGGCTACTGGCGCTAGTGCCGCGTGAAAAGTCTGCAACAGCATCGTCAACAAAACAATGGAGAATGGTAGTAAAAATATAATGCAGCCCGGTGATGCTGCGCTCGTTGATGAAATAGTAAATCAGCTAAAATCTCAAGGAATATTTGATCAGTGGAGAAAGGATTGCTTAGCTGATGTGGACACCAAGGTATGATTCCCTCAGAAAGCCAAGGCTCTACTCAAGCCTAGCCTAGAAGAAGTCTGTTGATTTTGAGCTTTCTCCTTTTGTTTGTTTGTTTTATCTTTAGAGCCTGGTTCTGGCCTGGTCACACTATTTGCGTTTTTTGCCTTCATCCAGTTAACCGACCTACAAGATTTCCCACTATAAGTCGTTTTCTTCCTTCGGTTAACCGACCTAAGTTTTTATAAGCCGTTTTTTGGCTCCGTTCGCGAGTCGGTTAACGGACCTGTGGACTGAGGCAGGAGGCAGTCTAGTACACTAGCCCCTTTTCAGGCATGGTGCTCAAACGTCTAGCACCATGCCTGGGTGCTAGACGTTCAAGCACTGTACCTTGGATTTCATGTATAGTGCATGGATTTCAGCATACAGTGCATGCATGAAAAACACAGTTTCTGTCATCACAACTGAGCACCAGCTCGGATAGGGCTGAAATTACTACCATGAATTAGAGAAATCAAAGACAATCCTTATCATATTTTTCATAACAAAAACAAAAGGACCCGACTGATGAGGGAGATGAAAAACCTCATTTCCTTTTCTACGTAGTCAAGGGTTTTGCATGCAAAGTGTCCTGTGCCTCAGCTTTTTCTACCTAACAGTCAACCAGAATATTGGCTCCTAGGGCACTCTACATGGAAAATAGATAGGCTGCTGTCAGATTTTTCATCTCCATCATCAGTCACGTCCTTTTGTTTTTGTTATGAAAAATATGATAAGGATTGTCTTTGATTTCTCTAATTCTTGGTAGTAATTTCAGCCCTGTCCGAGCTGTTGATAAGTTGTGGTGACAGAAACTGTGTTTTTCATGCATGCACTGTATACTGGAATCCATGCACCATACATGAAATCCAAGGTACAGTGCTTGAACGTCCAGCACCCAGGCATGGTGCTAGACGTTTGAGCACCGTGCCCGAAAAGGGGCTAGTGTACTAGACTGGCAGGAGGTCCATCCAACCGACCTGCGCTCTTGGCATGGCGTGATATTCAAAATAGCCAGCGACGGGAAGACGCGTTTTTTTCTTATAACTATAAGCCGTTTTTTAGAGTTTGAACCGACCGGCGAGAGTGTAAAGAGAAGCCAGTTTAAAGCATGTGTAACAGTCCAGTCAAGCACAAATCCTCAATTTTTGGGCATGGTGCCCCAACGTCAGGGGCACTTTTTCTTATTGGTTTACCTATCCATTTCCAGGGAAAAAGGGGAATTCATTCATGGCTAAATTTCTTGGAAGTTCTCGAATATTTTTAAAACTAGAAAAAGAGGTTAGATAGAACATAAGATCAAGTATCTTGTGGTCTAGGAGAGGAAGAAGGCCCTATTTAGGTATGTAATCAATCTCAGTTCAACCAAATATCATGGGGTTGCCATGCTAGTACCATGCCCATGCTCCAGGGCATGGTGCCCCAACGTATGGGCACCATGCCCATACCTTGGGGCATGCCCTGACGTTGGGGCACCATGCCCAGAAATTGAGGATTTGTGCATGACTGTAACAGTCCTTGTAATTAAGCTTCTAGCAGAATACAAGACTTACTCACTTAGAGGAATTTTTTTTTTGCATAAAGGACCTGTCATGCCTGTTATGCTACATCCGTAATTGCATTCGTTAGTCTTAAGCCCATAGACCCACATTTCATATCTTACATTCTAAGCCTGCTAACGATACCCCACTAATCTTTGCACGATTCACTATTTTCCATGTACATTATGCTCCCAACGATTGTTCGCGTATCATGCTAGTGATGCGTAAAACCGGTTATCTGAATTTTGCCGAGTTTTGCTAAAAGTCAATAGGCTTAGGAAACGTTTTAAAACAGCTGAAACTGCAGATAGCTTTACAGTTTTCAAATAGTTTTAATATAGGAACATAAATAGTAAGTAGTGCGAGGTGTCCTTTATGTCTCATCAGGAAAATTTTATAATGTTTAGCCTACACACAAACACGTTCTTGATGAAACTTTTTGGTGCCCCCATATGAAACAAAACGCTATTTATTTACTTAACTCAGTCAACCATGGCCATGGGCCATATAAACTTTGAATAAGAAAAAAAATAGAATATGAAATTACGGAACAATAACTTCCCCAAACACTCAAATCGGGAATGTCAGTGTCAAATGCGGCCCAACCAGGACAACCAGCAATGGGTTCGAAGGCTCCTGAATGTGTATCAGCAGAGAAAAAGCAGAAAGACGCCTAATTTCTGGGAAAGATGATGGAAAAGCCCTGTTATACCTAATGACTACCATAGTTGAAAGAGTGAAAAGAGAAAAATAAATCCAGGGAAGATCCCACTGAGGCATTATGTCCTGATTTGCGCAGCTTTTCAGCTATAAATGAAAGAACTTGTTAATAAATATTCATTTTTTTCAGCCTGCTTATCAGAATCTTCAGACACGAGTCGAGAGTACAGTTGCAAGATTTCTGGAGAAACAATTGTGGAATGAAAAGTTAAACAAGAATCAGCTCAGAGAACGGTTAAGGAAACACATATTAAGGTAAGAAGCTTATTCTTCTTTTTTTTATCTGTGGTTTGGGTATATATTGTTGGGTATTATTCATTTCTTTGAATCATAAAGTAAGAAATCTTTACTGTTTAAAAACTTTTCATTTGGCATTAACAAAAAAATGAATATACGTCACCTTGCCAGGCATACTATATTCAGTCAAGCTTCTAAGTGGCGTTTTTGATCGCTGATCAAATTTGCTCAGTAGACGAAGCGAGTTTGCCGATTCGTGCATAATACTGTTTTCGATAGCCGATAGTCGTTGGCGATCGCCGATATTTCTGGGTGCGCAAAAACGAGTTTTTCATTTCTGAAAATACCGCCTAATCCTCAAATGAAATCCATACGTCAACGGCTAACGGCGAGTCCTCGGCCGATGGGCGATGGACACGAATTTAGGCGATACGCGGTAGCCGATCAGAACGAAAACAGAAAATAAGATAAACAGCAACGGCAATCAGCTTCCGGCGAACGTCGAAAACACCAAAAAATCAAACGGCTACGCTATCGTCGAACTAATCGGCGATCAAAAACGCCACTATAGTCTTCGTCTACGGACATCTTCACCGATTGCAGAATAAACAAGGAGACGAATAGAATTTTTTTTTCGAGATTCTCCAGCAATCAAATTGACAAGACAACGATTAGAAGCATTCTACTGTTTGAGTGTTGGCCTGCATGCTGTTTTGAGCAAGCCCCGCCTGAAGTAACTGCTCTACAAGCAGATCCACAGAAAAAGGCCTGCCACAGGGGGCTGTGCTTAGCTGCCTCCTGTTTGCCCTATACATGTCCGACATGAAAGTTAGTGGCGAGCAGGCCGAGTTTGCAGACGACTACACGCTCTGGGCGAAAGGATCAATCTGCACCCCTGTTCCCAAACCAAACAAGCCTAAGGACCAACTTGGATCTCACCGCCCTATTATGATAGCCCCCACTTTAGGGAAAATTCTAGAAAGAATGTTAAACAACAGGCTAGTATGGTACTGCGAAAAACACAAGCTGATCCCAAAGGAACAAACTGGATTTCGCAAATATCACTCCAGCATTGACACACTGTACCGTGTAGTAAGCGACGTGAGAATTGCAATGCAACAAAGCCTCATAGTGTTGGCCGCCCTCGTCGACTTTGAGTCGGCATATGACAATGTCCGAATAAACAAACTATGCTACAAACTTACGGCTATTGGTTTCCCAAAGCAAATTGTTGAATTCATCAGGAGCTTTCTTGAGGGAAGAAGATTTACAGTCAAAATAAACAGCGAATCCTCTACAAGCAGATCCACAGAAAAAGGCCTGCCACAGGGGGCTGTGCTTAGCTGCCTCCTGTTTGCCCTATACATGTCCGACATGAAAGTTAGTGGCGAGCAGGCCGAGTTTGCAGACGACTACACGCTCTGGGCGAAAGGAAGAACAATGGAAGAAGCCCAAAGCAAACTACAGAGAGCAGTCAATGAAATCGGAGCATTCGCACGCGAAGCTGAAATCCCGATAGCAGCATCCAAGACCGTCATCATGGCCTTTCACAGACGAAGAAAACTAGAACCACCATCCTTACTACTGGAAGGAATCAGCCTACCAGTCGCAACATCAGCAAGGCTACTCGGGATCGTGTTGGACCAAAAACTAACCTTTAAACAGCACATTGAAGAAACCACGAAAACATTCTTCAGAAGATTCACGATGATGCAACGGCTAGCCGGAACCAAATGGGGCTGCTCGGACAAACTACTTATGCTTTTTTACAAACAGTACATCAGATCGAAACTGGATTATGGCATTATCGTCTATGGCTCGTGCAGCCAGCAGCTGATGGGACAACTGGAAACGCTCCAAAACACGGCACTACGACTTGCGTTGGGTGTCAGGAAAACCACCAAAAAGTCATTCCTATACACCGAAGCTGGAGTCCCTCCGATGAAAATACGAAGAAAAACCCTACTCGTCCGCTACTTCACAAAAATCGAGTACACCCCACATCACGTTATGCACGAACTGTTGTGGAAGCGAAATGACTGCAGTATTCTCCGGGAACTCGACGAGTATAGACTTGCCCGAAGTGACACAGTGCAAATAGAGAAACACCTATTGACCGAAAAAGTAGCACCAACCCCACCATGGAAGGAGAACTACCCAATCATCAACACCAAGTTCCTAGACACCCAGAAGTCACAGACCAGCAACCACCAAGCAAAGCTCCAGTTCGAAAAGCTCGAGGAAAAAGTCTACGCAGGTCATCAACAAATTTTCGTAGACGGATCACTGACGAAGGACGGCTGTGGCTGCGGGGTGTACTTCAAGGACACGAACTTGATGGCCATGGAAAAGCTCCCAAATCAGTTCTGCATACTATCAGCCGAGATAAACGCCATCGCCCTAGCGTTGGAGACTGTAATAAAGTTCAGCCCACTACATAGAAATATCGTCATATTCTCCGATTCATTATCTACGCTTTCCCTCTTGAAACGAAGAGACTACTGCTGCATAGACATCGACTTGCACAAACTTAAGAACCTCATCACGACAATCCACGAAGCAGGAACAACCATAACACTACAATACGTCCCCAGCCACATGGGCATCGACGGAAACGAAAAAGCTGACGAAGCAGCAAAAAAAGCTACCAGCCTAAACACAACACCAAGAAGGCCCATGAATATGAGAGACACTATCCGAACAAGGACGAAAGCCATTCAGCAACCAGGAAAAGACCCCAAACACTCCCCCTTCGTGGACAAGAAATACAGCAAGATGTACCACCGAATAAGAGCCAACGCTTGCAACTTTAACCACGCAGCATACCACTTCAAATCAAAATTACCAGATGGATCATTGGCGAACTCCCCACTATGCAGATTCTGCCACAAGGAAGACGAAACACTAGACCACCTAATATTTGGATGTGCAAGCAGAACCGTCAGGAACCATCAAGAACCCGTCAAGAGTGCTTTCTACAGCACCAAACTTAACCCCTCAACAACCACCCTCACCAAAGCATCCCTCACTGAAGATGAAGAGCGCCACATTTTCTCCGCAATCATCAAATTCCTGACCACCCTTGATATCAGTGAAGCGGTTTAACGACGAGAAGAGGACGTAACGAACCCAATAGAAACCGACAATCAGGCGGCAACACTGGTTGAACGACTGAACAAGAAGAAAAGGCCGAAGTGGAGCATTTGCTGTCCGAAGCGGTCCGCACTACTGAAGAAGAACTGCCCAGGATCCTTCAGTTGACAGGAAGATTAGGTTGATTTTAAATTAAGATCGCGATGACATGTGTTATAGTGAGTTGTGTTTTCCTCAGTTGTGTATAGAGTCATGGTTCGCCATCATTTGCAGTTTGGGGCACTGGGACAGTGGGTCGTTTGTGGTCTGAGTTTTAGTCAATTATTGACCTATCCCTTAAAGGACCCGTTGTACCTATAATCCCAGTGCAACCTACTTCCGTAATTGTGTTCATTAATTCTTAAACCCGGAGACCCAAATTTCATATGTTACATTATAAACCCTCTCACGACACCACTTTATATCTTTGCACTTGCCACGATTCACTATTTTCCATGCGCGTTATGCTCCCGACGAGTGTTCGCGCATCATGCTATTGATGCGTAAAACCGCATGTGTGTTTTTGCTCGATGGGCCTGGGAAAAGGCTTACAGTTTAACTGAAAAGCCAACTTATTTTTGTGTTATTTAACTTAATACACTGAATTATTTGGATTCTGAAAAGGGATTTTTCTATTTTCACTATCTGCTCCGGTAATGACGTTCAGAATTTCTACGGCCGCCCTCACAGCGAAAATTCTACTATGATGGGGGAAAATTTATTCTCAACACAACACGGCTTTTCTGTGGGCAGTGGTGAGATTGATGAAGATTGCTTAATGCCTGAACACAAAAAAAATCATAAGTTTTCCGGTAAGGCATACAGCAAAACTACAAGCGCATAGAGGTATTACAATTCCACTATTTGAAAATCGATTATTCGTGGATAGCGGAACAACGATTTAACGCACTTTCAGCGGGTCTTCAAGCCAATTTAAGTGAATAAGTGATGGTGAACTAGAATAAACTAGATTGTCCTATCCCAGCCCTTTTCGGTTAAACTTTAAGACAGCCAAAATCGTGGATAATTTGTTTAAAGCGGAGCCTAGTTTTACAGTGTTCAAATAGTTCTGAATATTGGAACATAAAAAAAAATTGTGCGAAGTGTGCTTTAACAGTAATAATAGCCTAGGCCTACTCATCTTCACTGAAAAGAAAGAGTAAAAACAAATGCAAATTGTGGTAACGTAAATTAGCAACGGTGGAAGATTTTTCTAATCATTTCTGAAGAGCTAGCTTATTCGTCCAGCTTTCCAGCACGGGCATGCATTTCAGTTTGAATTGACGGAAGAACGTGTTGACTATCGAAACATATCTTCAGTTTGAAGGCACACTACCTGTCATCCGCAATCCTGCCTAACATTGCAGACAAACCTTGTCTCCGATTTGTTTTCGCGCTAAAATCTCCTTTTGAACAAGATCAAATAAGCACCAGAACCTCCGTCTCCCTGTCTCTGTAATACGACCATGCGGAGTCGAATGATTTCTAGGCCCTGCCCGTTGCAAACGAGCGGAGGGTAGGAGCTACGGTGAACACAATTCGTTACCAATACAAACTATATCGCAGTAAAGCTCCGGAGAAGAAATCTCCAGATTAAAAGCCGATTGGTTGTCTGGACACGCTGCAGAGCGGGTCAGCGCGCCTCCTCCATTTTTTCCTCTGATATGCGCAACGGCGAAGAGAGAAGTAGAGGGGCATCAACTCAGAGCTCGGCAAATACCTCTAGCTCAGCTCAGTTTTGTGGGGGTATCCGTAGTCGCTGCATGGGACCAAAGGCGGAGGTTCTATTGGCTTATTTGTTCGTGATTTGAACTAATGTTTTGATTCAATTTGAGGTACATTTGAACTGAAACTAATCGGTTGGCGGGGCTCAACTTTCGTCGGAGTTTCGAGCCTGTTTAAGTGGTTCTAAACTAGATTTTTGTATTTCAGCTATATTCGGTGAACCTTTAAAGGACCCCTCTTGCTTATTCTGCTTTTTATAATATATCTAGCACCCATACAGAATTATAAGCTTCTAAAATCCCCACCTTTCTCCATTGTTTCGTTTTGTGCCTACGAAATTTTAGCGCTTTTTTGGCCTTGCCGAGTTTTGCCTGTCACACAATGAAACGTTTGCCGGAATCATCAACGTCTGCTGACAACTCTTTCACACATAAGGATCTGAGAAGCTTTTGTTTATTACTTCTTTTATTTGCTTAGTTTTCACACTTTTGAACCACGGCGCGATCAGTTTTCAAATGTTTTGCGCCCAACCGCCGCGTCGGAGTGCAGGAAGGCTGGACATAGTTGACAGGCGCTAACAAGAAAATCGCTAATTTCAGATGGAAAGTAATGGTATTTTCGAAAATGTTTTTTTCTGATCCATTTCATAGGGAAAACATTATTTCTAGTAAGAGTTGTGCTTTAACTATATATGTTATTTATTTTTCAGTGGTGGGTTCCTGGATAAGGGCCTCGACAGAATCACAGATCAAGTCGTAGACCCTAAAGTGAACCGCTCATTCCTTCCAATCATTCAAGACACCGTGTATAAACATTTGGGAATAGAGAATCCATATAACAAGAAAGAGGAAACAACACAGTCCCAGAACTTGATGAATTTGAACCTTCAGCAAGCCCCGGGACACCAGCCGGGATTGTTCCACTTGCCGAGTTACACTGACAACACAAAAAAAGGTAATTCCCCTTTGTTTCAGATGTGAACCCACGCGGTCATGGTTGCCACTCGCCGAGTGGTTTTGGTGCGCCGGAGGGGGATAAGAGCGTGCGAAAAAAAGAAACGCTAGACCAAACAGCATGTGTAAACTACCATTTGACACAACTGCTCCGGATTCTTAGGCCTCTCTCTCCATGAACGAATGGGAATTCACTGTGGGTTTTCACCGGTTATTCTGTTTTACCTATGATTTAGCTAAAGCGCGTCATGTTTTTAGATCACGCACCGGACATGAAAAGAAAAATAGTGCAGTATAAAGAAAGATAGAAAAATCAATTATACGAAGGTTTCGATGCCGAGGCGGATGCGCAAGATGAAAACAAACAAGGAAAGAAAGAATAACTAATCGGACCTAAAAATCCAATTTCTACGGCGGAAAATGTCAAGAGCAGAATCGTGAAGGTCCTGGACGATCTGTTCGCACACGGGTCAGCAACATTATTTTTTTGAGAATACAAAAAAAGGTATAGAGTGCCATTATTTTTGTTTTACTCGCTTAGGACATCGTTTAGTAAACTTTATTTCAGAAGAGCCAATCAGTGACACAGAAATGGCAATCGACAGCAGCAGTTCCTCTAGTGCCAGTCCGACTCCCCCTGCCTACTCTCCTGTAGCAGGGGGGCTACCGAGTCCAAAGAGTGACTACTCGCCAATGAGAATCTCCCCTGAGAACATATCCTCCTCCCCAAACCTACCAAGCCCCCCTCCACCAGCTCCGAAGCCGGGCCCCCCACCTGTGGATAGTGATAGTGATGCCTCTTCGATGGATATTTCATATAGTCCTGATGCTCATGGAAATGATGGGCCGAGGCGTCCAGGAGACAGCAATCAGGTAAACAAAATTTCTAATTATTTACCCATTTTACCCCTCTTGCTTTTTACTGTTATCACACCCCCAGTAACGACATACGTGGTCTACTAACCTCCGGAATCTCCGTCTTTACAATCTCCTTGTGATTCACAAGGATAAAAACAAGTTCGAATATTTTCGCTGTACTTCCGGCAACCTTCTTCAGCGAAGACCAAACTAAGTTAAATATCCTGACCAACAAATTTTTTTTTTCGAAAATCTCATATTATGAAGGATTGGCTTGGCATAAACTCTAACAATTATCAAACATTAAAATTATTTCCGAACTATTTTACCATGAAAAGTCATTTCTGGTGAGAGCTGTGCGTTAACGACAAAGAAGGAAATACAAACTAACAACAACAATAGCTGTGATTTTTTTTTATGCTGTAAAACTCAGTATTGGTGTCTGGTTTATTGGATCTCTAAACAGAAGTGGCCTATGGCCTAGAGGAAAGTTTGTTTATTAGCACAATAACTCTGGAAGTGGTTGAGAAGCTTTGTTCAAACTTAATTCCAATATAAGAATAATAACATGCATTTGTATGGTAGTCCAGTAAGCCCCCCCCCCCCCACACACACCTATGTTTTCTAATTTTCTGTATATTTGCATTCGGAAGGGGGGACGGGGTCGTCAGGGCGGTTTGGTACCGGGAGGTGGGGGGTCGCCTAGACCCCATGCTAACGGGGTTTGGCGAAAAACCGGTGACCTACAAGTCTTTGTGTACATGCCGTTTGTCTGACTCATGGTTTCTGAAATATTTCAACAATACCTAAGTAAAGTCATCCGATCTTGTAACCCCATCTTGTGATAAACGATTCATGACGCACTGCCCGAAGACACAAGTGCAGTAAAAGAAAAGTCAGAAAACACTTTCCAGAAAGGTTATTTACAAATGAGAACCGTGACGGAGTCGTGGAAGATAAGCATCCAATCGAGTAGACATATTAGAATGTTTGACTTCTTCTTTCTAGTTTCCCCACTGTGTGAACATCTGCAGTTGAAGTGTTTTTTTTCTTCATAGTTTCAAAGCTATTATTTTGCAGGCCCACCGACTTACAACCGGAGACTCAGGAGCAACTGTCACTTCACCACTCGTCAACGCCACGACCAGCGCTCTTTCTCAGATTAGCTCAAGCGAATCGCTACCTTCACAACCATCACCACCCGGGGAAACTACACCCCTACTCGACGAGCATTCGCCTCCTAGCATGCCCCGAACGCCCCCTGAGCCAAGACCCCCAGGGGAATCTCCTCCGCCTCCTCCAAGCGAAGAAATACCGCCACCACCTGAAGAAGAACTACCACCACCACCTGAAGAAGAACTACCGCCACCACCCCCTCCAGTTGAAGTAGCGCCCCCTCCCCCCTTGTCTGAGCCGCCACTGCCTCCCTCTGGGGAAGACGAGGCACCCCCTGCACCGCCAACGGATGTGTCTGAGGCGGAACCTGTTTCCGATGAAGATATGCCAGTGAAAGAGCCAATAGTAGAGCCGGACGAGGCTAGCCGAAGCTCATTGGTCGGATCTGGAAAAGCGAAAGACGAATCTGCACCTAGCGTAAGCGAGGATTCAGATATCGAGGTTCGAGTTATGAATACTTCGGTGCAACGACTCGCCATTCAGAATGTGACGACGGTTTCGCCGGATTCCGTTTCTTCAGAGAGCTTGGTTGACTCGTCCCCTTCACCGCCGAGGCCGAAACGGTCTCCTGTCCCAAGAAGACATCGATCACGGTCTCCGAATGCCCGCTCTCCTAGGCGTCGCCGATCTAGATCTCCAGAGACCAGACGAAGACGTTCTCCCGCATCTCCCAGAAGAGGGGGACGCTCTCCACAGAGGCGATACTCTCCCCCTAGGAGGAGGTCTCCCCCTCCCCCAAAAGCTTCCCTAGAATCAATGCTGAGTGACATTAGCGACAGCCCTGTTGACAGTGTCAAGAACAGCCCTAGTGATGAAGGGGAAATTGAGAGCGATCGGGAAAAACAGAAGAAGGCAACCAAGGGTGATTCAGACAGCGGAGAGCTTTCGGACAGCTCCCCCGAGATCCATCGCTCATCGAAGAAAAAGGAGCGGAAACCGAGCTCATCGAGCAGCTCAAGCACGACGTCAAGCTCGGAGACATCCACTGAAGAGAACCACCGACGTCGACCTCCTGACCGCAGCGACCGTGATCGAGACCGCGATGACTATTCCAGACGCTCTTACGAGAGAAAAGACAGCGGGAGAGATGACTACTCCCGTGGGAGCGGATACTATGGTAGCTCTACCGGTGGAAAAGAGTACTACCGTGGTGATGTAAAAGGGAGACAGATGGCAGGCGAGGCGGAGATAGTAAGGGATGAAATGGAAGAGTACAAGTCGCCTGGTAGCTCCAAGGAAAATATCACCCCAGACCGGATTGATGAAAATGTAAAGAAGCCGGTATTGGGTGAGAAAACAATCATTGAAATGAATATGAAGTCGATAGACATCTCAAGCCTCTCAAAGCAGCAGGTCGTTGTTATGAATGCTGTTCTAGAAGAGTCCGTTGTTGAGCAGCAAAAGAAAACAGCGACCGAGTGTCAGAAAGAACCGGAAATGGAGTCCATCAAAATTGATACAGTAAAAGAGGAAAAGTTGAAAGTGGCTGATAAAGTAGCGACCGATTGTCAGAAAGAACCGGAAATGGAGTCCGTCAAAATTGATACAATAAAAGAGGAAAAGTTGAAAGTGGCTGATAAAGTAATTGCCGACGAGCTGAATGATAAAGCAGCTCGTGTTGAAGAGCTGAAACCCGAAAACGTTGAGGTTGATGTGGCAAAACCTGAAGCAAACAGTATTCAAGGGTTGAATACGGAAACACCTCCTGTTGATATTCAGACAAATAGTGACTTGCGCAAGCAAGATATATCAGCAGTCACAGTCGAAAAAGAGAAAGAAAAAGGTCCGTCGGAACGGAAAACCGTGAGCTCAAAGCGTGACTCTTCAAGCAAGGGACGGTCGTCTGATCGAAGCTCTTCCAGCAGTCATGATAAGCGTCATAGCAGCTCGAGCAGTGAGCGAAAGTCGTCGAGCAGTGGCCGTAGGGAATCGAGCAAGGAGACGCGTAAGAGGGATAGAGAGAACAGTGACGACCGAAAATCAAGCAGAAATAGAGACGATAAAGATACCAGAAGCAGTGACATCAGGAGAGAAAAAAGTGGGAGCGAGAGTAAGAGGAATAGTGACAGGAAAGACAGAAGGAGCAGAAGCAATGAGGAAAAGAATGACAGAAAAAGTAGCAAGAGCAGCTCAAGTAGAAGTCAAAGCAGCGGGGATAAAGACTTGAAAAAAGACAGTTCCAAGTCTTCCGAAAAAGATCATGAGAAAACAACGTCTCCCTTCAAAAAGCCGAAAATCGCAGATAATTTCGAAGAGATGCGCAAAGTTATGCGAGAGAGGAAAAGGATGAAGGAAATGGAGTCGAAATCGCAAAAGGAAAAAGAAGGAGAAAAGAGTAAACAGAACAGCGAGGTAGCAACAACAAACGGAACCGCGACAAGTGAGGGCTCCACATCGGATTCAGCAGAAAATTCCATGAAAGGTCTAGAACACTCACAAGCAAGTAGAAACAACAACGATGCCGAGCGCAAATCAGTCACCGGTGACATAGCTGTAGCTACAACCAACCCCATCCTCACCAGCAAATCAGAAGAAACCCTAGGATTAGTTGGAAGCAATCCTCGCCCTATCTCGGCACAACCCCTTGAATTGCCCGACCGTGCTAGATTGATTCAGATGGCCATGCGACCCCCGGCGGGTACCAGAACAATAGCGGATATCTTTGCTGGTAAATCAGACGAAGAAATCTTGTCCATCCTTCCAGAAGAAGAAGACGAAACAGCCAATCACGAAAATGAATCAGTCGTACCTGCCCTTGATCTCTATGATTTTGAGGAGTATCGCGTCTGGGGCAAAAAGACCTGGATGACTATTCGTGTAGAAGATCAAACGTACAGTCTGCGCGTTAATAATGTCCTTAAGGCCTTGCATCCTCTGGATTTGATGAAAGTCGAAGCTCCAAAAGTAGAAGAACCCACCGGAAAACGAGTCCGGAAAGTGAATACGAGATTCGCGGAAGATTCGGCCGAGGGCTCACAGTCTCCAGCTCAAACTAAACCGAAGACTCCACGGTCAAAGTCTACCTCTCCCCAACATGAATCGGATTCGACACAAAGTGATCCGGTGAAGAAAAAGCGGAAATTGTCCGGTGAGAATGCACCATCCGCAAAGAAACCGAAATCGGAACCGACTGAGATCCGATCTCCGCCTTCCGGAAATGGCTCAAAGAATTTCGTTTCCCAGTTTGAAGCTTTCGTCGCGTCGACCGCGTCCATACCCCCGACGGCCGGCAGCGCAGCGAAGACTGCCACATCGCGTGCGAAGGTATCACCGGAAAAGTCCGGGAATACCCCTGTTGCAAAGAAAGCTCGAATCTCCGACGCAGGTAGCGGAACTCCAAACAAGAAAGACGGAGCTCCCATGCGAATGGGTGGAGAAAAAACAAAGGCGACTCGAAATCCTGCCCATACGTCCTTGCCGTCTCCCTCTGCTGATGCTACTGGATCTGTTGAGCAGCCCGCACAACAGGAAGGAAAAAGAGTTCGGAAACTCAACACAAAATATGGCGATGACTATCTAATGGTGCCAAAAAGCTATAAAGAGGCAGGCGAGGAGAGGCTCAAGCCCCTCACCACCCCAGATGACGATTTCAAGCCAAAGAAAACAACCTCTTCTTTCAATAAAAAGGTTGGAGAATCTCCTGGGGGAACTACCCCAAGTCGAACCTTTTCAGAGGGGTCTAGTGGGTCAGATAGTCCCAGGTCTGGCACGGGGTATTCAGTATCCCCCTTTGTTAGAAAACCGACAGTGATGATCCCCAAACCTCGCACGGGGACGCCCCCTATCAAGACCTCGCCTGTGTACGAAGATCCGCCATTTCTTAGGTCCCCCAAGCCCGACTCACCACCAGGACAGGCCCTTAAAAATTATGCCGATAAACAAGTGAAACCGGAGGTAGGGGGAAGCCCCCCAGGCAAGGCCACGCCCAGCTCTAACCCTCCTGTAAGCCATAAAAAAAGAGCGTCGATGGAAATATCGAAAAGTGGAAAATCCTGTAAAAAAGAAGCTAGCATAAAAACAGCGGTCAGTACTGCAGATCAGAAGACTCGTAATTCAGTTAAGCCTTTAGAGAGAGCAAAACACGAAGGAAGCTCCCTTATTGGTTCCTCTAGACCCCTTGGTACGACGGAACCCGAGACGGCAGAGCAGATAAACCCCTCTATTCATGCCGACGCACCCCTACCTTCTCCTGGGGTTGTTGCTGACAAGGAGGGACTACCCACATCACGAAGGAAGGGAAGACTCGAACCTGCTGCATCCGACGCCGATGACCCCCTTTCGACCTCCAATGTTGATGTACCTGAGAGTGAGGAAATTAGTAAAGCTCAGAAAAACCTTCCAAGTAACTCTCCTCAAGACGGAAGGGTATCGTTACAGTCAACAGAAGCAGAAGAAAAAACAGCTTCAAAGCGGACCAGCTCAAGAAAAGTTGGCGCGAAGTCCGACAGCGATGTCGAAACTGCCGAAGCGGTCGGAAAAACGCCGCGTCGCAAATCTGCTGCTGTACAAGAAGAAGTAGCAAAAATATCGAAAAGAGGCGCCACCGCATCCGCACCGGAAACTACACCTGCGAGGCGATCCGGCCGAAAATCGGAGCAACCGGAAAGCATAAGGACAGCCAAGGAAAGGAAACCTTCAGAACTGACTAAGAAGAATCAACTGAATAAGAAAAGCGAATCCGAAGAATCCGAGTTGGGTGGAACAACCCCCTCTGGAGATGAGACTCCCCCCAAAACACCCCCGAGGGAAACACGGAAGACGAGAAGGAAATCAGATTCAGTTCCAGAAGACCGGATCCGAGAAGAAACCCCGCCGGATTCGGATACGGACAAGAAGGAGGGTAGGAAGCGGAAGGCGATTGTCGAGAGCGGAAAATCGGCAGAAAGTGACGTTGCGACGCCCAAGAAACAGAAAACCGAGTAAGTTTCTTCTTCGTTCATATCCGATCTGACAGGTTGCGTATGTGATCAAATTAAAATACCATAAGAAAGAGAAACCTAAAAATTTTGCTTTGATATAGGCTAGTACTTACCTTGCGCTCAGATACCGTGGTATCTGATTTACGGTCCATTGCAAAAATAACTATTGCCGAAATTGCACTCTCCGAAGTCATCCCAAAAGAAAAACTGATATCAAGTTACATCACTAAGTGCTGAACTTCTTTCTTATCAATTTGACAAAATTTGCTGAAAGTGAGGTGAATTTTCAGATACCTCGATCAGTTACCACGGTCGGGTTGACAGTGTCAACCTGCGGGCGGGTTGACAGCGATTTAGCCATTTGTAGAGGTAAAGAAACGTGATGTGGCGCGAAGCTACTAACCTCCGCTCGTTCGTAGCGGATAGGGTATGGGAAAGTACTCGACTCCCTATAGTCATATTACAGAGATAGGGAGACGAAGTCTGTCAGATTATTTTGTTCTTGGTAATAGTAACAAGTTGAAATCAGTTTAAAAATCTGGACTTCTTCCGAATCTCGTCTTCATCTCCTGCTTTATACCAGCCCACTCCCTGTTGGTGGTCACAACCAGATAAGATTTCAGGCATCAAACATTCCAGTTTAACAGTAAACAGCAGATGTTGAGGAAAAAGAATAATAAAATGAAAGTAGACATTCGGAATAAATCTTGTGGGATCAAATATTGACAGATCAACGAAAATCAAATAGGTCCTTGTTATTTGTTTACTCATGAATAATTACGCTAATGGAAGGAGTTTAAGAATCCCGTCCTTGAGGTGCTACGGATTTGAGTGACGACCGTGAGGCAAAGGAGCTTTATTTATTTATTTAGACTAATCGACGGCCAACAAGTGCCATATATTACCTTAAAAAAAAAAAAAGAAAACACAACTCGAATCGGGACTCCTGAATACTCTTGATGACTATCTCTCCTTGCCGATGCAAAATCTCCGGCCTCTCCGGGTACCTAGCGGAAGAAAGCCAGAAGTGGCATCACAGCTGCTCCCAAAAGATCGCCGTGATTGTTTGACACAGGATTTGAGTCGTTGAGTTTGAGTCGTTACGGAGACGTTTGATCCTTCTTCCTGAGGATCACTGGCGTATTTTGGACTTAGTCATATAGAGTATTAACAGCCTGAAAGGAAGTGGATGCGCAGCAGTTGTGGTTTATGATGATGGTTTCAAGAAACAGCGTTTTTGAGGCCGTCTTTGATACTATAGTAATTGGGAAAGTATTTTTTTTTTTGCTTTTTATTTACTCTTTGTCCACGTGCTTTGCGCTTGTTTGACGGGTTATGAAAAAATGATCATCAACATAGAACCGTATAGGGTAAGTGAAGCTCTGAAGAAAACTGCCTCAAACTTCCTCCCTTTTTAGAACGAGGCAAACCAAGGCCAGCTACTCCGCTTCAGACCTGTACAAGCCAAGGCAAACACGAAGACGGTCCTCAAGGACAGGGGGGTCTGAATCGACAGAAGGTAAGATTTCTATCTTTCTTTGCGTAATTCCATAACGTCATCTTCGTGATTTGTCCATCGTGGGCCGACTGTTATCTTATTTTTTATACTGATACTTTATTGTGAACCAGCTTTCACAGCATTAGATTGCCGAACTTGCCGGGTTTTTTTCAGGCATATCGTTATAAGGTGATTATACATAATAAGGCAATAATACAAAAATAACCAACCGAAGTTAAAGCTTAACCGAAAAGGAATATAATAGCAGAATCTAGGTACCCATGACTTATTCACTTAAAGAGGCTTGAAGACCCGATGAAAATGCGTCACTTCGTTCTTTAGCTATTCAAGAATAATCGATTTTCAAATAGTGGAATTTCCCTGTGATTCGTGGTACCTCTATCTGCTAGTGTCTGTGTTGTATGCTTGACGAATACGATTTACGAAAAATAAGGGTTCAAGCAGTGAGCCACCTTCCTCAAGCTGTTCACTGACCACTGAAAAGCCGCGTTTGTATTGAGATTCAGTTTTTCTGCGTCATAGTAGGATTTTGCGTTGTGAGGACGGCCGTAGATATTCTGAACATCACACTAGAGCAAATAGTGAAAATAAAGAAAATTCTCTTAACACAATGAAAATAATGCAGTGTAGTCAGTTAATGATGCAAAAATAAGTTGGCTTTTCAGTTAAACTTTAAGCATTAAACAGTTAAGTCTATGGATACCACGACAAAACTATGCCGAGCTACAGCTACCTCCTGAGCTCTCAGTTGACGCCTGCCTACTTCGCTCTTAGCCGCTGCGCATAGAGAGGAAAAGACGGTAGCAGCGTGTATGATCCACTTCACAGTGTTACGATTTTATATTTATACAACCTATTTTCTGCTTACTCTCGGCTTTTCTTCTCCGGGTCTCTACTGCGATGAGTGGTTTGTAGAGGTAACGAATGTTCCGCGTAGCTCCTACCCTCCGCTCGTTTGCATCGGGAATCCGTTCGACTCAGCATCGTCGTATTACAGAGATCGGGAGACGGTGGTTCTACTGCTTATTTGTTCTTGGCGTTACCAAACTTGCGTCTAAGAAATAACTTCTTTTCTTTAGGTGCCGAGGACTGAACGCATTCAAGAAACAAATTTGTTTTGTAAATAGTCGGATTCGCGTATTTTGGTTTTGTAAACACAAAAATGAATAGAATCGTTTTATTTCGAAAATATACTTTGACAAACGACTGAGAAAAAAAACGCGAAAGCACACAGAATAGTGACTGACAAACAGATCCATACCTGAAGTACGATAAGCATATTAATATATGTAAAGGTTGCGTACTAAGGGAACTTTATTAAGTATCTGCATCAAGCGTCCACACGAAAATAAAAGGAATCAGAAGCATTGATAGGCTATACGTTACGTTCGCTCTAGCCTTCTACTTTAGTCGGAACTCCTGACAGAATAGCACGAAACTCCACTACAAAAAGAAAAAAAAATCACTTCCTTTTTAACTTGGTTTCAGCAGTTAGATCACAGCAAAAACCGGCGCAATTTGATTACGAAAATTTTGGGACGAGTCCTTCACGGCCTCCTGCCAAGTCCCGTACTCTCCTCCTTGCTACTGACAAGGAAGAACAAGACCCCCCCCCCATTTTTTGTTTTATCAGATCACAAACCAAGGTGGATTCACTCCTTCCTGAGCGAATCACTTCATGGTGAGTAGGGTGGGGGAGGAGGGGGGTCCAAGTGATTTGGGTAGGTGATATCTCGATAGACCGTGTCTTCATTGTCCCAGTCGTTCAATAGTCGGGTGCGCTGAGCGCTCCTTCTTCTGCTGATATTTCGTGGGGTGCGGAACTGAATCATGTCGAGACCCGTGGCTATTAGTGACAGTATTCCTAATAAAACAAAATAAAATGATTAATATTATGGCCAAAGAAAGCTCCCATGCTGTTTCGTTTCTTTAAAGCAGTGCGTAATTCTGATAGACTTGATAATATGGGGACCACCTTCAACTACCAGGGGGAAGTTTTCGCAGCGGCGTTGTTCAAAGGGAGAAGCCACAGTCATGGAATAACCTTCAGCCCAATCTGACTGCGAATCATATCTGACAACCGCATCATCATGATATGCGTTTAGTCGTTGACGCCGTCGCCATCCACCTCGAAGTCCTTTTCGCGTGAATAGCTGAATGGGTGACATCAGAATTCAGCGCAATATAACACGTTCGTTGAACGGTGCTCGGATAGCCCTCCGCGGAGCTCTTGTCGGGCAAATTTTCATGACGATGACATCATCCATTAACACTTCGTGTGGATGGCATCTTTCGTCAAGTTCAACAACCATTCACGCGAAGAAAATCCCCTAGGATGGCTTGGCCACGATCAGCTAGTTTTCAAGGGGTTTTTGATAGCTGATCACTGGTCATGACTAGTGATCAACAAGAGCGCAGTAGAGGCAGAACATCCGTGCGCTGGCGCGGAGAGAGTCCTCAAGACGGCCACAGGGGCCCAATGGGGTTCAGGTCAAGTTATTTAGTTAGTTAGTACAGTATTGATAACAAGGCCCTGCCGTTAAAGTGTTGTAATCTCACGTTTACAAAGGTTAAAAATGCGACAATTGAGCAACCTTATAATTTTTCTCTCTCCACAGATTCAAAATGTTAAAAGTTTGAAATACCTAAATAAAAGTTTGATTGATCGTACAGCGTTTCTTGTTTTTTTTTTTAATTCAAGTCTATATGATCCTACTGGATTAATCAAGTATCTCAAATGAGATAAACAAAACCAGAGTGCCCTGAGAAGTGGACCTAAACCTCTTGAATATTTTTTGTTGTTGTCAAAATCATTTCAACCAGCTTTATGTCAATGAAACAACTACTGAATCTAGTAGGCTAGTTTTAAATTTAATTTTAGTACAATCGTCTAGGTTGAGACGGAGTACAGAAGGAAATCTGTTGAGCCGAAGGTCTGTTCATAGATATTCATTGCGGTATAAGGTACTACTACTAAGAATAAGGATACCGGTAAAAACCAGAGCAGAAATTGCGAGTCACAATCTAGACCGGATGCTAAGTGAACTAACTTTGAATGCGCCTTTGTGAGAGCCCTCTCCTAGGCCTGGTCGACTTTCTCTATAAACTGGGGAATGAAAATTAGACTTGCCTGCAGCCGTGATGATGAAATAACCATATTCGAAGGATACTTCAGCTTTTCCATCATCGGCCTTGATGACTTCATCCTGTAGCAGGATTGTAACGTAACTGCATAACGCAATCATCACAATGCAGGACACCACTAAAATAGAGACACCATTTGGCTATAAAGAATTGTGTTTAAAAAACCTGCAGCCTACTGGGATCTGTACTTTGTAGGGTGTGTTGCAAGCTCCTCTAAACTCCCGGGAGCCTTAAATCGATACCTGGTCACTAACAATGTAAGCGCGTAACGTTCCGCTTTAATTAAGCGTTTGGTACCTTGACACGGCCTTGCTCCGCTCTGCTACTTGTTTCAATTACTTGCACATTAAGCCCCATAACTTCCCCAGATCGTCCAGAATTGTAAATTGCATACTAAGGCTAATGGTTCGTCGTGCCGGCGAAGTTTCGTCCGTATCCCTCTATTCTAAGCATGCACGAGATTTCCAGGACCCCATAGGCTAGTGGCCAGATCCAGATAGGAGATCACTCGTTCAAGACTTAAGCATGCCATTCAGGATTCCCCTTCCCATTCCCCTGATCTGTAAATGGCATGGTAGGGCCAATGGTCGTTCTGCCCGCGAAGTTTCGTTCGTATTCCTCTATTCTAAGCGTGCAACGAGATTTCGAGCACCCCACCCCATGTAGTGGCCAGATCCGAATCAGATCACTCGTTCCATCCAGGATTCCACCCCCACCCCCCTACTAGGATGTCCGAATCCGGGAAATGAGTGAATCCGGTCAGATTTAATAATGCATGGCAAGTTTATCCTTTTGCCCCACTTTGAAGTTTTGCTGGGTATACCCTACATTTTGCGTTAAAGGAACAGAAAACTTGACTCGGGGAGCTAGCTAACATATCAAGAATGTACCCTGAGTCGATATTGAGAGTAAGAAAAATTCTCGTTACGACCATTGCAGTTTCCGAGAATTCGACTTTTGAGCAAAAGGTTTGTGTGCCAGGAATTGAACCCCGGCCGTCTTGTCGGGGAGGTCGTTACTCTGTAGTTTACATGTAAAAAGGCGAACTTTTACAGTACATAAGTGCATAATTACAGTGCATAAGGGGCAAGGGCCTGCCAGCTAGCTTTGGGAACACTAAGCAGGGGGTTCGAGACAACAAAGAAGTGTATATTTATCTAAGCCCCCCCCCCCGGCGATTCGATGGCCGAAAGTTGCGTAGTCAAGTTTACTGTTCCTTTAACTCAAGCGTATTTCTAATACGACGCTAATTTCTGTGCTAGAGAGAAGCTCAAGCGACAGAGGCAGACGTATTCAATTCTCGGATTTTACTCAGTGTGTGGGCTTAAATACACCATTACCCCAACTCCTGATCAGATGACTGACAGACAGATTGAAGGAAAAGTGATCGGCATACGCATATGTCAGTATTTCATTTGTCAAAACTCATTTTGCTTCAGATCTTCGGATCTTTATTTGCTCCGAAATGCAATTTAAAGTAACTTAAGGTAATAATCATGGATTTCAAGCTTATCCATATTATTATTAGTGACTTATTTCCCATCACAATGAACAACTGTAGCTTACACAAAGGCAGACAAATTTACTAAAGTAGAACAGGAATGGCAATAAAAGCAATCCTTTGGACCTTAATCGCTTGGAATGAAGGTAATTAGGTAACATGACTGAGGAGTTACATTATACAGAGCACGGGGTTCAGTTTGTGCTTAAAGCATTCTCACCTTTTCAGCACTGTAGAAATGGGTTGTGCTACTCTATGACTTATTGGTTTTCTTCCTGCCATTTTACTATATTGCTTGTAGATCCGCTGGTATAACAATTTTATGATCCGCTTGTAGGACATGGCCCTTTGTTGCCCCTTATGCCAGGCAAATACTTTTGATGACAGCAATCATTCACATTTGTTTACCTATCTCCCATTAATGAACTCTCTCTAGATCCACCTCACAGAGTGTGTACATCCATAATTATACCCCAGATCTGTTGTTGTTGTTTGTATGTTGACGTTTACAGAGCTTCAGCTCATGCACGCTCGTACCACTGGATATGCGTGCAGCTGTGTAAATATTCTACAATGCTTCAGTCCATTCCAATCATATACAAATCAAAGAAACATTTAGCCAAAGGCTTCGTCAATACTGTAAAGGGGTTAGGGGGTCTTTCTCAAGACGTCGTCAGAATCTGGGTAAGCGTTCCTCACTGAATTTCTTCCTTGTAATATTTTCCACTTCCTGGATCAATCATAAATCTAAAATTACACAAAACACTCATTAATTCACACTCACTGCAGAGGCGTCGTTTCGGGGGGGGGGGGGGCAGCTGCCACCCCCAGAGCTACCCAGGAAAAAAGGAAAATAGCCTGAAAAAGTCAGTTTTTCATCACAATTCACAATACCCAAGATCTTATTTCCTTCTTTTTCAAGTGAAGTAAGATGGACAACAGATGAAAATATAATGCTAGAAAAATCCTATAACACACAACTTACCAGTAATAATCCCAGGAATGGCATTTACTTTTAATATACGAAGGATTCTTCTCTGGGGTCCACTGATGTCTAGGATGAAGGCTAGCAGGGCAGTTGCAACAGATAGAAGGCAAAAACCAACTACTGTTCTCATTATTGTGGCAATGTGTGGTGTAATGCAGACCAATGCTTTAAAGAAAAAGAAATATGCAATGCTAGCAATAACTGATGTAGCCTACCATACCCAAAAGGAGGCTAGGTGTAATTTTTAAGAGAAGAGGCAATGGAAAGCAACTTTAGTCACTGATTGGCTAGTTTCAAGTCCAGTTTGAAACTTGCCAACATGTTCAAAAGAAACATAGGTTATGTATAGTTTATATTCCACCAATGAAAATACACTTTCTGCTAAATTTTCTGTTACAATTTCTGCTGCTGTTTCTTGCAAACTAGAAAACTTGAGCAGTCGCTACTGAAAGAGCAAAGCCTTTCACCACAAAAAGAAAAGTTTTTAATGAATACCACAAGTTCCAGTGACAGCAAAAGGGAACCTGTGGTAGTTTTCAGTGACAATCTGAAACATGGCAAAGCAAATATTTATGGGTGTTTAAGTTTAGGAAACAAACACACAGAAACCCAAATCCCCTTATCCCCCCCCCCCGAACAAGGTACAGGAGGGGTATCCAACCTCAGACAAGATTTCAAATTTCCAGTGAAGTCTTTCCTTCAGAATAATCCATCTGGCTTAAAAAGGAACCAACAAATATGACAAAAATACCAGACGGAAGCTAACTGAATGGTTTACATATTGGATAAATAAATATTGCTTCAATATTTCTAGTTAAACATATTTCTCTTTTCAAACAAGATTACTTCATTCTAACCCGACCTCGATTTACTTCAAAATGATGAAAAAGGAAGAGTTAGCAAAGTCAATAGGACAGAAAACAGCTTTTTAAAACAGTTACACAATGGAGAAAAAGACACAGATTTTGAATGTTTTTGGACAGATGACTTTGAACAAGTACTATTTTGCCTCTTGACTGTCAGGACAGCTTGTACATTTCATTTTAACAATTTCGCAGCAAAAATCGAGGTAGTGTAAAAACGAGGTTAGGTACTGGTTAGGTACCCCTCCTGTAGCAATATTGTTGTTGAGACAGTTTTAGCCTTGGTACAGCGCTAATCGCCTAATCATTTCACTCTTAGAGAAAGTGAAAGGTTTAAGAGTAAAATCATAGATAGACTACGGTACTTACTTTTACCAAAAGTGTGGAACTGAGGAACCCAATAAGTTCCATCCCGAACAAGACGTCCATTATTAGTTTCAGGGTGTACAGAAGCCTCTTGAATTCCATTTTGAGACGCATGAGCTCGGATTGTTGGCAGTGTGTCAAAGTGACCTAAGCTGAAGAATTCGTAGGCAGCAATGTTATGTGAGCAGACAGAACTGGACACATGGAACCAGCCTACTCGAGCTAGGGACATGCATAGTAAGGCCACTGTGATCATGTAAAAAAATGCAGCCAGAAAGTTTTGGTTGGGTTCTGTTTTTCTACGATAATTCCAGACTGGTCTCTGCATGGCTACTCTTGTGTGAGGCAGCTGTGCTGAAGGACTTCGTGAATAGTAATGACTTTCCTCTAAACATTCGACAGCCATTTATGGTTCTTCCAGGAACACAAACATGAAATGGGATTCACAGCTAAATATGTCCAAGATGGACGGTATGCAGAGTTGCCACCACTAAAATAATTAATGGTACTAATAAGAACGGCAAAAAAGTACTATTACACGAGGTATTTCTGAGATACGGAACGAACCGTTGTAAGATCCGATCACCAGTTCGAAAGTTATTGAACGAAAGTTTAGTTTCCGGATTCCCCCTCGCTCCACTACCCCCCCCCCCCAGATGGTCGGATCGGAGAAGTGACTTCTTCCAAGTTATCTAGTCGGTTTCTTGATACGTGTGCTAAGTTTCATCGTCCTATAGCTTATGTGGAAGAGCCCAAACTAGCAAAACCCAGACCGACGGAGGCACGGAAATTGCGATCGCTGGTACTTAGCCGAAGGGCAAGTGCCTTAAAATGGGTATCCCCCAGTGAAGAAAAGCTCGAGACGCCCCTGCCGACCGGATCCGGCTTTGGCGGGGGAGTTCTGGATATCTTGTCATTTGTGATATGTATGACTCGAACGCGTGATCCGCTCCGGTTGGGACTTGAAAGCCGGCGAGGGCACATGTCCTAAATGTTTGATTTGTATGATAGATAGATAGATAGATTTAATGCATAAAAGCCAACCACTATTCTCGCCGTTCCCTTCGATTCCCCGAGGAGTCCTCGGGGAACGGCGAGAATACGCCTCTAGAGAACTCGCCCCTAAGTTTCGCTGGAATATGAAAACTTCCCGAAAGTTTCAGCTACCCTTCACCTTTCACCCAAAGATCGTATCCGTTTATAAGTAGTGAACTAAAATAGAGAAGTGCTATTTAACCGTGATTCTACCACTGAGCTACATAGGAGCTTTTGGACATAACCCACCGAGGCCGTAGCCGGTCTGGACCTCAAAATAACAACTTGGACCAATGACATTTGTACGATCTAGCTTTCATCCCAGTCCTCCGTCCGTTTTGTCCCTACGCGTGTTACAAGATTTATTTTCTGTGCATCACCCTTCATCTCCCCACCGTAGTCGGATGCGGTTCGGACACGTTGGTGCTGCATCCACGGCATTAGCTCTTACTATATAAGACCCAAGTTTCACTCTAGCACGGCGGCGCGCCGGAAAACCCTCGGCGTGGCGGCGCGCCGTGGCGCGCCGAAATTTTTTTAGCGGCGCGCCGCCGAAAATTTTCGGCGGCGCGCCGCTTTTTGGCGCCGTTTTCCGGACTTTTTTAGCTAAAATTTTGGAACTTTGCGGCCATGATTTGGAGCAATTTCGTGCCTGAATTGGCTGTAGGTGTAAATGATTAGTACGGAATTAAAATATCAGTTGACTGGCCAGCCAGGTAGCCTATCAAGTTTATAGGCTACCTCGCTGGTATCAACATAATTTCAGCTACTCTTGTACAATGCTTCATCTCCCTGTTCCAGACGGATTCCCACTGCGAGTTCCGGATTTTTTTATTGTACTAGCAACTCCCTTCCCCCCATTTCTCACGGGTCCCCGTTGTAAGCCATTGCTTCAACTAGAATAACTAGAAAATAACTCCTTTCGGATTCGATGTGGAGCTTATTTGAGGAGTTGCTGGTGTCAGTGGTTTAACTAACGCTTAGAAAATAATAAAACTCGGTTTTACTGATTTTTTTAAACTGTGCAGTTATAAAACTAAGTAAGCAAATCAAATCAAAGAAAAAGTGAAATAACGTGGACCATTAGACAGAATAATTTTGTTTCGTCAACCAAATGAGTTTGGCAAGGAAATAGATCAGCAAATTTTCGAACCAACTTGATACAGATACATTATATCTGTTCTCGTTGTTTCCAGTCTCGATAGTCCCCAGAAAGTGACTCCTTCTTTTCTCGTGGCTCCCCTTGACTCGTCAAGGAGTACCCGGGAAACAGCGAAATATGGCAAATAAAAATTAGGTGACGACTTTTATGGATCGATTGCTTCTAAACAAAACAATTATTCTCAAATTCGATTACTACCTGAAACAACAAATAACACAGAAGATCCCCCCCCAACCGACGATGGGATGCTGTGATGAAATGTAAGTATTTTTTCTGGGTCCTTTCTTCGCACGCCAACTATCGTGGTCTAGCTTATCTGGAAGTGCCCGGATTAGTGAAAGTCCGACTGCCGACAGCAAGACAGACATTATGGTACTTGAGCAAACCAATGTAAGTCACAGACAAGCTTAATTAACATAAAAAAACATCATGGTCGGACAGTGTGCGTGGACGTGCTCAAAGAAACATCAGTGGTATATGACGGTCTTTTGATTACTTTTTCATTGTCAAAAGACACGGTGGGCAACAATGAAAAGTATTTCCGCCGAAAAAAACGGCGGCGGCGCGCCGCCGTTCAAACGGCGTTAGCTATGGCGCGCCATCTGAAAAACGGCGGCGGCGCGCCGATAAACGGCGTGGCTTCGGGGTCTAGGTCGGATGCGGTCCGGACATGTATACGGAATATCTCTGGCATTTGCTCCTACAGCCCGTCAATTTTTCTTTGAAGGGATCACCCATTTGCAACGTACGCGGGTCACGGGATTCCAAGTTCCCCTCCCTCAAGGTTAGCTGAAATCCTCAAGGTTTCGCTGAGCCTTTAGTGGGGTCCTTTAGAAGCCTGCCAAGTTTCATCGTCTTAGCTTTCGAAAAAGTACGTAGAAAAGTGAGACAGAGGGACAATACGATCGCTAATAATCGCTATATGACATTTTCAGGACATTTTTGACATCGCTTAGGTTTTGTGGGGGAATAAACTGCAAAAATCTGTAGGGATATTGAAAAAACGGAAAAGATGCTGAAACTAGACCAAACGCGATACACCGAAGACGCGCCGCCAAAGAAATGTTCGGCATGCTCGCCGTCGAGCAAAATTATCTCCACCGCCGCCGATTTTCCTTGCAAGGTCCTCAGCAAAAACCTATTTTTTGCTCTTATTCCGATACAGTAGGACGTTAATCTGTCACACCTGTCCGTCACTGGCAAAGTGGCAATGCTGCTGCTGCGTCTTCTTTCTGCCTTGCCTTCATACAGAAAACGGATCATTCTTTTGGTTTTCCACCTAATTATTGGACATATTTTGGCCTAGGGTAGGCTATGTTCACCATACTCCTGTCGATTTGGTCCACTGTGTGGAGCTGTTAATCTCCACAAGCTTTCAAGTTGGTATATAACTTTAAAGGAAAGGACCAGCCAGACATGGCTCAAGGAACAGGTGGATCATTGGTTGATGATTTTGAAGATGCTTTTCAGGTATGTGATGTGTCCGGTTATCTGTACTTAGTTTTTACTGTCAGATTGTGAGGTTTCCCCCAAAACACACTGTTTAAGTCTGTTTAAGGATGCTGTTACAGTGCTGGTAGAGTTGAGGCAGAGGTGCCGCATGTGATGGGGGGAAGGGTGAGACGCCTCCCCCCAATGTTGTCGGGTAGTTGGTATAAAATAACCAAGTTGGCGTGAAGCGCTGAGATCCATTTTTCTTCCAAATATTCGTTTTTCTGTAAAAATTACCACAACAACAGTCAATATTTCGTCGAAACACTGTTTTTTCTTAAAAACAGTCTGTAAAAATGAAGATCCAGTCAGTAAACCCGATGAAAAATATCCCAGAATTAGTCGTATGGAGTACAGGATCACCCACTATTTGCATCTGTTTTTGATTGCATCATATGCTGTATGTAATTTGAAAACACATGGTAACTGATGATGATGCAGGAAATGTTGATGATGATGTAGAAGATGTTGATGTTTTGGTATAAAAAATGGCTGACCCCAGATATGAAAACCAGCCAATCAGGTTCAAGAGTTTGAAGTAGCCAATGGGATAAGAGGGTTTTGAACAAGAAATCAGAATTTTCAATAAGAAGATCTGCCATGACCGAAATGAATCTCAGCTGAAGTATTGGAGTTGTTATTGTAGTTTTACTAATCTGGGAATACTATTAAGATAGGTCAGAAGAAAAAAATATTGGGATTAAAGAAGAAAAGTAGATCTTTCTTTCAAGATATTTATATCATTTTTTGGACAACTATGAAGTAGCACAGGAACATTCAAAGTTTGACAGTGTTATTACTAGATTGAAAACATGATGGAAATACCAAGTGATCCTGTAGTACGAAAAAGTAGCATACAGTAGTAACTGTTGCTACTACATGCTACTACTAGCAAACTGGATGCTATCCGATAATACTACATAAGATTAACCCAGTCGGAGGCATGTTTATCAAGGTATCCCATTCTACTACATATCACTAATTTAACTACTCCATACCATTACATGCAACTTTTTCGTACAACTACCATACTACTACACAGTCAAAGAATTTTTCATCGAGAATACCTTGCCCCCCTAAACATTGTGGCTAGGAACACCTCTGAGTGGAGGTATGCCTATTTGAACTCCTCTTTAAATTTTGTCATACCCTCTGTACCTTTGTTTCTTGCCTAGACTATATAATAGTGAAACAGAAAGGAAAAACAAAAAACTTTTAAGTTGTATTATTTGTTGTAGGCTATTTAGGTTACAACAGCAGTGGTATGCCTATTTGAAGGTTTGTTGACTTCCAAATGCCATTTTGATGCACTTGCTATGATTGAAGTCAAATATGAGTTAGCCAAAGTAGGTAATTAAGGGCCTCTGAAAGCACCTGAATAGGTATTTTGGAGCTTCGTTCTGCCATTTAGCCCAAAACTGCACTGTTCACATTTAAATAACTGTTCAAATAAACATACCTCTGCTGTATGTACTTAGTTTTGCTGTAGATTGATGTAGGCTACAGTAGAGGTATGTTTATTTGAACAGTTATTTAAGAGATATGAGGTATAGAGGTATGCTTATTTGAACAGTTACTTTAATGTGAACTGTGCAGTTTTGGGCTACAGGATCACACACTTTTTGTATCTGTTTTTAATTCTGTACATAAGGCTTCACCTAATTTGAAAGCACAGGGTGCTGATGATGATGCGCTGAAAATGTTGCTGTTGAAGTTTAGAAAACAGCAGACCACAGATGGGATAAGAGTCCAGAACAGAGTATGAACAAGAAATCAGAATTTTGGGTCAGAATAGGCTATCTGTCATGATGGAAACATGTCTCAGCTCAGGTTTTAGGGTTGTTGTTGAACTTTTACTAAACTGGGAATAGGCCTAATGTCAAGATAAATCACAAAAGAAAAACATTGGAAAAAAAGAAAAAGAGTAGATGTTTCTGTCTAGGTATTTCTGTCAGTTTTTGACAACTGTGAAGTATCACAGGGGCATTCCAAGTTTGGGAATGTTGTTACTAGATTGAAAACAATATGGAAATACCAAGTGATCCTCTAAATGGTAGAATGAATGAAGTCAAATATGAGTTAGCCAAAGTAGGTAATTAAGGGCCTCTGAAAACACCTGAATAGGTATTTTGGAGCTTCGTTCTGCCATTGAGCCCAAAACTGCACTGTTCACATTTAAATAACTGTTCAAATAAACATACCTCTACTGTATGTACTTAGTTTTGCTGTAGATTGATCTAGGCTACAGTAGAGGTATGTTTATTTGAACAGTTATTTAAGAGATATTGGAAAGAAAGAAAAAGAGTAGATCTTTCTGTCTAGGTATTTCTGTCAGTTTTTGACAACTGTGAAGTATCACAGGGACATTCCAAGTTGGGAATGTTGTTACTAGGTTGAAAACAATATGGAAATACCAAGTGATCCTCTAAATGGTAGAATGAAGATCCGAAATACCTATTGAGGTATTTTCAGAGGCCCTTAGTTACCTACTTCGGCCAACTGGTAGTTCGAAGTCAACAAACATTCAAATAAGCATACCTCTACTGTACTTAAATGTGAACAGTGCAGTTTTTGGTTAAATGGTAGAATGAAGATCCAGATTCCTATTCAGATGTTTTCAGAGGCCCTTAATTATCTACTTGGCTAACTGGTAGTTAGCCTTAGTCACAGCAAGTTAATGAAAATGGCAAAGTTCAAAGTCAACAAATGTTCAAATAAGCATACCTCTTCCATACTTTTATTTTAGTTATGAAACAGGATACCTTACTTTTTGCACACCCCCGTGAATGAAATATATGCATGCAGTCACCAATGTTTCTCTCCAGCCTCTACACTTACCAGATGTGTTAAATTGGGCCTTGATTGAAAGCTCTAATTACTATATTTATATTTAGCTTTTGGCATACCTATGCCCTTATTTATTATTCATCTTTTGTCCTGTGTTCATGTGACGGGTTACAAATAAAGTTCATTCATTCTGTTGTATCTATGGCAGCCATCCAGGAACCCTGTGTCTAGGGCATTTTATCCTACCAACCACCACTCACTTGAGTCAGAACATTTTTAGAAAATTTTCGGTACCTCCCAACTCCCCTCACTGATGATGGATCTGGACAGGACCTCAAAATAACATATCTACAGTCCATGCCCTGAGTAGGGTTCAATCTTCATCCCAGTCCTTCCATTCGTTTGGACCCTGTGCATGACACAAAATTTCAGGTCCTCTCCAACTCTCCCCACCATGGTCTGATGGGATTCGGACACTTACCACCAATCAAGTTTCACTCGACTTGGACCACTTGTAAAAATTTTCTTGTAGCCTACTAGAAATGAAAAATGGAAAGCGATTCCTGGAATGGGTTTTCACAATTTGCCAGGCTACAGAAAACCTCTCTTAGTTTTCATTGAGTTTCCTCTTGAACTCAACTACTTTCATAGCTGCTGAAAGTAGCCTAGGTTCTTCTGTGCTGCCATATTCCATTGTGGTGCTGGGATAATAGGGTAATAATTTCATCCTTCTTGTATCCATACTACATACTTGGTATACCCAGTTTAGTTCAGTAAATCTGTTCATTGGTAAATTGAATTTTCCTGAAGACAAAGATTCTGGTGCCTTTGACGGAGTTCCCGAATGGCTAATAAACCAGCAGTTTAATACCAGCTAAAAGGTGATTTGCTGGTATGGTCAAAATCAAGTCTAAATTCAAATAACTGACTAAAATCAAATTTCTGATTTTGGTAGTGCTTCTCTTTTCTAAGAACATCGCACTTCAGATATTAATGAAACCCAAAATGACTCAAATAACTGTGATTAACTAATCCCAATGATCTTCTATACAGGCTACTGATTTATTAGAAAATAATCTGTAAGGCTTTTTGGTCGCATTTCTCAGATAAAATATAACCTCATTGCACTGTTATAACTATAAACGAAATCGGATATGAAACGTGGTTCAAACATTCGGTTATATAGTTACATTCCAGTAGAAATTAAATCAGTAGTAAAAAAAAATAACCTTCCTTATCTGATAGTTCAGGGGTCCCCAAGCATAGTGTCGTCAACACTTTTGGAACTTCAGGAAACACAATGGCTGAACTAGTAGAATGCTGTGAGAAAGATGGACCTAGTACCCCGAGCTTACCGAATTAGTTTGGGAATCACCCTTGGTTGCAGAATAATCGGAAACACAAAGAAGAAACAATAGTAAAGATTTACACATAGAAAAGGATTAGTGTGTTTTGGTTTTAGCCAATTTTTCGGCTAAAACGGAACCCTGGCATTGGAATGATTTGACCTTCTACTGTGACACCAAATGACCTTTTTTTTTTAGGGTACTCTGAACATATTATCTCGAGATGAAACTGTAAACCCTCGTTTGGACAAAGAAGAGCTTAAGCATCATGCTGAACAGTCAGTCCTTCAGTTCATTGACTGTGCAAAAAAGCTGGAGATTTTCTTCTTTCAAAAGCGGTTTCAACTCTCACTTATGAAGCCTGAGCAGATTTTGAAGGAGGTTAGTTTCACAGAAGTGAATTCTGGTGATTTTCTGCCAGGAGTTACCAGTGGTAATTATTACCTTATATTGCGCTTGCTAGCAATAAAGATTTTTTTAATACCCGCATAGCTACTTATTCCTTCTCCCTCACAAAGGAGTGAACCAGTGCGAGTGGCTACGTCTCCACCTCCACCCAGAAATGTGAAGAAATCAGAACAATAAGATGTTTTAGTGAATTAATGTAACTTAGCCTATACCAATTTATATTCCTACATACAAAACATTATAGTCAAACTTAGTTTAGTAGACTACATACCGGTATCTAAGTTTTATTAACTTTTTTTTCTATTGCTTCTTCATTTTTCCCTTGTAATAATAAAATTGCAGCAGAAAACGCCTCTACAAATTTCTCAGGATACTAAATTGAACGTTAGCGCGTTAGCCAGGTGATGCTACAAACCTGCTTTAAATTGACTTATAGTTTCTGCTTTCTCAACACCATCAGGACGATGATTCCAATGGTTATTGTTGTTGGATCTTCGAATAATCAATAATACTAGTACGGGTTCTCTAACGTCTTAGTGTTCTAAAAAGAAAAATAAGATGTGTAGCATATAAATTTAAAATTATTTTAACACTCATTCAGAACGTGCTTCTTTTTTTATTCTGTATGTCCATTAAAAATCTTGGAACGGCGCTGATCTGACTAGTTGATTTTACATCCACAAACGATAAATAATAATAAATAATCTACATAAATACACATGTCACATTATTAAATTAGTTGCGTTTTTTGCCTTTTCTCCGTAGGTAACCAACCGACCTATTTGCCACTATTTACCGTTTTTTCGTCTCGCCGGTCGGTTCGACTGAGCTCTAAAAAACGGCTTATAAGAAAACATGGCGTCATCCCGTCGCCGGCGCCTATCTCTCCAATGAGAATTTTTAATTTCGCGCCGTGCCCAAGAGCGTAGGTCGGTTGGATGGACCTCCCGCCTCAGTCCACAGGTCGGTTAACCGACCGGCGAACGGAGCCGAAAAAACGGCTTATAAGAACTTTGGTCGGTCAACCGAAGGAAGAAAACGACTGATAGTGGGAAATCTTGTAGGTCGGTTAACTGGATGAAGGCAAAAAACGCAACTATTGTCAAATTACTACTTACATCAACTATTCTCATGACTTTTCTCATACCGTTCATGAAAGATCCGCGGTCGTTGAAGTCTAGGTGGGGCAGGTGCAGCCGTCTTAGCCAGTTTTTCTTTACCCGAGGCATGGGTAGAAAGAATAGAAAAGTCTTTTATTGATGCCCAAATCGTGGACATGCCAAATAGAAGTAAGAGATAGTGAGAGGAGCTCTCGATTTTGGGGAGTCTTTGGTAGCTTTTGACCGAAAACAAGATTGAAAATACCCATATCTAGCAGGCTACGAGATTCGAGTAATTACAGAAGAAGCTGTAGACCTACTCCTATCCCTTTAGTTAACGAAGGTCAATTACGAGGACATCATAGTCATTAACATCTCTTCCTATTTCAGGACATAAATGAGATGAAGCAAGAAATTGAGCGGAAAGATCATCTCATGTTAACGAAGGTCAATTACGAGGACATCATCGTCATTAATATCTCTGCCTATTTCAGGACATAAATGAAATGAAACAAGAAATTGAGCGTAAAGATCATCTCATTCGGAAGCACTATGAAAAAGTGGGACGCTGGCAAGCACAGCTTTCAGATGCTCCTCCAGCACAACCCATTCCGACCCAAAGTCAACAACCAGTTGTACCCCAACAGTCTCCACTTGCACAGCAAGTCCCCCCTAGACCCCCTATGCCCATCCAAACCACTATGAGCCAGATGAACATGTCTCAAGGAATGCAGCCGGGTGTGAACTCGCAGTTTGGACCAGGAATGGGCCAGCCGGTTCCGGTAAGTTGTTTTTTCAGTTTATAGTAAAATAAAACTGTAATGCGCTCAAACTCAGATTATGAAAGTAAAACATGTATCATGTCTTGTGTACGAACAGCCTAAGAACAAGTTGCCCGTGAACCGGAAGGGGGTTGATTATGGAATGACCTGGAGACCCATCTAGAAGCCAATGCTGGCAACTACATCCAAATTAGAGCTTGATGCCTGTTGTCAGGTCACGAGTTTAACTCACTGGACACTCTGGGCCCAGTTGCCCATGGGGTGGGGTGGGGGGGGGGTAATTTTGGTAATTGCCCCCCTCACCCTAGGATCTGTGAATCCGCAGAATTGCATCGTCCTCACTCCAACCGTGGCCAGGTTACGAACTTAAGTCACTGGTCAATCTGGCCAAGTTGCCCCTGGGGGCGGAGTGCTTGGCGGGGTGGATGGGACCCTCCAAAAACACATCTAACCCTTAATGAAAACAGTATTCAAATTTTAACCTTGATACCTGTGAAGGTTCATGAGTTATGAAACGATGAAAACCGGAAACCGGCTACAGCGGCCGCAGGAATGGCATAATTGGACATAAACAGGAAACCCGAAAATAACAAAATCCTCCGATATATTTGTTTGGTGGTGCGTAATAATAGTAATTTATTGAAAAAGCCAAATACGGCCACACAACAGACGCTTGGCGTAAACAAAATTTCAGAACAAAAAAAAAAAAAATTACAAACTCGAAAATGACGAACTTGGTTTTCAAGTAGCATTGGTATTCTGGTCGTAATCTGATCTAGGGACAAATAATACGCCTACGGAATCTGTCGAAGGCCAGGAATGTACAAGACCCAGTTGTCTGGACGAAGAAGTCCGATAAATTTTCACCTTTGGGACCCCATCGAAACCTTAGGCCCTGTTCCTCTTGGCTAGTGTCTGGATCCGAGTCGTTATGATTTTTTTGTAGAATTTTTTTTTTTTTAAATGATAGTGTCCTTTTTATTGAATCAGTTATTAAATCTCATTAGAGTAGCATACATTATTTTGACGAAAGATGTTAAGATATTTGACACTGAACCTCTATGTTTGTCTTCGTAGGTTGCGATCAACCCCGGTCCAGCTCCATCACAAATGCAACCTGGCTACCCGAACATGGGTGGCATGGCTCGGATGCCTCACCCGGGTATGCAAGGGGCCAACACAGGCCTACAAGGACCATTAGCATATCTGGAGAAAACGACGTCTAATATTGGGATGGGCAGGTGATTAGAAAGGTAATTTTGTATATTCCTCTTTGATATTTTTTTAAAATAAACCTTGTTGTCAATTACTACTATACTAGCCTACTTGTCTGTTTTATTTCCAAGTCTGCTCGTCTGTTTTCTGAATTCTGAAGTCAAAGTACGGTACGTCAAATAAATGCAAAAACAGAAGAAACATCTGAATTACTAAAAACGGGACACCGTATTTGTTAACTTCTTAGGGGCCCTGCACCTATGCTCGGGCCTGTCTACGGTAGACTCCTGGACTTTAATGGTGCTTTCCGTACATACTTGCGAGTGTTTTCAGTTCCCAGCTCAAATGCTCAGACATAAGTTGCGTTCTTGCTGACACTTCGGTATTTTATACCTCCTTCATTTTGTCGTTTTGACAGTTACCGTGGTATCTGATACTACGGTTGCTTTGCAAAAACGACATTTGCCAAATTTGCGCTTTTAGAAGTCGTCCCCAATATACCCCCCATCGTCCCCAAGTAGGCTACTAATACCCACTCACATCACAAGTGCCAAAACTCTTTCCCATGGCACCAGCTGGACAAAAACCCAGGCTCCTGTTTTGGTGATGATGAAAGTGAGATGACATTTCCAGATACCACTGTCGGTCGGGACCGCGGTATCTGGATATCAGTTACAAAGATAACTTGCCACATACGACGGTAACCGCAAAAACGCCTTGACCGTGGTATCAGATACCATAGTATCTGCAAAAACGCAACTAAAAACTTTCATAGACGTGAGTGAACATGTACTTAGCATCATAAAATGAGGAAAAGACTAGTGAGTGCGATCACTGAGCCTTGTTGGTGTGCGGTCGGTTGAGCAAAAATATTGTGCCACCCTAGCTTTTAGACTCACTGGCCTAGCAGCATGAAAATTCAGTTTCGGGATTCCAAGGGTGCTGATATCCAACATCTGAAAGATGTTTGCGGGTGGAATAGGAAATTCTTCTGGAAAATATTCCAGGTCCATATTGGAAGAGCTCAGTTCCGAACAGGTCAGAGCCATGTCACGAACATGACAGTGAGTCACGTAGCATGGTCGCTGCACTTAGGTTGGTGCAGTTCCCCTATTTCCAATCAGACTAGTCTGTGAAATTCTCCCATTGTCACACAATCATCCTTTGTGTCATATTGATCCTTAAGGTAATGAACAGAAAAAAAAATAGTTTTCTTTTTCTACCCACAGCTATTGCAACACTTCCTTTGCTCGGTAGCAGGCTGTAGATTTTCTACTCATCAACTTGAATGCAAGACACTGCAAGTGATAAAATCGGCGACGTAATATTAGTTACGATCGTTACCATTCTTGTTATTATTGCCGTTCCAGAGCCCGCCATAATAAGTAAATTGGCTCCTCCCACTTATTATTTTTGTTCCGGGACTGTTACGATCGTTACGATTTACTTATGATGGTCGCGAGCATCATAAGTGATAATAACTATCGGTTCTGCAGGGACTCCCGTAAGAGTGATGACGTATGTAATAACTCCACTGGAACGCTACCTTTGTTAGAGGGGTGGGAATGTACGGATCTCCGGGTTTAGAACTGTATGGAGTGATCTCGGAATCAGGTTGCGATTATAGGTAAGACAGGTCCTTTAACGGTGAAGTCATATTAAGCACTATCTTTTGTGTCGAATTGCAAATAACATGTCGACGAAACCCGCCATAGGTGTTTGCGGTGAAGAACGGGTGTCACTGTCTGTACTTTGCCATCATTGCAGACCGCGTCCTTCTTCCGGTATCTGTCGTATGTTAGTGTGCCTCAAAGAGAGGAGCTGTGTGCGAAACCGGTAAGTCTTTTCTCTTGTTGTAAAGCACTTTAAAGTCGCACAGTAGATTTACTGTTCCTACATTCTAATATACGTGACTTCTTTGAAACCCTGCTGGGATACTCGTCCCGGTTCAATTCAATTCAATTCAATTTAATTTCAAAATACTTTCCACGGACATGCCGAATAGCAGTATTATCGTCAATGGCCTATACAATAAAACACAATCGTCAATTTGACCATAACTATAACAATTTAAAACTCAATCGTACAATTCAGTGGTCATATTCACAATAATTCGTCATGGGCATTAAAAAACTTGACGAACGAAGGTACGAAACTACGCTCGTATCGCGAGTGAGAAACCCTTGTTGGTGCAAGGCGTCGTACCATCTCAGCCACAGCTCGTTGTGGACGAACCCGTGTAGGTTGATGTTCTGGTGGGATGATATCTCGGTGGATGGGGTTCGCTAGGTTGTTTCAGCCTCGCTCTGCTCCTTTGGTTTTGATGAGAAACACTGATAAAAATGCTTAACCTTTATGTCTGACCAATGAGCTCCGCGGAAGCAATAAGCGGGAGCCTGATCCGCTTCGAAAAGATCAAAACATCTCAAATTGCTAGAATCGTCGTAGTGCCGTTAGGGTGCACAGAAATGTCGGAAATAAGAACGATCGGGACGTAGGGAGTTGAAGCATGACCATTATTCTTGTCAGTCTTGCTAACAAAAAATTCTTCGGATATGAAAATCAGACTGATCCCGACAAACCAGGTGGCTGAAAGAGTGTGAATCGATCTGGGTTCGGGACCCCGGAACCTGGTTTCGAAGGTCGCCGCTGTCCTTGCCTTCGTTCACATCTGTCTTCGGAGCTATTGTCGCGCTTTATCAAGTGTTCTTCATATTCTAGTTCAGAGCGACCATGCAGTTTAGTTCATATTAGTCCTCTGATGATAATCACCATCATCAGTATATAACTAAAAATCTGCTTGGCAGAGAGCAGAGAAAAAATCTAAAAATCTTTCAGCAGAGAAAATGTGCACACCCCCCGAAGATGTGAGTTTTGCACTACTCTTCAGTTTAAAAAATGAAATATTCTTTTTTTCTGTTCATTAACTTATCGGCTGTTGTACAATCTCTATGTGCTGCATGCTGATAATAAGGCGAGGATGAATAAACACAGAATAGTCCCGTTGGGGCGCTGAACTGGTGTAAGGCCAGTTATGGTCAGCACAGTAGTTTAGGGCTCTTTCTTGTTAATGTCGACAAATTGACCTTATTATACAGTTCAGTGCTCCAAGTGGACTAGTTTCTATTCGTCCCCCATTGCCTCATAACCAACCCTTGTGTAGACATAGTACAAAGTCGGATCCATAGGGTGTCACTTTCACTTTCTGCTGCTGAGACATATGCAAAACCTCCATTACCTGGGACACAGATGACAGGCTTTCCACTCACTAACCTGTGGATCTATTTTGGTGAGCGTGATGTCAGATCCAAGTGCTGATCCATGCTCTGATCCATGTCTGATCCAAGTGCTGATGGTGAGGCATAGGGGGAGGGGGAAGAGAAAGTAGTCCGCTTGGAAGCGCCGAACGGGAATATAGCCAGTTTTACATTGAATTGAGATGACATCTACCTGGTCTAAGTTGTGGTTGCTGTTGTATTCCTTCAGATGACTTTGATGGCGTGAGGGAGCGCACGAGCATGTGCAAGCAAGATGGTCAAAAGTTTGATATCCGAACTTAAATTTAAAAGACATGTCGTAGGCCTACCTATAATGCCAATGCAACCTACTTCCGTAACAGCATTCATTAGTTCAAAAACACGGAGACACCAATTTCAGATGTTACATTCTGAACCCACTAACGAAACCTCACTAATCTTTGGACTTGCCGCGATTCACTACACTGTAAAAAGTTTCTCCGAATAAGGATGCAGTATTTGCTACTGGGATTAATCTTATCTTTATCGGGATAAAATTAATCCGAATTAGGGATAATCTTATCTCAATAATGACAAGATTAATCCCAGTAGCAAATACTGCAAGATTTTTTTTTTACAGTGTAGTTTCCATGAACATCGCCTCGTGTTATTGATGCATAAAACCGGTTTTCTGAATTTTGTCCGAGATTTTCCGGAAGTCAACGGGCATTGGCAGGGGCGTCGCAAGGGAGGGGGGGGGGTGCAGCATCCCCCCAACTTTTTTAGATTCTAATTTTTATTTTATTTTTTATAACAGAACTATTCGGTATATTTATGGGGATTCGGTAGTTATACAGAATCCCGAATAGGCTATCCGTACAAAAGGGTACAAATCTGTTCGGTATCATGATCGGGATTCAGTATAACTGCCAGGATTCAGTAGTTCACGAATTCGGTGAACGAATTTACTGAAATTATTCGGTAATATTCGATGCCAGAATTATTCGGTATACTTTCGGCGGTTTCGGTAGTTATAGTGCATCTGTAAGTACCTAGCTTAACTCACGATCACCGGAATTCCGAGAAACCCCCTCTATCTCCCCCCCCCCCACAGTGCGCCAATTAGGTCCGTTACGCGAAATGGGACACCCACGCCCCGGGCTCTTTCCAACTATCACAGTTTCATTTGTGTCCGATGCTCGGCTCGAAAGTTGTGCTTGCCTCAAGATCCCGGATTTCCCCTCCATCCTCTCCCCCCCCCCGCGATGGTCGGATCGGGGAAATGGCTATTCTCCAAGTCAATCTGGTCGGGTCCCTGACACGCCTGCCACGTTTCATCGTCCTAGCTCATAACCGGAATTCCGGGTCCCACCCTCCTACTCCCCCAACAGTGCCCGGATCCGATCCGGTTATGTCAACGATTTATCCAAGATCTTTGCTTGTTCTTCCCATCAATTTTCATCCCGGTCCCTCCACTCTAAGCGTGTCACGATATTTCCAGTACCCGCTCCACCCCCCACCCACATTTGTTGGATCCGGTCGGGGACGTAAAACGGAACATGTGAGGCATGTGTTCTTTCCACTTATCAAGTTTCATTCAGATCCGATCACCCGTTCGAAAGTTAAGCATACCTCAGTATTTCAGATCCCCCTCGGATCCCTACACTCCCCACACGATAGTTGGATCGGGGAAGGGACTATTTCCAAGTTAATTTAGTCGGGTCCCTAATATGCCTGCCAAGTTTCATCGTCCTAGCACATCTGGCAGTACCCTAATTCGCGATCACCGGACTGACAGCTAGACAGACCGACCGGCCGACGGAAAAGTGATCGGTATATGGCACTTGGCCGGAAGGCAAGTGCCATAAGAATAGAAAGTTTTTCTACTTGATTATGTGAACAGTGATGTAATCGAGCGATATTTTGGCCCCTTCTCGTAGTGGGTCCTTTTCAGGCTGTAACCAGAAGAAACAAGCCTGCAAATGTTGCTGGGTCATAACAGCTGACACTGGTTTTCTGCCGTCTAAAGAAAAAGAAGTGACTTTGTCCCAAGGCGGGTCGCTGTTTTGAGGGTTTGCTTGCTCGCTGGCTCGGATACAACCAAGTGGTTACTCTCCTGTTGGGCACTAAAGTACAAGTCTCCGTGGGCATCGGCTGAGCGCTATGGGCAAAGGGCACTTACTGTACAGCCATTTTGTGAAGGACTAACCCCTCAGGTAAAACTACCAAGTGGCCAATGGCGGTGACCTTCTAAACTGTCAGATAGTTGGTACTGACTTTCTACTTCTCAAGCCTCTTAGAACTGAAGTCTCACCTTGTTCCTGGAGAGACGACTTGGAATGTTCGGTCGCGATTTTTGGTTACCGGCCAGTTTATTCTTGGAACAAATCCTTTTGCAACCTGTTCTCTAGTATTTTGGTTAGTTTTTCCTGAGAACCAAATCCAAGCGCTTTGTAGTGATTAAGGGAATATCTTTAGAACAAGTAAGGCGGCTTTAGTCCTAATAGATAATATAATCTTAACTGAATTATTCTTGGAGATGTAAGTAGCAATTTGGTACTTCGAATCGTGGTACTTCTAGTCTTCGAACTGGTACTTCTAGTCATGGTGAAAGGCTGTATATTTGAAACGAAGTAAGTTGGGAATTAAAAATTATAATATGATGATGAAATTTTCTTACGCGCTGAACACCAAAAGGGAAATAGTGTAGTATAAAAAAGAAACAGAAAATAATGACACTGGGATTTCAAGAACGGTGGAAATGCGTAAAAAAAAGGAAGTTAATAAAAAGTACTAATTGGGCCTAAAAAATCTTTCCCTAAATGAAACGTGAAGGTCCTGATCAATGGGCTATTACGTCACACAAGGGTCAGATCGATAATTCAGTATTCCGAGTTGCGTGAAAGTGATGTAGTGTTATTAAACACCGTCAATTATTGTGATAGTATTCTTTCGAGAACGGGTTTGCTTTGTCCACTTCCACGGACTTGGACGGTAGATCTATGCGCAAATGTTTTTTTCTATCTTAATATTTTTTCCTTCGTTTTAAAAATGCTAAACCGCTCGATTTCAGAGCCACTATATTTAATGCATTTAGAGATCCGGTGCTATTCTGTTTAAATATCATATAAACATGAATATGTCTGGGTTGTAATCACATGCGTATTCTTGTGATTTTCTCTTTGCAATGTACTCGGCTAATACAAAAAAAAATAAATAAAAAAAAATATCAGTTTTAATACTGGTGTGCATTTTCCTGATTTTTCGGGTGCATTCTTTACCTTGGGTGGTGTGTGTTTATACCTAACAAAATTCGTTACTAAATAAGAACAACATTCCCCATTTATATGCAAGGAAAAGTATGACAGAAATAACGAAAAATCACTTGACTAAAATTATCCAGTATAGCTATTTTTTCAGAAGATCAGTAGTGGGTGTATTCTTTTTTTTTCGTGAATCCTTCAGTAACATCGGTAAAGGATCCTTGACAATTGACAAAGCATTTGGACAAAAGTTCAGACAGAAGTCCAGTGCGTAATAAAATTTCATCGTCTTCGTGCATTATCTTGATGTGATGATAATAGCTTACCTGGCCACAGAGATTGTTTGTTTAAGTTTTAGTTCGTATAGTAACGGTTAGACCTCGGGTTAGACCGGGTTAGACAGGTCTTCAAGGTCTTAAATTTAATCTATGAATGCCTGCGTGTGAAACGACCTGGGGAGTTCGAGGACTAACTATCCTCTAGAATCTTTTTAAATATATTTTTAACCGGTTTAGGTGCGTTCGATGAACTGATTATTTTTGGTCGCTACGTATTTCTACTAAGAACAGTTAAACCGGAACGAAACTTTGAAAAATAAAATAAAAAGAACGAATGCTTGAAAAGTGCGGCCTTGAAAAATGTAGCCTGTTATGTTTTTACATTGCAATAGAGTTCTGTGCCTACCCCCCCCCCCACTTTCGTTCTGGCGTCTATGGCCTAAATCATCGGTCTGACCTCGTCAACAACTAGCCCGAACCAGTTATATCAATTTTAGTCAAATTTCTTTCAGGTATTCCGGTCGGATCCTGTCTGGCTTTAAACGCTGAGCGTGTCCACATTATGATTCAAGTGATTTCTCCGTTCAGACTCCCGGTTTAGTTGTGCAGAGAATTGTAGTGGTCGTAATGAGCGCTCAAGCCACACCACCAAAAGCGATCGTTGCCAGTCCAAGTCAGAGCTTCGATATGACAAACTACGCTTTTCTAATCAATGCATTTAGCCGAACCGCAGAACTGTCGAGCGTTCAGGACGAGCGCCCGAGCACGATCGATTTGAGCGACATATGCTCGAGTCTGCCTGATAATGATTATGCTGAACCTGGGCGAAGAATCGCCAAGCGCTTGAGTTTCGATTCCTCCTACTTGGACTCAACGGAGAGTAAGACAATGAGGCAGAGCGGCCCCGGGTTGCCTCCCCCCTACCCCCAAGAAAATCGGAGAGTGTCACTCGACATGCACAGGAGCAAGCAGTGGCGTAACGTGATGACGTCGCATTACGGAAACACTCTTAGCCCGTATAGCACCCCTTTCCAAACCCCCTCACCCAGCCCTATTACTTCCTGCCGTGCTAGCCCTGCACCAAGCCCTGGCGGCTCACATCAAGCGAGCCCAAATCCTTCATACTTCCCTAGCCCTGCGGGCTCAGTTAGCCCCTATGCGTCCCACCAGCATAGTCCTTGCCCCTCGCATATCCCTAGCCCTTGCCCGTCACACGTCAGCCCCTGTGGTTCGTACCAACAGAGCCCTCTTAATTCTCGCTATGGCACTCCCACTCCCAGTGTTCCCTCTAGCCCCGCAGTGCAGCGCTTGTCCTCCCTGTCGACAATCCCCGAGTTTGGGATCTCGGAGGGATCCGTTTGCATCGATCCAAGTGTGCGGAGGAACTCAGTGTTAGAAAGAGGGATAGATGATGAACTTGAAATGATTCTTGAGATGCATCCCTCGATTATTGAAGAAAGGGATAGGATACGCGATGAACAGAGTTGCTCACCCCTACCTGCCCTTGAGCCTGCAGAGTTGGATACTGTTGAAAGGCAAAGCCCGATGACGTCTAGTATTAAGTAAGTGTTTTCTTTTTTTTCTCCAAGTCCCATCTAGGTGCTTATCATTTATTTATTTACCTCTTTTTTTTTACTCGCTAGGAGGAATAGCCCGATGAAAAATTTGTAGCCTGTCTTGTTGATGTGGTACAACTGAATCGGTGAAGAGTATGTGTGATAATGGTACGAAATACTTGGATAATCGGGGATAATCTTAATCAGTAGTATCCAGTATCGTCCATCTTGGTGTAGTAACATGTAGTGGTATCAGTACTGCTGCATGCTACTCAAGCTTACAACTCCCATCAAACTAATTTTCTGTAATTTTTCTTCCGGAAGACAATAGGCTACAGGATGAAAACAAAGTAAGAACAATGCGCACAACGAACAGAGAAAATGAGAAAAATAGTGATGTCCTGTAAACTGTCGATGGAATTGTCTACTACTTTGTATCAGCTTCGAAGCACTAAAAACATCGATCGCAAGAATCGATCAGCTCTCCTTTTTCTTTCTGGAACAAAAGACTGGCCACTGCTCGCTCTCCCTCGGTTTCTGCCGACTATTAACACGTATGGAATCCGGAAATCAGGGACTTGATTTGGCTTCAAGGACTTGTTCTTTTTAGGGTCTAGGGCTGGTCTAGGGTCCGCCCGCATATTGAATACAGCGAGGTAACAAAGACAGTTAGAAAATGGCACGAACTGGAGAGAAGCTGCAGATAACCCTCCATTTTCTACTAATAAATAAAAAAAAGTTTAAAAAGAACAAATAACCAAACATATAACATACTTTAAAAGTACATCAACACAATGACACAAAATATACACTAACTAGATTTATGTTGCCTGGCAATGTGACAAAACACCAGTACACTGTGCAGTCCCATGATACCAGTCCTATCCTACCCAATGCCAGAATTTTCTGGTACTCCCCTGATGTTAAAAGAAAAAAGTTCCAACGTGCGATAACAATTGTTATCGCACAGCCAGCCATGCGATAACAAGTGATATCGCACGGTTGGAACTTTTTTCTTTTAACATCAGGGGAATACCAGAAAATTAAAACAAGTGTACTAGTGTTATATGGCTGCACAGTGTACTAGTGTTATAATCATTATCGCCCTTGCTTTTCTCCCTTGCTCCCTTGGGCAGGATGATAGGCAGAGATCACCCTCGCTGCGCTCGGGCGATATCAGCCTATCATGCTACCCGCGGGCCAAATTATTCCGCTATCACCCTCAGGAAGGGCCATAATATATAATGTTGCAGGAACCTTTGGTCGGCTTCGCGGAATAAAGTGTTGGCTTAGCTTCCATCGCCGCAATTCGGATGTTGTTTTAGAGACAAATTTGAAGAAATTGGCCGGCACAACGCCGGACAGACCTTTCTGAGATAGACCAGAAACTCTACTTCCAACACTATCGGTTCTGAGTTTTTCACAACAAAAGAAACATCGTTTCTGTCCCCAGCAAGAGTTCTACGAAGCTTTCCATAATACAATATCATATTCATCAATCCTGACGGTAGGTCCAACTTTCCCTGAAATCCACGGAGGTTAGACTCGTGCCGTCTCCCAGCACTGAGCAGAAATCGGCGGACTAGGACAAAATAAAACGGGGCAAAATCTAAGTGTTGCTCAGCAACACAGTTCTGGAGTTTGTCGTTTGATGTTGTTAGGGGTAGAGAAGGTTAGAAGTCCGAATAAGTGTGCAGTTACATATAATCGACGTTATTCTGCTAGTTACATGTTCTTAGAAAATAATAGCTTTTGATGTAATGCAACGTCAAGCGATAGTTTATAGTATACTTAAAAATCCGATTTTAAATGCTATACACCAGAACGTGGAGTGTCCGGTCGCTTCTTTCGCCTGTCCCGTAAACTGTGTTATTGCCCCCAGCCACCGAATTATTAAAGTAATTGTACATTTTTATTAAAAATAGTCCGATTTTAGTAAATATTAAATCTGTGATGTTTAAAGTCACGAATTAAATAAATTGATTAACTGGTTGGTTGATTGGTTTCCATTCTGGTCTTGGTTTTATCCGTCTGTGTCATCTCTCAGTGCATCCTTCCTGCGATTCTACAATTACCAGCCTGAAAGGGCGCTCTAGCTTTAGCCGAAACTTCGGCATTATCACGCCTTTGCAACTCTCAAAATACTTGCTCAGCAGGATTTTGCACGGATAGTTCTTATTGTTAGGCTATCCTTTCTCTCTTCTCTGCTTAATAACGAGAAATATTTGGGGTTAGTGTTCAACAGATACCAGCTACAATAGTATGGAAGCACGTTTATCTACCTAACTTTTCAGGTAGAGTTTGTCGTAATGAATGAATGAATGTCACAAAAAGCCAGTGGGGCCATTCCGTAGCATCTTTTGTAATTTAACTTATTTTTATATTATTTAAAAAAAAAATCACATTTCGTACGTACTTTTTGTGGCTACTCCTCCATCCCTGAGTGACGTTAGTTTAATCTATTTTTACCCAACGTTAACTATTCACCGTCACCTAACTTTTCGAAATAAACCCATAGTTTATTTACTATTCTTCCCCCTAATATTTGGAAATTAATTCACTCATTTAAATTTTTTAACTTCTCTTTAAACTCAATCTAAATTATATACATATATATATAAAAGAATTTAAATACTTAAGTCCACTAGTATTAACCAAATCCTTCTCCCCCGCTTTCTCATCAATAATTAACCTGTATTTATCTTGTGATTTAACTGATTTCACGCAAATTAAATACCGTTTTAGCAACGAGAATACACCGCCACAATATTCCTTAATTTATAAGGAGTTGGTGACTCGTCATATTTTCAGAGACGGAAACTTAGAGAAGCTAAGACACTCTAATGAGCCGGCTGTAGTATTTCCGTCAACTTATAGCATTGGAACGGACATTGGCCCGTCGCCGGATTGGACGTTGTCATGCAGACGGTCGTTAGACTTGTCCGCTTCAGATGACAAATCGGATCCAGTTCGGTACTTCTTGGAAAGAGAGGTCACCTTCAAAACCAAGCGTATTTTCCGACGCCATACACAAACGGGAACAATGCAGCCTAATAATGATAATAATGTAATTATGATCCACTGCACTGCACAAGTTAGATACTGTAAAGAAAAAATAATGAAAATACTAAACATAACAAACATCAACTGAAAAACACTGAATGAAAAAGTCGAATGAGGCCGTGATGCGCCCCAAGTCGTTCGTAAACACGCGTCAGCGCCTATTCTAGTCTCTTAGAGCAGTGGTTCCCAATCGGTGGTACGCGTACCCAAAGGGGTACGCCAGACCCTCACAAGGGGTACGCGAAGGTCCCAAAATCACGTTATTCTATAGCTTTAATATCTCGCTTCAATCGTTTTTGAGTCCCCTAACTCAGTTTCAGTATTATCCCCAAAATCAGATACTCCATCGAACGCAATTTCAGATTTACATGCATTATCATTTGATGATAATAAAATATCGTCTTTTTAACGTTCAGATCATGGTAAAAGATATTAAACAACAATTCGTCAAAAAAGAGCTACGGAACCTTTTTGCGTACCTCAAAAAGGTGTACCTTTTTGAACCTTGATTAGGAGTTCGCCGTACGCGGTACGGAAAATGTTGGGAACCTCTGTAATAAGGCATGTAAATCTGAAATTGCGTTCGATGGGGACTCGACTGAACGCGAGGTATTAAAGCTATAGAATAACGTGATTTTGGGATCTTCGCGTATCCCTTTGAGGACGCGTACCACCGGTTGGGAACCACTCCCTCATCATTTGATGATACTAAAACATCGTCTTTTTGACATTCTGATCATGGTAACAGATTAGTAAAACAACAATTCGTAAAAAACAAGATCAAAGATTTCGATGGGATCCCAAAAACTTAATATTTGATCCAGACAATTGGGTCTTGTAGATATCCAGTCTTCGCCAGACTACATGAACATTTTTAATATTAAAACATATAAACAGATTAAGATCAATGGCGTTGACGAAATTGATCAAAACTTCCTGCCTTAGGCTATACTACTGTCAAATTTCTGGTTTCAGCCGGATTCCGGTCGAAGGATATGTCCAGGTAGAAAATGATTGTCATATACGGACTCAGCAGGTCTGCCTACCCCTAAATTGACTATCACATTAGCTTTTAAAACCAGATCCAGTCTTTGCCAGGCTAATCATCTGAGAAAATCAAGTTCAGATATACCTTTATAAGCCATATCTATTTTGACGATACTGATCGAAACTTCCTGCTTTACTTCCGCTTTACTTCCTGCTTTACTTCCGCCGAATTCCGAGCGAACTACTTGTCCAGCCAAGAAAAGATAGTTCAGAAACGAATTCAGCGCATCTCCTTATCCCTATAACGAACATCTAATCAACTTCAAATAAAACCTTAACTTATAAAACAAGTCCATCTACCCGTGATAGACATGGTACCGTATCGTTCTTATCATGAGCTACACTGGCAAAAAATAAAAGATATATCAACTAACAAAAGTTGGCAACCCCTCACCACCAAAGATTCTGGCAACACTTACTTACTACTCCATGTCCTCGTGATAGACGTGGTACCAAATTATTCGTACCACATAAAGCACAGAAAACAAACTGTAGGTACACCAAGTAGAAAAAAACTGCTAATCCCTCATTGCCGAAGATGATTATGGTCTAACAGCCTATTATCAGACCATGAAACCATTAGAAGTCCCTTACTTGTCTCACAATTTTAGATCGGCCTATTTTCGGTTTTAGTGTGTACCCTACTACTAAAGTTGTCAACCCCTATAAACTTTCCAACTGTTATATAGCCCGCACAGTCGGCAACCATCTACTCTTTTCCATTATACCAACCCCTTCGACCGCACTAGCACTCTCTCTCTTACGTCAGCCCCGCGCAGGGCCATACTGATCCCGCGCAGAGCTATAAAAATCTGAGACAAGGGGTAGCGAGGGTCGACAAATTTTGTATCTGGTTTTCGCCGGATTCCGGGTGAACTACTTTTCCGATGAGAGAATAACTTTCATATTCGGATTCAGCATGTCTCCTTACCCCTAAATTGACTATCTCAATAGATTTCAAAAATATTTTTTTTTGCCCTTTAATTTGAAACCCCTCCCCCACCCTCAAATATAGGGCTACATAGCCCATCTTCGAACTTGACTTGTACTTTGACCCAAAGAATACTCACACCAAGTTTCATCAAAATATCTCAATCCCTTCGAGAGTTATCGTGCGCACAGACGGACGGACGGACGGACGGACAACTTTTGCGATGTCATAGGTATCCCTCCACTTACGTTTTGGGATCCCAAAAAGGGGTACGGAACCTTTTTTGAACCTTGACTAGGGGTACGCGGTACGGAAAAGGTTGGGAACCACTGTCTTAGAGTATCCAACGAACAAATCATTTCGGTACTGTACTTCAGTTTGTTTTGTCGCCGACCTTTGGTACATTCCATTCTGTAAAGGCTTGCCAAAAGAGGTCAAAAGGGCCGCATGCGATTAATATTTAAACATTTTGTTTCCTGAATAGCGCATATAAACTATTCCCTCTTATCTGATCTTCATCAGATTTATGAACTAAAAAACATGTAAGATTTAATTTAGTCTTTAGAAAAATATAAAAATCTATGCAGTTTACTTTATTAATAGTTGTATCACACAGCATAGAATTAACGAGTCGACAACCGCAAAAGAAAATTGCTAATTTCTCATAGAAAGTAATAGTATTACGATGCTTCGGAGCCATTTCGTCGTGAAAAGATCACTTTTAGTAAGAGCTGTGCTTTAAATCAAAGTCATTGCTTTGCATTTTGAAACTTAGAATTTATTTAGCGGCAAAAAAATATCCCCAAGGATGAAGATTTTCAAATGGCGCCTCTGACCAGGCCCGTATCCAGGAATTTATTTCGGGGGGGGGGGGGGGGGGTTGCCCGCGGAATATATTTCGGGGGGGGGGGGTTGCCCACGGGTCGGACCAAAAAAGACATAGATCAGAGGTTAAAGCCAACGAAAAACTATTACTTTTGTGGGTTTCGGGGGGGGGGGGGTTCGAACCCCCTAACCCCCCCCCTGGATACGGCCTTGACTCTGACTCATTGGTCTCTGTTTTTTTCCTGTAAGGCGTTTTGGATTCCGTTTTGGCTGCTCCATAGTGCTATAACCAGTCGGAATCACCAAGTGTCTGGTTTTTTTTCTCACCAATGTGGACTAACCAGAACCGTGTCGGTTTGCAGGTTCTAGTGAGAAATCACCGGGAAATAGTGAAACAAAACAAAAAAGACACCAGACGTAAGTAAATACCAGAAACTACCAGGAGTGCGACGAACGTGCTTAATGCAAAAAATCCCTTGGTATCGAGCCAGTGAAACTGGGAGTTTGGTACCAAATATCTGGTTGACATCTGGTGTTTGAAGTTGGAAATACAAAGTATAATTGATATGCCTTAGAAGTTTTTTCCCTTCCCAATAAGTGCGGAAATATCGCCATATTAAATTTCAGTTGACTCAGACGCTTAGCGCTGTAAATATGGCAATTTTTCAGATAAAGATAGATTTTTTTTTAACATTCCATAACCGATTCATTTGTAGCCCAGGAGACTTGGAAAATGGAACTATTTACAAACCGGCCGGGGTAAATTTGGCAGAAAATGGAATTCTTTCTTCTTTTGTGGTATCCGAGTTATCAGCCTGGAGTGTGGGATTTCGCTTTTCGAGCCTTTAACTTTTAGGATAACATGATTACACTTTTCAGTTCGTTGAGTACCTCGGCCACCTCGCGGACAAACTTCCGACAGCTACTGCAGCGCCAGCAAGCAGAAGACGAGGCGCGGAGAGATGCGGCGAAAATGAAACGCGCAAATGTGGAACGACGTCAGCCGCAGTCACCTAGTACGAAGAACTCCCGGTTAAGAGACTTTTCGGAGACTATTAAAATTGTCAGCCCAGAAATCGTAAAGGTGAATGTTATTTTGTTTAGCCTACCATTATGTCCCAATATTCATAGATAGGGGATGTAGTTTTCTTCCCTGCTGGCTGGATCGATTCCTATTCCTGAAACTTCGGGCCTCGGACGATATTTTCCATCGACTTTGGTGGCAGAGTCTGTTATGTAGCCTAACTGCATGGCATTAGATTTATTCATGGTCTCCCGCGTTTTCGAAGTGCTACAGATCTGTTCGATGATTACCGCACCGCGTTACGAACTTTTCGCTTTTGGTATATGAACATCGTACATCTCTGAGAAATCGGTTGCTACTAGGCCATCGCCAAATTGCATAATACTGGCATACTGTAAACCGTGGCTTCGCCTGTCTTTGCCTGTTTGGGTTAAAATGTACGAAAAAGAACGATGTTGCTAATTTACGTGGTCTTGTAATTACGTTGTTTATTTTTGTTTGTTTGTTGTAGTGTTCGGATATGGCTTCTTGCTGGATTATAAGTCTTGAATTGAATTAATGTTAGATGTTAGGACCGTTGGCGTTACCGAGGGAAAGTGGAAGCGTAGTCACCTGGGCAAATCATATTGGACAGGAAGAACTGAAAAGATACTTTACTACGCGGCAAAAAAAATAAAAAAAATAGCCCAAGTACGATGGGACAACCGGTTACGTAAGTTACCTCACTTCTCGCTTTGAGAACTAACCGAAACGCAAATCGGAAATGCAAGAAGGGGGTCTTGGGGGTCCCAGAACGTCCATGGAGGGGGGAGGGGACTTATGACTTGGTAAAGCCTGTCCGTCCGTCTTTATGAGCACGATGACTTTCAAAATGTGTTGAGAAATCTGTTATACTTGGTTCGATGATCCTTTGGGTCAAAGTACAGATCAAGTTCGTAGGTTGTTTCTGTTGCTTTATCTTAATGGGTAGGAGATGGAGTTTCTCAGTAAGGGATGAAAAAAAAATCTATTAGGCTGATATGACAGCCGATTAAGAGAAAAGAATACATGCCGGATCCGTATCTGAAAATTATTTTCTCTCCGGACAAGTGTAGTTCATCCGGAATTCGGCCAAAACGGGGATTGGGCTAATAAGTAAAAGTTTATTCTAAGTCGATTAGAGCTTCGATATAGGCTTAAGAATACGTCCTGAACCCGTATCTGACTCACCGGACAAGTATTTTGCCCCGAAACGAAGTGAGGTAAGTTACGTACCCGGGCTTGGGTGTGTGGATTAAGACTCCGTGTTTGAGGGGACGGGGCATCTAAATATGAGTGGATGTGTGCTGGATTGTAAGAAAACTAGTAAATTACTCCAGTTAATACGGCACTTACAGCTCTTCTCTTAAAGGACCCCTCTTGCTTATTCTGCCCTTTATAATATCCCTAGCTCCCATACAGAATTATAAACTTCTAAAATCCCCACCTCTCTCCATTGTTTCTTTTTGTGCCTACGAAATTTTAGAGCTTTTTTGGCCTTGCCGAGTTTTGCCTGTCACACATCGAAACGTTTGCCGGGATCTTCAACGTCTGCTGACAACTCTTTCACACATAAGGATCTGAGAAGCTTTTGTTTATCACTTTTCATTTGCTTGGTTTTCACACTTTTTAACCACGGCGCGACCAGTTTTCAAATGTTCTGCGCCCAGCCGCCGCGTCAGAGAGCAGGAAGGCTGGACAAAGTCGACAAGCGCTAACAAGAAAATTGCTAATTTCAGGTGGAAAGTAATATCATTTTTGAAAAACATTTGTCTGATCCCTTTCACAGGGAAAAGATCATTTCTAGTAAGAGCTGTGCTTTAACACTTCTCCCCAGCATACTCACTATCAAAACACTGTTCATTTCCCTCGGAGTCGTTCCACACCCCGGGGGCAAGCGTTGTGAAATAGCATCCGCTACAGAATGTGTTATCTGTCAACCGGTATTGTCATAATTTTGACAGGTCGGATGATCTTTCAGACTATTAAGACTTAAGTTTTTTTTTTTAGAATAGCTCTCCCTTGGAAAATCCTACCCACTACCACCTCCTACACTCGAAGAGAACGAGCCCCCAGGTGGGATCAAATCCGCCAATCAGCGAATCGGGCCGACAGCGGAGAAAGAGTGCAGCAAGCAATCAGGGACGCGATTCGAAAGCGTCGCCGCTTTCTGCAACAGATGGCTCTGATGTTGAGGTAAGAAGTGGTTCTTCGTCTTTAAAGTGTATTATTGTTTTAGTACTCCATGAGCCCAAGCCAACTGGGAAACACAATAGTTGCGTTTTGCAGATACCATGGCATCTTTACCACGGGTAACTGGATCTGCAACTAGTCGTTTTTGCAGTTACCGTGGTATCTGATATACGGTCCACTTCAAAAACGATTATTGCCGAAATTGCACTTTTCGAAGTTATCCCAAAAGAAAAACTGATATCCAGTTAGGATATCAGTTTTAGCCTACATCACTAAGTGCTGAATTTCTTTCTCACCAATTTGACAAAATTTGATGAAAGCGAGATGACTTTTCCGATACCACGGTCAGACCGTGATATCTGAATATCAGTTACCACGGTAACTGGCCAGATACCACTACAACAGAAAAACGCATTTTGACCGTGGTATCAGATACCACGATAACTGCAAAAACGACATTAGACCGTATATCAGATACCGTGGTATCTGCACTGTCAGAAGTTTCATAACAGATTGCGCGTAACACTTTCAAGAATAACACCTTTTCACTTAGAAATAAAGTGTTATGACCAGTTAAGTTTACACTATTTCGTACCTAGATCTCCAACAACACCTTCAATCGGTAAAAATACTACACTGTCAGAAGTTACATAACGACAACAGAAGGATGCCCGGTTTCAACAGATAACACTTTGGGATGCCCGGTTTCAACAGATAACACTTTGGGACGTTATCTGTTTATGTTTTTTTCGTTCCTGTTAGTATTTTTACCAATTGAAGGTGTTGTTGGAGATCTAGGCACGAACGAAAAAGCACGAAAAAGTGTAAACTTAATTGGTCATACACTTTATTTCTAACTGAAAAGGTGTTATTCTTGAAAGTGTTATGCGCTATCTGTTATGAAACTTCTGACAGTGTGCATGCAAAAACGCAACTAATGGCTAATCGGAAATTCAGCTACGATGTTCGTCAGCGATATTTCTGCCCTTCTTGCCAAGGGTCATCGTCAGGCTGTTGCTGTACTGGAAGAAACGACCTGCAATGTAGCAAATAGCAATATAAGCTCGTTTCTTCCAGCCTGGCGAGGACCCTTGCCAAGAAGGGCCGAAATATCGCTGACGAACACCGTAGATGACTTTCCGTTTTTTTGCCATTGTTTAGTATACGCATTATTGTTGCTGTTCTTAAAGGACCCCTCTTGCTTATTCTGTCAATTGTAATATACTTAACTCCCTTATGGAATTAGAAGCTTTTAAAATCCCCACCTTTATCTGTTGTTTCGTTTGGTGCCTACGAATTGTTAGCGCTTTTTCGTCCGTGCCGAGTTTTGCCCCTCACACACCGCAAAGTTTTCGGAATGTTCAACGTCCACTGACAACTCTTTCACAAATAAGTATATGACAATCTTCTATTTTTGACTTCATTTATTAGCTTGGTTTTACTTTTTAACCACGGCGCGTTCAGTTTTCAAATGTTTTGCGCCCAGTCGCCGCGTTGGAGAGCAGGGAGGCTGGATAGAGTCGACAAGCGCTAGCAAAAAAATTCGCTAAATTCGGGTGAAAAGTAATGGTATTTCCGAAACATGTTTTTCTGGCCCATTTCGTAGTAAAAAGATCAGTAAACGTAGACCGTTTGCTTTTTCGAAATCGTCGACTAAGGGTGCACAACGCAATTTTCAGTTTCCACAGACCAGTGATTTTAAGCGCCGTGTGGTGGGCCATACATCGACACCTCATTGATAATTGAGTTTTCTTAAAGGGCATGTCTCACCGATAATACTAATGCAACCTACAATTCTGTAATACCTACATCCATTGTGAAACCCGGAGATTCATACATTGCATTCCAACCCCCTGATTTTCTCACTTGTTTCGCTACCTTCGATATATGTGTATCATGCTGATGACAGTTGTCTGCGAGAAGTTTATTCATCAGAAAAAGCGGTTATTTGAATTTGTCCTTGTTTTTGGTAGAAATCAACGGGTCTGGAAAAGTTTGTGTAATTGGTTGAAAGCAGAGCCTAGTTTTAAAGTATTCAACTGTTTTATTACTGCAACATCAACAGTCGTTAGTGGAAGGGGTCCTTTAAAGTTTAACTGAAAAGCCAACTTATTTTTGTGTCATTTAGTTGAATACACAGAATTATTTGGATTCTGCAAAGGGATTTTTTTTTGTTTTCCACTATGTGCTCTAGTTATGGCGTTCAGAATATCTGCGGCCGTCCCCACAGCGAAAATTCTACTATGACGCGGGAAATTTTTATCCAAACACAAACAAGGCTTTTCAGTGGGCAGTGGCGATATTGGTGAAGATTGCTTAGTGCCTGAACAAAAAAAAAGTCATTAATCTTTCTTATAAGGCATACAACAAATTAGAGGTACCACAAATCACACGGAAATTCCACTATTTGAAAATCGATTATTCCTGAATAGCGGAACAACCAAGTAACGCATTTTCAGTGGGTCTTCAAGCCAATTTAAGTGAATAAGTGATGGGTAACTAGATTGTCCTATCCCAGTCCTTTTCGGTTAAACTTTAAGTAAATACGTTTTCTAGGTATTTACACGCAAATTTGAAAAAAAGGAGCCGAACAAAGCAGGCCCTGTCACGGTTCCTAACGCTTGTTTACAGTGGAAAATTACCTGTTTACATCATCTCGCCATGCTTTTTGGCTTGTGTATACGAGCTGTGAGCTCGCATAGCCCCTGCAAAGAACACCATAGTCTTGTGCGCTGATTAAAGGTCATCCTTGGTCATCAAACGGAATAACAACTTTGACTCTTACCATTGTACTTGACCGCTTATTTTGTTCTAAGAATCATTTTTTATAAGTTAGTATCCTGAGTTTGTTTGTGAAGTAAGAGGGGAGAAAGCATTTATCAGCATCATATTTGTCTACTCATTTAAAGCAGTAAGGACGTTGTATCCTTTTATCAGTTGTCACATGTTTTTTAAATCATCATTCAGTTAAGGACTGGAAAGAAAGAATGTCCTCGTATCTCGCACACCAGCTTCCTTTCCTCTTGTCAAAGATTCCGTGTTCAATATATAGGCTATCCATTGATGCATATCCCTATCTTATATTAATTCATTTTATCTACCTCTTCTTTCTGTCGGATTTGCGCAAAAATTCATAGTGCAGACTTAGTGATGAAAATAACGAACCTGAAGCTGAACGGAGTGTTCAGTATATAAACTACGGGACCCGGTGACCGGTGATGTAAACCCCTACCCCTTATACTAATAATATGAAAAAAACTTCGTTTTCTTAAAGAGTTAAAGAGGCTGCGTCCCAAAGTCGAACCTTAAAACGTACAGGAATTAGGAGAGGCATTTGGGGGGCTGCCGCCCCCCAAACCCCCCGCTTTTAAAGACTCTTTTGTACAGGTTTTTTGTTGTGGGGGGTTTGGGGGGCGGCAGCCCCCCAAATGCCTCTCCTAATTCCTGTACGTTTTAAGGTTCGACTTTGGGACGCAGCCTCTTTAACTCTTTAAGAAAACGAAGTTTTTTTCATATTATTTCTGTACGTTTTTCTACAATCCATGGTGGATGTAAGTTAATAATTCCTGTACTACTCGTACAGGAATTAGGAGAGGAAGTTGGGTGGCTGCCGCCCCCCAACCCTCCCGCTTTTAAAGACTCTTTTGTACAGGTTTTTTGTTGTGGGGGGCTGCCGCCCCCCTAACCCCCCGCTCTTGGCTTCGGAAAAATTTAAGGTCATTTTTCTCAAATAAAAATTTTACGGATTAAGACAGAATTTTTTGAAGCTTGCAGTCAGTCTCACCATGTCGAGCTGATCATTTTGATGTACTTGAATATTGAAATTCGTAACTTTTAAGAATTTCAAAAATTAACATGGGCTCTTATGGGGAAATGGGGTTTTTCTAAGCTAGAAAATCGGGGGGTTAAGATTTTCCGACGAAACTTTCCAGGAAAATTACTCGGAGAATTCCGCGTCGAATGAGTCTTCGTACACCCAGATCCGATGTCGGCTGTGACCTGTAGGCGTGGCAGAAAAAAAAAAAGGGTTTCTGTCATTTTTCTCAAATAAAAATTTTACGGATTAAGACAGAATTTTTTGAAGCTTGCAGTTAGTCTCACCATGTCGAGCTGATCATTTTGATGTACTTGAATGTTGAAATTCGTAACTTTTAAGAATTTCAAAAATTAACATGGGCTCTTATGGGGAAATGGGGTTTTTCTAAGCTAGAAAATCGGGGGGTTAAGATTTTCCGACGAAACTTTCCAGGAAAATTACTCGGAGAATTCCGCGTCGAATGAGTCTTCGTACACCCAGATCCGATGTCGGCTGTGACCTGTAGGCGTGGCAGAAAAAAAAAAAGGGTTTCTGTCATTTTTCTCAAATAAAAATTTTACGGATTAAGACAGAATTTTTTGAAGCTTGCAGTTAGTCTCACCATGTCGAGCTGATCATTTTGATGTACTTGAATGTTGAAATTCGTAACTTTTAAGAATTTCAAAAATTAACATGGGCTCTTATGGGGAAATGGGGTTTTTCTAAGCTAGAAAATCGGGGGGTTAAGATTTTCCGACGAAACTTTCCAGGAAAATTACTCGGAGAATTCCGCGTCGAATGAGTCTTCGTACACCCAGATCCGATGTCGGCTGTGACCTGTAGGCATGGCAGAAAAAAAACAAAAGGAGAACATGAACATTAAGTGGCTATGCGTGGTTTCTGGAAAACAGGGAAGGAGTTATCGGATCGAGCTGAAATTTCGCGGATAAGCTCCTGGGCCCTAGGGGACCTTAACTTGTGAATTTCAGCCCGATCGGACAACGTTAAAGGGGGGGTGGGGTTGGGGGGTCGAAACTTTCGGCCAGATTTTCCCCATGAAGGAAAAGTCGGAGGGGGATGAAATTTGGCAGGTTTCTTAGTTGGAGCTCGGGCTACGAAATGCATCCCTTCCCATCCCTCTGCGACCACTGGAACCGAAGATCGCTTAACATTGTCGTGGTTCGCCTCTTTAAAGAGGCACGAGTGTGCCTCCTTGATTTATTTTATCGAGCTCTGCTCTCTTCCTGACTTGTTTAAATATTTATATCGCAGACCTATTGATGGAAAGAGTGAACCTGAATGAAAAGCATCAGGTGAAGTAGCGCTCCAGAAAATAGGAGTTCTGTGTTTCAATCAGGAGCAGGGTTGCCATATCAAAACATTTAGCGAGTGAGTAAATTGTGGCCCAAAACAGAGAGGGAAATTTAATTTTCATGAAAAAACGTGAAATAATCACTTCTGGTCGGAATCCCTGCTGTAAAAATGACACATTTGGACGTTATCGGAAATATAGTGATTTTTATGTCCTACGTAGGACAAGAGTGACAAAAACAAAATAGAGTATGACAATTCAAAATATCGTGTGACATGTGGCAACCCTGATAAGGAGCCCATGGTTTATTGGACCTCCTCCGTATCACTGAGTGGAAGAGAGTCGTAGCCCAAAATGTAAAAAAGACGAAAGAAATTAGAAAAAAAATGCTACACGGCTAAAAACAAAAGGAGCATCCGTTTTACTGGACTAAAGGAGCATCGATCAAAAACGCAGAATTAGGTCATCAACTTAATAGGGAAACCGTTTGAGAGTCGTGTGAGCTTTACATGAGCCCCAAGAACCCGGGATGGAGAAGCGAACCTGAACTTGAACGTTTTATTTTGGAAGTACTTCGCCAGTGATAGGTTATCTATAAATGTTGAGCATGATGTCGAAGATATTTTTTGGAAGTGAACTTCAGACCGATTGCCCTAGATTACACAACGTTGGACAACTTGTTTTTATGTTTTGTTTCACAAAATGTCCTTTATCCTTTCAATTCATATTATCAGCTTCTCAGAAGTCATTTTCCTTTGATTGTTCTTGGAATTATCACAATAACTCATTTAAAAAAAATGGGCCTTCGATTTTGAAGGGATTAGGAGCTCCTTTAATTTGCGGACATGGCTGCGAAAATATCGATCAGAAAAAAGCTCAGATTCCCCGACAGAAAAAATGCTTGGGGGCTCCTCACCTTTGCCCTGCGTTTTAGGTCTATCAAAGGGAAAAGTAGTAAACGTTGTTCCTCTGTCTGTTGTCGAAGGGTTTTTGTGGGATTGCTCTTCGTTTAGTCAAGAGTAAATAAGGAGATATCAAGAATGTCCCCTTATTTATTCTTGGTTTAGTTCAGACGAGAAGTTTGTGTCAGACTGAATACCGGATCAGACGGTTGTTACGTAACCCGTTTTGGCCCCCTTTGCGGCAATGGGTAGGAAGTTCATCTTTAGTTCACGTTTTTTTTTTTGAGAAATAGGAGAACAAGTCCAAAACAAAATTTTCATGTAAATTTGAAAATATGAAATGAGGAAGCTGAAAATATGCTGATATGCTGACAAGGTTGAATGAATAATTTTAATAATGAGAAAAACGAAAATTTCGTATGGAAGTTAAAAGTTAAGAAGGTCAAATTCTCACCTAAGCGGGGACAAAACCTACGGAATATACTTTGCGAAAAAATTTACGAACCTTACGAACGGCGTCTGAGCATTCCTTAATGCGAAGAAGCAGCGGTCGGTAATGTAGCTCACATTTTAGGGTGGTGTGAAGAGTCCCCCTTTCTAGGTAATATTGGGGATAGTGAGGTCTCTCCTGATATTGTGACGCCTGTAATTAAAAATTAATAAATTTGGTAGTGGATTTTGTTTTTGAAAATTTGAATATGAACTGGTTGTTCAGGAAGGGTGAATGAACTTCCTTTTTGTTTTTGAAATACTATGTATGACCTCTGTCTCTTCGCATCTGCTGAGGCTATTATGGAACTAGCGACAACTATGGCTGTTTTAAGATAGATTTTATTACCACCCTACTGTATCTTCTCTCATCTGCTAAGTATATACTTTAAGTACTCGTATTATGTGACAAAATGCATCTCAAGTTTCGTTCGACATTTCGTAGACATCCATTATTGATAGTATGCATAATCAGGGCTTTGTTTTAAAAAGATTCTGCGGCAAAATACGCCTTTAATTGATAAAGATGACGAGGTGATTTGACAGAAAGATGTCTCGCACTTAGTCGTTGAGATACTGCAGTGGGAACAAGAATGAGGCTTACGATGACGACGCATTGTCGATATTATTCTATGGTAAGCCTGAACTAGGCGAAGACTCTCATTTCACTGTGTATTTATTTATTTATGTATTATTATTACATTCGACATTAAGCTTTTAGCTTGTCGCCGTTACTACACAAATACAAACTGATTACCTATACAATACAAACAGGTCAGATAGACTTAAATAATCACACTACAAAAGCTACTGAGTAAATAAAAAATGAGGCTATACCACGCTTTAAAGTTTAACTGAAAAGGGCTGGGATAGGACAATCTAGTTACCCATCACTTATTCACTTTAATTGGCTTGAAGACCTGCTGAAAATGCGTTACTTCGTTGTTCCGCTATTAACGAATAATCGATTTTCAAATAGTGGAATTTCCTTGTGATTTGCGGTACTCTAGGTTGGTTCAAGGTTGGGGATTATGCGCTTGTATTTTTGTTTTATGCCTTACCTTACCTCCCTTAGACCTTAGATCCTCCTATGCCACCAGAGGCACCCAGGGCATCCACGAATAGGCGCCAGTTTTCCCTCTGGTGGGCTGCTGCCAAGAAATCTTCCCACTCAGGTTGCAGACTTGCGTTGAAGTTTGCAAGGTCCCTCTGGTAGGTGCGGCGGATCGTGTTTCTCGGTCTTCCCCTCCGACGTCTTCCTTTTGGTTGCCAATTTAGAATGTTATTTGGCAACCTGGATTCGTCCATGCGAAGGACGTGGCCCAAGTATCGCCATCTTCTTGTTCGGATAACGTCCGTTATCATCGGCTGACCAGTAAGACGGCGTACCTCCTGGTTTGATACTCGCTGCTGCCAAGTTATGTTTAGGATTCTCCGAAGACAATTCGTCTCGAAGGCAAGAATTCTTTTCTCCTGCTGCATGTTGAGCTTCCAGCATTCACTGTGGCATAGAACAATGGACAGGACATTGCTGTTCAGCAGGCGCAGCTTCAGCTTTGTGGAGTATTTCCTGGAACGCCAGAATGGTCTCAGACGGTTGAAGGCTCCGCTAGCTTGGCCGATGCGAAGTTGGATCTCTCTGGCGTTTGAGCCGTTCTTCTCCACGGTGCTTCCTGAGCACTTGAATTCCAGGACTTGTTCGATTTCCTTCCCCGCACATCTCAGATTTAAAGGGGAGTCGCTTGTTGCCATACTCTTCGTTTTTTCGGAGTTAATCCGGAGACCCAACTGGCTGCCTTACGCCTTACGAGAAAGATTTGTGATTTTTTTTTGTTCAGGCACCACGCAATTTTCACCAATATCACCACTGCCCACTGAAAATCCGCGTTTGTGTTGAGATTAAAATTTCCCACGTCATAGTAGAATTTACGCTGTGGGGACGGCCGCAGATATTCTGAACATCATAAATAGAGCAGATAGTGGAAAATACAAAAAATCCATTGCAGAATCCAAAAAATTCAGTGTATTCAGTAAATGACACAAAAATAAGTCGGTTTTTCAGTTAAACTTTAATGTTTGGACGCTACCCTACTATTTCTCCTGATAAACTGTTCGAAGGTTCAGTTACCCTATTTAACCAATAATATGAAAAAAACTTCGTTTTCTTAAAGAGTTAAAGAGGCTGCGTCCCAAAGTCGAACCTTAAAACGTACAGGAATTAGGAGAGGCATTTGGGGGGCTGCCGCCCCCCAAACCCCCCGCTTTTAAAGACTCTTTTGTACAGGTTTTTTGTTGTGGGGGGCTGCCGCCCCCCTAACCCCCCGCTCTTGGCTTCGGAAAGGCCCTCTTTTAATTAACAAAAAATTGAAATGAATGAATAATGGAATAACTTCGAAAAATGTTAAACACAAGAGGACAGGAGAACCATTGCGCCGAAACTAGTAATTAGTAACAATGAAGTTGACCACTCCATTTACATTTTAACATAATTATTGAAACTGTTTCCCAGACACAGAGCACACAAGCTAAGAGCTGGGGGTGGGGGTAGGGTAGCAAACAAAAACCTGTACAAAAGAGTCTTTAAAAGCGGGGGGTTTGGGGGGCGGCAGCCCCCCAAATGCCTCTCCTAATTCCTGTACGTTTTAAGGTTCGACTTTGGGACGCAGCCTCTTTAACTCTTTAAGAAAACGAAGTTTTTTTCATATTATTTCTGTACGTTTTTCTACAATCCATGGTGGATGTAAGTTAATAATTCCTGTACTACTCGTACAGGAATTAGGAGAGGAAGTTGGGTGGCTGCCGCCCCCCAACCCTCCCGCTTTTAAAGACTCTTTTGTACAGGTTTTTTGTTGTGGGGGGCTGCCGCCCCCCTAACCCCCCGCTCTTGGCTTCGGAAAAATTTAAGGTCATTTTTCTCAAATAAAAATTTTACGGATTAAGACAGAATTTTTTGAAGCTTGCAGTCAGTCTCACCATGTCGAGCTGATCATTTTGATGTACTTGAATGTTGAAATTCGTAACTTTTAAGAATTTCAAAAATTAACATGGGCTCTTATGGGGAAATGGGGTTTTTCTAAGCTAGAAAATCGGGGGGTTAAGATTTTCCGACGAAACTTTCCAGGAAAATTACTCGGAGAATTCCGCGTCGAATGAGTCTTCGTACACCCAGATCCGATGTCGGCTGTGACCTGTAGGCGTGGCAGAAAAAAAAAAAGGGTTTCTGTCATTTTTCTCAAATAAAAATTTTACGGATTAAGACAGAATTTTTTGAAGCTTGCAGTTAGTCTCACCATGTCGAGCTGATCATTTTGATGTACTTGAATGTTGAAATTCGTAACTTTTAAGAATTTCAAAAATTAACATGGGCTCTTATGGGGAAATGGGGTTTTTCTAAGCTAGAAAATCGGGGGGTTAAGATTTTCCGACGAAACTTTCCAGGAAAATTACTCGGAGAATTCCGCGTCGAATGAGTCTTCGTACACCCAGATCCGATGTCGGCTGTGACCTGTAGGCGTGGCAGAAAAAAAAAAAGGGTTTCTGTCATTTTTCTCAAATAAAAATTTTACGGATTAAGACAGAATTTTTTGAAGCTTGCAGTTAGTCTCACCATGTCGAGCTGATCATTTTGATGTACTTGAATGTTGAAATTCGTAACTTTTAAGAATTTCAAAAATTAACATGGGCTCTTATGGGGAAATGGGGTTTTTCTAAGCTAGAAAATCGGGGGGTTAAGATTTTCCGACGAAACTTTCCAGGAAAATTACTCGGAGAATTCCGCGTCGAATGAGTCTTCGTACACCCAGATCCGATGTCGGCTGTGACCTGTAGGCATGGCAGAAAAAAAACAAAAGGAGAACATGAACATTAAGTGGCTATGCGTGGTTTCTGGAAAACAGGGAAGGAGTTATCGGATCGAGCTGAAATTTCGCGGATAAGCTCCTGGGCCCTAGGGGACCTTAACTTGTGAATTTCAGCCCGATCGGACAACGTTAAAGGGGGGGTGGGGTTGGGGGGTCGAAACTTTCGGCCAGATTTTCCCCATGAAGGAAAAGTCGGAGGGGGATGAAATTTGGCAGGTTTCTTAGTTGGAGCTCGGGCTACGAAATGCATCCCTTCCCATCCCTCTGCGACCACTGGAACCGAAGATCGCTTAACATTGTCGTGGTTCGCCTCTTTAAAGAGGCACGAGTGTGCCTCCTTGATGAGAACTGGCCTATTTTTTTTTACCTAGTTTCGGAGGGTAATAAGGGCTCTATATTGAATAAGTCGGGCACCAAAGAAACTGTGTAATATAATTGTTAGGTTTGTGTCCCATAGTTGGCCAAGAGTGGTGACAAAATCATTCCAGTTTATTGACAAGACGATGAACACAAAACATTGAGTCGCGAATACAAAATATTTACAAACGACCCCGGGGCCGACGATCGGCATGTGACCAGATCGCTTGCCGATCCGCGACTAAAAACAAACCGGAATGAATCACTCTGATGAGTCACGACGGAGAGCGCGAGGGGTCTATCATGTAACTGAGTCGCACGTGACCACTGGGACTAACTAACCATGATCTTTTATTTCGCCCTAGATGAACCATGGAGCTAACTCACATACTGGTGGCAAGGTGAATTTAAAACAATAATAGTAACAAATTTAATAATTAATTTATGATCCACTGTACAAGTGAAAGAGGGTGGATTAACGAGAGAAAAAATAAAGCAAGTACTAATTTTCCAACAAAAAAAATGTTCAAAAAAAAAAAATATTGAAAAATATTTAACGAAATATTCCGTCAAAAATAATTCAGCCTGATTCTGTCAGGAAGCGAAAGGAGGCATTCGAAATATTCGTGAGGGTGGATTGTTTTCAAGTTGGTATAAGAAACTGACACACAAACTATACTTATTACTCACTGATGATCCACCGTGGAAAACAACTATAATTTCTTGGCAAGGGTCCTCTTCAGGCTCAAGGGAAGTTCGCATTTCTAGCTTGCTCCTGGGGGACTCTTGCCAAGAAGGCAAAATATCGATAAACTAAATCCCAGCTGACTTCTCCGTTTAGCGCCATCAAATAAGTATTTTGTCATCAGATTCATCCACTGTTTTGAAGGCTTATATTTTATAATTCTCTATTCCTCTGCGGATTGTTTTTAAAACTAAATCAACCTCAACCTGTCACTTGCTGAGGTTTCGCAGCCATGGTAAGTCCCAGCACCTGTTTTAACTCTGTAAACGCGTCGCCAGATTAATAACAGTAAATTCTTACCAAAGCGAATGTGAAGTTGTCCAATCGTTATTGTAGTGTATTTGGCGTCTCATGCATCAAAGTCGGGAAAGGGCCAGAGCCCCAGACTTCCCCGCTGGCACTCCGAGCTTTGAGTTGGCCGCAGATTCGGCATTTCGACTGGAAGTAGGACTGGTTTTGCCTACAGTATTCCTTGGATTTACTGTCCATAATAATATAGTTCATGCGTTTAGCGCTTTTATAAACAGTATCATGGAACCAAAATAGTAACCGAATTTCAGTCTGAAATAATATAACCGAACCACTTATTATATATTGTCGCCCGAAGAAAAGCAAGGGCGATAATGATTATAACACTAGTACACTTGTTGATATCCATACGATATCACTTGTTATCGCATGGCTGGCTGTGCGATAACAATTGTTATCGCACGGTTGGAACTTTTTTCTTTTAACATCAGGGGAATACCAGAAAATTTTGGCACTGTGTAGGATAGGACTGGTATCATGGAACTGCACAGTGTACTGGTGTTATTGGACGTTGTCTCCGGTGTTGTTTAGCTCCCTTGCTGAATCAAGTTTCTCAGCCTTTTCCCAGCTATCAGCCAGCATTTTGAAGGTTAATATTCTAAGTTGTTAATTGCTTTTGTTAGTAATATTTGTGCTAATAAGTAAGAGCGTTTTTTTCATGTTGCAATTTTACATATTTATAACGGGAATTAAAACTATTCGTTCAATAATTAATTGACGCTCGATAATACTGTGTTCAAGTTAAGTGACGAATAAAATACACGAAGACTGTCAACAAAAGATGACAATTATTTTGACTACATATTCTATATTTGACTACATATTTTATATTTGACTACAATTTACGTTCTTAAATTTGGCAGAACGAGACGTATACAGGGAAACATTGGTCCTGGGATATCGGTGTTGATAAATCGTTTATCGAAAGTGCAAATATCGATACATCGACAAATCCAAATATTGCCCATCACCAGTGACACCGAAAACCCGTTGATGACGTCAAAAGCCAATCACAGTGCTGGGGGCTAGAACCATGTAGCACTAAATCACCTTCAACAACTAAAACTAAATGTACGACCTCATGTGCGGCCTAGCCAGGACAACCAGCAAGGGGTTCAGAGATGCGCATCTGCAGAAACAAGACCAAAGGTTTCGATGGAACCCAAAAGGGAATATTTATCGACTCTGTCCAGACTAACGGGTCTTCGAGTATTCCAGTCTTCACGAGATCCCGTAATCATGTTTTTTATCCCTAATCAACCAGTGAACCGAATCCATTTGGTAAATCCTTTATGTCTTTAATTTCCGGTCCAGCCCAGATTACGACGGAAACGCCGGTGCTCATTGAAAACTTTGAGAATTCGGATCGAACATGTTCTTTATCTATATAGGCTACACAACATCTTTTATAAGTTTGATTGAGGAATTCATTTTTTCCGAAATTTCCGATTTACACCAGAACGTGACCGTACCAAGACAAAGCTGTCTTCTTATCTCTACAACGAAACAAAACAGTGTAGACGTGTTAGATAAAGACCTAGCAACTCAAAGCAGGAAGATCGACAAAACACGATGCCTCCCGAGTTTCCTGTTTTCACCAGATTCCGTCGATAATATCAACCAAGCAACAAAAAACCGGATAGATGGATTCAACATGTAAACTTACCCCACTCTCGACACTCCAAACCGCTAGACCAAGGAATTATGTATAGTAAGTAGGCTACCGAACTTCCGGAATTTACAGGATACCGGCCGAATATCGGTTTGGCAGGAAAATCAAGTAAAGTATCCTGATCCAGCGTGTTTTCTGTTCCGACATTCTAACCGATTTCACACAAAATTTTCACTTTATCAAAGTTTCCAGTTTTAGATGGATTCCAGACGAACTACTTGTCGGGCGCAAAAAACAAACTACTGATATGGGTTCAGCGTGTATTTGTATTCCTTTATCGAATCTTTAATTGACCTCAGAAAAAAATTATTTCTGCGAACTTTCCGGTTCCAGCCGGATTCCGGGCGAACTACTTGTCCGGCAAGAAACTAAAGTTCAAAAACGATTTCAGCTTGTCGCCTTACCACAACATCTATCCTCTTATCAACTTAGGATACAAATTTACCTTTTACAAATTTTCCGGTTCTGTCCGGATTCCGGGTGAACTACTTGTCCGGCGAAAGAATAAGTTTCAGATATGAATTCAGCATGTCTCCTTACGCCTAAAGTGACTATTTCATTAGCTTTGAAAAAACATTTTGTTCACCCCTGTTGTCAGTTATTAATGTGTGTTTATTTATTTTCAATTTATTGCCTATTATTTAGCTTTTGCTATTGTGGCAATTTTTCCAATAAACCTTAAACCTTAAATACGGGGCTACGCGGCTCATCTATGAACTTGACATGTACTTTCGAGACTCTCCCTCTCTCGTCGAGAGTAATCATGCTAACAGACAGACAGACGGACGGACGGACGGACAAACCTTACGAAATCATTGATATCCCGTCACTAACGTTTTTGGATCCCAAAAAGAGCCTAATTTCTGGAAAAAAAAGAATGCCTTCACGTCCTGTCGTCGTCTCTTTGTACTAGAATCTTGTGTGCTGTCAGGTTTGAACTAGAATCTTGTTTACAATGTCAGTCGAATTCTCTGCGATCGAGTTCGATCTGTAAAAAGGATGCTCAGGAAATTTTATGCTTGACCAATTGCGCCATTGACATTCAGTGTCCATTAAAGTATTTCTCTTGGAAATTCTGATCATGTTGAGACTATCTCCTGTCGCGTGCCGTGCACGATCTGTGAGAATCGCTGTGGGAATCCCTAATCATTTGGCTTTTATATCAAGATTCATGTTTAATTATTGTGATATCTATGCCTTCTGTGCCGCTCAGGGGCTTGCGACGTCTCATGGAAAAGACGAGCCTAGACTGTAATTTTATTTGCCGTTTGGAGCAGAAAGGTCTGTGAGGGATTTGGGGTCTGCCTGTGAATCTAATTCCATCAAGGATTTGGGTGGATTTAATTCACAGAAATCCCGAAGACCATGGCAAATAAAAATAATCGATCATATGCTCATTAATCTGAGAACCTTGTTAGCCTATGTTTGACTGCGCTAATTTATTTATTTGTCACCCTTCATTTCAGCAAAGAAAAAGGACGGAGTAGCCTACAAAGTAAAAACACAAAAACATAAGGGAAACATTAGGCTACACTTTCGCACATAAAAAAATCGCACATAAGACAAAATAAAGAATGGCCGAAATATAGCGAGAAGAATTCTCAGCTTGGGCTGAATGAATGCCTATTACCTGGTTCTATGCTCCGTCGAAAATCTCAAGTAACGCTTGAACTTTTCACACCCATAAAGCATTCACACTGAACGAAGCACACTCTGATAATCAACATCAGAGATGAAGCCATAGTAAAAGGTTTGTTAAATGCTGTGTCTACTAAAAGAGGGTTGTGTTCTGCTGTAGACCGATAATCATATTTTTTCAGCGTAGTACCAGAGACCCATAAATTTCCTGTAATGACTCGTCATTCAGGGGGTTTGTCATTTCTTATGCTTCTATGTTGCTATGTTGCCCGAGCCTCACCTAGTTTCCAAAAATTCCACTTGGGTCGAATCGGCATTCTTGCTCAGATAGAGCCAATCCCGGGCCTCCTTGGACGTGAGACCAAAGAGACTCCTCCCTCAAGGGGTATTTCTCGAACTATCTGAGGCTCGGTCAAGAGCGCATCAGAAATCTCTGATTGACAAGGCCCCTGAATGGCGAGTCATTACAGGAAATTTATGGGTCCCTGGTAGTACGAAGAACTTGTTAGCCTACCATGTTCTTGAACTTGTTTTTTCTCACAAAATATGTTGTTTTTCGCTTGATCATGCTCTTTCTTACTTAAAGTTTAACTATTTGGACATTATTTTTAAAGATATAGAACTATTTTGACTCTCTTTAAAGGACAACTCTTACTAGAAATGATCTTTTCCCTGCGAGACGGACCCGAAGAAACGTTTCTCGAAAATACCATCACTTTCCACCTGAAATAAGCCATTTTCTTGTCAGCGCTTGCCGATTCTATCCAGCCCTCCTGCTCTCCGACGCGGCGGCTGGGCGCAAAACGTTTGAAAACTGAACGCGCTGTGGTTAAAAAGTTGGAAAAAGTAAGCAAATAAAAGAAGTCAAAACAGAAGACTCCCATATCCTTATATATGAAAGAGTCCTCAGCGGACATTGAGATTCCGGCAGACTTTGCGTTGTGTGACGGGCAGAACTCGGCACAGCCGAAAAAGCGCTAAAAATTCGTAGGCACAAAACGAACCAATGGAGAAACGTGGGGTTTTTAGAAGCTTATAATTCCACAAGGGAGCTAGGTATATTATAAAAGGCAGAATAAGCAAGAGGGGTCCTTTAAGGGTTTTCAGTTTTTCCACAATAGGCTCTAGTAGGAACGTTGAGAATATGGGCAGCCCCCCGACAAGACCGGATCCACAACTGAACCGCTAAATTTAAACAAGAGAACAAACGTGAGTTTTCTGGCCTCTCCTCTGAACGAGGTCGAGTTTCATGGCAAAGGAACCAAATATCAAGCGTTATAGATATCAGACGACATTAGACATCGCAAATATCAGACTGAAAATCCGCTATTTATAGTGTTCTTCTTATTTATGTATTTTTGGGGGGAATGATTTGCCGTTGTAGTTAGTAAACATTGTGACAGAGGTACAAGCGCATAAAGGTGCCACAAATCCGAAAGGGAACGTTCAAAATCTGAAAATCGACTATTCGTGAATAGTGGAACAACGAAGTTTGTCGTCCTCGAATAGGTCAAAGACGTATTTATCGTAAATAGGTCTTGAAACATATTTAGTGATAAGTAATGGGTAACCAGATTGTCGTATCTCAGCTCTTTTCGGTTAAATTTTAGAGCACAATTTGAAATCGCACCGTGCGATTTTTGGCACCGTTGACGTAGAAAAAATAAACATCGGTACACCTAAATTATGATTAGAACACGGGTGTAAACACTGTTTACATTTCTGTAAATTATGTCAAATACTTCTTGTTTTTACAAGCTCATTTGAAGAGTTGCCACTGGCTTGTGAAGCTGTAAAGATAAGTCAGGTTGGATTAAACCTGATTCGGGTGCGGACGTGTGCACGAAATTATTATCTTCGCTTGTCACATTCTTGTCGCTTGAACACTTATTTTTATTGACACGGTTTTATTTTGCTCGCTACCCATGCAGTATCAAATAATTCCGTGTGAATAACCATGTTTTTTTCTCAATTAAAATATAAAGAATCTAATTCGGCTTCATGGTTCTCGAATATTATGTTAAAGCACAACTCTTACTAAAAATAATATTTCCCCTATGAAATGGATCAGAAAAAAACATTTTCGAAAATACCATTACTTTCCATCTGAAATTAGCGATTTTCTTGTTAGGGCCTGTCGAATATGTCCAGCCTTCCTGCTCTCCGACGCGGCGGCTGGGCGCAAAACATTTAAAAAATGATCGCGCCGTGGTTCAGAAGTGTGAAAATTAAGCAAATAAAAGACGTAATAAACAAAAGCTTCTCAGATCCTTATGTGTGAAAGAATTGGCAGCAGACGTTGATGATCCCGGCAAACGTTTCGTTGTGTGACGGGCAAAACTCGGCAAGGCCAAAAAAGCGCTAAAATTTCGTAGGCACAAAACGAAACTACGGAGAAAGGTGGGGATTTGAGTAGCTTATAATTCTGTATGGGAGCTAGATGTATAATAAAAAGCTGAATAAGCAAGAGGGGTCCTTTAAATAATTGCTTTATTTGAAGAGTTTCCACTGGCTTATTGAATTGTAAAGATACGTAGAGCGTGTTCCACCCTACTTGCCGTAGTTACGACGCTTCATGACGTCAAGGCTGGAACGTTTTTTCTTTTCTTTTTCCGGTCAAATATCAGGCCCGGGGCTGATCGGACCAATCACGTTACAGAGATGCGTAGTTACTACGCTCCGGAGCGTGTACTATTTCAAGAAGGTTGGAACGGTCAGATAGTTGACTGCGCTAAACGTATACGTCAGCTGAGTTTTCGACCATTATTTCAGCCATTCTTGTTCTCTTTCAGGGATCCTCTCCCAAGTCTCAGAACTAGAAAAATTAAAGCACAACTCTTACTAGAAAGGATCTTTTCACGATCAAGTGGTTCAGAAATATCGTTCATCAAAAATACCTTTCCATGTCACGTGAAATTAGCAATTTTCTTGTTAGCACTTGTCGACTCTATCCAGCCTTTCTGCTCTCTGACGCGGAGGCTGTGCGCAAAATATTCGAAAACTGTACGTGCCGAGGTTGAAAGTGGGAGAACCGGACAAAACAAAGTCCCAAACAGAAGATAGACTTGAAGGTCTTCCATGTCTTCCAAAAAGAAAAACTACACTTTGAAACTTCTCATGTCTTGGAAGTGTGAAAGAGTTTGTCGGTGGACCTTAAAGGACACCTTGAAGAGTACCAAGTATCATCCCTATCTGTATGACTTCCGTTAACATTGCCTGCAGAAAACCCAATCCAAATACGAAATAGTGTTTCCAAGCTATGATTTTTGCTCCATTTTGCATCTGTCCTTATTTCAATACCGAACAATTTTAGAAATGAACAAATATCTCCAATCAACCCTTCTTCTGGAATATTTTTTAACCAGTTAAGCCCAAACGTATATGTAGAAGAAATTCCAATACGATCCGGCCAGCGTTGTACAAGATTTGAATGAATTGCGCTTTTTGTCTTGGAGTCTGCATGTGCAAACCTCCAGAAACGAACATCCCTATTTTGAAAACGTCACGCTCATGAGAAGAATGCTCTCCGTGGCCAGGTCTGTAAATGCATTCTCCATGGTGTGTTCAAGTATGGTTTCATTGTTCAGGTGTCCTTTAAAGCTTTCGGTTAAGTTTGAGGTGCGCGGCTGGCAAAATTCGGCTCGGCCAAAAAAGCGCTAAAAATTCTTAGGTACAAAACGAAACAATGGCGAAGGCGGGGACTCCATAAGCTTGTAATTCCATAAGGGAGCTAGAAATAACATAAAAGGCAGGATAAGCAAGAGGGGTCCTTTAAGAATGAGTGGTACGCTTATGTCGCTGGTAGCCCAACCGGTGTGAAAGCTGTTTGCATTTCTCTAAAATTATGTCAAATTGTTGCTGTTTTCACAAGCTTATTTGAAGAGTTTCCGCCTGAATGTGAAGCTGTAAAGATAAGTCAGGGTTGGATTAAACCTGATTTGAGTGCGGGAGTGTGCGCGATGTGAGCCTGCTTCGAATAAGTAATAGGGAATATAGACCATGAAGACGTTCGTGATTAGCCTCACTGCTTCCGATTTCAGTTGGTTCTCGGATGTTGCACACGAAAAATGCCGATTCTGTCTTTTGGTTTTCCATTTCAGGTATGCATGTTTTGAGATTTGTTTCAGAGATTTTCGGCCTTTCTTGGCAAGTAGGCCTATACCAGGTTCCCGTGTCCGGCTACAACCTAAAGATGACCCTATTTTGCGTATAGCTGGAATTCGTAGAAGGAGCTTCATCCGTGACAAATAAACCTGAAATAATAGTTTTTATGGCACTTGCAGCTTCGCTCAAGTGTCATATACCGATCACTTTTCGGTCTGTCGGTCTGTCGGTCGGTCGGGCGGTCCACTGTTCTCGAGTTAGGGTACTTCCAGAAGTGCTAGGACGATGAAACTTGGCAGACATATCAGGGACCCGACCAAACTAACTTGCAAATAGTCACTTCCCCGATCCGACCACCGTGGAGGGAGTAGAGGGCGGGGGAATCCTGAGAATTTAGTAGTTTTTGTAAAACCCCTACCCCTTTCTACACACTAGTAGTTCTGCGCGCGGCGTGACGTCACTCTTTGCATCGGATCACTCTGTTAACATTTGAAAGAGCTAGTGCATTCGAGGGTCAAAGGGGTTTGTATATGTGGTGCAGTGCGGGGGAATATGGAAAATTGAGTGTTGTGTAACTTTCGAACGGGTGATCGGATTGGGACGAAACTTAATACCTGAATGAATGACATATCTCTGATGTTCCATTTGAAGTCCGAACCGGATTCGACAGCTATGGGGGAGTTGGAATGGGGGAAGACCGAAAATCTCGAGAAACGGTTATAATGGAGGGATCGGAGTAAAACTTGCTGGGAAGCACAAGAATCTGCTCCAGATAAATCGTTTACACGTTTGGACTGTACCCGGACACTTGGGGGGGGGAGGTGGAGGGGAGTTTCCCGGAATTCTGGTGATGACGGTTTTTGGGATTTTCACGACGAAACTTGGGAGGCGTATCAGGGACCCGATCAAACTGACTTGTAAATAAAAATTCACTCGATCTGATAGTCGTGGGGGGATCGGAGGGAGGGGGAATCCGGAATATTTAGCCATGCGTAACTTTGGAACGGGTGATCGGATTCGAGTGAAATTTAATAACTGAACAGAGGGCGTGCATGTGGTGATCTTTTTCATGTTCAGACCGGATCCGACAACAATTGGGGGGGGGGAATACGTGACCGGATTGGACTGGAGAGATCGGGATGGAACTTTGTGGGAATAACAAACAAGTCCAAAACTGAACCGGATTGGCTCCGGCGACTGTGGGGGGAGTTTGAGGGGCGGGTCCGGAATTCCGGTGATCGCGAGTTAAGGTACTTCCAGATATGTGCTAGGACGATAAAATTTGGCTTGAATATTAGAAATTCGACAAGATTGGCTTAGAAATCGCCACTTTTCAATTCCGACCATTCCTTAAAGTACCAATCATGACCGCAAATTACGAAAAATACTTTTAAGCAAAATATGCATTTCCATCATCCAAATGAGCTCATGATCATTTTTGCCTCAAGGGTTTTGCTTACAAATGAAGTTCTAGCTCCCTTAATGTGTGCATCTTAACCGCAAGGTCGAAAAGTACTTTTTATCAAACGATACATCTCAACCCATGATCAGTTGGAACAAGGGTTTTGCAAAAAAAATATAATTTCTTGCACCCTTAAAGTGCGCATTTTACCCGCATTAGTGGAAAAAAAATACTTTTGATCATACGTATATATCAATGATCCCTAAGAGCCTGCTATCGTTTTTGCCTCAAGGGTCTTGCTTACAGATGAATTTCTAGTGCCTTTAAAGTGCGCATCATCACAGCCAAGTTCAACGATAAAATACTTTTTCTCTAGCTCCCTTAAAGTGCGCATGTGAATCGCACAGTCGAAAATTACTTTTGATCAAATAATACATCTCAACCCATGCAAGTGCCATATGAGCTTACAGCTCTTGTTTATCTCAATTCTGAGCTCTCCGCTCTTCTGCTCTTCTTTCTCAGTTCTAAAAAAAATTAGTGTTTTTGAGTAAGGACAGTTGAGAGCGATAAATAGAGAAACTAGAAGTGCCTATGCAACCAACGTCTCGATTCGGCAGAATCGCGAAGCCTTCTCCGATCTCGTTTTTGACAAAACGCAAGATAAGTAGAATTCGCTATATTCCAGTTCAGCGCTTCCAAGCGGACTAGTTTCTGTTAACCCCCTGTGCCTCACCAACAGCATTTGTGTCAGACATAGTAAAATAGATCCACAGTTTGATGAGTAGAAAATCTGTAATCTGCGTCCCAGCCCAGGTAATGGAGGTTTTGTATTTAGCTCAGTAGTATTTACTCTTGGTAGTAGCAGGGACCCATAAATTTCCTTACAGGGGGCCTGTCATTTCCTATGCTTCTATATTGATATGATGACCGAACCGTGAAGTTTCCAAAAATCCCCGCTTGAGTCGATCAGCATTCTTGTTTGCCTCATTGGACGTGCGCGTCAAAGAGACTCCTCCCTCAAGGCGCCAGCAGCCAGTCTCAAATTTTGTCTATCTGGTCTTGAACGTCATTGGACCGTGGGTATTTCTCGAACTACATTCCGTGCGCTCAAGATAGCATCAGGAATCTCTTATTGACAGGCCCCTTGTAAAGGAAATTTATGCGTCCCTGGTAGTAGGAAGTGAAAGTTACCCACTACCTTATGGATCCGACTTTTTACTATGTCGACACAAGTGTTGATTATGAGACAATGGGGGAAAACATAAACTAATAATAATAATAATAATTTATTTTTAACCCACTACAATAAACAAGAAAAAGTGGAGTAATGAACTAGAAACAAAAAGAAACCAAAAGGAAAGGAAAACAACTCAACTACAAGAAAAACATTGGAGAAGACCACACAGAGGCTCAAGGTTTGAAATTGCAGACCCGGACAGCCCCCGTGTAGCAAGGCCAGCTTTGCCGTTACATCGGCCGGATCGGCACTAAAATTCTGGAGTAGGCGAGTTCTCCAGCTAGTCTACTTGGAGCGCTGAACTGGAATAAGGCGGATTGACTTTTTCTTAAAGTTTAACCGAAAAGGGCTAGGATAGGACGATCTAGTTATCCATCACTTATTCACTTAAATTGGCTTGAAGACCCGCTGAAAATGAGTTACTTCGTTGTTCCGTTATTCACGAATAATCGATTTTCAAATAGCGGAATTTCAGTGTGATTTGTGGTGCCCCTCTGCGCTTGTATTTTTACTGTATGCCTTACGAGAAAGATATATCATTTATTTTTGTTCAGGCACTAAGCAATGTTCACCAATCTCACCACTGCCCACTGAAAAGCCGCATTTGTGTTGAAATTAAAATTTCCCGCGTCATAGTAGAATTTACGCTGTGGGGACGGCTGGAGATATTCTGAGCCTCATAACTAGAGCAGATAGTGGAAATAAAAAAATCCCTTTGCAGAATCCAAATAATTCAGTGTATTCAGCTAAATTACACAAAAATAAGTTGGCTTTTCAGTTAAACTTTAAACTAACCCTTTAGTAAACCTTCATTTATTGAAACCGGTGAACCTCTTAGCCTGATGAAGACCAAAAATTTAATTTGATGGGTAACAGCACCCTTGAGTTGACAAAATTGTAATGCCCGGGCCACATTGAGTCAGATCTGTACGTAATTTGATTCGTTAGTTTGGTTATTACCCAATCTTACGTATCCTGGTCACTCCTGGAACGAAGAAATTCAAGATGTATTACCACCACCATCACACATAGGTAAACAAAACTAGCTAAAGTCAGTGACTGTGGTCTGATATTGGTCCAAAGTTACGTTTCAAAAATGGCGGAGATAGATTTTTTCATCTCGTCTATTTTACGTTTTCAGCGTCTTTTCTTCCCAGTTTCGTCCGTAAGACGGTCTTATTACCGGCCTTATTATCCGGTAGGACTAAGGTGGGGCCCGGGCATAAGTAGTGAACTGTAAGCGTTGACAACTGAAACCGAAGCTCGCGCATTTTGTCTTTGAATCATTACTTATACTGAAGAGGACCGTTGCCAAGAAGGGCCGAAATATCGCTGAAATAAAGCTCACTTAACCATTTTGCGCCTTAAACATGACTCGCAGTCAGCTTGGACCGGAGTTAATATTGAAGTGTTTTTGTGTCATTTACGTTCATGTAGGAGATGTATACTTTCAATCCAGTTCAGCTCAGTTCATATAATATCCCTCATGGACGAAGCTGAACATTGGATATTTCGAACACATCCTCTTCAAACACATATCTAAATTTGAATTCTTTGCACCCCTAACACCCTAGTTTGTTTTTCCTCCCGTAAGATGAGACTAATAAAGTAGGAGCTGGATATCGACGAGAAGCCAAATTTGTAACTTGCCCTTGACAAAAAGAATTAAATTAAATTAAAAAAAGTCTGTTATTTTGTATTCATTTTCGAATATTTCAGTATATTTTAGTTTAAGAAAGGCCGTAAAAAAGGCCTGGAAAGAAGGTAAACCAGTGACGATTCGAAGGGACAGCTTTTGGTTTGATTTGTTTATTTTTTTTAGCACTATTTGCGCTCAGTACTCAAATATAAGTCGGTGCAAATGTATGATATATTCTATTTGTTTTCCCTTTTTTATCATTTTTTTTTCTCTTTTAGGGCGACAGTTATCTGGACGAGCTCACTCGATCTGAGAACGACTTCGATACTTTTAGCACATTGGAAGGACCTGGACCGCAAGAGGTAAGGTAGAATAATATTTCGGTTCTTATCCTACTTTATAAAGGGGGGGGGGATGTCGATACCGTTTCAAAGGAATTTCAGCACTAGTCTCACAGCTCCTGTTTTACAGCTAAGGTTTTAGGTCAGAATTTGGAGGATAGGGGATTTTCCTTGACAGTGAATACTCTTAAGTTATCTGAATGGTTCAAGCCTCTCCCAATTGATTCACTGTTAAGCGTTGTCAACTGAAAAAATTTCAGCTTATAACCTTTTGTGGGATATTTGTTTTTGTATCAGTAGTTCCAGTGGTGTTCTGATTTAGCCAGACTATTTTTGGGCGTATAATTAACCTTTCACCATGATTTAGACTGAAACAACCCGAGTAACTGCGAAGGCAGTGACAACTCGTGCATTTGGTCACAAGCTAACCAACGGGAATCGGATCCAGTCGCAGACAGTTGTTGTTTCGAAAGGACAAAGGTAACTTATTTCTTATTATTGTTTATTAAAGGTTAACTTCAGACTTCGAGGCTGATATCGGAAAATAACAGCGAGCTTGTGATTCCGATATCAGTCGAGATGGAGGTATGTTAACTATTATAACTTTTTCGAACAGAATTTCCGCTTTTCGGGGCTGAAAATAATCCAGCCAATCACGTTTCAGAATTATTCATAACAGCCTCCGGGGAGGTTGATATGACAAATAACACCCTCTCCAGCAGGTTGTTATGACTAATTCTGAAATGTGATTGGCTGGATTTTCCGTGGCGTTTTCATTGTGAAGTTTATCGTAATATAACTGACCGTGGGTCATAGGAAGATATGCATTACACGCCTGTTCGAAAAAAGTTATTATTGATTTACTGCCCATCGTGCTAAAAGAACTGTATTTTGAGACGTAATTCCGCGGCCCCACAAAGAGTTTGTAGGTATAAAAGACTATTTCCGCGATCGTTTGATTGTTTCGCTGACCAACAAGGTTTTGTTGCTTGCATTTCGGCTCAGATTTGACATGAGCCCCGGAGTGGTTTTCGGTTTTGTGGTTCAAAACATGACGAGAAATTCAAATTTCACCACAGATTCAGTACCAAATAATAAAATAAGCTACTTTGTCACGCAGACAGATCTAAAATTGAGGGTCCTTCTATAGAAGGACCCTCAATGTGCTATTGTACAATTGTACTATAGCACAATATGGTAAATGCGTAAGCCTGGTGTTCTGTTTATCGAGATACTAAGTTATGGATAAAACCAAGAATTAATATTCCCTTATTTATTTCTGATAAAACGGCGTTTCAGATTGTGGGTGGAGGTCTGACAGACACATCTGTTTCCGTAACACTCAAAAATGTGAAGGACACAAATATCCCGCCGAGAAATAAAACAAAAGAAATTTTCATTTAAAAGGTCACAAATGGCAGCAACAGAACATCATTGAAAATTGCAATATATAGAACAAACGCTCGGTTAATTGAGGTTGCACTAAAGCGCTCTCTCTTTTCCAGTACTGCGGGTATCCGGGTCGTGGCTCCATACTTGCTGGCAAGACTGTTATTAAGGCCCATTCACAACGGGTTTTAGCTAATACTCGGTACCTGCCAGTTCCAGAAATCGCTTTGAGACCGAGAATTAGCTGGGTTTGTTCCGTTCGCAATTGATATTGGTGCCAGTTCCGAGTACCAGCTAGTCTCGGACCCAAGTTGAAATCAGTTTAACTTTTGCGGGTACTAGCCAATCACATTAATTTGGAGAATATTGAGGAATATTCTGATTGGCTAGTTTCGAACCAAGCCCAATAGATAACATCACATCCGCTCCTTGCTGTCTTGAAAACCGAAAGTGAATTTAGGTCATTGTTATTCGGTCTGACGTGGTTGAGCATTAGCCAATCGGAATATTCTTCAAAATTCCTCTAAGTAATCTGATTCGCTAGTACCCTCAAAAGTTGAACTTCTAACTTGGGTCCGAGACTAGCTGGTACCCGAAACTGGCACCAATATCAATTGCGAACGGCACAAACCCAGCAAATTCTCGATCTCAGAGCGATTTCCGGAACTGGCTGGTACCGAGTATTAGCTAAAACCCGTTGTGAATGGGCCTTTTTATGTGTCCATGGCTGAACCTTCAGCAAATACATTAGGTATTTATAGAGTGTCTTAACTCTGAGCTAGAAATGAACTTTCAGAAAGCTGCAATAAACGAATTATACATTTGGACTAGAACAAATTGGACGAAGTGAGTCATAAACGTGGCATGACGCCAAACCTTCAGGCTCTTAGTCAAGCAAATATAAAAGCCAGTTGACGGTAGAATTTCTTATAATTATTCTCGTAAGGTCTGTAATTCATAAAATCGAATGTCACCCAAATAGCTATAGCATGATAATCTTTAACAGCGTGAATATTAGACTAAGGGAACGGCTGGAGTGACACTTTCTCGAATTTACAGCTTTATCTATAGGAAGTATATTTTAACAGATTTTCAGTTGTCATTCCGCGGACTATTGTGGACATGTTATGAGATAGGAATCTCAAAGTATGTCGTAATATTTGTTCATGTCGAGTGACTTCTGCTCTATTCGTCGCATTGCTCTTGTCGTGGATTCTTAGTATTTGACTATTTATCCAAGATAGTGGGGCTACGTTCGAATTATTGTTGAATCTGATACTGTTTATTTCGGGGGTTTTCGAACGTCCTTGCTTCCCTTGTAGCTTTTTACCAACCGTGCTCCAGAGCTTTTGAAAATTGTCATGCTAAATTAATATTTTCATTTCAAAATAACCTGAAAAAAAAATATGACTCACTCAAACCCCCGTGAAACTAAAGAGTGAAAGTTGAATCTGTTTAACGTAGACTAAACCCCAGTGTACAACACCCCCCTCCTTACAATGAACCGTCCCGGTTCAAAAGTAAAACATAAAAGAAAATAACAAAAGCCGAAAAATTTAAACGGACACACATATGTCAATTTTCTTACACTATTTCGTGAGTGACCACTGGTCCGCGATTTGTGATCAAGGGCACAAAGTAAAGGTCGGGCTTCACTACCCAGACGCCCCAGAATCTGGGGTCCGGATTATGTGAAGACGGTCCCAAACAGAAATCAAATCAAATGTCTCTTCAACAGTCCACTTTTGGGCATTTTTCAGCACTTCTGTCATTTTCTTAGATTTTACCACCTCAGCACAATAATTTCTCCAAGTCAAATGAAAACTACTTTCAGATTCCCGCTTCTTTTCACCCAGAATCCGTGAATCTGGTAGATTTTTCTACCAGATTCCCGGACGCGTCCGGGGTGCTTTCAGACCGTTTCAGACCTGTCTTCACTACCCATACCGGTATCGAAGAAAACGGAACCCAGAATCCGGGCGAAAAATCTGGGTAGTGAAGCCGACCTTAAAGTTTAACTCAAAAGGACTGGGATAGGACAGTCTAGTCGCCCATCACTTACTCACTTAAATTGGCTTGAAGACCCGCTGAAAATGCGTTACTTGGATGTTCCACTATTCAGGAATAATCGATTTTCAAATAGTGGAATTTCCGTGTGATTTGTGGTACCTCTAATTTGTTTTATGCCTTACAAGAAAGATTTATGACTTTTTTTTGTTCAGGCACTAAGCAATCTTCACCAATATCGCTGTCAGGGTCGCCTACTTCCACATATATAGGACACGGCATCATTCGGGAAGAACGTGCCGTTGGTCCTATCCGCCCTGACATATATATAGAGTCGCCGGAGCGATACAACTTCAGACTAGATCAGATACGCGTATGCTTAACTTCTTTACACTTACTGTCTGTGTGAATACATATTTATTCTTTCGTACCACCGTCTGGTTCCTCCTGCTATACTACAAGCCTTACCACCACTCGACAACCCTGACAATCGCCACTGCCCACTGAAAAGCCTTGTTTGTGTTTAGATAAAAATTTCCTGCGTCATAGTAGAATTTTCGCTGAGGGGACAACCGCAGACATTCTGAACGTCATAACTAGTGCAGATAGTGGAAAACAAAAAAATCCCTTTGCAGAATCGAAATAACTCAGTGTATTCAACTAAATGACACAAAAATAAGTTGGCTTTTCAGTTAAACTTTAACAATTTGTATTTTTCAGTTTCAACTCTTCCTGTCGTACCTCAGAATCATGCGTAGCATCACCAACGAATTCCCACTCTTCCCGAATGGTGCAAAGTTGCCCGAGTGGTGCGGAGATTGAGCCCCACATATATGTAGTTGCGAAGGACAGGCAGAAGAAAGACAATCACAATATGAGTAAGTACCGGAAAGAGGCTGGGATTTTGTAGTAAGTGGAATGAAAGAAAAAAAAAATGCTCCTCGGTGGGGTTTGAACCTATGATCCCGGAGCGGACCTAGCTGACGAGTATTTTTTGTGTGTTCCAGTTCACTACCTGCAGTGCCTCCATCTCAGAGGCGGTCATTTATTCTTTTAGTTTGTCTCCAAAACTGAGGTCATGGATTGCAGAAGAGGCTCCAGTAGTAGAGTCCTGGACTTTATGTTCGGTTAAAGATTATTACGTGGTCACGGGTACGGGGTATTGATCTTCAATCAACAAAGAAACAATAAATCGTATGTACTTCAGTGTAGCCAGGTTTATAAACTGTAATGTTAAAGTTTAACCGAAAAGGGCTAGGATAGGACAATCTAGTTACCCGTCACTTATTCACTTAAATTGGCTTGAAGACCCGCTGAAAATGAGTTACTTCGTTGTTCCGCTATTCACGAAAAACCGATTTTCAAATAGTGGAATTTCCGTGTGATTTGTGGTGCGTCTATGCGCTTGTATTTTTGTTGTATGCCTTACGAGAAAGATTTATCTTTTTTTTTTGTTCAGGCACTAAGCAATCGTCACCAATCTCATCACTGCCCACTGAAAAGCCGCATTTGTGTTGAGATTAAAATTTCCCGCGTCATAGTAGAATTTTCGCTATGGGGACGGCCGGAGATATTCTGAGCCTCATAACTAGAGCAGATAGTGGAAAATCAAAATATCCCTTTGCAGAATCCAAATAATTCAGTGTATCCAATTAAATGACACACAACTAAGTTGGCTTTTCAGTTGAACTTTAAAGACCACCCTTTGTCACGTCGATAAACGGAATATCGTTTCAGTTAACGCACAAGCTCCCTTTCCACCATTTTTTTTTTGTAAATGCAGCTTCCGGCTCAAATGCCTTATCGCGATGTTTAAAGTTTAACTGAAAAGCCAACTTAGTTGTGTGTCATTTAATTGGATACACTGAATTATTTGGATTCTCCAAAGGGATTTTTTGATTTTCCACTATCTGCTCTAGTTTTGAGGCTCAGAATATCTCCAGCCGTCCCAACAGCGTAAATTCTACTATGACGCGGAAAATTTTAATCTCAACACAAATGCAGCTTTTCAGTGGGCAGTGGTGAGATTGGTGAAGATTGCTTAGTGCCTGAACAAAAAAAAAATGATAAATCTTTTCGTAAGGCATACAACAAAACTGCAAGCGCATATAAGCACCACAAATCACACGGAAATTCCACTATTTGAAAATCGATTATTCCTGAATAGCGGAACAAATAAATAATTCATTTTCAGCGGGTCTTCAAGCCAATTTAAGTGAATGAGTGATGGGTAACTAGATTGTCCTATCCTAGCCCTTTTCGTTTAAACTTTAATGTTTTTCCGTCAGTATGTCACTGCGTCTCACTTTTGCTACTCGTAAGTTAGGACATTGTAACTTTGTCATAATTATCAAGGACCCGACCCAATGCTCAACGAAACCTTCTTTTCACAGATCCGATCATCCGTGTGGGAGTGGAAGGAGGGGAATCCGGGATCTTTTGACCCATGCTGGGAAAGTATTGAAGGGGTTATCTGATTCGACTGAAACTTGATGAGGAAATATCCGAAGGGTTACGTATAGCGCATTCAACCTTAGTGCCTAGTGGAGCGAGTTGGAGGGGGTCCTTCTAATGTCCCGAGGGACCAGATGGATGAAGAGATTGGGATGAAACCTAAGCAGTGCAAAGGTGACGGGTCCTAGATATGTTATTTAGGTTCGAACTGGTTCCGGCCTCCGGGGGAAGGCCGTTAACATGAGCCTTAACTCCTGTAGGAAAAATGTCCTAGATCTGAAATACATTGTGTCCAAATCGCATCTAGATACGGTGGGGGAAGTTGGAAGAAGATCCAAGTGAAACTTGATGGGTCGTATGAGCAAATGCTCCAGACATGACACTTATCTCTTCGAATCCGATCTGACCTCGGTTAGGAGAGTTGGAGAGGGGGGGGGGGGATTTTCCAAAGTGTTCCAGTTCGAATGAAACCTGAAACGATGACCAAATGCACTAGATGGGATAATCGTCCGAAACAGATCCGACATCGGCAGGGGGAGTTCGGGTGGGGACCGAAAATTTTCCGGAGGTGCTCCGATTCGGGCTGCATTTGATGGGTGGTATGAAAAAGTTCCTTACGGTATCAACAAAAGACCAGATATTTTTTCTCTCGTCAAACATAACTATATACAATTGCGCTTGTACATAGTCAAATATTCAATAAGTACACCAAAAAATTGCAACAATTTATAGCGCTAAACTTCAATAATGAACAGGAAAAGAATTTTACTTAAAATTTCGCGTTCAAAAAACTTACAAAGGAGGGGACAAAACTTCTTTCGTACCGCGCATTAATTGCCCGAATGGGTTGGATTTTAGGAACTGGTAGTCAATTGGTAGGATTCATAATTAACCCCGCTAAATGGATACGTCAGCTGAGCTTTAGATCTAGCGATGAATCGGACCTTCTTTGCAAGAGTCTGTGATATATTGCCAGAATAAAAGTGGGCTGGCGTACCCGTTTAGCGCAGTCAATGTCCATGCATGTATTAATATGTTTTCTTTTGTTATAGTTGAAAGACGGCGGAGGTTCAATATCAACGACAGAATTAAAGAACTTGGCACCTTACTTCCGAAGAGCTCTGACCCGTAAGTTCCAATTCCACTTAACCCTATCTAACCTGTCTTTGGACAAAAAGTCAAACGATTAATGCCGCAAAAGCAAGAACTGGGCAATGCAGAAACAGTGACAGGGCAAAAAATCATGACGGTCAAAACCGGAAAAGGAGAAACCGTGCCGTGCAAGGACAGCGATGGGACAAAGTATCGCGACGGTTAAAGGAACAGTAAGCTTGACTACGCAACTTTCGGCCATCGAATCGCCCGGGGGGCTTAGATAAATATACAGGGTCTTATTGTCGACAGGCCCCCTCTTCTTTGTTATCTCGAACCCCCTCCTTAGTGTTCCCAAAGCTAGCTGGCTGGCCCTTGCCCCTTATGCACTTATGTACTGTAAAAGTTCGCCTTTTTACATGTAGACTACAGAGTAACGACCTCCCCGACAAGACGGCCGGGGTTCGATTCCTAGTCGCGGCACACAAACCTTTTGCTTTTGCAAACCTTTTGCTCAAAAGTCGAATTCTCGGAAACTGCCCGGAAACTGCAATGGTCGTAACGAGAATTTTTCTTACTCTCAATATCGACTCAGGGTACATTCTTGATATGTTAGCTAGCTCCCCGAGTCAAGTTTGAGTCAAGTTTTCTGTTCATTCAATGCCGTGGGAGCAAAACCGGAGAAACAGCGATAGGACAAAAATTGCGATGATCGAAATTGCAAAAGCAGAAACTTTACCATGCAAAAACAGCGACGGTCGTCTGATTTCCCTAGTAACTCGAAGACAGTCATGAGGATAGGGTGATGCCACCTAATCCCAGGGTCAGATCTACCGATAAGGCTGTCCTTGAGATAAGATGAACCCTTTGGATTGTTGTTGTCGCCATGCAAACACCGTTCTTATCTCTCTAGCCGAGACACACCCATTTTCTCTTATTCGCAGAAGTTCTGGTAGGAATTCATTTTGTTCTAAGATGATTTTCCTATCGAGCGCCTCTAGCGGATTAAGTGCGATTGAAACACTCCTCCGAGTTGACGCCGCAAACTCTTCGCCAAAGCTAGGGTTTCTTATTCTTGCTATTTTCCTTTGAATATCACTGTTCGCTTGCCATGGCAGAACTTTCGTCAGTTCTTTAAATAAATGATCGTTATGTGTTAATGTCCCACCAACCAAAATATCATCTTACCAAAGCCCGAATTCAAGGTCGGCGGAGAGCTCTCGTCACTTCTTTCATATTGATTCCGGCTTACGCCAGGGTTGCGTTCCATCGCCCACGCTCTTCAACTGCGTGATCGATCGGATTATGAGAATGGCCGTGCAGAGCCATCCTGGGAGGAGGTGGGATCCCTCCAGGTTTCAACTCTCGATGTCCTTCACCAAAGACCGAGACTCATGCACGACTTGGCCCTTCTGCTGCCATCGCCAGGGAGAGCTGCACAACATTCGTCCTTATTCAGTTATAGGCTATACAGGTGCTGCCTATGGTTTCAAATTTCGTGTTTCAGATTTCAACGTTCAGTATAGTACCAATACACTTGTCTTCTTCGTATATATTCAAATCTGCTCACTCTCCTCCAACATCCCCACGACATTCTTGGCCAGTTTTTTTTATCCAAACCCATATAGTGTTATATATCAAAGTTTGTGTCACCGTTTTCCAAGTCTATTTAAGAACGTGAAAATGTTTAATTCTTCTGATTTGTTTACTGTTTCTGTTCGTGCCATTTACTTTTTATTTTGTTTTACTCCACTGTGAACAAGAAGCGAGTCATAAATAGATAAATAAATATCTTTTAATTCTCTTTCTTCTGGCAGGCTCTTTGACAACTTCAGAGACATACGGCAGAACAAAGGAGGCATTCTGAAAGCATCCGTGGACTACATCCGTAGGTTGCGGCACGACCAGGAAAGATTGCGGCAGACCGAAGCCCGCCAGCGGCATCTGGAGACGGAAAATCAGAAGCTGACTGTCAGAATTCAAGTAAGCCTCCACCCATACTTTTCTTAAAATGCCAGTTTTACGTATATCATTCCTTCGATTTCGAGTAGAGGTTTGCTCATTGGTTTTTCAGTCTAGGTTTCTTTTATTGGTTATAAAACAGTCAAATAAAAATATAAAAATGACAAACCTGATATCAGTTAACAGCCACCTGTTCCAGCAATCTTTTGGCACAAAAAGTTTGGCCAGAGTCATGGAGAGGGGTCGGGGGTGATCAGACATGTAGTTTCAGGGTTAACGGCGAAGAGTATACAGAGCCATAGGGACAGAACTTCAGGAAAGTTAAAACAAAGTGTGATAGTAAGGAGTTGTAATGGATAGGATCCATTTGTTACCGATCAAAGTTGCTATTTCCGGTCCGCGGCCTCATCGCGGTCTTACCCAGATTAAACCCCGACCGTGGACGGACAGTAGGCTCTTCAGCTAAACTTTAATCAATAGCCTATTCTTCTGATTCCTGGAATCGTGGCCATTCCCTAAACTCCGCACATGATCAACAGTTTCTTCTTCGCTGTAGACCCAGAAGAAATAAAATTTTGCATGCTTCTGTTGGGCGGCGGTCGACTCGTCGGCACATCGGGTTCTTTCATACGCAAGAAATCAAGTGTTGCACACATTTGTGTGCAGAACACAGGAGAAATCGAATTTTGTATCCGTTCCGATCAAGGTCGCAATTTCCGATCCGCGGCCTCATCACGGTCTTACCCAGATTAAACCCCGACCGTGTACGGACAGTAGGCTCTTCAGCTAAACTTTAATACATAGCCTATTCTTCTGATTCCTGGAATCATGGTCAGTCCCTAAACTCCGCACATGGTCAACAGTTTCTTCTTCGCTGTCACTCTCAAATTCATACTTTGTGAGACCAGCCTCAACCGCTCCAGTGCTTTAACCGAGACCAGTTATAACAGCCCCAATGGGTCGCTGTCACTACCCCCACCCGTCGATTCACCCACCCGTCAATACGCCCAATCCAAAAATCCGTCGATTCACCCACCCGTCGATTCGCCCACCGTCGATTCGCCCACCCGCTGATTCGCCCACCCGTCGATTGTAACGGGGCTAAAGCCACAATCAGCTCAGCTCTCGAGATAGCGTAACGAGCGGCCTAAGCTCACCTGCCCACGTGGCAGGCAAGACCCGCTAAACCGAAACAAACACCACTTTTTAGTTGAAATTCGTAGAAGTTTATTGAACACGAAACTGGATGCAAAAAGTGAAATGCTTTCTATTAAAATTCCTTCCTTCGTCCCTGATCCTCTTCTTCCATTTGTTGAAAACTCGAAATGAAGCGGTGAATGCCAATAGAAGAATGCGGTAGATAAGTCAAGTTAATCTGGGTCAAAATGTCAAAGAAGGTAAGTTGTTACCAAATATTCCTACACGGCAGGCCTTGAGACCTTTATAGTCCCGGTACCCCGGCGTAAGAATAAGGTAAGGTAAATAAGTAAGTAGAAGGTAAATTAGTCAATAAGATTCCTACACGGCAGGCCTTGAGACCTTTACAGTCCCGGTACCCCGGCGTAAGAATCAGGTAAGTTAAACAGCGAAGTAGAAAGTTAAATAGTCACGAAGATTCCTACACGGCAGGCCTTGAGACCTTAGCAGTCCCGGAACCCCGGCGTAAGAATAAGGTAAGTTAAACAAAGATGTAGAAAGTCATTTAGTCAAGAAGATTTCCTACACGGCAGGCCTTGAGACCTTAGCAGTCCCGGAACCCCGGCGTAAGAATAAGGTAAGTTAAACAAAGATGTAGAAAGTCATTTAGTCAAGAAGATTTCCTACACGGCAGGCCTTGAGACCTTAGCAGTCCCGGAACCCCGGCGTAAGAATAAGGTAAGTTAAACAAAGATGTAGAAAGTCATTTAGTCAAGAAGATTTCCTACACGGCAGGCCTTGAGACCTTAGCAGTCCCGGAACCCCGGCGTAAGAATAAGGTAAGTTAAACAAAGATGTAGAAAGTCATTTAGTCAAGAAGATTTCCTACACGGCAGGCCTTGAGACCTTAGCAGTCCCGGAACCCCGGCGTAAGAATAAGGTAAGTTAAACAAAGATGTAGAAAGTCATTTAGTCAAGAAGATTTCCTACACGGCAGGCCTTGAGACCTTAGCAGTCCCGGAACCCCGGCGTAGGAAAGTGGTAATTGTTTGTAAAACTTGTCAGTTAATTGTGGATGTAAAGATGGTAAGTCCGGTAATCAAAAGGTACACGCAAGGTACAAAAACAAATACCCGGTGAGATTTTGTGTAGAGACCGAATTTCCTAAAATATGATAAGTTATGTTATTTTTAGAGTAGGAAACCCAAGGTTAAAAGAACCGAAATATTTACTCAGTTTCAGCAAGGCTTCTTTCCACTACTCACTTATCATTCATGTCTCACTAGTTACACCTTTCACAGACTGATCACAACTCCCGATTTTACCTTGATTCTAACCTTAAATAATATCTGTGAAATACCACTCTTCCCTCGAGCTACCCGAAATTACCCCCTTGCGCGGAGAACTCCTTGGGTCACCAACACACCTTATTTGCAAAATACTTTCATCGGAACTTCCCCGTCTTGACCTTTTACTCTCAAAATGGACGCACCCGTCTTACAATTACAAATGGAAATTACTTTTACTTTTACTGCATCAAATGAAAGGGTTGATTACTCCTAAATATTACCGAAAAAAGATTACAAGTTCCGACCTCCTCTTGTTAAGCGAAGCGTTCTCTTATTTACGAATCTCATCTTTTTTTTTTTCTGCGTATCTATTGACTAATTTCAACGGCAATCAAGAAACAAAATTCTAATAATCTTCTTACTCCCAAAAAAAAAAATAATCACCCAACTAATTACAAAGCGACATTATACTGACAACCTAATTAGTCAAAGCAGAACCGAATTACAACACTAAGCCTAATTGTATTTACTAAATACTCAAGCAAAGGAAAAGCTTATCTGAAAAGCACCTTTTTAATCCCTTCTTACTGACTAACCTAAGCTATACCAGCCCAATCAATCAAACTACACTCAGTCATAATTAAACAACCATAATGTCAACATCAAAAAAGCTGAACGTTTCTATTCCTGTTGACATGCGCGATCCAGCGAAAGGTCGCGTTTATTTCAATTTAACGGTGCCCTCAACCATGACAATGTCGGTACTACGGAAGAATCTTAGGAGAGTGAAACTACACGGCACCGATGACGTTCCCACTGTAGAGGAAAATCATGAAGTTACAATTGAAGAGGTTATAGAGGAGATAGAAGTAGACAACACGGAAGAAATAGAACCTCCAGGAACAGCACCGTCAGAGAGGCCCTCTAGTCGCAACAGCTCGTCTTCGGAAGATCCGGAAGACTACGTTCGACATTCCAATAAACGACGACGCTGAGTAAGTACCTAATCCATCTCTCTCTGGAATTCTATAATTAACTACATATCTTATGGTAAAAAAAATCAACATTTCTTTTTTTTTTTTCTTTTTTTTTCTTCAACAATACGGTAAGTAAATCACTTCTATCAAACAAATACTAAAACATCTTATTTTTCTTTTCACAGACATCCAGAACCTGGTTTCCCCATCGTTATCTGCTACTTTAATTTGTTCTACTTTTCTTTTTTTTTCTTTTCAACTTTCTTCCAAATAAATTATTTGAAGCTATTCACTCTTGGTACAATCGCCTTGGCACCATCCTTAACGAATAGAACCCACGCCCTCGCTCTCCGTTTTCACCACTCGTACTATGGGGAATGCTTACCGGTACAACTGGGGTTGATACAAACAAAGGCCTTCCTAAAGGCGAATCCAAATGCCCTTCCTCCACCATGGTCTGTTCGAAGCTCCCAGGACTCTCCATTCTGCTATCTTCTCCCGTCCGTGATGCCATCTCCTGCGGATGAACGGAACCATGCCTCTGATCCAAGGATTCCTCGTGGGAACTGTCCTGGGACGCCATCCTTCCTCTCGTCTCCAGCCGTGAATCCTCACCCGATACTGATGGTCCTGGAACGTCAGCTAAAGATTTGGTAAGTGTTTTACCTGTAATGCTTTCTTCACCCTGTTCGAACGATTCCTGGACTTGTTCCATAGGCATCCCATCTCCAGAAAAATTCGATTCATTCGTAGAGATGATAGGAGTATAGCTCCAGCGCTGACTAACTTCTGGAAAACTAGAGTTCGGGCCAGACTTGCTACTTAACAGAAGGCTATTTGAATCCATGACCAAAGTTGTTTTCATCCTGGGTCTAAGGCTGTAACCAGGCTGAGGCTTGTCCGTCTCCTGTTCCTCTTTATTCCCTGTCTTCCTGCTGATCTGCTTTTCATACTCCTCCTTGTAATCCGGATTTTGCTCCAGAAACATCTGACTTTCCTTGACCTTCTTGATCAGCCGGCCATTTATCGTCCTCCTCCTTCCATTCCTAAGCGAGAGCGGAGCCAAAAGGTAGACCTCCTTGTAAAGCCTGCAAAGCACAACATATGGCCCTACGTACTTAAAAGTACTCGACTTCATTCCCGTAGGTGACCGGTCTTCGACATACACTATATCACCCTGACCTATTTCCTGCGAATTACTCTTTCTGTTATAAGCCCTAGCTTGAGCGTCCCGACTATTTTTCAATTCCAAAAGGCAACTTTGATGCATTTCAAACAAATTCTGGATCAACTGCGTCACATACGTCTGATAATCCTCCGCGTACGAAAAGTCTGGCTTCTCGAGTCTTAAGTCCAAAACTGTACGCCCAACTGTTCCGTGAATCAACATCCAACTGGAATAATTACGACTGACATTCAACGCATTATTTACATTCATCTGAATCAAGGGCACAACATCATCCCAACCTGGGTTAGTAATCTCTTCCGTGTAATGCTTCAAAATTTTCTTTACAACCTTGACTTTGTTTTCAACTGACCCTTGACAACTTGGGTTGTACGGGGAACTGAAAAGCTTTCGAATTTTGAACTTCTCGCACATTTCGCGGAACAGTTGTGAGTCGTAACAGCTACCGTGATCTGTAATAATAACTTCTGGCAAATTGTAATAAGCAAACACATTTTCCCAAAAGAAGCGACAAGCTGTTTCAGCATCTAATCTCTCTACTGCTTTCAATACTACATGTCCGCTAAACAACTCTACTGCTAAAAGAATAAACTTGTTGCCCTTGGAGCTCATCTTAAATGGTCCTGCCGCATCTGATGAAAATGCCACAAAAGGTCTTTCTGGTCTCAAATTTTCCCCCAACTCTGGACGTGCCTTAGGGATTTTTACATTAGCCCGATTACAAACATGGCAATTCCCGACAAAATCTAGAACTCTCTTTGCCTGATTCTCAAATACACAAAAATTCCGCAGCTTCCACAGGCTACGTTCATAAGCCGCGTGCGCACCTAACAACAAATGCGAATGTACCAAGCGAATTACACCCAACACCATCTCCTCAGGCAAAACCACTTGTGATGTTAAGATTGCGCGCATATTGCGGTTTTCCCTTTTTGAATGGTCGTACGAATATTTCACCCGGTACAAAACTCCATTTATCAACGCTAATTCTGGCAATAAATCAAAAAGCCATGGTTTGATTTTCTCTTTCAACTCATAAATTTCCTTTGGAACTTCTTCGATATTCAACATTAGGATCCCTATCATATTATCACCATTTTCTGGTCTACTCACTACCGCATCATCATTGTGCGAGGGGGTCGGGAATACATCATCATTAGACCTGCATTTCGCAGTGCCTATATCATCACCAGATCCTTTGTCTGGTACGGTACCGTCATCACATATTTCCGCCTGGCCAGGACTTGAAATACTCGACCCAGGGCCCGACTGAAGCATCTTATGGTCAACATTGGACCCCTCGACACCATCAGCTAGCATTCTGGAACTACGGGAACTAATTCCAGTCGCATTTGGACTGAGAAGTGTCCCTCGCAGCTGAACATCATCATCCGACAACCCCTTTTTCTGGCTATCAAAGCCGTATCGACGAATGAAATCCATGACTACATGGATTTCTGGATCCTTTAATTGCTCACTCCGCATATTCGAAGGTTCGAGTCCTAACAAATCAACATTTTCGGGAATAATGCCTGCGGCTAAAAAATCACGCTCGTTGTCTGTTAATTCCGCAGGACAACTGTGATAAACCAAATCCTTTCGTGGGCGGCTCAAAATATCACACAAAATATTATCTTTACCTAAAACATGTCTAAACTCCAAAAATGGCGAATCAAGAAGAACTGAAATTCGATACAACTTGGAGCTAAGGTTCTGATGCTGCTTCAAATAAATCAAATTCTTGCAGTCAGTGAAAACAATTGTTTTCTTGCCCCATATGTAATACGTAATCGCTGGACTCAACAACACATCATACAAAGCGTAAAGCTCACGAAGTACTGAACTCTGTTTTGAAAAGGGCTGGCTCAAAACTTTGCTATAAGTACTAACTATTCCTAACACGCCAGATGGCAGCTCCTGCATGACTGCGGCACCCAATGCAATTTCGCTACAGTCAACAAATAAATAAGTCTGTTTGGTGTTGTCAAACATATGAATGCAAACTGGGCTGTCAGTCCGCGTTAACTCAGCTTTTAAACGCAACCATGACATCTCTTGATCCTCCCCCCAAATCCAAGGTTGGCCCTTACGAAGTAACATAGTTAAAGGCTGAATCAGATGGCCATATTCTACCCCGTAGAAACACTTGTAATAATTGAACAACCCGAGCTGGGAACGTAACTCTTTTACACTGATCGGTCGCTCTAGATTTTCAATTGCCCGAAGCTTATTTTCTTGGGGTTCAACTTTATCTCCACTCACTAAATACCCCAAAACTGGCACCCGGCTTTGCTGGAAAAATATGGCTTTCCCCAAACTTAGTTTCACACGGTGTTCCTTCAGTCGTGCGAACACCTTCTTTAAGGCTTCAAAATGGACAGTCGGGTCGTCGTCGTCAGTCTTGATAAACATATCGTCAATAAAGTTCAGTAAAAACTGAAAATCCGAAGGCGGAAAAAGCTTGGTCATCCAATAACTGAAAATCTTTGGTCCATAAATTGAGCCCATTGGAATCTTGTTAAATTCGTATACTCGGCCTGTCAGTGGCGATGTAAAAGCAAAAAATTTGCTATACTCTTTTTGCAACCGGATTTGGAAAAAGCCCGACCTTAAATCCAAAATGGAGTAATATTTGCCCTTGGCCAACTTTGTCAAAATGGTAGTGATGGTAGGCAACGAAAACGAAAAGTCTTTAACGAAACTGTTTGCTTTTCTGAGATCACACAAAAATCTAGTGGAACCCAAAGATAACGGCTCATTTTCTTTTCCCCCTTTACGAATACAAAACACTGGACTTGTAAATCTGGAAGTGCCCTCAGAAATTATTCCGTGTTTTAACATGGCCTGTATGTGGAGTTCAAGAACCGTTGCCATCTCATACGGTATGCGAAATTGTTTACCCGGAGGGAATTCTGTGTCCAACGGAATTTCAGGCGCGAACTCTAGGAGGTCATTATCCAACACGTCATAACAGTGCAAAGCCCAACAGCACTTACTTTCTAAGAGAAGCTGAGTCATGTCGTCCTTCAAGAAATCAGGAACGTGGGAAAGATCAAAATGGGCCAGGTATTCATCGTCGCTCATCTCTGCTTCAGGCGGAGAAGCCTTATCCTGGTCCAAATTCTCCGAGTCCTTTGGCGCTTGTGTCAAATCTTCTTCATCATCGGTCGTCATAGCAACTAGCGCATCTGGCGGTATTTCCTCAAAACTACCAATCGGACAACCACGTTCTAAATCTAGAGCTACATCGCTATCATTGAAAATAGGGAAAGTAACCTTCCCATCCTTCACCACACATAAGAAATCATGAAACTGATGCTGCCATTCTTTTCCAGGTGAGAGCAAAGCGGTGCTACCATCAGCAATTACACTCAAGTTACACGATTCAAGTCGACAATCAACAAATTTCGCTGTGTGTGGTTCTATCACACTGTCAGATCGTACTACTATGCTACCACAACACATATCCTCGCCCTCAAACATCCTATTAACTTCAATGTCCCTACCGAACTCAATCTTCCGCTGTCTAAAATGCAAGCTACTATCTAAATAATCCAATAGGTGGAAACCAATCACCACAGAAAAGGGCAAATCATCAATAACTACGAACTCGAAGCAAATTCTAACCGTTTTTGAACTGTCATGGATTTCCAACGGAAGCTTTGCCGTGCCGATAACAGGTAAATAATGCCCAGATAACGTTCTAACTCTAATGTTACTTTGCTTCAATCTACGTTTGTTCTTTTCTGGTAATGATTCAAACAATTCTAACGAAATAAGCGTTTTGCTAGAGCCACAGTCCACAAATCCTGAAGTCTCAACCCCTGCGATCTTCAGATCACTAAATAAAGGGAACAAATTGCCCGTACCATCTTTACCAGAAACTTTATCACGGTCATCCACGCTTAAACAACTCAATTCCTGATTGATGCGAAGGGAGCTGGTCTTACCATTATACCCCAACCTGTTCCCCTTCTTACAAGTTGGCGTATCTAGTTTCCCGGACGCCTTTTCCCTTCTTCATCTGCCCGTAACGCTTCCCTTCCTCTCTTAACAATCTCACACTGAAAGGTTGTATGATCCCCAGTTTTACAAAGGACACAAAAGATGCTGCGCTGATTCCCTTGCGCTTGCTGATTACTACTACTAGAGGGCGATTGGCTGTTATTATCAACAGCAGCGTTACCAAAGTGGACGCTCCTTTCTCTTTCACTTGAACCCTGAAAATTTGACCCCTCATCTACCCTAACAGGTGTATCTGTGCGAGATGGGCTAGGCGAACCCTGGTTAATGACTGGTGGCTGTTCGCGACCGGAAGCCTGCCAAAATGACCGATTACTTGCAGGTCTCTCATGAGAATAACTACTGAACCCACGGCCGCGACCACGCTCCGTAGAAGATGAATCACGCCGACCGTAATACGAAGGTTCAAAATTTCCTCGGCCACGTCCGCGATCTGTGGAATAAGATTCACGCCGACCGTAATATGAGGGTTCAAAATTTTGTCGGCCACGTCCGCGTTCTGTAGAATAGGAATCACGCCGACCATAATATGAGGGTTCAAAACTCCCTCGGCCACGCCCGCGATCTGTAGAATAAGATTCACGCCGGCCATAATATGAAGGTTCAAAATTTTCTCGGCCGCGTCCCCGAAAACCCTGATCACCGGACCGTTGATTTGGTCCGGGTGAGTTGTGATCAGCCCGGGTACCTGCAGATAAATATTCCGGAACACTTCTTTTACCCCCGATGCCATGCGCTTCCTCATAAGTTCTAGCAATTTGGAGAGCCTCATTCAAATTTTGGTAACTACTTTTTCTTTCCAAAATAAACATTCTGAAACCTTCGAGCAAACCGCGCTCAAATGCTTGGAGCTTCAATGTCTCCAGCGCGTCTCCAACAAAAACCCGGCCAGTCATATTGCTATAGCCCTCAGCAACTGAGTTGACCCGCATGAAAAACTGGGTTACCGGCTCACGTTCATTTTGCTTAATATTCATCAAAACATTCAACTTGTCAGCAGCTGTCTTACTATCGCCAAAATTTGCTTCTAACATTCTAGACAAATCGTTGAATGAGGCTACCGTCGCATACCGTTCAATGTAATCAGAAAAGGGTTCCTCGGCCAACAGCGGCGCGTATTCCGCAATAAACTCGCCTTCCGATTTATGCAAACTCCTTTGAGCCCTTCTGAGCTGCTTAACCCATGACGAAATGTTCCGTGCATCAGTTAATTTCTTGACGATAGTGAAAGGGTCAATAGTGCTTACAGCTTGCAAAGGCTGTGTAACCTGGGAAGGAACATAATACTGAATTGCTTGCGACCCCGTAGGTTGACCACTTAACGTAGGAACAGCCGAAATCACTGGCGCTGACATAATAGGAACCGAGGAAATAGCAGGAGTGAGAGACGTTGCCGTTGAGCCTGACAACGTGCTCTGTGGCATGGTTGAGGGGGTACTGTTATTAGTAGCCATGATGAAAGTGAAAACAACAACAAAAAAAACAATTCTTGGTTACCTGAACAGCGATTGTAGATGTAGAATCAAAGGGTCGGTGCTGGCTCGGCACACTCAGGAAAATCCAACATAATCACTATTTGCACTTATCACAGAGTAACACAATCGTAAAACAGTTCACTTACATGTCAAAAATATGTCAAAAATTTTGGAAGATTCCGCCCCCCCTTAAAATTAGCGAAGCGATCAGGTCGAAGGAAGTTCAAAGGCTTGGGTTGTTTAGATAGGCTGTCACCATTATTTGTAACGGGGCTAAAGCCACAATCAGCTCAGCTCTCGAGATAGCGTAACGAGCGGCCTAAGCTCACCTGCCCACGTGGCAGGCAAGACCCGCTAAACCGAAACAAACACCACTTTTTAGTTGAAATTCGTAGAAGTTTATTGAACACGAAACTGGATGCAAAAAGTGAAATGCTTTCTATTAAAATTCCTTCCTTCGTCCCTGATCCTCTTCTTCCATTTGTTGAAAACTCGAAATGAAGCGGTGAATGCCAATAGAAGAATGCGGTAGATAAGTCAAGTTAATCTGGGTCAAAATGTCAAAGAAGGTAAGTTGTTACCAAATATTCCTACACGGCAGGCCTTGAGACCTTTATAGTCCCGGTACCCCGGCGTAAGAATAAGGTAAGGTAAATAAGTAAGTAGAAGGTAAATTAGTCAATAAGATTCCTACACGGCAGGCCTTGAGACCTTTACAGTCCCGGTACCCCGGCGTAAGAATCAGGTAAGTTAAACAGCGAAGTAGAAAGTTAAATAGTCACGAAGATTCCTACACGGCAGGCCTTGAGACCTTAGCAGTCCCGGAACCCCGGCGTAAGAATAAGGTAAGTTAAACAAAGATGTAGAAAGTCATTTAGTCAAGAAGATTTCCTACACGGCAGGCCTTGAGACCTTAGCAGTCCCGGAACCCCGGCGTAAGAATAAGGTAAGTTAAACAAAGATGTAGAAAGTCATTTAGTCAAGAAGATTTCCTACACGGCAGGCCTTGAGACCTTAGCAGTCCCGGAACCCCGGCGTAAGAATAAGGTAAGTTAAACAAAGATGTAGAAAGTCATTTAGTCAAGAAGATTTCCTACACGGCAGGCCTTGAGACCTTAGCAGTCCCGGAACCCCGGCGTAAGAATAAGGTAAGTTAAACAAAGATGTAGAAAGTCATTTAGTCAAGAAGATTTCCTACACGGCAGGCCTTGAGACCTTAGCAGTCCCGGAACCCCGGCGTAAGAATAAGGTAAGTTAAACAAAGATGTAGAAAGTCATTTAGTCAAGAAGATTTCCTACACGGCAGGCCTTGAGACCTTAGCAGTCCCGGAACCCCGGCGTAGGAAAGTGGTAATTGTTTGTAAAACTTGTCAGTTAATTGTGGATGTAAAGATGGTAAGTCCGGTAATCAAAAGGTACACGCAAGGTACAAAAACAAATACCCGGTGAGATTTTGTGTAGAGACCGAATTTCCTAAAATATGATAAGTTATGTTATTTTTAGAGTAGGAAACCCAAGGTTAAAAGAACCGAAATATTTACTCAGTTTCAGCAAGGCTTCTTTCCACTACTCACTTATCATTCATGTCTCACTAGTTACACCTTTCACAGACTGATCACAACTCCCGATTTTACCTTGATTCTAACCTTAAATAATATCTGTGAAATACCACTCTTCCCTCGAGCTACCCGAAATTACCCCCTTGCGCGGAGAACTCCTTGGGTCACCAACACACCTTATTTGCAAAATACTTTCATCGGAACTTCCCCGTCTTGACCTTTTACTCTCAAAATGGACGCACCCGTCTTACAATTACAAATGGAAATTACTTTTACTTTTACTGCATCAAATGAAAGGGTTGATTACTCCTAAATATTACCGAAAAAAGATTACACGATTCGCCCACCCGTCGATACGCCCACCCGTCGATTCGCCCACCCGTCGATTCACCCAACGTTCTGTTGCTTGAGCGTCGATTCACCCAATTCTATGACCCGTCGATTCGCCCACCCGTCACAAGACCCAAAAAATCCGTCACAACCCCCACTTTTTACGCCAGCTCGCTTACCCGTCACAAGACCCAACAAATCCGTCACAACCCCCACTTTTTACGACAGCTCGCTTACCCGTCACAAGGCCGTCACTTTCTTTTGCCGCGTTCAATGTTAAGAGCCACGCTGGATCAGAGGTCGATTTTGAGAAGTGGGCGAATCGACGGAAAAAGTGGGGGTTTTGACGGATTTGTTTGGTCTTATGACGGGTAAGCGCGCTGGTGTATAAAGTGGGGGTTGTGACGGATTTTTTGGGTCTTATGACGGGTGGGCGATCTGTCGTAAAAAGTGGGGGTTGTGACGGATTTTTTGGGTCTTGTGACGGGTAAGCGAGCTGTCGTAAAAAGTGGGGGTTGTGACGGATTTTTTTTGGGTCTTCTGACGGGTAAGCGAGCTGGCGTAAAAAGTGGGGGTTGTGACGGATTTCTTGGGTCTTGTGACGGGTAAGCGAGCTGGCGTAAAAAGTGGGGGTTGTGACGGATTTTTTGGGTCTTGTGACGGGTAAGCGAGCTGGAATAAAAAGTGGGCGTTGTGACGGATTTTTTGGGTCTTATGACGGGTGGGTGAATTGACGGGTGGGCGAATCGACGGATTTCAGAAGTGGGTGAATCGACGCCTCTTGAAACCGAGGTTGGGCGATTCGACGGTGGGCGAATCGACGGGTGGGCGAATCGACGGGTGGGTGAATCGACGGGTTGGCGAATCAGCGGTTGGGCGAATCAGCGGGTGGGCGAATCGACGGATATTTTGGGTCTTGTGACGGTTAGGCGAACTGTCGGAAAAAGTGGGGGATGTGACGTATTTTTTGGGCATTATGACGGGTGGGCGAATCGACGGGTGGGCGAAAAGACGGGTCCCCCTTTGACCGTAGTGATATATACGAAATTGCTTCTTGGATGATTAAGGGCTTATTGTATCTGCTGGGAAAAGATAGTTCGGACTCCTGTGGTCCTGAAAAACGAACAAAATCAGGGAGGTCGTTTTCACGGCTTTTTTGGCGTGCATTCACTCATCTATTTTGTTCTATTTAGGAGCTTGAGCAACTTGCTAGAATCCACGGTCTTCCCTTGGTGAGCGAGTCTCCGCATCAGTCATACCATCAAACGATCTCAATTCCTGTTAAAAGCGAACCAGATGAGGACCTATTAGCGGAAACGGTAATTAAATTTGACCTATCATTATTTCATTATTTATTTCCTAGGTTTTTGAGGTGACTTGCCGACCCCATCACATACCTGCTGGGTAGGCGTGCTTGTCCCACACCTACATTACTGAAAGGGCGAGAGCGCTTTAAGCGCAACCTCACTCAGCGCACACTCAATAGAGAAAGCATGACTTTTTCTAGAAATGATTCTTTGCACGAAAAAATGGTTCAGAAATATAGTTCTTCGAAAATACCAACACTTGCCCCGTGCATTTAGGGATTTTCCTGTTGGAGCTTGTCCACTCTATCTAGCATTCCTGCTGTTCGAAGCGGAGGTTCGACTAAAAATATTTGAAATCGGTGCACGCTGTGGTCAAAAAGAGTTATAATTGACAGTGCTAAACGGATAAGGCAGCTGAATTTATTAGAGCTCTATTTCGGCCCTTCTTGGCAAGGGTCCTCTTCAGGCACAAGCTGGAAATGAACTTTCAGTTTCAGCACAGCAAACGAAAGTCCAAAAGACCCTTATTTTAGAAAGAATTGCTGGCGGACCATGACGCTTTCGGTAAAGCTTTGCGCTGCTTGGATGGCAAACTCGGCTCGACCAGAACACGGGGTGCAGAACGAAACAGTGGAGAAGGGCGGGGATTTTTGAAGCTATTGGGATTTGTTAAAGTAGTGCAGTTTTCTATGGTGCATTTTAGATTAGGTTTCCGTTGGCGCCATTTATGTTATTTCTTTTCTTTTTCTTGTCTTATTTGATAATTCCGTCTTTATATACAGTTGTGTACCATGATTGTTAATAAATCAAGGATTCAAAAATAGTAACTCAAGGGTATTTCAGGATAAATAAGTCCCAGAGATTCACAGCAAAAGACAGTCAGGGAAAATCCATCCACACAAATTCACCCAGATCATCGAACGAGAAAGAAATCTCGAGAACAAATGTGGGCGGAAAACGGGGAAGCGGAGGAAACCTGGTGATGGTCGCGGATGATGAGATGAGCAGTAGAGCAATGGAATAGTGAAGGGCTTCAGCTCTACTTTAAACTATGCAAATTTAAAGCTATCGTAATTTCAGTTTGGAGACCCATCGTCAGGCCTTGGTGACTTCATATCAACATTCAGTGCCTTGGATGACTTGATCGACGATGACGTCACGACGGCGGGAGACCCGATGTTTGGCTCCCACTCCCCCTCCTTCGCCCCGCACCCGCTTTCTAGTCCATCCTCCCACACTAGCCAAACAGACACCCTCAGCCCAGATATGATGGACTTGAACTCTTAACGGTGGCGTTCCCAGAAATTTTCTGGAACCGTTTTGCCGGATAGCGTAGTGTTTTTTTGTGACGTTCTTCCTGATAATGACGTAAACAGTGACCATGTGCAATTCACAGGTAGTGGAGAGTCAAGTCGAGCTGCGTTGGTTAAATCGTCTCCCGGGCTCCTGTAGTAAAATACATTCCCGAAGGAATTATTTCTGCGTCTCCCTAATGGTGGGTTTGTCACGTGAAGACATCGTATCAGTGTATTACAAACCAGCTTCATGAGTACAATCTCGAAAGCCGGGTATGCCCAGCCTATGCCAAATCCGCGGTTAGGGTATGCCCAACGTTGGACCCCGTGGCCCCGCAAAATATCAATGACGAAATGTTAGTTCGAACTCAATAATAGAATAACAATATATTAACAGGTCTTCGCCTCTGCGAAGTGAAGATCGTGGATTCTGAAAAATTACTCAAACTCCTGATTATAACAAAATAGATAATAATCTCGCGTCTTTGTTGGAGCTTCGGGATACGTCGGGAAATATAGCCCAGCCATATTCTGGAACAGGCCATGCAAAGTGACTATACGCATGCTATACGCATGTCCAACCTCTGGCAAAACCTATAGAAAAGCAGGCAGTTGTTTTAGACTGATTCAATTCAATTCAATTCAATTCACTTTATTCAAAAAACATAAGACGGACAGAGCCGATTATTAGTTTTTGTTGTCAACATGTATGTCAATCGATGAGCCAAAAATAACATGCACAAAAATACATTGATAACTATTTTACAGACTAAAAAATCGACCCGGCACTGAACAACTTAACAAACGAGGGCACAAAACTAAGCTCATAACGAGCATGTGAAGCAGTCACAGGTTGAAGTTTCGGTACAGGCTCTGCAATGGACTTGCTTGGCCTTACCCGAGCCGGTTCATGTTGGGGCGGGAGGATGGACCTCATAGGAACTCCTAACGTCTCGCTGCTCAGAGCTTCTCCATGAACAAACAAATACAACAGGAGCAGGAGGAGCAAGCTGTTCGTTTGCAAGAAGAGAAGCTTTGCACTCCGGTCTATCGGGATGCGAAGCGTTTCCCCGTCATTGCGTGCAAAACGAAGTATATCTTCCAAAACGTTTCCTTGGGGACATGTATTTTACTGCAGGCTTCCGGAAGAGGCAAATCGCATAGGTAGTACGCCACGGGCTGTAAGTTTATCCTGTATTTTCTTTATGGAAAGTCCTAGCCACGATAGGTCCTAGCCTAGTATCCAGGGTTCCTCATAGACTCCATATGACCAGGTTCTAACCAGGGGTGTAGCTTTTAATGTAAAACCTGTTCAAGCACCTTAACGACCACTTTCCGGTCCTGGATTTTCTGAATTGTACTCCAAGTATACGCTATGCTAAGTTTCAAAGAGCGTGTCTGCCATGGCTTGGTTTCCCGAATGTTTGGCAGTTCGCCTTCGAAGTGGACTGCAGAAAATCCCCCATTGTCTCATTATAAGAACATGGATCCATAAGGTAGTGAGCAGAACATGGTAACCTCCTCTTTCTGCTCAAGAGACAGTGCAAAACCTCCATTACCTGGGAAGCAGATCGTAGATTTTCTACTAAAGCTGTGGATCTATTTTACTAATCATGTCACGAGTGTTGATAATGAGGCATTTGGGGACTTTTAAAAGACATTCCGCTTGGAAGCGTTGACCTGGAGTGTGGCGAATAGCAAGTAGCTCCTAAAGCTCATTGTACTTGTGTTTAATGCTCTGAAAAATATCAGCCCGAATGAGCTGGAATGAGGTCACTGCGCTACGCGTCGTTATGGGAGCTTTGGCTACGACGTTTGTACAGACAGACGGACATGAGTCCGCTATTGTACTGGCAGACGAACATCAAGACGTCACCTCCTCTGTTTATCGTAGTGCGCATTTAAAGGCACACGCGGGAAGGAGGTCCACTGCCACTTGATAAGAACTGGCAACTTGCGTGCCATTGAACTTTTCTTTATTTTATCTCCGCGCATGCTCATTACTGTTGATGTTTCTACATTTATATATGTAACGAAGTTTGAATGTATCATATCTGGTTATTGCTGTATCAGCAAAGACAGCTAGTTCCTCTTAGAGTGGGTCCTTCTCACGAAGCAATAAAATAGTCGGATCGATGTTCTAGTTATGATTTAGGCTTTTGCTGGGCTATGTCGAGACTAACTGTCGACCTTGGATTGATTTCATGCCGAAGTGTCTGTCGTAAAGACAAGTGAGGCTCTTTAGGATATGGTGAATTTAATTTTGAAAGTGTGCAGTACCTGTAGTTTATTTAGGCGATGTCTTATTGTTAATTTACGCAATAAATTTCGGTGACCGTAATGGGATATGACCACTCGAATGAAAGGTCCCACAAAAACTCGGCGTTTTCTGATGGACAGAACAATATTTGCCATCAGTTGAAAAAACATAAAGATGCGTCTCTGCTTTCCTTTTTGTTTGCTGTTTGCGTCTCAGGGAATGTCGAATTCACCCCTTCCCGCCATTATTGGAAACAAAGGTGTTCCGGTAGCGGGCATCACTGAATATGTTACCGCACACTGTTATTTTCATCACCGCCGTGCCAACAGCGACCATAACGGGAACGAAAACCTGTCTAAAGTTGCTGTTAGCCCCTTTTGAGACCACCGCTTCTGTTTATGCCGAATGCGTTTTACTTCCCGTCTTTCTGACAGTTGGTAACCGGACCCTCCCCCCCTCTGTAAGCAGGAACGGGAAAATGATAAACTCATCTGAACTGTCGTCGTGTTTGTTAAAGCACAACTCTTACTAGAAATGATCTTTTCCCTATGAAATGAATCAGAAAAAAGATTTTCGAAAATACCATTACTTCCCACCTGAAGGCTGAAATCAGCGATTTTCTTGTTGGCGCTTGTCGACGGGTTGTCGACTATGTCCAGTCTTCCTGCTCTCCGACGCGGCGGCTGGGCGCAAAACATTTGAAAACTGATCGCACCGTGGTTCAAAAGTGTGAAAACTAAGCAAATAAAAGAAGTAATAAACAAAAGCTTCTCAGATCCTTATGTGTGAAAGAGTTGTCAGCAGACGTTGATGATCCCGGCAAACGTTTCGCTGTGTGACGGGCAAAACTCGGCAAAGCCAGAAAAGCGCTATAATTTCGTAGACACAAAACAAAACAATGGAGAAAGGTGGGGATTTTAGAAGCTTGTATGGGAGCTAAATATTTTATTAAAAGCAGAATAAGCAAGAGGGATCCTTTAACGATGGAAAGAAATAACAGAAGACTTGAACCTGAGATTTTTCAGAACTAAAAGTTTTCCTCTATGGTTTCTTCTTCTGATCTTCTATTTTAACTCTATGTAAATCTCGCGGGATTTTCAAATGTAATTTGCAACAAGGTTCTTTTTTACCTGATTGAAGTTAAGGTAAAACATTGAAATTCGAACACATTGGGATTCGGACACGTTGATCGAACAATTCAAATCGGCCGTTTTCTTGCATCTCTCACGGCGAAGTGTTAGCACTTGCAGACAAAACAGAATAGCCATTAGTTGCGAGAACCAAAAACTCGATCGCCCTGTTTTAGGTCAGTGCTTCTGTTGAAGGTGGCTAACGCAGCTAAGTTGCTAGAATTGGTAAATGTTGCACTGATTGCGACATATTATGTCATTAGTTTTGTTCGAATAGTTATGCGATAAATATTTATTTGGACACCCTATTTGATGACATAAAGCTATTCGGACAGTTAGTTGTATTTTGTCTGTTCGCGACTAAAAGCATAACAAACAAGTGTATGTCCGTAATGTCCGATAGCTGTTCTAGATGGTTAATCCCTGTTTGAACACGAAAGCAGAGGGGCATCCCTTCCACGCCACAAAGCTTTTATTCTCATAGGAATAAAAGCCCCGGGAGAGGCTCAGAAAACGTCTGACATTCTGCTCTTTCAACAAACCTAATTCGCGAAACAATACTGGCAATGCTGTCCTCATGAACGTCAAAGAAGAAAAATAACGTAAATATGTGTCCGAATTTCAATGTTTTACCTTAACTTATGTGGTTAATTTTCTTTTTTTAAAAGCAAGAGAAAGAATGTGCTTTGTTAGCCTGCGTATCAGGCTGAAAAAGGCTCCCTTGTCTTAGCCTAGCTTTTTGAACAAGAGAACTTCTTACAAGTTCTCTAACCTCTCTACAGGCTGTCTACAGGCTACAGGAAGGGCAACTGACCTTGGGTTACATAACCTTAACTGGAATTGGTTTATGCAGTTATGCTTCTTGAAAGTTTGGACCTAGCTACTTTTAAAGTAGTTTTCAAATATTTCTTAAAATTAAAGTAGGGTAAGATCGTTTTCAACATCACAGACAAAATTTCATATTTCCAGAAAAATGTGTCCTTCAGAGAGATCTGTCTGCTTTAAAAAGGACTTAAAAGAACATAAAATGCACGAGTAAAATATCACTTGGAGCTAAAGGATGCCTTGATATTTGCACCATCCCTAGTAAAATTGTGTAAATAAATCACAAGGGCCACATTTGGAACATCAAAATACATCCATCCCCACCGAACGAACTAATATCAAATGTCATCCCTTTAGGCTACTTCTATTTCTTCTTTGATTGTTTGAAGAATTGCCTGGCGTAAAACAAATAGATATGTGACAAGAAAACGCTGGCTCTAATAGTCATGCTGAAGCTGTGTGGGTTGACCTGTTAGCATAAATAAACCCGCGAAAGGTGCAAAAGAAAATTGAAAATGGCAGGTGGTGCTAAAACAATTTTGCCATTTTGCCAATTTTGCAACTTGGTTCAGTGAAAACGGAAAAAAGAGAATAGTTAGACCGTTCGATCAAGGCCCAATTTCACACATTATTTGGTAACTGGAGAGGCTGGAGAGAAACAGTGGGTATTGAATGCATGTATTTCATTCATTTGTGCAAATAGCAAGGCATCCTATAATAGACTGGTTTACTTCCTGGAATTTTTCAAATTATGGTGGACTGCGTGGACACTTCTAATACTTCTCACTTTCTTCTTAAAGAATTCCGCTTAACTAGGCATTGCACTGAGCTATAAAATTTTGATGTCATGACATATCTAGCTTTCTCAGCTACGGTACCACTTTGGATATCTAAACATGGAATGTTTTATAGGCTACTCTAATGGGTAATCTAAACAGTTGTTGGATACTATTATTGATCTATTAAGGCAGTTTTCATAACTAGTAACTACAAATTGAATAGCTCTGGAAGGGCCAGTCAAACCATGTCATCAAGTAATGTAGGGTTTAGGCTACTTGTCCTATGGGTGTGATGAAGATGTGAATTAAAAACATTGCATAGCACAACTGGGTTGAATGGATTTGTATTCTATTATTCTCAGTTAGCAGTTTGCAAAAGGCTGCAGAGTACAAAATATGTGGTGGACAATCAAATAAATAATAATAGGTACATCAATATAAAGGATGCAGGATTAACTATTTTTTTTAAGGATTTACATTTAATTGATTAGGCATGTGTCCAAATTTCAAGCTGTAAAACTATGATATTCTGAATCTTGAAGCATTGTTCCAGCGATTGGATTTAGGAACCAACATCTTACTAAACATTTTTTCAGGTCGGCAGATGCTCTCACATTTTATATGCTTAGTTCAGTTTAGGGTATGACAAAAAGTAAAGTTTAGTTCTGAGTAGCCAGCTACTAGAATAGTTAGCTAATTATCTATGGGAAGATGGTGGGCTATTCCATCCCATTTTGCAAGTCCATTAACAATAAACATACATCGGTTCTACGAATGTAGGAAGACTAGCTGGCACTCATGATCAGTATGTTAAAAATTTGGGTGACTGAATGACAGCACAAGCCTACTGCTTTCTGGTACTAATAAATAAATAATCAGATGAATCAACCAGGCTTTCAGTTTTTTTACCTAGTCTACATGCCCTACATCTCTACTATTGTTGCAGTTCTACCAAATGAAAGAAGTGTCAACTGGCATTGGCTTCCCGCCTGGAGAGAAGAGAACTGAACAAGAGGAGTTTGTTGATTTTGTCGAGTTTCTGGTGAGTTGATAAAGAGTTGATGGTAGGCTTTATCCTAGGGACGAAAAAAGTACACAAAAAATGTCTCCTTGTGAATGTGGTTTTCTTTTTTTTCACATCTTTCTTCACCAGGCTCTAAGTAGGCTCAGTTTTAGAATGTAGGTATAGTCAGATGTAGTTACTCATATTTTGAAATCCTTTGGTTACTACGTTTGGCCTAGGTTCCTCTGAGGCAGTGTCATTGCAACTTCCAGTTCATGTGTTGTGACATTATAAGGCTGAAGGATAAAATAATCTTCAATTATTTTTGAAATGACGAGTGAGAAATAAATAAATAAATAAAAATAGTCTTAGAGGAAACAATTTGAAACTGATTGAGCGAGTCGGAAATCGGAATTATTCTTGCATGCGCAAAGTCTTGATCGACGCGGAAGCCGTTGCTTGATCCAGTCCGAGAGACACGCTTCGCCATCCTTCTGTGGAGCGCGGCCAGACTAACAAGTGACCACTGCAGTAGCCTGTATCAAACAAGAGAAGAGTCAAGAAACGGATTTTTGTACTCTTCAGGAAATTAGAGGTAGTATCAGGCAGTGAAGTTGTCGAGCTTCGGTCATTGGCTTGTTGAGCAATTGGTTTTATTTCCGCTTTCGTGTCAGCGTAAGATCCGCTATAAGCTAAACTTTATGAATTCACTCACCTATGCCTACCAACCATCACTCAAATAAAACCTTAGCTGTGAACACCGTCTATAAAGAGAACGCGAACGTAGCCTACTATAGAAGAAGATTCATTGTAGATTATGTAGTAAGCAAGGAAGGCAAAGAAAAAAAAGCCATGAAAAGCGAATATATTACTAAACTCAAATTTCGATGAAATATGACACCGAGACATGAATGTATGGGATGGTCACGCGACTCTTGACTTCGTTACCCCCCTCCTGTTTCTTCGTTGAAGGGGCGAAACATCATGATGTTGACGGAGCAACTATAATGTTGCCCTAAGCGTTGGATAGTTGCGCCCATGTGCGAAAGCTATTAGCCGGCTGCGACTACTCTTCCTTTACGATGCCACCAATGTGTAGTAGCGTGGCTGTGGGAAGTCTACCTAATACTTCAAAACCAGATTTATTATCTATACGTAGGCCAACAACCAAACGCGAATGAATGGGATGGGCACGTTACACTATAATAAGCAGTTCTGTTTGTAGCTAAGACATTACTTTGCTCCTGGGATTGAGGTGGCCGAGGCCACAGCACCTGATAACGGAGAACTCGACTGCACAGACATTGAGCCTGCTGAGAGCTTAACAGGTGAGTATTTTCATTTAATTCTGTCTCCTGCGCGGTTCCCTTTTTGGGATCCCAAAACGTTAGTGACGGATACCTATGACATCGTAAAAGTTGTCCGTCTGTCCGTCCGTCCGTCTGTCTGTAAGCACGATAACTCTCGAAGGGAATGAGATATTTTGATGAAACTTGGTGTGAAGGTTCTTTGGGTCAAGAGTAAGGTCGAGTTCGTAGATGGGCACTGTAGCCCTACCTTTAGGGGTGGGGGAGGGGGTTTAAATTAAGGGACAAACAAAATATTTTGAAACAGCTAATGTGATAGTCGATTATGGGGTAAGAAGACATGCTGAACACGATAGTGAAAACCATTTTCTCGACGGACAAGTAGTTCGCCCGGAATCCGGCCAAAACCGGAAAATTTGTTAAAAGCAAAAGTTTTATTTGAAGTTAATTAGATGTTCGATTTAGGGGTAAGAAGACATGCCGAACACGATGGTGAAAACCATTTTTTGACCGGACAAGTAGTTGGCCCGGAATCCGGCCGAAACCGGAAAATTTGTTCAAAGCAAAAGTTTTATTTGAAGTTGATTAGATGTTCGATTTAGGGGTAAGAAGACATGCTGAACACGATGGTGAAAACCATTTTCTCGACGGACTAGTAGTTAGCCCGGAATCCGGCCGAAACCGGAAAATTTGTTAAAAGCAAAAGTTTTATTTGAAGTTGATTAGATGTTCGATTTAGGGGTAAGAAGACATGCTGAACACGATGGTGAAAACCATTTTCTCGACGGACTAGTAGTTAGCCCGGAATCCGGCCGAAACCGGAAAATTTGTTAAAAGTAAAATTTGTATTTGAAGTTGATTAGATGATAGATTTAAGGGTAAGAAGATACGCTGAATCTGTATATGACAATCATTTTTTACCCGGACATATAGTTCGTCCGGAATCCGGTTGAAACCGGATTTTTTTTATAAGTTAAAGTTTTATTTGAAGTTGATTAGACGTTCTTTATAGGGATAAGGAGATGCGCTGAATTCGTTTCTGAACTATCTTTTTTTGGCTGGACAAGTAGTTCGCTCGGAATTCGGCCGAAAACAGAAATTCGGCAGAAGTAAAGCAGGAAGTTTCGAACAGCATCGTCAAAATAAATATGGCTTATACAGGTATATCTGAACTTAATTTTCTCAGATGATTAGCCTGGCGAAGACTGGATCTGGCGTAGAGAAGACGTAGTTGTCTGGTCAAATATTAAATTTTTGGGATCCCATCGAAACCTTTGGTCTTGTTATCTTAGAACCGCGTCATTTATCAAAAAAGTCCATGATTCCACAGCGATCTGTGTATTTGCTATGCCTCTATAGTTTCTCTACCCTTCCAAATGTCAGTAAGCGGATATATATGCCCCTAACTTTGGGAACGGGGTATTGTATGGGTTGGTCTACCATTAATAAACTTAGTATGCATGGCTTTAGACCGACATTGAGCCAGCCTAGAATGCCCTTTGTTCCTGCCTTTTGCTGTATATTCATCATGCTAACTAGTTTTACAACGCCAATTAGTTTGAGTTAAGTGACCTAGATGTCTCTTTATTAGCTTGACCAGTGGATATCTTGTTATTTCTAGGCATGATTAGCTTTCTTTGTAGGCTCTTTTCTTTTTCTTGACACAAAAACTTAATGACCTCTGTTATCCTGCCACACTTTTTCATGGCCCTTTTTGGGATCCCAAAACGTAAGTGGAGGGATACCTATGACATCGCAAAAGTTGTCCGTCCGTCTGTCCGTCTGTCCGTCCGTCCGTCTGTAAGCACGATAACTCTCGAAGGGAATGAGATATTTTGATGAAACTTGGTGTGAGCATTCTTTGGGTTAAGAGTAAGGTCGAGTTCGTAGATGGGCCCTGTAGCCCTACGTTTAGGGGTGGGGGAGGGGGTTCAAATTAAGGGGCAAGCAAAATATTTTTAAACAGCTAATGTGATAGTCGATTATGGGGTAAGAAGACACGCTGAAAACGAATATGAAAACCATTTTCTCGCCGGACAAGTAGTTCGTCCGGAATCCGGCCGAAACCGGAAAGTTTGTTAAAAGTAAAAGTTTTTTTTTGAAGTTAATCAGATGTTTGATTAGGAGTAAGAAGACATGCTGAACACGAATATGAAAACCATTTTCTTGCCGGACAAGTAGTTCGCCCGGAATCCGGCCAAAACCGGAAAGTTTGTTAAAAGTAAAAGTTTTATTTGAAGTTAATTAGATGTCCAATTTAGGGGTAAGACGAGATGCTGAATCCGTATATGACAATAATTTTTTCACCTGACATAGTTCGTCCGGAATCCGGTTGAAACCGGAAAATTTGTGATAAGTTAAATTTGTATTTGAAGTTTATTAGATGTTGGAAATAGGGGTAGGCTAACTAGATACGCTGAATTCGTTTTTGAGCTTTAGTTTTTCGTCGGACAAGTAGTTCTGGAATTCCGCCAGAAACCGGAAAATTCGCAGAAGTAAGCCAGGATCGTTTCAATCGACTTATAGGGGTAAACACACAAGTTGAATCCATATCAGAACTTGGTTTTCTTAATGATTAGCGGTTTGGCCTTAATCTGTTTCTAAATTTTAAGAGTATAAATGTTCATGGAGTCTGGCGAAGACCGGATCTGACGAAGACAAAACCTAATTGTCTGGATCAAATATCGAAGTTTCGGGATCCCATCGGAACCTTTGGTCTTGTCATCTTTGACATAGTTCGACGCGATAAAATGTTAACACGCTCGTTGAACCATTCTGACCTCGAAATCTATCAACGTCATCGCTCACGACGCAGATATCTCCATTAAATTCCCGAATAAAATTGGATTAAGTTGTGTCGTTTAAGAGATTTCTCTTTTGTGGACCAGAGAGAATGAGCTTTTCTTTTCCCCGCAAGGAAAGGTTCCCTGCATTCGCACGGAGTTTGAAGCAAAGTACTCTTTTCTGTATGCTGGGAGGTTAGTTTCATCACTTAAGATCAGTAAATTTAAGTTAATTTAAGGGGAGGTAACGTTAACCTACCGATTAACGCTGCCGATAGAAAACCTCCATGTCTTCAGCGTCGCAAAATCCAGGTATTTCAGACACCGAAGGGTTATAAATAAACGCCCGCATACTAGGGCGATAAGTACTGGATATTTTTCGCTGGGATAATGTTCTTGGACCTGGGTAGTACCAGGGTAAATGACTAAAAGAATGAACATTTGTATTACCCACTCGATCAAAGACAGAAAAAAAACAAAATAATTGGAAGGAAAAAAAGAAGAACGAAGGAAATCACGTTTTATTTGTTCATTAGAGGGAATAAAAGCTCTGTTGGCTACATAATATGACAATCAGTTAAATTGTATGTGGAAATCCCTTTTCAATCATGGTACGGAATACACCCTGGCAGTATACAGAATGTTGCCAAGTTTAACCAGTTCGAGACTTCGAGATCTCATGACTTTGCAGTGCATGTATGCATGTATTTTTAGACCTAACTGACTACAGTAGGCCTACAATAAAAAATATAATAAATAAATCAGTACAGTAACTGGAACCTCTGTGGCATGCCTGCCTAGCGGTTGACCCTAAGGAACCCTGTCGATTATTACCTGATAGTCGATTATGGGGTAAGAAGGCATGCTGAAAACGAATATGAAAGCTATTTTCTCGCCGGACAAGTAGTTCACCCGGAATCCGGCCAAAACCGGAAAGTTTGTTAAAAGTAAAAGTTTTATGTGAAGTCGATTAGATGTTGGATCTAGGGATAAAAAGGCATGCTGAACACGAATATGAAAACCATCTTCTCACCGGACAAGTAGTTCGCCCGGAATCCGGCCAAAACCGGAAAGTTTGTTAAAAGTAAAATTTTTGTCTGAAGTTGTAGGGGTAAGAAGGTATGCTGAACAATAATACGAAAACTGTTTTCTCGCCAGACAATTATTTAGCCCGGAATTCGGCCAAAACCGGAAAATTTGTTAAGAGTAAAAGTTTTATTTGAAGTTGATTGGATGATAGATCTAGGGGTGAGAAAAGATGCTGAATCCGTATGACAATCATTTTTTAGCCGGACACGTAGTTCTTCAGGAATCCGGTTGAAACCGGAAAATTTGTTAGAAGTTAAATTTTTCTTTGAAGTTGGGATGTTGGATGTAGGGGTAAGGAGATACGCTGAATTCGTTTTTGAGCTTTAGTTTTTCGCCGGACCGCCTTTAATTTTGCCAGAACCGCAAAATTCACAGAAGTAGGGTAGGATCGTTTCGATCGGCTTATAGGGGTAAACGTACATGCTGAATCCATATCTGAACTTGGTTTTCTTAATGATTAGCTGTTTGGGCTGGCGAAGAAAAAACCTTACTGTCTGAATCAGATATTGAATTTTTGGGATCCCATCGGAACCTTTGGTCTTGTTCTTACTGCTTCCATTCCACTATTCACTCGGCTCTGTCAGTTCACACATTATTTGATTAATACTCATGCTTAAACATCCAGATATAGGCCATTGAGTTAGGATCCACCTTTTAATCTGAATTATCCTGTGTATTTAAACACGAACAAATATAGTCACTGAAAGCAATCTCCACCCGAAGAGAGTACTGCACGTGGCTGGTGACATCACTCATTCATTTGTTACACAGATAAAGGAAATAAATAACAAACATAAACTAAGCAAAGAAAACGACTATCGACAGAAAAAGTTTGGGTCAATTTCGATATTTTCTTATAGGAGTTCTGTAGTCTTATATTATGCCTAGAGGTAGACCCTGAGGAGCATCCCTAAATTATGATTTCTTTTTTTCGAATGTCCTTTTTCCACTTTTGGCCACATATCTCAGTTTTTCTTATTCTAAAGGCTCCATTTTACATTCACTCAGCTCGGTCCATTCATACAAAACGGCTATCGAGAGAGAAAGTTAGGGTAAATTTTGATACTTTCTTATAGGAATTCCGTAGTCATACTCTCCGGGTCTCGGTTTCTAAGATGTTGAACGTGTCCGAAAGCTCCGAAACGAACGAGAATGCTGAATTAATTCAGGATTTTACGCAGCATTTCGCTTTCTGACTTAAATTTTTCCTTAATTAATGCAGCATTAATTCAGCATGAAATTTATCGAAAAATTCAGCAAAGATGCTAAATTTTACTTCAAGAAGAAACTGGGGAGCAGGCCGTTTTAATTTCGGTATTCTAGAAGTGTCAGAGAAGAAATAAAGGTAACATCTTTCGGACATTTTTTTTTTTTAAATGCAACATTAAATGCAGCATTTACAGCACAAAAAAGCTTTCGGACACGTTCGTTGTGTAGAAAATTCCACATCTTGGGTACATTCATCACTTCATCAACACTAGATCTTCTGGTTCAGTCTAGGAACGAAAGAAGATATAGTCTGTGGTTCGGTTCCGTAGTTCGATCTGGACCACGCAGGTGTCTGTTCTTCCAGGGATCAGTTGTTCCCGAAACTCTCCTGGAAGGTGACAGCCCCAAGGTCCCTTCTAGTTGTAAACTGATAGGCTGTGGACAATGTGCGCGAAATAACTAGCTCTGCGAATGTGCCTTTCTTATTTTTAAGACGCTTTGGAAGGTATTTTAAATTACCGATGCATACTTTCTCTTATTTTAATGTGCTCAGTGTAGGGATTCCAACGTCCTAGAACAATCCAGTTACGCGAATGTGACTTTCGTAATATTGTAAAGCTTTCGGAGTTACTTTCGTAGTGCCCATGTGGGGGGGGGTATAGGGAATGCTCGAGATTTACAGAAATTGCTTTGGAGCGTAAAGAGCCTGAGGTTGCGGCGTCCGAAAATACCATGCAATAGAACAAGTCGACTTATAAGGAAAAATGGAGGAGAAAGTGTTACTATTCGATAGGAATGCTTGTGATAAACACAACTGTACTTTTTGGGATCCCAAAACGTAAGTGGAGGGATACCTATGACATCGCAAAAGTTGTCCGTCTGTCCGTCCGTCCGTCTGTCCGTCTGTCTGTAAGCACGATAACTCTCGAAGGCAGTGAGATATTTTGATGAAACTTGGTGTGGGGATTCTTTGGTCAAGAGTAAGGTCGAGTTCGTAGATGGGCCCTGTAGCTTTACATTTAGGGGTGGGGGAGGGGGTTTAAATTAAAGGGCAAGCAAATTTTTTTTAAACAGCTAATGTGATAGTCGATTATGGGGTAAGAAGACACGCTGAACACGAATATGAAAACCATTTTCTCGCCGGACAGGTAGTTCGTCCGGAATCCGGCCAAAACCGGAAAGTTTGTTAAAAGTAGAAGTCTTATTTGAAGTTGATTAGATGTTCGATATAGGGGTAAGAAGGCATGCTGAACAAGAATATGAAAACCGTTTTCTCGCCGGACAAGTAGTTCGTCCAAAATCCGGTCAAAACCGGAAAGTTTGTTAGAAGTTAAAGTTTTATCTGAAGTTGATTAGATGTTTGATGTAGGGGTAAGAAGGCATGCTGAACAAGAATACGAAAACCATTTTATCGCCGGACAAGTAGTTCACCCGGAATCCGGCCAAAACCGGAAATTTTTTTAAAAGTTAAATTTTTATTTCAAGTTGATAAGATGTTGGATATAGTGGTAAGGAGATAGGGTGAATCCGTTTTTGAGCTTTAGTTTTTCGCCGGACAAGTAGCTAGTTCTTGAATTTCGCCAGAACTGCAAAATTCACAGAAGTAAGCTATCGATCGTCTTATAGAGGTAAACGCAAATGCTGAATGATATCTGAGCTTGGGTTTCTTAATGATTAGCTGTTTGGCCTGGCGAAGACTGAATCTGGCGAAGACAAAACCTAATTGTCTGGATCAAATATTGAATTTTTGGGATCCCATCGGAACATTTGGTCTTGTTCTTTCTGCAAAGTCATAACAAAAATAGAAAATCGATTCCATCCTTTATATTGTCCGTTCATTAGTTATTTAATATTCAGACTGCATTGACTAGCGCAAGTCACAGCTTTTCTTCTTGGGCATGTTTTAACTTTGAAACAGAAATGACAGGAAAAGCTCAAAAGAAATTTTCTAAGATTAAATATTTAGCCACATATTCTGTATATATTTTGTTCGTGTACCAGCCTTGGTACCAGCCGCTAGTGTCCTGGTTTAAAGTAGCGAACTTGGATAGGGGTTGGTCTAGGCAATGCAAATGATAAGATACTTCCGAGTTGACTCCTTTCAGCTATAGCCTGGGCTACAGCTGAATATATAGCCTGCTGGATGTCGGTTGCGAGTGGACAGAAGGGGGAGGGGTCTAGGTCTAGACTACTAAGTGGGTTGTTCGGTTTCGGATTTTAAAGAACCATTAAGGCGTAAGAAATAATGTTGTGAAATTGCAGTGCTACCCAAACCATGAATAGGCTTTGAAATTATAGTGTAGGCTATGCTAATTTTTTTTTCAAATCCCGCTTTGATTTGTTTTCCTTCTCCCTCGCAATGGGAGTGAACCGATGCGAGTGGCTACTTTCCAAAACACTAAGTTCCTTACTTAACGTCACGTACACTAGTTTATGTTCAACTTAATTTCATTAAGTCGCTATAGCAAACTTCGTTTAGCTATTTTTCCCTATTTCATCTTCAGTTTTCCCTTATGCTTTAAAACCCATATTGATTACCTCCTTCCTTTACCTCACACGAAAGGAATATCCGACCGTGTTGCTCTCTCATCATCGTATTCCTCTTTTGTCCCTGCAATTCCCTTCTCGTGTCCAACTTCCGTCTTTCGAGGGTACACCCTGTGACGGGGGAGGGGCGTCGGGTGGGACATGAAGATCTCTCCTCGTCAACAATTCCCTTTTTTTTATCCAACGCTGCCGAGGAGAGAGACCAAAAAGCTAGGACTGCTACGTTTCTAGTTCTGATTTATTCCAACTACTGTCTCTGCCATTTCTTCACACGAAAAATAAGACCAGGCCAGTTAGTTTTTCGTTTCCGATTCCCCTGTTTGTCCTTGCAAACCTCCCTTGTCATATCCCATTTCCATCTTGTCTCGTAATTACAGTCTACGCGTCTAGGGGGTTTGACGCCTTTTCCTCGTCAGCAATCCCCTTTCTTTGCCCTTAGCTTGGAGATCAGAGGAGGGGAGATAAAAAAAAAATAAAATAAGAATTGCTACGTCTCCAGTTCAGATTTCCTGTAAGCACTGTCTCCCCTTCCCTCACACGAGAAGAAAACGACTTGCATTCCTCTATCCTCGCAAACCTTCTCTGTCATATCCCATATCTTCTTTGTCTCGAAATTACATCCCATGTCTAGGTGGGCCTCACGCCTTATCCTCTTCAGCAATTCCCTTTCTTTACACTTAGCTGGAGATAAGACCCCCCCCTTCCTCTCAATTGTGAGGATTGCTACCTCCAGTTCAGATCACCCCTACCTCATACTAACATGATCCGGTCAAGTTGCGTTTTCGTCATCGATTCCCTGTTTGTCCTTGACATACCCCATTTTCGTCTTGTCTTGTAATTACAGCATTTGTCTCCGGAGGGGGGGGGGGGTACCCAACGCCTAATCCTTGTCAGCAATTCCCTTTCTTTACCAGTAGCTGCAGATGGGAGGGGAGATTAAAAAGTAAGAATCGCTACTCTGATTTCCTCATTTCCTCTTTTGTTGCTTCTTCTTGTTGCGTTTCCAGTATTCCGAGAGGAAGGAGAGAGGGAGGTATCTTGAAACGTGTGATGTTTTTTTTTTATAGAAGTAGTATAATAAAGAAACTATGATAATCTGAGCTGAGATGGAAATGGGGCTTAACCCGTAGGGAAATAATTCAAGTCGTAAACAGTTAGAAAATAGTCGAAAAAAGTTGTTTACAATTTAAAACAGTTTTTTGCAATTGGTAAAACGTCTCGTAATACAATTGAAAAAAAAAACTCGTTTTTTTCCAAATTTTTACGACTTGAATTATTTCCATACGGGAATACCTTACGTATCGAAGTATGTATAACTAAATATAAAAAGCCAACGGGACATGCATCTAGCGTCATCAGCCAGTGGGACCCCTCTTTCAGAACACTAACAATATTCCCTCATCAAATTTATTTCATTTTAATTTTGTCATTCATTAACAAAACAACATACACAACAACAAACAACATACAACATACACGCTCCCAAGATGAGCAGACCCGTGTCCTGTGCGGGAGTGTACAGATTTCACACACTTATGACTAACCATAACACGCATTTGTCGTCTTAACCTTTCTTTTTCTTACCCCCCCCCTGCCCCATCCAAAAACACTGAATAATGATAACATATTCACCATAAATAAAATACCCAAGAAGTATTCCAAATTTCCCTAATTATCCAAAATTATTTTTGAATCTTTTTTCAAACAGACCCTATTTTCAAATTCAACAAACAAATCCTGTTTTCAAATTGAACGAAATCCATTCTGAACTCCGCTTTGATTCCTCAAACTTTTCTTGTCGCTAGTTTACCGATATTTTCGTCAACTTGAAACTTAGGGAAGTGCTTTTCAAGATACCCGGGAAGTTGGATGAAAATCCCCTAGCAAATCCTCTCTCTGTGCCTCCAGCTGTTGGTATCTCAGCAGAAATGGTCCACCCCAAATAGATCTACGGTGAAATACAGCTGCTGATTTTCTTAATTACTTGGAAGGTAACCTTCATATATTACGTTAGACTTGCTTGGTGTACCGTGACACATGAAATGGGGGGGGGGGGATTTCCGATGTGAGATTTAAATTTTTGTTCTTTCGATAATTAAATAATTTTGGTAAAGGAATTTCCTAACATCGAAATTTCTTGAGGAGAGAACTTAATAGATGATGGCCAGTTTTATCTGTAGGCTATTTGCTTCATTATATAGATAGGTCCGATATTACTTTCACTTTTGCACAAAAACGAAGAAGAAGTTCTCCTACAGGCACCCATCTTCATGGGTAGGGAAACCGTTAAGAACCCAGCAAATGGTTACGAAGATTAAGTTTGCTTATTATTCTTGTCTGAATTTTCCCTGCAACGTTGCCAAGAATTCGATTGGTCAGCAAGAATGAATTCGGTGTTTGGCAACGTTCCTACCGTCGCATATCAGTTCCCGGACAGGTGGAATGCGATGACATTTTCTTTCATTGGGAACCCTTTTTTGCGTAAACTGTAATACTGAAATATGCAGAGGATTTAATTTTGTTATTAGGGTACCCAGTTTTCTGGGGAAAATCTTGAAACATCTCTTGTCGCTGTTAGTCTAGTTGATCATAACTTCCGTAAACTATATAATACCAAGAACAAATAAGCCAATAGAACCTCCGCCTTTGGTCCCATGCACCGACTATGGAAACTGAGCAGAGCTAGAGCTACTTTCTGAGCTTTGAGTTGACGCCCGTCTACATCCCTCTTCGCCGTTGCGTATATCAGATGAAAGCCCGTCTCATGCCGCCTCTTCAGCGCGTCACAGATGACGTCATAATGGTTGGCAACTAATGGTCTCTTACTCTCCACATTTCTTCTCCAGGGATCTACTGCGATGTTGTTGTTTGCAGAGGTAACGAATTGCGATGTTACGCGTAGCTCCTACCCTCCGCTCGTTTGAATCGGGAATCTACTCGACTCCGCAATCTCCGCGTGCTAATATTACAGAGATCGGGAGACGGAGGCCTTGTTTGGAGGCTTCTTAAATTGTGCTTGTTTGTTCTTGATAATACAAAATATGCTGTTGATAAAGGTGAACTGTGGAAGACGCAATCTCATATTTATTCGAATTGCTTATTTATTTATTAATGACTACTTGAAAAGCACTGTCTAGCCTGGAAACAGAAATGCCGGTGTTTTGATCAGGTCCCATTCGCGCAACTTAAATAGTGTCAGTAATCTCTACCTTGACAGAACATTTTTGGAAAATCCGTCACAGAAGAATGCCACGGTCCAGAGCAACCGCGAGCCCTCTACTTGATTAACTGTTAAATAAAATTTTGTGTAAACCACCCGCTTTCATGTGTCGAGTGCCCAAAAGGGCGGGTATAAATCAGCTGAAAAAAAAAAAAATATGTCATATGCCGTTGGTGCTTTAAAGGGGATACATATGCTACGTGAGACCGAAAACTTAAAGGAACTGTCTTTCCTATAATACTAATTCAACCTACTTCAGTAACTGCTCCATCCATTCTCAAGCCCGGAGACCCGAATTTCTTGCGGTACATTCTCGTCCCCCTAACGACACACTGATTTTCGCACTTGCCTTGTTTCGTTACTTTTGATGCGTATCAGACTGTCGACAGTTTTTTGCAAGAAGTTTATCCATTACCAAAACCGGTTATTTAAATATTTCCCTATATTTGCTAGAAGTGAACGGGCCTGGAAAAAGGCTTAGAACAGCCAAAACCGTGGGTAGTTTCTTGCAAAGCAGAGACTGGTTCTAAAGTATTTAACAATTTTGAAATACTGGAACATAAACAGTTAATAGTGCGACGCTGCCCTTAACACAGCCGATAGAGAATAGCGTACGTAGTGTTTGCTGTTCTTTGTACCTTATGAAAATATGTCTGTGAAAGGTCCTATTTTTTCGGACGGATAACAAATGGGTATTGTAAAACAATCTCACTAGAAAAATAGAACCTGAACAAAATCGATTTACCCCGTGAAATTACTTGGCAGATATGCAGTCCCTTTCTTCAGCTGTTGACCGTGTCAATTTTGTCTTGACAAGTTGGATTGCACCGAGGATTGCACGGCTTGATTTCTGGCTAAAAGTAGCCTGCCGTTGACAGATTTGCAGATCATTTTGACTGCTACCATTTGGATGGTAACAGAGCTTTTCCAGAGTGTCCAGAAGTAGGCTACCTTTCGGCTGTGATAATCTTTTTTCAGTTTTGGCCAATAGTTACTAGAGAATCGCGACATCCTCCTTCCTACTCATCCTACGGACTGTAATGAGGTGTAGTTTCTAACAATTATCTGCTCTGTAGCCTGTTAAAGGATTCGTGACGGTAAAAGCCGGGTTCACCTTCCAGATTACCAAATATCTGGGTCATCCGTAGAGTCAAGCCAGCTCTTCCGAAAACTTTGGAAATGATTCACTGTCATTCAGGGTTTCGTACATGCCCGTTTCGTTCATCTCTGGCCTCCCTGGTATAACTCTCAGGCACTCTCTCGGGATCACTCTCGTGCAAAATTCCAGGTTCAGTTTAATCAGCATCTGTGATACGATATGATATTTATTAATACTAAAAGCCCCAATTGCCATGGTTAATACAATTTTATCTCAGAATAACTAACTTTCAGATAGATTCCAAATTAATCCAGTAAATATATTTTCGGTAATATAAACTAATAAACAACTCTTTCTTCCTTACTCACTTCAACTTAAACCACAAACCAACAAACAAATCTACAGACAAATTCATACCCAAACTAACCAACCTTCCCCAATTCATTTTCCCCCAAATTTGTTATCCTTTAAATAATCTCCACACAGTCAGTTTTCCGCCAATTCTACCAGTTTTGACCAAAATATTCTACAATCCCTTAAATCGCGACAATTTCCCGCCCTCCTCCCGTCCCTAGAACTGGTTAAAAATCTCCAACCTTCTTTTCATGACAGTACCAGAGCTTCTTTCCGTCTTTGAAATCCTTCCTTCTTACATTTCTTCTGATTACGTCCTTACCTTCTTTATACTTCTGACGATCTCTTATAGTTAGATGCTTTGTCTTGGCTTAGTTTTCATTTTTACTTTGCAGATTATTGCATGTAATGGGTGCTTCCGAGAGTACGCCCGTAAAGACCCGTTCTTCTTCAGCGGGGCCCACCCCCGTTGCGTCCCCCGCCTCTCGACCCAAGTCGATCAAATTCGACCCGGGAGCGAAGAAGAAATCGAGCGGCTCCCCGAGCACGGTGCGAAGTGGCAGCACTGTGAAAAGTAGCCGCTCTAGTGAGAAACAAGTAACGTTTAGCGATCGCGTTGAGAAGAAAAAGATAGGACATCTCCGACAGGTGTCGCTCCCGGAGAAGCCGGATTCCCCAGTAGGACTACTGAAAAGCAGCTTGAAGAACAGCAATAGCTACTCCACTCCGGCCTCCCCTGTGGATGGGAGGAATTTTGTATTTCCCGGAGCCGACGCAACTGGGGAAAGTGCGCCTTGCGATCGGCGTGACTCCAGTAAGCGACAGGCGCTTTATCTGACTGGTGATGTAATGCCGGTAGACTGTGATTCCCTCACCCGCGACCCGAATAGCGGCCGCGTTTTCTTAGTGTCTGACAACACATGTGTGTTTACTCGCCATAAGAAGCCAGTGGCTCCTCGTCCTGTAAGTGCCAGTGGTCCTTCCACTCCGCTTGAATTCACGCATGTTAGACATGTTCCCGTTTACGTATCGAGCATTGATAGCCTTTGCTATAAAAAACGGGAGAAGCAAACAAGTGAAGTGGAAACCCAGACGGAGGAATCGCCCGACGTTCGGCAGCGCCCCAAGCGGACTGAATCGCCGTTAAGCCGTTCACGAAGAAGCAGCGGGTATGCCTCTGCTAACGGCTCGCCTACCGTCTCGCGTATCGAGCTCCCTGATAATGTATTTGCAGAATCGACAGCTGTATCGATCCAAGGAGTTGAGTTAGGTAAGAGCGATAACGATGGAATGACGCAGTTTCTATCGTAAAGTCCTTCTGGGAAAATCCTGGGACCGATGGAAGCACGCCAGGAAATTATGGGAATTCTGGGAAAGAAAAATAAAGGAAAAGACGTTGTCACGCCAAGGCTTGACGAGAATAAGAGATTAAGGATAGGGCTGGAGAAAGAAAACGGTAGCCTAAAGGAATGAATTCTTTGGAAACGGGAATTGCGGATGAGGCTTTTATGGCATTAGACGGGCCTGTTTGATTGGATTTTGGGCTGACAGGATGTTTTTTTTTGTTCCTGATATCTCGGCAATCGCGGATTTTAGCCTGGAATGATGAGTGTGTGCGAGGTGGGAGGAAATTGAGCCTTTGTAGAACGGTCGACTCTGTAACAAAAAAGGGAAAGTTCTGGAAATGCTTTGTCTATTTGTAGCCCTCCCCCCCCCCACGTTCACACACTCATCTTGAAGAAAAAATGCACTGATGGCGCAATCATCCAAACGATGGATAATTTATAGTGCAAATTAATTAAGCTTGAGTAAAGATTGCTCCTCAAAAGCATTCTTTTATACATGTGAATTTTTCTTTCACCACAAATCATGGCAAACATGCAATTGCATTATGTAGGCTACCTTAGGGTTGTTGATTGTCTAACCGGATCTCCAGCCCCTTGGCTCGGGGATTCCAGGATCTGAAATAAGTCTCAAAGGCTGCACCCATTGGCAGTTCTACCATTCTGAATGCCTTCTTTCGTTTAAGCTTTTCCGTAAGTCGAAGTTTATTAAATTTGTGATGCCCGACTTTTATCTCGCTTTGACCATAAAGATCGGTTTAGGATCGGATGGAGCCGATGTTTGAACAAGGACTTTAATCTGTGTGACTGTAGACCATACCGGCTTAGCGGTTCAAAATGGTTGGTGGTAAAAGTGGGGGGGGGGCTGAGGACCAAGTCCTGTTGACATTACGTTCCGAAGGGTTGCGCGCTCTCGATTTTAGTATACAGCAAGTGCCCGGTCGGTGCCGGCACTGGTTGCCACGTGTTAGAACATTAAAATCAACATGTTTAAAGCGGGAATCGCTATGGCCGGCACCGCTAGTTCCGGTCGGTGCGGGAAAGGGTGTACATCAGGTGCTGAGAATGGGCAACCCCTCGGTACCTCCACCTCAATTGACTTCTGCTTGGATCCTTCTCGCTGGAAGCCATCGTAACCGACATTTTTAGCCAATGAGACTGTTTTAAGAAAAAAATCGACGAAAACCTGGCGCTTCGCGCCGACTGTTTTTTGTTTACTAACTGGCCGACAACATTGGAGTGGGCGTCCCCCTCACCAGACGCCTCTGACTGGAGTGACTTTTGTCATGTTCTCAGCAAATACTCGGCAGTCAGATCTGAAAAAAAGTAAACCACATTTCAGATGCAGGCCATGCCTACTGTTTTTCTTCCTATCCTAACGTTTTCATTTCTTCCTATGTAGGCGGGATTGACCTTGAGTCAGGGCTTGCCTCACTTGCCTCGCCGAACATATTTATTCCCTCTGCGGATCCTCCCGGAATGGAACTCATCTAAAATACATGGAGCATTCTATGGACGAGGGGGGGGGGCTGTTTTCCGGGAGGATGGACACCTTCGTTGTTTGTGGAAATAGTTCGGGAATGGGTATGTTGCAGAGGCGCGAGCTGCAAAATATGAAAACCACGGATGAGTAGTTCGATTTCTTTGGACTGGGATTAACGTGCGCAAACTCTATCCCTGAGGAAGAAATTCGATATTTCTCGGACTTCAGAGAAGAAATAGTTCGGGAATGGTTTTTATGGCACTTGCAGCCTCTGGCTCAAGTGCCATATACCGATCGCAATTCCGTCTGTCTTTCTGTCGGTCGGTCGGTCTGTCCGAGTTTTTTGTCACACCTTTTCGAGTTAGGATACCTCCAGATGTGTTAGGACGATGAAACTTGGCAGGCGTATCAGGGACCCGATCAAACTAACTAGAGGTCCCAACCTTGGTTAGTATGGTTAAGAACAAATAAGACGTGTACAATAGAACCTTCGCGTCTGGTCCCATGTACCGACTTTCCCTCTTAGAGTACGTTCACACGCATCGGGAAATTAAAAAAAAAACGATCGGTACCAAGGGAAAACCGATGGGTTTTACGTTTTATCCCATCGGGTTTCGAGCTTGGATTCTTTTCAAGCTCAAAACCCGATGGGATAAAACGTAAAACCGATCGGTTTTCCCTTGGTACCGATCGGTTTTTTTTTAAATTTCCCGATGCGTGTGAACGTACTCTTAGCCGCTGCACATTTGAGAGGAACATTTGAATTGCATTCACATTTGAATGACCCGCCGCTGAAACGCGTCACACGTGACTTCACAATGGTATGCGACCAAGAGTTTGTCTACTCTTGACTTTTCTTCTCCGAGGCTCTACTGCGATAAGCTGTTTTGGAGGTAACGAATTGGGATGTGTCGCGTAGCTCCTACCTCCGCTCGTTTGCATAGGACATGACGGGAATATACTCTACTCCGCATGGTGTAGTACAGAGACCGGGAGACGGAGGTTCTACTTCTTATTTGTCCTTGGTATCGACTAATTCATACCACCGCTCTTTCAAAATGTAAACTTGGCGTACGAAAAAACTACGAGTTTACTGCTTGAATTTCCCCCGGGAAAGTTTGTGTTTTGGTACGTGTCGTTTATAAAAGTTGAAAGAGGAGGGGAATGTCTGAGAGGAGAGCAGAAATTTGGGGTAGGTTACATCCTTCTAAAATTTTGAATTAAGATGAAGGATCAATAATGAATTGCTTATACTTCATACAAATGTCCAAGCGATCGATTGGTTTAAGGGCTTACTGAATAGGGCTGAGATTCCAAGGTTAAGAATCACTGCCTAACTTGGACAGGCTTGAACAAGAGATGAAAATTCGTTTGACCATTAATCCGCTATTCCCAAAAAATGATTTTTTTTTGTGAAATTTCTTTCTGACTTGGTATCTCTGTGTAATTCCAAATATTTTGGGTCAACAACAACGCAAAATTTGATGTTGAGTGCCAATGAACAAAGTTGCCAAGTGATGTGTTTTGAGAACGCGAACTAAGCTAGGTCTTGGGCAGGGTCTCTGCTCTGAGACCTTGCTGATAGCGTTTAAATTGTCTGATGACCGGGGGATTGGACCTTTTCCGCTCTCCAGAGTAATAAACAGCAGCATCAACAAAACGGGGAGGGGATGTTTCAGGCTCAGATTCACTGTGCTTTTTCTAGCTGATTAGGCTAAAGAAAAAAATTGTAATTTAACAAGTTTTTTCCGCGACCAGCAATTTTTTTCGAGGTGATTTTTATTTCGTGGCTGGAAACTATGCGGTAAATTCAAATTTTGCGGCAAAACCCAAGTACAAATACTAAAACAATGCTCGCTGTTTTCTTAAAGTTTAACTGAAAAGCCAACTCATCTGTGTGTCATTTAATTGGATACACTGAATTATTTGGATTCTGCAAAGGGATTTTTTTATTTTCCACTATTATATCTGCTCTATAGTTATGAGGCTCAGAATGTCTCCAGCCGTCCCCACAGCGTAAATTCTACTATTACGCGGGAAATTTTAATCTCAACACAAATTCGGCTTTTCAGTGGGCAGTGATGAGATTGGTGAAGATTGCTTAGTGTCTGAACAAAAAAAAATGATAAATCTTTATCGTAAGGCATACAGCAAAAGTACAAGCGCATAGGGCATCACAAATCACACGAAATTCCACTATTTGAAAATCGGTTATTCGTGAATAGCGCAACAACGAAGTAACTCATTTTCAGCGGGTCTTCAAGCCAATTTAAGTGAATAAGTGATGGGTAACTAGATTTTCCTATCCTAACCCTTTTCGGTTATACTTTAAATTGATAGAAACAAAACTGAAGATAGGCCTACTTATGGTAAAGAATGGTTGGGGCGTTCTGATGTTCTATTTATTGAGATTTTGTTTGTATCTCCATGCATTCGAAAACACACCAAAAAAGACAAAACGGCGTTTTCGCGCATTTCAGCATTTAAAGCTTCAGCGACATTTTACGCTATTTCTACCCTCTGACAACCCCCCAAGAATACCCACTTCCACCCGAAGTCTCTTTTCATTGAAATTCTTTTGGATTTGAGTTACAGCTCTTTGGCCAATTTTCACGCGTCTCGGAAACTGGGCAGTGTTTCCACTGTTCGCAAGACTTTGGCTTTGTTGCCACTTCGGAGTGCTCCGTCGGACTGTCGTCGAATTTCAAATTGCTGAAACGCTCGAAAATTCAGTCATAAATTGGAGGAATTGCTTGGTTAGCAGCAGGGTGCAAATGAAGGATGTTAATTCCAGCCTGTTGCTCCCCCACAAAACAGGGCAGTCCCCCTCAGCTTTTTTGAAAATCAGGGCCTTACAGCACAAGGACCACCACAGAAAGATACAGAAGATGCATTATTAGCCGAATATTTGTTTGCACCCTTCTCTCAATTTTGGCAGTTACATGTTAATTTATTGTTATTTTTGGCTACACTGGTTTTAATTTCTGTCTTTAAAAGTATATAATGGAAGTAGAGACTCAAAAGACGACAGGAGGGGTACCCAACCTCGAATTTTTACAACCTCGAACTTGGCCTAAAAACGTTAATAGGAAAGCTCATTGCAGTCCTAACAAAGTCCTAACTGTCAAGAAAGACACCCTGAATGTCAAGAAAAACACCTCCACTGTTCGCAAGACTTTGGCTTTGTTGCCACTTCGGAGTGCTCCGTCGGACTGTCGTCGAATTTCAAATTGCCAAAACGCTAAAAAATTCAGTCATAAACTGGAGGAATTGCTTGGTTAGCAGCAGGGTGCAAATGAAGGATGTTAATTCCAGCCTATTGCTCCCCCAGAAAACAGGGCAGTCCCCCTCAGCTTTTTTTGAAAATCAGGGCCTTACAGCACAAGGACCACCACAGAAAGATACAGAAGATGCATTAGCCGAATATTTGTTTGGACCCTTCTCTCAATTTTGGCAGTTACATGTTAATTTATTGTTATTTTTGTCTACACTGGTTTTAATTTCTGTCTTTAAAACTGTATAATGGAAGTAGAGACTCAAAAGACGACAGGAGGGGTACCCAACCTCGAATTTTTACAACCTCGAACTTAGCCTAAAAAGGTTAAGAGGAAAGCTCATTTCAGTCCTAACAAAGTCCTAACTGTCAAGAAAGACACCCTGAATGACCTAGGGTAAATTTGGGACTGTACAGAAGTTTGCATGTAGTATTTTCAGGCCAAGTTCGAGTTCATATAAGTTCGAGGTTGCATACCCCTCCTGTACTTTCAAATCCAAATATCTGCACCAAGTCACGTTTCTCTTGCTGCAAAAATTTACATAATCAGGCATGTTCTCATTACTGGAGAGTGGAAAACCACCAACCATTTATTTACGATCTTTGTAATGTTTCAGTTTCAGTTATGTCATGTTTTTTTAGACTTTATCGTCCGACAGCACAGGATGTTTCTGTGTGGTTGACCTTAGGACACTACTGTAGTCAACTTATTACTGATTAGGTCATTATCATTATAAGGTTAGGCAAAAGGTAATATCCTGGTAGTCTCTTGTCCTTCTCTAATCAGGTATGCCATAGCCATGCCTCAGACCACAAAATAATGATTTCTAGTGCTCATATTTCTGATATCTTAGGCCTCCAGCCATCAATATCTGTGGGTGAAGCGGAAAGTGCCAATCATTCTAAAACATTTTGGCCAGGCCACGTCAACGACTGAATATTGTCAGTGAACTGAAATTCAGTGGCCTAAATAAAACAAGAAAATTACGTAACGATTTTCACTTTCCATAAAATTCATTAAATTTTACAGGTATAGCTGTTGGAAATGTTATAAGCCAATAAATCCACAAGATTCCTACTATAATTGATCCAACACAGCCCAGGATTAACTGTTGTGCTCCCGCTTCTACTACACTGGATCCATGCCCTCACAAGCTCATGCCTACAGCTATCTGTGCTAAAAATTGCTGACTGGTCTCTAACAAGGTTTCTGGTAAACAGGTGAGTGTTTACCCTGTAAATAAAACAGTAGATACTAGTTTAATATGTTACTTCTAAATTGGTCCTATTGAGTGTTGATGAACATGTTGAAAAGTAGGAAAATCATCACTTGTGACATGTCAAGAGAGCCACTTCCTAAAACAATTATTTATCAGTGGATTGATTAATGTGTGGATTGGTAATTCCCCAAAACACTGTCGCTTCCTTCCTTCCTGTTTTCTGAGACCACTCATGACTCTAGTCTCCAGTCCTGCTAGTTTAATTGGTGCATAGTTTTGCCGTCGTTTTTCAACAAAAACCATTAGGGTGTCATTTATGTTTATTTTCAAACAGCTGCTGTTATAAATAGTAAAATGTTTAAAAAATCTGACAAAGACCACATCTGTAAAAGCCCTGATTGTCTGGACAAGTCTAATAAGTATTAACATTTTTGGGATCCCATTGAAACCGTTGGTTTTATTCTTTATGTTCTGGCATTTTTTCTATGCATATTGAAGCAAGCTTGTGTCGCTCAAAGTTTTATCAACTTGTCACGTTGACTGCACGCAACTATTGTGACACACTAGGCAAACGTTGGTCAGGGATGGGGGGGGGGACTATTACTATTGAACGCGATACATGCCGAGTTCCTACTTGCTGTCTGGTACTGTTCTGACAACATAACAAGAAACATTTTCACTTCAGCTCCTGAATAGCTTTATGGTTTTGTAGGGCTTTACGTAGATACTTCATGGATTCTTTCTTTCTAGGCAGAAGATACACTGGGCCTCAAAAGTTTTTCAAACTGCTATAGCCTACCACTCCCTGGGAAAAGGGGTCGGTCTGGTGTGCTGATCCAAAAATCCGAACTTTCCAGATTACTGTGAAGACACATTGATGTTTGTACATCGGGAACCAATGTGTCTATGATTATTGAAAGTTCCTTTGCAGACTTCATTGTTTTATTCAAGTAAAAAGAAAGAAAAACAAAACTGGGATCATAGCGTAGGCTTATATCGACTCCAAAAGGTGAAAGGCCTATATTTATAAACAGTGGCCTATCCGCATCTGTATCCTCCATGTCTGGTAGAAATTTTAGACAAATCAGAGCCACTACTTTGGAGATAAGCTACAGATTTTTTCTTCCTGGAACTTCAAGCGTTTTTGTTTTCTGGAAAAATTTTACAAGCATGGCTTGTGAAATTTATACAACCGGTTCTGTTCATGGCCTCGGTGACTAAAAGAGTCAGAATGGCAACGGCAGCCTCCTCATATTTATCGAATCAGCACTTTTATGTACTTCCAACGGTAAGTGCGCAAATATAGCCAATGGCAGCCACAATGTCTACCGGTTCAAAAGCATAAACAAAGCTGTTCTCTGTCAGAAGGAGAGCAGATTTATCTCTCTTCTTATTTCTGTGCATCTCAAAAGTATACAAGTTTCTATAGACAGTGGTCAGATACAGATTATGCTATGATGAGATCTAGATTTGTCTATTTTTTTATAATTGGTGCATCTTTCAGTCAAGTGCAATGACCTAGTAACGACCAATTTTCTGAATTTTTGGTTCTAATCCTGGTAGAAAATGAAGAAGTAATTCTGAATTCAGGCTTAAATGCTCTGCGAAAGGTTTAGGCACCCTATTGCTACGATTCAGAACAGCCTATGCCAAATGCTGAACTCTTTAGATAAGATATCTACCTCAGACCAGCGACCCATAAATTTCCTTTACAGTGGCTTGTCAAGAAGAGATTTCTGATGCTATGCTGACCGCACGGACGATAGTTCGAGAAATACCCACGGTCCAATCACTTTCAAGACCAGATAGACAAAATTTGGGATTGGCTGCTGGCGCCTTGAGGGAGGAGTTGCTTTGGCGCACACGTCCAATGAGGCAAACAAGAATGCAGATTCGACCCAAGCACAATTTTTGGAAACTGAATTTGGTCCGGTCATCCTAGCAATATAGAAGCATAGGAAATGACAGGCCCCCTGAATGGCAATCATTACAGGAAATTTATGGGTCCCTGCTCAGACTAAAATCATAATGCAGCTATTAAAAATTATTTTTGACTGGTCCTGGTCTCATTGTTTAATTTGAGTAAATGCAAAATCTTGTTTGTGATTCTTGAAAGTTGCTTTACAGATCCTGTTATTCGATTGTATAGAAAAGAAACTACAATTATGCAGATGCTCTAGGGTCAAGGAAAGCATTGCAACAAGATTAGAATTTGAATAGGTTTACATAGACATGGTTTTTCGTTCTTCACCTGATTTGTTGGTGACTGGCTGCATTTTTATTCAGGGTGATTTTGCTCTTTCCGCATTTCTACCCTGCATGTCTGTTGGAAAGGTCGGCCAAATCAGAGCCACCACTTCGGATATAACCTACAGATTTTTTTGTCTGGGTCTTTAGGCCTTTCCTGGCTTCTTAGTAAGGACAGTAGGGTCAGTACCTAAAAGAGGTTGGTAAATAAAAGAGTGGCAATTGTAACTTTCTGAATTTTTACACCATTATCAACTGTATGTATTTCAAATGGTAAGTGTGCAAGAATAAAATAGCCTAATTCCTCAGCCTACACACAGCTGTTCTCTGTCAGAAGGGGAATAAACTTATTCTGCATCTGAAGAATATCCAGGCTCCTGGAGCTGGTGAGGTACAGACTAGCTATGAGACTCAGATTGTCAATGTCATATGCCAAAAACCTAGTACCAGCATAGGATATCTTATGAATGTTTGGCTCTAATCCTGGTTAAAAATCAACAAGTATAGAATTTTGTTATATTTGTTCTTAAATGTGGTTAGACGTTATTTCACGCATTTCTCAACCATCAACGATATGGCTTTTTCCACGGTTCAAAAGAGCCTAGGCAGAAAAAAAAAATCAGAAAACAATAGAAGTAAACACCTCTCCCAATAGTCCTTACCTTGACCTAGTTTCATGCTTACAAAACAGCCAACCAGAAAGGGAAAAACAAACTTTGTCTCAGTGAACAGCTAACTCTTTCAGCAATCTTCTGTCACAAAATTAAATTGAGAAAAGTGTGTTTACATAAATTATTCCGATTTGTAAGAATCTCCTCCTTCCATTTCTTGTTTGAATCAACCTGCAGCAGTTGGGCACCAGATTTCTCCTGCCCAAGGTGAATCTCCTACTGAGAAGAAAAACAATCCCCTGTGTATTTGAGTTTCATGTGAGTCAGGTGAGCAAAGCTAGAGAAACATCTTTGAATATTTCAGTCCTAGAGACACTAAGAAACTATAACATAGATCACCCCCTCCTTCCCCTCCACCCTACCTCTACAAATCAAATCAACTTGTCTGTTTTTTGGCCTATTTTTATAGGAGTTCTAGAGGTAGAGAGGAGGTGTGATCTCTGAGATATGTCTCTGAAGTGCGTCTCTAGGACTAGAATATCTAAAGATTTTTTTTTCTAGCTTTGCTTGTCTGACTCGCATGAAACTCTCCTACACAGGGATGATTTTTCTCCTCAGTGGGAGATTCCCCTGGGCAGGAGGAACCTCCAAAAAGTCTGCTGCTCCATTGTGCAGTGATGCACAAGAAATCAAAAGATTCACCAGTTCAATTCAATTTATTTATAACCCGTCAAAAACAAGGAGGGTGTTTAGCCCTAGTGACGGAGTACAAGAAAGAAAAACAACAACAAAGAAAAAAGACAACGCACATATCAATATTTTACATTATACAGAACACAAACACAACTATAAATTACACGAAAAGGGAAGGCCACTGGTGGTTCTGTTTACTGGCGGAAGATTTGAAATCTTCCACTCTTTTATCGATAATCTTAGCAGGCAGAACCAGCTGAAATTTCTGTGCCAAGAGAGAATTACTGGTCCAAGGGGGCAAATGCAGCAGATACTTGGCAAATTTAAAATAAATTCTGTGAACACGGGCAGGGCTTCAACCGGCACACAGAACCCAAAGTGTTCAAACTTTTGAACACGTTATCTTGAATATGAATAAAGGTTTAGGCAAGTACTTTCCTGTAAAAGTTGCCTGATATGGTTGGCCTGCAGAAAAGTAAAAAAAAAAATCAAAAGAGATCATCTGCGGGTTGAACAGGCACTTTAAATGAGACCAAAATGTTCAATCTTTTGAAACCTGGTTATTTAGATGCATATGGACTGTTATGACAGTTACTTTGCAGTAAAGTTGCCTGGGATGGTTTGAGTGTTCTCCAGCAAGGGTTCACCACTAGCAAGCATTGAAATAAGCATACAGGAGAGGTACCCAACCTCAGACAAGATTTCAAATTTCAAGAGAAATCTTTTTTAGTGAGATATATCTGGCTTAAAAAGGAACCAAAAAACATGACAAAAATACTAGAGTGAAGCTAATAGAATGGATTACATGTTGGGGATATAAATTTTACTTCAGTATTTTCAGTTAAATTTAATTTTCTTTTCAAACAGTTTCACCCATTTTTACATGAGGTCAGATTGCTTGCAAAGTGATGAAAAAGATAGAGGTAATAAGGCTAATAACAAGAAAATCCCTTTTTAAACCAGGTTCAAAACAAAGAAAAGACAAATAACTGTAATATTTTGGGACATAACCGTTGAAAAAAAATTCAGATTTTGCTTCTTGACTGTCAGGATAGCACTTAACTTTCATTTTAACATTTTCGCGGCAAAATTCGAGGTTGCGTAAAAACGAGGTCAGGTACCCCTCCTGTACACTGTAAAAATTTTTTTTGCAGTATTTGCTACTTGGATTAACCTTGTCTTTATTGATATAAGAATATCCCTAATTCAGAATAATCTTATCCGAATAGAGATAAGACTAATCCCAGTAGCAAAAACTGCATCCTTATTCGAAAAAACTTTTCACAGTGTAGCTCTAGTTCTACTCCGCAAATGTTGAAACTCATTTTTTAGTTGAAGGCACTCCGCAGTCTGCCATCACTTACTGTAGGGTAACAGGCATTGGCTTAGGCTATCCAAAACTGTTAACATGACCTATCCAAAACTATGTTTTACTCTGTTTTTTCTTAATTTGCTTACCTGAACTGTAGGTACTGTAGTTCAATGTGACAAGTTTGCTGAGTGGAGATTGGTAAGCAGTGCGATCAATTACCTCCTGAGACTTGCAACCTCAAAAATTAGAGATATTTCATGGATAAGCATTCTCTTTACAACGAAATTTAACCCATCACAATGCAGTTGAAAAATACCAGAGGCACATAAAAATCTCTGACATAATACAGCCACATAATAAAGGGTGTAAACTCAAGAGAACTTCCTATTTGCTGCAACAACTGCCAAAAATGCACTTTTTTGAAAGTTTTGGAACTCAAGCCTGAAAACGCATGCACCAAGCGAAAATTGAATTTTTCTGCGCTGGGCATTCTACGATTTCGGTCGAACGTTGGGGTACTTCGGGATTGCAAGAGTTAAAAAACGAGATCTTACGAAACGATAAAGCGTACCATTACAAAAAAGATTTTTCTTTGGCTATTTTACAAATATTTATCATATATACTGTCCTTTGTGCTTTAAAAATTAACGCACGGTAAAAAATGTGCGTGTCACAGATATTTTAAGTGGTTAGTGGAAAGCCCTTGTGGTTGTCTCTGAACAATAAATCATGGACCCTTGCTAAAAGGGGAAAGGATAGGGGGGAGGGGATGCACGATTTTCCTGCTAACATCTCCTGGAAAAGTTCATCTCTAGGTGCGTCTCATCCCGAGAGAAGTTTGGAAGAAGTAGGGGACTTAAAAAGAAGAAGAGACTTTTGGAGTTGGGTAATGAGCCTCTCAGTCTTCGCATTTCCCTTCTGGGAATCATTCACTTAAAACTCGAAGGACAAGGTAATTGGCTATTTCCAGTTGAAAAGGCAACACTTTTCAAGACCATGCCTGAAGCCAAGAAATCTTACGCATTTCTATCAATTCAGAACAATAGAGCCTCCTTTAGTTCTCAGAAATTCGTGGTAATCCGGGCGTGTAAACGCGGGCACGGATTTTTGCCGTCCAGTTCCGGTGACATTATATCGATACAAATAATCTATTTAAAGGAACAGAAAACTTGACTCAAACTGGACTCAGGGAGCTAGCTGACAGATGAAGAATGTACCCTGAGTCGATATTGAGAGTAAGAAACATTCTCGTTACGACCATTAAAGTTTCCGGGCAGTTTCCGAGAATTCGACTTTTGAGTTGGTAGAAAAACAAGACCAAAGGTTTCGATGGGATCCCAAAAATCATGTTGTAAAACAGATATTCAGGAATAAATACGATGATTGATTGATTGATTGATTGAAAAATTTAATATTTGACCCAGACAACTAGGTCTTGTCTTCGCCAGATTCAGTCTTCGCGCGGCTAATCATCTGAGAAAATCAAGTTCAGATATATAAACCATATCTATTTTGACGATACTGATCGAAACTTCCTGCTTTACTTCTGCCAAATTTTCCAGTTTCGGCCGGATTCCGGGCTAACTACTTGTCCGGCGAGAAAATGGTTTTCACAATCGTGTTCAGCATGTCTTCTTACCCCTAGATCGAACATCTAATAAACTTCAAATAAAACTTTTACTTGCAACAAATTTTCCGGTTTTGGCCGAATTCCGGGCTAACTACTTGTCCGGCGAGAAAATGGTTTTCACCATCGTGTTCAGCATGTCTTCTTACCCCTAAATCGATCATCTAATCAACTTCAAATAAAACTTTAGCTTGCAACAAATTTTCCGGTTTCGGCCGGATTCCGGGCTAACTACTTGTCCGGCGAGAAAATGATTTTCACAATCGTGTTCAGCATGTCTTCTTACTCCTAGATCGAACATCTAATCAACTTCAAATAAAACTTCTACTTGCAACAAATTTCCCGGTTTCGGCCGGATTCCGGGCTAACTACTTGTCCGGCGAGAAAATGGTTTTCACCATTGGTTTCAGCATGTCTTCTTACCCCATAATCGACTATCATATTAGCTGTTTCAAAAAATTTTGTTTGTTCCTTAATTTAAACCCCCTCCCCCACCCCTAAATGTAGGACTACAGAGCCCATCTACGAACTCGACCTTACTCTTGACCCAAAGAATCCTCACACCAAGTTTCATCAAAATATCTCATTCCCTTCGAGAATTATCGTGCTCACAGACGGACGGACGGACGGACAGACAGACGTTTTTTCGATGTCATAGGTATCCGTCACTAATATTTTGGGATCCCAAAAAGCAAAAGGTTTGTGTGCCGAGAGTAGGAATCGAACGCACGACTTCTTGATTACTATCCTGATACACGCAAAAGGCGAACTTTTACAGTACATAAGTGCATAAGGGGCAAGGGCCAGCCAGCTAGTTTTTGGAACACTAAGGAGGGGGTTCGAGATAACAAAGATGGGGGGTCCTGTCGCCCCAGGTCGGTTTGATGGCCGAAAGTTGCGTATTCAAGTTTTCTGTGCCTTTAAACTTTGAGAAATGACAGAAAGCCGCACCTACCTCGATAGTTAAAGTTCCCCTCTTGCTTATTCTGTTTTCTTATCCCTGGCTACCCTATGGAACCATCAGCTTCTGAAATCTCCGCCTTTCTCCAATTTTTCGTTTTATACCTACGACTTTTCATCTCCTTTTTCGGCCGAGCCGAGTTTAGCCAGTCATGCAACGTGAACTTCGCGAATGCTTCAAGGTCCTCTGGCAACTCTAACACATATAAGGACTTGAAAAGCTTCAGGTGTTGTTTTCCCGTTTTGGAAGACATTTCAGGCCATCAGGTCTATCTTGAGGTCTGAGTTTTCTTTGTAATGCTTGTTTTTTTTTTCCCAGTGAACATTCAGTTTTTTAATATTTTGCGTCCAGCGACCGCGCAGGAGACCAGGTAGGCTGGATAGAATCGACAATCTCTAACAAGAAAATCGCTAATGTCGCATGGAAAGTAATGGTATTTTCGAAAAACGATGTTTCTGAACCATTTCATCGGGAAAAGATCATTTCTGGTAAGGTTGTGCATTAAAATGGCTACAACTTTGGGTAGCTCTTTCCATGATTTGAATCTTTTCGTGTTTTTAGGACCAGAGCTAGCGTTGGACAAAACAGCGCCGCAGCCTATCCCCGATGAAGAATCCTTATCGGATCTGGCAGCAGTGGTGCCTAACACTGAACCTGAAACCCCGGCAGCTTGCATACCTGGCAGTTTAGAGAAAGAAAATGAACCAGAAACTCCCCTCAAACACGTTGAGGTAGGTGATGTAGCTTAACTATCATGGTTATAGTTTATTCGTATTCCTTAAAACAGAAAATACAAGTCGTTTCACATGCAGTTAGGCCACATAAATGTAAAGAAAATGACCCAGCTACAGAAATATAAAAATAATAAGTAGAATCAATAATGATAATAAGTTAAAAGACAGCTGAGATTTGGTTTCGGCGATATTTCGGCACGTCTTGGGGAGGTTTCACTTAAATCTGATTTTTTGTTTTTTTAGATGAGTTTAAATACATGCACGCATAGCAAACAAAAGCAAAGCAAACTTTCGCATGCAAACCGGTTAAGGTTCGCGTAGCGCAGGTGCCGATCTCCTCCCCTCCGCCGGGAGTGCAATGCGTGGTTAGGGGCAAATCATCCGACGCTTCCCGTGCTTTTCCCTAGATTTCTCTAGGTACCCATTTGAAGCTGGGTGGGCTTTTGGCTTATCTTACGGGGAAACGCCACCCCTCGCCTGAACCAAACGGTTGGCACCACCGAGACTCGAACCAGCGACCCCGCTCGTGAGTTCGGCGCGTTAACCTATTCGGCCAAGGACGGACATGCACACATACGTTCTACATAAATATGGATTTCATCTGTAAACCCGCTAAATGGAAAAGGCGACAGCAGAGTAAAAAATAACAAAAAAAGAGCACAAAGAAAAAACAACATTAACACACAATATTAGGCTATAGTAGAATAGACACTATTTGAAACTCTCCTCGGTACGGGCATTACCATTTCGTCGGGATATAGAGGCGAAAGCCTTTTTATGATCCAATATATAACTGTAAAATTTTCTATTTATGCCTCGTTGCTTTAGATGATATTACCCTCAAATTTCAGTTGTAAGCGATAAGGATGTACTATCTCGATGAATACCTTGCAGCTGATGATGGTGATAATCTCCAGGTTACAGCTTTAAGGCGCTCATATATTCTGTCCACGGTTGTGCGCGCCAGTTTTCGTCAAGCCACTTATTTAACCTCTCTAGCCGTTAAGATAATCCAGTTTTCGGGAATGTTGCCTATGGTCTCGGGAAATTAGGTCATTACCAAGTTCGATGAAAGAGCGATGCGTTATTGGAGAAAACAAGGTCTTACAAGATCGATCAACAGAGAAATAGACACTACACTTGCGCAAAGAACTATAGGCGGTACTAATGGCAATAATTTGGGAGGTCAGGTCAGAAATTAAGTCGTTAAGTCAGTTGGAATGAAAACAAGCTCGATTACTTGGGAATCAGACACGAAATACCCGGTGGACAACATTAATCATTAGAGGTATTTCTTCAGTCCAAGCTGACTAGAAATAATATTTGATGGTGTTAATTCTCGACCAGACGAGGTCGCACGTTTGCTAGAACCTGAAGAGGACCCTTGCCAAGAAGGGCCGAAATATGTTAAAATAAACCTCAGCTGAAATTTTCCTTCTTTGGGGTAGTCTAAAACTGACTCGATCGTCCCATCCGGGCCCTCGGGAGAACCAAGAATATTTATAGAATAAGAATAGTTTAATAAAATGTGTTTAAAGCTGAGGGCCGTTTACAAGAAGAAAAAATAACAATTTGAATGCAGCCTTACTAAACGAAGAAAACCTAATAATAGCCTATAACAATAGCCTACATATATGCCCACTACTTTGATATTCTAAGCTTTTAACATACTTTCTCTTGTCTTTAGGGCACTTCCTATTAACTGACAAAGTGTAGTTAGTGCTTGTTTATTTATGCGCATGTATGGAATGATCGGACTGAGTGGAGTTGAAGAGCTCCTCTTTGACCTTCAATCTGTTGACGAATCCACCGTTAACTGCTTCTTCGGGAAAGCTGTTCCGGGTTCTTGGAACTCGTTTCCAGATTCCACTTGGGGGACTTGATTTCATAAGCTCAGTTGGTGGTTGATTAGTCGGATTAGGGGCGGAATCTGAATATGCTGTTAATTTTCTGATCATGACTTTTCTAGCATCTGCTGGAAATGTAAGTTCTACAACAGGACAAATTGACCTTGAAAACTGTCAAGGGGTTGATTGCGATTCAGTTGTAATTGAACATAATTAGTATGCATAATTAAGATATTCAATTCAATTCAATTCAATACATTTTATTCCGGTAACTAAGACCATAAATTGAGAACACACATAACGACACTAATGAAATGAAAAACAAAACAAAACCAAGACCAAATTACCCTCTATCAATAGGCTCATATAACTGTTTCCATACTGGAAGTGAAAGCCGTAGGAGCGAAGTACTCAATTGACAAATAAGGGTATTGTCGCTTGCAAGAAGCCGTTTTCTCAGAGACTCACGACACAGCCAATGCAGCTCATGAAAATTCGGGACATTATGATCAGAAAACACTTCACTGGCACTTGTAAAACGAGGGAGTTTATGAAGAAATCGAAAAATATCATTGTACGCAATACGCATCTCGCTTATTCTTTTCTTCGTAAAAGAACAAACAAGAGAAAGACCAAAAATACTTGTACAATACGACCGAAAAAGAAACGTCTTAACGTCGGGAGTACAATGGTGGAAATTCCGCAAGAGCATATTTCCACGTGTATAAACCGATTTCAACGAATGACGAATGTGGGTATCATCAACAAGATGCTCATTAAACACAAACCCGAGGTATCGAAATTGTGAAACAAATGAAAGCACACTACCATTCAGAAGAATTGGCGGAATAAACGGGGCGACAGAACCCTTAGGCCTAAAACAAACACATTCAGTTTTTGCAGAGTTAAAAATGATATCATTTTCATCTGCAAACGATTGGCAGATTCGCAGTAATTTATTCAGGGCATTAGGGCATGTTGCTAGCAAAACTAGATCATCGGCATAACTGATATTATTTATGCAACAAAACCCAACGTGGCAACCAATGCCACTAGCACTTAAACGTTTGTTTAGATCGTCGCAATAAACCGTAAACAAAAACGCGGAAAGCACGCCCCCTTGCCGTACTCCGTTAATAACAGAGAAAGGGGAACTTAGCTCAGACCCCCATCGTACCATAAATCGCTGGTGCTGGAACCAATACGCAAGAACACGCAGGTAAGGTAGAGGAACACCTCTTTTTCGAAGGATTAGAAGGAGCTTTCGCTGATTCACTCGATCAAATGCTTTCTTAACATCCACGAAGCAAGCATACACGTACGTTCCAAAAAGCCAGTAGTACTCAATGACAGCACGCAAAACGAATATAGCAAAGTCAACCGATAACTTCTTTTTATACGCAAACTGATTTTCGGTAGTCCCTAGGAAGTTACTCAACCGACCAAGGAGAAGCCGCTCTAGAACTTTGGACATCGTTGACGCTAGAGCAATGGGTCGAAAATTATCTGCCTTCGACGAATCTTTTAGTCGATTTTTCTGCAGTGGCACAAGTAAAACTTCCATCAACGAATCAGGAAGAAAACCGTGTCTAACCATTAGAGAAAATAATATCGCAAGGTAAGGCGAAATAACAGTCACGCAAAACTTAAGGTGGTTGGAAGTCAAACAATCACGTCCACCGGCAGAATTACCACGTAAATTTTGTATCGCTAACATAACTTCTGAAGTTGTAAAATCAGCAACACTAGTAGACATAGTACGATCATCAAGAACGTCTGCAAAACCAGCGTGGGGAACAGAACTAAATATATTAGCGAAATGGCTTCTCCAAAAATCGCATATCTGACCTGGAGAATTTCTATCTTCAACAACAACGGGCAGGACTGAAGATCGACGGTTAGAAGCACTTATTTCCGTCCAGAAAACACTAAAATGCTTATTACGGTAATTTGCAGCCATTTGGTTAGCGCGTATCGCCAGCTCTTGAGAACGTACCCAACGGAGCATACTTTTGAAACGGCTTTTCCAGATACGTCGGGTATTATCGAGAAAACCTCCGCTCACACTACCTTCTCTTACCCACTGCAGAAACCAGTATCTGGCCATATCATAACAAGGTTTAACGAACACGGACCAACCGGGGACGACATATTTCCGGTTACGCACTCTAGAAGATGCACAGGGAATCGACTTTTTAGCAGAAAGAAGTAGAATCGAGCAAATAGACATGAACATATCAAGGATTTCGCTTTTGTGTATATCACAACTACATATAGTTTCACCGCAATTTACAAGGTCGTCGAAAATCGGTAGGTTATCTAAAGCCGCTGAAACTGCATTTTTATAGTCACTCAGCTGTAACTGGCTTGCATCGGACCAAAGTAGCTTCTCGAACTTACGGGCAGTGCTAGGATCAGTAACTAATTCACAACACTCTACCGACAGATGACACTGCACTGGAAAGTGGTCAGAACCGATTGTGTCAAGGCGAACTTCTACATCGGTCAAAGAGCCTAAAATTCGATCACTGACCAGAAAGTGGTCCAGCCAAGAACGCGCATCGCACGAGTTGCTAAGGAATGTGAAGCTGTCTGGGGGCAGCGCTAGCTGGTCGGCAATGTGAAGACCATTTTCATTACAGTAGTTCACTAACTCGTCATGGAAAACAGTTTTCTTTAGCAGATTGGAGTTGAAATCACCGGCAATAATCACCGCACTGATATTGGGATAAGCAGTGTGAAATCCAGTTATATTATCCAGAGCGGCTCTTAGCTCAGAGACGTTCTCGGTCGATCACACAGGCATGTATACATTGAACAGCAAAATGTTTCCAATATCAGTAGAAACGTGCAGCACTTGAATGCGATCATTATCAATTTCTAGAGGCTTAACTGACGGTGCAAGTGATCTGTGCCACATAGCAGAGAGACCGCCCGATGGACGACCTCTACGGAGCTGAGAGTCATAGCACACTGAAGACTTAGAAGACACGATAAAGTCAGAATTAAAATTTTCGAGTTTACCAAATTCAGAAGGAGGGAGCATAGTCTCTTGAAGCAAAATGATGTGATTTGAATTGCAAAGCATCATAATCTGCTGCAGACGAAGACGAGCTGAGCAACAGTTATACGATACTATTTTCACAGTCATTAGTTATCGTTTTGAGACGGGTCACTCTGAGAGTCGCTAGCAGCTGGGTGCTCATAGAACTTTCTGAAAAGGATCCCAGCAGGCCAAAATTTCGCATTTAACAATCTATCCAGATAGATACTAGGCACCTCTATCTTGAAAGAGCAATACGTATTGAACTTGGTGGGAACCGGAACGCAACTAGCTTGACACTTCAGAGCTTTGGCAACGAAATTTTGAACTTCATCAAATGTGGTGTTGGGCGCAAAACGTGTCACAAACACCTTAGATGTGCGGATAGCAGCAACGGATTTAAGGCTACATCTTTTATCGAACGAATTGCCAATGTTCTGCGGAACTCTCTTATTGTTCTGTGAAGAGTTATTACTTCTTCCATCCCGTAGAATAACACGAGGCTGCATTCCATTCACTCTCGCAGGTCTCCTAACAGCCCCGCTGTACGTACCGTCATTGCCATCTTCCGGTGCAGCAGGGATACTTAAGCTTTGACTAGTGGCACAAGGGGGCGTCGCGATCGGGACGGGCTGAATATTCACAGATGCAACCGGTGGAGGCACGACAGAGCTTGGCGCGCCTGAGGGCATAACAGTGCTGACGAGAGATCGAAGGGAATTTATTTCCGCTTACTATATACTATTTCTTTCGGCCCGGGTGGCTAGCCGGAATCGGCAGATTAGTAGAACGCGGATATGGAACCAAGTCAAGTTGACTGGAGCGTCGAGTGGAATTTAAATAGTTTTCAGTTAGGCTACCTCTTGTGATCGGGGGTTTGACCCAAATGTGGTATAACCTGAAATTCGGTGGAGCTAAATAACTCAGGATGAATGCTGGAATTACAGATATAGGGGAGCGAAGACACTAGGTGTGTCTTTTTTTTATCCGTTCGCGCGGGTGGATATATTATTAATTGGGGGGGGGGGTAGATATTTTATTAACTGGAAAGGTTCTCAGCATGGTATCGGAAATGTCCGCCGGGGTCAGAGACCTAATATGGTATCGTAGGCCGGACGAGCGGAACTTCGAATGCGGGATATACTACATCCCTAATGTGTGGTATAGGTCGGGATAAGGCGAACACAACTAACTATATTGCAGATAATTTAAACCCCACATCAAAACTGGTTAAAGTTTAACTGAAAAGCTAACTTATTTTTGTATCATTTGATTGAATATACTACATGGTTTAAATTGTGTAAAGGGATTTTTTTTATTTTTCACTATTTGCTTCAGTATGACGTTCAGAATATCTACGACCGCCCTCACAGCGCAAAATTCTACTATGACTCGGAAAATTTCAATCTCAACACAAACGAGGGTTTTCAGTGACCAGCGGTGAACCAGGTGATCACTGCTCACTGCTCACTGCACGAACACATGTTTCCGTAAATATTTTGCGTCAGTCAATCAACACAGGAACAAGCGAATGGAGGTACCACAGATCCCACAGGGAAATTCCACTATATGAAAAATCGATTATTCGTGAATAGCGGAGCAAGGGAGTAACCAATTTCCATCGGGTTTTCACGCCTCTCAAGTGAATGAGTGATGGGTAACTAGAATGTCCTTTATCAGCCCTTTTCAGTTAAACTTTAAGCACTAGTACATAAAATAACAACTTATCTTTTTATCTGCTCTGGATCACAGCCGAGAGACTCAATCTCGTTCTTGTCTGGTCTATGTCCTTCTATCGCGCGACCCAAAAACCTCCGCGCCCCGGAAGCAAGGATGTTCCTTTGTCCAGCGGAACCCCCAAACCTGCTGGACGCTCGGTGGAACATTCGTCCTTCCAGAAAACCCAAACCTTTGCATAGCAACCTATCAATTTGTATCGGAGCATTCTAAACTGCCGCGGGCAGGATTATCGGAGATCGGAGATAGTACTGTAAGCACGTCAGCCGACTTTGTGGTCAATTTCCTTTCCTTTTCCGACACTGACGGGGTCAGGAAAATCAAAACATACCCAGGTTTGTGATCCCGCTGTAATCTTTTAATCTTTTTATAAACGAAAATTTACACAAGCCCCTCAGAGTTTTAAATGAGCCCCATACGTACAAAGAAAAAAAAATGTGTTTATGTGTTTAGCTGTGATTTTTGGGTTTGGGGTGAAAGTGAGAGAATTACATTTGATGGGACTAATCAGATAAATCGGCTAGATTCTTTTCCCAGCGATATTCTGACCTTTCTTGACCACGGTCCAGTCAGAATTTCCTGACAACTATAAATATCATCTCTTTGAGTATCACAGGTTAAATATTTCAGGGTCGTACGTCGCCGTAATAAACCTCAAGTTAATCATATTATTCTCAGTCCGCCTAGTAATGAGAATAGCAAGGGCTGATAAGCTAAGAGCCTGAAAAGTTAGCAAAAATAAATTTTCGGCTCTTTCGAGGCCGATCAGGCTCACACCTAAATGATTCCGAGGAGCTTATTGGCAGAAATACAGATTTTGCAAGTTTGTCCGTGTTTCTCATCAAAGACACGAGGACTGAGTGTGGCTACAAACAGCCAGTACTGTTTTTAACCTTAAGAAACCCTACAGAATTTAAAGGAGTCATGTCTATCGAAATATTGGTTTATTTGTGACTCGCTCCTTAGGTACAGTGGAGTAATCTTTAAAGTTTAACCGAAAAGGGCTGAAATAGGACGATCTGGTTACGCCTAACTTCTTCACTTGAAGAGGCTTGAAGACCCGATGAAAATGCGTTTCTTCCGCTATTCACGAATAATCGGTTTTCATATAGTGGAATTTCCCTGGAGGATTTTTCGTACATCTATGCGCTTGTACCTCTGTTTTATGCTTAACGAAAACGATTTACGAAAATAAGTGTTTAGTCAGTGAGCTACTACCAGGAGCTGATCACTGGCCAATGAAAAGCAACGATTGAATTCAGATTCAAAATTTTACGCGTAATAGTAGAATTTTACGTTGTGAGGACGGACGTAGATATTCTGAGCGTCATACTCGAGCAAATAGTGGAAAATAAAAACAATGCAAAAACAAGCTTGCTTTTCAGTTAAACTTTAAATACACTTTAAACGTGGTGGCACATAATTTTGACATGTGGTAGTTTATATTTGTCTATATTAAAATGTAAACGGCATGTACTGGTGGTTTAGTGTAAAAAAAAATCATTAGGCTAGGCCATTTTTTTCCGTCATATCTGGTTTTTCGGTTAATTGTGGTTTCCGTCCGGTGATAGTGTTTATCGGAGTGTGGAAATGTCGCGGGATAGGGAGACGAAAACTTTAAAGACACCTGTACCAGTCTTGTCTTGTGTCCGTTTTGTTTAGTATTCCAGTTTGAAGGATGTTCTCAAAGGGATTTTTCTACAGGAAAGACAGAAAGGTTCACTGATTTGTTTTTTATTTTTTGCTTATTATCTCCAGCACAAATTTTGTATCTTCTTCGATTTGAATAAGACCAAGAACAAATAATCTGACAGAACCCCCGTCTCTGTAATATGACTATGCGGAGTCGAATATTTCCCCATACCCTGTCCGCTACGAACAATCGAAGGCTAGTAGCTTCCGTCACCTCTACAAATAGCTAAATCGTTGTAAAGCCGCCGGTGAGGAAAAGTAGAAGTTTAAGCTGATTGGTTCTATGGACGCGCTCCAGGGCGGGTCAGCGCGCGGGGTATGCCTCCTGCCAGCCTCCTTCATTATTTTTTCTGCGATAAGCAACGGCAAAGATGGAAGGTGAGTAAACGGGTATCAACATCAGCTCAAAGCTAGAGTAAATACCTCTAGGTCCGCTTAGTTTTGTTGGGGTATTTATAGTCGCTGCATGGGACTAAAGACAGAAGTTCTATCAGATTATTGTTCTTGATAAGACATTAACCCCTGCGTTCGTCGTCTTGGCTCACTGTTCTTACGTCAGGAGTCGATCGTCACGTCAGTCTAATTCATTCCGGTTTGATTTAGTTGGGATCAGGCAAGGGGTCTGGCCACATATATATAACACTAGGTAATAGCTCTGCCACATGCCGATCGCGTGCCTCTGGTTGGTTTGTAAAGATGTGCAATCGAACTCGTATTGGTTCTGTTCAAATAAGAGACTTCGTCTAAATCAAATATCTTTCTTCACTTGATGTGTGATTTAAGAAGTGATATTTTTAATAGGGCGGAGTATGGGAGTATTTGGTAGTTCAAGTGATGGGAACAACTTTTTTGTCGGAAATAAGAGGACGAAGGAGGTTCCTAGAGATTGCTATGAACATCGAGATAGGTTGTTGTGGAGTCTATATATTTTACAAGGCAGTTTGTGAAACTGATATTTTGTTCCGTATGGTTAGATGGGCGTCCTTTTCGAATTATGCATCATATCATAGCATAGTATAAAGCTACATTATAACGAGAATAACCTGCTTATACTGTAATGACACATAAACTTTAGACGTTCAAATCTGCTACCAATGCCCCATCCCATCCGCGGTTCTTTATTCGAAGTGAAGCTGATATAACGCCTCATTGATGGTTGAAAAAGACGATAGTCTGGGGTGCTTCGTTCCTTCAAACTAAAAATGTAGCTCTTGTTATGGCAGCATCGCAATTCCTTTCATTTTTTTTTTTGCCCCCACGTCGCGACAAGAAAAGTAGCGGAGTATCAACACACAAAAAAATGAAGGACAATAAATAACGAGAGGTAACGCTCGTCAGATGGCATTCGAAGCTATTTCTTTTTAACTTTAGCTTTAAATAGAAGCCAAGTTACAAGTCAAGAACTGCAGCATATGAATAAGTCAGAGAAAGAAAACACAAAATGTTATTGCTGTTATTGTTTGCGTCTCGCCAAGGTGCATATCGCCGTGATAAGGACTTGCGGCCCCTCCTATTGGAGTAATAACGGCTAATAAGCGCCATAGAATACAAGATACGAAGACTTGACTCATTTTTAAAATCGATGTCGATCAGTTGACCAACGTCACCAACGTCACAAAACCAGCAAAAAAACTGAGAAAAATTCATACTCTTAAATTGAAGACATTCATCTGAGCGAGGAGAAGATTTTTCAAAACAAACAAACATGTTGCTAATAAACCAGACATCTTTCTCTCAGCCATTTTTCTCCCTTCCCTTCAAAAAGTGTTAGTCATTAGCCTACTTCAAGGACCCTTACCGCCCCCCAACTTTGAAAAAATGAAAAGAAAATGTAAGGTTTGTAGCCTTTAATGTAAGGAAACGTATGTTTTAACTTATTTCTAAAATCCGTCCATTGATCGAGTGGAATAGCCTATAAACAAAAACACACATTGCATAGGACGTGTATTATCTCTAATTATATTTTTTTTGCAGTCCAAGACACGAAAGAACTACCGTGGCTTCCTAAGGATTCAGCTTAATCTAACCCGACCAATCAGCGTCGTAGCTGGCACCACCCCGCCATCTCTCTATGACCTCTTGCAAGCCGATGATGCTACCTCTATGGTTGGCAAGGAGTTGACCTCGTTCTTTCTACCTCGGGGCGCGTTCAAATCGGTCCACGTCACTAGGTAAGTCTCTACCCTTCCTGTGTGCACTTACTTACTTGTACTTGTGGCGGGAATCAGGCGTTTCCACCTCGCCCGGCATCGATGATCTTGGAGACCTTCTTGGACCATGTTGTTCGATCTTCTGCCAGCTGCTCTGCAAAAGCGAGCCACTGAGTTGACCATCTGTGACCGAACTTTCTGAAACCCCCGATAGGTTCAAGGTCTGACTTGGCCAGGTTCCACCAGTTCTTCCTCTGTCCTCCTTGGCGTCTCTTCCAGGAGCTAATAGGCTCAACTAGAAGTATTTGGCGAGGCAGGTACTCTGGCGGTTTCCGTAATACATGGCTCAACCATTTCAAAATTCATTCACTTTCCTGTGTGCACTATGGGGAGAGACGGGGGGGGGGGGGCGCATATCTTCATTGGTCCTTTCCCGATGAAAAATTATCAAGAATTAGTGATATGGAGTTGTAAGTTTTAGTAGCATAGGAACTGGTACCACTACTTGTTACTATTAGCAAGACTGCATGCTAGTAGAGCAAGACAGTATGCTACTGGATAGGTTTGCTTAAGATTGGCCCAGTCTGAGGCACATTAAATGATAGTATTCTATACTATTACATATTAATACATGCAACTTTTTCGTACAACTGTCATACAACTACACAGGCTACACACTTTTCATCGGGTTTATCCATCTTTAATTGGGTGGGACAAATCGCCTTACTGTCTGCAAATCATTCCGCGGTATAGCATAGCAACTATATTTAACGGAAATTCTGTTCGAGTGTAAACGGAATACCTAATAATAGGCTACTCTACCAAGATCATGGTTCATCATGGCCGAGACTGCCCCCCCCCCCACACTCAAGTTAAGGAAGTGTGGGAAAATTTGTGTGTCCTTTCTTTGATCCCCCCCACACCGTTCCGGTGTCAAAGGACATCCGGGTTGTAGCCTTTGATCCAAGCCTCAGACTGTCGACAATGGATTCGTTACAGTGGAACATCGATTTTGTTAGGTTCTCATAGCTTGAAATTTCAGAACATTAATTTGTGTGCTAGATAATTAGAGGTTCGAGGGGGGATATGTAGAGAAAGTAGTATTGACAAAGGGAGTAAATTTTGGAAAGTAATATTGATATAGTAAATTCCTTATTTTTGCTGTCGATTGCATGCTTACAAATAATTATACGACGTAGTATATCAGTGTCACAGAGTAACTTCCATGTTAAGCCTGTGTAGGCCTGTAGAAACCTCAAAAACCTCAGCCTGAGCGAGGTTTTTGAGTGTTTTATGAGCATCAGTAGTATGAGAAAATTCTGTACCAGAAACTAGTACTCTTTTATTCCCACGCGGCGAAAATGCACTTTCTAAATACGGATTGTGTGCTGTGCATGGGTATAGTGTACAAGCTGGTGCGGGTCAGCTGAACGGACTTCAGGTTACTGGAAATTGATCGCGAATTTTCGCAAAGCTGAATAAACCAATCTGTACCAAATCTTTAATATCGCCATCTGTGATCGCAACCCTTAACCTTCCGTTAGTCGACGTTACCATGGCCGCTTCTTTGTGCAATATTAGTATTGGGATCCTGTAACTAGGAACATTTTCATGCAACGTAGATTGCTACTGCGTATCGTGTCCTCCCGTCCCAATGTGTGTAGCTATAAATAAATAAATAATGTACTTTATTTCCTTAATAGCTTGTATTCTACATGGTAGCACTGGATCGTCATTCACGCAAATAACACATAGGCTACCACAATTACATAAGTAGCCTAGACATTTTATCTATACGTACAAATATAATATCGTTTAACTTAGCTAGAATTAAAATATTGGGTGAAATAGAGTATAAAAGATTTCCGATAACGATCAGTCGAGTTTATGGGTGGTCTTCCTACCCATAAACTTGGAGAGCTCGAGTGGTCGGCTAAACCGGCTGTAGTCGGAAACTAATGTGGAACTGGTCCAAGCTGAATACACCAGTATTCTTAATACTGTAACATCACGTTTTATTCTGACAGGGCTCGGAAAAAATCACCAAGTGCGCTGCCTAGTGATTAAAGTATGCCAGTTTTTTTGCAGTGATGGTGACGCTGTCTGGTGCTTGTTCTTTGTTGCGACGGAATATAGCGCCGTTTCTTTTGCAGCAGCCAGACGACGCGGTTCAAGTTCAAGTTATTTTTATTATTATTACATGCAACACACAACATCATTGTATAATTGACACTAACATAAACAAAATCCCGTTGACGGATTGGAGGAACGAAGATAACCGTCTACTTCTACTTTTAAACTGGAAAAGTTTTGATACAGTTACTAAATGAAAATTTGGTTTTATTTTGGAAATATAAAAGAGTATAAAAAAATAACTGGTGGTAGCCCGATGAAAAGTTTTCGAGAATTAGTCGTATTGAGTTGTACGAAAAAATAGCATCAGTAGTAACTACTGCCACTGCACGCTACTACTAGCCATCTGGATGCTACTACAGCAAGATTGGATGCTATCGGATACTACTACTTAAGATTAACCCAGTCGGAGGCATGTTAAATCAAAGTATCCCATACTACTACATATCAATACATGCAAGCTTTTTCGTACAACGACCATGCAACTACACAAACAAAGAATTTTTAACCTTAACCAGACAGGAATCGAGTTCGTCTGCAAAGCATATTCAGGAATCGAAAGAACGCAGACACTTGTCGGCCCCTTTCCCTAGGTCTCAGAAGTAAACAAGGTCTTCGGCAAGAATGTTGTCAAAGAAAATGTTGGCACATCATAATGCCGAGATGATTTCCAAGACATTCCAATGGTATTTGATCCTTGCGTAATGTGTTTTTAATAGAAAGATAACTTCTTTCAGCGAGACGACAACGGGTCAGCTCATCCAAATGCTACTGAAGAAGTTCCATGTCGTCGACGACCCCCGGAAGTTCGCTCTCTATGAAAAATATGCAGAAAATGGAGACACGACTAAAGGTGTGTAATTCTATCATGGCAGTGTGGTTTCTGAGATTTGGTCGCGGTTATCAAGAAGGTTCAGGGTTTAAAGTGCGTATTAAAACCTGCAACGTCAGAAGTTTCATAACAGGTAACACAAGGATGCGCAGTTTCAACAGACAACAGTTCAATAGATAAAACTTTGGATTCAATCTGTTGTGATTTTGAAAACGTTATGCATGAAATGTTATGGATTAAAAGCATTGCTTAAGAGCCTAACAGTGCTGAAAACGCATCTGCTGAATTTTCCGATATCATGAAGACAAAAAAAAACAAAAATCAGCAGATGAGTTTTCGGTATTTGTTGGCTCTTTGGCAATGCTTGTTATGCATAACATTTCATACAGATCGTTTCCAAAATCACAACATATTTCGTCCTAAGTGTTGTGTGTTGAGTTGTTGTCTGTTGAAACTGCACATCTTTGTGTCATCTGTTACGAAAGTTCTGAGAGTGTGAATGTACTTATCCAAATAATTTTGGCTGGTTCTAGAATTTAAAAGAAAAGTAACCTATGGGATTTCAGCAATCACTCCCACCAACATGATAAAAGTTTCTCCACTATTTGCCGCCATATCAGTTCGTCCTTTTAAGCACAGCTCTTACTAGAATTGGCTTTTGGCGATAAATGATCCGTAAATACTGTTATTCAGAAATACTCGTGCTTTGCCACGTGGAACACGCGTAGAAATACTAACTTTATAAAGTTATTGTCTACCAACCGTGGAAGCTAGCGCCGAAAAGCGAAAAATTCAAATTAAATGATTTCGTGAAGAGAGAGATTTTGAGGTAAGTAGACCACTTACACCTGAACCGATGAGGTTATAATACAGTAGAAATACTCCGTAAGGCAAACTCAAGCCTGTACATGTTGAAGCTTTTATCAAAGCATAATGTCCCAAGTCTTCACATCCTCAGGATTTATACTTCTTTCATAAGACCATTAATGGAGTATGCATGCGCGGTGTGGCATTGTAGCCTAACTGCAGATCAAAACTCTCGTATTGAAAGAATACAAAAACGTGCTCTCCATATTATCCATAAAGGCCCAAAAGTACCCTACTCCCTTCTTCTAAGCACGTACAAAATTGATACCTTGGAGAAACGGAGACTGAACCTATGCCTCGAGATCGGTAATAAACTTATTTCGCACCCCATCTACAATGAGTTTCTCCCTCCCCCATACAACAATGTTAGGGAAAGGCGAGAGCGAGCGGTCTCTACGAAGGTCCCAATATTCCAACCAGTAGCGGCCAAACACAGTCGTTACCAAAATAGTTTTATACCAAAGATTGTGGAAATTTTAAATAGCCTTTGACCATTGTACGTATTTTTTAATGTATATGTTATGTTGACGAATTTGTGCATGACAGTACTCACCAATTTTGGTTTTGTTACCGTGAAAGTGTGAGCGAATAAATCACTATTCTATTCTGTTCTATTAGTCTGATTGATGTTGACCAGTAAACCACGAAGTTGATATGGCTGTCAAGCCTGAATTATTCCAACTGTTCAAGAAAGCTAATTTTGATATTGAATATTCTAACATACTATTTTAACACACCTCCTCTGCCGCCAGAAGCATCCAGCAGGCATCCAGAAAGAGCCGCCAGTCATTCCTCATATGTGCTGCTGCCCAGACGTCTTACCACTATAGGGTTGGACTATCGAATTGATGTGTTTTAGGTCCCGCTGGTACTTGCAACTAGGGACCCATACATTTCCTGTAATGCCTTGCCATTCAGGGGGCTTGTCAATAAGAGATTTCTGATGCTATGTTGACCGACCGGAAGATAGTTCGAGAAATACCCACGGTCCAATCACGTCCAAGGCCAGATAGACAAAATTTGGGATTGGCTGCTGGCGCCTTGAGGAAGGAGTCTCTTTGGCGCGCACGTCCAATGAGGCAAACAAGAATGCCGATTCGACCCAAGTGGGATTTTTGGAAAGTAGGCAAGGGTCGGGCAACATAGCAACATAGAAGCATAGGAAATGACAAGCCCCCTGTAAAGGAAGTTGATGGGTCCCTGGTGCAACGAAGTGTATTCTTCGGTCTTCCTCTTCTTCGGGGGTTCCCTCTGGTTGCCTCTCCAGTACCGTTCTGGGGAGTTCTGTGAAAACAGCAAACGCAATGGGGGTCCTGTAAGGAAAGGGTTGTGTATCAATTTCCCACTGAGAGTACTTGTCGCAACTCTCTCAGAATTTATCTTCGCTGCAGGAGAAAAGTAGATTTTCCTTGCATCTTCTTTATCACGATTTGTTCATACAAAGTCCGGATAATCGCATGACGTTTTCAGTTCGTTTGCGGCGAATGGAGCTTGAAGAGAGGCCACTACTTGTTGTGAAAAGATGGCAAGCACAAGAGCTACTGGGAGTATTTTCAGAAGAAAAAGCAGAACTGATGAAGCAGATTCCGTCATTCGTCAGCCGGAGTTTTGTACTTCAAGAAAATGACACCGGTGATATAATGGTAAGAACGACTCCCCCCCTTCCCCTTGCCGTAAAACTTACCACCAGATCTAGCCATGGCTGGTTGTAAAGTACTGCTATATATGCAATAAAGGCTTCCTTCGTCGCTATATTGACAGAACCGAGAATGTAAAAGTCATCATTAAAATTGGCGCTAAATGAAAAATTCGGCCAAGAATTTGATCCAGCGACAGTTCGGCCCTTTTTGGCAAGGGTCCTCATCAGGCTATAGCTCGAAGAAACGAACATGTATTCGATTTAAAGTCGTACCCGTCGGACCTGTAACGCCAATGCCACCTACTTTCGTAATGCATTCATGAATTGAATTCTTAAACCTTGAGAACTAAATTCCATATGTTACATTCTAAACCCGCTAACGACATGTCCCTTATCTTTACATTTGCCTCGATTCACTGTTTTCGATGCGCATTATGCTACCGACGAATGTTTGCGTATCATGCTCTCCATGCGTAAAACTGGTTGTCTGAATTTTGCCGAGTTTCTGCAAGAAGTCAGTAGTCCTAGGAAAAAGCTGAAAACAGCCAAAGCCACGGATAATTTGTTAAAACCTGAGCCTAGTTTTACAATAGTCACATAGTTCCGAATATAGGAACGTAAACAGTAAAAAGTGCGAGGTGTGCTTTAAATGGGACAATACGGGGGTGGGGATCCTCAGAGATTCGTGATGCAGTTCTTTACTACCAGCTGACAAGATAAGGGGGTAATTGTCGTTTTCAGCTTGGGCTGACTGGATAGGGTACTTAGAAAGAAAGACATATTTTTTTTTACCGTTCTTTCTTCTTTGTTAAAAAAAAAATAAAATTTATCTGTCTGTGAATCCAGTGTCACCTTCTTGGAATCGTCGGTGACCGTCCCAATAACGTAGCTTATTGATTGTAAGAAGAAAAAAAAACAGGATTCCCCGAATCTGAAATTCCGTGAAAAAGTTTCCTTCCCCCGCACTGACTGGACTCTAGGGTCTAGTATTGAAGCACAGCCCTTGCTAGAAATGGGGTTTCCCTGTAAAATGGTCCGGAATTATAGTTTTTCAGAAATACTCACACCTGACTCGTGAAACTAGGGATACTCCTGTTAGCGCTTGCAAGCGCTGACGCAAAATTCGTTGCTCTCTCAAATTTCCGGCTCTCGCACAAAATTCTTGGTATTTCTCGCAAAAAACTTAGATCAAAACGCCGTGAAAGAAAGCTGCAACTTCTGGCGACTCAAGTTCAAGTTCAAGTTCTTTTATTGTTTGGAAATACATATTATAAAATAAATACATAACGTCCCCAGCAGGGAGACTGGCTCGAAAGCCGGGCGACACACATGATAAACGAACAAACCCAGAAGAAACGGATGCCATCACACTTCTCACTCCATCTCATACCCCAAAACAAAAAAAAACAAAAAAAAAATTTACCAAAAATTTTTTGTATTTTATAAATAATTAATTATCCGATAGCTGAACGGCCGGGAGCTACTCACTAATATTCATTAATAAGTATAGCTTTAATTTTAGTTTTTAATGTTATGAGTGACAGACTCTGATTAAAACAAGATTCATATTTATTCCAATATTTAGTAATAATATTTTTAGGGGAAAATCTTGATCGCTCGGAAATAATTAAAGGCATAGGAAGCTTGCTATGACTGTTAGCGAGACTGTTAGCGAAAGCAGAAAAAATCCGAGAGGAATCAAGTTTAGGCAACTCCCTTCTCGTGACCTTCAAAGACAAAACAAAGGTTAGTGACTGGCAATCTTGGAAAATCTTGGCTCGCGATGGAAAGCGAAAAAAACAACAAATAAAGTTATTTACAAAGATTTTGTAAAGATTAAGAATTTAGAGGCCAGTAGACCACACGCACGTCGTCAATGGGGGTCTGAAAACCGTGAAGAGAAAGAGAGGTCGTTTAATTACAGGGTAATGGCTTACAGGAAAGTAAAAATGGAAATGTAAGATTCCACATTAGTGTCAGCTAGAGGAGCTAGGAGGGGCGGGGGGACATTTGAGGTTATGAAAGACAAAATGAAGAAGAACAAGAGCTGTAAGTTCATATGGCACTTGCAAGGCTTGGTAAAATGATGAAAGTAGGAATTCGCCAATGCGTGTGTTTGCTGTGATCATCTGTAAGCAAAATCCGACTGTTCTTAAGTGAAAATTGTTAAGTCCCTGATATGCCTGCCAAGTTTCATCGTCCTAGTACATGTCTAAGCGTCTTGTCAGGATCACCGGAATTCCGGAACCCTCCCTCCAACTCCCCCACAGTACCCGGATCCGGTCCGGTCTTGTCAATTATGTATTTAGGGCTTGTGCTTATTCTTCCCCCAAAGTTTCATCCCGATCCGTCCACTCTGAACATGTCAAACAATTCCCCCCCCCCCAACTCCCTCAAGTCGACGGATCCATCCCGAACTTGAAGTGTGACGTCTGAGACACGAGATCTTTCCAAATATCAAGTTTCATTAAGATCCGGTTCCCCGTTCAAAAGTTATAAATACGTCAACATTCCGGATTCCCCATCCCTCCATCCCCCCCGGTGGTCGGATCGAGGAAATGACTCTTTCCAAGTTAGTTTGGTCGGGTCCCTAATATGCCTGCCAAGTTCCATCGTCCCAACACATGTGTAAGTATCTTAAGTCGGGATCACCGGAATTCCGGAACCCTCCCTCCTACTCCCCCCACAGTGCTCGGATCCGGTCCGGTCTTGTCAACTATGTATCTAGGGCTTGTGCTTGTTCTTCCCACCAAGTTTCATCCCGATCCGTCCACTCTGAATATGTCACATGATTTCCGACTCCCCCCTCCAACTCCCCCCAGAGTCACCGGATCCATTCCGGACTTGAAATGTGACATCTGAGACACAAGGTCTTTCCAAACACCAAGTTTCATTAAGATCCGATTCCCCGTTCAAAAGTTATAAATACGTCAATATTTCGGATTCCCCATCCCTCCACTCCCCCCACGGTGGTCGGATCGGGGAAGTGACTATTTCCAAATTAGTTTGGTCGGTTCCCTGATATGCCTGCCAAGTTCCATCGTCCCAACACATTTGTAAGTATCTTAAGTCGGGATCACCGGAATTCCGGAACCCTCCCTCCAACTCCCCCCACAGTGCTCGGATCCGGTCCGGTCTTGTCAACCATGTATCTAGGGCTTGTGCTTGTTCTTCCCACCAAGTTTCATCCCGATCCGTCCACTCTGAATATGTCACATGATTTCCGACTCCCCCCTCCAACTCCTCCCAAAGTCACCGGATCCATTCCGGACTTGAAATGTAACATCTGAGACATGAGGTCTTTCCAAACATCAAGTTTCATTAAGATCCGATTCCCCGTTCAAAAGTTATAAATACGTCAATATTCCGGATTCCCCATCCCTCCACTCCCCCCACGGTGGTCGGATCGGGGAAGTGACTATTTCCAGATTAGTTTGGTCGGGTCCCTGATATGCCTGCCAAGTTTGATCGTCCTAGCTCATCTGGAAGTACCGTAACTCGAGATGAGTGGCCTGACAGACCGACAGACCGACAGACCGAAAAGTGATCGGTATATGGCACTTGAGCGAAGCTGCAAGTGCCATAAAAATGAAATTATGTTCTTGTTCATAAAGGACCTGTGGTAGCCCACCTTTAACTCCAATGCAGCCTACTTTCGCAACAGCATTTCGTTTTTGGGATCCCAAAACGTTAGTGACGGATACCTGTGACATCGCAAAAGTTGTCTGTCTGTCCGTCCGTCCGTCTGTCCGTCTGTGAGCACGATAACTCTCGAAGGGAATGAGATATTTTGATGAAACTTGGTGTGAGGATTCTTTGGGTCAAGAGTAAGGTCGAGTTCGTAGATGGGCTCTGTATCCCTACATTTAAGGGTGGGGGAGGGGGTTTAAATTAAGGGGCAAACAAAATATTTTGAAACAGCGAATGTGATAGTCGATTATGAGGTAAGAAGACATTCTGAACACGATGGTGAAAACCATTTTCTCGCCGGACAAGTAGTTCGCCCGGAATCCGGCCAAAACCGGAAAGTTTGTTAAAAGTAAAAGTTTTATTTGAAGGTGATTAGATGTTCGATCTAGGGGTACGAAGACATGCTGAACACGATGGTGAAAACCATTTTCTCGCCGGACAAGTAGTTCGTCCGGAATCCGGCCGAAACCGGAAAATGTGTTAAAGCAAAAGTTTTATTTGAAGTGGATTAGATGTTCGAGTTAGGGGTAAGAAGACATGCTGAACACGATGGTGAAAACTATTTTCTCGCTGGACAAGTAGTTCGCCCGGAATCCGGCCAAAACCGGAAAATTTGTTAAAAGTAATTTTTTTCGGAAGTTGATTAGATGACAGATTTAAGGGTAAGAAGAGACGCTGAATCTGTATATGACAGTCATTTAGGTTAAAGTTTTATTTGAAGTTGATTAGATGTTCTTTATAGGGATAATTAAGGAGATACGCTGAATTCGTTTCTGAACTATCTTTTTTTTTGCTGGACAAGTAGTTGGCTCGGAATTCGACCGAAACCGGAAATTTGGCAGAAGTAGGCTATTATAAAGCAGGAAGTTTCGATCAGTATCGTCAAAATAGATATGGCTTATACAGGTATATCTGCACTTGGTTTTCTCAGATGATTAGCCTGGCGAAGACTGTATCTGGCGAAGACAAGACCTAGTTGTCTGGATCAAATATTAAACTTTTGGGATCCCATCGAAACCTTTGGTCTTGTTAAACACGGAGACCCAAATTTCATATGTTACTTTGTGAACCCGCTAACGACACCTCGCTAATCTTAGCTCTTGCCGCGATTCACTAGTTACCATGCGTATTATGCTCCGGACGACCGAATGCGATGGAACGGGTACGGAGAAAAGTCCGGTGAATTGCCGAATTCGGTTACGATAGACCAAATAAACACGCTAAATCACTGAATTTACGATGGGACGGACCGAATGCGGTGAAATCGATGCGGACTGAACAGAAGTTGGATAAATTACCAAATCCGATAACGAATTAGAACCATTAAACACGTTAAATCACCCAATTTGGAAATGTGAGGACAAAAGATTTTATAAAACGTTCGCATCATGCTCTTAATTTCTAAAACCGGAATTTGTCAAAATTTGCCGAGATCGCTTGAAGTCGACGGGCCTGGAAAACGGCTTAAAACAGGTATGGCCTTCGACAATTCGTTAAAAGCAGAGCCTAGCTTTACAGTGTTCAGATAGTTTTGAATATTGGAACATAAACAGTAAATACTGCGAGGTGTGCTTTAACTTATTCTTATTTCTAGTGGGATGCCTTCGCTGTCCCCGAGCTGCAGACCTTCCTGAAAATCCTCGATCGGGAAGAGGCAGAGTATCGTAAGCAGATCGTTCAGAAGTACAAGAACCTCCGTGCATGCATGAACATGGTAGCCGAATCGAAACGCAGCGGCGTGGTGGCGGTTGACGAAACCCCGCCCCCAAAGCTAGCCACTTCCAGCTCGTCCGAGTCCGAAGATGATGAATGTATGACAATGAAGAGGAACCGAACTTTGCCCCAAATGGCAAAGTTCGACAGTGATCGATTTGCCAACGCCGATGATTCGGATGATGATTGCGATGCGACTTTGAAGCCAGTTTCAAGCAAGCGGCTCTTGTAGTGTCAGTATGATGAGACAGACGCGACCCGTCCACTCACAAACCCCACACTAGGCCTACAAGCTATGGCCCGACACACCGCGACCTGCCCTTGTGGCAACGTCGCTGGCTATCTGTAGAGCATCTACTACGACAACGCTCAGTCCGTTCTCACGAAAATGTTCCGACCAGAAACGTCCCCAACCAAAAAGCTCCTAACGAAAACGCCCACTCGTATACACTTTGCTATTAAATTTTTTTTCGAATAGGCCTATACAGGCTTATTTTTTGGGACCAAGATGTATCTCTTACCCGCTATCAAAGCAGATTAGTTTGAAGCTCGAAGCCCGTGCCATCGTTAACAAGGTTAGAATCTCGGTAACCAACCTGGATAAAGATGGTACTTCGGGACTCGAGAGTCGCCACCTATTGCCGCCAGGCCTCACCTGTTATGTGATGCCTTTCTTGGAACACCATCTAGACAAGAGTGGCTGAAAATTTTTGATTCGACGAAATAGTTCATTATACCCTAAACAATTGGTACCAAATTGATCTTGTCTGTTTTTGTTTTGTTTTTTCGATCTAAATATTGTGTCTGGAAAACAAGGCTGAGGAATTTTTGTCGGTGTTACCTTTTTGAGGGAAATGTTTTTTGCATGGGAACATTTTCTGTGGGAATATTTCAACTGAGAGCAGGAGGGGGCGTCAAAGCGGGCGTCTCGCTTTGAACGTTCTTTGTCGGGGACGTTTCACAGCTAAGCCATTGTATCGTAAATTTCTGACTTGAGTGGCGTGTTGGCGTTGTGTCGTATCAGGTGCTGACGAGTCTTGCCAGTCTACCTCTCAGGAAAGGTTAACGAAATACGATACCTAGGTATTGCTCATTGTGTTAAAAACACGGACTCATTCGTTGTTTTCCAACTGAGTGCTCCTAACGGATTTAATTACGATTGGAAACGCTACTCCGAATTGACACCCAAAGCTCTTCGACGGAGCAGGCTTTCTAATTCTTATGTTCCCGTTATTTTGTATATAGGCCTACAGTAGAGGTATGCTTGTGTGAACGTCTGGTAATTGTGAACGATCGCCAAAGAAAAAACTAGAACCAAACCAGGCATTTGTTTCGATAAAAACTGATAATAACCATTCACGCCATTTGCACTTTCTGAATATTTTGCTAATTTACTGGTGAAAGTGACGAAACTGTCAGCTGGTTCCCTTTGTTTAATTTGAAAATTTTGCCAGATGGAACGAAGCTTCAATAGAGAAGATGGCAATCCGACCTCCCGATGCATTCAAAAAGATTTTTTTTAAATTCAAAATCAAAGAAAGTCGATTGAATTTCTACTTCAAGTTTGTGCTAGGACAACGCTGAAATACTTGGTTGTTAGCCAGGGGCGTCGCAAGGGGGGGGTGCGGGGGGTGCAGCACCCCCCCAACTTTTTGAGATTCGGTAAAATTTTGGGCCGGAGGCCCAAAATTTTACTAAAACTGTTTGGTATTTTTTCGATAGCGGAACTATTCGGTATATTTACGGAGATTCGGTAGTTATACAGAATCCCAAATAGGCTATCGGTACAAATCTATTTGGTATAATGATCGGGATTCGGTATAATTCCCAGTATTCGGTAGTTATCACGAATTCGGGGAGAGAATTTACGGAAATTATTTGGTAATTGTTCGATGCCAGAACTATTCGGTATATTTATGGAGATTCGGTAGTTGCACAGAATGCCGAATCGGTCTAGAATTATTCGGTATCATAATTGGGATTCGGTAATTTCGGTATAATTTTCAGGATACGGTAGTTACCACAAATCCCTACTTTTGTTCCAGTTTCGACGAAATTATACCGAATACGAAAATTATTCGGTACTGTTTCGATATCAAAACAATTCGGTATAATAACCGAGATACGGTAGTTATACAGAATCTCGAACATGCTATCGGTCTAAACTTATTTGGTATAATAACTGGGATTCGGTATAATTGCCATTCGGGAGTTACCACGAACCACGAAACTCGGAAGAGGTCGAGTGAAGCACTGGTTGCAGACAAAAGGACTGATTTATGATCTCATCGATAGTCCTTACTTTTACTTTGGATCCCAAAAAGAAGATTTAATTCTATATTTGCGTCATTTGATTGGGGTTTTAAGACAGTTTTAGGATTGGGATTTCGAAACATTAAAAGCTAAAATCTGGATGGAAATAGTTAAATTTGGCAGGAAAAAGCTAACTTAAATAAAATTTCGCCTGCGGCGCCCACTTTATGTGATCATGGGTAGTATTGACTATGGTAGAGTAGTTGCTGCTGCAGGAACGTCGCTCCATCCGGTTTCTGGAACTTCTTAAAGCATCGGTATTTAATCCACGGTTAATCATAGAATTTGTAAGATAAGCAGTTAAATTTTAGCCTACAGGAAAAAAAATCTCGCCTGCGGCGCTCACTTTCTGTGATCATGGGTAGTATTGACTATACTACAGTAGCTGCTGCTGTCGGAACGTCGTTCCATTCGGTTTCTGGAACTTCTTAGAACATCGGTATTTAATCCACGGTAAATGATAGAATTTGTAATAAGCAGTTAAATTTTAGCCTACAGAAAAAAAAAGATTCTGAAAATTCGCCTGCGGCGCTAGATTTATTTTTCTCAGCTGTTACTGCAATCGTGCCCAGCAATATATTCTCCAAGCGGCCTTCGCCAAAACGCCACTTAATTAAGTTGGCTTATCGTCTTTCATGCTGCCCTTTAATGTTACTTTTCCTACGTAATCCTTTCTTCCATAATTTAAAGCTCGAATTTTGAGTTTCTAGGATTCGGTAAAAAAATTTAGAGATTCGGTAAAATTTTGGCTCTGCACCCCCCCAACGAAAATGCACTTGCGACGCCCCTGTTGTTAGCTGATATTAAGTTCGTAATTTTTCTTTTCCATTTTACTTTTTTACATGCAATTGACAAAACCAAGGTAGTGTAACAGTTAAAATAGTGTTCATAGAAGCATACCTCTACTGCAAGTAATCATTTTTTAACCAATCATCTAGGCTGAACTTCACTGATTCTCGAGTTTTCAGTCTTGTTTTGGTGATGAGTTTTACGTGTCAACTCGGGGTAACGTTTCCAATTGGACCTTTAATCCGCTAGTGGCGCAAAATTGGATAAGTGCGAATTGGCGGTTGATTCATTACGTGAGTTTCAACTATTAGATGCGCAGTTGTTAGTTGGCTGTTGTGCCGTACCGTATAACTGTCGTAAAGTATATGGTGATGACAGAGTGAACGTGGTACTGACAAACTAAATCTATACAAATTGAACTTTTTTTTTACCATTTTGCTATTTTGCAGAGCTAACGTGGTGGCTGGAGTTATTTTTAAGGGAAAGTAGTTGTGATAATCTAGTCACCGCTCACGAGCAGTGCAAAAGTGACTCTTTTTAGATGGACTTTTCTTTATTTTTTGAAATATTTTTTCGTGTTTTAGTTTTGTTTCGTTTATAGAGAGTAAACGATCTTGTTGCGAAACTTGCGAAGATGTACCTCCTCACCCTCACAAACACCGGGTCTTTCAGGAGCTTCACTGGGGAGTGGGGAGATGAGTCCATTTACAAATTTTTTCAAAAGGTCTCTGCGTACGTTCAAGGTGAAACCAGGTACCCATACATTTCCTTTACAGGGGGCTTGTCATTTCCTATGCTTCTATGTTGCTATGTTGTCCGATCCTTGCCTACTTTCCAAAAATACCACTTGGGTAAAAATCGGCATTCTTGTTTGCCTCATTGGACGTGTGCGCCAAAGAGACTCCTCCCTCAAGGCGCCAGCAGCCAATCCCAAATTTTGTCTATCTGGCCTTCGACGTGATTGGACCGTTGGTATTTCTCGAACTATCTTCCGTTCGGTCAACATAGCATCAGAAATCTCTTATTGACAAGCCCCCTGAATGGCAAGGCATTACAGGAAATGTATGGGTCCCTGGTGAAACGAAAATAGTGAAGAAACTTGGCGCCGAAATACCTCCTCGAAGACAACTCCTTACTGATCTTTCAAACTGGCTCATGCTATCTAGCGGTGAAGGCAGTTGAGAGAAAAAGGATGAGCTCCGAACAATTCAAGTATGTTTCGGTTGAGTCGATAGATGGCGTATGAAGATCATCGATCCGGCTTCTCCCGCTTAGACGCGGTAACAAAGGATTTCCCCTTTGACCAGCCCTTGTGACATTTGGTTGGTCATTACATTAATAACTAATTATCGAAAAGATAACAAAAGTGATTTTATTCGTAGTTGGGAAAATTTAATTTACGTAAAAAATCCCATTTCCCTTGGAAACATTTGACGTTTCCGCCCTGTAACAGGATGTGTGCAAAACCGACGGAATCGTTGTTGCGGAGAAGCAAAGAGCGGTTTTGAAGTAGACGATTTTGAGACAAGAATTAGAGTGGAGCCTAGCAAAACCAATTGGAATACCTTCAATATTTTGTGAGCCGAAGGAGTAATATAGTAAGGTCAATCGAACCACCACAAAAATACGGTCCCGATATGCCTTCGAAGAGTTTAGTAATATCTCCGCCGCTCGACGACGCCAAGACTAGTTAGCCTTAGGGCTTCGGATCAGAACCCACAAGTGGGGCTAACACCCATCATTTCATCCAGTCAGGTTGCCTGACGTATATTAGTGGGTAAAATGACGAATGGACTCGCATCCGTCTTCAGCCCTTTGGGAGTACAGTAGTTGCGTTTTTGATCCGAATTCTCCTAGCGATTCTCCTCCGAATTCTCCTATTTCGCGTTTTTGGACTATTCAGATGAAGTGAATTCTCCTTTTCTTGCGTTTTTATCAGAATCGAGAACGGGGAAAGCCTCGCGATTCTGCAGAATCGAGAAGTTGCTCCTATAGTGAATTCTCGATTCTCCTCTCTCCGTTCTCCTCCCTGATTGGTCAACAGAGTGCAGTGTTTAATATGCACAAATAGGTACACCGGGTTGCAGACGAGCTGCCAAATTAGTGTTTTTGTCAAAAGCGAGAATGGAGAAGCGAGAGGAGCAAAAACGGTAATTATGTACGAGAATCGAGAATTCAGAATCGAGAATTCAGAACGGAGAATTCGGATCAAAAACGCAACTAGTATTTCTGACTTGTGCACCGGGGGTGATCCAAGCCACAGCGACGATGACGTGACAAATAGGCCTACGTGACGAATAGTTACACTGGTAGAGCTAAAGTGTTCTTGTCATTATTAAAATCGACACTAATGCATACATATACTGTGATAAATTTGAATATACGTGCATACCAGGGTGCATACTACATATTATGTTGTGTAGTTCACGTACAGTAGAGGTATGCCTATGTGAACGTTTGTTGACTGTGGACTTTGCCATTTTCATGCACTTGCTGTGTCTAAAACAAACTACCAGTTAGCAAAAGTAGGTAAGAAGGGCATCTGAAATATAGGTATAGGTATTTTGGATCTTCATTCTACCATTTAGCCCAAAATTGTACTGTTCACATTAAAGTAACTGTTCACATAAGCATACCTCTACTGTACTCCACAATGCAAAAACACCCGTGCATTGATATGATTATTGAGACCTAGACTCTTGGCCTATACCTTTTCGTCCAGATCTGTCTAGAGGTAAAAATTGACACACATCCACATATGCACGCTTGGACTTGGATCATCGAAAAGCACGAATGTACTTCCCTGGAAACTTATGCAACCGCCAATCTGCGTAGAGTTTTTTTTTGTTGTCTACCCGTTTATTTGTTTTCCACAAATCCAACTTGGGTCTTCAGCTCGGCAGAATATGCTTTACGTTGGTCGGCTCACCAGTAAGGATAGTGATTCGAGAGATGATCAACTAGCGCCATGTGGAGGCTCGTGCAAAATTCATTAAATCGCAATTTATCCCACAGATGTCAGGTTGCGTGAGTAATTAGACAGCCAATGGCGCTACAGTATCGAATCATGAAATGCATCGCTCTTTGATCTTCAGATCGTGATGGGCTTACCCGATGAAAAAATTTCTGGAAATAGAAGCATGAAGTAGCATGCAGTACCAGCTGATGCTGCTACATGCTTCTATGTCAAGCTACCATGTTGCTGCATTCCACTGCTTAAGACTATCCGACGTAAATGCAGTTATCTGAAAGTAGTTCTACTGCTATAAACCACTGAGCTTGTTGAAGCAGTCACTTGAAGTAGCAAAAATAATCTTTCATACTCTTAAGAAAGTCGCTGCGGAATTGCACACAAGATTCGTTGCTACTTCATAGCACTATGTTTTTCGGAGTTATAGCGGTATGAGTGATATTCCGTTTTAATGAAAATATTTCGTAGAACTAACTACACCTGTATACGATTTTCGTACAGTTTGGAACTATCGAGTTGCATTCCGTGATCCTACACATAATCGGCTTTCACTACGGTGTAGTTGTAACCTGACAGGACTGTTGTACAGCTATTCACACAGGAGTGGTTGATTAGCCACATTTTTTGTAAACAACCCGTTCTCCTATAAGCGCTTTTTAGTAGAACGCCGTAGTGCTATTGCCCGTTTTTAGCAGAACGGAGAACGAGTTGTATCTCATTCTTCATTCCGTTCTGCTGGATGATCAACGGAATAGGAACCTCAGTTCTGCATACCGTTTTGCTTGTATCGGGAACAATTACAATTACAATTCAATTCGGTTTATTTTATCTATAAATATCTTTTACAAACAAAAATAGTGCTGGACATGTCATTACATTTAAAAAGATCAATCAAGGATATATTTACAATTGTAACCTATGATTTATATATACAATTCACGGTTTAAAATACATTTCATCAAAAAATGAACGCGAATTTAAATGATAAGTAATGAAAACAATTACAAAAATAATGCGTCATAAGTTTCGCTACTAGCCTATTCTAAAAAAAAAACTAATCGGAGATGAAATGGTCAAACAATTCATATCACAACAAAAATAAAGAACAGGTTTAAAGAATGGTCGGATTTTGGAAAGTCGGATTTTTCTAAGCCAATCTTGTCGAATCTCTGATTTTCCAGCCAAGTTTCATCGTCCTAGTACATCTGGAAGTACCTTAACTTGCGATCACCGGAATTCCGGACGTGGCACTTGGCCCACAGTGCCCGGATCCTATCCGATATCCCCTGCTTTGGGTCCATGATACGCCTGCCAAGTCTCGTCGTGAAAATCCCCATAACCCCATCACCGGAATTCCGGGAAGCCCCCCTTTACCCCCCTCAAGTGTCCGGATCCAGACTAATTCTGTAAATGATTGATCTACAGCAGATGCTTGTCATCCTTGGTTTTATGGTTAAGGCGGTCGGCGAACTGTCTTACCTTCCTGGCAGCCAACTGTATTTTACATAGCCTCCCAGACTGGAAGCATCTGTTGAGGGAAAATGGCTAGCACTCATACCGCCAACAATCACAATGCCCGCGACACAAAATGCCCACAACTCATAATGCCCACGGCTCAAAATGTCTTCGACTCCAAATCCCTACGGCTAGAGATGCCGACGGTTCAAAATGCCGACGATAGAATCTTTGGGTTTTCAGTCCATAGAAAACTGAAAATGAGCTGGGAAGGAGAAGATCGAGGTATACCGGAAAGACGATATTCGTAAATTGAACTGGTATAATCTCAACCATACTGGGTTAACTATTAAAGCAAAAGGGTGTATGGTGTTGTGGCTAGATGTCGCAGCAAGGCTCTGAGGGATAAGGAACCCTCTGGGAATTTCTCTTAAAGGGCTTGAACCCTTATTGCTCGGCTTCTGCGTCTGAAATCGGCTCCAGCACCAGTCTTGAGCAGGTCCGATTCCGTGGTAATCCTGTACCTTATAATCTCATTGTCTGCTATCCCCGGGTGATTTTAGCTTCTCTGTGGACAGTTTGAGCCGTCGGCACTTTTAAGCAGGACGATTTTAGCTTCGCCACTGGCTATTTTGACTTGTCGGCATATTGAGCGATTTCGAGTTCAGGGTCTTCGATGTCACTTGTGGGCATTTTGAGCGTCGGCACTGTGAGAGTGGCCAAGAAGACCGCGGTACCACCCTGAAAAATTAATGTTATGCCATAGTTTTGTTTTTGTGTGATTTGTTTGTTAGTTCCTGGCGAAAGCTGAATGATGAGTTAACAATGACAAGTTGAACTGGTTTCAAATTAAGTAATGAAAAATAAATTCATGTTAAATAGAGTTGTTTTAGGTGCAAGGAAACGTGCTGGATCCATGTCAGAACTTTATTTTGTTTCCCGGAACAGTAGTTCGCCCAGAATCCGACAATAACCGAAACTTTGGTTTAAGTTCAAAGTTGTTTCTGCAGTCGATTTCAGATCCGGTGTTGGGGTAAAGAGACATGATGAACCTGTTACTGAACGTTTTTTTCTAGTCGGATATGTAGTTGATCCAGATTCCCTGTTACTTACCGGATTACTTGTACTTGAATCAGGACACCGGCAGCGAGCCTTCCCTGGCATCCAAGAGCTGTTCCACTGCACATCCTTGGCGGTCTGGGGTCCATTCCTGTGCGAGTTCAAGCCAGTTTGCGTTTCTTCCACCCGGGAAGAGGCTGGCAGTGGAGGGCCTTCTTTGTGAGGAAGGGTGGGTGGTGTTGGACCTGCTCGTACCAGCGTTTCCGGCGTCTCTTGATGATCGAGGCGATGTCAAGACGTTCGAAGCATGGCCGAAGACAGATCAGCGATGCTCAGTCGGTCAGTTAGTCTGACACCCACAATCCTCGGAGGCACGAGTGCGAAGACGCTTAGGTCATAATACTGCAGGTGCTCTCTGTGTCTAAGACTGGCAGCCGTATAACAGAACCGATCTGACCAGAGCCTTGTATATTCGGATCTTTGTTCGCAGCCGGATCTGACGTTTCAGCCATAGGCAGATTTTCAGCTCGCCGAAACTCTTGTTGCAGACGCGATTTGTGTTTGGATTTTTCTCGAGCTGCTTCCTTTGGCGTCAACCAAAAATCCAAGGTAATTGAACTCGTCCACCGGAGCTGAAGAGTGGATGCAACTTCGGAGAGCATATCTTGGGCTTCTGTGGCAATTCCAGACCTCCTGTCTGCAGAGGCGTCACTACTGGGGGGAGGGGGGGCTGCCCTCCCCCCCAATGTTGTCGGCCAGTCGGTAAAAAATAGCCGAGGCGGCGCGAAGCGCCGCAATTTTTAGTAAAAACAGTCGATTTTTTTCTTAGAAGTGTTTTTTTTCTTAAAAACGATCGATTTTTCATAAAAACCTGTACTCCATCAAAACCCGGCATGGCCTTGGACATGACCCAGTCATGAACTAAATTAATGGGTACAGACGTCTTACACTGTGTTCTATGAAGAGTGTTGCAGAGGGCTCTCCACTGACCTGGATCTTGGCACGATTGTTAGCGAAGTACGCTTTGATTGGACGTATCATCTTTCAGGAATTCCATCTTCAACCATAGCAACCCAGATGCCGTCTCTAAGGACTGAGTCGAATGCTGTGATGAAATCTATAAATCCGCCGATTCTGAACTGTTAGAGTCAACGGCTGGTCAATACACCCCATGACCGGTCAGAAACCACTTGATTATGCCTGGTTCTTGCTTTGCGGTTGGAGCTAATTCGACTGAGGACTGGTGAACATTTTTGCTGCGATGCAGATTCGGGATATTCCTCTGTAGTTCTTGCATTGGGTGGCATCTCTCTTTTTGAAGACAGGTAGGCTTTTAGAGCCATGCCACTCTTGGAGAAAATATTCTTCTCTTCATATTTTTACCGATTAGGCCGTGCAACTTCTCTGTTAATAAACGGCCTCCATCTATAAAGATCTCAGCAGGTATGACGGACCAGGTGTTTTGTGCCTTTAAAGTTTCTTCATAGAGCACTGGATCTCCAGGACGGCAATGTCCGTCGATCCGAGCTGCGTGGGAGGGTACTGCGGGATGGGGGGAGCACTTGAGATGGTGACACGGGATTGAGGAGGTTCTGAAAGTTTTTCTTCCACCTTCATCCTGTACTGATGTGGTAATAACTTTTTTCCCCGTAGCTTTCGTTTCCATAAGCAGTTGGAGGAGCCTTGGGGTGTCGGCTTTCGATGTGGCGTCTGCCATATCAGTAGCAACATTTTCCCAGCACTGCTGTTCTTCCTCTCGTGCCGGTCGATGGCATTCTCTCAGAAGTTTCTTGAGTTTTGTTTATTTTTGAAGAGCCCATCGCCTGTTTCGTCTCTGCGAGCTTTATCGTTTTCTCAGATATCCATTTCTTCCTCTGCCGTTTTTGGTGACCCAAGGTGGACTGAAGTATGAACGACTCGACGTATGAACGTACCTCTTTAATGGAGAGTTGGAAACTGGACGATTTTTTCAGACGATTTATGATGTGCTGTTCTTAATGAAGTTGCGGCGAACTAGACTGCTACGATTTAGTTTATTGCACTTGTTAGTTGTTATTACCTTGCTAACTGAAAAGAGGTTTAAAGAGTTGGACTGGCTGGCAATAAGAAATTCAGTATTGAAACTGAAACAGTTGCTGTAAGGTGATCTTTGGATATCTGCTTGCGGTTTGTTTACCTTATAAGCTTTTAAATGCCCGAAAAACTTCATTGTAACCGGGATAATTTTAAGCGGGATAGTTTTAAATAAGGTTAGTTCAATACTTGTTTGGTTATCGGGTAGTGCGACGTCTTGGTCCTTACGCTGCTCGTATATAAGAGTTGATAAAGATTTTGCTCTGACACTCCACGTTTGAGCGCTTGCGCACTTGTTGTTACTGGTCTAATTTAGACGTGGACATTTCGCCATGGGGACCTTTCACATGGGGATGCTTTGACTGGGGAAGATTAGTCATGAGGATGTTTTCCCATGCGGGCGTTTTGTCATGCAGACCTTCTGTCATTGTGATGTTGTGTCAAGGGGCTTTTCACCAGCGGACGTTTCGATTGGAGAAATTTTGCCGACAATCGGGATACCTAGTTGCGCTGGATTATCTGTTCTGTGAAAGAGCAGAAAGAATACAAAGGGCGATAGATTAAAATGTGGCTCCATAATTACGACAGATTTATGATTTCTTGTCTTTCCATTGCAGGTTAAAAGACATACAGCGAAATGCTACTACAACCGACCGTCATGCTTATGTATGCCCTGCTTTCGGTACTTTCAAAGAAGAATGTAGAAGGAAATCAACTCTTGATCGACCCAGCTGTAACTGCCACGTTCGATTTCCAAGGCATGCGTCTACGGATCTGGCCCATGCACGGGGATGAGGAATACTTTGGTTCGAGCCTAGCTGAATGGAAATTCTTTTACGAACCCGTTCTTGTTCCATTACTAAGCATAGAGAACCAGACCTCTGTCGTACCGTATGCCCACCCTTCGTTGGAGTTGGCAGGCGGTCACAACACCAAGCTCTTTCTAAGCACCAATGACAGTGATGTGCAAAATCTCGCGTACAACGCAGTGGAAATGGCACTGGGGACCAACAAGGGACTCAGGAAAGAAAATGTTCAACCATTGCGTATCTTGAAACAAGACCTGGTGCTCTCACGGCTTTCCAACGATCCAGCCAACCCCCGCAAAATCTACTGCTTGAAGAAGACATTTGAAAACCCAGGACAAAAAGTGGAGCTAGTGGGAACAACCGATTCAGACGAAAAAACAAAGGATATCGCGAAACTTCAAGGGGACGGACATATTTCGTACTCCATGGAAGTTGATCTAGCCAGAATGACGAAACGACGAACTGTTGACTGTAGGAAGGGAAAAGTAAAAGACCAGCTTGGACTACTGAAAGGGACGGTTAATCTACGGGAGTATAACCTCCAGCAACAACTTCACGTCCAGTCACAACAATACACAACAATTAATGAACAACTACAGAAAGCAGTTGAACTGAAGGAGGAGGGTTTGAAGAAGGCGAAGAAGGAAATTAAAGTTCTGGAGGAACAACTGCAAAAGTGCGTTGACGTGAAGGGAGAAGAGTTGAAGAGCGCACTCACGGAAAATAACCACCTAAGCAAAACACAAGAGGAAGACCAGGCAAAGATTAAGAAGATGTTGGAGACGATCGCTGAGTTGAATGAAACCCAGACAAGGATTATGGAACAATTGCAGAATGCACTGAAGGAAAATACTGACCGAAAGAAAAAGGAAGAGGAACTCCAGTCAAAGACTAAGACGATGCATGAAAAGATCATTGATTTGTTGGAAGACCAGACCAGGATCAAGAAGATAAATGATAAAATCGCAGACGTGGAGGAAGACCAGACAAAGATTAAGGAAAAACTACAAACAGCACTGAAGGACAATACCGATCGAAAGAAAAAAGACGAGGAAGATCAGACAAAGCTTAAGAAGATGCACGAGAAGATCGTGCACTTGGAAGAGGAACAAAAGGAGATCCAGGCACAACAGCAGAAGGCCGCTACAGCGAAGGAGGATGAGTTAAAAATCATACAGAAGGAAAATGACGATCGAAAAAAAAAGGAAGAGGAAGATCAGACATTGGTTAAGAAGATACAGGGGATGATCGTAGCTGTGGTGGAAGAACATAAACAGATAAAGGAGCAGCAGCAGAATGCCGCTAAAGTGAAGGAGGAAGAGTTGGTAAAGGCACAAAAGGAAACTATCGACCGAAGGAAAAAAGAAGAGGAAGACCAGAAAAGGATGACTACGATGCATGAGATGATCATAACCTTGCTAGAGGCCCAGGCACAGATGAAAGAACAACAGCATACTGCTGCTAAAATGAAGCAACATGAGTTGAAAAAAGCACAGAAGGAAAATGAAGACCGACAAAAAAAGGAAGACGAAGAACAGACAAATATTACGAAGATGCACGAGAGAGACCTCGACTTACAAAAACAACTTAATAACGTAAAAATAAAGTTATGCATTCCCGGCTGGAGCGGCATGTGCTTCCTCGACAGATGCTACTGCTATCAGCTATTCCACACAGAAAAAAAATCCTGGGAAAACGCTTCACAATTTTGCAGACGTCTTGGCTCAGAGTTGGCCTCCATCCAAAGCCACGAAGAGAACGCTTTCTTAGTCGAAGAGTATAAGAAGAGCACGACGCGTTTTGCCCCTTGGATCGGTCTTATAGATCATTCCCGAAAAGGTTTGTTCCAGTGGAGTGACGGAACATCACTGAATTTTACTTCGTGGGGCACAGAACAGCCCGACACAACCCAATATTGTGTATTTATTTCAAGAAGATCCTGGGAATGGTATACCTGGAACTGTTCAAGTTCGCAACCATACATATGCAAGAAAAAACTGTAGGAACATCGCCGTGGCCACAGATTTTACTCCGTTAACTTCTCTACCCTGATTAGAAGTTCATAGATCATAGAATCGTTATCATATCCTTAGGTATGGACAGGGGCGTCACATGTGGGGGGAGGGTGGACGGCCCCCCAATGTTGTCGACCAGTCTGTAAAAACAGCCGAGTCGGCGCGAAGTGCCAAGATTTTTCGTATAAACAGGAAATTTTGTTCGTGGAAACGGTCAATTTTTCTTAAAAACAGTCGGTTTTTCGTAAAAATAGTCGATTTTTTCTTAAAAACAGTCGGTCTTTCGTAAAATTAGTATTTTCGTCAAAACAGTCGTTTTTTCTGCAAAAACAGTCTGAAAAAATGACCAGCCAGTCGAAATGACCAGCCAGTCGAAATGACTGGCGAAATGAGCCAGTCGAAATGAAAATGACCAGCCAGTCGGTAAATACCTTGTCTCCCCCCCCCCGAACATTTTAGCTTGTTACGTCTCTGGGTACACGGATAGATGTTTGATTTTCCAATGTCATAAAATGAGGAGTGTCCTATTTCGCGAGCCCGCCAGAACGCGCTCTGTAGCGATTTTACGTTCTATCAGTAAGTGTCTACGTTATCTCCTATACGTCTCAAACTAGTGTTGGTTTTCAATTAGGTATTTTATGGTAAATCTACTTAGCCCACAGACTTTAGTTAGATTTTTACTTATGCAGCGTTTACAAGTACAGGAAAACTTGAACAGAATCCGATCTTGGTGACAAGATTACGTTTATACGCAGAAGGACAAAAAAATAATTCTTCAAACCAGAAAATCTTACAAAAATAAATTCACAAAAAATGTTTTGATAGCTTTTATGACATCAGTACTGATGACTGCTGCTCTCAAAAGCTAGCTAGACTTGTTTCTAGTCTTTTTGCCAGCGCCGCCGACGAGATTCCTTTCAAGTTGACAGGATTCCTTTCATCATGAAAGGAATTCCCGTTCAGTTCAGTTTTCAGTTCAGTTCAGTTTTATTCATAAAAATAATACGCACCATTAACTCATTATGACCCCACCATAAGGCCTAACATAAGGCCTGGCAATGGGCGGGGCTTATTCTTTATTCATATAATCTTAAGGGAAACGAACCAAACAAGTCTACAAAAAGAATGATAGAAAGAAGAATAAAGACATGACAAACTGTCAAGAAAATCCGTTGACGGACGATCTTTCGTCAACAAAGCGCCCTTGCCTCCCCCCCCCCCCCAACATAAAGGAAAAAAAGGAAAAAAAAATAAATTAAGGAAGGAAATTATGTTTTTGACAAGAAAAAGGACTTGGCCTGTGACTTGAAAGCTGAAAGGGTAGACGCAACCCTTACCTCATCAGGTATTGAATTCCACACTCCCGGAGCAAAGTGTTTAATTATGAAAGAAGCTCTAGTTGTTTTACGCGGGGCACTCGCCAACTGCCGGGCATTCCGAGTAGAATACTCGTGGAAATCCCGATTTTGCGAAAACAAATTCTGAAAAGATGAATTCAAATGATCATTAAAATACTTATAAGTAAAAACTGCAACTTGGTAGTCTCTAATTGTGGAGACATCCATTATTTTATTAGAACTAAAACGCTCACTTTGATTCTTATGGGGGTCATGTGACGTGATTGCCCGGACCGCACTGTTCTGTAGATTTTGAACTTTCTTATAACTAGATACAAAATTGCTAGCCCACACGGAGCATCCATAAATCAAGTAAGGATGAAAAATGGCATAGTATATCATTCGTAGAATTTTTGGTGATGCAGTGTTTTTAACTCTCCTTATCACTCCAAGAGACCGAGAAAGTTTGGACGACAGAACATCAGCGTGCTCTTTCCATGACAAATTCTCATCTAGTAGAAAACCAAGATATTTAACGGATTGTACTCTTTTGATCACTGAAGTACCCACCATAACTTGATTGGGGCTTGTTTGGGATGAAGTTCTCGAGAATACCATATAATTTGTTTTTAGAAAATTCAGGGTTAGTAGGTGAGAATTAGTGAAATTGGTAAATTCGGCTAGTGCTATTTTTAGCTTTTCATATAGATCAGGTACAGAAGGGGCAGACAAAAAAAGAAGTGTGTCATCAGCAAATAATATAATACCAGCTTCGGATAGGAAATATTTAACCGTGTCAACAAAAATAATAAAAAGTAGTGGACCCAAGATTGAACCCTGTGGCACTCCACAATGAATTGCACATTGATCTGACGTAGTATTACCGTTCATAACTACTTGTTTCCTTCCAGATAAATATGACCGAAGCCAGTCTAGTGCTTTACCCCCTATTCCAATAGACTGTAGAGAATTTAGTAGTTCATGGTGGTCAACAGTATCAAATGCTTTTTTCAAGTCCAAAAATATTGCAGCAGCGTCCCGCTAGACTTTTTTTCTAATCGTCTTCACGAACGCAATCTTTTCAAGTCGACCGGAATTCCTTTACACTCGACGGGATTTCTTGTCCGTGTAAACGCTACATTAGTCGCAAAACAAAAGTGTCCGATCTCGCGAATCCGCCAGAGTGATTTTACGTTATATCAATAAAGTAATCTACATTATCTCCTGTAGCCTACGTCTCAAACTAGGGTTGGTTTTCAAATGGGTTTCTTAAAAAAAAAAAACGGTTATTCTTCGTCTTCCATCCCTGTCAAAGTTTTTTACTCTGCCGCAAACACTCTAGCCCCTGTTTACACGTATTCTTATGAAACAGAGACGATTCCAGATGTTCTCATCCTAATGTCTCAGATATTCCAGTCGTTGGCAACTATTTCAGAATCGAAGTTTTGTCGTACTCTGATTCCGATTCGCGTATAACTGAATCGAAGGTAGGAGCAAATACTCAAGCTGTGGTAATTCTATGCCCAAACTCGATCTGACGACGAAGTAGTTGGACAGGTTTTCAAGAGATTTCCGGTGGCTCTCTTCAAGCTCCTCCACCTATTGGAAGTAGTCCGGACCTGAAATGGAACAGCTCTTGCCACAAGTTTTATTCATATCCGATAACCCATTCGAAAGTTATTCATGCAACTAGATTCCGGATTCCATATCCCTCCATCGCCTACGATGACTGAATCGTTTTCACCAGACCACGATTTCCGGTTTCTCCCTCCGACCCCACCAAAGTTACCGGATCCGGTCCCGACTTGAATTGGGACATCTGAGACAAGGAGTCTTTTTATATATCGAGGTTCATTAAGATCCGATTCTCCGTTCAAAAGTTAAACATAACTCAATATTCCGAATCCACCCTCCCTCCACCCCCCCCCCCACGATGGTCGGATCGGGGACGTGACTAAAGTTGGTTTGGTCGGGTCCTGATACGCTCGCCAAGTTTCATCGTCCTAACACAGCTGGATGTAGGCTAATCTAACTCGCGATCACTGGAATGACCGACGGAAAAGTGATTGGTATATTGCACTTGACGGAAGGCAAGTGCCATAGAAATTAAGGCGCGAAAAATCACTGTTTCTAAAACCATTGGCCTGAGGATATTACATAAATCGGACACACGTTCTAAAGGCTTCTATTATTTCGACGCGAAGTGTACAATTAACGTTCAGCAACTGACTTAGAAACGATTACTTGTATCGCTTAGAACGTCTAAGAACTAAAACGAATAAAAAATGGACCCGGCAGTTTCTGATGGATCGCGAGTACTTTCCCTATCTCTCAACCAAACCTGAATTGCCTAACAACACCAACTTAAGTACCTGACAACTCAAAATCAATTTGCAAGTTCGCATTTTGAACTCCACGCCAAACTGCCAGGTCCCAAGTACAGAAACGAACAGCTTGTTAACTTAAAAAAAAAGCAGACTCGGTAACATTTCGGTTCTGAAAATCAACCAGAAAATTGGCAGTATACAATTAGGGCATACACACCATTTATCAATACGGCACTACTTCACTACACCCTCTCAGAAGAATAAACTGGCTGATCTTAGCAAACAATTAGTGGTTGGCCAAAATGGCACCTTTCCATCACCGTAAAAAAACAAAACAAAGAAACATCCGGTTTTATTTTTACCAAACTTAAAGGTCATTAAACAGGCACAGCAAGAGCAGTTATTTATTATAGCTAAGCAATTGTGGGAAGACCGGCAAAGTCAATCTGAATAGATACATAGCCCCCTTTTCGGTGCTCTTGGAACAAAATAAGTAAAAGAATATGAGAACTAAATTATATTTTAAATTTTGTGTTCGTAGTCGGACACGGTATGTTCGAATATTAGGGCATGTCAGGATTTGAACAATAAGTTTACTATTTTATTTGTCTCGCCATTCTGGAAAATTAAAAGTTTTTTAATTTAAATGATTCGAAAGGCCACCTCACTAGGATCTGCAGCTTCCTTCGCTCTGACCCTCATGACGAATATCTTTCAGAGTGACCCCCCCCCCACCCCCTGCTAGTCCTTCACATACCAAACAAAAACCTTCCCCTTCTCCAAATCTTACGACTTTCTGGTGTCGGTGGAGGAGATTGCAATTAAATTGCTCTCAGTAATTACAGTTTGATATAAAACATGTTTCATATTTCAACAAGACAGCTTATATAAGCTGTTAGAAGAACAACTGACAGGAACTTCAAGAAGCTAAAACTTAACTAACCAGACACGGCAAAAACAGACTGTAACGAACAAGAAACTGGAGGCGAACATGGAAGGATCACTGGGGGCTGGGTAAAACGGGGAATATCAGTAATCTTAGAGGATGCATGCCATGAATGCTCACATACTACTCGAAGATGAAAACGAGATGGGTCTTGATAACTTGACGAAGGAAAGACCGCGACTTAAAGCTCGCTAACAAGGAGTTTGGTTCGAATACAGGTGACATTAAAACGCATAAATGGCTCAACATGTAGAAGTCAGCGATAGTTTCCAGCGACAGTTCGGCTGCAATTGCAGGTCAAGAAAGCCGGAAGAGGACCCTTTCCAGGAAGGGCCGAAATATCTTAGCTGACTTCTCAGTGTTGATTCATTTCTTATATATGATTCCCAGTCTTGGGCTAAGGAATTTTGATGGTATTATACGCGGCTGCTTTTACAGAAGCAGATGCATTATCCAGAAAAAAACGATTCTCTTGGGATCAACCGAACTGGAACAAAAAGAAATGAGCAGAAAACCAGAATAAGCCAAAAGTGGAAGCGCCGATACGAGCTCTCACTAAGCTCACAGCCTAGCGTCACAGAAAAATCACATTCACAAAGGCAGTGTGCACTGACCACTACACGAATTACACTCACTCACTGACCAATTATCACTTCGAATGTTGCGGGGAATTAACGAAAGGTGTCTCTGCACATGCCCTATATGGCACACCATTGCACTTCTAGACTTCTTAGGAATTTACGGTTTAATCGGCTAATGTGAGCTGAGCGAATCCGACCAGTGTCCTCTCGTCCGGTAGCTCGGCTGGGTCCAGCTTAGCACTCTGAAAAAGTCAGCTGAATTAGGCTAGTTATGCAAAAATAAACTAGTAAACTGTAGCAACAATCCAACTTTAAAGGACGCATAGTAACTACTATATTTAACTGACTAACTACTAATTTAACTACTAACGATTTAACTACTAACTAATATATTTCTTATTGACTCTATGTCCTTAATCGTTTCTTCTCTTCCATCCCCGAAGCTCCGAACTAACGTTCATCAACCCTAACAGAGCTAGACAGATTCTTCCATTCTTCTTGATTGACCCTTTTCGACGAGGGTTTATAGCCAATAAGCTCATCGCTGGGAGAGTTATGTCTTTTCAGCCGGCGTTCCCACACGTAAGACTCTTCATATCCACGTGTGCTACAGCGCTCGCGGCAGCTAGCGGGAAGAGGTTGATACAGGTGGATGAAAAACTGCGGGAAGAGTTGCGTTTTTGGCGGTTCTGATGATCGCTTCTCAATAGTTATAAATACCGATTATGAAGTTTATCGTGTTTCTCGTCAAAACCAAGAAAAGCTGTGCGAGGCTTCCAAGTATGATTTAGTTACCATTTTTTGTCAACGTTTTTGTCAAGCTCTACAATAAACTAACATACCCTAGTCACTTGTTTGTTATTTTTTTTTAGTGCCCTATTCAAAGTTCATTTATGGCAAACTTCGAAGATTTACGAGAAGTTATTTCGGCAAGTGAATGTTGACGATAAAGTCAGACTCGGCGTCTTCATTGCGATAGTTACTTCAAGAATTAATTTTACTCTAGACATTCCTTGATATTTCAGTTTTCAACTGCATCTCACAAGTTATCTATCCGTAGAGCATATTTCCGCTTTGCAAAATGTCTTCTTAGTTACCCCCTTGGACTAGAAATGGTTATCTGATTAGTAGGTTCCGTTTAATCTACCCTAGCTTTGTAACTAATAAACGGCTACAAGATTTTCGTTCTTTTGTGTCAATCGTACCTCGCCCGTGCGCATCGTTGTTTTTTTAGGGTTTGTACGCTGAACACTTATTGTTTCGCTTTTTTTATAATCCTCCATCTGTAGATGCGTCAAAAACAAACGGAACTGAATTGACAAGGGCATTGACTAACCTGTGATTTGTGATAACAGTTTCATTTTTCTACCTTGAGCCTGAAGAGGACTCTTGCCTTGAAGGCCGAAATGCCGCTACACCAAGCTGACATCTCCGTTTTAACGCAGTCAACTATGATTCGCAGCCAGCTTGGGCTTAAGGAGTAACTGTTTACTACCAAAGCTGATCATCATATTTCAGTTTTATTTTAAAAGAAAAGTCATTTTGTATCAATTCCTTCGACTTACCCAAATGGGACGACAAGCTCGATACTCGGCAATAAACAAAAATTAATTCTCCTTATGGTGACAAACAAAACACAAAAATATGAATCAGTATTTCATCAATAAAAAAAAGGAGCAATCTTTAGTGGGTGGCACTAGTGGAGTGAGGCAAAAAATAAAACAAAACAAAAAACATAAAAAATTTCCAAACGTTCTTGCAAGCAGATTCCAGTATAAAACTGTCTAGTCTCCTCTTAAAAGAACACTTTGGTAGCTCTACAAATTGGTTAAAAAAATATTTATGAATATATCTATTAATCATATCTATTATTATGAATATATTTATTAAATAATATATCGTGGGTATATTCCAGCCCTTTATCAATAGTCACCAACTGCTACCATCGCCGTTCAACCGACATTATTGTGCAAAAACTACTGAACCCTCTATAAATACGTACCATTGGTAAATTTTCCCCTACCATACCCGAAAGCTCGGAAAATATGAGCAGGAACTTGGACCTTGTCAAAACTTTGTTTACTCACCACTGGGAACTTCACTGTTTTCAGGCTTGGTTGTTCGATGAGCTTCTGGAGGTTGGCGGCGATCAGAACCATGTCCATTCCATCAACTAAACCAGCTCCAACCAGTTCAGAGGCAATGCCATCTGGAGTATCCTTCGACGGCGAGAAGTCGAAACGAATGTCGTTCAGTTCTTTTGATTTATTTCTGAAAAATAAACGTAACTCGGTTTTAAGAAAGCTCTGCAGCGTCGACATGTCTTTTTATCGGCGTGTCTGGAGATTAGATACAGAGGTAAGAAGACCCGCAGAATTTTTTTTCCGCTTTCTTTTCGTAGGCTATATAGTCCACAATTCGGCCGGATTATGTGAAATCCGGCAAAACAGGAGATTCGGTAGTTCTACAAATGCCGATCCCTCTTGCACCCTTGAGCACTATGCGGGGAATGCAAAATTTGTGAATTACTGATTTATTCAGTGGTGTTGGTGTTACAACGGCGAACTAGCGAGCTTGTTCTGTCCATATACGACAGTGTCATTATACGTGTCATATACGATAGGATTAAAAACAATGATCGGACTTGTCAAAATCCTACCAGATATTAGATAGCATTTACCATTATAGTTCGAGAAGAATAAAAGCGATATCTATGTATCAGACTGGAATCTCGTGAAAATCAGAAATTTGGATAAGGACAAAATCTTTCGATAGAACTGACAACTGGACATGGTTCAAGATATTTACGAGTTTTCGACTCCTTTTAATCCGGTCGCAGCCTGAGCTATACCTAAGACAGAAAAGGATTACTTAACGGATCTGGCTAAACTGCAAATCAAGGACAAAATTATGCCTACTTGATCTTGCTAGATATTGCTAAGACCAGGAATGCACAAAAGTCAAATGCGTGTTCCTGTATGAGATCCCGCCTAAACTTTTGCTCTTGTTTTTTATTAGTATTAAAATCCTTCAAAACTGAAAAGTAAACATGAAATTGTAAACATGAATACATAAGTCAGTTCACAAACAATTACAAACGCCATATATTCAAAGCAACTAACCAAGACTGAAGACATCTTACTAATTCTAGAATAAACAAGACCAAAGGTTCCGATGGGATCCCAAAAATTGAATATTTGATCCAGACAAATAGGTTTTGTCTTCGCGAGATCCAGTGTTAAGGTCTGGAAGTGCATCCGATAAAACCAGAAAGGCTATTTGGCTACAATATTCACGACTAGAAACGAAGCATTTATTTAGACCATCCAAAAGTTCCCGGTTTCGGCCGGATTCCAGACGAACCATATATCCGGCAAAAAAAATTGTCATATACGAATTCAACATCTGTTCTGGCCCCCAAATCGGACATCTAATCAACTACAAACACAACTTTTGCTTTCAAAAAATTTCCAGTTTCAGCCGGATTCCGACCTAAACACTTTTCCGAGTAGAAAATGCTTTTCATATAAGGAAACAGCATGTCTTCTTACACCTGAAACGAGCATCCAATCAACTTAAAATAAAACTTCTACTTTTAACAAACTTTCCGGTTTTGGCCGGATTCCGGACGAACTACTTGTCCGGCAAAAAATGATTGTCATATACGGATTCAGCATCTCTTCTTACCCCTAGATCGAACATCTAATCAACTTCAAATAAAACTTTTACTTTTAACAAACTTTCCGGTTTCGGCCGGATTCCAGGCGAACTACTTGTCTGGCGAAAAATAACTTTCATATTCGTGTTCAGCATGCCTTCTTACCCCTATATTGAACATCTGGTCAACTTCAAATAAGACTTCTACTTTTAACAAACTTTCCGGTTCTGGCCGGATTCCGGACGAACTACTTGTCCGGCGAGAAAACGGTTTCCATATTCTTGTTCAGCATGCCTTCTTACCCCTATATCGAACATCTAATCAACTTCAAATAAGACTTCTACTTTTAACAAACTTTCCGGTTTTGGCCGGATTCCGGACGAACTACTTGTCCGGCGAGAAAATGGCGTGTCTTTTTACCCCATATTCGACTATCACATTAGCTGTTTAAAAAATTTTGCTTGCCCCTTAATTTAAACCCCCTCCCCCACCCCTAAATGTAAAGCTACAGGGCCCATCTACGAATCCGACCTTACTCTTGACCCAAAGAATCCCCACACCAAGTTTCATCAAAATATCTCACTGCCTTCGAGAGTTATCGTGCTTACAGACAGACAGACGGACGGACAGACGGACAACTTTTGCGATGTCATAGGTATCCCTCCACTTACGTTTTGGGATCGCAAAAACAAAAGAAATACAAATAAATTAGCACGGCACTTTTCAGAAAAAGGGAACAGGATTTCGTGTATAAGGATATTATAAATTTTTTGCTGAGTTTTTATATCTTTTTTTCAAAATCCCGACTTTGGGGGGTATAGCTTAAAAAAACCTACTGGTCAAAGAAGGAATCACAGTGGCATTCATAGGTCTCACCTCATACGAAGCACAAGGTTGATCGCTTCTGGTTCGGGAGAAGAGTCATCCGAGGGAATATAGGCTCCTATGCCTCCACTATTTAAAGTGGCTTGGCCGTCGTCTGCAGTCCCATCCATTGCCTAGAAAAGTACTTCTGTAATATACGAATTAATTAACATCTTAACACATATAGCTCCGGAAAAAGGGCTTCACCGGCAATGGGCTTATATGCTGGGGTCTGTCGGCTGAGTCTAGGCGACCCAACCCCTGGCGAAACCCCTCCCGGACATTGCCAACCTCCCCCCCCCCCCCAAATGAAAATATGTAGAAAATTATAGAATCATACTAAAAACTGCAGTTTGGGATTTTCTCTAGACACACGAGTAAAATGTAAACGCGTGATGGCGGCTCCCTGGCCGGTCGCCTCTACATATAATTATTACAAAAATATTGCATTTTGTTAACAATGTGTATGTGGGAGAGGGGGGCTAGTACCGGGGGGCGGGGGCCTATGTCCGGGGGGGTAGCTGGAATCCCTGTCGGCTAGACCCCAGCTCTGAAAAGGCTCTTCCCTCGTCACATTTGTAGTAATACCCGCGTATTTTTAACGAGCTGCACTTATATGCTTAGTGCTACCCGAATGCTTTGCTTCGCTTATTGTGTCTTTTCTATTATTCTTATTATCATTTATTTGATTCCTTCAAAATTGAAGAGAGGTGCTTGGGTCTTAATATAAGATTTACTCCAGAATCTACAAAATTAGCAGGGTTTAAGTTGGTTTCATAGGAATTATTATCCCTCTTGCAAATAACCGAGGGTGGGAGAAGCCGAAGGTGTTACGACCTTGTAGGCTGCTGAATTTAGATACTATACTCCGCAACTATTCTCCATATTTTTGGGTTCTTAACAATAATATCATCCGTCTGGCTTTAACGTTAGTTCCTCGAGAATCTAGGAACGATTAATCCGAACACTTATTATTGCAAGCAATAATATCATGTGTCCTGAAGACTAGCTTGCAGATGCAAAGAAATGTAATAATAGTTGCGTGTTTGCAGATACCACGGTGTCCGGTACCACGGTAACTGGATTTGCGTTTTGCCGTTTTTATAGTTCCCGTGGTATCTGATACTATACGGCTGCTCTGCAAAAACGACATTTGTCGAATTTTCGTTTTTAGACGTCATCCCAAAAGAAATACCAATATCCACTCACATCACAAGTGCCAAACTTTTTCCCACCAAGTTGACAAAAACCCAGGCTCCTGTGTTCGTGATGATGAGTGAGACGAATTTTCCAGATACCACGGTCAGTTAAAAATTTCTTGAGCCCAAGCTGACTTGGACACATATTTTTATATACTAGGTTCAAGGTTTAATTTACAATTCATTATAAAATTATAATACAACGGGTCAAGCCGGAGACACAAGGTCGATTGACCAAAACCCAATTTTAAAGCGATGTTTCCTCTTCAGCCACGAATCCGTTTTTATATTATATGAATATACACGATCAGTTACCACGGTCGGGACCGTGGTATCTATCAGTTACCACGGTGACTGGCCAGACAGTACGGCAACTGCAAAAACGCCTTTTGACCGTGGTATCACATTCACAGTAACTGCGAAAACGACTTGGACAGTGGTATCAGATTATCAGATACCACGATATCTGCAAAACCGCAACTAATAATACAAAAATCAAATCCTGACGACTCGGTAACCTGTGTCAATGTGCTGTTTCTTTCGTCATAAAAGATATCATACGCTTACCTGCATGGCATTTGGCCCTGCAGACTCTCCGCTCAACGTCAGTTCGGAATTGTTACCCCTCCTCTGGGTATCGTAGACCTGGAGGACAAAATATATATTAATTAAATCCTATTTTATTTATAAACCGTCTAGGTAAAGACCGAATATGATAATCGAACAACAAAACAACAACAACCCAAATAAGTAAAATTCACTAAACCGAACAACTTAACTACATTATCAAATCAAATCAAATCAAATCAAATCGTTTTTAATCTCCACAATAGCATACAGCTAGCCTCGGATTGTCAACAATACAACGGATTACAATCATAATAAAATACGTTCAAAGATTTGTCGAGTTAAAATGCTTAATAAAATAAGGGACAAATGAATTCAGGTACCTCTCGGATGATTTTGTTGGCGGGGGCTTAAGTTTTTGAAGACCCAAGGACTTTGTCTGCCCCCTTGTACCGGGTCGCACACACTTCCCATTTTCGAACTCCGGTAAAATATCCCGATGTTTTTCTGAGCTGAGGCATTTCAAACCAAAATCCATTGTCAGCTTATGCCTTCGCTCAATCAAGGTCGTCAGAGACAAAGTCCTTAGGCCTTCTTCATAAGACGTATAGCAATTCCCGAGGATAATTCGAATAGCCCTTTTCTGGATTACTTCCAACTTATCAGATAGCGATGCTGATAGTCCAGGATGCCAAACTGGACATGCGTATTCTGCATTAGCTCTGATATATGTACAATAAATAGACCTCATTATTTTTGTAGGCAGCGCAAACCGGCGGAGAACTGAAAACGAACGAAGAAGTAAAGAACACTTGTAAATAATCTGGTCAACATGAGAGTGCCATCTTAAGTTATCATCGATCGTAACGCCGAGTATTTTTGCTACGTTCCGTACACATAGACCAACATCTTCAAGGTCTGGCAATTTTCTCTTCAGAAACGACACTCGCATAATAAAACTCTTAGGGCGACTGACAGCTAATTTAACCTCATTAAGGTCATGTGCTAAAATACTGAAAATTTGTGAAATAGATAAATCCACAGAATATGGGTTCAAATTCCTCAAAGCAACACCACTCAAGTCGTCGGCGAACTTATAACGGTTCAAAACTTCAATTAAAACACGATTAAAAACAATGATAAAAAGAATCGGCCCGAGTTTCGTTCCCTGTGGTGCACCACAAAAAATTCGAACAAACTCGGAAATTTTATCTTTTGTGAGCATAACACTTTGTTTCCGGCCAGACAGAAAGCTTGCAATCATCCGGAGAATAAACGTACTGGCACCCATCTCTTTTGCTTCACGAATTGCAACTTTATGATCTAAACTGTCAAACGCTTTAATTATATCACTCAATAAAATTTCAGCATATGAATCTGGTAACTCGAGGTGCTTTAAAACTGTGTCAATCAAACGAATTAAATAATGAGTTGTGCTGAAACCGGGCCTAAAACCGAATTGTTGTGGGTCAATTTTTTCCTCAATATCATCAAATAAAAGTTCAAAAATAAAGCTTTCAAAGACTTTCGACAAAACAGGTGTCTTGGAAATCGGACGTAGATCAGAAACAGATTGTGCTTTCTTCTGTTTAGGTATAGGTGTAATGTATGCATTCTTGAAACAATCTGGAAATATCCCGTCGACACAACACTGATTAAAGCAGGCAGTCAGCACAGGGCTGATATCCACAGCACATTCTACAATAAGGGAAACTGGAATTTCTTCAGGGTAACCACTTTTTCGTGTATCAAGATTTTTTAGCTTTTCCAACACTGCTTGGGGCTGAATGATTGGGATTTCTGACACTTCAGGCAAATCAGGCAACGAATCAAGAGGTGAGTGCAACCGGCAAATCGCAGCAAAATGATCGTTTATTTGATCAGCTGACAATAAATTACCCGACTCATCATAAATTGTCAGCGGCTTCTGCTCACGGCCCATTATTTCTTGGACTCTTTTGTGGAACTTGCGCGGATCCGACGACATGAGCTTAGCTACGCACCTTTCTCCGTACTCTTTGCGCGCTTTGCGGGTTGCACTCACTATCCTGTTCCGAAGCCGTCTTGCTTCACTCTTCATGCCCCATTCCCAGAAACTATCACGAACTATCATCAGCTCTTTCAACTCTTTGGACACCCATGGTTTGTCTTGTGGTTTGCATACAATAGACTTTTCCGGGAATAACTCAGTATACTTCTTGTAGAGTTCCGAAGTAAATAAAGACACCATTTGGTTGCCATCACTCAGCTTAAGGACGTCGCCCCAGTTCTTACGCTGTAACCAGTCCTTGAAACAGGCAACTCGCTCGGAAGTAAAAGGACGATATGTGATAACCTTCTTGTCTCTGATTAGCACCGTGTTAACTGGTTTCCAGATGAGAGTATCATGGTCACTCATGCCTACGGCTGGTAGAACAGATGGAGGCTCGTAGAACTGAGCTATGTTTGTAAATATAAGGTCAAGCGTTTTCTCCCCACGCGTTTTCACATTTACGACCTGCTTGAGTGACAAGGATTCTGCAACCCACGAAGGTTTAAGGTCATTAAAATCACCAAGTAAAACAATTCCTGCATAAGGGTACTGGGACCTGATGGAATCTGCGCATAATTGCAAGTAAGTCACAAGCTCCTTACGGTACGGCCCTCGAGGTGGATAATAGAGGACGCAAAATATCAGTGATGAAACGTCTTTTGGTAGAAACTTTGGTCTTGTCCAAACCCATAACGCCTCGAATTCTGGGTTTCTGGGAACTTTCGGATCAAGAATGTGGCTTGGAGTTGACGATTGGCAGTAGAGACCGACTCCCCCGCCATGACTTACGGGAAGTCCTTCTTTATCAAGTCTAGGTTGCAAATAAACATCATAGCCAGAAATCGCCGAAGTAGATTCAGTTGCAGACCAGGTCTCAGTTAAGCATGCAACTTCAACTGAATTGTGTTTGAGGTTAAATTCAAGTTCCTCAAGCTTATTTGGAAGGGAGCGCACGTTGGCAAGGAGAATCCTTGGAAAAGAATAGGAAAATGTCCTTGATGCTCCCGGATTCTGACTCTGATACCTCACATCAGTCCGACGGGTTCCCGGAAAAGCGGTAGGAACCTGTTGGTTGTCGGAAGGGAATAGCTGGGCATCAGGGGTACTGAATGGAGACCGGGTAAGAGGCTCCGCATTCTGTAATCGTGCTCCAAATGTGGCTGGGGAAGTAGGAATGTGGGCCATGACGTGTGCCTGGGAATAGGGGGAGGTGGCACAGGAATAATTGAGGGAGGCGGCGCCGCGGGGGGCACTGATGGAGCCAGCGGTTTGACGGTGACTGGGGGCGAAACCACCAAGTGACGCCTTGCTGCAACTTGACGACCCACTGGGATTGGGGGCGGTGGAATCGTCAACTGCATTAGCGGTACCGGGGCCTTGGTTCGCTTGTTTTTTGCTACTTTTCGCCGCATATTTCCCTTGCCCCGCGCGGATCCGTTTTTTGGATGCTCACTTCGCAAGGTGTTTCGGGCGAGCAATGAATGTATTTTTGTACACTCAAGGCTAAAGCATAGGCCGTATGAGTACTGGATGCACAGGGATCTATGCGGTAGGGTGCATGACTCATTATCACACCTCCCTCGTAAAAAGTCATTACAGACATGCAGGTATTTGCACTGAGTGTCATATCTGCATCTTCCTTTGATATGAAATCGGCACAAAATTTGACATCTGGTCATATCGTCCGTAACGGCTTCAGAGGCTTGGGGCGAAGACTGGGACGGGTTTGGAGCTACGAGGCCGGCTTGGGCATTACTCTGGCTGGCTTGCGTACTTGTTAAATTGGGGACTGCAGTGGTTTTGGTCCCTTCCGTGCTACAGCGAGGCTCTTCAGGCAACGTGCGACATACATCGCACGCGTAAAAGAAGAACCGACCCGAGGGTTTCTGCATCGCAAGTACGATTTCTGCATCGATGGCTGCACAGCCAGCGTGTTGCCATTTCCGGCACTTGTGGCACTCGAACCTTGGGGCTCCTTTGGTTAGCTTATTGCAGGAGCTACACACTGGACCTGATTCATCAATCTGGGTCCGGTCATCCCGATCCACCGTCTTTCCTGATGCTATGTCAGGAACAATGTTCGGTGGTGGATCGTCGTCAGGAGGGATTAAGATAGACGCGTCTCTTTCGTCACGTTTTGCATGTTCACTGAGCTTTGACATCGCCGTCCCTGGTGCTACGTCAGGGACTGAACTTGGCGACGGGTGGTTCTTAACATCAGAGACTTTCGTCGGCTTCATTGCTGAGGTCGTAGGATTCTTGGTCGCACCAACCGTTTTTGGACTAGCCACTGCTTTCTGTGTGCCGGCCTTTGGCGAGTTTGTCACTATAATCAGATCTTTCGGCCGACAAGTAGGGCAAACAAAAGACTTTTCGACACCAGGCGAATATTTAGTCTTTCCACAAGTGAAGTGGAGCCATTTGTTGCACTTTGTACAGGAAACGCCACCTGTCTTGTTAGTCAGCTTCTTCAAGCACACTGGGCAACATTCAGTTGTCATGGTAGATGGCGCTGCTTTGTTTTGGATTGAAACGGAGGATCATAGGTGGCGACTGTAGCAAACGAAAGAGTCATTCATTTCCCTAACAAATTCACCAATTGTTCACGGATTTTCAACAAAAATCATCAGTACAGCACTGAGGAAGGTCGTTACAAATGTCTTTCGGGCTCCTCTTCGGTCTGTGCACATGTATATAAACGGATTAGTTCACAGTTCGAAACTAGTGTGTTGTCATTTCAAACCACTAGGTAGCACGGATCAACGTTTATCAACGTTTTGCTTTGTAATGTAAAAATTCAGTCACGTCGCTGCCGAGTGCCCTAACCCCCCCCCCCCCCCCCCCCCCCCAAAATGTTCGCGTTGTAGCGAAGGTCATGCATTATCCCGAGAAAGCCCCTGCACTCGAGTCGAGATACAAACTGTGCGAAATGTTATAGCAGACAACACCCTGCCTACAGTCTGTCGTGCCCTGCGATTCATTCGGCCTCAAATCCTGTACGGACAGCCCACGCACACGGGGCGTGGACCAAAGACTGAATGAACACGGCCAGTGCATCTTTCGCAGAAATATTTAGCCGATTTTTTCTTGTGTTCAGTTTTTGGGTGTTTTCATTTCTTTGCTTCTTTCCTATACTCCACTTGTCCTCTTGTAGTCCAGTGGGTTAATAAAATAATTATCATCTTAAAATTATCATACCTCTTGATCTTCATCGGAGGAAGTGCCATCTTCTTCGTCTTCCGACCATACCCAGTCACCCGCTTCTGTCCTGTGAAGTCGGCCGCTGTGTGGCGCTCGCCGATTTACTTTGGTCTTCTGGGACCTTTGCTCCAGACCAGGGCTGTTGAGCAGGAGCGTTTCTTGCAAGAATCTCTTGTCCTTGCCCTTCTTAAAGAAAGGGTGCTTCAGTAGTTCGGTGGCTGTCGGTCTGAAAAAAAGGAGAGATATAGAGAGATTTCACCCTACCCGAAGAAAATGGATATTTCTCCACCGTCATCGTCGGGAGCATAACAAAGAAAATTAACATTACGAGGTATAGGGCTTTCAACTTTGAGACCACAATTGTCGGCCTTGGATAGCTGCTGTGAGTCAGAGAGTTGTTGGAATCGTTATCTGGCTTCTTCTTGTTGGAATACTACAACTTTTGCAAATTAATGTTCTTTTTTTCTGAGAGTTTGAAGGCTTCAAAGTTTGTAAACAAAGACGGAGGCTCGCGTCCTATTGGTCGGTTATGACGCGGACGTCAAGGAACGCGTTATAGCTGACCAATAGGACGCGAAACCCTCTTTGTTTACAAGCTTTGAAGCCTTAAAACTCTTACCCTTAAGATTACATGAATAAAGAATAAGCCCCGCACATTGCCAGGCCTTATGTTAGGCCTTATGGTGGGGTCATAATGAGTTATGGTGCTTATTATTTTTATGAATAAAACTGAACTGAACTGAAAAGGGTGCTAGGGATGATATGAAAGGCAGAAAAGAAGAAGGGGTCCTTTTACCAATTTTCAGAGACACGAGGGGTGCTGGAAAAGATTACGTGGCTGTCTTCCCCCCCACAAAAAAGTTACCTATTTTTCGGATCCTTCTGCAGGCAGTCCGCAATCATCTTTCTGAATTTATTACCATAGGCCTTATACTGATCTCTTTCTTGTGCTCCCGTGTCAAGTGTCGGTGGGTCGTTCTGTAGGGTCAACATTAGGACCTTCATGGGGGGATACCGGTGATAGGGGGCAGTGCCAGTGGCAAGTTCGATGGCTGTGATTCCGAATGACCAAATGTCTGCTTTGAAGTCGTAGCCGGTTACCTAGAAGAAATCAATTATTTGTATTCCTAGATCTGATTGGTCAGACAAAAAGACAAAAGCAACCAATTCTACCTTTTTTTTATTCAACACTATAACGACGCTCTAAAAACATGAAGAAATAACCGATAGGCACTGGATAGGCAGATAATGCATTTTAGTGTTTTATCTTATATCTAGCATAGTTTATTTCCCTTACAGGTTCACCTCTGGGCATTGAAGATTCTAGTTTTTTTTTAATAAACCCTTCATTCATCAACTAATTTGACAAATCAATTTATATAATTATTATAATTTTTTCCTTTGTCGTTTCATGTATGATAATCTAGTCGTCAGCCTATGCTATCCAATAGATGATTTGGTATACTTTAATGATCGACTGATTGATTCTACTTTCGTTCTTTTTCTTTGGTCAAATCGTTTCTTTTTTAACTTGACTTTGATAAAAACGCTTACTCTACCTTGCAGTACGAGTGGTTAGGACAAATATGCCAGGGGCTTAGCACTAAAAACGCACGGCTGACATCGATTATTTTAAGATAAAGCTACATAAACTTAAAAAAAAAAAAGACAATTACGTGCATTTGCCTTGGCAGTTTAAAATTTAGGCAACTAATTTAGCCAACTGCATCATCACCGAACCTAATTTGATTGCAACCCCATCGACTCACGGCTCACTTTTGGTCTCAAACTTTCGAAGAGCTTTAAATTCGTAAGATTTCTGGTATCAAAATGTGTCTCTAAATGAAACTGAGTTTTCATGAAGTAAGAAAAGTCGACGTCAAAAAGTCGACTTTACAAGTAAAAGGATCTGATATCACTTGAAAACTGCTGTTTCCGGATTCGAACGTGCGTGCGGTGGTGGTGACTGACGAGGAAGGTGAACACTGAGCAATTTGAGGCATGTATTGTTAGGTGTCACCGGAAAGATTAGGATACGTCCAAGTTCCAACGACTAGAAGGTTTGGACCAAAGCTTCGCGGAAATGACGATTGTAAGCCTTAAGACATGCCAATTCTAAACCCGAACGGCATTCCGCCCTTTAGTTGCGGTTGGAGGGGGGGGGTAAGTGTCTGGATCTGAACGAAAGAGGTTGGACAGAACAATCACAATCTACATACTTGCCATTTACAGAGCCGGACCCGATGAAACTGTTGTGGAGGGAGGGGGGTATCCTCGAAACCATGGGGGAAGGTAAGTGCCGCGCGGGCAAAGTGACCGGTAGGCAGGACACTGATAATACAAAATTATGCCATAAATAATCTGGAAGTTGTGCAGAGGTCTGGAACGGAGCTTTGGAGATCTTGTGACACGCAGGAGTGTCACAATGGTGCAGCGGTTGGGATGAAGACAAAGGGCGGTTTCCGGGCACATGCAAGTGTCATCAGAACTTTCAGCTCTTGTTTGGGTATATGGGCAAGGCAAAAAAAAAATGCGATCCGATAGAAAGTCACTTTACCTGTTCCATAACCTCTGGCGCCATCCAGCAAGGCGTTCCGACGAAAGTATGTCGAGCTTTCTGTCTGGAGAGGTCACCACCGGTCGCCAGCCAAGACGACACGCCGAAATCGGCAACCTGAACGATTCCATCGGCACCTAGTAGGATGTTCCCAGCTTTTATGTCCCTGAAAAGAAAGAGGAATCAAACAAAACCAAGAAATTCTAGCTTTTTGCAGCGGTGTACGACAGAGCGATCCGAGAAACCGTGCGCAGACAACTGTACACCGTTGTCCTGTAGAACAGCAACACCAGCCGTTATTCTTCATAAGTAACAGAAATCGGATCGGAAAGGGTCCATCACCTGACTGACTCATCAATTACTCAGTGGCTAACATTTACATGAGCTTACTGGAACATCATATGGTGATTTTTAAGCAGAAATGACATAAAACTAACAAAAAAATTAAAGGATCCACAGACTTATACATCGGCTACATATTTTTATTCCGTTCGATTTTTGTGCTGAGAACTTTTTCCGAATTCCGAATAGCGCTGCTAGATCATTCAGCCGGTTGACGTTGCTACGGCCCGAGAACCAACAGAAGTGGTTAAGTTAGTGATGGCGCTGGTTGCTGAGAAAATAAAATGGTGACAATAGTTGGTTTCGGTTAAGCTGTACTTTCTGAACCAGTGTTGGATTTGGTGTTGGGTCATGTTTTGGTGGTGATGGTGAAACACTGTTGGATTCGGTTAAACTGTACTAGCCCAATACTCGGACATAAGCAACTCCTTCGAAAGCAAGCTGGGTTGCTCAAAAATTACAAACCCACCCCGGCCGTTTTCACTTTTCAACCTAGCACAGCCCCTAGGTTTCGACGGGAAACACGAAAAACCTGCATGTCCGGTAATCCTGTCCAATAAGCTCCTCGGACGCACCATACACAGATCCAGTGGGCGTGATTCGGAGGAGCACTGAGGATCAGAGAAGAAGGAATATATGTAGCTGACATATAGATAGGATGTTACAAACGAAATGTGTTGTCCAAATCAATCAATGTTCTTTAATTGTTATTTTGGCGGTTCTGTGTCATTTCCATTAAAAGCACAAGTCGCTACAGATACAGTTTATGTTCCAACATACTCGACTCCTCTGAAAGTCAACTGTGTTTCTCCAAGCTACAAACCCACCGGACCCCTTGGTTTTGACCAGAAGCACGGACAAACTTGCATAACCGGTATTTCTGACTAGGGACGCAATAAGCGGGAGCTTAGTCTGCCTCAAAAAGAGCCAATAAAGTGACACAGCAAGTTTGAAATCTCTGAAATGAAATTAGTTAGACCATTTGTGAGGTGAAATAAGACTCTAAAATGAAGAAATCTCAGTGAAATACCTGTGGATTTGTCCATTGGAATGGAAGTACTCCAAACCCCTCAGTACCTCTTTCAAGATAGTGGCGATGGTGGCTTCGTCAAACACGCCATTCCGGCAGTCTGAAGTTTTCATCCGGTATTTGATCAAATCTAGTAAAGATCCGCCGGACAGGAGTTTAAGGACCAGCCATAACTCCTCTTTCACTACAAAACTAGTGTAGTAGGTTACGACATTTTCATGGTTGCAGGAACTCATCGCTTGGATTTCTTTCTAAAAAAAAGGAAATAGAGGGAAATGAATAATTCCGCAGTTACGCTGTCTGACCCTATGACTATCACGTTTCTGTAAAACATAACACACTAAACATGGTTTGCGAAATTACTTTTCACGAAAAATAATATGGGAAAAAGGTCAACTTGAAATCTGACAGGAGCACACGTCCTATATGTCCCATTTACAAGTCCGGACCAGATCCAGTCACGTGGCGGGAGATGGAAGGGTCCCGGAAATCCTGTGACATGAATGAGCCTCGAACCAGTGATCTGGTTGAGACGGAACTTGACAGTTGGCAAGATCACACGTCCCATATGTCCCATTTGCAAGTCCGGACCGGATTCGACAGTGCCATTTGCAAGTCCAGACCGGATTCGACCACTGTTTGAGGGGGGGGGGGGGTAGAGGGAGTCCCGAAAATATTAAGACATGCTTAGGGTGTAGAGATCGGGAGGGAACTTGGCGGGTAAGACTATCATTCGCCAATTCCCACTTATACATCTAAACTGGATCAGGCACTGTGGGGGGAGTTGGAAGGGCTCCCGGAAATATTATAGCACGCAAACTTTAGAGCGATTGCTCCGATTCAGAAGGAACTTGGACACTAGAACGAGCTCATGCCCCAGACGTTCCATGTCCAGGTCGGATCCGGTTACTGAGGGAGGAGTTTGGGGGGACGACGGAAATCTTGTGGCAGGACTAGGGTGGAGGGATAGGGACGGAACTTGGCGGGCAGGACGGTCATGTACCCTAGACGCATCATTTATTGGTCTTGGCTGGATCCGGGAAATGTGGGGGGACATGGATGAGAGATACCGTATATATTGCGGCACTCCTTGGGCGGAGTGGAGTTATCGGGAGGGGGGAGGGGGCATGGCAGACAGAAAGGTCATACGCCCGAGATGTACTTACTCCTTGCAAATCCGGACATTATGGGGGGAGATGGAGGGGAGGTTCGGAAAATTTGCCCTAGGCTTTAAGTGCTGGGATCGGGACAGAACTTTGCGAGGTGGACGATCATATGCCTTAGATATGTCAATTACAAATCCAGGCCAAACCCTGGCACAGGGAAGTTCCGGGGGGGGGGGTGCATCTGTAATGCTTCTACCTACAATTTATAGATACATTGGTCACTATCCTTGCAAGTGCCATATGAGCTCTCAGCTCTTGAAAAGGACCTTTCATGATGTAATCTTAAATTATTCATGAAAAAACTTAGACATGCGGCAGTTGGCATAACGGCGGACCCAATCTACACAACAAGGACCCCAAAATTATGTGCAAACACAGTCGAAATTACGCAATGCGAAATTTGAGTCACTATGGAGAAATCTTCATGCGACACGTCAAAATTACGGAGCGAAGGAGGAATTTCACCTCCGACGACTGTGCATGTGTTTTTTTTTATTTATTCAATCAGTTAATTAAAGGACACCTGAACAATGAAACCATACTTGAACACACCATGGAGAATGCATTTACAGACAGGCCACGGAGAGCATTCTTCTCCTGAGCGTGACGTTTTCAAAACAGGGATGTTCGTTTCTGGAGGTTTGCACATGCAGACTCCAAGACAAAAAGACATTCAAATCTTGTACAGCGCTGGCCGGATCGTATTGGAATTTCTTCTAGATATACGTTTGGGCTTAACTGGTTAAAAAATATTCCAGAAGAAGAGTTGATTGGAGACATTTGCTCATTTCTAAAATTGTCCGGTACTGAAATAAGGACAGATGCAAAATGGAGCAAAAATCATAGCTTGGAAACACTATTTCGTATTTGGATTGGGTTTTCTGCAGGCAATGTTAACGGAAGTCATACAGATAGGGATGATACTTGGTACTCTTCCTTCATTCAGGTGTCCTTTAAACGTTAAAGCCTTTGATTCACGTGGGCCGAAAAGGTGGAAGACACCATCATTTTTCGATGGGTCGGATTTTTACGAACACACTGTTACCTTTGTTTTCTTCAAAATCCTCACGGTAGCCAAAACGTTATCCACAAATTACTTGAACACAATTCACTCTTGAAAGCACGGTCGCCATTGCTCATTAACTATTCACTGATCTCCCGCCGATGGTCAAAAGAGTAACTAAACCTTCGAGAAGATTGAGTGGTGTGTAAGAGGATCAAAACAACTAATTGTATCACCATGTGAACGTTTAGGTATGTCGGAAGAAGAAATCATCAGCCAGTTTGACATTTTTTTTTGTCTCGGAAGCTGAATATTATTTAGCTCATTTTCAGAATCTTCAAGAAATCACACAACGAATTTAGTATAATTTATTGCGTTTGTTTATTGTGATCTAGTTTACATCCTTTCTTATTTGGGCTCGGGAATTAACAAGAAAAAACAGAAAAACACAATACTAAAATAAATCGATATAGGCTAGCTAACATTTAGTTTGATTTTTCTAAACATTTTCCATATATCTGTAAAAATATTTTGTAGGATCCATAGCTAAACTATGATCCCAGCCTCCCCATGTCGGGCGCTTCCGACCCGCGCCACTAGATGACCCAGAGGTCGGATCGAGTCGTGTCTTCATCTTGGGTCTTGGGTGGGGGGGTTCTAGACGTTGCAAGTACTAGAATGCTTATGATGCAACTCCTTTAATGCTGTGCGTTTCCTCTCTTTGTAGACGATAAAATTAGATCCGGCAATGAATTCAATTCTACCTACGTAGGTCTCTGGCACAGAGAATTTTATAGCCAACTAATACCGGTACAGTCTAAGTATACTTCTTTGAACATCTCCAAATTTGTCACTACATTGGACTTGATTCTTACTTATGACTCGGAAGAAACAGCCAAATCGAAAGGAAAAACAAACAAAAACTTGGTATCACCTAACAGCCAACTGTTTCAGTTTTCTTCTGGCATATGCAGTATGTTGCCCTCCTTTTTTTCTTTCAAACATATTACTTTTTCAAATTGGCGAAATATTAAAAAGTCAAGCTGAAATCTGACAAATTCGGCATATGAACACACGTTTTCGGTAGGAGTTTTGTTTTTGAGTAATATTCGGCGACCGTTCACAGTTATGAGACGTTCAATTAACATCCTTTAATGTACGGCAGAAGATCAGTGACCTTCGTCCAGTAAGGAGATATTTGAGGTATTTGCCACAACTATTTTGTACGACCCTCGATAAGTCCCTGTCAAAGCCGCCCACTGACAAAGTTCCATCTTCTTTTTTAACCAGGGGTACGTTGTCGCACGAATAGCTGTTAAGCTCAATTAAAGGTGCCATCCACACGGAAATGATGCAATCTACAGAAAACGTGCTGAGACAGAGGAAGACGCAATCCCCATCTTCCCGAGAGACATCCATCCAGCAACTGGATGGTGGTGCCACACGTTTAGCTTTTCTCGCAAAAATGTGTTTTGAACTGGACGGCATTGACGCAAAAACATCCAGCATGTTGACGGAACGTAATACTCAACGCAGCCATCACACAAAAACGACCCCAAGTTACGCATTTACCTTGTATAAGTGCTGACTGAACTTCAAAACAGCTGGAGCATAGAGAAGAAATTCTGGAAGCTCCATTAAATAACACAAACAACAACTTCAAAACAGGACTTGTTTACTCACCAGTAACTCTTCCATCGAGGTATTCCATTTCTCAAGATTGATTCTCTTTATTGCGCACCTTTCGTTACGAGGAATACAGATGGCAGAGTTTACGACTGCAGTTGCTCCAACGCCTAGAATATGTATAATCAAGTGTGCTTGCCAACTGTGCTTGCGGGAAGTCCCCCCTCCTAAAGTAACGACCTTGAGCGTCAGAGCGTCCCCCCACCATCCATAGCGGGACGAGAAGCTGAATTCCGTTCATGATGAATGAATAGTTTCATAGAAATTAGTTTAACAAAATAAACAAACAAAATGAAAGCTGCACTTTACACCACTCAGCACTTGCTATATCCCCATTACGTTTTGTTTAGCTAAAGCAATTCTTACAAGAAGGCCTACATGGATTGTTTTTGCTTTATTTCTATCTCAATTAAGAATGTCTCCTGGGAAAAGCTGGCTGCATTCTATAAGAAAATAGTACTGTTGCTCTATCTCATTAAATATTCCTTGAGCCCAAGCCGACTTACGACTCATATATTCATATAATATATGCAAAAACGGATTCGTCAGCTATGATACTTATGAAGCGATATTTCGGCCCTTCTTGGCAAGGGTCCTCTCCAGGCTGTTATTCTTCTCTTCAGGCTGTTATTCTAGAACAACAGCCTGAAGAGGACCCTTGCCAAGAAGGGCCGAAATATCGCTTCATAAGCATCACAGCTGACGAATCCGTTTTTGTATATATTATATGAATACCTATCTCATTATGAGGAGTGCAATGACACATACTATTTGGAGTCTTATTTCCTACTTATTAACTACTGTAAGGCAATTCAATGTCCCTCTTTCATCTTTGATTTGTTGGGTATTGGATGATTTGCATAGTGGACTAATAAGCAAGTCCAAGTTCTAAATAGATTAAGAGATAAGTTCAAGTCTTTCTAATATTAACATGTCCAAATGCCAAAGGAGTCAATCTGGCAGGGAGGAAACCCGATACTTAAAAGGCAAAAATTTACACTTGTGTCTATCAACCACCCATTCAGACCTGGACCAACAAACCAAACTGAGCGGCATTTACAGCTGCTTGCACAGCTTACAAGCTATCCACAAAATAAAACAAAACCTTTTTTCTTCAAATCCTTCAAAAAAGTACTGATCTCGTTTAATTTTCCAGGGTAGGCTATTTACTGAGGTGATTGATTGAGCCCACCAAACTATTTACAGCACACCCTCAAGAATGTGATTCTTAGCGAAAATCTTCACCTTTTTGAAAACTCTTATTTTGATTACAAACGTTGCAATCATTGTTAGAATTTGTGCAGGAAAATAAATTGATCTCAGTTGCTTCAAGACCATGCACTAATTATATTTGACATAGTAATTCTTTCCTACCACTTTGAGAAATTGCTTCAAGTCTATAGGCTACTCTGAATACCAATCAGAAGGTTAAATGCAATGACAAGAATGGGAGCAATTTTTGCTGTTGACACTGATGATGTTGCCAATAATTAGCATCCAACGACAAAGGAAATTTATTTTTCATTCCGCTATTGTTTATGCCTCACAATGACCAGAACTTTGAAGTTGCAGTTTTTCAGATGTGGTTTCGCTGTAGTTTTACTGTGTACCATTTTATCTGTCCATTCCACACACTGCACTTTCATAACTAAAACAAAAATACTTCAAACTACAGTGAAAATACACTGAAACTACATCTAAAAAAAACTACATCTGCAGGACTAAGCTGAATAGTATCAAGCTGGACACAAGCTGGAGAGGGCATTGACTTGCTGCACAAACAGGGTGAATTGCATCCAATTTTTGTGGATAACATTTGTTGGGATTTTTGGGGGTTCAGCAGAAGGAAAGGGACAGTTCTGTTCATAAGATGGTTCACAGGATAAGATCGTTAATCCCACCCATTTGCACTGTCAAACCAGGTGCCAAAAAAGAAATATGTCAGCATGAAGTGCTACAATTTTATGAAAAAAGGTCTATTTATATTCAAACATTGGCTAAAACAAATACAGTAGAGGTATGCTTATGTGAACGTTTGTTGACTTCGGACTTTGCCATTTCCATGCACTTGCTGTGTCTTTGGCTAACTACCAGTTAGCTAAAGTAGGTAATAAGGGCAGCTGAGGACACCTGTACAGATATTTTGAATCTTCAGTCTACCATTCCAAAACTGCAGTGTTAACATTAAAGTAACTGTTCACATAAGCATACCTCTACTGTACATAAGCTATGATACTTTGGCAGCGATATTTTGGCCCTTTTTGGCAAGGGTCCTTGTCAGGCTGTCAAACATCAGGGACAACCTTGGGGAAGAAATGAACCTGCAATCTCAACCTGGAAGAAAGAGTTGCAAGTTCGTTTCTTCCCCAATAATGTTGTCCCTGATGATGTGTGACAGCCTGACTAGGACCCTTGCCTTGCTGAGAAGGGCAGAAATATCTCTGCCTGCCAAAGCATCGTCTAATGTACGGTAGCCTATCCATTTTTATTGATTGTTTGACTTTACGTCTTTACGTTTCCCAGTCAGCTTGAGCTCAAGCCAAGGAGTACTCAACAGTCTATTTGTTCTTATAAACAGTTGATTTTTCTAAAGAACAGGCAATTTATCAGAAAAACAGTCAATTTTTCTGAAGAAAAGTCAGTCAATTTAGCTTAAAAGGAGTTGATTTTTTCTCAAGAACAGTCAAGAAAAACAGTTGGTAAAGATGACCAGCCAGTCTTCTATTTTTTGCTAGTAACTCCTCTGGCTGCAAGCAGGCTACAAGAGTGGACACAAACGAAAACAGCACAGAATTCAGAAAGCTAAATTGCTAAAAAAAACACTGAAATCTAAAAGAACACTGAAATCTGAAAAACAAAAAGCTCACCTATGGCTTCACCAAGATCGTAGTGTTCTCGACCACTCGGCCAACCATTTGCAGAACCAATTTCTGTCATTTTCTTTAAAAATAGTTCATTAACCCCTTCTTCCAAATTGGGACTCTGCTCTATTTGTTGCCGATGCTGGTGAAGTGGTGAGAAAACGTCAAGATCGCCACTAGTGGTGATTTTGAGAAGAGAGATTTCGCTATCACTCGCCACAGATGGCATCCGTTGTCTCTGAGTTTCAGAATAACCGCATGGAAATGTAGCGTAAGTGTTGCTCCGAGTCGTTTCTGCAAGAAAATACTTAGCAGTTAGCAATAGACTTCTGGCGCGAGGGGGTGACGCCCCACCCCTTACTAAAGTGCGTTTACGGGAAAACTACTACTTCTGATGCCTTGACCAGACGGCAGACAATCAGGGTCGGGTGCTCACACACTGGAAGTCCTGCCAGGATTTTTGGGATCCCGATGCAAAATTTGTGGCCTGCGTAGTTGTATGATAGTTGCACGAAAAAGTTGCATGTATTTATATGTAATAGTAACGAATACTATTATTTAAGGTGCCTCAGACCTGCCTCAGACTGGGCCAATCTTAAGCACTATAGTGTCCAGTAGCATCCTGTCTTGCTATAGTGGCATCCTGTCTCGCTAATAGTAGTATGCAGTAGAATGCAGTTACACGGTAGCCCTGACACAGAAGCATGTAGTAGCGTCAGTTGATCAGTTCGTACTGCATGCTACTTTTTCGTGTAACTTCATACTATTAATTTTGAGATAATTTTTCATCGGGATCATCAATATGGAAAAGTTCAGCTTTTATCAACTTGGTGATGAGTGCAGATAATCCGGCTGGGAAATCCTGAATCGTGTAGGTCATTCACACTATAATGCGTACTCTCCGACGGTAGTGGATTCTAACTGACAGCTCCCGGATTCTTTTGTATCGTCATCCATTTGGGAAAGCTGAGATTTCAGGCGTATTCTCACCGTTCCCCGAGGACTTCTTTTGAGGAGTCCCCGCGTTTTGTTTGTCCCAGGGACTAACTCCCCGTATTCTCTCGAGTCCCCACGGACGGGGTATGCTCCGATTATCATCACCATCATAAAAAAAGGACTCCCTTTCAGATTCGGACTATCGGAGTCCATGTGGAGTGACTCCCTTAATCATCTAGCAGTTCTGCAAGCTCGATTTATTTTTGGGACACAGTGGCGCGGGAGCAACAACCATGCGACACGAGCGGCAGGAGGAAGAACTTCACTGTAGTCAGAGCAAGTGCAGTGACGTCGTGAATAGATCGGTTAGCTGAAGCAGCCAAACAAAATTGCGTTCCCGCCTATGGTTTTGAAGTAGTGTCTACGCCTAGGAAACACGGGCTCGGAGGAGGAGCCAGGTTCAGAGCTGTGTACCAAAAGCTTCTCATGGGGAAGATTGGAGCTTGCAGATACATAAGCTGTGCTAAATACTCTATATGACTAAGTCCAAAACACGCCAGTGATCCTCAGGAAGAAGGAGTATGCGCGTCCGTAACGACTCAAACTCAACGACTCACATCCTGTCTCAAGCAATCACGACGATCTTTGGGAGCAGCTGTGACACGACTTCTGCCTTTCATCCGCTAGATACCCGGAGAGGCCGGAGATTTCTCAGCGGCAGTGATAGATAGTCATATAGTGTATTCTCGCCGTTCCAACTGATTCAAGGAATCCTCGAGGAACGGCGAGGATACGCCTTTTTTCATCTTTATGATGAAAGTGCAGAAAACCCGGCTGGGAAAGCCTGATCATCTGTTCTCGCCATTAGTCTACCAAGGCAGTAGAAAGCAATCACCTTTCCTGTCAATCTAACAATCAATAATTTTTATGTGGATGCGCTCATCTGACAAGTCACCTGATATTCATTCTGCTGTTATTTTGACACAGGCTTCTTCAGGCACAAGCCAGAAAAACGAACCTACGTCCTGAATGAATGGTGATGACGAGGGTGATGATGTTTTGGCCCTTCTTGGCAAGCCCTCTTCATGCTCAAGCTACACAAACGAAACTGTGGCCGGAAGAGGACCCGTGTCAAGAAGGACCGAAATATCGCTAGAATAAGTCTCAGCTGTCCGTTTGTCGCAGTGAGCTTGGGCTGAAGGAACACTTTATAATTAATTTATTCTAAAAGTGAAGTCGGACACAGCCTATGATTGTTTTTCTTTGCCATAACCGAGGTTATAGCTTAAGTGTTGAAGTTGCAGGATCTTAAATTACATAAGCTAGATAGGAATGAGGAGGGGTATTCGCCAACCAAACATCGTCCGGAAGAGGCACTAGAGATTATTTTCCAAGCGTTGTCATTTGTTTCTAATTTCTGATATGGAAATAGCACTAAATCGACAGTTTTGGGTGGTAGGGTGACAAGGTTGTGACGAGGGAAACATTTTCTTTCCTGTTCTTTTCTTTTTTTCTCTCTTACGTCTTTTTTCTTCTTTTTTTGAAAATATATTAGATTAGTTTTTATGTTAGTATTTATTGAATAATTTTAAGTTAAGAGGTGGTTAGAAGATACAGCCACTCACAGGACTTTTGTCTTTAATGTGGTTGTTGAGTTTTTTTCTATAATGAAGTTGTCTTTTTTTGGTGAAGTAAAAAATATCTGAATCTGAATCTGTAAACCCATAAAGAGTATCAAGTACGATTAATAATTAAGCTTGTTATTGTCAACGGTACTTTAAACCATGTCGAGTTAATTATAACATCAGCTTCAAAACAAATCAGCTTAACAAATACTTACGCCAGTTTTTCGGGTCTGAACACAAAACCTCAAAAATCTTCATTTATAATCCTGCTCACTGAAATTTATATGGTCAGTTCTAGCAATACTGAATAAAAACTAAAAAACAAAATACAGAATCGTGATAATCGTTGTGTGCCAAAGATCAGGCACCTCGAAATTAGCAAACAATCGATTTTTTTCAAGTCTGGAAAATTCACAAGACGTGTTTGAGCACCGCATGAAATAAAGTGGCCTCTTGACCCGGAAATCTCATGCGTATCATGTCGAGTATGGCAGGTTCGACTATGCCAATCCTCATAAGGATTCCTCCTATTCAAGCTCTCTCAAGACACTCTATCTCGAGCGTCAACAAACATGGCTCGTATGACCCAGAAGAAACTGTTAAAAATCGTTAAAAAAAAAAAATGGTTATCCCAAGCGGGAATACTTCTTGGACTTCTCGATCAAGACCATCAGAAAATCTTCGAAGACCCCATAAACATTAGTTGCATTTTTGCAGATACCATGGTACCTGTTAACACAGTCTTTTTGGCAGTTACAGTGGTATCTGATATACGGTTGCTCTGCAAAAGCGACAATTGCCGAAATTGCGCTTTTCTAAGTCATCCCCAAAGAAAAACTGATATCCAGTCACATCACTAAGTGCCAAACTTCTTTCCCAACCATTTGACAAAAACTGATGAAAGTGAGATGACTTTTTCAGATACCACGATCAGTTACCACGGTCGGACCGTGGTATCTGAATATCAGATACCACGGTAACTGGCCAGATACCACGATAACTGACAAAACGCCTTTTGACCGTGGTATCAGATACCGCGATAACTGCAAAAACGACTTTAAACCGTGGTATCAGATACCCATGGTATCTGCAAAAACGAAACTATTATTTCATCGCTCATGGATCCCTTAAAGCACGTATCCAGCCTGAAAGGTTGCTTATGTATTAATCTGTGCAATGAAAGAACAATCTTCACCGCTGCCCTTAAAGTTTAACCGAAAAGGGCTAGGATAGGACAATCTAGTTACCCATCACTTATTCACTTCAATTGGCTTGAAGACCCGCTGAAAATGAGTTACTTCGTTGTTCCGCTATTCACGAATAATCGATTTTCAAATAGTCGAATTTCCATGTGATTTGTGGTGCCTCTATGTGCTTGTATTTTGGCTGCATGACTTACGAGAAAGATTTATAAAAAAAAAATTGTTCAGGCACTAAGCAATCTTCACCCATCTCACCATTGCCCACTGAAAAGCCGCATTTGTGATGAGATTAAAAATTCTCGCGTCATAGTAGAATTTCGCTGTGAGGACGGCTGGAGATATTCTGAGCCTCATAACTAGAGCAGATAGTGGAAAATCAAAAAATCTCTTTGCAGAATCCAGTGATTCAGTGTATCCAATTAAGTGGCACACAAATGAGTTGGCTTTTCAGTTAAACTTTAAGCTCGCAAAAGTTCCTTGCATACTCACTACTCCAACAGCGACTATAAGGGGTATCTCTCGCCTCTTCTTCTTTCCTTCTTACTCCATTCTTACTTACATCCACTCTTCGTGATAATAGTGCATTGTTTTCTTACAACCCTAACAGTATTTTATCAATTTCCCCACAGTCTTTTCCACTCCATCAAAAGACGGCGGTACTTGAGGCGTATTCTCGCCGTTCCCCGAGGACTCCACTTGAGGAGTCCCCGCGTTTTTGTTTGTCCCAGGGACTCACTCCCCATATTCTCGCGAGTCCTCGTTGACGGGGAATGCCCCGCTTATCATCACCCTCATAAAAAAGGACCCCCTTTCAGATTCGGAGGGGAATCAATTTTGCTGGTGTTGGTGCAATGTAAAATTAATTAAAAATATACAAAATAAAGAAAACTAAAAATAAAGCGGATTCAGACTAATTGTCAACTGCATAATTTTTTTCGAACAAAATCCATTTTGGAAGCATTCCCCGTGCTCTGGCTGATTTCGTCCGCGGAGTACGCGTAGAGTGACTCCCTCTGTTCTCGCCATTCCCCTCGATTCCCTAAGGAGTCCTCGGGGAGCGGCGAGAATACGCCTTTGGTGCCATGTCCTCCGTACGGACAAATCCAGGTTGCCAAGCAGCATACTAAATTGGCAGCCACAAGGAAGACGCCGACAGGGAAGACCAAAAAGACGATCTCTTGCACGCAGAGGCGTTACTAGCAAAAATGTTTGGGGGGGGACAAGGTATTTACCGACTGGCTGGTCATTTTTACCGACTGGTTTTGCAGATAAAAACGACTATTCTTGAGAAAAAACGACTGTGTTGGCGAAAAATCGGCTTATTTTGAGAAAAAACTACTACGGTCGTCGACTATATAATCGACTATTTTTACGAAAAACCGACTGTTTTTAAGAAAAATCGACTGTTTTTACGAAAAATAGCGGCGCTTCGCGTCGACTCCGCTATTTTTTACCGACTGGCCGACAACATTGGGGCGGCGTCCCCCCTCCCCCCCTAGTAGTGACGCCCCTGCTTGCACGTTACAGAGGGACCTTGTAAACTTACATGCAACCGGAGTGGGCGGATGTTCTGGCAGCAGCTCACCTAAGAAGACTTTCGCCTATTCGTGAATGCTCTGCGTGCCTGTGGTGGCACAGGAGGATCTAAAGTCCAAGGTATGGTCCTTTTCTGTCTCATTCCTCGCTCATTTTTACAACTTCGTTAGTTCAAGTAAGGTCAAACTCAGAAAGTAAACTGAGGGGAATTAAACTCGGCGAAAGTCACCTCCAGTTCTCTTTGCGAAAAGGTGGAAGGAAGGGTGAAGTGAAAGTACTGCACGACGTTGTATGACATTGCCGAATCTGACGAGACTGGGTACTCGGTGTTAACAAGAACAAACAATGAGACAGAACTGCTGTCTCCCTATCTCGGTCATACAAACATGCAGAGTCGAGTAAAATACGGCCCACTCCCGACGCAAATGAGCGGAGGATACTAGCTTCGCGCCGAATCACGTTTCGTTACCTCTACAAATAGCTATATCGCCGTAAGTCGCTGAAGAGGAAATCTAGCAGTCAAAGCTGATCGGTTCTATGGACGCGCTCCAGAGCGGGTCAGCGCGCGTAGTACGTCTCTTGCTAGTCTCCCTCGACATTTCTTGTGCGAGAATCAACAGTGAAGACGGAAGAGGAGTAAACGAGTATTAACATCGGCTCAAAGCTAGAGTAAATACCTCCAGGTCCGCTCAATCTTGTCGGGGTTTTCATAGTCGCTGCATGCGACTAAAGACATAAGTTCTAGCTGATTATTTGTTATTGGTGTTAATTATCCACTGAAAACGCAGCGATATCGAGCTTAAAGATCCCGGCAGTCCTTAGACTTCAGTTCCTCCTGGACCTAAAGAAGCACTCAAGGTATCCAAGATGAGTCGCTAGTCGTCTCTCGCATAGGCCGATGCCTTGACATCTTCCTATTCGGGACGAATGGACGCGATGTTGCGGAGATCCGACTGGTTGGTGCGGCGAAGAGTGTCTTCGACCGCCCTCTTCGTCTGGATCTCTTTGGTTGCCTCTCTATGACAGCGTTCGGGAGTCTATGGTAGAAGTATGCTTCTTTGAATCTCTTGTGCGAATTCAAAATCCAGCAAGGTTATCAAAGTCTCAATGTTACAAAGAAAATACATAAAAAAAAAAAAAAATACAATATCGCACATTGAGCCCTTTCTATAGGTTTCTCCCATTGTTTAATTGTTTCGGTCAATTTGTAAATCTGTGTTACTTCAGTGATTTACTATATGGCCGTCAAGGCTTTAGTGCAGTGGTTCCCAACCTTTTCCGTACCGCGTACCCCTAATCAAGGTTCGAAAATGTTGCGTACCCCCTTTTCCAGAACGTTAAAAACATTTGTTTCACAGTCAGCCTGTTTCTGTGTATGGTTTTGATGTCCTCCGTGCTTTCATCAAACTGCATCGCAAACGTTTTCGTTAGCATAATTCGTAACCTGAATGACAATAATTATCACTTGTTATGTCTTTGGTTCTTCTTGAACAATACTGTTAGACACAGGAACATATTTTACGGCAGTAGGCTAGCTGTATTCAGGGGCGTCACGCACTTGTTGGCAACACCTCTTCCCCAAACAGAAACAAGTCGGCGCGAAGCGCCGCGATTTTTCGTAAAAACAGTTATTTTTTTTGAAAAACAGTCGATACAAATACCTTGCCCTTCAAAATGTTTAGGCTAGTGATGCCTCTGCTGGTAATGTTAGGCTTTCGGCAGTCAAAAGTGAGTTAGGCGAGATTTTGAAGTTACGAATTAAAACGATTTTGGTTCCTTCGCGTACCCCTTGCAAGGGTCTCGCGTACCCCTTGGGGTACGCGTACCCCCGGTTGGGAACCACTGCTTTAGTGTAATTAACCTAAACTATAATTATAATACGGAATGAAACGAAGGTCTTGTAAGGAAACTGTGGAGTCTGATTTTATGTAGAAATATTAAAAATAACAAAGTTACTTATCAACGTTCTCTTCGTAATCTATGTGATCACTGGTGACTTTTGCAACTTTTCTTGCTTCTTTCTGGAAGGTCTTTGGACACTGCATCTCTTGCCAGCTAATCGCAACCATTGGTACACCTAAGAATAAAGGTTTTATTATAATTATTACTATTAGGCTAGGAGCTAAAAGCTCATAAGGTAGCCTACTCGCAGGGTAGTTAGTATTGGGTTAGTATGTATACCAACTAAGGTTTGCGCTGTCAAGGTCGGATGGCTCTCCCGACAGCTCCCCCGACGTATATTACAGTCACGTTCACCAAGTTTCGTCAGTGACCGACTCCGGACCGAACCAATAACTGAACATCTATAAGAGATGTGAACTTCAAGAAGAACGAGAAGAAACTCTGCGAAGGATCATTCGTTTATCAATTTCGTCAATTCCCGAACCTATTTCGTTTCTTCCGACCGAAACAATGTTTAGCCAGTCTGCAATTCCATATTCTATTTCTAGATCAAAGGAATGGTTTGCAATTTCTTTTCCAGCAAATTTAACGTTCTTTGGCACACGTCATGCTAACACATGGTCTACAAGCTATCCGCTACAAGCACCCGCGCAATATTTACGAAACAGGATCGTGGATTTTTGCTCGGCGCAATGGCTGAGAAACAGACGCTCTTATCATTATCCGTTCTTGGCAGCCATTCCCTGATAGGACTGAACTACCTAATAAGGTGGTAACGACATTGTCCGTCTTGGTTGAGTGGCTGGCACGCTGGACTCCCAGGCGCAGGGGCGCTGGTTCGGTCTCAGTGATGCCGACCGTTTGATTTAGAGCGGGGGTTTGTAAGACAAGTCAAAGTCCACCCCCTCAAATGGGTACCTGGAGAAATTTCGGTAAGGCAGCAGGAGGGGTGTAAGAAAGCACCAGGATAGCTTACCTTCAACACTCATTGCATTTCCTGGCTGATGGCAGAGAACGGGAGATCAGCACCGCCAGTTTCGCCTGTCAAGGCTAGTGCTGATACCTTTATATTTTCTTTTACACGAATAAACGAAAAAGGAAAAACAAGCTCACCTCCTTCCCCATAGGCTATAACAACCCCTAATTCATCTTCGGCTGTTGTGAGGAGGTAGGAGTGTGCATCACCAATGGATAACTGCGGAACATTAGTTAAGGAAACACAAACACACTCAAACCATTTCCAGCTTCAAGCACTTCACGTAAGATTCACTCGTTCGCACCCCTCATACCCCGTCATATCAACAACCGCTGTAGGATATCACGTTACTTTTGGTTTTATTTTCTTCTTTTTTTTTTTTAAACATGTACAGATTAATTTAAAGTGAAGGTATGTTTGGCTGCCCCAACAAGCTCAGTCGGCGTTTCAGGCAGTCAGAGAATAATTATAGAACTTTAAAATGTTTGTTTCTGTCGTATAGGTGTTCAAATTCATTTTTTAGTGTAGAGAATAACAACATTATTTTAAAATGATTGTTTATGCAGTTTAGGTTGTGAAAGTTTGTTTATATAGCAAAATTATTCTACTTGAATTTTTCCCTCTCTTCAGTTATTTTTTCTCCGTCTTTTTCTGTGTTTCCTTTTCTTTCATTTTCTGTGCAGTGGAAGTGCAGTCCATAACCTTTATTTATTCATTTATTTCCCTCAAGAGTGAGGAGTACAAAGTATAATATATAAAAAAAAATTATACCTAAATCACCTGACCCGTTTAAGGAAACTAAGAAAAAAAAAAACATGGTTTGGATGACTAAAATAAAACTGTTTCGTACTAAATTATTCACTCGTGAAAGAATGGGTACAGGTTGTGGGTTTGGAGGGCTTCCGATTCTTTGTGTGTGCAGTATAAATTACGTGGACCAATGGAAACACAGCGAGTAATAAATCGAAATATATATTAAGTCTTCTCTTTCTCTCTCATGAAAAGAACTCTCCGAGCCGTTTACGCTCACCACCAGGGTCTAACAGTTTACTGGACACTTTAGATACGGGACGACGGTATAATCATCACTATGTGCACGCATTACTAATGGTGATCTTTAAGATCACCCGACTATTGTAGTGGTTTGCGAGCTCTGTTCGCAAGCCCCTCGGTAGCTCAAATGGTTAGAGTGTCTGCCCTGTAAGTAGAAGGTCCTGGGTTCAAATCCCGGCTGAGGAGCATTTTTGTCTTTCAGTTCACTACTTCTAAAATATTTCCATCTCAAGGGCGTATTCCCCATCAAAATTACATTTGGTTTTGTTTGGTTTTCACCATGAGACCCCGCCAAGTGGGTCCTGGTTTGTCTACGTGGCTCCGACATTGGAGTCCTAGACTTCTACACTAAATTCAAAAGTTGCTCTTGGTTCATTAGTCACGGTAAAAGTCCCTTGTATAAAGTGCCATCTATGTAAACTTGAAGATCCACTGGTGAACTGCAGGATCCGGTATACTTCGACACTCGTTTACGCTCGGGTTTTAAAAAGGTCTTAGATAAGTTATCATTATCAGTTCCTACTCCGTCGGTGCAGCAAGTAAAAGGATACTACTTTGGCCAAGACGATGTCTCCTGGCCTGAAGCTTTTGTACATCTCCACCTTATCTTTCTCGGTGGCCCTCACATCTTCTTTCCTCAGGAGTCCACTGAAGCTCTCTGATAGTTCCACGTCTCGAATGTAAAGAATCTGACATTTGGCAAACCGCTGTGTCACTTGGGAAACCTAGTAGGAACGTTCGTGATTAGCAAGCTAAAGCACTTTTTCAAGAAACGATAGGAATAATTCTTAGTGCGTTTTTGCAGATACCATGGTATCTTTTACCACGGTAATAGCTGGATATGCAATTAGTCGTTTTTGCAGTTAACATGGTATCTGATATTTGGTCAACTGCATAAACGACTATTACCGAAATTGCACTTTTCGAAGTCATCCCAAAAGAAAAACTGATATCCAGTTACATCACTAAGTGCTGAACTTCTTTCTCACCAATTTGACAAAATTTGATGAAAGTGAGATGACTTTTCAGATACCACGGTCGGACCGTGATATCTGAATATCTCTTACCACGGTAACTGGCCAGATACCACGACAACTGCAAAAACGCCTTTTGACCGTAGTATCAGATACCACGATAACTGCAAAAACGACTTTAGACCGTATATCAGATACCATGGTATCTTGCAAAAACGCGACTATTGTGAACATAACTGTATCTTCTCTTTCTGCAAACCAATAACCCCGCCAGACCTATTCATAAGAAATAAAAACCTAATAACCCTTCAGAGCAACGAGCCCGTCAATCTGGCCCGCTCAGAGGGTTGGACAGACTGAACTAACTAAGTGAACACAGCTTTTCTTCTTGAAAAAGTGGATGTTGGTCAAGCAGAAATGATGCAAAAACCTCAAAACAAATCACTGAACTACACAATACAAAATATTAGCTTTTTACTGAAACACCAGCCAAATATTTTCGTTTCCATCTGACCAGAGTCGTTACTAGCCAAAATGTTTGGGGGGGGGGACAAGGTATTTACCGACTGACTGGTCATTTTTACCGACTATTTTTGCGGATAAAAACGACTATTATTGAGAAAAAAACGACTGTGTTGACGAAAAATCGGCTGCTTTTAAGAAAAAAATACTATTTTTAAGAAAAACCGATTGTTTTTAAAAGGACACCTGAATGAAGATTACCATGTATCATCCCTATCTGTATGACTTCCGTTAACATTGCCTGCAGAAAACCCAATCCAAATACTGAATAGTGTTTTCAAGCTATGTTTTTTATTCCATTTTGCATCTGTCCTTATTTCAGTACCGAACAATTTTAGAAATGAATAAATGTCGCCAATCAACCCTTCTTCTGGAATATTTTTAACCAGTTAAGCCCAAAACGTACATCTAGAAGAAATTCCAATACGATCCGGCCAGCGCTGTACAAGATTTGAATGAATTGCGCTTTTTGTCTTGGAGTCTGCATGTGCAAACCTTCAGAAACGAACATCCCTATTTTGAAAACGTCACGCTCAGGAGAAGAATGCTCTCCGTGGCCATGTCTGTAATTGCATTCTCCTAAGTATGATTTCATTGTTCAGGTGTCCTTTAAGAAAAATTGATCGTTTTTAAGAAAAAATCGACTGTTTTTCCTAAGAATCCCGGCGCTTCGCACCGACTCGTCTCTTTTTTACCGACTGGCCGACAACATTGGGGGGGCGTCCCCCCCCCCAGTAGTGACGCCTCTGCCTCTGACTGTTCTACTGGGAACGATTTGACAGTGCCCCTCCGGAGCCACCAGATCTTCCCAAGGGATGGTCCCGATTCCTGCTTTGAGTTAGATTCTTAAGCCTGGTAGTACAACAGTGAAGACACGAGAATACTTCTACACTAATTCCTCAAAGAGCAAAGAGCAGCGAATATGAAATATTATAGAATAACTGAGATTATTCTTGTCGATGTAGATCAGATTATACATAATATAATAAAGCCCTGTGCAGAGGCTAATAGCTAATGCTCCACGATGGTTCATCGGAGACCCGAGTCAATCTTGGTTTCTACCTTACGAAAAATGATCAATAACGGAACAGTCTCTCTTTTAGTCTGATCAAGGTCTAATGGAGTAGAGGAAGTAAATAAGGAATGTTACGATGACTGTATTTGTATATGGAGTTTGCACTCTCAAACCTGATGTTATGGCGAGGGGTGTAGTAAGCCGGACATAAGAAGATGGTAAATGTCCAGGTATACAATCATCGGAGTCAGGATGGCCTAGGGCGTTGGTGGCCTACTACACGTGCAGAACTTCACGGGTTCATTATGGATTCCCCTGGTCGATTCACACTATGGTTTGCATACCGAACACACAACAGGTTATCAACCACCCATCATACACTAGGCCTTACAGGCCAGCCCACTCTAAGGAGCTTAACTGAGACTCATAGAAGTGACCTATGGTCCGTAAATAAACAAAAGGTTTTATTAATAGAAATACTCACAAAAGAACAATCTTTAAGTGAAAAGAGTTGTTACTCGGTCGGGAACCGGGAAAGAAGTGTTTAGAAGAAGAGTGAGTCACACGGCGTGAGTCACCATGCCAAAGAGGTAATAAATAATCGAAGGAGTGCGGAAAGTGGCCGCGACAATATAGAAGATTAAAGGCACAGCAACGAAAGGGAGTAATGCTGCCTAGCGGCGGCATAAGGAAAAAGTACGGAATGCGGATGGCATCACCGTAACAGGAACTAAAACTGCTAGCATCTTAGAAAGACGGTAAGGCCAAATGAATAACAGACCCTAATGACCTACCTTGACCGTTACAACATCACCAGGACTTGGCACTACAGTCAGTTCTTTCCCACTTAAGACCTCTATTACTGAAACCTGCGAAAAAAGTAAAAAATTTAGACATCGAGCACTGGCTAATAATTCGTACCGTATCGTTCAATCATTGCTTTCACTAGAGAATAAAAGAATCCGAAAACCCAATAATATTCTGCCGCCACCCGCTAACACCAACAGATGACCTGGTAGAACATGAGGGATCTAGTTATTCCGTCCTGGAGCGAAAGTAGCGAAGGGCTTGCATATATGTTAGCGGATTGCACAGTCTACACTTTTCGTTTAAAGTAAGTAGGCTATCTTCACCTCGTAGGTTGCATATGTATTTACTTGAATAAAAAAAAATAATAAATAACAGTTACGACTTTCACCGCGTAAATTCCTCGTGACATCTGGCAATTCTGGCGGTCTGGAAGGCTCCATGGCATATCTGCCGTCGCTTCGCTTTCCGATGCTGTTATTGCGCTCCGCCAGTTTCGGAAAGTCAATCCACTCCGTAAGTGGAAAACGGACGTCGGAAAGCCAGCGAGAAGTTGTAAAGGTGCAATGACTTACCGGTTTGTTCTTGCGCTCGGCGAATACTCTATATGACTAAGTCCAAAACACGCCAGTGATCCTCAGGAAGAAGGAGTAGGCGCGTCCGTAACGACTCAAACTCAACGACTCACATCCTGTCTCAAGCAATCACGACGATCTTTGGGAGCAGCTGTGACACGACTTCTGCCTTTCATCCGCTAGATACCCGGAGAGGCCGGAGATTTCGCAGCGGCAAGGAGAGATAGTCATATAGTGTATTCTCAATTTGCTTTTTGAAATCTGTGAGAACGCCGGATTTGCTCTATAGAGAGATTTCACCGTACCCGAAGAAAACGAATATTTCTACACCGTCATCGTCGGGATCATAACAAAGAAAATTAACATTACGAGGTATAGGACTTTCAACTTTGAGACTAGATTACCGGCCTTGTATAGCTGCTGTGAGTCAGAGAGTTGTTGTAATTGTAACCTGGCTTCTTCTTGTTGGAATAATAAAACGTTTGCAAATTAATGTTCTTATTTATGAGAGTTTGAAGGCTTCAAAGTTTGTCAACAAAGACAGAGGCTTGCGTCCTATTGGTCGATTGTGACGCGCATTTCAAGAAACGCGTCATAGCTGACCAATAGGACGCAACTTCCTCTTTGCTTACAAACTTTGAAGCCTTCAAACTCTCACAAAAAAGAACAATAATTTGCAAAAGTTGTATTATTCCAACAAGAAGAAGCCAGATAACAATTACAACAACTTTCTGACTCACAGCAGCTATCCAAGGCCGGTAATTTAGTCTCAAAGTCGAAAGTCCTATGCTTCCTAATGTTAAATTTTTGTGTTATTCTCCCGTCCGTTTTCTTCGGGTAGGGTGCATTCTCTCTATGGTAGTGCGCCTAGAGTGCGACCGAGCTCATTTGACATAAATAATGCTTCGACTGACCACGCTACGAAACTGTTCGAATTTTGCCGCGTCATGTGTCAAGTGAAGCTCATCGCAGTCATGTTATTTTATTTTCTAGATGCAAGTGAGTACACATGCAACTTGTCAGGTGTAGATACGTGTTTTAAAGCAGAACTGAAACATGACACTGTTCCATTATCTTCCTTATCAATAACAAGCGCTATCACTAGACCGCCTATTTTTAGTTTCCTTTTACATTTGTTTTCATGATTTTGTTCTCTAGGCAAATCTAGTTTTCCAATGCAGAGTCTTTTTACAATTAAGCCCAGCTCGCGCGTAATTTGTGATTGGTTCAGTCGGCGGTAAAGACTATACATATCAATCAGAGCCATCATTTGTTGACAATATTGGTCAAGATTGCGCGTGATAGCATCAACAAATAACGAGACGGAACTGCTGTCTCCCTATCTCGGTCATACAAACATGCAGAGTCGAGTAAAATACGGCCGACTCCCGACGCAAATGATCGGAGAATACTAGCTTCGCGCCACATCACGTTTCGTTACCTCTACAAACAGCTATATCGCCGTAAGTCGCTGAAGAGGAAATCTAACAGTCAAAGCTGATTAGTTCTATGGACGCGCTCCAGAGCGGATCGGCGCGCGGAGTACGCCTCTGCTAGCCTCCCTCAACATTTCTTGCGCGAGAATCAACGGTGAAGACGGAAGAGGAGTAAACGGGTATCAACATCAGCTCAAAGCTAGAGTAAATACCTCCAGGTCCGCTCAATTTTGTCGGGGTTTTCATAGTCGCTGCATGCGACTAAAGACATAAGTTCTAGCTGATTATTTGTTCTGGGTAATAGGTAGTCTGCTTTCACAGGGGAACAGAGCGGCTAGGACTGGCAAACGATTGTTTCTTTAGTATATCGTATGAGCTAGTGTAATCCAAACCCGGACATAATGATTAATTATTTTTTAGTTTTTACTAGTTATCTTTTCTTATAGCACGACTTTTTCTTTGGTTGTATGAGGTGACAGATACGCATTATATTACAACGGCGAAAATGCTTTGCAAGATCAATGAATCCTTAATTTATGAATACCAGCAAACAAATTCATTGTAATTAATGTAATTCAATCTGGATGGCGAATAACCATGATCTAACAGGTTTTCATTTTGGTCATAAGCCTTTACCGGACAGTTAGCAGTGATCCTCTTCAGGCGGAATTTTCCAAGCGACATGTGACTTCTATTTTTCAACTGCAATTAGGCATGGGCACTGTTCCTGTTTTCCGTTCCTGTTCCTGTTTTACTGTTTCCTGTTTTCTGTTTTAGGGATTCAAAAACAAACAGAACAGCTGTTTTGAACCCAGCCGTTTTTTTTTTGTTTATCCCTAAAACGGAAAACAGTAAAACAGGAAGAAAAAACAGGAACAGGAACAGTGCCCATGGCTAGTTGCAATATAATAGGCTAGCCTTATTCATCACTCTCTTGGACATCTTACTTGACTCTCTGGATTCTTCGTAACATGCACTTTCCCCACTAGACAGGAATAAATGGTTCCATGACGAATATATGTTCCATTGCCTGGCTGAATCTTGTCGGTACACTTATGAAGTGCCTGTCCTGAAAAATATTTTATTTTACCAATTGTTCATGAAACTTTGTAAAATAAATACTAAGCAAGTACATTGGAATACGCATTATTCCATGTCAGCTATCCCAGCGGACTATAAACTAGTTTATCAACCTTCTGTTCTGACATAGACAGTAAAATACTGATCCATAACGTAAGAAGCAGAACCTGATAGCTTTCACTTCTACTCCAAAGACAATAGTTGCGTTTTTGCAGATACCATGGTATCTGATACCACGGTCAAAAGGCATTTTTGCAGTTATTGTGGTATCTGGCCAGTTATTAGTCGCGTTTTTTGTCACCTATCTACCAAGGCCTTGGTTCGTTTGCCCGTTTTTGGCACCAAGCCCTTACTCCTCACTGCTCTTTTGACGGTTTTTGGACCGTTTTGGAGATAGGCAACTCCGAGGTGAGTTGACCAATCTTCTCAGGAGAACGGCGCCAGACTCCTCCTTACCAGAAAACGGCCAAATTAGCAGAAAGGACAGAGGACTTGGGAGAGAGGCCTTTGATCTCTTTTGGCAAAAAACGCGACTATTGTCTGATCGTGGTATCTGAAAAAGTCATCTCACTTTCATTTTTGTCAAATTGGTGGGAAAGAAGTCTGGCACTTCGTGATGTGACTTGATATCAGTTTTTCTTTTGGGATGACTTCAAGAAGCGCAATTTCGGCAATAGTCGTTTTTGCAAAGCAACCGTATATCAGATACCACGGTAACTGGATCTGCAATTGGTCGTTTTTGCAAAAGCCAGGTACCATGGTATCTGCAAAAACACAACTAGTGTAAAACATCCATTGCTCGGCAACCAGATTGCAGATTCTCTACTCTTCAACTTGTGGATAAAGAGAAATGAGGACTCTGGAAGCGCTGAACAGGAAAATAACGAATTCACTGATTTTTGCATTTCCACTTAGATCAACAACATATTTTTTTTTTTTTTTTACTGATTCTGTAAGAATTTACTAGCCTAGCCTCCTTGGCAGTGTTGCCACTTTTCCCTGTCGGAACCTGTGACATTTGGCCGCAAAAATCTGTGACATTCTGGTGCCCAAAAAATTCGGTTAGTTTTTTCAGTTTCAACAAAAAACTCTTGGATTCGAAGGTTCCAATTTTCTCTTATGAGAGGAGCCATTAATTATTAATCCTTTTTCGAGAAGAGTTGCCGTAAAAATGTATCAGAAGCTTTGAAATCGCTGATTTTGCGACATTTTTGGCATGAGTGCGATTTTCTGTGACAATTTTTTAACAGCTGTGAATCTGGGAGAAGTCAAAAACCTGTGACAAATCGAAGAATTCTGCGACCAGTGGCAACACTGCTTCAATTAGGGTGAAATCTCATTTAGGGGAAAAGAGGCACGGTCTTAGGGATACTGAAAATTTCAAAGTGAAAGCCCTGCCTAACGTGCCTTCGAAAATGAAAAGCAACACCTTGAAGCATCTTGTGTGCTTGAGTTGTTGTTGGACACCTTGAAGCATCTAGTGTGCTTGAGTTGTTGTTGGCTAGGCAAAGTTTGCCTAGCGTTACTGGAAAAACTTCACAACATCACTAAAAATCGTAGGTACAAAACGAAACAATGCTGAAAGGCAGGAATTGCAGGAGCTTATCATTCCATAAGGAAGTTAGGGACAAAGCAAAAGGCAGAATAAGCAAGAGGGGTCCTTTAATAACTGCATATATATAGTTGCAATACATATATGGCACTTTACACAAGGGACTTGTACCGTGATCAATAAACCAGAAACAATTTTTGAAATTAATTTAGAAGTTTAGGACTCCATTGACAGGGCCACGTAGACATACCAGGACCCACAAGGCGGGGTCTCATGGTGAAAACCAAACATATAATTTTAATGGGGAAGATGCCCTTGAGATGAAAACATTTTAGAAGTATAGTTATAAACACAAAGGGAAACAATTTGTACAAGCCGTAGGTTTGGTTGTTTGACTTTGATGGAGATTGGAGCATTCTATAGTGGCGTTTTTGATCGCCGATCAAATTTGCCAAGTAGACGAAGCGAGTTAGCTGATTCATGCATATTACTGTTTTTTATAGCCGATAGCCATTGGCGATCGCCGATGTTTCTGGGTGCACAAAAATGAGCTTTTCATTTTTGAAAATACCGCCTAATCGTCAAACGAAATCCATACGTCAACGGCTAATGGCAAGTCCTTGGCCTATGGACACGAATTTAACTTAGGGGACGGTGTTGACTAAACTTGGGCCGATTATCGAACAACCGGCGACGTTTGATCTGACGTCATGAAAATCTTGGAGAAATCCGAGTAGTTAGCAGACACAAAAGCAACTGGGTCGATCAGAGTATACAAGATGAAGGAAATCGTAGCGCGAAATTTGAAAACGAAAGACTGGAAAATTTAACATTAGATTGTGATGAGATGACTGGAAAAGATTTTGACTATGTATATTTAAACATTCCTGTGAAAGTGGAGATTATACAGAGCTAGGTTACGTTCGAGCCCCAACGGAAAAAAATGATAGATTTCTCGGTGCTTCCTACGGACACCACACCTACATTCAGGGCTGCACTCTCAACTAATATGGACAAAAATCGAGGAAACGGTTCCAAAGACTCTGCAACCGTTACGTCGATGATGGTTTTACAGCATCGGAGACGGAAGTAGACCCCGAAGCCGCGCCGATTTTTTTTTCAGCGGCGGCGCGCCGGAAAACCCTCGGCGTGGCGGCGCGCCATGGCACGCCGAAATTTTTTTAGCGGCGCGCCGCCGAAAATTTTCGGCGGCGCGCCGCTTTTTGGCGCCGTTTTCCGCACTTTTTTAGCTAAAATTTTGGAACTTTGCGGCCATGATTTGGAGCAATTTCGTGCCTGAATTGGCTGTAGGTGTAAATAATTAGTACGGAATTAAAGTATCGGTTGACTGGCCAGCCAGGTAGCTGGCCAGTTTATAGGTTTATAGGCTACCTCGCTGGTATCAACATAATTTCAGCTATTCTTGCACAAGGCGTCATCTCCCTGTTCCAGACGGATTCCCACTGTGAGTCCCGGATTTGTTGATTGTACTAGCAACTCCCTTCCCCCCATTCTCACGGGTCGCCGTCGTAAGCCATTACTTCAACTAAAAATAACTAGAAAATAACTCCTTTCGGATTCGATGTGGAGCTTATTTGAGGAGTTGCTGGTGTCAGTGGTTTAACTAACGCTTATAGAAAATAATAAAACTCTGTTTTACTGATTTTTTTTTAAAACTGTGCAGTTATAAAACTAAGTAAGCAAATCAAATCAAAGAAAAGTGAAATAAAGTGGACCATTAGACAGACTAATTTTGTTTCGTCAACCAAATGAGTTTGGCAAGGAAATAGATCAGCAAATTTTCGAACCAACTTGATACAGATACATTATATCTGTTCTCGTTGTTTCCAGTCTCGATAGTCGCCAGAAAGTGACTACTTCTTTTCTCGTGGCTCCCCTTGACTCGTCAAGGAGTACCCGGAAACAGCGAAATATGGCAAATAAAACGACTTTTATGGATCGATTGCTTCTAAACAAAACAATTATTCTCAAATTCGAATACTACCTGAAACAACAAATAACACAGAAGATACGACCCCCCCCCCCAACCGACGATGGGATGCTGTGATGAAATGTAAGCATTTTTTCTGGGTCCTTTCTTCGCATGCCAACTATCGTGGTCTAGCTTATCTGGAAGTGCCCGGATTAGTGAAAGTCCGACTGCCGACAGCAAGACAGACGTTATGGTACTTGAGCAAACCAATGTAAGTCCCAGACAAGCTTAATTAACATAAAAAAAACATCATGGTCGGACAGTGTGCGTGGACGTGCTCAAAGAAACATCAGTGGTATATGACGGTCTTTTGATTACTTTTTCATTGTCAAAAGACACGGTAGGCAACAAAGAAAAGTATTTCCGCCGAAAAAAAACGGCGGCGGCGCGCCGCCGTTCCAACGGCGTTAGCTATGGCGCGCCATCTGAAAAACAGCGGCGGCGCGCCGAAACTTTTTCGGCGGCGGCGCGCCGATAAACGGCGTGGCTTCGGGGTCTAGACGGAAGGCCAAAAACAGACCTTGCGCGGATTGTTGATATTTAAACCTCAATCCCACCAACAATTCAGTTCACGAGCCAAATTTTACCGAATATCACAAACAAATTTATAGAAACTGAGAACTTGAGCTTTAAATTGTGGAACAGAAAGAATTACGTAGGAAGAGGAACATTAAAGGGCAGCATGAAAGACGATAGGCCAACTTTTAGGCGGCGTTTCGGCGAAGCCCGCTTGGAGAATATACTGCCGGGCACGATTGCAGTAACAGATTCTATCTGTTATACCCAAGAGAATTTTTTAAAGTTACCTTTTTCCTGGCAAATTTAACTATTTCCATCCAGATTCTAGCGATTAATGTTTCGAAATCCAGTCCTAAAACTGACTTAACCCCGGTCAAATGACGCACCCTTCCACAATATAGTGAATAGTAAGAATTGCGCCGCAGGCGGAATTTTCGAAAAATTTGTGGTTAGATCTTCTTTTCGGGATCCAAAATAAAAGTAAGGACTACCGATATAATCATAGATTAGTCCTTTTGTCTGCGACCAGTGTTTCACTGGACCTCTTCCGAGTTTCAGAGGTTCGTGGTAATTCCCGAATCCTGGCAATTATACCGAGTAAATTACCGAATCCCGGTTATTTTACCGGATCGTTTTAGTATCGAAAGACTACCGAATAATATTCGTATTCGGTATAATTTCGTCGAAACTAGAACTTAAGTCGGGATTCGTGGTAACTACCGAATCCTGAAGAGTAGGCTATACCGATCAAATTACCGAATCCCAATCATGATACCGAATAATTTGGATCACAGCTTATTCGGGATTTTGTGTAACTACCGAATCTCCATAACTATACCGAATAGTTCTGGCATTAAAAAAATTCCAAATAATTTCAGTAAATTTTCTCACCGAATTCGTGATAACTACCGAATACTGGCAATTATACCGAATCCCGATCATTATACTGAATAGATTTGTACTGGTAGCCTATTTTGGATTCTGTATAATTACCGAATCACCGTAAATATACCGAATAGTTCTGCTATCGAAAAAATACCGAACAATTTTAGTGAATTTTGGGCCTCTGGCCCAAAATTTTACTGAATCTCAAAAAAGGTGGGGGGGTGCTGCGTCCCCCCTTGCGACGCCCCTGAGTATCAGATCATGATATTTTCCTGGATAGCAGGGGGCCCCTTGGAAATTCAAGTGGGGGCATTGCCTCGAGGAGGCACAAAATATGAGAGTAGGAAGAGGAGAGGGTCAGCCAACTCTCAGTGCCTTTTCCACTTAACCCCAGAACCCCAAAAATTCCTCTCATTGCCCCAGTTGAGCAGTAGGTAATTACAGTAGCCATGTCAAAAACGAAATCTCAGAATTAGTTTTTTCGCAAAAATTATGTAAAAAAATCTTTGCCCAACTTAGGATACTTTCAATTGGTAGGAGCTTCTGTTATTTATGGCAGATTCATATCTTTCAGCTTTGACTTTGTCCCTAGCATTTATCGGCTTGAGAGAACCCTTCAGAAGAAGAAGTTTTCCATTTTCCAACCATGGCATTGTTTGAGTGTATGTTTCTCAATCAACTTGGGATCAAGACTATTTATTTTGCTTCTGGACAGTTAGAAACCAGTTTAGACTGCAAAAAAAATTCTTAACAGCATGTTTTGGGACAATAATGTTGATATCTTTTCTGTGGATATGTCAGAACTTTCACTGCTGGAGCTTGACTAAGATTCAGCTAGTCAAACTACTTACTATGCTTCTTACTCAGCTTGTTTGTAATGTCCAGGTTGTCCAATCTTTTCTATGAAGAGTTATGAAGGAAAAGTTTCGAGGCTGAACCAACAAAGAAATTTGAAAGTTTTGCTAAACTCAGTTGCTCCTGAACATTTGCTAACTGCTCGGATCGTGACATCATGTAACCTGACGTCATCGATATTCGATAATCGGCTCAAGTTTAGTTAACACCTAGGGGACAGACACTAGCCGATCAGAAAAAAATTAACATAAACAGCTACGGCAATCGGCGAACGTCAAAAATTCAAAAAGGCTATGTTGTCGCAGAACTAATCGGCGATCAAAAACGCCACTAATATGTTCTTTACCTGGAACACAGGTCACACTTTGAGCCATTTTTGAATATTCAGCCACCATGAGAAGAAAGCCATAGAGTTAAAACACGAGCCAGAAAGATGTCTCTTCAGCTTGGAAGTCGCGTACTCCACCATCATCACCTAAGAAGAAATGAAAAGTGAATTGTTTTGTGGCCGGTGGTTGTGAGAATCTTAGAATTTGTGGCTGGATTTGTTTTGGGGTTTTGTTCAGCGGATAGTATTCAAACTGCCACATTTCATAGAATTGTCATAGGTAAGTGTTAGCATCGTTCTTTAGAGGTGAATAGTATTTATCCTCATCTTTTACTATTCATTCATACCTAATCATGCTCTCTTTCTTCTTTTGACTTTTGCAAGGACAGCATTAGTTGCGTTTTTTGCTGTCATCCAGTTAACTGACCTACAAGATTTCCCACTATAAGTTGTTTACTTCCTTTGGTTAACCGACCTAAGTTTTTTATAGGCTTTTTTTTTGCTCTGTTTGCTGGTCGGTTAACCAACATGTGGACTGAGACAGGAGCTCTATCCAGAGGCGTTACTCTGGGGGGGGACTCCCCCTGAAGGTCTTGAGTAAGTACTTTCGTCGAGTGAAGCCCGGCGAAAGTTCACTTTCTTGTTGGCGCGGAGCGCCGTTAAACCCGCAGAAGAAATAAAATTTGTCATGCTTTTGTCGGGAGTCTGTCCACTCGTCGGCACATTGAGTTCTTTTCATATGCAAGAAATCAAATTCTGCACACATTAGTCGTGTGGAACACAGGAGAAATCGAATTTTGTATCCTTCTGTCGGGCCTCGATATTCTCTTCGGCACATCGGGTTCTTTTTATACATAAGAAATTCAATTTTGTCAGGTGTCTGTGGACGTTGGCACATTGGGTTCTTTTTATACGCAAGAAATCGAATTCGGAAACATTTATTGGGCAAAACACAGAAGAAATTGACTTCTGCAGTTGGGCACCAGACTTTTTGGAGATTTCTCCTGCTCAGGGGATTCTCCTACGGAGGTGAAAACAGATTCCCCTGGGTAGGGGATTTGAAGCTAGATGGTAATGAGAACTGATCAATTTTTTTTTTTTTTTTTCAGTTCTAGAGACACTAGGAAACCATATCCCTTAGCAGGGGCGTCACTATGGGGGGGGAGGGGGGGGGACTCCCCCCTAGAGGTCCTGAGAAAGTACTTTCGTCGGGCGAAGCCCGGCGAAAGTTCACTTGTTTGTCGGCGCAAACCCAGCAGAAATAAAATTTGGCATGCTTTTTGTCGGTCGACTCGTCGGAACATGTGGTTCTTTTTATACATAAGCAATTCAATTTTGTACGCTTTCGTCGGGCGTCAGTAGACTCGTTGGCACATTGGGTTCTTTTTATACACAAGAATCAAATTCGGCAAACATTTGTCGGGCAAAACACAGAAGAAATTAACTTCTGTATGCTTTTGTCGGGCGTCGGTCGACTCGTCGGCACATCGGGTTCTGTTGATCTGTGATATATCAGTTTCAGCAAACATTTGTCGTGCGCGCCGAAGAAGAACCGTGAAGTTCAAGTATCGTCGGCACATCGGGTTCTTTTTATACGTAAGAAACCAAATTCTGTAAACGTTTATCAGGCGCATCCAGAAAGTTCAAGTTTTGTCGGCACATCGGCTTCTATTTACACGTACTTTACAGTCTTGTCGGGCAAAACAAATAAGAATTTGAATTCTGAATGCTTTAGTCGGGCGTCGGTACTCTTGTCGTCCCATCGGGATATTTTTATTCGCAAGAAATCGATTTCTTCAAACATTTATCGGGCACACCCGGAAAGTTTAATTCCGTTCGGAAGATCGGAATCTCATTACACGTAATAGATCAAATCTGTAAACTTTTCCCGAAAGTTTTGTCTCGTCGGCAAAACGAGAATTTTCTACACACAAGAATCAAGAAGTTTCTGCCTACTTTCTTATGGATTGGCCACTACTTTTTTGGCGGAAAGATCTGTGATACCTACTTTTTTGGCGGAAAGATCTGTGATACCTACGAATTTATATTAAAGGAATAATCTCAACTAATACATTACAGTTAGTTTTACAAAAAATTTCGCCTGCGGCGTAGTTCGTAGTATTCTTTATTTGGAAGAACGGTGTTTCATTTAGTTGGCGTGTAAGATTGAAATTCTTGGGGTTTGGAACACCTTGTAAGCTAAATATTTCCAGAGAAAATGTCAGTTTTAGAAACTTCGCCTGCAGCGATAAATTTAACATGTTCTGGGTACAGCCGTTGGAAGCTTCGAAAAATTTTCCAGACAAAAAGGCATATTTTAAACATTTCGTCTGCGGCGAATACTTTCTTCTGCGTACAGTCGTTGGAAGCTTCATTTTTTAGCGATAGCTGCAATGAACACCCGAATATGTGAATTTAAATTTACGAATTTACATTAAAGGACTAATTTGTCTTTTTTGTCGGCACATTTTTGAGTCCGTCGGCACAAACTGGACGTCCCCCCCCCAAAGGTAAAAGGCTAGTGACGCCCCTGTCCCTTAGCACCCCCTCCCCACCCGCCACCCTATCTGTAGATATCCTATAAAATAAGCCAGAAAACAGTAAAATTGCATTTGTTGCGTTTACCTGGCATCCAAGAGAATTTCTTGATGCTATATTACTTGACTGCCTTCAAAGTGAAACTTCAGAATGCTACTTCCTACCTTTTCACTTCTTCCTTCCTTTCTTCTCCTACTTTCCACTTGTCCAAGTGCTTTTCCCTAGTGTGGAGGAAATACCAAGAAAATACCAAATACCAAGAAAGGAAGGAAGAAGTGAAAAGGTAAGGAATAGCCTTCTGAAGTTTCACTATAAAGGCAGTCATGCACACTGGCATCAAGAAACTCTCTGAGCTAATCCCAAAAAATGCAACTTCTATGTTTCCTGGCCAATTTTATAGGATTTCTAGAGATAGGGTGGAGGGTGAGGAGAGGGGTGCTGTGTGATATAGTTTCCTAGTGTCTCTAGAACTGAAATATCCAAAGATTGTTTTTCTAGCAGTTCTCATTTCCGTCAAGATCAAAATCCCCTACACAGGGGAATCCGTTTTCACCTCAGCAGGAGATTCCCCTGAGCAGGAGAAATATCCAAAAAGTCTGGTGCCCTACTGTTCAGTATGCTTTTGTCAGTTGAATCAGAGCTAAAAGATAGGAGAATCACATTTTGATCTTCAAAAGCTCAGGTTTGAACTTTTTTTTTTTTTTAGTGGCTACCCTACGAATAGGTCAGTTAACCGACCTATGGAAAAAAGGCAAAAAATGCAGCTATTCATCATTTTGTGATTTAGATTGGATGAAAGAGAAGGTTAACTTATCTGCACCTCCTTTTAATTTTCTTTCTTCAATAGCAAATATTTCTTCAATTAAGGTAAAACTATGAAACACGAACACATCAGAATTCAAACTCTTTTCAAACACTTCCAAAGAAGTCACAGCACTTGCAGGTAAAGTAGATTAGCCAAAAGTTGCAAGAACAATAAACTCAATTGCCTTAGCTTTTTGCAATGCTGTAACCATTTGACGAATGAAAATTTTAAACCAAGGGCAAGGCTGATGGAATATCACTTTTTAATTGTTCAGAAACGGTTGTGGGAAGCAATAAATTGCTTGGAAAAGTCCAGTTTTTCTGTTGAAGAGGGCTAACAGATCAAAGTCGCTAAATTTAGTTAGTGTCATATTGGTTCTAAAATATTGATTATTGTGCAATGACTTCCATTTGAAACTCGTGCGAAAACATTTACTCAGATTATTTTGTCTGTGCTCCACTAAATAAACTTTATCCAGACTGTATCCGGACAACTTGATTGCATCTTTTTGCGTCTTAAAGCTTATTGAACAAGTATTTTACCATTGTGTTCTATTATTAGTGAATGTGATAGCTGTCTGAGATGAGGGCGATTCTGGCGGTCTGGAAAGCTCTGCAAGCTTATGTGCCAGTTTTTCTTCCAACGGTTTAGGCATGTCAGCAAGAAGTTGTAAAGGTGCACCTGAGTCGCAACTATTCTTTGCTTATTCTTGTGTTCGGTGGATTCTCGCTTTGCTTTTCGGAAAGCGAATCCAAGAGATCGCTGTATGATAATTCCAGGTTTAAATATGAAAACGGGTGCCCCTTCCATAACAAACAAGAAATCTCGGGAGAGGCAAAGTAAATGTGGGACATTCTGCTTTTTCATCCAACCTAATTCGCAAAGCAGTGAATGCAACCCTGTCCTCGCAAATGTCAAAGAAGATAAAGAACATACTTATCTGTACAAATTTTGATGTTTAAAGCTATCTGACAATATTTATCTGTGAGGTAGGACAGAAAATCAGGCCACAAATGGCCCATTGTCTCAGTCTCTCAATTCACAATTGACAGCAAAACATCACTTTCAAACATAATTGACGAAATCATCACTCATTTCTAGCACTTTTTATCGCGTTCTTACCAACCTAAAAGCTATCCAATCTTCTTGTCAATTACAGGTACCTGGACAGTTCTTTCAGGGGATCTTTCCTCATTGCATCATGCAGACCGACACTAAAAGTGGAATGCTTCCAATCTTTGCCTTGTCCAGGCCGGGCAATCTTGGATAGTCTTTACAATATTTTTCCTTCATTTGTTCCACAGTGGATGCATATTGGAGACTCAGTTTTTCCTGTGTTTGAATTATGTTTTCCTAGGTTTTGCAATCCCAGTAGCAACCTGGATGATTCCCCGGATTTATCTTTTTTCATGGCGACTAACCTTATAGTTAGTGCCTCATTGCACGTTGGTAATAAACTGAGTTGGTAATGGAATTGGAAGGAGTCCCCTCTGCTTTTCTATCTGAACATGGATTGGTCAGATCAAACAGCTTCCATAAACTCTTCTGTGGTTGAGCACTACGGTCAAACACTTTTTTTATGCTTTCATTTTGGATATGAATAGATGCATTCCAGATGTCCAAATAGGTTTGTGTCATCAAATGCTGAAGAATTACAACGTCTGAGTAGAAACTTGTTTGCATAAGCATTCAAACGAAAGTAATAGTAATAGACCAAACAGTATTCGGATTCAGTGGGGATGCTTACTTGTTTTAGCAACTAAGATCTGTTAGTTGCTTTGTCAAGGCTCGTAATCATACCTCATAAGCAGCCAGTAATAGAGCAGAAGGCATATTTGGGATGATATAGGATTATTGTGCTGCATAGGCAGATTGGAGGACTCGAATACAAAATTGGGGGGCATAATAGTGAAGATCCATGTTCACTGTTATTCATCACAAGGGCCTACAATGTTCTATAATTGTTTATCTGCATTCTCCTTTTTCACCTAAAAGTTCCCTCTGTTTCCACAAGATGGCTTGCAGGCACAACAAAAAGTAGATGTTGCCCTGTACACTCTTAACAGCTCAGAAGTAAAATTGGCAAACCTTTGAATATAATTTCTTGTCAGAACATTATGTTGTTGCCAACAGACAAAAACAGAAGAGTTTTTGGCTCTCACAACTTCGGCTATTGTGTTTTGTTGGCAAGTTGCAACATCTCTGATTGAGAAATGAAAGAAAAAGTATAATTTGAAATGCTTGGCCAATAAGTCTGAATTCACTTGTGTTTGAATCTCAATGTTACAGCCTCGGATAGCAAACTAGTTACTTGATTCTTAACCGTACCAGATGTAAATAAGGCAAGGAGTGGGTCAATTTACTGCTATAGGAGATGGACAGAATTCAGCGTAAAAGAAAAAGTCCATTTTTGAATGTCCGATTTCAGGTGATTTCGAATTTTAATTTTACAGCCTGGGATACCAAATTAGTTACTTGATTCTTGACCCTACCGAATGTAAATAGGGCAGAGTAAAACCATGGTAGTGTACATTGGAGTGCTGTAGAGGATTGCATATTTGAACATAGCTAAACTGTGAACAATCGCCAAGGAAAATTCTAAAACCCATAGCAGTCAACTTAAACTGTGAAATACTTGCATAAAACATTGATTTGAACATTCTCTTTATAGGAAATCTGTTAGCTGTAAAAAAAATAATCATATTTTGAAATTCGAAAAAAAAAATTCACATAGCCTGCTGGTGAAGAATTTACTCCTTAAATTTGAACCCTTGTTTTAGCTTTAATTCATTAGTTTGTCATATTTTTTAGTTGAATTTTAAGACTGATAGATCGTGGATGGTTCTCCCTGAAAGAGAGACTTTCTCTGCTAATTTGAAGTTTGTTGTTTGTAGGTTGAAGTTTCTAGAGCTTCAGCTCATACACGCTTGTACCACTGATTTTAAGTTTTGTTTGAGGTTGGGTGCTAAATTTCCCTCTGTTTCTTCTTGAAGGGACACTAGTGGTTCAAAATTAGAAAAAAAAGTAACGTTAATAGGTGATGATTTTGTTGATAAGCAATTTAGCTGATAAGTAGCATTCAAGGTAGCTGGTATCCCTGTGCAAATCTTCTACTTCTTGCTGTTTGATCTTCAAAGAAAAAGCTCTTTAGAACAGAAAATTTCCGAATTACTTCTTTCGTCTGAAGATTGCTGGAAGAGATGGTTGTTGTGGAGAATATATAAATGTAGACGGATGTTTGTGCTCTTTTTTGGGATCCCAAAACGTAAGTGACGGGATACCTATGACTTCGTAAAGCTGTCCGTCCGTCCGAGTGTCTGTCAACACGATAACTCTCGAAGGGATCGAGAAATTGTGTTCAAACTTGGTGTGAGGATCCTTTAGGTAAAAGTACAGGTCAAGTTCGTAGATGGGCCGGCCCCATAGCTGTATACTTGGGGGTGGGGGAGGGGTTTCAAGTTAAGTATCGAGAAAATATTTTTTAAAAGCAAATGAAATAGTCGATTTAGAGGTAAGGAGACATGCTAAATCCGAATATGAAAGTAATTTTCTAGCCGGACAAGTAGTTCACCCGGAATCCGGCAAAAACCGGAACAGTTGTCAAAAGTAGGCTAAAAGTTTTATTTGAATTTGATTAGATGTTCAAATTACGGGTAAGAAGACACGCTGAATCCGTATATGACAATCATATCCTCGCCGGGCGTATAGTTCGCTCGGAATCCGGCTGAAACCGGAAATTTTTTTCAAAGTAAATGTTTTATATTAAGTTGATTAGAAGTTTGGTGTAGGGGTAAGAAGACACGCTGAATTTGTTTTTGTTCTTTAGTTTTTCGCCAGACAAGTAGTTCGCCCGGAATCCGGCCGAAACCGGAAATTTGGCAGAAGTAAGGAAGGAAGTTTTGATAAATTCGATATCACGTAGGCTATATGGGTAAATACACATGCTGAATCCATATCTGGACTTTGTCTTCTCAGATGATTACCATTGGCCTTAATGTGTTTCTAAATTTTAATAGCAAAATGTTTAAGGAGTCTGGCGAAGACTGGATTATCTACAAGACCCAATTATCAGGATCAAATATTAAATTTTTGGGATCCCATCTATACCTTTGGTATTATGTTCTTTGATGCTTATGAGGACAGCATTCCCTTTGTCGTTTCGCGATTTGCGGTCGCATGGAAAGCAGATGCCACATCTGGCCTGGAAGGTGACATTTACCAACTTCAGCAACTCGGTATTTCCTTCAGTCCAAGCTTACTGCGAATCATATTTAACATTTCACTGTCAAAAATGAGCAACTTTGACACCTTAACCTTCGTCAGTAGGAACATTGCCATTTTCCCCAGCAATTGTTTGCTTACAGAACCCTTTCAAAATGTTTGAGAAGTAAAATTTGGCCAACCTTTGATTAGAATACTCTCTTGTCAAAACGTGACAGTGTTGCCAGTAGACAGTGGCAACCAAGTTTTTGGTTCTTGCAACTTATGGCTGTTTTGTTCTATTGTAAATGCTAATACTTCACTGCGAGAAATAAAAGACACATCCACGTTGGTTCGGCTAGCATGTCCAAATTCAGATGTGGTCATGGTTATCCCTTTTCATTTGACTGTTGTGTAAGCTAGAAACAAAACCAAGGTAGGGAATATCAAGAGGTGTTCAAATAAGTATACCTTACTGTACAGTAGAGACAGAGTAGAGGTATGGTTATTTGAATACCTCTTAATTTTGTCCGTCAAACAGTTAAAAGAAGTGAAAATAGCAACTTTACACCAGTTAACAGCCTCGTTAACAGCTAACTGTTTCAGCCTTCATTTTGCACCAGATAAAAATGTTCCGTTTAGGCTATGCTATACAATACAGTTTCCTCGAATAAAAAAAGATCGTCTTCGGAATTGTTGATTTGAACAATCGAGGAGCAAGGTAAAGAAATTTGCGCATATACGTCTGTAGATTTGAACGGTATTTATGGAAGTAAAATAATCCGATTAAGTTTCTTCGCTCGTTTCTTCGTGGAGTGACCTGTTGAAAGTAGTATTCTTGTTTTTGAACCGGTAGGTGTCATGATTTACACCATGCAAAACATGAATTAAAAAAATAGTAGCAAATGAACGAAGTTTCTTAAATCCGTTTTACATGTGTAAACTGTACACAAAAAATGAATTTTTGGCAAATATTTGGCTCTTTTCCTACCTTTTTAGTCATATACCAGCAAATCATGAGTGTTGTGTTGAATCGATACTTTAGAATAGTGCAGACAGTCGAGTTGTGCTTCTTTTATCATTCGTTAAGTTTTAACAGTGCCATTTCATTCATGTGACTAAAGTCCACTACCAGCCAGTCATACTAGCTAATAAAGAGCCCCTGATAGCAGCTGAATGGGTGTCTTGTTTTACCGCTGGGCCCGAGACAACACGGTCGAAAGTTCACCAACTTTTAAAGAAGCATTCCTCATCTGTATCACCGGAAAATTTAGGAATAATCTTATTGAGCAGAGTTGAAGAGTATTTGATTACTATTCATCTTGGGATGTCTTTATATTAATTTATTGACTGCAAAATTCATCAAGGCTGTCCAGGGCACAGCAATGTGTGTTCCAAAAACTCCGCGTGTATTGTAGTTAACTTTTTCTTGCTTGGAGTCTCAGCACAAGTAAAATTGAAGTTTCAGACAAATAGCTGTACCAGTTTGTTGGCTGTCGACGTGACTATACCTTAAACCCCAACAGCTGCATGTTATTTTTACTGTTTCGAGGCCCTTGGGCTAAAGTCCTTATTGAGTTTATTCTATAATTTTGTGTTTGTTATGGTATAGCTGTTGAGCTTTGTGTATAACTGCTTTGGGCTACATAATGTAGAAACCATCGTCCTTTGGCGGAACAAAGCTCAGTGCCAGCCAATCCGAAGAGAGCGACGCCTTTTCTGATTGGCTGACGGTCACGTGACCTCATGACAAAGACCTGCCATCCGGTTCTGCGCTCGATGGAGCACGGGAGATTTTCCAGCAGTCGCAATGAGAAAGCTATCGAGTTAACAACTAAAGTGATAAGGAGTGTGCTACCATCCGGTTTCGGGTTGAAGTTAAGGTTCGTTGAGCAAGTGAAGTTTGGCGATACGTTTCTTCTCGTAAGTTCAGTTTTCCTACTTTGGATAGGCCTGTTTGGAAGATGATGGTATCTGATACCAGGCTGAGCTTACGAGGAGAACTATCCCCTGAAATATAAATAATTAAATGAAAAAAATACGGTTTTGACGATACCATCATCAAGCTGTGGGTAGCCTAATATAGACGAACCTGGGTGTAGCTTTCTAGCAGATGGAAAACTTTTCCGGTAATGGTGGGCTGGTTTCATTTTGGTCGTCATTTTTCTGTTGAGCTTTTTTTTTTCCGTTTTGAGATCTTGTGGGGATAGTTACAGGAACTTTTGTTTGTTTCCCCAGGCTCTTGAGTGTTTCCATTATCTGTCAGAAGAGTACCCACAAATTCTATCATAATGCATTATATTGTTACAAGTGTTACAAATATACATCTTTTATATACTCTTATCTATTTCCTTTCTCCGAGTTTTTCTTTGTTCAAGCTCATAGCAACTGAATATTGATTTTTCTTTGTTTATCTTCCAGGTGTTCGGCCGCCATCTTGGATAGACGCCATCTTGTTTAGTGAAGAGAGACGACTGCAATAAAAAACACCTCAGCGCTTTCCATCGAAAACCATTGAAAAGAAAATGAGACTAGAAGTGACATCCGCAGCAAATTTTCTGGTCAGCCTTGTGCGACTCCAGAAAGCTTCCATGGCCATTCCTGACCATCAGTTGGACATGTTCCGCGAACGGTTGATTGAGGCTTTGCGGCTAAGATACAGTGACCATTGGTTTACCGAGAGGCCGTTCAAGGGATCTGGATACAGATGCATAAGGATCAATGGCAAGATCGACCCACTGCTGGCTCGAGCAGGCGAGGAGTCGGGAATCCCAGCCAGTTTCCTTTATTCCTTGTTCCCAAGTGAGTTAACTATGTGGGTGGACCCAGCGGAGGTATCATATCGGATTGGCGAGAACGGTTCAATCTGCGTTTTGTACGACGAGCGACATGTTGCCGAGACAATACGGCAAGCCCAGTCATCCCCCTCGCCGTCAAACTCGTCGTATACGTCCACTCCCTCCTCCTCCCCCGGTCTTGACTACAGCGATTCATCCTGTAAAATGGACTTCGCCATGGACGCACGCAATATCCTCGCGTTTGAGCATCTCCCCACCTTCGTCTCCAGTTAGAGTGGTGGTGAGGGGGCGCACCTGTCGGTAGAACGGGGAGCAGCCCCCCTTGCGGGTGACCGGGGGAGGGTCCAGATTCAGTTTGACTGCCTTAAAGTGTGACATGACCTGACGTGATGGGACTTCCCTGGTTCCCCTCAGGAGAGACTACTCCCCATGTAGTGGGAAAGCCTGAGGCTGCCAGTCCTCGATTTGTGCTGTGATCTCATCCGTAAGAAAAAAATACGCCAGCCATCCATCTCCTGAACTTGTGAAGCGTCGTGATGTGCAACACAAATGCCTGTCAGTACAAGAATTCAAAACTCTAGCTGTGACTGCTGGAGGGACAATACTTTGTGTCTGTGTTAATCCCAGAGTCGTTTTTGGGACCAAGTACGAAAAAAAGACTGAATCTCAAACACGCAGTGGAGCAAAGGAAGTTTTCAGTGCTGTGATCAGTTTGCGTGAACCTAACTGGCTCTCTGTCTGTTTGCTTTTTATAACTAGTCATGTTACGGTAAAAGCATGGCCAGTCCGGAGTATTGCAGCTTGCACAAAGTAAAATCACGTCTAACCAGTGACAGGTGGCCATCGCAACCATCCTTCAGATTTTTGTTTCATTCGACAGAAGAGTTCGCAGATTTATTTATTTACCTCAACCGTGACTCGAACAGTTACAGCTGCAGCTTTACCTTGTACGCGTTACTCTCAATGACGTGGCAATGTGTCGGGCGTGAGACTTAGGGTTTCCTCGTTGGGGTTCGGATTGGTGCGCGCGATTTTTCAAATGGTGACTTTCGACACAAAACGTGATTTTTTGCCAATGCCGGGTATTTCGTTGAGTTACTAATTGTCACCATTCACGATACGACGTACTATTTTCCCTTTCGAGAGGTACAAAGCCGATTTTTCTATAAAGAAAGCCTGTGATTTCTTTTTTTATTCTGTAGATAGGCGAGTAAATGTAAGTAAATCGACCCCCCGAATCGAGTTCAGAGGTATCTCAGCGTATTTTTGATCGTTTTTGAAAGTTTATTTGTAGAATATTCGTTTTTTGTTTCGTGTCGTGCGGTCGGACTTATCGTGAATTGGTGGGCTCACTGTTTCCCCCCACTGACAGGTGCATTCTCTTAATTGTATAGAGGACGCGCGAGTGTACAGATATTTTTGTTCTCCACGGATTTATTAAATAGGAGATGCTTGTTTTGTACAGTAAATAAATTGTGAAGCAATCAGCATCTTAAGACGTGTTTCTCTGCTCTCCTTGTTAGGGATACACCCCTTGCCATCAGAGCTTAGTGCGTTAGGCAGATCCGGTGTTATCCAAAATAAAAAATGGCGGAGTTCTGCGGCGCCGCCATCAGTTGTGATTGAAGTGAGTCTGAACTAGTGATTTCCCTTTTTTAAATCATACTGGTTCAGCAGCCCAAAGTGCAGTGGATAAGGTATGGTCTCCCAGACTGGTGGAATCTGAAGTGATTGCAAGTACAAGATTAAGGTCTCCTTAGTGGCTCTGTCTGAAGTCCTCCTCTCTGATGTCATGCAAGTAGGTCATGTCCGAGTTATTATTGGCGCGATTTCTCTCTGATCTGGGTGTGTCGTTGGAACCAGATTGTGGATGAATGGTTTTTGTGGGAATATTGAAGAACCAAACAGTCCAGCCCATCAAATGTTATCAGATGCGAATCTCTAGATTTATAACAAGTTCATGTTAGAGACCCGTCCTACCTATATTACTGCTTCATTTTACGTCACTTATCGTTTCATCCGCTCTCACTTTGGAGATCCTGAACTCCGTATGTCATCACGCTAACAGCACTACGCTGATTTTGATATTTGCCCTGTCTTTCCGTGCGCTCATTGGTCAGAAATACCAGTTATGCAAGTTTGTTCATATTTCTCGTCTAAACCAAGAGGGGCGAGCGTGGCGAGTTATAAACCCAGTAGTTTCTAAGGAGTCTCGTATGTTAGAAGACAAACTGTATCTACTTCGACCTGTGCTTTCAATTGCCTAGAAAGTGGATTTCTCGATATCTACCATCGATTTCGTCATTGTACTAGGCGGTATGTGATCTCAGTTTTCTCAGTATTTGCGTCTACTTATGAACGAAGCTTAAAGTTTGATTGGCGTGGAAAGAATATTTCGTGGATCCATGCCCAGTTTGATTCTTTAATCAGATTATGTTAAATTTGGATTTCTTGAGTATATCTGTAAAGTTAGTATACATTAACATACAAATATCGACTCCAGAATAATATATTATCTGAATTTCTTACTATTACTATTATTGTTTATTTTCCGTCAAGTAAATAGAAAGCGACTGAAAACTATGCAGTTTACATGGCAGCGTAACAATTCCAAGCATTTTGAAAAAAATTTGTAAAATCAAAACTGTTTTCTCTAAACCCACCAAAGTCCAAGAAAGTGGAAAAACTTTTGGTAGTCTGTGGTATAGTTCTTGGCAAATTAAAAAAGCCCAATTCAAAAAAAAATGGTAAAATTACTGCCGATTTTTAATCGGCGTCTTTGACTTCTAATTTAGTTACAATACTTTCATTTGTGAATTTAGGATGTCTTCGATTGTAGAAAAAAACATGATATCATCACTGTATTGAGCCACGTCTGTTTATGTATTCGGTAAGTCTTCCAGATGTCGACTACCCACAAACCAAGCAGTTTGAACCCTGGTGAACGCAAAAAGAAACGTATTTTTAGTATCCACCTTCAGCAGAGGTAACCAGGCCTTTGCTGCATTGATGATGACCCTGGGAATTTGGGTTTTGATTTGATATTTTGCCTTCAGCTCTCGGATGTGTTAAGGTCAAGCACCGTTGGCTTATCGATCCGTTGCATTACCATTCGTGCTGCCCGACACGTAGCAGCATTGATGTAGAAAAAGTCTGGGCGAAAGAGATCGAGTCTGTGAACAAAATGATAGGTTTTTAAGTTTCTCGCGAGTTGAAAAAGAAAACCAGGTATATGCGATTGATAAGTTTGCGTGAAGCAGAGAAAGTCAGGCCAGCCAAATGAGCCAGAAAAAGTAAACGATACAAGGACTAAATTGGCAATTTCTCTGTAGCCAACAGTGACAAATGAAGGCTACCTAAATTAGAAATAGATAGACAGAGAAATATGTGTTGGAGCCAAGGGAAAGTTAACTAAGACGTCCTACAGAAATATTTCGGCTCTCCATGGCAATGTTCCTGTTCAGGCTTTAGATAGAAGAAGTACTTGCAACAAAAGAGGTGAAAGCTAGTGTCATGAGAGTTTTTGGGTCGGTTTTGTTGTAAATAAGGGATTGGGGGCCTAGAAATAAGTACAAAAGAGATAACGCATGGAAAATAGGCAATCGAAGATAATCCAAATCCCGACGTTCCTTTCCTTGATTTGAAAGTGATTCGGTACCGTTTGCGTTGTATCAAACTAGAGCAGGAAATTACTTTTGTTTGCAATTCGAAAGCATACCTTTGAAAGCGGTCCGGAAATTCGTGATTTCAGTCGGTATCTTCTGTCACTAAATTGACCTGAAATTTTGACAGTTTTACAAAACATAGAATAACGAAAGGAAAATGTTGAGTAGTTGTCTGGTTTCAGGAAATGTTTATCTCTCGCAGGAATTAAAACTTACACGTCATTAATTCTGACAACAAGCTCAGAGCCAATCCCGCAGTTATTTCTATGCTGTGTCACAGGTTTAAAGGGGTTGGATAAAAATGAACGAGTGCTGGCAGATTTTACTATACTATTCTTTTTTTTTATTAAAGGAACAGAAAACTTGACTCAGGGAGCTAGCTAACATATCAAGAATGTACCCTGAGTTGATATTGAGAGTAAGAAAAATTCTCGTTACGACCATTGCAGTTTCCGGGCAGTTTCCGAGAATTCGACTTTTGAGCAAAAGGTTTGCAAAAGCAAAAGGTTTGTGTGCCGCGACTAGGAATCGAACCCCGGCCGTCTTGTCGGGGAGGCCGTTACTCTGTAGTCTACATGTAAAAAGGCGAACTTTTACAGTACATAAGTGCATAAGGGGCAAGGGCCTGCCAGCTATCTTTGGGAACACTGAGGAGGGGGTTCGAGATAACAAAGAAGGGGGGGGGCTGTCGACAATAAGACCCTGTGTATTTATCTAAGCCCCCGGGGCTATTCGATGGCCGAAAGTTGCATAGTCAAGTTTACTGTTTCTTTAATAATGACAATGTTACAAAAAAAAATGTTCTATCGGATCATTATTACAAGCGCAGATCCGCTTCAGCATTCATCACACAGAAAAAAGTACAGTAGATCCATAAGTTAAACAAGAGCTACGAGCTCATATGGCACTTGTTACGAGTAGTGGTACGAGAAAGTAGAAGAGAACTTCACAATAAACACCCCGCCATTCAAAAATGCGGTTCGGACCTAGAATTAGGATATCTAGGTTCATTCAATCTGAAAGCTCTAGATGACATATTTAGAACTTATGCTTGTTCTTCCCACCAAGCTTCATCCCGATCCCTCCACTCTAAGCGATTACAAAGATTTCCGGTTCGCCCCTTCAACTCCTCCCAATGTCACCGGATCTGGTCCGGATTTAAAATGGGATGTCTGAGTTACGAGACACCTTTCTAAATATCAAGTTTCGGTTCAATCCGATAACCCGTTCAATAGCTGAGCTTGCCACTGGATTCCGGATTCCTCTTTTGTACACTCCCCCTCGACGGTCGGATCGGGGAAACGACATTCTCAAGTCAATAGTTCGGGTACCTGACAAGCATGCCAAGTTCATTGTCCTTGCACATCAGCTGAAGTACCGAACTCGTGGGATTACTACAAACTCGGATCCCCTCCAACTCCCCCACAGTGACCGGATCCATTTCGGTTATGCTATTCACTTGCTCTTCCCGTCAACTTTTATCCCAAACCCTCCACTCTAAGCGTTTCCCAAGATTTCCGGTTCCCCCGTCCGACTTCCCCCAATATCACCGGATCCGGTTCGGATTTAAAATGGGGCGTCGGAGACACGAGATCTTTCTATACGTCAAGTTTCATCAAGATCCGATCACCCGTTCGCAAGTTAAAAATACCTCACTTTTCGGATTCCCCCTCTCTCCACCCCCACCCCTCCCAGATGGTCGGATCCGGGAAACGACTATTCTCAAGTCAACCTGTTCGGGTCCCATACACGCCTGCCAAGTTTCATCGTCTTAGCGCATCAGGAAGTACCGAACTCGCGGGATCACTAGAAATTCGGATCCCCCCAACCCCCCCCCCCCCCACTGTGAACGGATCCGGTCCGGTTATGTCAATCACGTATCTAGGGCTTGTGCTTGTTCTTTCCACCAACTTTCATCCCGATCTCTCTACTCAAAGCGTTTCCCAAGATTTCCGGTTCCCCCCTATAGTTCCCCCCATGTCACCGGATCCGGTCCGGATTTAAACTGGGATGTCTGAGACACAAGGTACTTCTATATATCATGTTTCATTAAGATCCGGTCACCCGTTCGTAAGTTAAAAATACCTCATTATCCGGATTCCCCTCCCTCCAGCCCCCCCCCCGGATGGTCGGATCCGGGAAACGACTATTATCAAGTCAATCTGTTCGGGTCCCTGACATGTCTGCCAATTTTCATCGTCCTAGCACATCAGGAAGCACCGAAGTCGCGGGATCACTAGAAATCCGGATCCCCCCCCCTAACTCCCCCAAAGTGAGCGGATACGTTCCGATTATGTCAATCCCGTATCTAGGACTTGTGCTTGTTCTTTCCACCAACTTTCATCCAGATCTCTCCACTCTAAGCGATCTTCAAGATTTCCGGTTTCCCCCTCCAACTACCCCCCATGTCACCGGATCCGGTCTAGATTTAAAATGGGAGGTCTGAGACACGAGGTACTTCTATATATCAAGTTTCATTAAGATCCGATCACCCGTTCGTAAGTTAAAAATACCTCATTTTTCCGGATTCCCCTCCCTCCAGCCCCCCCCGGATGGTCGAATTGGGGAAACGGCTATTATCAAGTCAATCTGTTCGTGTCCCTGACATGTCTGCCAATTTTCATCGTCCTAGCACATCAGGAAGCACCGAACTCGCGGGATCACTAGAAATCCGGATCCCCCCCCCCAGTTCCCCCAAAGTGAGCGGATCCGGTCCGGTTATGTCAATCCCGTATCTAGGACTTGTGCTTGTTCTTTCCACCAACTTTCATCCAGATCTCGCCACTCTAAGCGATTTTCAAGATTTCCGGTTTCCCCCTCCAACTACCCCCCATGTCACCGGATCCGGTCTGGATTTAAAATGGAAGGTCTGAGATAAGTGATCCTTCCATATATCAAGTTTCATTAAGATCCGATCACCCGTTCGTAAGTTAAAAATAAGTCATTTTTCCTATTTTTTCCGGATTCCCCTTCCCACCACTCCCCCTCAGGTGGTCGGATCGGGGAAGCGACTATTTCCAACTTAATCATTTGGGGTCCCTGATATTCCTGCCAAGTTTCATCGTCCTAGCTTGTCTGGAAGTACCCGAACTAGCAAAACCCGGACCGACAGACCGACCGACCGACGGACGGACAGAAATTGCGATCGCTATATGGCACTTGGCCGAAGGGCAAGTGCCATAAAAACAGAGAAGAGAAGCTTTCACTTTTAAATTGAAGCGTGGTTCAAAACCCATATCGTCGGGGAGGTTCGCACCTTTTTTTTGCTGAAGGAATATAATTAAACACAAATCCTAGGCTATAGCAGAGTTTTAGATCAATGTGGATGATGGTTATGATCATTGGGGGGCCAATAGGAATTGAACCGCATGTTGCCTATTGGACGTAGACGCGAAAGCCTCGGCTTTTGTAATATAGTATTATTAGAATACGAAGAACTTCTGAGAATTCGAAGGATCCGACCCGGGGGCAAAAGTGAAGGCAAGCTAGAGTATACAGCAATAAGAGTGGTTTGAACCAACTCTTTCACAAGTTGATCTCTTAATGCTGTTTCCGGGAAGTAGGGGAACTACGTGCGTTCGTTATCGACCTGGAAAAGCCCAGAACCGTATAGCCTACACAGGTAGGCAATTCATGTATACTGCCTGTAATGTAACCTTTCAGGAGTAAACAAAGGGCCGCCCTTATCAAATTTTAATGGGATTGTGATGCAATGAACAGGTACTAACAAAGTTCATTTGGGTTGCATAAGATGCGTGCATCCAGTTACCATGGAAGTGCGCAGCTATGTTCTTATACTAAGTTTTTTTTCTGATAACAGCCGTCAGTGATTGCAGTGGACGGTATAAGAAGTGAGTAGAAAAAAAGTGAAAAAGCGTACCTACTGCCATGGGGCTTTTAGAACATGCTTATTTTTCTTGACTTTCACATTTCTTAGTATTGATTTCTCAGTGTTAGTTCCTTCGGTCCCTTCTCATTTTGCTTTCCGTAAATTCAGCTCTCACAATTTATGTTTTTGCCATGGTTTTCTTTGCTTCGGTTTTTAAAGTAATAATGTTATATTATGTTAAACTACCGTCCAATAGATTGAATATGAAACTCATATTATTTTCTTTGCAAACGTTCGCTTGAAACTGGTGTTTTAAAATCCCTCTGAATGTCGTGTACATCGCCTTCAGCCGTTTGAAAAGGGGCCAGTAGGCTATACGCTGTTTCTGCTTAAAATCAACTCCTCTTATTCGAATAATATTATTACACCAGCAACCATTCTTCCGCGAAAGTGGTTGGGCAGACCCGGACATTTTGGGGGCAATAGTTGCGTTTTTGCGACCATGGTATCTGTTACCACGGTAACTGGATCTGCAATTAGTCCTTTTTGCAGTTACCGTGGTATCTGACATACGGTTGCTCTGAAAAAACATTGACATGACATTGTGCTTTTAGAAGTCATCTCAAAAGAAAAACTGATATCCAGTCATCACTAAGCCAAACTTCTTTCCCACCAATTTGACAAAAACTGATGGAAGTGAGATGACTTTTTCAGATACCACGATTAGTTGCCACGGTAAGTTGACCGTGGTAGTGAATATCAGATACCACGATAACTGTCAGACGCCTTTTGACCGTGATATCAGATACCACGGTAACTGCGAAAACGACTTTAGACCGTGGTGTCAGATACCATGGTATCTGACACCACTCCTTCACGTGACGTTTACTAGCCCGAATGCCAAAAAGTTTGGCGCTATCCGGTAAAGGAAAAAGTTTAACCTTTTCTAAGGGTGATGACAGTTGAGTAACTCTCTGCTGCGAGTAGTTTTCAATTAAGTTTGGGACCTTACTCCGGGTGTGCGATGGATCATACAACAACGCTTAAATTAATGGGATTTGGAGTTTATTAGATATTAGTTTTGTGTTGCGAGGGCCCTCGCGGGCTTATTGTGCATTAAATTCATAATTAAGTTCATATTATGTTGCACATCTATGACTGCTTTAGGTCTGTGCTGGGATCATCTTAATTGTACAAATTGTCAAAAAGCTATGCGGTTGAACTGTTTTTCCTCAGTTTTATTACAAGTGCTATAAATAGTTGTGATTGCGACAATTGAAACCTCGCAGTCCTATTTCAGATTTCGAGCCTGTGATTATAATACCACGATCTAGATGCGTTTGGACTGTCTATCATCGGATTCAGATGTGCTGGTTCGAAACGGCCCAACTGCGGGAACCACACAGCAAGAAACGAGAGGCCATATTTGTGTTGGCAAGGTTCCCAAGTTCTCTCTTATCGGAAAGGAGTGGAAATATCGCGGCGAGGGGAATGGAAGTCTAGTCTTGGCCATCCTAAAGGTGAACTAGATTTTCTTTAATTTCTGATAGGTTTTCCTTTCAAGTTCGACAGTGCAAAACGGATACATCAGATGAATTCAGAGCAAAAGAACACCAAGGAGTAGCGTCAAAACCTATGCTTTTCTTGCTTCGCAAACGGGCCATACTCATAGCGCCATCCACTACGTTTGCAGCATCTAAAGCGAGACAAACTTGCAGATTTAGAAATTTCTAGTACAGTTAAGATGCGGTCTGCACCGAGGTCTGCACACACCGAGGAAACAGGACAGGTATCTTTTTTTGCAGTGTTCAGAAATATGAAGCTATTCGAGCCAGCGCCGGTGCACGACAGATTGAGGTTCATTATGGACGTTCGCTATCGCTAGTGGTGCTAGTGTCACTGCTATTCGAGTGTGTGTCACTTTTGTCAAGTCTTGGCACTACTCCCTAGTCTTATTTGCTCTGGGTGAATTTTATTAGATAATCAGAGCAAACTAACTCTAGAGAGTACCGCGCAAAGTTTGGAAAAGTGACATAGAGTCAATCACAGCGACACTAGCTCCACTAGCGGGACTGAACGGAACGTCCCTACTGAAAATCAATCATACGTGCACCAGTGCTGGCTTCAATATCTTGAAATTCTGATAACAGCAAAAAAAAGAAATAACGTCCCATGTTTCTTCGATGTGTGCAGACCGCATCTTAGCTTTACCGGAAATTTCTAAGCCCGCAAGTTTGTCTCGCTTTAAATGCCACAAGTGTGGAGGGCGACGCTACAAGTATGGCCCGATTGCGAAGCATAGAAAGCATAGATCTTGGCGCTATTCCTTAGTGTTATTTTGCTCTGTAGATAATATTTCGGCCCTTCTTGACAAGGGCAAGCTTATAGTATCTGAATTTGTGAATTTCATCGTGAAAATTGCTTGGAGTTAAAGCTGATACTGCGATTTTAGTCTGGACACGGCTGCTGTTTTTGCTGCTCGACTGGATTATTGAGAGGGTAGAGATTTTTCCGCACTTTGGTTTTCGTATCACCTGTCTCTTTTTTCCAGCTAAGAGGGATAATGATGTCTGGGCTGTGAAAGATCCGTACTTCGTGATTAAAGATTAGAAATATAGCTCTAATAAATTGCAGCTGACGTATCCGTTTTGCATTGTCAAGTATGATAATAATAGTGTGTATTCAGAAAAAAACCGAAGGCCATATACACAAACACATTACATATATGTACGTACACAAACTTAAAAAAATCAATGAATCTCCTAACAAAATTCAAGTTTTAATGCACTATCAGTGTATCGCCCTACTTTACAAATTACCTGCGCAGAAGTACTTAATAAGATACCAGGGAGGGCAACACTAATTCCCCGAAACGTATCCTCCCTCAAACCTGAAAGCGTATGGCACCTAGTAAGAAAATGGTCTAAACCATCATCTTCAATCTCGCAAAAAGGGCAAGGTCGCCTGCTTCCTGGGTTCTTCCATTTATTAAACATATTTTTTCTTCCCCGAAGTGGTAGACAATTTGCCCTCAACTGTATCCAGTATGTAAGATAATGTGATGGGAGGTTTAACTTAAAATAAACGTCCTAACTACACTATGCCACTTTTGTTTTTCCTGGTCTTCTAGGATACTTACTATCAGGCGTAGCATTTCTTGGTGTCCACTGGCAGGGCGCTTCGCAGTCAGCTTGAGCTGAACAATCTTTAATTTTTTGTTAGGTAGATAAAATTTACCGCAACACACATAAACGTAAGAAAAAATGAATTATAAACACGGGACCGGACGGGCAAAACAATAACTGAAGAAAGGCTCGGAAAGGGTGAACGCGTGATACCCTTACTGATTGCGTGCTGATGTGATTGCATCTGGAAATGTTTCGAATGTATTTGTGTGGCTGGTGTTCGAAGGCCTTAATTTAACACTTAGAACCCCTAACTTACCGATTAGATCACGAAAATATTTTGATCTTGTTCTTTTCAGCACGTGTTCTTTGCCAATTCTGTAATAATGTCAGGAACATGGTAGAAATGATCTAATGTGGAAAAACATATGTATCATTAATTCTTATTTAATAGCCTAAACATTGAAGTCAAGCTTTCAAGCAGATCACAGTTCCCTCTTGGATATTGCTTTCGACCTATATAATACCCCAATATCAGTAGAGAAATCTTTCAAGAGTTTTCTTTGTGAGCGTTTTCTTGTCTGGACGTGTTCAGACGGTAACTTCCGCTCTCAGTTTGGTAGCGTCGGTTTGTTTGTTACGACGTCACCGGAGAAAACAAGATCAAGCCTACGACGTCCCCGCTTTAATTCAAGGGAAATTTGGTCTTCGTTACCAAAAGAAGATAACGAGTCCCTATGCTAGGGACTGTCGGCTAGACCCAGCTCTCAAAGAACCCTCCTTGTCGTCAAATTAGCACGGTTATAAACTTGCGTAAACTTGGTTGCGTAGGAACTCTTATCGCCTTGATCCATTACCAGGGGTGGTGGGTTCAAGATACTGTGATCCGCCACTGCTCTCCTGGGTCCCGAAGTGCGGTTGACATTAGGATCATCCGAATGGCTTGACGGCTCATTCTTCAAAAAGAGCACACGGATTATAAGGGGGTCGTAAATCTGCACAGGCCTGTCACGTAATGATAGGTCTATGACCATGACCTAGTCTAAGTAACTATGTTGCTGCTGAAAGCCCCAAAGAGATCAAATTAAAACATTGTTCTATAGGCTGATCTCGTTGAGAACATGAATTGATAAGACAGAACAGCTTTGTCATGTTGCAGCTGTGTTGCATTTCGCCCGCTTTTGAATGAGAACCAGCTGTTGATAGTCGCTAATGCCCCTTCAAGAAGAGCGTTAAACCGCCATTTCGAGGCAGTAAAGGGCGCTAAACCACTCGGAGCCTTGTCAAATGTTCATTGAAGTCGTTCTTTCTGGTGTTGCCTTATATTTTCGTGATCGGAAATGAGAAAACTTCACGAAATTTACATGAAAACTAAAACATGAAGTTTCACGGTAAAGACGGGCGATACATGGGGCCTGACTTCGTCAGTAATTAATGATGGTTTTTATTACCCGCTCAGGTGACAAAGATATCAAAATCGGAAGTGAAAAAAAATATCCAGGAAATCGACTTTTACAAACTGAACAAGATCTCTCGTATTGAGTGAAGATGGATATGGGGAGATCTAGAGAACAAGGGTCCGAGAACAAGAACCCAGTTCTGCAGCGATAATGAGAGCAGGGATCCGACCCCTTTTGAAAGGGTTGTTTGCGGGTCTAGCCTTAATGAAAAGGCAACTAATAGTTGCTAAACGTTTCAAAGATAGAGGTACACCCGTATAGAGGTACAACAATTGCGGAAGAAAAAACTCGTCAGCTCGAATCCAATATTCTTGGATGACAAATCAGCGAAGTAACGCGTTTTTTTCCGGTTTTCTGGTCCATTCAGATAAAATATGATGGGTAACAAGACTGTCATATCTCAGCCCTATTCAGTTAAGCTTTAAGGCTAGGCTAGCTTGTGGCGGCTTTGTTTGTTCGCGTTACTTACAGATTAGTCCACCTTCAGTTTGAAACTGGTGCCTGTCTGCTTGCCTGCTAGAACGGAGCTTTCCACTCGAAAGCAGAAACATGGTTTGATCAAACAAAAGCTTGGCTGCTTAACTTCAGATAGTCCTCTCTGACATAGGCTATACAACTTCACTTCACCCACCGTAGGCTCTGGCTCAATTACAAGCAAAAACCATCCTTTTTGGCCCCAGGCAAGAGTTCTACGGAGCTTTCCAAAATGTAATGTCATATTCATCAATCCGGCCAGAGGTCCACACCGAGGTCCACACTTTCCGTAAAAACCGCACACGTTAGACCCTTACCGTACGTCTTCTAGTAACAAGACGAAATCGGACGACTAGGAACAAAAAAAAAACACGACAAAACCAAAGTGTCAATGATCTTCAGAATATAGCCTACAGTCCTGAACATACTATAACAGAGGAGAAAAATATCACTGTAATGTTTCAGTTGTTGCTTACATCTCCCTTCCCGCCATTTCAAGGACATATTCCGTGCCGACAATGTAATAACACCAAGAGTCGAAACTATTTGTTTTCTTTGTTGCTATTCCAGTTTCTTTGTTGAAGATTGTTCTCTTACATTTCTTGGAGTAATCAGCATTATTATTTTCGAGCCATGTTCCTAGCGTCAGCAATATTGTGTGTCCCAGAAGCTGGGCTTTCCGTCTCAGCCCCTCCTTTATCTTTACCGACTGGGCTGTAAGAAGTGTCTATAATAATGGAGGACTAAGGAAGGGAAGAAGTGGCGTAATTGGAATTTGTCTTGTATTTCATTGCATTTCTTTTGTGTACCACGTCGTTTTATTGACGGTTGATAAACGAATGATAATTCTGTTAAGGAAGCTAACTCCGAAGCCTATTTGGTGTTGCTAAAATGCGGAATCTTTCGCAATGATTCGGCCCTTCTTGGCAAGGGTCCTCTTCAGGTTATAATTTGGATTTTTTCCTAAGGTCTGAACAGGACCCTTGGCTGAGTTGTCTCAAAAGCGAACTTTCAGCCGACTAAACCGTTGAGCAATTCTGTATCAAAACCTAGAGTTTTTTTTTATCCTAATCCGATCTTGAGCTTTTGTTGTATATGAGCCTAACGGGTATTATTTTTTTTCAGTGCCTGTTCTAGTGTATCTTTTTTTTTGTTGTTGTTATGGTCTTATGGACTGAAATAAAGTAGTAATAAAATAATAAATAGTGGAAAACCCCACTGTAAAAACAAAACCGGACATCACCCCCGCCATTCTCCCCCCGGTACCGTAACCCCTCTGACGAAAAACCGAACCCGAATGCAAATATATAGGAAATTAGAAAATCTTACTAAAACTGCAGTTTGGATCGCGAGCACTCACGGATTTCCCCTAGACCCGCGAGTTAAATGTAAAAGCGTAACGGCTGCTCGCTGGCCGCTCGCCTCTGTAGCCTATGTACTTTCCATAAAATATATTGCATTTTATTAACACTGTGAGGGGGGGTCGGGGGATTTTGGTACCCGGGGGTTGTCGCCAGGGGGGGGGTCGGTACCTTAGGTGTTTTCGCCGGTGGGGTTTGGTATCTGGGGTGGGTGGTTGCGGTTGGGGTATGTCCGGGGGGGGGGCTAGCCGGAACCCAAGCGCACCATCTTTGTGTTCCATGGGTAAGGTTCTGTAATCAAATATTCCCATTCTAAATAGCAACTACTTTCGAGCGAGAAACATAATAAAAATTAGAGAAGGCATCGGAAATATTCGTAAGGATGAAGTATAAAGTATTTACAGGGTTGACATCTCAAGTCAGTTTAGAGGAATGGGGCAATGCTATTAGAATATGGAGCTAGAAACTGAAGTGCGGTCTGTGCTTAACTGTCATACAAGTTCAGGAAGAAAGTATGCCCCGTGAATATTCTACTAATTTTGTACAGGTTATGATTCAAAATAATTCACAGAAAAATCATCAAGACCGTAATTCTCGATCATGCTCCTTGAATTTTAATTGCGAAAGGTCTAGTCTGGGCACAGCCGACCCAATTTGAAGTTTTCAGATGTGTGTTTTTCAAGACATCAGAGAAGTCGGCCAAAGTCGAGGCCAAAGTATGTTCCAGAAACTTATTCGCCCGTGGCTTCAGCTGTTGGCATCGGTGTCGAAATGTTGCTACGTCTTCTTTCCGGTACTCTGACAGCTAGACTCGCATGCATCACAGAAGAAGAAGAAAACTGCAAAACCCGTCAATATTCCATAAACTTTTACTCTTTCTGGATAGAAACCACCTACGAGACATCTTGTTTTTAAAGTGTGCTGTTTTAAAGATAACAGAGAACACATTTTAGAAACTCCTCCCCTTATCGCTTCAACTACTGGCATGGAGTAGAATTATTACGGTAGCCTACTTCTTCTTTCAGGTTACCTGAAAGAGGACGTGGTAATTCTCGCGTGTCAGACAAACAAGAACTACGAGGTCATTATAGCACTTTTTGTGGGAAGGTTGTTCGAAAGCAAAGTAGGACATCACCAAATTTCCGACACCCCTCCAACATGCCAAGTTTCGTCGTCCTAGCTTACAGAAACAAGAGCTACGGCCTCATTATGTCACTTGTTGCGGGAAGGTTGTACAAGAAAGTAAATTAAGGACGTCGCGAAATTCTCGCCCCCCTCCTTCCAACCGTGCCAAGTTTTGTTATCTTGTTTATGGAAGTGCCGGCACTTGCAGAAGTTGGACAGACAAAGCGAAATAAATTACGATCGCTATTAGGCACTTTAGCCAACGGCTGCAAGTGCTATACAAATGTTAGTACCTATATTTTTTAATGAAGAATTATCATTGATGTAGCAGCATCCTTCGAAGGGTCGTAATTTTCTGGGTCGACTACCTTTTGTCTCGGTACCTCGCTCGGTACTGTGGTTCATCGTGTTCATTTTTGGCCAGGAAATAGCTATATAACCCGATACATTGTTCCAAGAGTCCTGCTTTTCAGGACACCAGAACTCTGCCAAATACACTCCCACACAAACATTCGTACTTGCGTAATATATCGGTTTAAAAATACTCTCATGGTCATAATAAAACATCAGTTTAAGAACGTACTGGCTTGTCTTTCATTCCTAACAATACACTGAAGATAAATTGTGCTTAAGAGAACATAAATTGTGTTATTGACCCCTTCCACCGTCACTTCTACTGCTGGCATCCGATATTAATATTTGGACTCGGACGACAGAATGAAGACATGGTAATTCCCAAGTCTTCTTTTTGGCGAGTTTTTTGAAAACCCTCGCTATCTCGTATGCATCTCATCAGGGATAAATACATTTCCTGTAATGGCTCGCCATTCAGGTGGCTTGTCATTTCCTATGCTTCTATGTTGCTATGTTGCCCGAGCCTCACCTAGTTTCTAAAAATTCCACTTGGGTCGAATCGGTTTTCTTGCTCAGATAGAGCTAATCCCGGGCCTCCTTGGACGTGAGACCAAAGAGACTCCTCCCTCGTGGCAATATTTTATCCCCGTGGGTATTTCTCGAACTATCTGACGCTCGGTCAAGAGCGCATCAGAAATCTCTTCTTGACAGGCCACCTGAATGGCGAGTCATTACAGGAAATTTATGGGTCCCTGATCTCATTGGGATGAAGGGGTACATTTTTCAAGTGCTGGCATCGATTTAGAAATACTGCCACGTCTTCTTTCTGATAATCTGACAAAAATTATTCAAAAATATTAGTGTTTTATTCAAGCTTGCGAAAGAAGCCTCTCATTCATGTTGTACCGAGACCGTCAGCGACCCTTTCAAGGGTCATAAGGTTCCGGGCCGACTACCTTTTCGATACCCCAATGCCTAGGTGTGCTCGATTGTTGCTTCATGCAAATGCTTTTAAAACTGGATTTCGAGCCCATGACAAGACCAGCTAACGGTTACCACCTCGCCTCAAGTTGAAAGTTTTTCTTTTGAAGGATTTCCTCAATAGCGAAGTGCATTAGACTTGAAATATAGCCAGTACCTATACTGGCAGCAGACAAGATATACGATAACTATCTTTTGATCAATCGTAGAGAAATCACGGTTGACAGTAAAAAAAAAGAGTTGAATACAGTGTTCATTAGTATTCTGTGTTGAATTACAAATAACGTCATCTGCGCTTTTTGTTTTCTTTATTGGTTTGGAGAATTTCAAGCTTGGTAATCTATAAAACATACATATAGTCTGTCAGTCTGATGAATTTGCCGGTGACGTCATACGTGAATTATACATATAAAGAGGCACGCGTTCATGTTCATTATTTAGCCTGCTTGATGGGATAAAGTCTATTCACACTAATCAGTATATCCGTGTATCTGTAATAAATATTTAAAGAATGTACGTAAGGCAAAAAAAACACATGTAACTTTGTGTACTTCAGTTGTAACTTGTTTTCTGCATGTGCTTCTTCACCAGCGGTAAGCTTCCTAGGATTGCCACATAATAGCTGCTTCTGAATACATTTTTATGGCACTTGCAGCTCCGCTCAAGTGCCATATACCGATCGCTTTTCGGTCGGTCGGTCTGTCGGTCGGTCGGTCGGTCGGGCGGTCCACTGTTTTCGAGTTAGGGTACTTCCAGATGTCCTAGGACGATGAAACTTGGCAGGCATATCAGGGACCCGATATAACTAACCTGGAAATAATCAGTTTCACGATCCGACCATCTGGGGGGGGAGTGGTGGGCCTTGGAATCCTGAGAATTTAGTAGTTTTTGTAAAACCCCTACCCCTTTCTTCTCACTAGTAGGTCTGCGCACGGCGTGACGTCACTCTTTGCATCGGATCACTCTGTTAACATCGGAAAGAGCTAGTGCATTCGAGGGTCAAAGGGGTTTGTATATGTGATTCAGTGCGGGGGAATATGGAAAATTGAGTGTTGTGTAACTTTCGAACGGGTGATCGGATTGGGACGAAACTTAATACCTGAATGAATGACATATCTCTGATCTTCCATTTGAAGTCCGAACCGGATTCGACAGCTATGGGGAGTTGGGGGCGGGGGAAGACCGGAAATCTCGAGAGACGGTTATAGTGGAGGGATTGGAGTAAAACTTGCTGGGAAGAACAAGAATCTGCTCCATATAAATCGTTTACACGTTTGGACTGGACCCGGACACTTGGGGGGGGGGGGAGGTGGAGGGGAGTTTCCCGGAATTCTGGTGATGACAGTTTTTGGGATTTTCACGACGAAACTTGGGAGGCGTATCAGGTATCAGGGACCCGATCAAACTAACTTGTAAATAAAAATTCACTCGATCCGATAGTCGTGGGGGGATCGGAGGGAGGGGGAATCCGGAATATTTAGCCATGCGTAACTTCGGAACGGGTGATCGGATTCGAGTGAAATTTAATAACTGAACAGAGGGCCTGTGGTGATCTTTTTCATGTCCGGACCGGATCCGACAACAATTGGGGGGGGGGAATACGTAACTGGATTGGACTGGAGAGATCGGGATGGAACTTTGTGGGAATAACAAACAAGTCCAAAACCGAACCGGATTGGCTCCGGCGACTGTGGGGGGAGTTTGAGGGGCGGGTCCGGAATTCCGGTGATCGCGAGTTAAGGTACTTCCAGATTTGCTAGGACGACGAAATTTGGCTGGAATATTAGAAATTCGACAAGATTGGCTTAGAAATCGCCACTTTTCAAATCCGACCATTCCCTAAAGTACCAATCATGACCGCAAATTAAGAAAAATGCTTTTAAGCAAAATATGCATTTCCATGATCCGCATGAGTCCATGATCATTTTTGCCTCAAGGGTTTTGCTTACAAATGAAGTTCTAGCTCCCTTAAAGTGTGCATCTTAACCGCAAGGTCGAAAAGTACTTTTTATCAAACGATACATCTCAACCTATGATCATTTGTGCCACAAGGGTTTTGCAAAAAAAAAAAAATTTCTAGCACCCTTAAAGTGCGCATTTTACCCGCATTAGCGGAAAAAAAATACTTTTGATCATACGTATATATCAATGATCCCTAAGAGCCTGATATCGTTTTTGCCTCAAGGGTCTTCCTTACAGATGAATTTCTAGTGCCTTTAAAGTGTGCATCATTACAGCCAAGTTCTACGACAAAATACTTTTTCTCTAGCTTCCTTAAAGTGCGCATCTGAACCGCGCAGTCGAAAATTACTTTTATTCAAATAATACATCTCAACCCATGCAAGTGCCGTATGAGCTTACAGCTCTTGTTAGTTTTCTAGTTTAGATCATCTTATTATTACTATATTTTTTTGTAATGCATTCCGCCGAATTAATAATAATAAGGGCCGAAATATAACAAAAATGATGACAACGGATAAGTCAGTTAGGATACTCTTCAATCATATTTCGGCCCGTCTTGTGGCGAAATATCGCTGAAGAATATCCTAGCCTACTTATCCGTTCTGATCATTTATATTTATAGTCGAGGGTTTGCCCACTCTTGATTTTAGCGTACAGCAAGTGCCCGGTGCCCGCCGGTGCCGGCATCGACTGACATCAGCCGGCACCGGTTGCCGCGTGTTAGAACGCGATATAAGCGAAATCACTCAACTTATGGACGGCACCGGTGCCGGCACCGCTAATTTCGGTCGGTGCCGGCCGGTGCCGAGATAGGATGTACAACAGGTGTCGGGGGGTGGGTAACCCCTCCTTCATAGTATATAGCCTGCTTGCATAGTACAGCGGGGTAAGGCACGAACCTAACATTAAACTAAAACAAAAAAAAATACAAAACCTGTTACAGACGCGCAGTTATACAGTGTACACATTTTGGTGGTACCTTTTTTCTTTGTTCGCCGAGGCTTGTCATCCATCGTGAGAAAATTTGCCCGCAATTATTGTCCCAGGGCGAACCATCTGGTGGCAGGAATTCGTAGGGGATCTTTATCGATCAGTGAGGGGGATGTGACAGGAAGCGTCCTTGTCTTACATTCGTTATGGATTTTCTGCTAATGATGCGGACAAATGATCAGTTTTTTTCCGGCCTGATTTTCTGTACTTTTATCAAAATTAAAAAAAAAATCTTAATTTGTTCGTACGGACCAAAAACTGTGTCATGAAAAAACTGTGTCCGACCCTGGTCGTCTCTCCGGGTCGTAGTTTAGTTTTCAAATCAGGGCCTGGACACATGAAACCAGTCTGCTTGACACAAACCTACTCTACCTTGTGGTAGGCTACACTATACGTCAACACTAGCCAAGGTATCAGGAATGAAACATGTTTGTACGAATGTCAAGTAAGAAAATCATACAAATTAAAGGAGGCTGTTATTGAAGTAAGGAAGAAAGGATGAAATACTAAGATGAACTTAGTACATTAACCCCATTGAAAAAATAAATTGCCGCTCTCTCTGAGTCTAATTCTGATATAGGTTATGTGAGGTATGTCCAACTTTCAATGAGAGTAAAAGTGAAGTGCTTTTTTGGGATCCCAGAACGTAAGTGGAGGGATACCTATGACATCGCAAAAGTTGTCCCTCTGTCCGTCTGTCTGTCCGTCTGTGAGCACGATAACTCTCGAACGGAATGAGATTTTTTTTTTATGAAACTTGGTGTAAGGATTCTTTGGGTCAAGGGTAAGGTCGAGTTGGTAGATGGGCTCTGTAGCCCTACATTTAGGGGTAGGGGGGTTCAAATTAAGGGGCAAACAAATATTTTTAAACAGCTAATGTGATAGTTGATTATGGGGTAAGAAGACATGCTGAACACGATGATGAAAAACATTTTCTCGCCGGACAAATAGTTCGTCCGGAATCCGGCAAAAACCGGAAAGTTTGTTAAAAGTTAAAGTTTTATTTGAAGTTTATATTAGATGTTCTTTATAGGAATAAGGAGATACGCTGAATTCGTTTCGGAATTTTCTTTTTTTGCTGAACAAGTAGTTCGTTCGTAATTCGGCTTAAACCGGAAATTTTGCAGAAGTAAAGCAGGAAGTTTCGGTCAGTATCGTCAAAATAGATATGGCTTATAGAGGTATATCTGAACTTGGTTTTCTCAGATGATTAGCCTGGCGAAGACCGGATCTGACGAAGACAAGACCCAATTGTCTGGACAAATATTGAATTTTTGGGATCCCATCGAAACCTTTGGTCTGTTTTTGGGACCCCAAAACGTAAGTGGAGGGATACCTATGACATCGCAAAAGTTAACCGTCTGTCCGTCCGTCCGTCTGTGAGCACGATAACTCTCGAAGGGAATGAGATATTTCGATGAAACTTGGTACGAGGATTCTTTGGGTCAAGAGTAAGGTCGAGTTCATAGATGGGCTCTGTAGCCCTACATTGAGGGGTGGGGAGGGGGTTCAAATTAAGGGGCAAGCAAAATATTCTTAAACAGCTCCGGCCAAAACCGTAAAGTTTGTTAAAAGTAAAAGTTCTGTTTGAAGTTGATTAGATGTTCGATTTAGGGGTAAGAAGGCATCTTGAACACGAATATGAAAACCATTTTCTCGCCGGACAAGTAGTTCGCCCGGAATCTGGCCAAAACCGGAAAGTTTGTTAAAAGTAAGTTTTATTTGAAGTTGATTAGACGTTCGATGTAGGAGTAAGAAGGCATGCTGAACATGAATATGAAAACTGTTTTCTCGCCGGACAAGTAGTTCGCCCGGAATCCGGCCAAAACCGGAAAGTTTGTTAAAAGTAAATGTTTTATTCGAAGTTGATTAGATGTCTGATTTAGGGGTAAGAAGATATGCTGAATCCGTATATGACAATCATTTTTTAGCCGGAAATGTAGTTCGCCCGGAATCCGGCTGAAACCGGAAAATTTGTTAAAAGTTAAATTTTTGTTTGAAGCTGATTAGATGTTGGATATAGGGCTAAGGAGATACGCTGAATTCGTTTTTCAGCTTGATTTTTTCACCGGATAAGTGGTTCTGAAATTTTGCCGAAACCGGAAAATTCGCAGAAGTAAGGCATACACATGCTGAATCCATATCTGAACTTGGTTTTCTTGATGATTTGCTGTTTGGCCTTAATCTGTTTCTGAATTTTAAGAGTAAAAATGTTCAAGGAGTCTGGCGAAGACTGGATCTGGCGAAGACAAAACCTATTTGTCTGGATCAGATATTGAATTTTTGGGATCCCATCGGAACCTTTGGTCTTGTTAATGGTGAAAAAGTCGCTGATGGTATTTCTGTTATGCTTGGCAGCCAGTGTATTGTATTTACAGGATACCTCACATATCTCCGTCTTCCTATTTATTCAGACCTAAAATCGACAAGGCAAGGTTTAGTCACCGATTTCTCGTACGGAAGTATCCATGCACGTATCTACAATGCTGTGGCCCTTCCACATGTCATAGCTCTGGCGCCATTTTGGCACATAATGCTACAATCTCAACGTCACATCGTTAGATCCTGTAATGATCGGTACGCTAAGTATCTGTCGAGTCTCCCCCCCGGGCAAAGAATTAAAAAATCAGTATAAAATACCGCCTTTCCAACCCTGTGACTGCGATTAATGCAAGAATAAAGAAGTTTATATGATTGATTTACATGTTAATGTCCTTATTTTCTTACATTTTTGTTGTGTTGTGAGAGTTCATAATGCATCTGTTGTTTCTCGTTTCTTTTGTGTACTCCATCTAGGTCCTCCTGCCTGGGCCAATTTTGATGGACAGTAATTTTTTCATTCATTCATTCAGGACATTCACGGTAAAAAGTTTCGACGTAGCCTATAAAGATTAAAGTTAACTTGAGTATTTACTACTCGGATTCATCTTATCTCTTCTGGTATTAACCTTATTTCCGTATAGAGATAAGAATAATCCGAGTGGCAAATACTGCAGTTAACTTTAATCTTTATACGAAGAAACTATTTTCAATTTTTGCTGGTTATTCAGTGACGATCCATTATGCTCGTTTAAAGTTTAACTGAAAAGCAAACTAATTTTTGTATCATTTGACTGACTACACTTTATTATTTTGATTGTGTTAAGGGATTTTTTTTATTTTCACTATTTGCTCTAGTATGATGTTCAGAATGTCTACGGCCGTCCTCGCAACGCAAAATTCTACTATGACGCAGAAAAACTGAATCTCAATACAAACGCGGCTTTTCAGTGGTCAGTGATCACCTCGAGGAAGGTGGCTCACTGCTTGAATACTTATTTTTCGTAAATCGTTTTCGTCAAGCATACAACGCAGACACAAGCAGATTGAGGTACTACAAATCACAGGGAAATTTCCACTATTAGAAAATCGTTTATTCGTGACTAGCTAAAGAACGAAGTGACGCATTTTCATCGGGTCTTCAAGCCTCTTTAAGTGAATAGGTCATGGGTACCTAGATTCCATTATTACATTCCTTTTCAGTTAAACTTTAAGGAATAGAAGAGTCCCGGCGTCGTCGAAACGCATCTGGGTTGGGAGTAAAAGGGCTAGCCACTTGCGACTATCAACCAGAAGTGAAAGTTTGTTTGATTTTGTTCAGTGTTTATGGCATTCACGTGCTAGGAGGACAAGGTTGCTTGTGTCACTAGGGATGAGTTGGGTGGGGTTAAGCAGAGCAATCCCTCTCCTTTGAGTTTTCATCAATGTCTGGGAAAATCAGCCAGTATTCCGGCCCGTGTGTCAAAGCATTAGGGTGGCGGGGGGCCTTACTTACTGTCCGGCAACAGGTAGGCTGTAGGCGGGACCAGAGGCGTTACTAGCCAAAAAAAAAATTGGGGGGGGGGGCAAGGTATTTACCGACTGGCTAGTCAGTTTTACCGACTGTTTCGAAAAACAAAAAACTTTTTTGATGAAGAATTGGCTTATTTCTCGGAAAACCGACTGTTTTCTAGAGTTATCCAACTATTTTGACGAAAAAAAATCGACTATTTTTACGGAAAATTGCGGCGATTCGCGCCGACTCGGTTATTTTTTACCGACTGGACGACAACATTGGGGGGGGGGGGGGCGTCCTCCCCCCTGGTAGGGACAAGGCTACTATCTGGCCTCATATAGAAAAGCAAATACCCAAATAATTTTTATTTCAGGCCAAGAAGATAGTGCGTATCACCAAAGTCGACAAAGATGGTCGTTCGTCATTTCGCGATTCGGGAGAGGTTAGGTGCCTCATCCGCAGCCCATGCTTCCCCGTTGGTAGCTGGGAAGAGACTTCGGAGAAATTGCATTTCAGCAACAAGGTCATGGGAAGGATGTTAGGTGCATGTTTGGTCAAAGAAGGACAGTTGCGACGAATTGATGAATGTGATGCAGATATGCTGGTGAGGACACTGCCTGCGCTTCGACCCGGTAAGCCTTTATAGCAGCTAGGTGTTTTAAGGCAAATGCTACTTTTTTAACTTTTTTACCTCCTTCCCTAATGTCCGATGTTCTTGTTGGGATCTAGTTCGAGCTCGAGACTTGACCTCACTACACTAGATGATCCCACGGTCGCACCGAGTCCTGGTTTGAACTGAGGACGATCTAGACGTTGCAAGTGCGAGAACCTGTCCGATTTAACTGAATTTGAATTCACTTGAGCTTTCGAGTTGTGGACGGGAGAAGGACTTCCGACCAGGAAGAAACGCTGAAACCTTATAATGTAAACATTAACGGCAAGGTTCCGGGTTCCCCTCTCTCTCCCCAGGATGGTGAGATTGCGGAAGTGTCAAGAACTGTCAATCTGGTTGAGTCTCAAATGTGCCTTTCAAATTTCTTTGTTTCCTCTAACTCGCAATCAGCGGACCGACCGACGGAAAAGAGATCGTTATATGGCAAGACAAAATCCTCGAACAGATCAGGACAGCATTGAAATTCACTCGCACGCTCGAGTCGTGAACGAGAGAAGGACTCCCGACTAGGAAGGAAATTGGTTTTATCGACTGAGTACGGCCTTAGAAAGCTGAAACCTAATGTAAGCACTCACGACAAGATGAAATTGGAGAGTACACGATATGACTTTCTGACAAGGAGCGCTTGAATCGCGAGAACTTACAGGATATATTACTTACTTAAATATTTGGTCCTGGCCGGATTACACGCCGAGCTCAAAAGCGATAGGTAGCTGGTTCAAGCCTTGGTGGTGACTATCGTATGGTTTGAGCGAGGGTTTGTAGTGTTTACCTTTAAGACAAGTGGAAAGTCTATTCAGCTTCAAATTTGTACCTAGAGTTGTCCTAGAGAACCCCCCGCCAAAGCAACCACGCGTCACACTACCTGCCCAGGGCAGAGTATCAAATCATTGGCACCTGGTCTCTCGCGAAAATTCAGCGGTTTTTATGCGAAAGTTGGCCTTTTTTGCGTTTTGCAAGCTGACGGTGGATCGTAGTTGACTGCGTTAAATGGACACGTCATCTAAAGGAATTTATTGAACGATATTTCGGGTCATGTGTTCGTTTTTCTAGTTTGGGCCTTAAGAGGACCCTTTTCAAGAAGGGCCGAAATATCGTTAGGATTCTGCTGACGTATCCGATTAACGCAGTCAACTATCTGTTACCTACGTAACATGGATGTGTCGCTATTGGAACGGTGGTCTCCGGAGATTACATCGACTTCATAGTCATGAATCGGGCATTTTTTTGTTTTTTCTATTCAATAGCCTAAATTTTAATGCGGCCACAATAGCACTGGCTAACCCGAAAGAAATTGGATTAACACTTGCGAATATACGAATAGGACACTGACAAACATACAGAGAATATTAGAGTTAAAATGTTTCGTGAACTGTACAGGACGAATGACTTCGAGATACCGCTCCTACGATTTTGTTGAGGGAGGACGAAGTCTAAGTCTCTGGCCATTCTTACTTGACGTGCAAGGGCACAGAGAAGGTGTAGTTTAGTCCCTAAGGCCGGTGGTCCTGTGATGTCGAGAATTTAAAATTTCTTGGTAGAAAGAAGATTCTGCTGTGAAAAAATAAACATCCCTCAATAGGCATTTATTGTATCCAAATACAAGATAATAGACTGGCTTCTCAATAAACCTTTTTTTCTAAACCCATTGTTCATCGCTTGTCACTCTATCATGTAGCCTATTTGACATGGCCTTTGGCTCCAAGACCAGATAAATTTTGTCTTATCTTACATGGAGTAAATGCTCGATGCCTGGAATCGTGTCACGAGCTGACCCTGGAACACAACAGAAGATGGGTCTGCATGAGCCAGAATCTGAAGACTGAACAAGGATTATGCAGTCCAGGTTTGAATACGGACTTTAAAGTTGAGGCCAAAATATCTTCCACGTCGAGCCCTTCGGTTATGCGCAAGTTACGCTTGGAGTAGGAGAGAAAATAAATCAATTCAAGGCGAACGTGGTCTTTTGATTTCTAGAGTTCAGACGTATTTTAGGGGTTTGAAAACCTGTCCGACTGGAAATACCCGGTTACAAATCTTCTCTATGATTTACGAGGCAAGAAATAACACAGTTTTACTATTGCAAGGACTGTTTTTGCTCAGCTTTGAAACCTTCATCACACCTATCTAGAGTCCAGCGGGCAACAAATATTGTCATTGGCAAAGTTACAGCTCAGGATGAATTCAAATAAATCGTCATGGAGAAAATCTCAGAAACAAATCTCGTCTGGCCTTAGCATCCTGTAGAACGAAAGTCAAAACGGAAGGACTGACCCACATGCTGGTTGAAGTCGAAGACGAGAGCCAAATCGAAGACGATCCTTCATACCAGTTTTATTCAATAATTATCTCGACGAGTGCATGCTAGTCGCCTCTGGCTAACGGGCTGACGTAGCTGAGGTGCAGAGCAAAATAACACGAAAGACTAGCGCCAAGGCTTGGAAAAAGTGACACACAGTCGAACAACAGCGATTCTAGCCCTACTAGTGGTAGTGAACGTCCCTACTGAAACTCAATCAGTCGTGCACCAGCGCTGGCTCCAATAACTTCAGATTCTAAACACAGCAAAAAAAAGATAAAACCTCCACTGTTTCCTTGATGACTGTAGATCGCATCTTAGCTTTACTAGAAATTTTTAAACCCGGAAGTTTGTCTCGCTTTAAATGCCGCAAGCGTAGTTGGCGGCGCTATGAGTATGTCCCGTTTGGAAAGCGTGGCAAGCATAGGTCTTGGCGCTACTCCCTAGTGTTATTTTGCTCTGCTGAGGTGGACACTTTGGATCTAAATAAGTTTATATGACCCGCCGGAGTGAAGAAACAGGAAATTAAGAAACAAAATATAAAATTTTTCAAACAACAGACGTCAGCCAGGATATGCTGAGTCATGTCGTGTCCAGAACGGGCGAAGTGGTTGACAGTTATCTGTCTTCTTCAAGGGTAGCATTTATGTTCTTGAATGCTGATTTTTCAGACAGCATACATATTTCAGATGGCGATAGCGGTTCCGAAGCGATCTTGGTAGGTACACATACGCTTAGCTAATTTTGCGTGTTACTTTCATGCATCGTTGCATGAAAGTAACACGTTAAAAGTAGTACGACCAGAAAAAAATCTTGATTACTATTTAACTGTAACCTTGCAAGACCATAATTGCAACTGAGTATTTAAGTTACGACCCGTATTTGAATTTTTTTTTTAGTTTCTACAGATTTCTAAAAGCAGAATGGAGCGACCCCACGTGAAAATTTTCAGCCCTCCCCCCCCCCCCTCGTGGAGAAATGAGTGGTAGCCTACTATTAATTTTAACCAGCCTCGTATGGAATTACAATATGCAATACAAAGAAGCCTAAAACTGCAAACAAGTTAGGATTCGTGTTCCAATGTAAACTATATTTTCCAATTTAGCAAGTATCTCGACTCTTTATAGACATGTAGTGAATTAAATATGAATTAACATCTGCGAATGCACCATAATGTCACAGATGTGAATTTAGCCATATCTCTTCGCCGCAGACATGTAATCTCACAGTCTCTCAGTCTACGCCGAGACCTACGAACGGTTCCAATTAAATTCTGGCCTAGCAACCGGATTTATTCGGAACGACACTGACTTAAGCTAGTTTGGATAGGCTAAAATTCTTTGAACTGCAAGCACTAAGCATTAGCCTACAGATTTTGCAAGTGGGTGCATGTTCTCATTCAGAAGGGAGTGAAATGATTCGTAAATACAGCCCCATTAATGGTCTCGGTTACCTCTCCGAGGAGATCAGAAGAAACAAGGAGTAGACTTCATGAAGAAAATTAAAACACCTTACATAAACGGCTGCCCTAATTCATGGAGGTTCTTGTGTTACACAGGGAAATTTGTCGTTATTTATTTGTACTTAATTTCCTTTTCCTTTCTTTTCGAGTTTACCAGCCCCCCCCCCCCCATATTATTAGCTAGTTTTTTTTCAATCCAGAAACCGTTTAATATTACAAGTAAACAAAATTATGTCACCATGTTTAAATTGTAATTAAGGAACGTGAACATGTTTTATTATTTTGTTATGTCTAGTGTTTTGATTCGTCTCTTTTACTTTCTTTATTTTGTATTACTCCACAGCACCTAGGAAGCGGGTCACAAGTAAACACATAGACACAAACACATATAAAATTCATTTACAATTTTATATTTAGGCCTACTATTTTTCATTTGAAGGTGAGCAAATCACGCTGGAACTTAAACAGCAGGCTACGACCGTGAGTGGAGTAGTTTCCAGATCACTCCAAACTTTGAAAGCACCAACAAGATCTAGGACGAAAGACGACCAGTATCCAATAAAACTATCGAAGTGAGAACCCTCCATCCCCAAAACATAATACCAGAATAACACTTATTTTTGCCAGCTTTTTGCAGATTTATTTACGCGGCTGTTGTAACAGGCAAAGCGAGTTGCTAACCCATATTATCTCGTATAACGCTTATGTCTGCAAAGTTTTTGTCAGCAGAGCAATACCAGATGTTGTTTGAGTTTTACATCGATCGAGGACAGACCAGATAGAACGGTCGAACGAATAATTGGTAACTCGGATTATTAGGAAATGTGACAGAAGCTGCGACGAGGACATGTCGATAGAAACAGACGAAGCCAACAGACGACAGCATGTGTTGCTGAAAGCTAGGGTGGCCCTCAGTATTCTTTTCCTCCTCTGAACCGACAGAATAATTTCCATCTGGAATTTACCAACGGTGTGCTCCGACAAATGAAATGAGTTTCTCTGACAACGGCAGGATTATTGTTCCCGGATCGCCATGCCTACAGCAGACAATGTCCTTTCGCCATCAGACTTTGCTTTGCATGAGTGACACTTCTATGACCAAGCCGCGGTAACCATATCGAGAACCAGAAAAACCAACAAGAGCTGGAAGCTCATATGGCACTTGCAAGGCTGGGTCTGAGGATGAAAGTAGGAATTCGTCAATTCGTGGGTTTGTTGTGATCATTTGTAAGCAAAACCCTTCAGATAAGAATGATTATGGGTCCTTGGAAATCACGAGACTGTATCGTTTGGCAATTCATTTGGCTGTGCGCACTTTAAGGGCGCTAGAAAATCATCTGTAATCAAAAATATTGAAGCAAAAAAGATGATCATCAGGAGCACGAAAACGTATATTTTCTTCAAAAGTATTGTTTGTACTTTAAGGAATTCAGTTGTAAGCAAAACCCTTGAGGCAAAAATGATCATGGGCTCATAGGGATCACGAAAATGTATATTTTGCTTAAAATTCTTTTTTGTACTTTTCGGTTAGCATTAGTACTGTAGCCTAAGGGATGGTCGGATCTGGGAACTGACTATCTCTAAGCCAATCATGTCAAGTCTCTAATTTTCAAGCCAAGTTTCGTCGTCCTAGCATGTCTGGAAGTACCTTAACTTGCGATCACCGGAATTCCGGACCCCCACCCTCTAACTCCCCCACAATGCCCGAATCCGATACGGTTCTGTCACTGATCTACATAGGGCTTGTGCTTGTTCTTCCCACCAAGTTTCATTCCGGTCGCTCCACTCCAAGCATGTCACAAGGTTTCCGGACCCCCCCTCCGACCCCCCCAGCTTCTTCGGATCCGGTCCGGGCTTGAAATGGGACATCCGAGACATGTGGTCTTTCTACATATCAAGTTTCATTATGATCCGATCACCCGTTCGGAAGTTATACATACCCCAAGAGTCCGGATTCCCCCTCCCTCCACTCCCCCCCACGATGGTCGGATCGGGAAGCTGACTGTTTCCAGGTTAATCTGGTCGTGTCCCTGATTTGCCTGCCAAGTTTCATCGTCCTAGCCCACCAGGAAGTATCTTAACTCCGTATGACCGGAATTCCGGAACTTCCCTCCACCCCCCCCCCCCCCAGTGCAGGAATCCGGTCCGGTTCTGTCAATGATGGACCTAGGGGTTGTGCTTGTTCCTCCCACCAAGTTTCATCCCGATCGCTCCACTCTAAGCGTTTAACATGATTTCCGGTTCCCCCCTCCGATCCCCCCCCCCACATTCATCGGATTCGGTCCGGACTTGAGTTGGGACATGTGAGACATGATGTCTTTCCAAATATCAAGTTTCGTTAAGATCCGATTACCCGTTCGAAAGTTATGCTTGTCACTAAATTCCGGATTCCGGCTCCCCTCCCTCCCCCCACGATGGTCGGATCGGGCAAGTGACGATTTCCAAGTTAGTTTGGTCGGGCCCCTAATACGCCTGCCAAGTTTCATCGTCCTAGCACATCTGGAAGTACCCTAACTCGCGATCACCGGACTGACCGACCGACCGACAGACCGACCGACGGAAAAGTGATCGGTATATGGCACTTGGCCGGAAGGCAAGTGCCATAAAAATTCGGAAATACCTGATATCCTGCCGCAAGATTTAGTCGAGAGATTTAGTTTCGGCTGAATCACTGAAAACCTGGGCTCTGCACGTTTTGGGACGGTTAGCAACACGTCTCAGGCAATTAACGAGGGGTTACCCACTCCCCGGTGCTTGGTGTACACCCTTTCCCGGCACCAGGCATTTAGTGTACACCAAAATCGCGAGTGATCAACCCCTCGACCATTAAAATTATCGGCGTCATTGTGGATGACAGCCTCCTCTGAGAATCTCAAGAAAAAAAAATAGTGAAAGACGGCTGTTCAACCCTTCGTTTTTTCTTCATACCTGAAGCGGTTTGATGTTCCACGCCCACAACTAGTTACATTCCACAAAACCTACCTAAGGCCCCATTCCGACGAGTTGCCCACAATCCATTTTAGTATACAGCAAGTGAGACAGCAATACTCTATATGACTAAGTCATAAACACGCCAGAGACCCTCAGGAAGAAGGAGTAAACGTGTCTGTAACGACTCTGACTCAACGACTCAAATCCTGGATCCAACAATCACGGCGATCTCCGGGAGCAGCTGTGACACCTTTTCTTGTTTTCTTCCGCTGCTACCCGGAGATTTTGCATCGGCAAGGAGAGATAGTCATGAAGAGTATTGCCCGGTGCCGACCTGCCCAGTCGGTACCGGCACCGTTTGCCACGTATATACAACATTAAAATCAAAACATGAAAAAAATAGTGAAGCCCGTCGGTTAGTGAAGCACCGTTGGTTTAGGTCGGTGCCGGCCGGTGTCAGCAAATGGTGTACAGCAGGTATCGTACCGGGGAGTGGGTACACCCTCGCCCCTTTCTTTGAGTACGGCTGCCAAATTTGGCATCCGGGACTAAGCAAAGATCATGATGCCGAAATCGAGCAAATCCCTCGGCAAATCCAGAGATAATTCATTTGGTGGGTCGATGCGTCGAGCTGAATGATTGAGAATAGAGACTTTTCGGGGAGAAACGATGGAAGAATAGGATGGTTATAATTATGGACAAGACAAATTTGCTGATCTTCGTCGGCTTTGGAGGTTCCTCAAGCAGCTATCTATGGAGCATCGGTAGCGTTTTTTGGAGTAAATATTTTCTCCTTTTGGTGTTCAAGTTTGCACTACAGATGTGGGAACATTCCTTATAAGCAGGAAAGAGCGGACATGGGACCGGTTGCTTCATAAATGTATTGTTTCCAATTAAAATATTTAGTGTAATATGCCTTGCAATGGACTAGTAACTGATCAGTTCTAGGTCGTTTGAAGCAACATGTACAATCTGAGGAGCACCAATATGCTCTTCAGACAAAGGGGAAGACCGCTGTGACTCAAAAAGTCGAAAGAGAATCAAACAAGAAGAGTTAGGAGCGCAAGGAGATTAGCGTAGTGCCGTTATGGTGGATTACAATGACATGGGAAGCGAGGAAACGAAAGCGGATGGAACGATTAGTTAGGTAGAGAGACACAAGAAAATCTAGGTTAGACGGGTTTGACCCTTTAATAAAATACTTTAATATTAAATATCACCAAATTAAATATCGAACAAAAGCGAGATCAACAAGTTATATCGCAGCGTAAACTAACACACAAATAAACCGATTGAATAAAGGATAAAACGAAAACTGACGAACTACTATATCTTTGAGCTTTCTTTAAGAAATGGCTGTAGCCGGGAGCAACACTTTGGTTAATGTTTCTTAACTAAAGGTTAAATGCTGAAGTATAATAGTCAACCCATCTCTTATGGTGACGTTGATAACATGGATGGCGTCCGGACACCACTCAACTTGTTTCATCGTACGTGGTTATTAATCTGTAAAACCAGATAAAAATCCAGGAATTTGTTTCGGGTGGGGGGGGGGGTCTCCCGCGGGTCTATCCTAATCCATATCGAACAGTAAAACAAGATCAGAGGTTAGAGCCCTTAAAACGATTATGTTTGTATTTTTCGGGTTGGGGAGGGGTCGATCCCCTAACCCCCCCACTGGGTACGGTTTTAGCCTAAACGCTCGAAAGAGTCAGACAATTTTATTTGGTTGTTGCTGTTAAACTTGAGAATTACATAGAGCTATCACAAGTTTGAACGATCTTTCACACAAATAAGAAATCGTTCTTCGGGAGTTGTGTAGTAATTGCTTTCCTCGGGGTTCCAGACTGTTCCAGGCCAGTTTAAAGTTTAACCGAAAAGGGCTAGGATAGGACAATCTAGTTACCCATCACTTATTCACTTAAATTGGCTTGAAGACCCGCTCAAAATGAGTTACTTCGCTGTTCCGCTATTGACGAATAATCGATTTTCAAATAGTGGGATTTCCGTGTCATTTGTGGTGCCTCTATGCGCTTGTATTTTTGTTGTATGCCTTACGAGAAAGATTTATCATTTTTTTTTTTTTTATCAGGCACTAAGCAATCGTCACCAATCTCACCACTGCCCACGGAAAAGCCGCATTTGTGTTGAGATTAAAATTTCCCGCGTCATAGTAGAATTTACGCTGTGGGGACGGCCGGAAATATTCTGAGCCTCATAACTAGAGCAGATAGTGGAAAATTAAAAAATCTCTGTGCAGAATCCAAATAATTCAGTGTATCCAATTAAACGACACACAAATAAGTTGGCTTTTCAGTTAAACTTTAAGCGAAACAATGATTCGTAACCAGATATGCTATTCAGTGAACCCTCAACCTTCAACAACTTAAAGGACAACTCGCAATACATACTGTTTCTGCTCAAATGTTCTGAAATAGCTGACCACTTTACAACGATGCCATGCTTAGAGAAAATTAAACACGTCTTCGGCTGTTTTTGGCCTCTCACCATGTGCATTGCCTTGATCTTGGCAAAATTTGCATAACCGGTCTCCGGACGAGTAAGCTTCTCGGAAACAATGATCGGGCGCATGATACGTAACGTAAAAAGAACAAACGTGGCAAGCTTGATAATCAGTGTAGCCTGTTGCTAATAGAGGAGATATGATACAACTTATGAAATCTCGGGAAAAATAATGGATGGAAATACTATGAAGCACAATGAATAAAGTACGACGTGTACTTAATGGAAATACAGCATGTCTGTGGAAGAGAGAATGTAGGCTAGATTTGTAATTAAATAGAGGTTAGATTTGCATTCAAGCAGAGCGTGTATTTTGAGGCCGTCTTTGACAAAGAAGTCGCCTATAACTAGTAGTACAACTGTATTTGGGTCTTTATATACGTCCGATATACGTGGATGAGGATAACCATCTCTGCTAATTATTTTTTTTGCCTTGGAAAATTATCCCATTTACCAGGTGGTAGTCATGGCCGAGGTCGTGACTACAATTTCGGTAGCGCTTGTTCGTATTATCGCGTGAAAACGCAATATGATGTTTCGCCCTTCGATTTATTCCTGTAACAGTTGGCCAAATTGGTGAAAGTCGAATTTGCATTAAGCTATAGATAAGATATAATGAAACAGAATACTAGTTTGTATTGCACCAGTTACCGAAACCTGGGCTGTTGAATCTCAATCCAGTATCAGCTTTTGCCTCATCTAAACTCATTGTCTGATGCGCTGATGAGAAGCGGGGTGGCCACTTATTCGGTTTTTTCGCATTTAAAGTTCGTATCAAAACCTGGACTTCTTAACCTAATCCCATCTTCACCTTCTGCTTCATATTCACCCACCCTCTGTCCATGGTCACGACCAAACTAGATTTCGGATATCAAACATTCCCATTTTGAACGATAACTGGTTTCAAAACAGAAATACAATAAAAATGAAAGAAGACATTACAAATATTAGTAAGGGTGAATTGTTTAGAAAAATGACGTCGAAAACTCATGGATATGGGCTAGATTTACTGATTATGCTGTGATGGTTCATAATGCATGGAAAGTCCCGGCGTCGTTAATGAGCAGTGGTAGACGATGTCGGGTTAGAGCCAGAGGCGTTACTAGCCAAAATGTTTGGGGGGACAAGGTATTTACCGACTATTTTTGCGGATAAAAACGACTATTATTGAGAAAAAACGACTGTGTTGACGAAACATCTGCTGATTTTAAGAAAAAATCGACTATTTTTTACGAAAAAACGACTGTTTTCACTAAAATCGCAGCGCTTCGCGTCGACTGGGCTATTTTTTACCGACTGACCGACAACATTGGGGGGTGTCCCCCCCCCCTAGTAGTGACGCCTCTGGTTAGAGCTACCGAGTTTTTCTGTTACTTTCGATTGAGAAAGAACAAAGCAAAAAAATTACAGTTGTGGGACTTGAATCTTCAGATTTGTGTGTGGTGCACCAGGGCAGAGGTCATTGGTTTTGGCCCGTTTCTATCGAGTTCGTCAGCCGATCCACAATCAGGAAGCTTAAAAATGTGGATTCGCACCTTTGTGTTAAATGTCTTAATGGATAGACGGAATGTTTGTGGATGCATAACATGAAGCAGAACACTGAAAACGGTTTCCAAGTGTTATAAAATTAGCTGTAGGAAAAATAACGTTCAACACGTTGATGCGCATGACCCTGTCACGTGTTATCAGTATGAGTATACTCTCTTTATGGTTTGTCTAATGGTTACGGGGCGTTTGAAAAGACCATCAGTAGACACTTTTTTTTTTGCTTTTTCGGGGCAAGTTATCCCAAGAAGCGAGACAACTTTTCCAGGTGATTTGTAGTACGGTGTTCCTGAAGCGAGGTCTCGTAAGGTCAGTGCCCTCATGCTGGTTGGCTAAAACATTCGGCATTGAATTGACTGTTCAGACATTCAAAGATTCATTTTTCTAAGTTTCGGCATTTTTTTGAAGAGCTATACCCAACTTAGTCCAATCCTAGGTTTAATCACAGCCGGACCCGGAATTATTGACCTTCCAAAAGAAACTGCGTATGAGACCTGGAGATGACGTCAGTCCCCGGGAAATTTTCGGATGAATTGGTCATGGAAAGCCTAAATGGATTCCGAGTGGGAGTACATTTTCTGTCGACCGAGATGGACCGGATTGTTTTAGTCCGATTGCAATTTTCGTATTCTGTGATTGACGTCTTCATTGCCAAGCATATCTGCCAATAATGCATGTAAGATAGTGCTCATGTCGTGGAACCTGGTAGACTTTAGTGTCTTTGGTTTATCATTCTATCCCAGTCGCGATTGTCCTTAAAGTCCGTAACCAAACCTGGGCTTGATAATCCTAAACCAGTATTCAGATTTTGCTTCATTTGAATCAAACCTCTGTCGTGTTCCACCGTAAAGAGGAGACAAGATTTGAGGCATCAAACATTCGTATGCTATATAGCAATACGTTTGAATGAATTTATTACGTGATTTAGCCTTACGGCATTTCACAACTCACAAAGGAATAAAACGGAACATCTAAAATAAGCTACAAATCTCATAATTTTGTACAAACAATCTAATTAAAAGAAAAAAAACACACACACAGACAACTAAATAGTAGGCTACACACTGTGAATTCCATTATCATGCATACAAAAACGCATATTTCAAGTAAGAAAGAATATAAAAATGAAAAACATTAAAAAAAAATTGCAAGGATTAACTGTTTGGAAATGGACATCCAGATAATAAATTATTCACAGATGATTCATTGAGTTTATCGAGGGAATTTAGGAAGTCTGGCGCCGTGGAATCTGCAGAAATGAGCAAAGGGGTTAGAGACTTTGCAATTTGTAACCCGACGGAAGTGACCGTATGTGCATTTTTGCCATTGCTTATGGAACTTGCGCGAAAGGAGAATTTTACACGTATCAGGAAATAGAGAGTAGCCTACAGTGGGTTAGCAGACACAGAGTGATCTAGCTCCTGTAAGGCAATGTCGTGTAAACGTCATTTGAGGGTCAAATAAAATAAAGAATGACATATTTAGGTTACCACTATGAACATAAGATTGTTCCACTTTAAAATTTGACAAAAAAATTTCCCGCGAACTCTCCCAAACATCTCACTCTCCAGTTCCCAAGTGCCCTTCCCCTTTTCCATTTCGTTCACCCTTTCCCCCTGCTTTCCCCCATTCGAATCAGATGTTCATTTATTGAATATTCTTGATCGATTTTTGCTTTGATTGATTGGTACAGTAACAGTTCTCCAGTTGAACTACTTATACAGCTAAGTTACCGGTTGCTGTTTAGTTTTCTTGTAAATGGGGGACTCATCCAGGGCCAGTCCAGACTACTGACGCTCTCTGCATGACACCCAGTCGTGTCATTTCAGTAAGCCTTAGGAAGGGGGAGGGGGTTAAATATCAGTTCGGGCCCGAATCCCAGGTTCCCCGAATCCCCACACAAACTCAATACTTGTTTGAAACAGTTTACGAATACACCTTAAATTTTGTCTTCTTAAACCTATTTCAAGATTGAAAATTCGACCTTGCTCCCTCCCTCCCTCCCCCCTCCCCCCCAAATGACGCCTCGATAGGACCTGTGTGAGGAATCGGCTTTGGTGAAGGAGTTCAGATTCTAGAGAGTGCGTTAAAGTCTTGCTCTGTTTTTTTTTTTTTTTCTCCTGTCTGTATGGATTCGTAATGTTTTGACGGGTTTGCCTCTCTCAGCTGATACCTAGTGTGCTCAGCTCTGGCATGCTGTAACGGTGTAATAATTCGCAAGTTAGCAGAGGTTGTATTTGTAATATTTGTATCCAGGAATTTATTTCGGGGGGAGGCGTTTGCCCGCGGGTCGGACCAAAAAGTACAAAAAAGACATAGATCAGAGGTCAAAGCCTATAAAAAACGATTATTTTTGTATGTTTTGGCGGGGTTGAACCCCTTAATCCCCCCTGGACACGGCCCTCGGTTGTATGGTGTTCGTAACACTTGTCACGTATTGCCAATTTGGAAATAGCCCGGCGAATGGCTTCTTTTAGAACTTCCTCTCCACGTTGATAAACGCCCCACTCTCCTTATCTATTTCGCACGTGCCCATTTTCGTAACCAGTGTTGCCAAGCTGAGATTATCCTATTTTGTGCCATAATCCCGTACGATTCTCCACACGTATTTCCACTTGAGACTTTGAGTTGTTTATCAACATTTCTTTGCAACTGGCAAGACTCCAACTACGCAGTTTAATTTTTTTTTTTTAGAGCAATAATCTCCCACAGCTGGTGGGATTTGAGTTCCGTTGAACCTCCTAGATATCGAGGCGTCGGCCTGCGAGCAAATTGCAAGACAGTACGAGTTATAGAATTTGCTTCCTGGGTTTTTAGCAAGGGCTCATGATTTGCTGTTCAGAGTTGTTTAATTGAGAACTTGGGATTTGTATCAGCATGATTGAGTATCTCGAGTCCTGGGAAGGAGAGGCAAGGGGGTTGCCATTGTGGAAACGATAATTTAAAGAACCCCTCAAACTGTTTATTTATGTTTTAGTATTCTAAGATAGTTTAAAACTTTATACTCAGGCTCTACTATAAATTATCCGTGGCTGTATTGTAGTTTTGTTTTGTCTTGACGGCTGACCACAACAAAGGGTGGATTTGTATGAAGCAAAAGCTGAATTTAGATAGTGATCAAGAAGTCCGGGTTTTGATATGGATATGATACCCCCGATACCCTACGAATACGAAACCCTGTTCTAGGCTACGTTTAATCGTAGTCTGCTATCAGCTGCTTGCCATCAAGCTCAACGTAGCTTTTGATCAAATTTCTAGCACAGTGTCCTGTGGGAACTAGAAACACAATTCCGCATCGTGAGCAGCGCCACCGTGTGAGTGTCTGGGAATTTTTCCCAGACATCCATTAAGTTCTCAAACCGAAGCCGGCTGATAATTGGCTTTTGGTCGTTACAAAATAAATCATAGTGATGAAGCCTATACATACAAGTCTATGTACAACCAATGATTTAAATTTGTTAATTATGACTGCCGGTTTTGCAACGTCTTAGAAAAAGGGTGAATCAAAGCAGAAATAAGTCCTCGGGCAGACTATCCATAATGCATAGTTGCATCGGCACCTTCCTGTCACAGTTTGCCGAGGAGATCCGTCTGCTATTAACTCCAGTTTTCGTCGAACTTCGATGTTGAGTAGAGATAGGCTACTAATGAAACAAAAAATCTGGCTCAGCCCCATGAGATAGGTGTCGGAAACAGCGCTACCTTCTACGTGTTTCGGAATTCGTTCAGAGATGATGGATCAAGGCTTCAAGTTGCCTAATCGACTGGAAAGTTGGTGCATTGCATCATACAAGTTAGAAGCGAGGCAGAGTTAAATCCACGGGCGGACCACCCGCTAGGGCATAGCCGCATCAATATCTTCCTGGCATGCCATGCCTCCTATAGTCCCGCCCGAAAACAAAGAATACATTACTACTCTGAATCCCATCGTTTCCTGTATAGTTCGCCAAGGTTGTGACGTTTTTTGTTGAGCTCAGTAGCCTCGACGCTTAATTATGCCGGGGTTTATAGAGATTACTGAATGTTAAAACCGCGCTGCAAGACTTCCTCCTTTGGGTGTCGTCGTTAGACTATTATTTTGTCAAAGATAAGTCGCATGCCAAGAACATATTCAGACCCTCAATGTGTTAGACCTTGATTGTCGTACAAAAAATCGTGCGAGTGACAATCCGGGTCCGCCTCAGAAACGAGGGAGTAGATTCGCCGGTCCTCTGGAAATACGGCGCAGAATGGTAAGAGCAGAATAAATGTGGGATATCGAAACGTAAACATCGAAAACGATATTTGGAAGGTTAAGAGCAGTATTATTTATTTCATGATCCATTTTTCGTGGTATTCGAAGATAATTGAAAGTGTTATTTGACTACAATTCTCGTTTTAAATTTTTAGCGAAACGAGAGGAGACGAGAAAATGGTCCGGAAATACTGATATCGATAACCGAATGTCGGAATTGAAAATCCAAATATCGCTCATCGTCGAGAATCGCGGAATGTCCTGCGGTTTAGACACGTGATAAGCAGAGGCGTCACGACTAGGGGGGGACGCCTACCCCCGAATGATGTTGGCCAGTCGGTAAGAAATAGCAGGGTCGGCGCAAGGCGCCGCGATTTAACGTAAAAACAGTCGATTTTTTTCTTGGAAACGGTCGATTTTTCTTTATAACAGTCGGTTTTTCGTAAAAATATTCGATTTTTTCTTGAAAATAGTAGTTTTTCTTAAAATCAGCCGGTTTTTAGACATTGCAGTCTTTTTTTCTCGATAATAGTCGTTTTAATCTGCAAAAACAGTCCGTAAAAATGACCAGCCAGTCGGTAAATACGTTGCCCCGCCCCCAAAAACAGTTTGGCTAGTAACGCCTCTGGTGAGAACCCTTCGTGAAAGACCGAGCTTGGTGGAACGGCATAGCTCATCGGCTGATTTCGCCAGAGAAATCAGCAGCTCGAGTCTGGTCACAAGTACCCCAGCTTAAGCGATGTCCGACTTTGCAGCATCTGTATGTTAGGGTTTTGCAGAAAAATATTATATCCTACTTTTGTGTTCACAATAATCACTCCTATCGATTGGCCATGTTTTTTCATGGTGCCATATACTATCACTTTCGGTCTGTCAGCCATGCCACTCTTCTCGAGTAGTTCCAGATGTGCCAGGACGATGAAACTTGGCAGGCTTATCAGGGACTCGACCGAACTAACTGGGAAATAGTCATTTGCCCGATCCGACCATCGTGGGGGGAGGGAGAGGAGCCGGAATCCGGAGGGGCTTACATAACTTTCGAACAGGTTATCGGATCTGAATGTAACTTGATATCTGGAAAGACGTCATGTCCCATTCCAAGTCCGGACTGAATCCGATGAATGTGGGGGGTAACCGGAAATCTTGTATAACGCATAGAGTGGAGCGATCGAGATGAAACTTCGTGGGAAGAACAAGCCCTAGGTACATCGTTGACAGAACTGGACCGGATTCGTGCACTGTGGGAGGAGTTGGATGGTGGTTCCGGAATTCCGGTGATCCGGAGTTAAGTTACTTCCAGGTGGGCTAGGACACTGAAACTTGGCAGGCAAATCACGGACCCGACCAGATTAACCTGGAAATAGTCAACTTCCTGATCCGACCATCGTGGGGGAGTGGAGGGAGGGGGAATCCGCAATCTTGAGATATATAACTTCCAAACGGGCGATCGGGTCATAATGAAACTTGATCTTTAGAATGTTTCGGATGTCTCGTTTCAAGTCCGGATCGGATCTGATGAATGTGGGGGGGGGGCCTTGTGTGGAGCGCCTTAAACTCGCTTGCCCCATGGGGGCAGGCACTTACCCTATGTGGACTCGTCGTCTAGGAATAGCCGAATGTATAAACATGCCAGCTGATGTACTCCCAAGGGTAGAGCCCTTCAAAGGCTGAAGTAGAACCGGCAGACCCCGAATATAGCTCGTTTGCCACTGGTTGAAATCAGTTAATTCTTTTACAGCATTTTGCCATTTGCTCCCTCATAATCCCATTTCGTAGGACTTCATTGTTCAGCCAGCTCTGCGTAGGACATGCAGGTGTGCGAACATCTGCGGGCCTGTCTTTTTGTTCCGGACAGAGACAAGTGCATCAAAGCAAGGCGGCTTCTGGCTCCCTTTACCCGGATGGGGGTGGTTGATAACCAGAAACGCAGGGTGTCGTTTCAAACCCCCCCTTCCGACTGCTATTAATCTATGAAAAGATAGATAGATAAGATTTATTTTGTCTTAACGCTCAAGTTGAAGATGCAGTTTCAGATACAAGTCTCCTTTCAGACTTTGCAGGGCTTTTCGAAACGTCGCAAACCCGTCCCAGCTCTTTTATCTCGCTAGACTGAACTAAGAAACGCCGACACGGATAACATGACCGGTATTTATGACCAGTGAGCTCCCCGGGATCAATGAGTTGATCTGTTTTTTTTTTAGAAAAGCAGGATGCCCAGGCGGATTGTTGCCGAATAAAACTGATTTTCTATTTTATTCAAAATTTTAAATGAATATTAGACACTCGTCATGTTTTTCTCTGTTTCAGTCTGCAATCTAAACTTTGAAAATGTATCGAAGTGTAACTGAAGGTGTAAACAATCGCCTTCCGTTGCTTCCCAGTAAATTGCATTGTTGCCAAATCATTTTCGCCAACGGCCCTGTTTTGCGAATCCCGAGCTTTGTTTTCGCAAATGTGTATTTGGAGCACGTCGAGAAACACACGCGGGAACCATCACGTATGATCTCGGCCATTCCACCCTCGTTACGTATAGCACCCCACTAGTGGGGTGAAACCATTTGTTATTGGCTATCAAGGTTGATTACCCGCGTGGAAATTTCCTAATGAGTTGTAGCAGGCCAGGAAAATCGGTATATGGTACTTCTCTGTCTTATCATGCCTACGTGCACTTTTGGATATATCTCTATTGCGCCATGGCAAGCAACTTTTCAAATTGTCACACAAAGGGCAGGCAACTTGACTTTACCGGTAGTAGTTTTGTTCACCTTCCTGTTTTCCAATCACACATCCGCTATTACCATTCGTGATTTCTGGAGGGTGTTGAAGAATGAAATTTATTACCCATTTCTAAGACCGATGTCACAAACGGAATATGATGAAACTATACCACTTCCAATTCACAACTTCTTTGCGGGCAATGGTCGTAGGTGGCGTATGTCGGGTTTTACTATACGTGTACTATAGTTTTGTTCATCTCCATGTTTTCCTGTCACACAACCGCTGGTATCACTCTTGATTCCTGGAGGGTATTGAATGAACGAAATCCGCAGCCCATTTTTAAGACAAAAGTCACAGAGGGATATGAGACTATGGTTGCGTTCCAGAAACTTAACAACTGTTAACAACCGTCAACTTTATTTCGGGGCGGAGCTAAATGCAGCTTTAACGATCGTTAACTTTTCCCAAATCCACAATTTTTAACTTTTCCCAACGATGCTCACCAACCATCGTTACGAAATAGTTAACAATCGTTAAGCTCTGGAACGGAAATCGTAGGTGGGCTGAGCTTAAATTTCGGAATCAGAAACCTGGAACGCAAAAAGTTAACAATTGTTAACCTTTGTTAACAATCGTTAAGGTCTGGAACGCAACCTTATACCACTTCTAAATCACAACTTCACTGCTTGGCAATGGTCTTGGGCTCTGTTTCGGGTTAGAAGGATCATAAAGTTAGTCTCAGAGGATTCTCATCGCTCTGGCTAATGATCGGGGGTAAAGGATAGACAAAGTGTTTAGGGCTTCGCGGTTTCTGCAATTCAGGACAACTAAAGTTTACTGTGCTCCGCCATTGCTATCATGAGTTCCCACGTAGGATTCTTGACAGGAATGCCAGCAAAATCGTCCGAGCTTCTGAATGGGTCGATAGGTAAGGGGGTCGTTGTGAAAGCTATAATAAAGTAAGATAAAATGGGTTATTCGCAAATGTGGAAGCTAGGCATAAGTAGAAGATGAGCACAGGAATGGGAACCGAAAGAGTGAGCAGGGGCCAAGACATAATTAAGTGACGCGTATCTAGTGGACGTTGCAACGTTTGAAATACCAATCTCTTTTCCCCCTCTTGAGAGCTCTTCGGAAGGGTTAAAGGCAAGCATAGTGTCGGAAGAGGTGATAGGCTACTGTAACTTGGACCTTGGTTCTTCCTGCACCTCGGGTAAGGGGTGTCCGAGGGTAGTTACCAGTTCTCCCAGGTTGTCGCTGCACCGACATCTTCCTAATCCGCTGGATGGATATTGAACACAGCCGTCTGGGTGGGGTGGTCGTTGCGTGGTGTTGCAAGGATAAATATTTGGGTGAGAAATGATGCTTATAGAGGAGCATTTGGTAAGAAGTAATAGGAAAGACGAATTTTGGCGACCGTCGTTGGTTCGGAAAGTTTCTCAAGTCGAATATAGAGCATCAGGAGTGTTTAGGGGTAAGGAGCGGGGATATAGTGTTTTTTTGTAGATTTTAATTTTAGTAGTTTAGTTATTATTATAGTTTTTATGTTATTATATGTTTTTCCCACCATGGTTACCTCGGGCTTTTAGAGAAATAAATTAATTAATGAATGTATTCCCTGTTTCATCCATTGATTCCCGATGAAAAATTTGTAGCCTGTGTAGTTGTATGGTAGTTGTACGAAAAAGTTGCATTGATATGCAGTAGAACAGAATACTTTATTTTAATGTGCCTCAAACTAGGCTAATCGTAAGCAGTAGTATTCAGTAGTTTCCCGCCTTGCTCAAGTAGCACCCGGCCAGGCTTGCTATAGTAGCATGTAATAGCACTAGATGGTATTGCATGCTACTTTTTCGTACAGCTTCATACTACTATTGTGATATACTTTTTCATCGGGTTAAATCCTACGTAGGTCAGACTTGTAGGAGTCGAGAAAAGGGTTCTTCGGTGGCTCGGTTACCTTCTTCATTCATCTCCGGGGGACTCTGGAGCACAGAGTTCTAAAGTCTTGTTTAAAACAGTCTTGCTATTTTTTTTTAGCAAACCGTATTCACAAGCAGCTAAATCCGGCCGGACTAGTCGTTCTATATCCGGACTGCACGCTCGTTCAGTCTGACGCTCAAAAAGAAGAATCATCGTTTCCTACTTACTGCGTAGAAATCAAACCCAAACAGGGTTTCAAAAGCTCTGCGTCACACAACAGATGTCCCTTTTGTTTAAACCAGTTTCTAAAGGTATGTGCGTTTCTGATTCTCTTTTGTAAGATGGGTTGAGGACTCCAAATTCGAGTTATAAAAACACCGAACTTGTCTGGTGTCACGAATCAGATACAGTTTCCAAAATGTTAATTCTCTGGCATCGGTATGAACTTACTGTGCAAGACCTAGATGGGGTATTTAAGGGGGTTCCAGTTCCCGGATATTGATTGGCCCGCAAATTAGTTGCGTTTGTGTAAGTCTAACTTGCAAGGGAAGTCTTGAGGCCTGCTAGGTGATCTTATAACATTTTAAACCGTAGGAAATGTTCGGATTTTCCGACTCAATTGTTCTAGGGAACAGGAATGCGAAGTTAGGTAACAGGTACGTCTATTAATAAATTTTTGTTGGTTTTTTGGCATTTTTTTAGTAAGCCTTGCCTAGTTGGGCACCAGAAAATTTGTCACCGTTACCCTAAAAAATATATTTGTGTCGTCAAAAGCCGAAAATTGGCTTGAACTAATATGTCTAGGTTTTGGTTTAGATAGTTACAGAAGGCGCTTACCCCTCGCGAAACAACTACACATACAAGGTCTAACTAAACAGCGAAAAATGGCAAACAAAATAATGAATCGCCATCGTAAATAAACTTAAATGTATGAAATTCGCATAATTGCAGATAATTGCAACATGACCTGGCGACCCTCGTACTGTAAAGCTGAGATAATTAATGTAATTTCGCATCATATTTCATTACTTCCATATTGTATCGTGACTGGATGAAATACTAGTTGTAATGGTTACTTCAGTGTAGCTCTCTCTCTCTCTCTCTCTCTCCAAGGTTTGGCAAATCTGGTATCATTTGTCTGCATTTAGGTATGATGGTCCGCGTTTGGTTGTTCTTAAAGGATAGGTTAGTTGACATTTTATTTGTTGGATTGCCTTTCGTTTGCAAGGTTCTTTTTCAGGGTGTGAGATAGGACGGGATTGTACGTTCATATATCTGACTACAGCCTGAGGAGGACACTTCCCAAGAAGGGCGGAAATAATTCTCAGCTGACTTATCCGTTTACCGTCACCAGAAACTTATCTCGCTGCCGGCTTGGGCTGAGGGGATACTCCGGGTAGAGTAGAGTTATTTCGGCCCTTATCTTGGCATGGTCCTCGTCAGGCTCAAGCCGCTCTAGCTATGGAAAATGAACTTGTGGAAAAAAACTAAAGATTTGAGCTTAAGTATCTGATTTTGTGAAAATTGTTTGGAGTTAAGTTCATTTTCCATCTTGAGCCTGAAGAGGATACTTGCCAAGAAGGGCCGAAATATAGCTTATAAAATGCAGCTAACTCATCCGTTTTGCAGTGACAAATATGATTCGGAGTCAGCTTGGGCTGAAGGAATATTAGAGGTATGCTATTTGAGACGTTGCCAGAATTTGGTTAGTTGAAGATTATTTGATAAACTTCCGGCCAAGCAAAAATTTAAGTAAAATAAAGCCAAGGTAAAACCATTTTTTTATTCTTTTGCTTATTTTGCTCTGTTGCTTTGCGGCCTTTCCGTACGATGTATACGACGCGTCCAAAGAAATGAACAATTTTTGCATTATTTTTACTTTCACGACCGGAAAGGAGGTTTTGTAGAGTTCGAATTAATTTTTCATGTCAAAAGTTCGTGTTTTTGAGGCAAAAACGAAACCAAGGGGTGTGAAATTTGGTCAAGTTTTCAAAGAAGTATAGGCTACCTGTACAGTGTGGTGCTCACTGCGAGAGATTGCTCACTTGGTGAGCACCACTGTACACCCTCCGTGGGCCCCGATCACTTATCATACAGCTATTTTTTGAGTGAGTACCCCGCTGCCAAGTGATGCTTCTAGGTGTGTACCAAGCTAGCGAGTGCACATCTCCTCGGGCTAATCTTCCGACGTTTCACCTCACGAACGACATCGTGGCGCCACAATGAGTCGGCCGGATTAAAATATGCAGATTCGCGAAGTAATCTAAACCCAATCAACGGTGTCGAATAGGTTTATGCAGGCTCTGGAAGCGTATCGCTGTTTTTGTGGTCATTTTGCGGATCACCTTTATCTTTATGTGGTAATGGTGAACTTTGCAAACTCTTCTTGTTTTGTCGGTTTTCCTGTTCCTTCTCGACATTCGGATTATCAAGAAAGTTAGCCTTTAATGGCTAAAGCCTGGCCTTCGAGCCTAGCTGTCTGTTCAGAAAGTGGAGAGATTAGTTGAAATTTATTTTTCGGTTGTCTGTGAAACGTCCTCCCCCCCGCACCCCGAAACGTCCCAACGATGAAAAACGTCCCCATGAGAAAATGCCCCACGGCAAAACGTCTATTTGCCAAAACGCCAATAGAGGGGTTGTTAGCCGCTTGTGAGTAGAAACGTTTGTGATTTAATATGTTCTGTCAGTATTTTTGTTGTGGGTTTGGTTTTGGGGTTTCAGGTTGAGGGTTGGAAAAGACGGTAATGGAAGCTTCCTCCGATTCGCAAATCCGAGCGTTATCTGAAATCATTCAATCCATATTTTTCCTATCATTTTAACTCTGTTTGATTTTACATTACTTTACTGCTTTTAAATCATGCATTGTTTTATTTATGGATGAAAATCCTAGCATTTATTTTTGACACTACCATTTTTCCCTTGTACCGCAAAGATTTCTCGCGAAAATTTTTGTTGAATTGACCAGTTGAAATTTTAACACGAGTAAATTGTATATAATGTATGTGTTCTTTCATCTTGTTTCGATGAAAGATTTTGTGAAACTGAACAGCACTGTTCGAACTGTACAAAGTATTATGTAAATTAACAAAAAATGATATGTACTCGCGTATTAGTGTATATCTGTGACTATGTGACATTTCCGATGATGTTTTTGGGATCCCAAAACGTTAGTGACGGATACCTATGACATCGCAAAAGTTGTCCGTCTGTCTGTCCGTCTGTCCGTCTGTTAGCACGATAACTCTCGAAGGGATTGAGATATTTTGATGAAACTTGGTGGGAGGATCCTTCGGGTCAAAGTACAAGTCAAGTTCGAAGATGGGCTCTGTAGCTCTATGTTTGAGGGTGTGGGATGGGTTTCAAATTAAGGGGCAACGCTGAATCCGAATATGAAAGTTATTTTCTCGCCGGACAAGTAGTTCGCCCGGAATCCGGCCAAAACCGGAAAGTTTGTTAAAAGTAAAATTTGTATTTGAAGTTGATTAGATGTTTGATTTAGGGGTAAGAAGACATGCTGAATACGATGGTGAAAACCATTTTCTTGCTTGACAAGTAGTTCGCCCGGAATCCGGCGCAAACCGGAAAATTTGATAAGAGCAAAATTTGTATTTGAAGTTGATTAGATATTCGATTTAGGGGTAAGAAAACGTGCTGAACACGATGGTGAAAACCATTTTCTTGCCAGACAAATAGTTCGTCCGGAATCCGGCCAAATCCGGAAAATTTGTTCAAAGCAAAATTTGTATTTGAAGTTGATTAGATGATAGATTTAAAGGTAAGAAAAAACGCTGAATCTATATATGACAATCATTTTTTAACCGGACATATAGTTCGTGCGGTATCCGGTTGAAACCGGATTTTTTTTTTTAGAAGTTAAAGTTTTATTTGAAGTTGATTAGATGTTCTTTATAGGGATAAGGAGATACGCTGAACTCGTTTCTGAACTATCTTTTTTTGGCTGGACAAGTAGTTCGCTCGGAATTCGGCCGAAACCGGAAATTTGGCAGAAGTAAAGCAGGAAGTTTCGATCAGTATTATCAAAATAAATATGGCTTATATAGGTATATCTGAACTTAATTTTCTCAGATGATTAGCCTGGCGAAGACTCGATCTGGCGTAGAGAAGACGTAGTTGTCTGGGTCAAATATTAGATTTTTGGGATCCCATCGAAACCTTTGGTCTTGTTCTTAAGGAAGAACTTATTTTCCTGTCGAACTTCGGAAAAATAAAGCAAATTGAATTGAAAAAGGAGTGGGTGGGAGTCGTAGATTCTACTCCGATACTAAACCATCCGGCTAGCTCCGGCTAGGCCTAGAGATTTCGGCATATATCACTATGGCAGACGAGAAGGGCATAGCCAATCAGTCGGTGGGCGGTCGTGGGCACTAGAAGCAAGAACAAATAACGGGGTTAATAACCCCGCAAATAACCCCGTTATTTTTTTCTTGCTAGAAGGTAGATACGGAGTCCTACTTAAGGTTGGATGGATTTGGTACAAACTTAAACAAAGGGCATAAGAGTTTCCATCGATATTCCAACCGTGTGCGACTTCCAGAAAGGGTTATAGCCCTTTGGCGGAAGAAATTATATTCGTTTAGAAACATTGTCATTCGTGGTCAAATAAGGCTACATTGGGCAAACGAAAAATACAAACTGATCTTACTAAAGTTGAGTCTTCACCTTCCGGAATCTGGGTTCCCAGATTTTCCGAGCTTAATTTCTTCTGCGCTACTTAATAATTCCGGAAATCTGGAAGTTCAAAAGCCCCTTTTTTCCGGATTATTTTGATATACTTTCGGACCGGTTCATATTCCAGATACAATTTACAGAAGACGTCAAAGAATAATCTGGAAGCCCAGATTCCGGAAGTTCCGGGAGGTGAAGACCGGACTTAACAGGTCTCCTTTTGAGTTTGAACATTTAAAAACCCGAGTTCACACTCGGATAGCTGAGTGAACATTTTCTTTCTCCTTGACGTGGTTCTGGCAAAGACAATAAAGGTAAAAAAATAGGCGACGTGTCAACTGTCATTTATTCGTACGCTATCTCCACCACGAAATTCGCGCAAACATGCAGACCTTTTTTCCAGTCTGCCTTGAGCGAAAAGAAAGCGGCTCATTTCCATATCATTTAGCTACCTGTCACCGGTAGTTATTGCCACGCTATGCCTGCTCAAGTTTCTTACTGGTGTTATGTACCAACCAGTACCTTTCGATCCTCAAAAAGGTAAAAGACCTTCAAACCCGGACTATGGATGTTGTGAAATTCAAGCGTATAGGCCCGTTCAGACTGAAAAAGGCTCGTACGTTGACACAGAAAGCTTAGGCAGTTCTCCGTAACTTAAATATTTGCGATGTTAAGGTTGTTCAGCAGAAACAAAACGTAGGAAGAGGAAGAACAAAGAACAAGAGCTGTAAGCTCATATGGCACTTGCAAGGCTTGGTAAAAGGATGAAAGTAGGAATTCGCCAATTCGTGCGTTTGTTGTGATCATTTGTAAGCAAAACCCTCGAGATAAGAATGACAACGGACCCGTGGAAATCACGAGAATGTATCGTTTGGTAAAAAGTTTTTTTTTGCACTTGGCTGTGATGATGCGCACTTTAAGGGAGCTAGAAATTCATCTGTAATTAAAACCTTTGAGGCAAAAATGATCCTGGGCCCTTTAGGATCATGAATATATATGTTTTGGTGAAAAGTATTTTTTTTTTACTTTTCGGTTAAGATGCGCACTTTAAGGGTGCTAGAAAGCTCTAAGAAAAACCCTTGAAGCAAGATGATCATGGGCTCATGGGGATCACGAAAATGTAGATTTTGCTTAAAAGTATTTTTTGTACTTTCTTCATATATTCTAAGCGTGTCAAAAAATTCCCCCCACCCCCGACTCCCCCACATTGATCAGATCCTGTCCGCTCTTGAAATGGGACATCTAAGACATGAGTTCTTTCCGAATATCAAGTTTCATTAAGATCTGATCACCCGTTAAAAAGTTGGACAACCTCAAGGTTCCGGTTTCCCCCTCCCTCCACTCCACTCCACAAATCGGAGAAACGACTGTTCCTGAGTTGAAGTCCCTGATATGCCCGCCAAGTTTCATCGTCCTAGCACATGTGTAAGCATCTTAAGTCAGGATCACCGAAATTCCGGAACCCTCCCTCCAACTCCCCCCACAGTACTCGGATCCGGTCCGGTCTTGTCAACTATGTATCTAGGGCTTGTGCTTGTTCTTCCCACCAAGTTTCATCCCGATTCATCCACTCTGAACATGTCACACAATTTCCGGTTCCTCCCCCCAACTCCCCCCAAAGTCACCGGATCCATTCCGGACTTGAAGTGTAACGTCTGAGACACGTGGTCTTTCCAAATATCAAGTTTCATTAAGATCCGATTCCCCGTTCTAAAGTTATAAATACGTCAACATTCCGGATTCCCCCTCCATCCACTCCCCCCACGGTGGTCAAATCGTAGAAGTAACTATTTCCAAGTTGGTTTGGTCGGGTCCCTAATATGCCTGCCAAGTTCCATCGTCCTAGCACATGTGTAAGCATCTTAAGTCGGGATCACCGGAATTCCGGAACCCTCCCTCCAACTCCCCCCACAGTACTCGGATCCGGTCCGGTCTTGTCAACTATGTATCTAGGGCTTGTGCTTGTTCTTACCACCAAGTTTCTTTTCGATCCGTCCACTCCGAACATGTCACACGATTTCCGGTTCTCCCCCTCCAACTCCCCCCAAAGTCACCGGATTCATTCCGGATTTGATGTGTGACATCTGAGGCATGAGGTGTTTCAAAATATCAATTTTCATTAAGATCCGATTCCCCGTTCAAAAGTTATAAATGCGTCAATATTCCGGATTCCCTCTCCCTCCACTCCCCCCACGGAGGTCGGATCAGGGAAGTGACTATTTCCAAGTTAGTTTGGTCGGGTCCCTAATATGCCTGCCAAGTTTCATCGTCCTAGCTCATCTGGAAGTACCGTAACTCGAGATGAGTGGCCTGACAGACCGACCGACAGACCGACAGACCGAAAAGTGATCGGTATATGGCACTTGAGCGAAGCTGCAAGTGCCATAAAAATAAGATGGATGTGTTTGTTGAGAAGATTTGCCAGTTTGTCCTGATGAGACAATGAATGTATGACACAAAAATAATAAATTGCTGTCAATGAAAGCGGTGAAAAATGAGACGAACGAAGAAATTCCATTTTTTACGCTTTTACCCCTCAGACTAAAGAAGTCCGCCGCAGGTGTAAGGGATACGTGCATATGATGGATTACTGAAATGGAACATAAGTATCGTCCGTAAAGCCTTTATCCGCCATGTGGGTAACCTGTCTTCCCAGTTTTCGCAACTCTTCTAGGTTAAGTGAATGTAATCACCCCTCAAGGTTTCGTGGCACGCAACCAGGGGAAACCACAGTCGGTGTACATATATAATTTAACCCGTTTTTTATGGCACTTGCAGCTTCGCTCAAGTGCCATATACCGATCACTTTTCGGTCTGTCGGTCGGTCGGTCGGTCGGTCTGTCAGGCCACTCATCTAGAGTTACGGTACTTCCAGATGAGCTAGGACGATGAAACTTGGCAGGCATATCAGGGACCCGACCAAACTAATTGGGAAATAGTCACTTCCCAGATCCGACCACCGTGGGGGGAGTGGAGGGATGGGGAATCCGGAATATTGACGTATTTTTAACTTTTGAACGGGGAATCGGATCTTAATGAAACTTGAAGTTTAGAAAGACCTCGTGTCTCAGATGTCACATTTCAAGTCCGGAATGGATCCGGTGACTTTGGGGGGAGTTGGAGGGGGGGAGTCGGAAATCATGTGACAGATTCAGAGTGGACGGATCGGGATGAAACTTGGTGGGAAGAACAAGCACAAGCCCTAGATACATAGTTGACAAGACCGGACCGGATCCGGGCACTGTGGGGGGAGTTGGAGGGAGGGTTCCGGAATTCCGGTGATCCCGACTTAAGATACTTACACATGTGCTGGGACGATGGAACTTGGCAGGCATATTAGGGACCCGACCAAACTAACTTGGAAATAGTCATTTCCTCGATCCGACCACCGAGGGGGGGTGGAGGGAGGGGGAATCCGGAATGTTGACGTATTTAGAACTTTTAAACGGGGAACCGGATCTTAATGAAACTTGATATTTGGAAAGATCTGGTGTCTTAGACGTCACACTTCAAGCCCGGGATGGATCTGGTGACTGGGGGAGTTGGGGGGGGGGAATTGCTTGACATTGGATGAAACTTTGGGGGAAGAATAAGCACAAGCCCTAAATACATAATTGACAAGACCGGACCGGATCCGAGTACTGTGGGGGAGTTGGAGGGAGGGTTCCGGAATTCCGGTGATCCTGACAAGAACTGACTAGGACGATGAAACTTGGCAGGCATATCAGGGACTTAATAATTTTCACTTTAGAACAGTCGGATTTTGCTTACAAATGATCACAGCAAACACACGCATTGGCGAATTCCTACTTTCATCATCTTACCAAGCCTTGCAAGTGCAATATGAGCTTACAGCTCTTGTTTATATTATACCTCGACTTCCAGGACATCGAGAAACAGAACCCCTAGCGCTATAAACAAGAGCTGAAAGCTCAAATGGCACTTGCAAGGCTGGGTCAGAGGATGGAAGTGGGATTTTGTCAGTTCTGGGACTTCTGTCTTCCGTAATAGAAGTGACAACTTTTGTGATTTGAAAAGAAAATAGTCTCGCGGGACAGGAATGAATTATAAGAGTCGCGGTTCGGGGATGTGACGATGTCTAACCCAGTGATGTCAAGTTTCTAATGCTCCAGCAAAGTTTCATCGTCCTAGCTCATCTGGAAGTACCTTAACTCACAATCACCGGAATTCCGGATAGCCCCCCCCCCCCTCGGTACCGAATCAGGTCCCAATTCTGTCCCTTGAAGTACCTAGGCCTTCTGCTCCCACCAAGTTTCACCCTGGTCACTCCACTCTATGCGTGTCACAAGATTTCCGGTTCGCCCCTTCGACCCCCCCACAGCTCATCGGATCCGGTCAGGACTTGAAATGTGGCATCTGAGACATGAATATTCCCTTGAGCCCAAGTTGATTAGACACATATATTCATATAATATGAAAACGGATTCGTCAGCTGTGATGCTTTTAAAGCGATACTTCGGCCCTTCTTGGCAAGGGTCCTCTTCAGGCAGTCAGTCTTATTGGCAGTCTTATGTGCCAACGCTGGGGAAGGAACACACCTGCAATAAACAAAGCCATCGCCCCTACCGTGTAGTAAAAACTATAGCCGTGTTAAAAATTAAATCTAACGATTATGTTTTTCCATAGAGTGGTCTTTGAAAATAATTTCCCCGAATAGGATATTTATAGTTGGTAGAGTTTTCAGTTGTTTTGCGTACGAAATCCGTAGATTTCGCAGATGCTCGTTGCGTGGATGTTCGTTATGCAAAGCTTGTTGCGTCTTCGCAAACACAGCGCAAGATTTGTGGAAGTCAGTCGTCAGTGTAAAAGCAGCTTCACAGGATCCGAAATTTGGATCAACCGACATGGTGTCAGCATAAATGACATGAAAATAAACTTAAGTATTCAGTAGCCTATACCCAGCTATAGTGCACATTTAGGAAAACCAGAACACGTCTGATCAGAGACATTGGGAACAAGACTGCTGCAGCGTAATGATCCACTGCTATCAGTTGCTGTACGCGCACATTGCCGCGATTTTAAGCCGCGTGATTTATGTCGTGCACTTTTGTTGAGAATATGTAGGCTACTAACTAATACAGATACAAATAAACCTACCCGGGGCCTGTAACAACAAATTGTCCGTGAATTAGTCTAACAGCTGTCAGATCCAAGAGCAAATGCAGATCTTCAGTTAAAAAGTATTTGAACTCTATTCTCTTCCAATAGGTTAGTCCTGATCATGATTCCTTTTAAATTAATGTATTTCTTTCTTTAGTAGCCTTTTTGTCTCTCTTTTGTCTCACTTTTTGACGAATAAATTTATCATTATCGTGTTTTTATTATTAATTCGTACCCGCTCAAGGACATCGCACGAAATCCGAACTGTTCTCATAACAGCCTATCTATCGGTTATAGTCATTAAATTTCTTATTGATCACTTTAATTTACCATTATATTAAACATTAGTTTCGTTTCATGGTGACAGTAGAGCTATTAGGTAACATAGCACAAGATACAGCAGTCTGTAATAACCGCCTTGCAAAAGCTCGATGATGAAGTGATGGTATTTGCCAAACTGTAGTGTGCTCACTTCTCACCAGTTTCTGTTACATTGAGTCGGTATACTCTTGCAGAAAGATGTAGACAGTGGTGTACGGTAATTTTCTTTCCAGAAAATTTTATTTCGAACTTTTAAACATAGCAAGTTGCATGGATATTTTTTATGAAAAAACAGACAAATGTTGGTTTCTCGGACATTCTAGATAAGCTACTGCTACTGCGCAGGAAGCTGTTGGGATTATCGCTTTGTCACACCACCTCTCACTGACCAAGATGCAGGATCCCTGTGCTGATTTTTGTTCTTCTTCTTCCTCTTTAAGAGTTGAGAGACAGGAGCCCTGTTCAGGTGTTATTGTTCTCTCTCTTCCTTGACAAATTTCTCCGCTGTAGCCGATTTTCCGTTTTTGAGCCATGAAAGGTATCAAGTTGAAACTTGGTGTACTTGTTGGTATTGAGGTCGAGTTGGGCCTTTTGGGGGGTCCCGCCTACATCTACTTGGTTCAGGGGCAATTGGACCCAAATTGCCCAGTGACCAATGCTCCCACCTTGACTACAGGTAGGGAATGGACGATAGAATTCGTTGTGCCTTTAGAGCTGAGGGTTGGGTGATACTTTTGGAGTTTCAACACTCCCACTCTCCGCACTTATGGGCACTTGGGCCCAGGCTGCCCAAAATTAAAGTTCGTGACAGTGACAAGTATCAATAGGTTTCAAGTTGACACTTGTCGTGTTCTTTGGCATTAGGGTCTCTTTATGACTTTTGGGGTCCCAGCCCCCGTTATACTTGGTTCAGGGGCAATTAGGCCCAGATTGCCCAGTGATTATTGTTCTTAATTGGTGAAGATAGAACGATGAAATTCCTTGTGCTTTTAGATCATAAGGTTGGTATGATACTTTTGGGAGTTTAACCCCGCCCTCCGTTCATGGGCAACTGGGCCAGATTGTCGTGAGTTAAATTTGTGACCTGTGACTGGTATCAAATTCAAATTTGGTTTACTTTTGGAAATATAGGTCTAGGTGCGTTTTGATGGGTCTCGACCTTACCCGTGCGGATTGCGCATGAGTCAAGTTTTTGACCGGTATCAAATTCAAATTTGGTACGTTTGTGGATATATCGGTCTAGATGTTCATCTTGATGGGTCCTGAACCCCCTCCTCCACCCTCCAGAGATGTGTCAAACTTTTACTTTTACACTCGACGTTTGAGTGCTTGCGCACTTGTTCTCTCTTTTTGTATTGTTTTACTCCACTTATTTTACTTGTGGGTTAAGACAAAATGTTTACTTTTTTTCTTTTCTTAAATAAGTAGCGCCATATTATGGAAGATTAGCTATATTAGAGACTGCTACGCATCTCATGTCTACGTATGTGTCAAACCTCTACTGACGCCATATGTCGAAATTATAATAGGCCATTCCGTGTGTATTGCTAAATTTTGTGGTTTTCATCTCACCTGAAAATTCTCAGAGTCATCAGAAATGACGTAGGTTACACCAATATTAATGAATGTGGTAGCGTTTATTTATGTGATCTTTTTTCGAGAAACTGCGTAGTTTGGCAATGACTTCTGATCTAGAGCTAGAGCTGGAGTTCTTCATAGATAAGCCAACCTTGATCCTTGGAAATTCTGTAGAATAAGAGGACTAAGCAAATCGTAGCAATCTTCTTTAATGTCAGCATTTTTTGTAGCTGCTTTCTGAGTTTGCGTGATCTTTTCTCGAGATCGGATTTTCCGATGGATTAGATGGATTCTTTTGGGATGGATTTTTTGTCTTCCTGACTGAAAAGTCTTTCATCCGGCGCTGGCAGTGTACTATAACCCCCCCCCCCATAAAAAAAAAAATGGCGGAAACTTGTTGGAAAAATTTTATTTTACCAGGACTAGCTGGGTTGAATTTGAAGCCCATAGCCGTTCGATCTATTCATTTTTTCTCAACGATCAGAACAGTGTATTAAAAAACACTGCCACCGTTAACATTCATGTTCGTGAGGTTCTGGACCGTTCATTTGTCACATAATACTTAACAAAGCAAAAACACATACTACATATTATTTACACCCATAAAAATACCAACTGACAACAATCATATTTAAGACGAAATTGTCGTCAGGAATAAACTATTAAGTAAAAAAACTTCTTAGCCCATGTTTTTCGAGGATTTTAGATTGCCAGCGTTTATCTCTCGTCATTTTGGCAGAATAAAAGCCCGTTACAAATTCACTAAAAGTTCGTAATGATTGTTGAAGGCAAAACAAAAAAAAAGTTTGTAATTGCCAGCGTGTATGTCTCTTCATTTTGGCAGAATAAAAGCCTATTATTGTCATTAAAAGTTCATAACTGTTGTAGGCCAAAAATGGAAAGATTGCTCGACGGAGTTCCTACTGCCCATTGGATCTTTTTTCTGGGTAAGTTTTTCCAACCCTTCTTGGAGTGTGTTCCACCCCTCTACCAATAGTAACTATTAGTTACTATATCCGTTCCAGCCTCACGAGAAGTTACTACGCTGACCGTTCCAACCTTCTCAAAATAGTAACTAATAGTAACTATTTGCTTACCACGCTCGGAAGCGTAGTTAGCGTAGTAACTACACATCTCTTCAACGTGATTGGTCCGATCAGCCCGCGGCCTGATATTTGACCGAAAAATTAAAAAAGCGTTCCAGCCTAGCGTAGTATACTACGGTAACTAGCGTAGTAACTACGGTAAGTAGGGTGGAACACGCTCTTGAATTCAGCTTTCAGGGTATCCTTAGCCTAAGACCTTGTGAGTAATAAGAAGGACTATTGGGGTCTTGGATCTGAAATGCCACTAATAATTGTTTCATCTGCTTTATACCGCGGCGGATCCTCAAGATAAAACATTAAAGTAGTTTCATCGTAAGCATTCTAGCACTTGCAACTAGAACCTCCTCACCCAAGACCCAAGATGAAGCCACGACTCGATCCGACCGCTGCGTCATCTAGTGGCGTGGGTCGGAAGCGCCCGACATGGGGAGGCTCGAATAATAGTTTGACAACGAATCCAACAAAATGTTTTTATTTTAGCAGGTATATGGAAAATGTGCAGAAAAATCAAACTAATTGTTAGCTTTAACTTTAGTATTTTGTTTTCTGTTTTTCTTGAATTAATTCCCCTAAGTCCAAAGAAGAGAGGATGTAAACTGGATCGCAATAAACAAACGCCGAAAATTATACCAAATTTGTTTATGGTGATTTTTTGAAGATTCTGAAATTGAGCTAAATAATATTCAGCTTCCGAGACCAAATAAATGTCAAACTGGCCGATGATGTGCTCTTACCGACATGTCTGAACGTTCACATGCGTTTTTGCACTTCCATTGGGCTGCTTTTGACCATCAGTACAAAAATATTGGTTTTGGACTTCGAAAAATTTTGAATATGTTGAGACTTCAAAAATTTTGTATTCTAACTGAATATTTCACTTATTTCACTGATCTATTTTTCAAAATGTAAGATTTTCTAAAAAAAATACTAAATTTCTTTTGACTTTTCAACTAAATTAAAACGAATTTCACATAATTTTACAAAAAATTTGAGTTTTTGAATACGAATTTTTTAACTTGAACCATAATACAAATATTTTTCCATTGACCCCCTTTTGACCTTCATAGTAAAGTCCTGTAATCATATCAAATTATAACAAAGCAGTGTTTGACACTTAGTTTATTTTACTTTGCATTAGCCTAACCGTTCTTTTATTTATTTTTCAAACCATTTTGTTTTGACGTACAAGGTTGTTTTTGTTCCACATAAATATTATGTGAAATATACTTATTGATTGATTGATTGACCAATTTCTCAGATATGTCCGCATTGCTAGAGTTCTTTTCAAGGCCAAATGCATGCGTAAAATACGCTCGGATTTACGCAGTGTGTAAACGTACCATCGAGATAATGATTCAACCCAGAGCTTGTGGACATGTAGGCTACTCTAGAGTCGTCTCGAGACGCATTTTTCACGAACTCAGGGTCGTCTCGGTTTCGTCGCTTATGGAGTCTGATCGTCTCTAAATCGTTCCGAGTCCAGAGTCCAAATAAATGTCTCGGCCCGGGGAATTTAAAGTCAGACGGATGTTTAATATTCTAGTTATTAATTTGAAAGAAAATACATATTGCGACTCGGTATCGAGAACAGTTTTGTATACTCTCGTTCTCGTCTCGAGGGATTTTTTTTCAGGACTCGGACTCGTGAGCGTGACCTTGATCTCGGGCTTGGACACGCAGGACTCTAAAGCAGCCCGGAGCCCCGGATTCATCGTCAGGAAACGACGATATTCAAACTCGGTCGATAGATTCTGGGTGGGTAGCAAGTTTTCTTGGACGACACGAATTTCGGATGCGTATTTTCACATCTTATCATCTTTCAAATCTTATCGGACTGTTTGTGCACGTAGCTTAAAGGTTCAGATGAGGGCTTTTGTTGTAAATAAACAGTAAATCACTAATTTACTAATGTACACAGGACTTGTTTAGGAAATTCTATGCATCTCCGTTAGTTTCCCAGTTTATTTCCAAGAAATAGAACATGACTGATAAACCGTTTTCAAGATCTGAGCGACGAAAAGCACGATTCATAATTTACCCAAACCTTTGATCTCTCAAATAGAAAATGAGTAATAACTTCCATCCACGTTATCGTGAACGTAGCTAATGAAAAAATTATGTTAAGGTTCCCAGCAAAAAGAGGATACAAGGATATGAAAATAGAACGAGTTTAATTGTATGACGTCCTCTGTTTATTAAGTCTTCATTGACTGCTTTCCTTGATTCAATGAATCGAAAACATTAACTGTATCTTCTGGATCAATAGCAACCTGCCGATGTAAGCTAAAAACAAGTCAGCACGATAAACGATTCAGAAATATCGTTTCCGAAAATTCCAATGCTTGCCCGTAAGATTGGCGATTCTCTTGTCGACTCTGTCCCGACCAGAGCAAAATAACGCTAGGGAAGGGCGCCAAGACCGATGCTTTCCGTGCTTCGCAAACCGGCCATACTCGTAACATCGCCCACTGCGCTTACGGCATTGAAAGCGAGACAAACTTTCGGGTTTATACATTTGTAGTAAAGCTAAGAGGCGGTCTGCATACATCGAGGAAGCAGGGGAGGCTGTATCATTTTTTGCTGGGTTCAGAATATGAAGTTATCGGAACCAGCGATGGTGCACGACGGGGCGAGTTTCAGTAAGGTCGTTCTTTATCGCTAGTGGTGCTAGTATCGCTGCTATTTGGGTGTGTGTCACTGAAAGGCCTAAAATTAAAATTTTGTATCGCCATCAATGTTGAAAGAATCGGCAGCGAACCTTAAGATTTGGAACCTCAAGCAAATTTCTGCATTCAGCTTGTCATCGATTTATTCGCGAAACCGACGGCTCTTTTGTTTGGCACCCCCAGTTATCCAACCCCAGTCCTTCACGAATTTTCGAGGCCCGGCTATAAAAAATGGCAAAGTGATTTAAAATAAGTCGAAAATTTTTGGAAAACTAGGTAAATTTGGAATATCTCTCCCGGTATTTTATTTTAAGATCTATACTTTATTGTTATTGTTAGTCGTTAGGGATGGGGTAAAGAAAAAGAAAATGAGAAGAAAAGGTTAAGATGAGAAATGTGTGTTATCGTTCGTTTTAACTGAATAATACTTCTGCACTCAACACACAGGACACGGTTGTGCCCTTTATGAAAGCGTTATTCATAATGATAAGATATGATAAGATTGCCATGGCCAAAGATATTTGCCATGGCCAACGGCCATGGCAAATACTTGTAGAAAAAAAACATCAACACACACACGCAAAATATTATTTTTTTTTTTTTATGAATTATACAAATAAAATAGATCGAATTGAATTATTGAAATGGTAGTTAATTATCAATTGTTTATCCACATGTCTTTCTTCTCCGCTATGGCCTGCTGCATTCAGCGGTTGATATCTGAAATTACTATGATAATTCTTAAAAAAACAAATAGTTAATTTCTAATAAACGAATAAATATGCGAGGAACGTCGTTCGAAAATTCTGGATAATGTGAACAGCTGTTTCGTCGTAATATAGAGTATTGAATATTCGAATCTCGTGCTTATTTTTTATCTGAATCATTCTGGCATGTGTCTGTTGATCAAAAAGATATGGTTACTGGTCTCAGTTTATTAGACCATGATGGAACGCAATCAATGGAAGGCTTAAGCTAAGTTCATACTGCCCAGTTTGCTGTTCCCACTGCCCAGTTAATGGCCAGTTTTTTTTGCTGGCCAGCTTTTTCTCCCAGTTTTTGGGATCCCAAAACGTAAGTGGAGGGATACCTATGACATCGCAAAAGTTGTCCGTCCGTCCGTCCGTCCGTCCGTCCGTCCGTCCGTCCGTCCGTCCGTCCGTCCGTCCGTCTGTACGCACGATAACTCTCGAAGGGATTGAGATATTTTGATGAAACTTGGTGTGAGTATCCTTTGGGTCAAAGTACAAGTCAAGTTCGAAGATGGGCTATGTAGCCCTATATTTGAGGGTGGGGGAGGGGTTTCAAATTATAGGGCAAAAAAAAATATTTTTGAAATCTATTGAGATAGTCAATTTAGGGGTAAGGAGACATGCTGAATCCGAATATGAAAGTTATTCTCTCATCGGAAAAGTAGTTCACCCGGAATCCGGCGAAAACCGGATACAAAATTTGTCGACCCTCGCTACCCCTTGTCTCAGATTTTTATAGCTCTGCGCGGGATCAGTATGGCCCTGCGCGGGGCTGACGTAAGAGAGAGAGAGCTAGTGCGGTCGAAGGGGTTGGTATAATGGAAAAGAGTAGATGGTTGCCGACTGTGCGGGCTATATAACAGTTGGAAAGTTTATAGGGGTTGACAACTTCAGTAGTAGGGTACACACTAAAATCGAAAGTAGGCCGATCTAAAATTGTGTAGACAAGTAGGGGACTTCTAATGGTCTCATGGTCTGATAATAGGCTGTTAGACCATAATCATCTTCGGCAATGAGGGATTAGCAGTTTTTTCTACTTGGTGTACCTACAGTTTGTTTTCTGTGCTTTATGTGGTACGAACAATTTGGTACCACGTCTATCACGAGGACATGGAGTAGTAAGTAAGTGTTGCCAGAATCTTTGGTGGTGAGGGGTTGCCAACTTTTGTTAGTTGATATATCTTTTATTTTTTGCCAGTGTAGCTCATGATAAGAACGATACGGTACCATGTCTATCACGGGTAGATGGACTTGTTTTATAAGTTAAGGTTTTATTTGAAGTTGATTAGATGTTCTTTATAGGGATAAGGAGATGCGCTGAATTCGTTTCTGAACTATCTTTTCTTGGCTGGACAAGTAGTTCGCTCGGAATTCGGCGGAAGTAAAGCAGGAAGTAAAGCGGAAGTAAAGCAGGAAGTTTCGATCAGTATCGTCAAAATAGATATGGCTTATAAAGGTATATCTGAACTTGGTTTTCTCAGATGATTAGCCTGGCGAAGACTGGATCTGGTTTTAAAAGCTAATGTGATAGTCGATTCAGGGGTAGGCAGACCTGCTGAGTCCGTATATGACAATCATTTTCTACCTGGACATATCCTTCGACCGGAATCCGGCTGAAACCAGAAATTTGACAGTAGTATAGCCTAAGGCAGGAAGTTTTGATCAATTTCGTCAACGCCATTGATCTTAATCTGCTTATATGTTTTAATATGAAAAATGTTCATGTAGTCTGGCGAAGAGTGGATATCTACAAGACCCAATTGTCTGGATCAGAATATTAAGTTTTTGGGATCCCATCGAAATCTTTGATCTTGTTCGTTTTGCTGGCCAGTTTTTCTGATCAAACTGAGTTTGATATTTACTGGCCAGCGAAAGACGCTGGCCAGTTTTCTTCAGATCGCCGGCGTTTTGAGTAAATTTCAGTTCACTGAATTGGATAGCCCTGAGAATAAATTTGAATTCATTGGTCTGTAGTGACCTGAGAATAAAATTAACCCAGTTTTAAATTTATTCTCAGGTCACGGAGTACATGCGTAAGTTTGGATAGTGGCTCCAAGCAAATAAGGTTTCAATTGACTCATGACTTTGGTTCAAGAGGTTGATTGTGACTTATTTTTTACCTATAAATTTAATAGTGTTGTTTAATTTATTTTATTTAATAGTGTAGTTTTACATGTTTCGAAGGCAAGTAGTATTTTTATGAGTATCTAGTACCTGGGGAGCTTAATGAAAAATGGATCGAACATTTTCTAATTAGGAAATGATATCTATATAGGTTCATAGAGTGAAACCAGAGTAGGAATGTAGGAACCGTTTGTACCATGAATAGTTCGGTATTTCGGGCAATATAAATATAACGCATATATGAAAATAAGAGTGTCGCTATTGCATATTTTGTGAACCAAAGATCAATGGAAGAAACTGCACATTTTAAGCTATTTGCCTATAGTTTTCCTTTTTTCCAAGCTCAATAAGCTGTCGGCTCTTATCAAGAATCAACATACACAATATTCATTATTTAAAAACCGAGACTTTTCCATTCAGCATGTTTTGCACCAATGGCAAGCGGGTCTATCTTAAAAACATAAGAACTTACTCAAAAATAGTTAGAGAAATCAATCTAGAAATTTACTATAGCCTTCCGGGAAAAACCACATATTTTACAAACCAAAAGTCAGAAGTGAACCAACAATATATCAATCGGTCCTTCATAGCAAGCTTATCCGACCCTCAAAACTTCACAAGAATTGTCCCCCAGCTATAGTCGCTATTGCTAGAACACTAGAACCACGACTCCGAAAATTGCTAGAACTTTTGAATATATTTACTATAGCCTGCCCGGAAAAAACATTTATTTTGCAAACCAAAAGCCATAACATTTACTACGTAACTACTCTACTTTTTGTAAGTAAACACAACAATAGTAACGCTCAGGTAACGCTTCATTGTTATCCTTGACCGACTTCAAGATTAAACTCTTTGGCAGAATCTTCAGTTCTTAAACTCTATCCTGGCAGAATCTACAGTTTTTGTTGTTCACACCAGATTATGCAGTGAGAACAAAAAAAAACGGCAGCTTTTAAAACTGGCCAGATTTTAAATCTGGCCAGCAAAAATAACTGGGCAGTGGGAACTTAGCTTTAATGGTCTGAGGGCCTCGTACTGTTAGACTCCCAGTTTCATGTCCTTTTGTCCTATTTTGGCGAAGTTTAGCTTGTAAAGGTGGTTGTAGTTACTTCTTCAGTTGTACCTGAGGGACCAGGGATTGAGGAATAATAATAGTGGGATTGAGGAATAATAATAGTTTGTTTACATCCCGCTTATGAAGGGTAGTTAAAATTTAAGGGGGTATTTTGTGACGTCATTTATTTTCATGTACCACTTACTCTTATAAGCGCCAAATGAGTTCTTGTTTATTCTATTTCTTTGTTGTACTGGGCTAATACCTAATAAACCGAGCGCGTAATAAATTTTCATTCGTTCATAAAATGAAGAATATGCGCAATGGCACATCAGAACCAACTTGCTATATTACAAGGCTCACAGTGTAGCTTTAAATGCCCTTCACTCAAGATCGAATTAAAAATTGAACTGTCATCTAATTTTCTGTTTACACTGTCAACGCTTGCAAAAATGACCGTGAAAGTGGTCCAAAGTTTCTACGTCAGTTTTATGTCTTTGTATCATCCTTCATTGTTCGTTCACCTTTTCTTCTTTTGCCTTTTACCAACTAGGCTACCAAATTCGGCTCTTGGGCTACTTCCAAAAAACCTTGCTGTTTCTTTTTGTCGCTGTCTTTTTTATCGTCTTGTTAAAACGCAGGGTAGCGCAAAAACTTTGCGAAATTTTCATAATAAACTCGACCCCGACTGTACTATAATTGTTATTTTCTTGGTTTATGCTTATTTAATGGGGTCTGACTTAAATGGAGTTAATCGTTTTTCGTTTTGGTTTTTAGGTCGGATTGAAGAATGGCACATAGTGGCAAAGGAGGTCACACGCACGCCGCAAAGTAGTCTCACGCTATTTTTCATACCTCTGTTTTTGCAGATTTTTATGACATCCAGTTTCAACAGCTAATTATTTTTTCGGTTTCGCTTCAGTTCGTACTGAAGGATATTTGACAGTGTAAAAACGGATACGTCAGCTAAATTTTATTCGAGCTATATTTCGGCCCTTCTTGGCAAGGGTCCTCTTCAGGCTCAAAACCGCTCAAGTTGGAAAAACGAAACTTCTGAAGAGGACCCTTGCTAAGAAGGGCCGAAATATAGCTCGAATAAAATTTAGCTGACGTATCCGTTTTTGCACTGTCAAATATGATTCGCAGTCAGCTTGGGTTGAAGGAATATTTACCACTGAAGGATAGTTTGGACGGCAGAGGTGGGGGAAAAATCGGCAACAAATTTAAAGCAATTTGTTTTTGCCTGAATCCGCAAAGTTAATTATTTCTTGATTACTCCTTTAGGTCGTACAGACGAATGGTACGGGCGGCAAAAGAGCTTATCCGGACGCCCCAAAATAATCTGAGGATTTTTAAGGTAAGTCTGAGTTACAGTTTTTCTTGAATACTAGAAGGCTGTCATTGACTTGACTTGCTTTATTTACTACTAATTACAAAATAAACTATATAAACACACAACCGCCCGGGGAAGGCTCAAACAGCCTGATGATAGACGGCTGCAATCCTCTGACTCTCAACCTTTAACAAATTTCATTTTAAAAAAAAGAAAAAAAGGACAAGAACACTCCCACTCAATTAACCTTTAACACCAAAATCTAAAAAAGAAAACAAAAAAAGGAAAGAAAAAAAGAAAAAGAAAATTATCTCCCCTCTCCCAAAAGTTAACGTTGACCAGCCACTGCTACAAGGGAACGGCGACCGGCGAACAAAAATGGTATCTAAAGGACACCTCGACGACATAGTGTTTCTGCTCAGATGTCCTTAAATAGTTGACCACTTTACAACTAAGCTATGCTTACAGAAAACTACACACGGCTTCGGCTGTTTTAGCCTCTTCCCACGTTCCCTTGCCTTCGATGACAGTCTTGGCAGAATTTGCAAAAACCGTTCTTTAGACGAATAAGCTCCTCAGAAACAATGATCGGGTGCCTGATAAGCCACGTAAAGAGAACAAACGCGATGATCAGTGTATCAGCTACATTTTGTGTAAAATGTAGCTGACTTATCCGTTTTGCTTTGTCAGATATGATTTGCAGTCAGCTTGGGCTGAAGGAATATCGATCAGTGTATCTGCTAATGGAGGAGATAGGATTCACCTCTGAAGTGTAGAATCTCGCGAACGAGAACTGGAATGAACCACAATCAGAAGTATGACGTGTCCTTTAAGAAGAGACCTTCGACTTTGAAGGCAACCTCAAAGTTTGAAATAAAACAGAGTTAGCGGTGTCGTTCAGTGAGAATGTGGGGGGAGAGTAACATCGGTCAATCCTTTTTTTCTTGCCAGCTTACTAAATTTTAAGCCTTCGATTCAGTTTTTTTTTTTCCCTGTGTGCTTCTGGAATCTTTGACAGCAACTTCTGATGCTGTAGCTGCTCCCCCAGGGCGAGGCCAAAGAAACCTGTCACTTGTCACACTTGACTCCTCCCTCAAGGCGGAGACATCTCCAGCAGCCAATCCCGGGCCACATAGAAATCATCCACTTCCTAGTTATGTACTCCCGCTAGTTTTGTTGAAAATTGCTAATCTCTAGCAGCCAATCCCGAGCCTCCTTGGACTAGGTCAAATTTCGGTCAAAGTCAAAGATACTTGGACAGTCTTTGTACAGTTCAAAATTCCCTTCAGCCCCAAGTCAAAGATACTTGGACAGTCTTTGGCCCAACGTCGGGAAAAAATGTGCCTTAAATTTGGAGTGAAGACGCTTGAAAATCCTCGTCTGCGAGACATGAATGAATGAATGAATTTAATCCCAAAAAAGCCCGTGGGGCCATGGCGGGAAAACAAAATAAACACAAAATAATGCGAAAACTCAATATATACACCAAGAAGATAGAACGCCTTACCCCAAAAAACGCTCCCGATGCTCCATAGACTGCTTGAGGAACCTCCCCAGCCGACGAAGGTCCCCAAAATTTTTCTTCCCCATAATCTTGACCAAATCCTCTTCCTCCATCCTTTCTTTCCCAAACATCTTTATTCGCAGCTCTTTCAACTCAACGCAACTACCAACCAAATGAAAAATATCTTCCACAAGCGAACCACACATAGGGCAAGAGTAAGGACCAGAACATAGCTTAACTTTCCCAATAAACTTTCTTCTCTCCCCCAATGGGAGAGAATCCACCCGCAAACTTACCATCCATTTTAATTCCTCAGGTTCAAGTCCCGCTTTAAAAAACAGTTCCTCCCCCCATGCCTCTTTAGCCAAGACGTACCACTTCAGGGAAGAGGAATTCCGTATACGGAATCCGAAGTTGTGGAGTATACTCCACAACTGAATCTCCTGGTCCTTTAACCTATCTTTAACTATCTTAGCTATCTCCCGAGTTCGAACCCGTTCGACCTAGACCTGCGCGAATGGTTTCGCAGCCCATTCCTAAATTACATCCTGTTTCTGGATCTCATGACCGATACAAAAAAAAGCTTCGTACCGTCATTCGTCGAAATGTATAACTCATCGTAATTCTTGTTTATTTTATAATTGTTTGACTCCTAGTTTTGATATATGTGTAATGTGACGTCATTCGATCGAAATGTATAATTCGTCGTAACTCTTGTTTTTGTTATAGTTATTTGATTTTTAGTTATGATATAAGTGTAATTGTAAATGATCTCTTACAGTGATTCGAAATGTATATAAGTTCATTATTTACGACAAAATTATGACAAAGATGCGGATGTTATCATATTTACGCCGAAAAATCCAATGTTCGGCTTGCCCGTGAAGGAATTTTGAAAATAAATTGAAATTGAAATTAAATTAAAATTGAAAAACTGACTGGGAATCATGTGGTAAAAAAATAAATAAAACCTAAGTCAGCTAGGATATTCTTCAGCGATATTTCGACCCTTCTTGGCAAGGGTCCTGTTCAGGCTGCTGCTGGAAGAAACGAACCTGCAAAATTTCGCTGAAGAATATCCTAGCTAAAATCTCCTTTTTGAGTCATTTTTTTGTGTTTAAAAAGACACTACTCTTTTTACAAAAAGGAAATATCTATTTTTGTATAACAGGGTGAGCCCTTCACTATAGAGGAGACGTGTCATATCCTTTATCTGAAGTTCGAAAATAACTCATTAGTGATCGTGCTGTGGATCTGATCCAAGTTGTCGATCCTTTAAAAAAAATAATTAGTGCGCACTTCTTTCCACTTAACTATACACTTATGGTCATTGGGAAAGCAATCATGCAAACAGATAAAACGCGATTGACGTCATTCAAAGCCACTTAAGTCGGAAAAATGCTGATAGTGTTCTCGATTTAATGGGTGGCCAACTCGTTATTTCTGGACTTGAACAACCGTGCTGGACAATCATGTTGCTCCCCCTTAGTACTACATCGTCATTTAATCTTTCTGGAAGTGAGGTGGTTTCGGTGGTTGCACGCAGGCCAGGACATTGAGTCCCAGGCCCCTAGGCGGTTAACAGAGTCGGTGTTCCCTTTTTGGTAATTTAGCAAAAAAAACTTTTATTTATAAACGTAAAACGTACTTTGGCTTTCAAAAAATAGACAAGCAGACTTAAAAATGTAAAGTAGCAACTTTACATTTTATGCACTACATTTGTTGCGTAAACCACTTCGGCCCCTCTGGCAGGGACCCCTTGCGAGGCTGGGGGCTTAGCAGCTTCCTAGTGCGCTTTGATAGAAGTTCGCAACTGGTTCCCCGCCCTGTAGTATCAGTGCTTGATCAGCGCTAGGTATGAAACGTCGGTAAAAAAAAGAGTAAAGGCATCAGCATCAGCCTATACAAGCCTAACTGAACTGGCTATGGTGATCTCAAATGCTCTGCCGTCAGCCAGGAATTGCAATGGGCGGTTGGGGTTAACCATTCTGGTGCTTTCGCACACCCTTCCTGTCGCCTTCCCCAGATTTCTCCAGGTAGGCCTACCCATTTGAAGCTGTGTGGACTCTGGCTTGTCTTAAAGGCAGGGCTGTATCCAGGGGGGGGGGGGGGGTAGGGGTTCAGACCCCCCCCCCCCCCCTGAAACATACAAAAATAATCGTTTTTTATAGACCTTGATCTCTGATCCATATTTTTGTGATAATCTTTGGTCCTATCCGCGGGCAACCCCCCCTTATGGGAAGCTATAAAACCACCGCCCCCAAACCAAGCGGGAGGCAACACCGAGACTCGAACCAGTCGATTACGAGTTTGGTGTGCCAACTATTAGGCCAGGACGGACAGCAGCTTGAAGTCATTGTGCGCGGTGCGGAGGACTTCTGTACCAACTGAGCGACGGAGGCTAAAATTTTGGAAATAAGCCTTAGCCTAAAGCCGATCCTTTTCTGTCGCTGAAATTTGAAATTTATCCTAAGTTTGTTCCGTGTGGATGGGCACCGCCCGCCTATGCGCCAATTCAAATGAGGGGGCGGGGAGAATAGAAACAGTTGAAACTTGGTACGTGGAGCCTATATGTAGCCTATACCTGACCGGATTTGCTTGGAGACATTGACTTACTGGAACCGATCATCGGGTGTCGGAGAAAAGGTTTCGAACCCGAAAATTTTCATAAGCGGTGGGGGAGTACGTTGCTGAAACCTGGTGTTGTTGATACTAAGACAAAAATCTAAGCTCTTTGGGGTCCAAACCTGATAATTCAACAATGAGGGGAGTTAAAGAGGTTTACCGTGAGCCTTGTGACATGCTTAAAGGATCCGTCTTACCTATTTTATGTTGCTGATTCGCTCGAAGTCCCCAATTGTTCCATCCATTCTCATTTCAGAGATTTTCTATGTGATTTTAGCCACCCAACGGCTCAATGCTAATTATTCCATTCAGTTTTTCCCGTTTCTTATCAAGGACATGGAGACTGGGTAAGGCTAAAAAAAAAAAAATGGGGCGGGTTTTGTAACTTTTTATTGTTTTACTAATTCATCCTACTTCTTTAATCGCTGCATCATTCTTAAACCAGAGACCGGGATTTCGTACGCTACACATATTCTACTTCCCCCTCTCCCCTTATAACGACACCTCATTGGTTTCTTCACTATCTTCGATGCGTATAATGCTGTTTACTTTTGTTTTTTAAGTTTATTATAAGTTAATACTGTATAAGTTTAGTCATCAGAACAACCGGTTATGTAAAAATTTCTCTGGTTTTGCTAGAAAACGACGGGACTGGAAAAGGTCTTAAAACCTCCAAAGCCTTGGGTAATTTGTTAAATTTTAACTGAAAAGCTAACTTATTTTTATACATTTGATTTGGATAGATAGATAGTTTATTGCTATAAGCAGCCCGAGGGCCATGGCAAAAAGTTTACGGACAAAAAACAAAAACAAACAAACACAAGGGATGCTCTAAGAGATTTTTTTTTTTTTTTTTATCGCGTAGTCTAGTAGTGACGTTGGGAATTTCTGCTGCTTGTACGACAAATAAAAATTCGTCAAGTGGCGGAGAATTTGAATATCTGCAAAAGCGTGCGTCTCAATGGCCAACAAAGTGAAGATTCTGAAATATTCTCTCCCTGGCTGCGGAATCACATCGTAATCAACATGTATGAGCGAATGCCAAGTGCTTCCTGTCACTTTCCATATTCAAGTCACTTTCATCTTGTTTGCCGCTGTAGTTGTTAAACATTTCAAACTTGGAGGTACGTCAGTATAGACGCGAAGAATAAAGTCGTCAGCTAAAATTCAATATTCGTGGATAACAAATCAACGAAGTAGCTCGCTTCTAGTCTATTTACAGAAAAGTGTGATGGGTAGCCAGACTGTCAGAATACTCGGACATAAACAGGAAATAGTGCGAGCGGTCCCGAACTGCACAGTGGTATACGAAACAGATTTATAGCTTTGTTTCCTAGTGCGACAGGGGGGGGGGAGCGGAGTTGAAATGGGTCTTGGGTTTCTGTGGATCGTGTGCTATCGGCGGATTCGACGGTCAACCTGTTTTCGATGTCACACTTATTGCTCTTGACTATTTCAGGAAGTGTTCGCACTTTTCATTTTATCACCGCTTAATTTCAAAGCAGGTTGAAAATTGGCTAGCTACAGTATAGGTGATGTAAAAGTAGAAAGCGCGGGAAATTCCATGATTGGTCGAATGCTTTGCCAGGTCCGGCCTCACTAAGTAAAAAATTGAGTTTCTTCTGCGATTTCGTCAATAGAAACCGAAGCCAAATTTGGTAGCAACGCGGAAGTATGGCAGTTGTGGAAATACCTAGCGTACGTGTTTTGTCATTGTCTGTGTCGCTATTGCACAGTAATCCTCTCCCTCCACAAAGTGTTGCCAAGTGTGACACGTTTGGTGCTTTTCCCTCTGGGTGACGCTGACACTTTTTTTTTCCTGAAAATTACACTTTTTAAGTAAGAAAAAGCACCTTTTCATTTACTTTACTAAAGTTACGGATTACCGCCCCCAAAATATGTACTTTACCTTGATTTAGTACACAAAAACAGTTTGAAACCTTATTGGTGCAGAGGAATGCGCAAAAAAATCGAGGTATAAACAAACACCTTTTTGTCTGGAATTTGTCAGGACACTTTTATTATATTACAGTTCTTGGCAACCCTGCCTCCACAGCCGCTTGGCGGATAATGGTTGTCCGAGGTTGCGAAGTTTCTGGGTCAACTTGCATGTCATCCGATTCTCTCTTTGTTACGGAAGATTTTGTATTGAAGCACAAGTAGATAAAATATCTGTGTCTGCAGTATATTCTAACGTACGTGACTCATTCCCTTCTAACAGCCCTTCCCGGCTGTCTTAGCCGCGCGCGGTCCCTTGGCTTTGATGAGAAACAGGAAATTGCATAACTTGTCTTTCTGACCAATGAGCTTCTCGACAGTAATATGCGGGAGCCTGATCCGCTTCGAAAATAGCAAGATTTGATTGGCGTAGTGAAGTTCAAAACCGTAGAAATGAGAACGGATGGAACGATTGGGGACATATAGTGAAACATCAATATGGGTACGACAAGTCGTTTAAGGAGTTGATTTGTAGTAAGGCGGAAAATTAGGAGAACAGCCATTACCGGTCGATAGGAATGGTTGTCCTTGATGACTGTTCTTATCGCATTTTCTGCATAATCTTAACACTAGCGAAAAGGTTCACGGATTTCCTCTATCCTTGGTGACCAGTCTTGTATAACACTGTGACCCCTTTCAAAGATGGGGTCTAGTTGCCAGTCCATTGTATACACTCTTGATTTTTGCGCTGGTTTTGCCCGATTCCAGCCGGTGCCGGGAAAAAGTGTACAGCAGGACTGGTGCCCTTGAGTGGTTAACCCCTCGGTTTTAATCCTGGACTCACAACTCGTCTAGACTGTCTGAAGCCATATTTGAACCATCTATAAAATTCAAGTCAGAAATATTAAAAATCGTAGGCCTTCATCGATCGTTTGGGTGCTTTTAATGAAATAGGCTATTGATGAAAAAATGGTTTGAAATCTCTGAAGTCTCGTTGTCTAATATTAGAATTTGCCGCAAGCTACAGGCAAAAAAATGTGGATATTAAAATAAAAAATAAAAATAAAAACCAAACCGAGCCGATGTCTGGTGTCCATGGTAGAACAAGAAATTGCTAACAATAGGCAAAATTGTATTGTCTCTTGTATTCCCATGCCCAAGCTACAGAAATTATAATGCAGCGATTAGTTTCCGTTCAACGAGAAAGGACGAGTTTCGAATTTGTAATCCTAATGCATTTTACTGTCTGGCCTTCTGGGCGTTGATAGATTTGTATCTGTTTTTATGGCACTTGCAGCTCCGCTCAAGTGCCATATACCGATCACTTTTCGGTCGGTCGGTCGGTCGGTCTGTCGGTCGGTCGGGCGGTCCACTGTTTTCGAGTTAGGGTACTTCCAGATGTGCTAGGACGATGAAACTTGGCAGGCATATCAGGGACCCGATATAACTAACCTGGAAATAATCAGTTTCATGATCCGACCATCTGGGGGGGAGTGGTGGGCCTGGGAATCCTGAAAATTAAGTACTTTTTGTCACACTTTTTCGAGTTGGGGTACTTCCAGATGTGCTACGACGATGAAATTTGGCAGGCATATCAGGGACCCGATATAACTAACCTGGAAATAATCAGTTTCACTATCCGACCATCTGGGGGGGAGTGGTGGGCCGGGGAATCCGGAAAATGAAGTAATTTTTGTCAAACTTTTTTGAGTTTGGGTATTTCCAGATGTGCTAGGACGATGAAACTTGGCAGGAGCATCAGGGACCCAATCTGAATAACCTGGAAATAATCAGTTTCCCAATCCGACCACCTGGGGGGGGAGTGGAGGGCTGGGGAATCCGGAAAATTGGAGTAGTGTGTAACTTTCGAACGGGTGATCGCATTGGAATGAAACTTAATAACTGAATAAATGGCATACCTCTGATGTCCCATTTGAAGTCCGGACCGGACTCGACAGCTTGGGGGAGTAGGGGGGGAGTCCGGAAATCTCGAGAAACGGTTAGAATGGAGGGATCGCGGTGAAACTTGCTGGGAAGAACAAGCATCTGCTCTAGATAAATCGTTTATACATTTGGACTGGATCCGGACACTGGGGGGGGGGGGGGGTAGAGGGGAGTTTCCCTGAATTCCGGTAATGGCGGTTTGGGTGATTTTCACGACGAAACTTGGGAGGCGTATCAGGGACCCGATCAAACTGACTTATAAATAAAAATTTACATGATCCGATCGTCGTGGGGGGAGTAGCGGGAGGGGAATCCGGAATATTGAGTCATGCGTAACTTTGGAACGGTTGATCGGATTTGAGTGAAATTTGATAATTGAACAGAGGACATGTCTCTGGTGGTGTTTGTCATGTCTTGATCTTTGTACACAACCGGATTGACTCCGTTGACTGTGGCGAGTTTGAGGGGGGGGGGCGGAATTCCGGCGATCGCGATTTAAGGTACATCCATTAGTGCTAGGACAATGAAACTTGGCTGGAATATTAGAGATTCGGCAAAATTAGCTTAGAAACCGCCACTTTCTAAATCCGACCATTCCTTAAAGTACCAATCTTGACTGGAAATTCAGAAAGATACTTTTAAGCAAAATTTACATTTTCATGATCCTCATGAGCCCATTATCACTTTTTACTCAGGGGTTTTGCTTACAAATGAAGTTCTAGCTCCCTTAAAGTGCGCATCTGAACCGCCAAGTCGAAAAGTACTTTTTTGTAAACGATACATCTCAACCCAAGATGATTTGTGCCACAATTGTTTTGCTTCAAAATTTATTTCTATCACCGTTAAAGTGCGCATTTTAACCGAAAAGTGTAAAAAAAATACTTTTGACCAAACGGTATATATCAATGATCCCTAAGGGCCTGTTATCGATTTTGTCTTAATAGTTTTTCTTACAGATGAATTTCTAGGCCTTTAGAGTGCGCATCATTACAGCCAAGTTCACAAATAAAATACTTTTTCTAGAGCTCCCTTAAAGTGCACATCTGAACCAAAAAGGCCGGTAACCTTAAAAGTACTTTTGATCAAACAATACATCTCAGCAAGTGCCATATGAGCTTACAGCTCTTGTTATTGTTTCTGAAGGTTAAGGATATTTTTTCTTTCTCGCTGGTTTTCCTGCTAGCGCAATACTTGGCTAATACCAATGAACTAGCGTTAATTTTATAAGCAAAAACATTACTGCTATTTTCATTTTGTAAATGGTTTTATTAAAATTCAGATCCTGTCAGAGACTTCCATTTTACTTTGTTCGTTTGCATAAAATCGGAATGTGAAAGATTGCCACAAAATACGCTATTTCTGCTTAAAACCTACTGTAATCTTTAGTTCCCGACAGGCAGTGTCTATCGTTCCCCTATCTGGGAATCGGTACTCCACACGCTATTGTTCCCCGTTTGTCGGGGACTCGATGTGTCAGGAGCTAATGTTCCCCGCGATGTCGGGGAATCGATAAGCCCAGGGCTAATCTTCCACGCGATGTCGGGGAATCGATAAACCCAGGGCTAATCTTCCCCGCGATGTCGGGGAATCGATAGGCCCTGGGCTAACATTCCCCGACTACTCGGGGAATCGAAGTGTCCAGAGCTAATGTTCCCTCATAATCAAATAATCGATTTTGAGATTGCGGAATCGAAGTGTCAGGGGCTAATGTTCCCCGACATGCAAATATTGATTTTGTTTTGTTGAGGTCGGGGAATCCAAATGCAAGGGGCTAAGGTTCCCTCATAATCATATAATCGATTTTGAGATCGGGGAATCGAAGTGTGAGGGGCTAATGTTCCCCGACGTGCAAATATTGAGTTTATTGAGTTGAGGTCGGGGAATCCAAATGCCAGGGGCTAATGTTCCCTCGTAATCAAATAATCGATTTTGAGATCGGGGAATCGAAGTGTGAGGGGCTAATGTTCCCCGACATGTAAATATTTATTTTGTTGAGTTGAGGTCGGGGAATCCAAATGCCAGGGGCTAATGTTCTCTCATACATCAAATAATCGATTTTGAGATCGGGGAATCGAAGTTTGAGGGGCTAATGTTCCCCGACATACAAATATTGATTTTAGCTCATACAAATATTGACATTGGCTCTGGACACTTTCATTCCCCGACCTCAAAAACCATTATTGCGTAACGGGGAACATTAGCCCCTGGCAGTTGGATTCCCCGACCTCAACTCAGTAAAATCATTATCTGAATGTCGGGGAACATTATAGCCGCTGACATTTCCATTCCCCGATCTAAAAATCTATTATTTGATTATGAGGGAACATTAGCTTTGGACACTTCGATTCCCCGATCTCAAAATCGATTATTTGATTATGAGGGAACATTAGCCCCTGGCATTTGGATTCCCCGACCTCAACTCAACAAAATAAATATTTGCATGTCGGGGAACATTAGCCCCTGACACTTCGATTCCCCAATCTCAAAATCGATTATTTGTTTATGAGGGAACATTAGCTCTGGACACTTCGATTCCCCGAGTAGTCAGGGAATGTTAGCCCAGGGCCTATCGATTCCCCGACATCGAGGGGAAGATTAGCCCTGGGCCTATCGATTCCCCGACATCGCGGGGAACATTAGCTCCTGACACATCGAATCCCCGACAAACGGGGAACAATAGCGTGTGGAGTTCCAATTCCCAGATAGGGGAACGATAGACACTGGCTTCCCGACACCTGTAACTTTTCTATCTACCGAAGTGTCACAAATGTTATGACAGAACCGCGATTATATTCACTTCCTTCATTTGCAGAGTATCATCGCTTGTATTTTGAACGATTGAGGTGATGTCTGGATTCCCGAATTCCCGCCATGAGCAGCAAAAATCGCATGTGAATAATTAGCAGTGGCATAGCCTATTTGTGATTTTTGGGACCACAAAACATAAGAGGAGGGATACCTATGACTTAGTAAAAGTTGCCCGTCTGTAAGCACGATAACTGTCCAATGGAATGAGATATTTTGTTTAAACTTAGTGTAAGGATTCTTTTTGGTCAAATGACTGGCCAGGCTAGTAGATGGGCTCCGCAGCTCTATATTTAGGGGTGGGGATTCAAATTAAGGGGCCAATTAAATAATTTTAAAAGCTGATGAGATAGTCGATTGAGCGGTAAGTTGACACGTTGAATCCGTATATGATAATTATTTTCTCACCGGAAAAATAGTTCTCCCGAAATCCGGCCAGAACCGGAAAACTTGTTAAAAGTAAAAGTTTTACTTGCAGTTGATTAGAGGTTCGACACAGGGGTAAGAGACATGTTCAATCCGTATTTGCAAATTGTTTTCTCCCCGAACATACAGTTCACTTTGAATCCGGACAAAACCAGAAAATTTGCTAAAGTTTTGTCTGAATTTTTCAATAAATCACCCCTACATATCATTCATGTTTATTTTCAGACGGCTGATTAGTGATAGCCCTGGTCATTTGTTCCTTTGCTATTGCTTTAACATTAAAGGTGTCCCCTCGAATCTTTTTTAGTGGTAAAACCCAAGGAAAACTTTTTTCAGAAAAACTGATGACACATTCCGTGAAATAAAAAGCTATCGTTCAGTAATAAAAACAAGAGCTGTAAGCTCATATGGCACTTGCATGTGTTGAGATGTTTTGTTTGATCAAAAGTATTTTTCGACTTTGTGGTTAAAATGCGCACTTTAAGGGAGCTAGATAAAAAGTATTTTATTTTTGAACTTGGGTGTAATGATGCGCACTTTAAAGGCGCTAGAAATGCATCTGTATGCAAAACCCTTGAGGCAAAAACGATCACAGGCCCTTAGGGATCCTTGATGTATACCGTTTCGTAAAAAGTTTTTTTTTTGCTTTTCATTTCAAATGCGCACTTTAAGGGTGACAGAAATAAATTTTTAAGCAAAACCCTTGTGGCACAAATGATCATGGGTTGAGATGTATTGTTTGAAATAAAGTACTTTTCGACCTGGCCGTTCAGATTCACACTTTAAGGGAGCTAGAACGTTATTTGTAAACAAAACCCTTGAGGCAAAAATGATAATGGGCTCATGGGGATCATGAAAATATGAATTTGGTTTAAAAGTATTTTTCGAAATTTGCAGTCAAGATTAGTACTTTAACGAATGGTCGGGTTTGGAAAGTGGCCATTTTTGAGTCAATCTTGTCAAATCTCTAATATTACAGCCAAGTTCGTCCTAGATTATCTGGAAGTACCTTAAATCGTGATCACCGGAATCCCGGACCCCCCCCCCCTCAAACTTCCCCACAGTCGCCGGAGCCAATCCGGTTCCGTAAGTGTTTTTCCAGAGCATCTGTTTGTCATTCCCACAAAGTTCCATCCCGATCTCACCAGTCTAAGTCGGTCACGTATTTTCGCCCCCCCCCCCCCAAATTGCTGTTGGATCTGTCCGGACATGAAAAAGATCAACAGAAACATGTCCTCTCTTCAATTACCAAATTTCACTCAAATCCGATCAGCCGTTTCAAAGTTACGCATGACTCAATATTCCGGATTCCCCCTCCCGTTACTCCCCCCACGGCTATCAGATCATGTAAATTTTTTCAGTTTGATCGGGTCCCTAGCTGATTCGCCTCCCAAGATTCGTCGTGAAAATCCCCAAAACCGCCATAACCGGAATTCCGGGAAAGTCCCCTCCAACCCCCCCCCCTAATGTCATGATCCATCCGAAATGTATAAACGATTTATCTGGAGCAGATGCTTGTTCTTCCCAGCAAGTTTCACTCCGATCCCTCCATTCTAACCGTTTCCCGATATTTCCGGTCTCCCCCCCCCAACTCCCCCATAGCTGTTAAATCCGGTCCGGACTTCAATTGGGACATCAGAGGTATGTCATTTATTCAGTTATCAAGTTTCATTCCAATCCGACCACCCGCTCGAAAGTTACACAGTACTCCAACTTTCCGGATTCCCCAGCCCTCCACCCCGCTAGTGTCCGGATCCAGTCCAAATGTATAAACGATTTATCTGGAGCAGATGCTTGTTCCTCCCAGCAAGTTTCACTCCAATCCCTCTATTCTAACCGTTTCTCAAAATTTCCGGTCTCCCACCCCCCCAACTCCCCCATAGCTGTCGAATCCGGTCCGGACTTCAGACGGGACATCAGTAGTGTGCCATTTATTCAGTTATTAAGTTTCATTCCAATCCGATCACCCGTTCGAAAGTTACACACTACTCCAATTTTCCGGATTCCCCAGCCCTCCACTCCCCCCGGGTGGTCGGATCCAGTCCAAATGTATAAACAATTTATCTGGAGCAGATGCTTGTTCTTCCCAGCAAGTTTCACTCCGATCCCTCTATTCTAACCGTTTCTCGAAATTTCCGGTCTCCCCCCCCCCAACTCCCCCATAGCTGTCGAATCCGGTCCGGACTTCAAACGGGACATCAGAAGTATGCCATTTATTCAGTTATCAAGTTTCATTCCAATCCGATCACCCGTTCTAAAGTTACACACTACTCCAATTTTCCGGATTCCCCAGCCCTCCACTCCCCCCCGGGTGGTCGGATTGGGAAACTGAATGTTTCCAAGTTAGTCCGATCGGGTCCCAGATGATCCTGCCAAGTTTCATCGTCCTAGCACATCTGGAAGTACTCCAATTCGAAAAAGTGTGACAAAACTCCTTAATTTTCAGAATTTCCCCGGTCCACCACTCCCCCCCAGATGGTCGGATCGGGAAACTGATTACTTCTAGGTTAGTTTGGTCGGGTCCCTGATTTTCCTGCCAAGTTTCATCGTCCTAGCACATCTGGAAGTACCCTAACTCGAACATGTGGGACAAAAAAATTCGGACAGACAGACCGACAGACCGACCGACAGACGGAATTGCGATCGGTATATGGCACTTGAGCCAGAGGCTGCAAGTGCCATAAAAAGGAGAAAATACTGCATTGGAAGAAGCGATTTAAAAATAAATTGACTTGTGAACTCTCAGCTGTTAACATCGTGACGGGTGCTATCTATGGCTTTTAGCGAATCTTACTACTTTAGATACTCACTAAGATAATTGCGAATCTACATCGCCGTTTTGCATTAGTATTTTTAGTCGTTGCCTAATCACTTTATTCCAGGTTTCTGGGATCCTGGGATTCTTATAACAAGGATGATACGAATTTCTAGCAGATAAGTTAGTATTATAATCCTGCTGTTGTGAAAAAGGGGAGCGCCCTTGGAGAGCTGGGGTTTAGCAGACAGTCCCTGCAATATCCTCATTACCAGTGACTTACTGACGTTTTCCGATCTCTAGGACGGAGAACTTGTTCTCAGTGAAGAAAATTCCGTCCAAGCTCAAGCCGTCTTGAACGGATGGCTACAGCCGGATAGCCGGGCTGATCAGAACGGGCACGCAAAACCGTCTGTGGCTTCAAGGTATGTGCCTTTCTTTCGTATTTTCTTGTTTTTTGTGATGAAGCTTTTTGTGACCTTTTTTGTGAACTTTGGTTGCGTGATCTCTTCTCACTCACTCATGATCCTCCCAGAAGTAGATCCCCCAGGGAAATTCCCGAAGAGTGTCCCAGAATTGACACCAGTAGTTTACACTAACGAAGTTAAAAACTTCTTTCATCTTCCGTGACACTTTTTATGGCACTTGCAGCCTCTGGCTCAAGTGCCATATACCGATCGCAATTCCGTCTGTCGGTCGGTCTGTCGGTCTGTCTGTCCGAATTTTTTTGTCCCACATGTTCGAGTTAGGGTACTTCCAGATGTGCTAGGACGATGAAACTTGGCAGGAAAATCAGGGACCCGACCAAACTAACCTAGAAGTAATCAGTTTCCCGATCCGACCATCTGGGGGGGGAGTGGTGGACCGGGGAAATTCTGAAAATTAAGGAGTTTTGTCACACTTTTTCGAATTGGAGTACTTCCAGATGTGCTAGGACGATGAAACTTGGCAGGAGCATCTGGGACCCGATCGGACTAACTTGGAAACATTCAGTTTCCCAATCCGACCACCCGGGGGGGAGTGGAGGGCTGGGGAATCCGGAAAATTGGAGTAGTGTGTAACTTTAGAACGGGTGATCGGATTGGAATGAAACTTGATAACTGAATAAATGGCATACTTCTGATGTCCCGTTTGAAGTCCGGACCGGATTCGACAGCTATGGGGGAGTTGGGGGGGGAGACCGGAAATTTCGAGAAACGGTTAGAATAGAGGGATCGGAGTGAAACTTGCTGGGAAGAACAAGCATCTGCTCCAGATAAATTGTTTATACATTTGGACTGGATCCGACCACCCGGGGGGAGTGGAGGGCTGGGGAATCCGGAAAATTGGAGTAGTGTGTAACTTTCGAACGGGTGATCGGATTGGAATGAAACTTAATAACTGAATAAATGGCACACTACTGATGTCCCGTTTGAAGTCCGGACCGGATTCGACAGCTATGGGGGAGTTGGGGGGGTGGGAGACCGGAAATTTTGAGAAACGGTTAGAATAGAGGGATTGGAGTGAAACTTGCTGGGAGGAACAAGCATCTGCTCCAGATAAATCGTTTATACATTTGGACTGGATCCGGACACTAGCGGGGTGGAGGGCTGGGGAATCCGGAAAGTTGGAGTACTGTGTAACTTTCGAGCGGGTGGTCGGATTGGAATGAAACTTGATAACTGAATAAATGACATACCTCTGATGTCCCAATTGAAGTCCGGACCGGATTTAACAGCTATGGGGGAGTTGGGGGGGGGGAGACCGGAAATATCGGGAAACGGTTAGAATGGAGGGATCGGAGTGAAACTTGCTGGGAAGAACAAGCATCTGCTCCAGATAAATCGTTTATACATTTCGGATGGATCATGACATTAGGGGGGGGGGTTGGAGGGGACTTTCCCGGAATTCCGGTTATGGCGGTTTTGGGGATTTTCACGACGAATCTTGGGAGGCGAATCAGCTAGGGACCCGATCAAACTGAAAAAATTTACATGATCTGATAGCCGTGGGGGGAGTAACGGGAGGGGGAATCCGGAATATTGAGTCATGCGTAACGTTGAAACGGCTGATCGGATTTGAGTGAAATTTGGTAATTGAAGAGAGGACATGTTTCTGTTGATCTTTTTTATGTCCGGACAGATCCAACAGCAATTGGGGGGGGGGGCGAAAATACGTGACCGACTTAGACTGGTGAGATCGGGCTGGAACTTTGTGGGAATGACAAACAGATGCTCTGGAAAAACACTTACGGAACCGGATTGGCTCCGGCGACTGTGGGGAAGTTTGAGGGGGGGGGGGGGGGGTCCGGGATTCCGGTGATCACGATTTAAGGTACTTCCAGATAATCTAGGACGATGGAACTTGGCTGTAATATTAGAGATTTGACAAGATTGACTCAAAAATGGCCACTTTCCAAACCCGACCATTCGTTAAAGTACTAATCTTGACTGCAAATTTCGAAAAATACTTTTAAACCAAATTCATATTTTCATGATCCCCATGAGCCCATTATCATTTTTGCCTCAAGGGTTTTGTTTACAAATAACGTTCTAGCTCCCTTAAAGTGTGAATCTGAACGGCCAGGTCGAAAAGTACTTTATTTCAAACAATACATCTCAACCCATGATCATTTGTGCCACAAGGGTTTTGCTTAAAAATTTATTTCTGTCACCCTTAAAGTGCGCATTTGAAATGAAAAGCGAAAAAAAAACTTTTTACGAAACGGTATACATCAAGGATCCCTAAGGGCCTGTGATCGTTTTTGCCTCAAGGGTTTTGCATACAGATGCATTTCTAGCGCCTTTAAAGTGCGCATCATTACACCCAAGTTCAAAAATAAAATACTTTTTATCTAGCTCCCTTAAAGTGCGCATTTTAACCACAAAGTCGAAAAATACTTTTGATCAAACAAAACACCTCAACACTTGCAAGTGCCATATGAGCTAACAGCTCTTGTTTAATTATCCAGACTAAAAGTGATTTTTTTTCATCCATTTGAAGTTGTGTAGTTTTTTAAACTGTAGATATATTGATATTTGGTTCCAAAGTAAATTTTGAATTGCAATGTTTTGTTTATGATTTTCACATTTATTGGCGAGAAATCCAAATTTGGCATCATTTCTGTAAAAGTCATTTTCTAATCAGATTCTACTCTACTCTTATACTCCAGGCTTATGATTATTGTGGCATCAAATTTCGAATTTTGGAAAAAAAACATTCTCTACGGAATGGATAATGCTCGAATACCACGCACGAATTAAAGAAAGTCGAGTCAACAAAGTAACACCCAGTGTGCCCTGTGTACCAATGAATATTTTTTTTTTTTTTTTTTTTTTTTAATAGCCAATTGGCCATATTCAGCGCTTCCAAGCGGACTAATTTCTGTTAATCCCCCTATGCCTTACCGTCAGTACTTGGATCAGACATGGTAAAATAGGTCCACAGGTTAGTAAGTGGAAAACCTGTCATCTGCGTCCCATATAATTGAGGTTTTACATACGTCTCAGCAGCAGAAAGTGAAAGTCACCCACTTCCCTATGGATTCGACTTTTTACTATGTCTACACAAGTGTTGATTGTGAGAAAATGGGGGACTAACAAGAAATTAGTCCGCTTGGAGCGTTGAACTGTCCCTGAACTAAGGCCAATTGGCCGTACAAAACGCATAATGGTAACAATACACTTTACATCACTCAATAATTATCTTATTTAACTAATACACTCTTTAAAAATTGGCATATTTTAAGTATCTTAGCTGTACCGATCGTTTTTCCGTCGGTCTGTCAGTTCGCTGGTGTCAGGATACTTACATGTCGGCTTGGATAATGAAACTTGTCAGGCGTACTAGGTTCCTAACCAGATTGACTTGGAAACTATCACTTCCTGGCCTCACTATTCAGGGAAGAGTTGAGGGAGAAGTAGTATTTATAATTGTCGAACGAAGCGATCCTTGCTAGTTAGCAAGAGCGCATGTCCAGATGTCCGTTTCATATCCAGACTTGATCCAGCGTACTGTCGGGGGAGTTGGAAGGGGGCGGAAATCTTGTGACATGCATAACCCTCCAACGAGTGTTGCGATTCAGGTAACACTTTGACAGTTGGCAAGAGGAGCCACCCTACATATCCCATTTACATATCCAGACCAAGTCCAGCCACTTCGGAGGGAATTGGAGGGGAAATCCCGGAAATATTGTGGCATGTACTCTTGCAAAAGGGATCCGATTCGGATGGAACTTGATAGTTGGCAAGATAACATGTCCAAGATGTTCCGTCCGGGACCTGATCGTAGACCATTGAAAACCTAATTATTCGCATAGCCTTGAATAAAATAATAAACTCGACGGCTCAAGTGCCTCACTGCCAACGAGCCCCCCCCCCCAGGGTTCAGCTTTTTCGGTTGTAATTTTTGAAAATATGCACCAGTTTAGGAGACAACGAAATATTCCGCCAGTTCGTAGACGCTTGCATATATATTACATAGATAGATAGATTTGTTTGCTAAGCAGTCCGATTGCCATGGCTAAGGCTAAATATAAATTTGCATAACACACCAAAAATTAAAGCTTATTCTGTTCTTGTATCATACTTTTCTATGTTTGAGTACTAATCACATTTGTATTTTTAATTACTAATTTTCAGTTCGCACTGCATATCGAAAACAAGGGGTTTGATTGAGGAAGTTCATACTTTGTTAAATCAAAGCAACCAAATTTATCAAAATTTACCGGAGACTGTAGAGAAAAGAGTGAGGTTTGTTACTTAGGACTAGAAGACACGTGTCAATGTAATTTCACTAGCTTTAAAATGGTTTTGAAGACTCCAGAGAGGCTAGCAAAGCGGAAAGAGATAACAGCTTGTCCTACAAGTGGTATATTGCGGTTTGTTCCAAAATCCAACAATTGAGCTTTCGGTGATTGGGAATTAATATAAGTAAATATGTTCTGACTGCTAGGAAACTTTGTAAAAGGAGTTAAATCGAAAAGCACGGAAATGCCTCCTAGTTGCGCGAGTAGGAACTATATCTTGACTGGGCAAGCTCAAAATAGATCTGGGCGAAAAATATCAGAAAAAAAACATTTAACTGGTACATGAATAATGCCCGGGCCACATTCAGTCACACCTGTACGTAATTTTGTTCGTTAATTTGGTTATTACCCACTCTTGCGTTTCATTCTGGTCACACCTGAAACGAAGAAATTCAAGATATATTACCACCATCATCACTCATATGTAAACAAAACCAGCTAAATTCAGTGACTGTGGTCTGTGATTGGTTCAAAGACGTTTACGTTACGTTTCAAAATGGCGCAGATGGATTCTTCCATCTCGTCTATTTTACGTTTTCAGCGTCTTTTCTTCCCACTTTCGACCGTAAGACGGTCTTATATATGGAATATTTATACTTCTAATTTGGACTTGTCACAGTCAATTCAAACAACCAAACGTAAACTCAAATTTATGTTGTTGTATTGAGTATTTGATTGTTAGTTAATGCGGATTGCCTTCGGGAGGTTAAGTTTGTTCCCATTTTATCTGGTTTTTGTTGATACTGGACCTGGGGGATTGTGAATACTCGGTCCAGGATCTTTCCTTGGACTGAAATCACTTTTCCTCGGTTCTTGTTATCTTTTTTTTTTTTTTTTTTATTGTTGGTTTCGCTGGACGTGTCAACGGGTGGTGTTGGAGACCGGGTGCTGACGGGAGAACACGCATATTCCATTAGTATGAATGACATGTAGTGAATTATAAATGTCGTATTTAGTTAAAGAAGTTTTTCCATCCCGTGCATTACGAATTTGTCTTCTCAGCCGGGCTCTGGACATTTTGTTATTTAATTTATTATTAAAAAGAACCTGAACCTGAACCTTATTACCGGCGTTATTACCAGGTGTGACTATAATGGGGCCCGGGCATAAGAAGTAGAAAAGTGACGTGACACGCATGTTAGATTCAGAGCAATATTTTTACTTTGCCAGAACTGTCTTGGCTTGCTTTAAGCTTGTCTGGTTACATCACCAGTAACCATCACAAATGCAACCTAATAGAGAACATCTTGAAAATCCGAGGCTGACATATCGCAATATCGGCTTTGACCTGTTTTGTCGTACGAGGTAAACCCTTCAAAGTCCCTTAGGAAACTTCTTAGGCTGAGGTTCTTTTTGTATAATAAGATTGCCCTCTTCAAAGAACGCGGAAAACTTGAGAAGCCTTCATTGTTTAGAGCAGTGGTTCCCAACCTTTTCCGTACCGCGTACCCCTAATCAAAGTTCAAAATGGTTGCGTACCCCTTTTTTGACGAATCGATGTTTGACTGTATTTTACCACGAGAAGAAAGTAAAGAATACGATATATAGTGTCCTCAACCATAAGGCATATATGTGAATATCTGAAATTGTGTACCATGTGGTATCTGACCTTTTGGACAATATTGAAAGTAAGTCAGAAGACTCAAAAATGTCTGAGGCGAGATATTAAAGCTACATACTAACTTGATTTTGAGGAGCTTCGCATACCCCTTGCGAGGGTCTCTCGTACCCCTTTGGGTACGCGTACCACCGGTTGGGAACCACTGGTTTAGAGAAACACTGCTAATGTCTAGTATCTTTGAAGTGACCTAATTTTGTTTGTGTCATGCTCCACGATCTTGACTTCCCCTTCGTAAGGTTTATTATTAGCTTTGAAATGACTTTCACTTTTGTTTTATTCCCCATCAACCAACGAGTAACAGGATTATGAGGCTCGGCTAGATGGTACCACTGCGAAACTTTCACTGGATTTATAATGAATAAATATTTTCATTTATGTAAAATAGAAATAGGGGAGTAGATAAACAACAGAAAAACGAGAAAAGAAAAGATAAAATTTTGATGGTAAAAAATATTTACACTTCAAAGAAACGGACAAGGCAAATATCATTACTGTCCTTGACAGAAACCTCAAAATATGTTGTTTGTCACTCCTCTCTGTATATTGTCGTACCGGCAATCATTCTCTTCCACAGAAGCGCCAAAAAACGCACATACATTCACTTCCTTCATATTGCTACTCACAAGTTGCCAACCGCTTTCCCCTTCACCTGGACGCTGTTCGGCGATGCCGGCGTTCTTAATTCCCTTCCATGATCATGACCAATAATGAGCAATCCAATATCTGGGATTTTTGAATATCAGTTCATCCTTACAAATGTGTTGTATTTCTGTTCTTGTTTATACCGTTTTGCTGTGTAGGAGAAGAATATTTCATGCCTGAAATATCTTTGGTGTTGATGGTGACCCAGAAGAGGGTAGGCTTGTATAAAGCAGAAGCTCCATAGGCGTCATTTCGCGAAAGCCTGCGTTCCGGGTCATTAGCTGGGCTTAAAAAGGTCCAAGTTTGGTGGAAGGGCTTCCTAAAATCCACTTTATGCCACTGCTTCTCATAATCGCCATAAACCTCTCATGTCGGATTTTGGGTTTGGGTGAACTGACGGTAGGCGAACTGACCGTGATCCAAATGACGTGCGGGCTAACTGACGCGTGGGAGAACTGATGTGTGGATGAAGTGACGTGTAGGCGAACTGGCGAATTTTCTTAGATCAACTGTCGTGTGGGCAAACTGTCGGAAAATCTGGGCGCAGAGTGACGGATTTTTCAGGCGAACTGACGGTTGTGTGAACCTGACGTGTGGGCGAACTGACGGTACACCATCAGTTGGTTTCGTTTCAGATTTTCTTGTTTTTCATAGGCAGCTTTTGGCTCCCTTCGAAAGTCGGGAGGGGGGGGGGTGCTCTCGCCAAATGACACCTCTGTTTTGATGAGGACTTTATTAAGAAGGGAAACTCAAGATCACCACTTCAGATGGGGAATGGGTTCCACCCAACAAATAAAACGGGCGTTCTACACGTCACTAAATGAAATACCCAAGATCTCATCAAACTAACAGGAAGCACCGTAAATTTCTTTGAACCCGGGTAGATTTTTCATCACCATCACTTTCCGATATTAAAGATCTCGGCTGTGTACATATTCTCACGTATTGCAACATCCCGGATGTTATCTTTGTCTATGTTGACGCTGAGGTTGAAAAGTAATGTGGTGGGGTTGGTTGCCACGTAAAAGATCAGCCTTCCTCGGTTGGTAATCGGAAAGTTACATGAATGTATGAACTTTAGTAATTATAATAATATAAAAATACGGATGAAACAGCTAGGATATTATTCAGTGATGTTTTGGCCCTTCATAATTTGTCCGTTTTTTGTAATTTTTATATATTATTCCCTGCCAGCTTGATCTGGAGGAGTATTTAATAATAATAATAAAGCGAAGAGTATTTTCTAATAATTGTGAATGAAATGCATGTGTTTATATCCAATCTTTACACAAAATGCGAATGACGGAGTAAGGCGACACTCGTAAGATACAATTATAACTTAGGATATGCACCTTGCTTGGAAATATAATGATGCGTCATAAAAGGTTTTTGCCTCTACTCATCCCCAAGAAATTGGGAATGGTCTTAAATCTGGGAACGATTAGTAATCTTTTCTTCTATAGGCCTACTCCTGACTTTTTCATCGATTCAGTGTTAGTCGCGTGGAAAGGCTGTACCAAGGTCTAGCAATTCTGCTTGAAAAACATCCTTGGAAAAACGCAGGGGGAAACGTTATTTTGTAAGTTTGGACGCGTGGTGACGGTTAATGCTGATTTGTATTTATATTTGTTAACCGTAAAAGTGCTTAAAAGTAAGAAGTTTGATGAATATGAAAAAAGAATCAACACAAAACTAATCGACGAAAAATGAACCTAGGCTACTCTGACAGCATCGCGATGGGAAAGGCCGTAGAGGACCATAATCACGTGTCAGGTCCTTCGTCTTTGTATGCTATATAGTTCCAGGTCTAGGTGCAATGGAAGATGCAGCATTCATCAAAACTAAATATATATGCGTAGAATAAACATTTATGGTAGACTAAGTAAGAGTAGGCTAATGTTTCTGTCATCCACCGTTTTCAAAGTGGAGTATACAAAAGAAAAGAACAAAAAGTTCAATCTTCGGCCAGGGAACAGTCTAGAGCGTCCAAATACATATGTATATAGACATACATGTTTACGCATGATTTTGGTACACATGAATAGAATTGAGTTCTTGTTCGTGCTACCGTAGCCTAAACAGAAAGAGTGTGACGTCCGAGCTACTCCATACTGAGGTGCGTTTTATTTACGATCCGAGGGTCCGCTAGCGGGTCACTGTGACGTCAGCATTTTGCCGTTTTATTTGAGCTTGCGAGCGTAAATAAAACGACATTATTGATCTCGGAGCAAGTTTCGGTCAGTTATCAGGACCGATTCAAACTTGGCGCCAAATGGTAATTTCCTGACGATCGCCCGCTCACTTTTCCAGCGGGTGTCTCATGGTCCGCTAGCGGACGAATTGTCCGCTGGGGTAAATAAACGGCGAAACCGTGACGTCACTATGACGTCATCTGTCACCCACTCGCTAAATAAAACGATTTCAGTGACCCGCGCGGGCGAATGGACCTAAATAAAACGCACCTCTGATTTGCGTTCTTTTCTTATTAACTATTCTGAGACCAATTTCATAACTCTGAAATTTTCAGCTTTCTGAACCATTCTATATTGTTGGTTCTTGTGATTCGGATAGTTGTGGCCTTCAAGTCTGGTTAGTTGGCTTACGTATTATTCTTCAACTTCCAGCAAACGAGTATTCACGAAAAACGACTATTCCTCCTGTAAAAGTGGAAACAACCACATGAAAGAGGAGAAAGTGTTAAAAGATTTAATTACAAAATAACAAGAAATAAATGTGCTCTTACTCGAAACAACTCGAGCTGGACAACTTTCTTCACCAACCGTTTTCTCCGAATCCCCCTCCCATTATCAAAACATTTTTTTGTTAAGGCTTCTCCATTAAATTTGTGAAAACTTTAAAGGAAGAAGTGAACGGGAACAGTGAACAGCTCTCGAGTTTGACCTTTGTCCCTTGAAAGTGTGAACTAGAAAGTGCTTGACCCGTAACCTTCTACGAGTTCAGAGACCTCGGTGCTTAAATTGATACTAAGGAAGTATGACTTCCTTTGAAACTGTAGTAGGAAAATCTCATACGAGTTCAACGTTTGCAATCAGTGACCCGGAAATGTTTATCGCTCGTCTTGTTCTTTGCCTATTTAAGGGCCACCAGTCATTTCAGATCGTTAAAGGACATCTCGCACTACATAGTGTTTCTGCTAAGATGTTCTGAGATAGTTGACCACTTTAAAACTCACCTATGCTTACAGAAAGTTACAGAAGGCTTCGGCTGTCTTGAGCCTCTTTCCATGTCGTTTGCCTTGGATGACAATCTTGGCAAAATTTGCAAAACCGGCCTTCGGATAAGATTATCGGAAAGAATGGTCGGGAGCTTGATTCGTCACGTATAGAGAAGAAACGTGGCTAGTGTGATTACTCAGTGTAACGCTAATAAACGAGATAGGATACACTTATTAAGCGTAGAATCTCGGGAACGACAATGGATGGAAATACTACAGAAATAGAATTAATTACTGTAAGAAGCAAAACGTGTCCATTAACAGATCCTAACAAACAATTTATTAACACTGAAAGGTGTTGTGGTTAAGATTTGAATTCCTGAATTAACCTAGTAATTAATCCGTTACGTGTGCTCAAACTATGTATTAATACAAGTAATCATATTGGGTTCCCTGCTTGGGCCGCACCTCATTATTTTCGATGAACACATGTTCATGATTGTGTTTTGCTGATTTTCCTTGCGCAATTACTGTCATCACTACCGTTAAGTATTATTTCTTTGGCATAAATCATAAACCACAACTACAAATTTCCGATTTTCATCGCTCTTTATTTCACAAACTTTTGCTCTTTTTTGCGGTATTGTGTATCCCCTTCGGGTTTGGGTTTTGGACCTCGCTGGCCTTCTTCTTCTATTTGGTTACGGCTGCAGCTGAATAACTACACGCCTTTTGCCTTCATATTACTATTTTCTCCGTTTTAAATCTTGGCGTTTCATTCGTAGTAAACCAGTACCGTATAAACAGAGAAAAATAACACTAGGAGTAGTGCCAAGACCTATGCTTTCCATGTATCGAAAATCGGCCTAACTCGTAACGCCGCCTACTGCGTTACGACATTTAAAGGGAGACAAACTTGTGGGTTTAGACAATTTCTAGTACTGTACCGCGCAGCAAAGATGTGGTCTGCTATTCGGAATACGGAGTTTTCGGAGCCAGCGCTGATGCACGACTGATTGAGTTTCAGTAGGGACCTTTTCTATCGCTAGTGTCGCTGCTATTCGAGTGTGTGTCACTACTCCCTAGTGTTATTTTGCTCCGACCGTAGAGGGTTTATGGTCGTTCTGGTCTGATAGATCTCATTAAGTGTGGTTCTTTGGCGAAAAAGAAAAGTGTCAATTAAACCATCGATTTTTTGCACTAATTTTTTGCATGACATGTCCGGTTATGTTTACCTTCGTTCTTCTTTGTCTTCTTTTTTTCCTGTTTTCTTTGCATTTGTTTGTGATACGGCAATTTTTTACTGGAGTAAAATTGATTGATTGACTACCTGGCTAAACATTTTGTTGGGGAAATCACTTGTCCTAAAACTTGCAACCTGAGCGGTCCGAATTATTTCGGATAGCCTAGTGTGTGTGTGTGCATTCGCACACACCGGGACTAGGGAGTAGCGCCAAGACCTATCCTTTCCATGCTTCGCAAACGGGCCATATTCGTAGCGCCGCCCATTACGCTTGCGAAATTTATAGCGAGACAAACTTGCGGATTTAGAAATTTCTAGTAAAGCTAAGACGCGGTTTGCATACATCTTGGAAACCGGGGAGGTTGTATCTTTTTTTTGCTGTGTTCAGAATATGAAGTTATTGGAGCCATCACTGGTGCACGACCGATTGAATTTCAGTAGGGACATTCACTATCGCTAGTGGTGCTAGTGTCGCTGCTATTCGAGTGTGTGTCACTTTTTTAAAGTCTTGGCGCTACTCCCTAGTGTTATTTTGCTCTGGAGTGGACATAGTTACTGGTACGGCTGCTTTAAGTATTTATTCAGTCCAAGCCGACTGCGAATATAGTCGATGGAGGTAAATGGGTAAGGGTATCTGCAAAGGTAAGGCAAAGCAACAAAACACTGTAGGTTCGATCTTCTAGCTTTCAGCCTGACGAAAAGTCCCTTGCCAAGGATGACCAAATTCGCGTTTGAATAAATATTAGCAGACTTGTCCGTCTAACACCATCGACCACGCTTTGCTGCCTTTTATAATACGTGTTACCTTGAATTTCTTTCTGATACAAAATGCATGGTCAACAAGAATAATCGATACTGTAAGCTAACACTTCGAGAAATCTGTATTTCCTGGAAACTGGGGATAATGAAAAGTATATGCATTTACATAGAAACTTGTTTCTTTCCGTATATCAGTAGGAGAGGCGTATTACGGAGTAGGTAAAACGGAGAAGGGGTTGTCTGCAGAAATTCTACTCCCAAAACTTCCCCGAACAAAGTGCCCATGAGAATGGTCGGTTCCATAGGGAAGTGCCGTATATCTTTATACTGGCATTTATATATAGACCGTTGCCAAATTTGCATTTTTCTTTGCAGGTCGTTCCTCAACTTTGCCCATCTCATCGTACAAGCCCTGACAACCCCCCTCTCCGAAGAATCAACCCCCTCCACTGCCATTTGCCCTCCCATCTCGTTACCGTATAATCAAATCAGGGACTTCTCCTTACTTCCTAGCAACGAGCCAACGACGAGTATCCTAGACCCCTGCGAGACTCGGATGGAAATTTTACCGAAAAATTGCTTGTTAGATCGTCTTCTAAGAATTCAAAAATTGGGCGAAATCGAAGCCGATGGCTTATACGAAGCCTACGATACGGTTGCCCAGGAACTGGGGGATAATCCGGGTCTTATTGACAGACTGCATTGGTCCCACAGGGATTATGATGACATTGCTTGGATTTTGGAAGATCATGCAAGGACTGACATTGACAAATCGCTGAAGGTGATTCAAAGGTACAGGATCCTGGCTACAGCGAGAGATTGCAGCATTATGATCATCTTCAAGCAAGTAGAGACAAGGTAGGGAGATTTTTATTTTTAAAGACGGATTAAAGAATAATTTTCTTCAGCTCGAAATACTCTCTATTTCCTGAGATCGCGAACTTTTCCCTCCACCAAATTATCATAAACGGTGAAAAAACTGCACATTTACTCGCTTGTTCGGTTGTTAACTGTAGAGTCTGCAACCCCTTTGCTCATCGTCAGCCATTATTTTCACGTGTTCCCGTGGCTGCAGATTTCCTAAATCCCGTGCATAAACTTTTACGAATCATCTGTGAATCATCAGCAACGGCAATTTCGAGAGTTTTAAATTTCAACTTACAGTTAATGCTTAGCCCTATGAATTTTGAATGCCTTCTTTGAATTTTATTTTCTGCCTTGCTTGAAATCTATCCCTGTTTATCATAAGAACATTTGATGCCTGAAATATTATCTCGTCTCAACGGTGGGCCACAAGAGAGGGCAGAGCAAAATAGGGAGGGGGTTCGTAGGGAGTAGCGCCAAGGCCTATGCTTTCCATGCTTCGCAAACGGGCTATACTCATAGCGCAGTCAACTACGCTTGCGACATTTAAGGCAAGACAAACTTGCGGGTTTAGAAATTTCTAGCAAATCTAAGATGCGGTCTTACCACATCAAGAAGTGGAGGTTTTGTCTTTTTTTTGCTGTGTTTACGATATGAAGTTACTGGAGCTGGCGCTGGTGCATGACTTATTGAGTTTCAGTTGGGACGTTCACTAGCGCTAGTGGTGCTAGTACCGCTGCTGTTCGAGTGTGTCTTGGCGCTACTCCCTAGCGTTATTTTGCTCTGACAGAGGGTGAGTTTATATGAAGTGAAAGCTGAACATTGGATGAGGGTTAACAAGTGCAGGCTTGGATACGGCTCAGTTTCAAGTATTTTAATCCGCTACGAACCAGTCACTGAGGGTCGACAGTAATACTAGCTCGTTTCCTCGGACACATACGAATCGTAAATCACGCCATACCAAGCTTGCGACCCGAAAAAAAAAATAACAATTATACAGGTTGGGGCCTGACTGCCTGAGCTGAAGGAACAACTAGCATCTAACCAACTCGTAACTAATAATAAACACCTTTTCTCTAATAGGTATGTAATGCATATGATCCTATGACCCACGGTCAGTTAAATCACGATAATCTTCACACAGATAGTTAGTGGTGGATATGACTTCATATCAACTTCCAGAGAGGTAGATATTAAGACATATCCCGATCTAACTTTCTGTGTGACAATTATCATACTATAACTAGCTATGTCGGTTTATATAAAAAAAATCAATACTTGGCCAAAAGATGATTTTTTTTTAAAGTAGCCTGCACACTCATAGATTTTGTTAAAAAAGACGGACATCGAAGACGACCTGACAAGTTCCACATCGCATACAAGTCTGTACATCTTAATCATGAAATGAGTCGGGATTGGGAAAACTTACCATTAGGAGCCGGGCTTTGACTTTGAACGACTAAAGAGGGTGCACCATCGGCAAGCTAGATTATAGTTTCAGTCTATACGGACTTTCAAGAGAGCTCTGATCACAACGGAGAGTCGAGGTAGGGCGAGCTTCTCTCAGAGGTGGCTGGTAACGACAGCACAGAAGGCGTATTCTCGCCGTTCCCCGAGGACTCCACTTGAGGAGTCCCCGCGTTTTTGTTTGTCCCGGGGACTCACTCCCCATATTCTCGCGAGTCCTCACGGACGGTGAATGCTCCGATTGTCATCGAAAAGGACTCCCTTTCATATTCGGAGGGGAATCAGTTTTTGCTGGTGTTGGTGCTGTGTCAGATTACTTAAAATCAATCAGAATAAAGAAAACCAAAAATAAAGTGGATCGAGACCAATTTCGTCAACTGCATATTTTTGTTTCGAATAAAATCCGTTTTGGAAGCATTCCCCGTGTTCTCGTTGTTTCCCATATGCGTTCGGTTCCCCGAGGAGTCCTCGGGGAACGGCGAGAATACGCCTATAAGGCTATAGGTATAGGCTATATATATATACGCCTACTCATGAGAGCGTGGGCATGTGCGTGGAGTAGCCCATAAATCACACTGCTGCGAAAGGGTCGGAACTATTTTCCGTCTGTTTTCTTTCCTTCTTTCCGTCCTAGACATTCTCCAAGTTACTGCATAATTTCCCCATTTCCACTAATAACTCAGTTCTAACTTTTAACTTTTAAAGTGAAAAATCCTTTGGAGATTTTGAATACAAAGAAATTTTCTCAAACAAATAAAAAATCCCTCGTGCATTATATAACCCTTTCCCTTTGTTAAAAAAGGTCCCCTGTTAACTTTGTTTTGTTTTCAGTTATAGATCTAGTTGCGCGAATTGATTGATGCGTTGACATGATTGTATACAACTTTTTACATACTCTCAGTTTTGAAGGAAACAAATCGTTTCTACGATGTACGAACTCGACCTTACTCATGCCCAAAGAATCCTCACACCAAGTTTTTATCAAAATATCTCATTCCCTTCGAGAGTGATCGTGCTTACAGACGGACAGACGGACAACTTTTGCGATGTCATAGATATCCCTCCACTTACGTTTTGGGATCCCAAAACGTTGCTAGATAATACAGACTTGCATTATGGATTAAAGGGAGGCTCAGAGGGCGATCCGACAAGTATTATTGGTAAATTTTTATGTTCGTCGCGCTCATTGTGTTGCGAGAGCAACACTTGGTTTTGTCCCGGTTTTTGGGATCCCAAAACGTAAGTGGAGGGATACCTATGACACCGAAAAAGTTGTCCGTCTGTCCGGCGTCTGTCCGTCCGTCTGTACGCACAATAACTCTCGAAGGGAATGAGATATTTTATTTCTGTAGTCCGAATGTTCAGTTAAATGCTCCACCTTTCGTTCTGCGTGGACGCAGTGGTCGTGCTGATTGCCAATTTTGGTTCATTATTCAGTTGCTCAGTGACTCGTTATAAGTAACTGTTCCGTGTTACATTTCACTTTGTGAAATGGGGCGATTCGACTTTGAAAGTCGACTGAGAGCTGCTTCATAATTAATGAGGCTACTAATTTTTGGAAAGAGTTAGTAACTTAATTTATATTTATTTTTTTAAATTTCGTGTTTGGAAATGCTTCAGCCTGTTTTGGGATCCCAAAACGTAAGTGACGGGATACCTATGATTTCATAAAAGTTGTCCGTCTGTCCATCTGTTGGCACAATAACTCTCGAAAAGGGGTTGAGATATTTTGTTCAAGTTTGGCATGAGGACTCTTTGGGCCAAAGTACAGGCAAAGTTCGAAGATGGCTCTGTGGGGTTGGGGAGGGGTTTCAAATTAAGGGGTTTAAAAGCTAATGAAATAGTCGATTTAGAGGTAAGGAGACATGATTTCTCTCGTCGGACAAACAGTTCACCCGGAATCCGGCAGAAACCGGAAAATTTGTGAAAAGTGAAAGTTTAATCTGAAGTTGATTAGAGGTTCGATTCAGGGTTGATGAGACATGCTGAATCCGAATATGAAAATTATTTTCTCACCGGACAAGTAGTTTACACGGAATCCGGCAAAAACTGGAAAATTTGTGATAAGTCTGAAGTTGATTAGAGGTTTGATTCAAGTTAAGAAGACATGCTGAATCCGAATATGAAAATTGTTGTCTTGCCGCAGAATTACTTCGCCCGGAATCCGGCGACAACCGGAAATTTAGCATGAAGTTATAAAACCCAATGATATAGTCGATGTAAGGTGAGGAGACATGCTGTTGCAGCTTTCAAACATACTAAGGATCGATTAGAGATTCGGTATTGGTGTCAGGAGCAGAGGCGTTACTAGCCAAAATGTTTGGGGGGGGGGGACAAGGTATTTACCGACTGGCTGGTCATTTTTACCGACTATTTTTGCGGATAAAAACGACTGTGTTGACGACAAATCGTCTGATTTTTAGGAAAAACGACCATTTTTACGAAAAAATCGACTATTCTTACGAAAAACCGACTGCTTTTGATTGTTTTTAAGAAAAAACGACTACTTCCAAGAAAAAAATCGACTGTTTTTACTAAAAATCGCGGCGCTTCGCGCCGACTCGGTTATTTTTTTACCGACTGGCCGAAACATTGGGGGGGGGGGGCGTCCCCCCCCTCCCCCCCCCCCAGTAGTGACGGCTCTGGTCAGGAGAGATGCTGAATCCACTTTTGAACTTTGCCAAAACCCGGAAATTTGGGTTGAAAGATTCGCCTCTCAATGTCATTAGCTCTTTTGCTCTGCATGCAGTTCGCCGAGTAGCCTACTGCTAAAAGGAGGAATTTGGTCAAGTGGTCAAGTTGGTCTGAAGTCTAAACTCGGGTGTAGTTTATAGCAAAATGTTAAAGGGGTTTGGCGAAGACCGGAAATCTACAAGATTCGCTTGTCTGGATCAAGTAGTCCAGCAAATATTAAATATTTGGGATCCCATCGAAACATTTGGTCTTGTTTATTCCTGCATTTAATCAAGGCCCATAATATCATGCTCGTGTTCAAATTATTTGTTGCAAGCAGTATAGACAGAGCTATTACTTCTACACACTGTCAGAAGTTTCATAACAGATCGCGCATAACACTTTCAAGAATAACACCTTTTCACTTAGAAATAAAGTGTTCTGACCAATTAAGTTTACACTATTTCGTGCCTAGATCTCCAACAACACCTTAAACTGGTAAAAATTCTACACTGTCAGAAGTTACATAACGACAACAGAAGGATGCCCGGTTTCAACAGGTAACACTTTGGGATGTTATCTGTTATGTTTCTTTTGTTCCCGTTAGTATTTTTACCAAGTGAAGGTGTTGTTGGAGATCTAGGCACGAAACAGTGTAAACTTAATTGGTCATAACACTTTATTTCTAAGTGAAAAGGTGTTATTCTTGAAAGTGTTATGCGCTATCTGTTATGAAAGTTCTGACAGTGCAGCAACGAGAAAAAAAATTATCACCCCCAAAGGTTGAAGGTTGTCCTATAAAATAGAAACAAGGTCCCATTTGCTCCATGAGCCAACGGCCATGGCAAATGCATAAAAAATAATACAAATAATTAGAAACATATCTTTCTGCAGGCTGCCCTTAGGAAGCTCGCCAACTGTTCTGTTTTAACGAAACAACTCGCCCCAGCCCCGTAACGACACACATCTGTTCTTCATTGGGCAACCTTCCATTCTGACAGAGTATACATGATTTGAGTTCACTCAAGCTTTCACGTTCACACGTAAACACTTCAGGATCCTATTCTTACTACCACACATTGGATTTGATTAAGGACCGGCCCGACCCTTAGCCCCCCCCCCCCAAGCTACCACCCGAACTCTCTTCAAGTGGCAGACTGTCTGCCCCATGATCCCTTTTAAAGGCTACTCTAAAGTAGCCCATTACCCCCAAATCTCCGTGAACTTCGATGAAACTTTATGTATGGGGAACCATTGGTAGTCCACTTAGCGGCTAAATACTTACGTCATTACCTACGCTATCGACCCCAATAACTTCTGGTTTGAATTCGATTATACACATCTGGAAAGTCTCCATTGAAAATGGTAGTGCACTTCTGTCTTAAAATGCGAAACCCCTTGTTCATAATTTGTTGCGAAGGAACTCGAGGCGATCACGAAATAGGTTTAAAAACAATTAAAATCATACCCTTGAGCAGCATTGGCAGCTACGGCGTGGATTATGTTATATTTTATAGCTTCACGCTTTTATACGTGATTGACGACTTATGATGTACTTGAATAGACAATATGCCGTTTACGTTTTTTCTATTTTATTGAACGCTAAGATGAACAGAGCAGCGGGGTACAAAGGTGAACACAAATAAGAGCAAATTACTCAACAAACACTAAAGGTGACACAGTCTATTATAGGTTCAAGGTTTATTATTAGTCACTAAAATAATAAGCAACAAATTTAGCCATAAATGCTCACTAAAAATCCTATCGTTACTACTTTTCGCCACGGATAAAGCTGCTGCATTCCAGTTTGAATCCTGGAAAAAATACATCCCCTCCTATGCATCATAACTCTCGCAGTGTCTTTAAGGGTTGCCAAGAGCTCGACTCATAAAAGTGTCACAATCCCTGACAAAAAGGTGCTTTTTGACACCTCGGAACTTTTACGCTTATCCTGCTTGCGCAATGCGAATAATTGGTATATTTTTTGTAGGGGCATTTTTCAGAATATTTCTTAACTGTTACATCACAGTTTTGTAACAAAAATTAATCGGAAATGGGCTTTATATAAGGGTTTAAAGTGTTTTTGTGTACTAAACCAAAGCAGAGTACATGTTTTTTGGGGCGATAATCCGTAACTTTAGTAAAGTAAATGAAATGGTGCTTTTCTGAACTAAAAAGTGTCATTTGTATGAAAAGGTGTCACTTTTAGAGAAAAAGTGTCACGGTGTCACCCAGAGGCAAATAGTGTCAAAAAGCACCAAAAGTGTCATACTTGGCAACACTGACTGTGTCTATCCGATGTGAAGTCCACTGTCTTTAACGCACAGTCTTGACTAAGGTCGCCAACAAACGTTCATCTGCATAAAGTTTAGGCGTTATCTGTGATCGATTTGTAACTCTGACTGGACTGATCACGAACGCCTCGAGAGGCGGGGCTTAATTGTGAAAATACTCTCAGTGAGATGATTGTATTTTGCTAAGGAGCGTAAGTATGAAACCAACTGTGTGTACAAATCAAGAATAGGCGAAATGGCCATGGCCCTTGCCGTTGTGAGGGAAAATAATGCTTTCAGGTTTAAGTTCTGCTTTAATTGAAGAGAAATAACTAGTGAGGCATGGTAGATAGATAGATAGATATTTAATGCATAAAAGCCAAGAAGGGCCACCGCACCTAAAACAGCATAAAAAAAACTATATAGAAAACATGGACACTGTGTTAATATTTAATACTAAAGGAAGATACAATTTTCCCCTGTGTGCTAACCCTAACCGAAGGAACCTTCCAAACAGTTAAACTTTTCTCTTTCATTCTCTCAATAATCCACCCCACTGTTTCCGTATACTTTTGGATAGCTCTATGCCTCATATTGAAGATCCAGTCAATGAGCTGCGAACCATTAGGCTTATTAAGCTGAATAGGCCAAGCAATACTTTTGTCTGTCGGTTCACTAGTTAACACATCTATATCTGGAGGACCGGGCATCAATCTTCAAGTTAAGTATTTTTCTTTTCTTGCTTTTTCCCCGATTCTTCTGTATGTATTCAACTTTTGATCTCGTGAACAACAAGTGTAATCGCTGAGTACATGAAAAGGAAAAAAGAAGATGAAAGCACAAATACAAACAACTTTATAAATTATCAAAAACACAACATCCACCCGTGCCATTTACGTGGCATCTCCAGAGACGACGTGTAGTTGTGAAACGTCCTGTGACAAAACATACCCATGATAAAACGGACCAGTGACAAAGCGATCCTATGAAAAAATGTCCACAAGCGTAGACTTGGTACACATTTGGGTGTTCAGGGGCATTATCTTGGTAAAACACCATCGAAGTTTGCATTACAGTTTGGTAGACAAAGTCTTGTAGGCAGAAAAGACGGTTATGTAACCGGTAGTTTAGGATACCGGTAGTCAAATATACAATAGTTTCGTTGGTGACTATCCAACCAACTTCTCGATTCCACGGAATTGCGAAGCTTTCCCCGTTCTCGATCATGACAAAAACGTGAGAAAAGTAGAATTGGCTTCATCTCTATAGTCGAAAACCTTGATCGCCTCTAACTGACCATTACTTTTTTTTTTTTTTTTTTAATAAAATTAACAAAACTAAATTCAGTATCAATATTTACTCTTTCCACTATCTATACATTTCAATCATATTATTCAGTTTTAACATAATATCTTTCCACGTTTATTATTATCGTCATTCAAATAATTTATATTACAAAATTGATCCTCAAAACAAACAAAAAACTTATAACAAGCATATAAAATATACATTATTTATTTTTTGTTTATTCCTATTACCATTTATCATACATTTTAAAACAAAATGTAAAAAATATATTTTAACTAATATTTAAAATTCTCTTTATGCGGACCATTTTACCATAAAACAATCAAGGAACATCCTACAAAAACTGAACCAATAATTAAATAAAATCGCTCATCCCGCTCAAAAGGTGCGCTCTTCCGTCATAGAGAACCTTTTACACGGTGGCATATATTATACAACACAAAATAACAATTTTCTTCAAATCTCATTCCTTTCATATGTTATGTTAAAAAAAAAAAAAATAACAAACTAAATTCCGACAAAAACTTAAAATAAATTTTCTTCTCTTTACAAAATCTTAGAAGAGAAAATTTATTTCCAGACTTAACACACTACTATCACAATTAATTCACTAAAAAAAAATTAAAATGGTCCACAAAAGATCTAAAAACCTTAAATTAAATTACCAAAAACTGACCATTACTAAGGCAGTGTAGTTTAATGAGATCAACTAGACGCAAGTACGCAACACAAAGATGAATTAATTGAATGTATTGCGCAAAACCTCTTGTTCCTGGGGCAGGCTCTTCAAACAAATCTGCTTGAAAAGAAATGCAGGGCCTGATACAAAACTAAAATCCGAAAACAGTCTATTCTTAGACGTTTTCACAAGTGAATTCTGTTTCAGCCGGGGACGTTTGGGTTGAGGACGTTTTCTCATGGGTTTAACGGGAATTTTTTTCGGGGACGTACTGCTAGGGGACGTTTCGGGAGTAGATGTTCCGCAGACGGCCACTGCTCGATGGACTGTCCACGAGTCTCCGAGGTTTGAGTCCTAAACGGCTAAATCGAGTGAAAAATATTTTCAGCCTTCTTTGTCATGGTTAAAGTTTAACCGAAAAGGGCTAGGATAGGAAAATCTAGTTACCCATCAATTATTCACTTAAACTGGCTTGAAGACCCGCTGAAAATGAGTTACTTCGTTGTTCAGCTATTCACGAATAATCGATTTTCAAATAGTGGAATTTCCGTGTGATTTGTGGTGCCTCTATGCGCTTGTATTTTTGCTGTATGCCGTACGAGAAAGATTTATCATTTTTTTTTGTTCAGGCACTAAGTAATCTTCACCAGTCTCACCACTGCCCACTGAAAAGCCGCATTTGTGTTGAGATTAAAATTTCCCACGTCATAGTAGAATTTATGCTGTGGGGACGGCTGGAGATATTCTGAGCCTCATAACTAGATCAGATAGTGGAAAATCAAAAAATCCCTTTGCAGAATCCAAATAATACAGTGTATCTAACTAAATGACACACAAATGAGTTGGCTCTTCAGTTAAACTTTAACAAAAATTCTTATGCAATTTCCTGCTGTATAACACACCATTGGAGTGTTCGTGGTGTATTGCGCTTTTTTATTTTTCCCGGCATTCGGGATTACGTGTCGTACGATAGGCTTTTCAGCCTTCTGGCATCTGATGACGTATGATAGTGCACTCTAGACCCTTATGTTTTTGAACAATATGTCGATTTTGTGGAAACAGGAAGTGACTGTCATTGGAAGGATTTCATCCGACCAGGATCTTTTGGATCCATCGTGACGTCACTGTGACTGCTAAGTGGGGGTGATACGAATCTTCTAGATTGAATTTTACTGACGGACAGGTTACGACACGGCCTGATAATTTTGTATTGAAAACCCAACAATCGTACTAGCAAATTTACAATCGCAAGCTTTTTAGATGTTTGGCTAGTGCCTGAAGAGGATCCTTGGCAAAACGGTCCGAACTATTGCTTACGGATCCGTTTAGCCCCAGCGAACATTAAGGTAATCATCGGATTCATACACACTCATATTTTACAAAGGTGTTTATTTCTTCTATATTCTACACTATTACTTTACCTTAGGCCTTATATCCTCCTGAACCACCAGTGGCGCAGCTGGTGGCGTATAGGGAGTCGACGAAGCCGACTCGTTAGTCAGTCGTTAAGGAAATAGAAATCGCATCCGAGGCTAATGTAAACGATTAATCTGCTAAGAGTTTTTGGGATCCCAAAACGTTAGTGACGGATACCTATGACATCGCAAAAGTTGTCCGTCTGTGCGTCTGTCCGTCCGTCCGTCCGTCCGTCCGTCCGTCTGTCTGTCCGTCCGTCCGTCTGTAAGCACGATAACTCTCGAAGGGAATGAGATATTTTTATGAAACTTGGTGTGAGCATTCTTTGGGTCAAGAGTAAGGTCGAGTTCGTAGATGGGCCCTGTAGCTTTAAATTTAGGGGTGGGGGAGGGGGTTTAAATTAAGGGGCAAGCAAAATTTTTTTAAACAGCTAATGTGATAGTCGATTATGGGGTAAGAAGACACGCTGAACACGAATATGAAAACCATTTTCTTGCCGGACAAGTTGTTCGTGCGGAATCCGGCCAAAACCGGAAAGTTTGTTAAAAGTAGAAGTCTTATTTGAAGTTGATTAGATGTTCGATATAGGGGTAAGAAGGCATGCTGAACAAGAATGTGAAAACCATTTTCTCGCCGGACAAGTAGTTTGTCCGGAATCCGGCCAAAACCGGAAAGTTTGTTAGAAGGTAAAGTTTTATCTGAAGTTGATTAGATGTTTGATGTAGGGATAAGAAGGCATGCTGAACAAGAATACGAAAACCATTTTATCGCCGGACAAATATTTTACCCGGAATCCGGCCAAAACCGGAAAATTTGTTAAAAGTTAAATTTTTATTTAAAGTTGATTAGATGTTGGATATGTAAGGAGATACGGTGAACCCGTTTTTGAGCTTTAGTTTTTCGCCGGACAAGTAGTTCTTGAATTTCGCCAGAACCGCAAAATTCACAGAAGTAAGCTAGGATCGTTTCGATCGGCTTATAGAGGTAAACGCACATGCTGAATCCATATTTGAGCTTGGATTTCTTAATGATTAGCTGTTTGGCCTGGCGAAGACTGGATCTGGCGAAGACAAAACCTAATTTTCTGGTTTTGGCTGGAAAGTAGTTCGCTCGGAATTCGGCCGAAAACGGAAATTCGACAGAAGTAAAGCAGGAAGTTTCGATCAGTATCGTCAAAATAAATATGGCTTATACAGGTATATCTGAACTTAATTTTCTCAGATGATTAGCCTGGCGAAGACTGGATCTGGCGTAGAGAAGGCGTAGTTGTCTGGGTCAAATATTAAATTTTTGGGATCCCATCGAAACCTTTGGTCTTGTTTTGGAAGGGACAGAGTTTTTTGGAAGGGACAGGTAGCAATCCTATCGCCCAACCAGGCCCGTATCCAGGAATTTATTTCGGGGGGGGGGGGTGCCCTTCGGTTTTTTTCCCCGCGGGTCGGACCAAAAAGTACATAAAATGCGTAGATCAGATTTTAAAGCAAAAAAAACGATTACTTTTGTGGGTTTCGGGGGGGGTCGAACCCCCTAACCCCCCTGGATACGGCCTTGCGCCCAACCCTCCTCCTTTTACAACCCGACTTGGGAACGGCTATTGCGGATTTCACAGTTACTTCCACATTAGGATTTTTCTGTTTTTTCCCGGTTGCGTATTTTGTCTCTGTTGGTTGGAGTTTAGGTTTATGGTTTTGTCTCCATGTTTGTTTTAAATAGTCCTCTTAGGCTGGATGCTGAGTATGGGCATCTTGTACTGTTGTGATAGGACGTGTGTTTTAGTGAGGAAGACCGGCATAGATTCGTTGGGAATTTTAGAATAACGGAGTAATCCTGTCTTGAAAAGCCCCGATTTTATCCGTTTAGTTCGGTTTAGGAGCTTTTTTATTTTTAAGTTATTTGGGAGCTTTTACTTCTTCCCTAGCATCGTCCCGTAGAAAAACTAAAGCACAAGTCAAAGTAGATACAGTCTAGGTTCCAATGTGTTGAAGAAGCCCACCCGACTCCTTTGGAACTGTGCTATATTTGAAACTATCTTTTGAATCTATCGTTTGAAACTATCAAAATCGGAATAGTGTCTTTTAAGATGGATACAAATTATATCGGAAGGTCAAAATCCCGAAAATGAGAATTGGTGGAATGAGTAAGGACGTAGAGTGAATCAGTATGATGGAGACGAAAGGTCCTTAGATGATGAAGTTTATGCAGTGAAAGCTGATTTGTGGACAAGATTTAGATTAGCAAATGCACTAAAATAAATTGAAACGTACGAAGATAGGCCTCGCGTGCCTACTTGTTTTCTTCATGTTCTTCTTTCTCATCTAAAGGCCTAAGGCCGTGTCTTTTTTGGCAAAACTTAGCATCACATCTGCGTTTTCCTTTCAGTTTTTCACGTGTCAGAAATAAGATCAAAATATTTGGCAAGAGTTCTTAGAAACCGCCCACGATAACATTTTCTGGCACTCAGAGACAAAAAATGTCTTGTAGACCACTGGATCGTTTATCTGTCGTTCCTGTCCAGCTGCCGCGCAATTGTCATTAGTACATCACCAGCTGTTCTTCTGAATCCTTTACCGATCTTGGATTCAGAGGCGTTACTTTATTATTATTATTATTACACTTTAATTCAGCCAAAAGCCATATACACAACAACAAAAACAACAACAACAAAAAATAAAAAAAATCAAATCAAATCTCAGGAACGAGCAAAATGTGTTTTTTTTTGTTTGGGGGGGGGAGGGCAAGGTATTTACCGACTGGCTGGTCATTTTTACCGACTGTTTTGACCAAAAAAAATCGACTGATTTTCAGAAAAACCGTCTGTTTATAAGAAAAATCTACCGTTTCCAAGAAAAAAATCGACTGTTTTTACGAAAAATCGCGGCACTTCGCGCACACTCGGTTTATATTTCACCGATTTGCCGACAACATTAGGGAGCGTCACCCCCTCCCCCCCATACGTGACGCCCCTGCTTGGACTTACCAATCCTTTTGCTTCTTACAAAGCCACCCTTTGTTGCAACCGTCAAGACGAGACAAGATTCCAGGTTCCAGGCATCAAACGTACTTACCTTAAAAATACCAAACATTGCAGCACGGAGAAATTAAATGGTTTTATACCCGGTAGGATTCCTGATACATAGGAAAACATTTCAAATAATAAAGAAATACAATTAAAGAAAAAATTGAATATGTTCGAAGGGTTTGCAAGCTGAAGCACAACACTTTTTTGTGGGCCACCGTCAAGATGAGACAATAAGGCATCAAATTTAAATACAAATTGAAGGAAAAATTTAAAATATTCGAGACGAAATTATCGGGAGATCAATCATCGAGTTCAGTTCAACTTAAATCTGTACACAACTCACTTTATACCCTGTGATTAACTCGATACTTGTGAGATGAGATTTTATTCTGGCTATCTCCTAAGGCTTTTAATAAAAAAAATATTAACTTGTTAGTTATACAACTGTAGTTGTAGCATGCTTATCACATGTTCGTGTTTGTAGATACGGTCTGAAGAAGGCTCTTGTCAGTAAGGGCCGAAATAAATTCAAGCTGACCAATCCGTTTGGCACCGTCCAACAGATACGGTTGACGGAGCGTTCCTTCGTTTATTACAGCCCCCTCCCAGACGAAGAAGACAGGAAAAAACATAGAGAACATCCCTATCCTGCATAACAAATAAGATTAAAAAAGGAAGATAAATGGAAACGAATAAAGGTGTTGAAAATGTTGGTATGAAAGAAATACCTTAAACTAGGTGATGTTTAAAGTTTAACTGAAAAGGGCTAGGATAGGACAATCTAGTAACCCGTCACTTATTCACTTAAATTGGCTTGAAGAGCCGCTGAAAATGAGTTACTTCGTTGTTCCGCTATTCACGAATAGTTAATTTTCAAATAGTCGAATTTCCGTGTGATTTGTGGCGCCTCTATGCGCTTGTATTTTTGCTGTATGCCTTACGAGAAAGATTTATCAATTTTTTTGTTCAGGCACTAAGCAATCTTCACCGATCTCACTACTGCCCACTGAAAAGCCGCATTTGTTTTGAGATTAAAATTTCCCGCGTCATAGTAGAATTTACGCTGTGGGGACGGCTGGAGATGTTCTGAGCCTCATAACTAGAGCAGATAGTGGAAAATCAAAAAATCCCTTTGCAGAATCCAAATAATTCAGTGTATCCAATTCAATGACACAAACGAGTTGGCTTTTCAGTTAAACTTTAAACTCGCAGATAGCCTACACCATTGTTCATTTTCGCTTATGATTCTTAATGTGGGTGGAAGGGATTGCAGAGTCCTGTAGTCGCGATATCAGACTAAAGACTGACATGTCAATAGCCATAGGGCTAGATACTCTCCAGTTAACAGCATGAAGGAATTGGACCACAGTGTCATTGTTGACGCAGTGGCGCCATTTCAGTAAACCTTAGGTCAATTTTTGGGTACATTTAAAGTAGTTCTCGAATATACCTTAAAGCGAAGTCATTGCTACGCATTTTGCCTTTTTGAAACCTATTTATCAACTGAGAAATTACCCCGAATGGAGCCCCTGTTCACGACATTACGTTTAAATGAAAAAATTACAGATACCCTGAATAGAGAGTAAAGGTTTCTCGAGAAGAAATAGGTCATTTCGCCATCTCTCCAAATAGTAGATGTTTGAATCTCGTCAACCATTTTCCGTTAGTCTTTTCTGGAAAACGACCATCAGAGCCATCTATTCAATAAATCTATCTTCGTAATGACTTTGTATCTGGCTTTCCGAAACCATTCGGGTCCCGGAGATGATAAATGTTTCCGTTCCAAGAAAGCATACGAGATAAGCGTTATAGGAAATCCATAGCTTTCTAGTGGAAACTGCGTAGGAGATTAGAAGCGAGAATTTCGGACGTAGGTAGAGGATTATTGCAAGTGAAGATTCCGACGATTACGACATTTTTCATCTGAAAATAACGAGAGAGGTAAATTCCGATTCCTGCAATTGGATATGAGAATGGGGGGGGGTGTGCATTGGGCTACATTGGTGCGAGTATACTGTACTTTGGTAATTAAACAAACCAGGATATCATTTTGACATTAAAATTGTTGTATACTGGTACGCATCTTGGGAATAAGGGGTACATATACTTATGAGTACCATGCTCACCCCTTCCAGCATACACCAGGGTTTGAGCATGGGTATCAAAGAAGGCCTTAGTGTATACTAGACTGAGTCAGGCCCATTTCGCAAAAAAAAACTTTTGTTTTTGAATTTATTTATCGTATTTCGACTTTCGTAAATAGACAATCGTAGTCAGAAATAAAATAGACAAGTATCAATTCCAGTTTAATAAACGTAATGATTTTTACTTTTAGGCTACCACTTCGACCCCTGTATGGTGTGTTTGTTTTATTCATTAGTGCCCTAGTTGGCCCTTGTTTCGGTAAATAATAATAAAGAAGAATGCGAAGGATGGCTAGGTCCATTTCGACTTGCTGAAACACCCGGGTTTGGTCGCAGCTGGAGCAAGTTTACACACTGACCGGCTTGTTGACTATAGGCTACATTAGATTTTAGTTTGATTTTCACTTATTCCCAAAACTGGCTTTGGACAAAGCCCATAATTAGCTTTCGTTGTCAAAAACGAATAAATAGTCCAAAAATATGCAGGAATATTTTAATTACTTATTTATAAATATTATGGCACCCTTACTGTTGAAGCGAGGTTAAAGGACACCTCGCACTGTATAGCGTAAGATAGTTGACCAAACTAAGCTGTGTTCACAGAAAATTACACACGGCTTCGGCCGTTTTTAGCCTCTTTCCGTGCCTCTTGCCTTGGATGGCAATCTTGGCAAAAAGGGAATAACCGGTTTTCGAGCGGAGACAGCTCCCCGGGAACAATGATCGGGAGCCTGATACGTCACGTGAAGATAAGAAATCTGGGCAAGCGTGATAATCAGTCTAATACGAACAGAGGAGATAGGATACACTTATGAAATGTAGAATCTCTTGAACGAGAATAGATGGAAATATTAGGGGAGAAGGGCCCGCGTTCGGCAATTTTTTGGATTAGTATTTCTGCAGGGCACATTTCCGCGTGTTTTTTGAAGTTTAGCGATTCGGTGTTGTTTTGCCTAGCTTAGGAAAAAATAAATCCTTCCGATTCCTATCGTGCTGTCAGCAAAAGTGGTTTTCCTGAAGTTGGACAAAAGTGCCGAACCTGCCCCACCCCTGTCCACGTTCGGCATACATTGGTCCAGGTTCGGCATGTCATTATTTCCGTACTAGTACCAATGGCGAACCATCTCTCAAGTGGTTTTGTAATGTCTAATATTGTGAAACTGAAGTTTATACTTAGGAAAAGTAAAAAAAGGATGTCTGATACTTCTGAAATAACTGTAAAGGCTAATCTTAGAAAACTTATTTTTATTACACTGTATCCACACTAAAAACAAACTATTTATTTTTTATTCCCGCTCAAGGATGGAATGGAAACCTAGGACCTGCAATTATTATGTAGCCGATGCACATTAGCCTACTGTTATACTACTCCAGCATGTGGGGCCCACGTTCGGCAGGGGAGGATTGTATGGATAATTGCATGCCGAACGAAGGCCTGGGTTAGGGGCCGAACCTGGGATTCTCGCCACCTTTCGGGAAAAATATAATTTCAGACGGAAATAAAAGATGCCGCTGATCTCAACAACGGAACACACCAGGTCAAGCCTACCCGAAATCGGCACAGTTTAAGTTTAACCGAAAAGGACTGGGATAGGACAATCTAGTTACCCATCATTTGTTCACTTAGATTGGCTTGAAGACCAGGTGAAAATGCGTTACTTGGTTGTTCCGCTATTCAGGAATAATCGATTTTCAAATAGTGGAATTTACGTGTGATTTGTGGTACCTCTAATTTGTTGTATGCGTTACAAGAAAGATTTATGATTTTTTTTTTGGTCAGGCACTAAGCAATCTTCACCAATATCGCCACTGCCCACTGAAAAGCCTTGTTTGTGTTAAGATAAAAAATTTCCCGCGTCATAGTAGAATTTTCGCTGTGGGGACAGCCGTAGATATTCTGAACGTCATAACTAGAGCAGATAGTGGAAAACAAAAAAATCCCTTTGCAGAATCCAAATAATTCAGTGTATTCAACTAAATGACACAAAAGTAAGTTGGCTTTTCAGTTAAACTTTAACAGTTTTTTCTTCTGCAAATATTTATGCCGACTTTTCAACTTTTTGCGGATCCCAAAAATTTCATTGTAACGGCTTGAAACAACTTGTCTCAACACAAACTTCAAAATTTAACAGAGAGCATCGAAGTTACAATCAAAATATCCGGAACAACTGAGACAACGTCCCAGCCATACGTTCAGAATTTTTCGAAAGATGGCTCGCCTTTAAAATCAAAAGACGAACCTGGGCCTTGCCGATCGTGGCCCCTTCTCCCCTACTGAAGTAGAATGAATTACTCTCATAAGTACGACTTGTCCTTTAAATAATTTGGTGCCCCCTAGTGAAGTGGCGTATATAGACGTAAATAACACGCTAGTTCGATATATCCTGTAAGTTATTTTCGACTCCTTTGAATAATGCGGTTCGAATCCGGAGTAGATCGAAACTTTTTGACCTTTGAAACTGGTTAAGGTACCGACCGACATAGGCATGCAATAGGGTACTTACGGGATTTTTCAAAGACCAGAAATCTACAAGACCCAACTGTCTGCATCAAGAAATCTAAATTCGTGTTTTGGGTCTCACCAAAATCTTCGGTCCTGTTCTTGTTTATGCCGTACTTCTCAGTAAAAAAAAACTGTTCTTCAGAGGGTGATAAACGATAAATAAATATATATATATATATATATATGTTTATTTTATCCTTCTGACAATAGGGAAAAGCGGAGTGCAAAAAGGAAAAACAAAGTAAGTAAAGAAAACAGAAACACACACTAAATATCGAGCTAAATATAAATAGGTTACTATATCAAACTAATTCACAAACCCCGCCAGTCCATCAGTTGTCACTGTCCTAATATAGTAACAGTTCTCATATTAAGAATCCCTTTAGCACACGCTAGGATTGATTTCCTTTATGAACAGAGCGAGTTTTCGTGTTCAGAATAAACAATGGATGAGGTCCCACGAGGTCTTAAGATCGAGGATGCAACATTTATCATGAGGTGGAAGTGGAAAGCTAAAAGGATCTAAAAGATCCATGAACTAAAAGTTCTAGCGTCAACTAGAGTTGCGTTTTACAGATACCATGATATCTGATAACACGGTCTAAAGTCGTTTTTGCAGTTATAGTGCGAACGTACGATCAGGATTTCCTGGCCGGATTTTCTAAGTTAAAAAAATCTAAAAAAAAATGTATATGGAAGTGATGATGGTGCCAAAAATCCGGGAAGGGGTCCCAGTCTGCGAGCACCCGACCCTGATCATCTCTTCAAGGCACTAGCCTACTGAGTATGTGGCCAGTTACCGAGGTATCTGAAAAAGCCATCTCATTTTCATCATCACTAACACAGTAAGGATTATTTTCCACGGCAAAATTACGGGTAATAGAAAACCGTGATTTTCGGTTTATGGGATCCCAAAACGTTAGTGACGGATACCTATGACATCGCAAAATTTGTCCGTCCGTCTGTCCGTCCGTCCGTCTGTACGCACGATAACTCTCGAAGGGATTGAGATATTTTGATGAAACTTGGTGGGAGGATCCTTTGGGTCAAAGTACAAGTCAAGTTCGAAGATGGGCTCTGTAGCTCTATATTTGAGAGTGGGGGAGGGGTTTCAAATTAAGGGGCAAACAAAATATTTTGAAACAGCTAATGTGATAGTCGATTGTGGGGTAAGAAGACATGCTGAACACGATGGTGAAAACCATTTTCTCGCCGGACAAGTAGTTCGCCCGGAATCCGGCCAAAACGGAAAGTTTGTTTTTATTTGAATTTGATTAGATGTTCGATTTAGGGGTAAGAAGACATGCTGAACACGATGGTGAAAACCATTTTCTTGCCGGACAAGTAGTTCACCCGGAATCAGGCCAAAACCGGACACAAAATGTGTCGACCAATTTTCGGCTACCCCTTTTCTTCAAAATAGTATATAAGCTCTGCATAGTAGTATAGCTCTGCGCAGAGCGCGTGTTCAGTGAACCTAAGAGCTAGTTGTTTTCGAAGGTCGAAGGGGTTGGTATGTGGGGTTGCTAAAAGAGAAGGTGGTTGTGGGCTATATAACAGTTGGAAAGTTTAGAAGGATTGACAACTTCAGTAGAAGGGTGAACACTGAAACCAAAAATAGACCGATCCCAATTGTGAGACAAGTAGGGGATTTCTAATGGTTTCATGGTCTAATAATAGGCTGTTAGACCATAATCATCTTCGGCAATGAGGGGTTAGCAGCTTTGTCTACTTGGTGTACCTACAGTTTGTTTCTTGTGCTTTATATGGTACGAACAAATTGGTACCACGTCTATAGCGCCCTTCACACTGAATACGTAAGACCTTACGTTAAGTACCTACGTTACGGCTTAAGTTTCTTACGTTAAGTAGCCTATTCACACTGAGAGGGTCCCCTTCCGACTGGGCGAAGTCAGATGCACTTTCTGTAGCATCAATCAAACAAAGAAAATAAAGATTTTGGTCGAGATTACTCTGCAAAAGGATAAAGATACCCTTGGGGAAATGACCTCTGAAGACGCTGGGATATTATCTCTCAGAGGACCAGCTACTGTTAGGAAGTTTTCAGTCAAACCCAATGGGTCATCTAGTTCAAAACAGGTTAATACAAGTTTACTCAGAAGCCTATTGCATTCAGTCATCCTAGGATTATGACGATTTCTTTTGGAAAAAGGTAGAACAATTTTTAGCCTTGAAAATGAGGCTATATTATTGGCATCTGAAAAAAAACTACTGGCTAAAAAAAAAAGAAGCAAAATTAAGCCTATCTGGGTATGTTTTCCCCATGTCATCATTGAGTTTTTTGCAAAACTTTCTCAGGCATTTACTTTCACGTATTCTTTCATTTAGTATTGTAAAGTAACTCTCTCTTATTTATTATGTCTTATTAATTACTATTTTATTATTTATTATATCTTATTAAGTGTATAATTAAGTATATAATAAACCATTAAGTAATATGTAAGATCATTAAATAAACATAGCCTATGTTTACAGGAGGGGTATGTAGGGATACACGAGGAAATATACTATATTCTTATATGTTTCAATCTGATACTGAAAAGAAACTCTCTCTCTCCTGTCACCTGAACAAACTTGATGACTTTCTCATCCACTAAGCACCACTAAGTCCATTTTTTAATTTTACGTAACGTAAGGTCTTAAGTTGAACTTTTTTCAACTTTCTTAAGTGGCTACGTTAAGTAAAAATTCCTTATGTTACGTATCACGTAAGAAGCTTAAGTGCACTTAAGACTCTTAAGTAGGCCAGTGTGAAATGCCCACTTAAGCTTCTTAAGTCAGTGTGAAGGGAGCTTATCACGAGGACATGGACTCGTAAGTAAGAATCGGTTGCTAGAATTTTCGGTGATCTGTTTTTAAATAAGTTTTGATCTATCAACATCATATATTAGATTTTTGGGATCCCATCGACACCTTTGGTCTTGTTTTATTTTTTTTCTTGATCATCCTTCTAAGATGATGTGCGATTCGAGGGATAAGTATAGTATTATAACTTACAAATTACCGTAAGTTATATAAAATTACGGGTCTACTGTAAAAGATATCAAAAATTGTTGAGTATTGATCGATTTATTCTTGAGTTTTCGAGTTAATTTCCATTTTCGGTGAGCCACTTATGGCGCAACCCAAGTAGGCTACTTTCAGGCATTCCTTGCGCGACTATATGCAATCTTTGTGGTTATTGAAAAATGTTCTAACTCGTGGCTACTGCGTGAAGGTTGCCAACAAAGCAAGCATAAAGTAGTTTGATGCTATGAATCCTTTAACTACATCTTCGACCAGTGTTGGGGCTGCGGGATTGCCTTCTCCCTCTAATAGTTGGGCCACCAGGTTTGTAAAATTATAAAATTTCAGACCCCCTAACGTGAAAGGATCCTAACCCAGTCGCATCCGCTGATTACGAATTACGACGGAAACAACTTCCGGAAAGGGCGGTTGCAACGCTAGTTTGTTGCTTCAGTCGTTGAAATTTAACAACGAATATAGTGACCAAGGCCGTGTCCACCCCCCCCCCCTGAAACATGCAAGAATCCATGTGGAAGAAATTCGAAATAGCAGTACCTATAGACAGTGACTTCTTCGACTTCGTTGTCGTTTCTTTCGATAACAGTCCACTTTTTGTATGACACTTGCAACCTTCGGCTCAAGTTCCATAGCGATCGTCGTGTCTGTCCGTCTGTCGGTCTCTCCAGCTTTCGGGAATAAAAAAACGTTAGTGACGGGATACAAGTTGTCAGTCCGTCCGTTTTCACGAGAACCCTCGAAGGGGCTGAGATATTTCGTTGAGAATGGGTGTGAGGCTACGTAGCTCTATATTTAGGAGTGAGGTATAGGCTTCGAAGTAAGGTAGTGTTAAAAATGTATGCTGAATCCGTATCTGAAGTTACTTTTCTCTTCGGACAAGCAATTCTGCTGATATTTAGCAAAAAGCATAGATTTGGTAGAAGTGAAGGTTAATTCTGAAGTCGATTAGAGCTTTGAAATGGGACTAGAGATACATGCTGACTTCATATGTGTTTTTGGTTTTCTCATCCGTAATCACTAAATCACTTTAAAAAAAAAGGCTATGGATGTACATGCAATATAAAACATTCGCATATTCATATCGATATCAATCCACATACATCTCTAAAACAATGTAATCCTAAACATTCGTTAATGACGACGAGCTCTTTTTCAGTATAATGACGAAAGTTTTCTCTTACTCTTAGCAGATCTTCATATCGTATTCATTAATCATTACTGTATTGTATTCATGACGGTTAAACCGGCAAAGAAACTTTCCAAAAGTAATACCTCTTTGTTCTGATATGTTGTAATTTGTCACAGCTATGTTTAAAAGTTGTCAGTCCCTGCCTTTGTTATAAATGTATATCTTCCTTTTCCTGGCTGCGCTGGTTGAGTACGACCTGCATGATTGCTTTGAATGTCTGCAAAGTCATTATCTATACTAGACTTGTTCTTTGTCCCTTTGTTTGGGTCCGATAAAGGAAACCATACATGCACACGAAAGTCTGCAATACAGGAATATTTTGTCAAAAAAACGGATTCACCATCGCACGACTGTTGTTGTATTTAAACAGTCCAGTAATTCTTTGCTCAATGCACATATGACACGAGAGATTATTCCTTTGCACCGTCAGCTGCACAGTCTTTGCATTCGTTCCCGAAAAATTCAGTTTCAGCTTGTTCGTTTCTGCTTGGAACCGAAGGTACTCTCTGTATTAAGATACATGCAAGCAAGGGCGTCATGGGGGGGGGGCAAGGCCCCCTAGAATTCAAACTTCCTTCTTGGTGTGTAATAAACCTGGGATTGGGGTACACAATTTATTTGTTGATAATGATGATTCATTTTTAACCCGTCAAAATAAGCACAAAGCCCGAACATGGAGTAAATAATAAGGAAAAAAGCAGAGCAAGAAAAAAGAACAGGAAAGAAAATAACATACAAAATACGCCAAAGAAAATCTACCCCAAACTTAGGGCTTCATTGAATCAAAAGGGTTTTCCAGTCGTGATTAGTATTTTTTGTATGTGTTTATATTTGTTTCTCAACTGGTCTGTAATTAAATACTTGAACACTTGAAGTGGTGTTAGTGGATCACTAATTTGATAACCACTGTACATTTTCGAGTTACTCGTCCGGGGGGGACTGGATGCGTAATATCTTTTTTTTTTAAAAACGGTAAAAATATTGACCTGAATTGACTACTGAAATGATGCCACTGCATGCAAGGTTTTTCTTCCCCCGAAGTTCCATACGCGATGGAAACAAGGTTATTGATAGTAGGCTAGTATTCTCTAACTCCTTCGTTCATCGCCGGTCACATTATTTCGTTGTTAAGTGACGCCGGAATTCTCAAATTCGTCCCGTTAGTAGAGTGAGTCATCAGTGAGTAATAACACATTACCGAGTTTTATTCAAACTTGTAAACAGTTCATCGTTCGAAATATCTTCTTTCATTGTTTTTATTTTTCTAGGTTGAAATAAATGCTTGCTTGTTCGAAAGGAGTAAGTTGCAGGGTTGTATGGAGCAAAGGCCGACTGTGCGATTAGGATTAAGACGCCCAGTTTTTGGAATCCCAAAACGTAAGTGGAGGGATACCTATGACATCGCAAAAGTTGTCCGTCCGTCTGTCCGTCCGTCTGTAAGCACGATAACTCTCGAAGGGAATGAGATATTTTGATGAAACTTGGTGTGAGCATTCTTTGGGTCAAGAGTAAGGTCGAGTTCGTAGATAGGCCCTGTAGGTCTACATTTAGGGGTGGGGGAGGGGGTTCAAATTAAGGGGCAAGTAAAATATTTTTAAACAGCTAATGTGATAGTCGATTATGAGGCAAGAAGACAGGCTGAACACGAATATGATAACCATTTTCTCACTGGACAAGTAGTTCGTCCGGAATCCGGCCAAAACCGGAAAGTTTGTTAAAAGTAAAAGTTTTATTTGAAGTTGATAAGATGTTCGGTGTAGGGGGGAGAAGGCATGCTGAACACGAATATGAAAACCAGTTTCTCGCCAGACAAATAGCCCGGAAACTCGCCCGGAATCCGGCCAAAACCGGAAAGTTTGTTAAAAGTAATATCCGACCAAAACCGAAAAGTTTGTTAAAAGTAAAAGTTTTATTTGAAGTTGATAAGATGTTCGGTGTAGGGGGAAGAAGGCATGCTGAACACGAATATTAAAACCATTTTCTCGCCGGACAAGTAGTTCGCAAATTTGTGACGCAAAGCTTTTTGCTATGCGTCACAGTTGCGCGTAGTGAGATCGGATTTGCTTGACGAAACTTTTTTTGTAGTTATGACGCAAGTTACTGTGATGCGATTATGCGACTACCATGTGGTAACAACTATTTTTGGTCAAGGCTTACTAAGCGTCTACAATACCGGCAGTAAGGACCAACTAGGGTCATAGAAGCTTCGAGTATCAGAGAAATGCGTCATAGATGATAAGATAAGATAAGATAAGATTTTATTTGCGCTAAGAGCCAACGGCCATGGCAAATACATATAGAAAAAAAAACACCAAAAGACACACACACACAAAATATCATCTCCTATAGGCACCTATCGCCCGCCTGGATCCGCCCCTGACCCTGACGAACCTCACCAGCTGTTTTATATTTCCAAAAACAGTTATTCCCCATCACACCACACATCCATTCTTCATCCATTCCCCTTCCATTCACTCAAAAAGTGTCTAGCCTAAGTTCACTCAGACTTTCGCATTTACACAGTAAATGTTTTAGATTCTCATCCATGCTACCACACATCGGACACAAATACGGACCGGACCGACCATATGCCCTCCCAATATACCGTCTTCTCTCCCCAATGGCAGACTGTCTGCCCTACAACCCATCAAATCCCCTGTTTCCTCCCTTTTCAGACCCGCTTTAAAATATACTTCCTCCCCCATATATCTTTAATTTTTGCATGAAACCTCAAAGACATTGATTCATCCTTGGCCATCTGCCAAGATTGAATTTCCTGGTCCAACAGACGATGACGTCACAGATGATGAACATCTCGTCATGAGAATAGTCTCAGTTGAGATGGCCATCCACATTGGGATCTAAAGAGATGACCGTCTTACTTTATTTTTATTTATTTCCATTTGCAACCTTCACGCAAAGCTCGGAGGCAACAGAAAGTGGTTTTTATTTTTTTTACAATTTCTTTGTTGACAGAATGCTTAAGAAACCAAAATTGTATTTAAATTGCATTGTAGATTGTGCAAAGTACTCACGTCAGTGTACTTCTGTTGACATATTATGGTTATTATATTTCAACTGTTATATTATTGTCATAGACGTTATGACAATAATATTACCTCATATATACCATATACAATTTGTTCGTGATCAGGTACTTGCGAAAGATACCATCCATCGGCTTAAATAATATAATGTTATTAAATGGGAAACACTGATGCAAAAAACTGAACTACTTTTCGCGTCTCAAAATGACAAAAAAGACAGGCAAACGGAGTTAAAATGGCGAATAACATGTGGTGAGAAAGACTGATGGACAATATTCCGGCCCACAGTCACTTCCAACGGAGGGACACCTAACCACAGAGCTGTTCTCCATTGTGTTCAGATCCAAGGCGAATCCAAGACGCCCCGAGATTTTAAAACATTTTTTTTTTTCTTAGAACATAGAATGGTAATACAATATTTGATATAAGAATATTAGAAACATAACCATCGCTTGGGTAATCGCTTTACTTGGGCGCCGAAGAAGTCCGTGTGATTCTAAAACTGGTGGCCGAAAAGTGACCCGGCCGCATTTCGAGACGAGCAGAGTCTGAGTCCTGCTCCGTAAGAAACGATACCGAGCCCGAGTCCGTGAAAAGGAGTCCGAGTCAACCAGATCTGCATAACCATGGGCTTTACTGCTTGATAGTGTTAAAATTAATTTCGTATCTTTTTTCTAGTGATGGCGTCACCGGTATTCTCGTCACCGACTTGGAGGACCGCTTATACCAGTGCCAGATATCCGTGGTGGACCTCGACCCCAAGCCAATCACATGCATCCTGAAACATAGGCGTAGAGAGAGATCCATGACTGAGGCCTACTGTCAGGCCGTACGCGAAAGTGAAGCAGAGTGACGTTAGCTTCACGTTTTAGGGTAGGCTTAACAATGCCTAAAATTTGCTAGGACTATTTTAAAAATTATTTTGTGTCTGTGAGAAAGGTTGAGGACAGAAAAAAACACAATCGCGTTTTTTCTCAGGGATGCTGTTTTGTGCGGAGTGGAAAAGGGTCTTTTGGAACGCATAAGGGCCGAACGGGTGGAATTATCAGGACGAACTGTAGGCAGAAGGTCCAGAAGCTGCAGAAGTTCCATTTTAGGGTTCCGACCGTAGAACGCTTCTTTAGGTTAGGCATAGATATGACTAAAAATCGGCTAGGAATGTTTTGAAGATTGTTGGATGTCTTTGAACAATGTTGAGGCCGGAAATTTTCTTTCACAACCGCATTCGCTTTTTTCTCTCGTATCCGGATCCGGCCGTTTTGTGCGGAGTGGATAAAGGTCCTGTGGCACGCATAAGGGCCGAACGGATGGAATTATCAGTGCGAATTGTAGGCAGAAGGTCCAGAAGCTGTAGAAGTTCCATTTTAGGATTCCGACCGTAGCAGACTTCTTTAGGTTAGGCCTAAGTGTGACTAAAGCTGGCTAGGGATGTTTTGAAGATTGTTCTAAGCCTGTGAACAAGGGTGATGCCGGAAAGTTCGTTTCACAACCGCAATTGCTTTATTTTGGATCTGGATCCGGACATTCTATGCGGAGTGGGGAGGGGTCTCAGACTTCCTGTGGCGCGAATCCCGAGCTCAGGTTCAGGTTCATTTAATTTTAAAATAATGAGAACAAATAATTTCACAAAACTTCATGGCAGAGAGCAGGCTCGATGGCTAGAAGACTAAATTAAAAAAATACAACTTAACATGGTCATACACAACTGTATATAGGCTAATATAACAATCACCATCCGGTCCCGAGAAAGGGGACATCCAGCAAATAACCTCCTCATTAAAAAAACAAATGAATAGCTGGTGGAATAGTTGGAACAAAATTTGGTAGGTAGAAGGTCCAGAAGCACTAGAAGTTCTAAATGTTCCAACCATCCAAAAATATGAAGTTTTGCAAGGGAGCAAAAATTTATGCACAGTAGATAGCGCGACCAGTAATTTAAGTAAGATGAAGTCAAATTAAAACAATACATTTTAATTTCTCGAATCGTTTGCTCTCTTCTGCTCAGTTGATTTTGTACACTCCAGCGAAAAGAATACGGCGCTCAGAGTATTGCAATAGTTCAGCATTACGGTCACGATCATCCGAATATCCCAGAAGAAGAAAAAGAACATACAAACGTGACAGCTAAAATTCAGTAGGTAAGAGGTTCAGAAGCCCTAGAAGTTCCATTTTGGTGTTCCAGCCACAACGGACTTCTGAGCAACCCGAAGCAGAGAGCCCGTGCAAGCTTCATGAAAACGTGCATTCACGTATGAAGAATATTAAATTTGGCAGGGAGGTTAACCGACTGAATGATATTCCTCGTATTCTCGGTTACAAAATCTGTATTCACTAGAACTGAACAGTTTAAGGATTTTTTGTTTCGTATGTGTTATTTTGTCAGTTACTTGAAGGAGGGGCAGCCACTTGGAGTCGGAGCGAGAATTCCAGAACATAAGTGGCATGCTTTCCTCTAGATTGTATTTTTGTTTTTTAAACTACAAACAAACTTGAGAACCATCCTCCAGATAAGCCGTGCATAGCTCCTGACTGGACCAGGCCATGAGCAAGTGCCATAGGACCTTCCAGCTCTTGTTTTTATGTCCAGTTATTTGTTACCTAGTCTTGAATTTTTTTTCCTATCAGTAGATCCCAGGTTGGATTTTTTTTTAAGTTGGTTTGATGTAGTTACATAAGTGCGAAGATGATTTTTTTGCAAAAACCTTCTGACACTGAGAAAGATACTTCCCTTTTTGGGATCCCAAAACGTAAGTGGAGGGATACCTATGACATCGCAAAAGTTGTCCGTCCGTCCGTCTGTAAGCATGATAACTCTCGAAGGGAATGATATATTTTGATGAAACTTGGTGTGAGCATTCTTTGGGTCAAGAGTAAGGTTGAGTTCGTAGATGGGCCCTGTAGGTCTACATTTAGGGGTGGGGAGGGGGTTCAAATTAAGGAGCAAGTAAAACTACTACTTGTCCGGCGAGAAAATGGTTTTCACATTCGTGTTCAGCATGTCTTCTTACTCCTAGATCGAACATCTAATCAACTTCAAATAAAACTTCTACAATTGCAACAAATTTTCCGTTTTCGGCCGGATTCCGGGCTAACTACTTGCCCGGCGAGAAAACGGTTTTCACCATCGTGTTCAGCATGTCTTCTTACCCCTATATCGATCATCTAATCAACTTCAAATAAAACTTTTGCTTGCAACAAATTTTCCGGTTTCGGCCGGATTCCGGGCTAACTACTTGTCCGGCGAGAAAATGGTTTTCACCATCGTGTTCAGCATGTCTTCTTACCCCATAATCGACTATCATATTAGCTGTTTCAAAGTATTGTGTTTGTCCCTTAATTTAAACCCCCTCCCCCACCCCCAAATGTAGGACTACAGAGCCCATCTACGAACTCGACCTTACTCTTGACCCAAAGAATCCTCACACCAAGTTTCATCAAAATATCTCATTCCCTTCGAGAGTTATCGTGCTCACAGACAGACGGACGGACGGACGGACAGACAGACGCTTTTTCGATGTCATAGGTATCCGTCACTAACGTTTTGGGATCCCAAAAAGACATTGAAAAAGGACAGCTAATGCAAGTAAATTATGTCAAAAGAAAGCTGAAACACTTGGCTCTTAGTAGATGTTTAGTCCTCAGTGTTTATCATTCTCATTAGACTGACGTGGATGCGAGAAGCAAAGAAGCACACCTCTGCTGTTGTTTTCTGGTGTTTTGTTTCTTACTACTGTTACTAGATGTAATTTTGCTATTTTTGTACCAACGCGCAACATATTGCCCCCCCCCCCCCCTCCAGACACTATAAAAAAAATGAGGAATCGAGTTATAGGTTGTTTGTCGAGTTGTCGGCAGTTTGTCAGTCTGCATTAAATGGCGAAGCCGGTTTTTCTGGATTCCTTAAAGTAGCTATTGTTATGGGGTCAGTCAAATTACAATAGAAGTTTTATATCGTTCTTATTCTTTTTCTTTTTTTCTATATAGTTGTTTTAAGGAAAAAGTGTTTCCCAAGGAAGTTTTAATTCACCCTTATGTATACATCGGGGGGGGGGGGGGGGGTGAGTAGGCCTACTCAAGGGAATTTACTTCTGCGCCAGTTCCTCTTCGGGACTATTGTAAATACCGTTCATGATCTGACAAGCGATTTGCGGTGTGCTTAATAAATTAGAAGTTCTCTTTGCTCCTTACGGCTTGGGGTGGATATATAATTAAGGGCATTTTTTTTTGCGCCAGTTCCTCTTGTGTATTATTGTAAGCCACTCTCTGCCTTTCACTGATCTGACAAGCGATTCGCAGTGTGCTAAATGTTACAGATATGAGTAGGTCTATTTGCCCCTTAAGGCTTGTAGGGGACAATCTGTACCTAAGGAAATTTTCTTTTGTGCCAGTTCCTCTTCTGTATTGTATGCCATTATCTGCCTTTCTTTGCAATGACAAGTGATTAGCTGTGTGCTCCGCAGAACATTTTGAAGTAAAATTTATCTGTTTAGTCAACGTTCCTCCTTATTGTGTGCTTGTAGTAGGCTACACTAGTACGTAGTAGCAAGAACAAATTTCAATAGAACCTCCGTCTTTGGTCCCATGCAGCGACTATGAATACCCCGACAAAACTGAGCGGAGCTAGAGGTAATTGCCGAGCTTTGAGTTCATACCCCTCTACTTCCCTCTTCGCCGCTGCGCATATCAGAGAAAATACTGTAACAGGCGCGGAGGACCCGCTCTACAGCGCGTCACACGTGACGTCACGATGGTAGACAACCAATCGGATGTCACCTTTGAAATTTCTTCTCTGGGGCTCCACTGCGATATAGCTGTTTGTAGAGGTAACGAATTGTAATGTGTCCGTGTACTCGCGTACCCTCCGCTCGTTTGCATCGGGCAGGGCCGAATACCTTCGACTCCGCATGGTCGTATTACAGAGATAGGGAGACCGAGGTTGTTGTGATTATTTGTTCTTAGTAGTAGAGAAATGTTAGTTCGGACGGTTATTTAACTTGGAACGGTGCAGTTTTCGTTAGGTGCTAGAATAGAAACCCATAAAAACACCCACTCAGATTTTTTAGTAACCCTGAAGGAACTGATTTGACTCATCGGTTATTGAGTTTAGTCACAGTATGTTGAAAGATGCATACCTCTACTTTACTGTGCCTCTGGGGTGAACAGGTGTTGCTTCATGGCATCTTTGATGATCTCGATGTTACCCAAGGTTTTGTCTGTAAACGCGAAGGGACGATGAAAAGTGAAAAACGACGAATGGCGCTTTACTCTTTACTAATTTTCTTATTATCGATCCTTCCTTAAAGAGTTGAGAGACAGTAACCTGGTTCTCGTGTATACTGATCATCTTCCTTGACAAATTTCGACGTTCGGAGCCCTGTTTGACCAACGTTAAGCTCACTGACGAACAAGGCGCCCGACTTTAAGTATTAACTTGGTCAACGAGTGAGGCTCCAAATTTTTTCAACGCATCAACGGCATCCTGTGGACGGCATCTCGATGTGCACCACTCCACGGTGGAAGAACTGATGGGTGGGCGAAGTAAGGGGCGGGAGTAGTGACGGGTGGACGAACTTTCGGGTGGGCGACATCACGGGTGGGCGAACTTACGGATTATCGTGGGTCAACTGACGGGTTAGTTAAATGTCGGGAAGAGTGGGTGAAATGACGGATCTTTTTGGGCAAAGTGATGGGTGAGAAAATGACGGTTGCACCAACTGACAGGTTCCCCTTTTGAGCCATGTCTGTCTGTCGGCGGTTCAAAACCGCTCCCTTGTTATAGTTGTAGATACGAAATCCGCCACTTTTTATGCCAAAAGCTTCACACGATACCTCGTCGAAAGCTTCAGAAATTTATCAGTTACAATCAGTAGTATTAATCAAATTTAGCATTCGCACCAGTCGCATCTCATTGAACTTTCACACTTCACCGCTTTGATTTATGTGTCCACACATATGGCAGAAGTAAGGACCTTCACTCTCTTCTCTTTCGCCAATGTAGGCTACTTTCTTCGGTCCTCTAAAACGTTCAAACTGTAGATAAGTCTATTTTATTCAATAATATATCAATCAGTTTATTTAATTCGTGATCTAACACATCACATGTTTAAAAGTGCATTAAAACGTAACTATTTTTTAACAGATATGTAGCCTACAATTACTTTTATCATTCGGTGGCTCAGGGCAATAACACAGTCCAAGGAACTTTTTCAACAAAAACCCACCAAGTTCTTCAATTGAACGCGCTCCAGCGAGTCTCGGGCCGCCAGATGCAGGTAAGTTAAATAACGTCCACAGAATCTTACCTCTACTATCGTGAGACAATTACACATACCTAAATATTTACCTAATATAATACTCATACCATTTGTGACAGTGTTGTTTGGAGTGAAATATATCGAAAAGTTACTTCCATCTCTCCTGCACATGTTCGACCTCCTACCCGTGGAACCGACTCATCAGTCAGTACATGACTAGACAAGCATCAAGTGTTCACGAGCCTCTGGTCAGATGTGAGCGATCCCGGTTTTCTTTGAGGTATACTTTGGCTACAAATTACAACAACTACAAAAATAATGTCAAAGTAGTGTATGTCAAGAATAATGTCAAGTAGAAAACATTCAAAGAGTTTTGGATTAGTAAGTATTAAAGGAAACCGCAGGAATAAAGTTAAATTAATTATACATTATTACTATTTATTTAGTTGTAGGGGTGGGAGGTATTCCCGTAGGGAAAAAAGGTACCCGGATTCCCGTAAAGGTGTCCGGAATTTTGGAACAACATTCCGGGCACGGAAAACGTAACGGAAATCCCGCCTGGGAAGTCTTGTTTCCTGGAATTCCGCAGTTTAACGCGGAATTCCTGTCAAACCGCGGAATTCCGGGACGTTTTCCGTGCCCGGAATGTTGTTCCAAAATTCCGGACACCTTTACGGGAATCCGGGTACCTTTTTTCCCTACGGATTGTTTTGTTGCTATGATGTTGGATGTGCCCCTCTTGTTAGTTCTAGTTATTTATTAAAAAATTATTATTATCTTTTTTTCCAGATTACCAGACGTCCAGGGCTTCCGGATTGTCAAGCCAGCCCTTCCAGATTTTTATAACAATGATGACAGCTAATTTTCCTATTCTTCAACCTGTATTCAACATTTCTTAGATGTTCCCTTCGCATTTCAAAGATCTCTTGCATCCTAGCCACAACTGTCAATTACTTTCCCTTTTCTTCCTACATTTGCATATTGGAACTGTCTCTCGAATGGATTGCCTCTATGGCATCTTCGAGACGTCCGGAATCTGGGGGGTCCAACACCCCGGACTTCCAGAAGTTTTTGGCCTGGCTTCGCCTTCCGATCCGTTTTGACGAAAACGGCTGTCTGGAATCCGGAATAAAAATCTGAAAAGTGAGGCCTGGTTTTATCAGAGGTATGCCGTAAGTGTCCCGACTAATGTTCTATGAAACCACGGCAGTAATAGAAGAATTAATGGAAGTATTGATTCCAGAAAAACTTAGCTTAACGGTTAAGCTTAACTTAACTAGCAAGATACGGGCATGACAGTCGTTTTGACATGGTCACTGAAATATCAGCGCCGTTTGCAGTGCCGTCTTTTAATTCTGGTGGACCCTAAGCCATCCATGGATTTTTTGAACCTTTTCATGAGTCAAAACGTAAAAACACCAGCACATCAGCATACACGATTCTTGGTGTATCAACAGTTATAAAACCGTTAAGGATTAAAAGCAGTGATCATTCATTGAGAGTTTAGCACTTCCAGCGGAATTTCTAAAGTAGAAAAATAATATTAACACCAGCCATATCAATCAAATTCAAAAAAACATTTTCTTTCTCAACCATTTACACCGGCCGTTTGGCCTCTCTTTTACCCTGTCCCCCCAAAACCGGCCTAAGAGTAAAGACGGCACTGGCCGTTTGCCTGCTCCTGTGTTTGACGAAGCAGCATCCACTCTTTCTTCGCATTAAACAGAAGAATATCGAAGGGTTGCCCACTCTCCGGCACCTGCTGTGCACCCTATCCGGGCTTAGGCCGGCACCGACCGAAATCAGCGGTGCCGGCACCGGTGTCATCCATGGATTGTGTAATTTCGTTTCTAAACGTGCTGATTTTAACGTTCTAACACGTGGCAACCGGTGCCGACACCGCGGCACTTGCTGAAGGCTACACTAAAATCGAGAGTGAGCAACCCCTCAAAGAATATACCACCATCCCAGGTTAGACAACGCTTAAACAACTACACCCCTACTGTACTAAGTAACCAACAGGTCAGGTTTATCTGAAACTTCTTTTTAATCCAAACAGTATTACTTAACAATAGTTTTTGTCCACTGGGGATCCTTTTGTTCATACTCCTTGGGTCTTCCTCCGCCATGTCGATATTGCCACTCGGACACACCCCAACCCGGGATGCCGTTGACGGTGTAGGTACACATTCGCTCGTACAGTTTTGTCTCCCATTCCCAACCAATGTAAAAGATTGGGCTGTGAAGCACTCGAACTTGGACTTCCCAGATCTGGCCCGCTGAAAAACAAGGTCACGAATCACAACCTTTTAACTTTCCACTTACAAACAAATATTCATTGCAAAAAAAACACTATCACACCTCTAAAGCTGTAAAAAGACCACCTGAACAAGGAGAAAATATTTAGAATCAAACTGTAACCATAGAAAAGTAACCCAAACAACTTACTTCATCAACCGTTTTTTCTTTTTGTAACTATTACTCAGTACTTCAGATACCCCAAACCACCCTCTGCAATTCAAAAACCAAATTCAAGGCTTCCCAAATAAATATTTTTTCGAATAGTATACGCGTCCATAGCTACAAACCAGCGTCGATTCTGGTCGGAAATATCTCGCTAAAACGATGTAGCCCTTCTTCACGTCCTCTACCTCATCCTTTTTTTTGGAGATTTACCCGATTTGAAATTGCTTTTTCTCCGGTTTGAAATTACTTCTTCCCCAAAGTTGATATTACTGTTTTCTGAAGCACTTTTCTTTCGTTATCTAAACTTGTTTGCTAGAATTACCACTGTGGATACGGCACCTGTTTATTTAAATTGTAACCCGAAACGGGCTGAGACGCAGTAACCTTGTTACACATCACTCGTCCAATCAGAAAAGCTTGAAAACTCGATGAAAATATGTTACTTCGTTGTCCCGCTTTCGTCGAATGGACTTTTTCAGAAGTGACCTTATAATATGGAAATGAACTGAGATTCGCTTCACTGAAATGCACGCTTTAGCTGATACTACAATTCTCCGCGTCTGGATGAACTCTGTCTTGTCGGGCCAGTATTCTTAAAGTTTAACTGAAAAGCGAACTTATTTTTGTGTCATTTAGTTGAATACACTGAGTTATTTGGATTCTGCAAAGGGATTTTTTTGTTTTCCACTATCTGCTCTAGTTATGACATTCAGAATGTCTGCGGCTGTCCCCACCGCGTAAATTCTACTATGACGCGGGAAATTTTAATCTCAACACAAACGCAGCTTTTCAGTGGGCCGTGGTGGGATTGGCGAAGATTGCTTAGTGCCTGAACAAAAAAACAAGAGCTGTAAGCTCATATGGCACTTGCATGGGTTGAGATGTATTATTTGATTAAAGGTAATTTTCGACTGCGTGGTTCAGATGCGCACTTTAAGGAAGCTAGAGAAAAAGTATTTTGTCGTAGAACTTGGCTGTAATGATGCGCACTTTAAAGGCACTAGAAATTCATCTGTAAGGAAGACCCTTGAGGCAAAAACGATATCAGGCTCTTAGGGATCATTGATATATACGTATGATCAAAAGTATTTTTTTTTCCGCTAATGCGGGTAAAATGCGCACTTTAAGGGTGCTAGAAATTTTTTTTTTTTTGCAAAACCCTTGTGGCACAAATGATCATAGATTGAGATGTATCGTTTGATAAAAAGTACTTTTCGACCTTGCGGTTAAGATGCACACTTTAAGGGAGCTAGAACTTCATTTGTAAGCAAAACCCTTGAGGCAAAAATGATCATGGACTCATGCGGATCATGGAAATGCATATTTTGCTTAAAAGCATTTTTCTTAATTTGCGGTCATGATTGGTACTTTAGGGAATGGTCGGATTTGAAAAGTGGCGATTTCTAAGCCAATCTTGTCGAATTTCTAATATTCCAGCCAAATTTCATCGTCCTAGCAAATCTGGAAGTACCTTAACTCGCGATCACCGGAATTCCGGACCCGCCCCTCAAACTCCCCCCACAGTCGCCGGAGCCAATCCGGTTCGGTTTTGGACTTGTTTGTTATTCCCACAAAGTTCCATCCCGATCTCTCCAGTCCAATCCGGTTACGTATTCCCCCCCCCCAATTGTTGTCGGATCCGGTCCGGACATGAAAAAGATCACCACAGGCCCTCTGTTCAGTCATTAAATTTCACTCGAATCCGATCACCCGTTCCAAAGTTACGCATGGCTAAATATTCCGGATTCCCCCTCCCTCCGATCCCCCCACGACTATCGGATCGAGTGAATTTTTATTTACAAGTTAGTTTGATCGGGTCCCTGATACCTGATACGCCTCCCAAGTTTCGTCGTGAAAATCCCAAAAACTGTCATCACCAGAATTCCGGGAAACTCCCCTCCACCTCCCCCCCAAGTGTCCGGGTCCAGTCCAAACGTGTAAACTATTTATATGGAGCAGATTCTTGTTCTTCCCAGCAAGTTTTACTCCAATCCCTCCACTATAACCGTCTCTCGAGATTTCCGGTCTTCCCCCCCCCCCAACTCCCCATAGCTGTCGAATCCGGTTCGGACTTCAAATGGAAGATCAGAGATATGTCATTCATTCAGGTATTAAGTTTCGTCCCAATCCGATCACCCGTTCGAAAGTTACACAACACTCAATTTTCCATATTCCCCCGCACTGAATCACATATACAAACCCCTTTGACCCTCGAATGCACTAGCTCTTTCCGATGTTAACAGAGTGATCCGATGCAAAGAGTGACGTCACGCCGTGCGCAGACCTACTAGTGAGAAGAAAGGGGTAGGGGTTTTACAAAAACTATTAAATTCTCAGGATTCCAAGGCCCACCACTCCCCCCCAGATGGTCGGATCGTGAAACTGATTATTTCCAGGTTAGTTATATCGGGTCGCTGATATGCATGCCAAGTTTCATCGTCCTAGGACATCTGGAAGTACCCTAACTCGAAAACAGTGGACCGCCCGACCGACAGACCGACCGACCGAAAAGCGATCGGTATATGGCACTTGAGCGGAGCTGCAAGTGCCATAAAAATCATAAATCTTTCTCGTTAAGCATACAACAAAAATTAAGTACCATAAATCGGAAGGAAATTCCACTATTTGGAAATCGATTATTCGTGAATAGCAGAATAACGAAGTAACGCATTTTCAGCGGGTCTTAAAGCCAATTTAAGTGAATAAGTGATGGGTAATTTGATTGTCCTATCCCAACCTTTTTCGGTTAAACTTTAACGTCTACTAGGGCCCGAGGTTTTTTTTTTTTTAAAGCTGGCTTTTCAGTTAAACTTAACAGATTTAGAGTCTCCGAATATGTCACCACAGCGGAAGTTGGATCCTTCGTTCCTGCAATCACCCCTGGATCAGCTGACTGGGTCTAGCCCCCCCCCCCCCCGATACCAAAAAACCCCTGGCGAAACCACTCCGCTACCCCCCCCCCCCCCCAATGCAAATGTATAGGAAATTAGAAAATCTTGTTAGAAACTGCAGTATTGACCACGAGCGCCTAAGGATTTTCCCTAGACACGCGAGTTAGATGTAAACGGGTGACGGCGGCTCGCTGGCCGCTCGCCTTTATTTATACTATTCACGAAAAACTATATTTTTTTCTCCGAAATTTTATCAGCACATCTAGATATGTCCCGGGGGGGGGGGGGGGGGGGGGGTTGGTACCGGTCTTTTTTCCACCGGGTTTATATTTAACCAGAACCCCACCTGGGTATGGGAATTCGAGTTCACTTAATTTTTCCATAGGAAAATTTTCTTCACTCGTTTTCTCTTTTTAGAAGCATGGGTCTTTGCGTAGAAAACTGTTCTTCTACACCTAGTTTGTTCCACTATTTCCCACCGTAATTGCTGGGAATTAGTGAAGAGCCCAGGCTGAATGACAACCAGCGCAAGCCATATATACATATTGATTATTCTCTCCCCCCCCACCACTTCCAACCGCCAGAAAGCTGACCAGTCAGTTTATCTCCCACGCTTCCCCCTGATGATGTCATAGTCGTTCCACATTGTCCCTATCGATTCTCGATATATCCTTCCCAAACTTGTTGTTCTAACGCCTTGGGGTGTCCACAGAAATGATTCCATAAATTAGGTTATTTCTATCCAGACTATTATCCCCACAGAGCTCGAACTATTTCTAGGGCTAGATCGAGTAGGCCTTTGTTTTTCCAGTGATGATCATGACGTCGAATTCGAAGCGTGCCACAGACTAACAACAAAGAAAGCACAAATAGCTACTGTCCATCAACACAACACGAAAGACGTAATCAGCCCGTTCGCTCAGTAAGGAGAATTCCCTGAGGGGCATGAATCTGTTATGGTCTTCTTTCTTACTGTGAAGCTCCAACATTTTCACACAAAGATGCACATTTTCAACAGCTATGAGCAGGGGCGGATCCAGGGGGGGGGGCGAGGGGGGCGATCGCCCCCCCCCTAGACGGACTAAAAAGTCTCGTTTTAATGCTGTTTTAGAGCAAGCGCAGATGAATTTGCAGATACGTGGAACTGCTTTGTCGTCAAAATGTGGAATTGATGGTACAGAACAGAGAATTTGTGCTCGCAAAATGATGGGGGGAAGTTGTAAAAACGCCAATTTTTTTTCCGCCCCCCCCTAGAGTCGAGCGCTGGATCCGCCCCTGGCTACGAGGTAACACGCTATTTGTGCACGTTACAAAAAATGTTGTTAACACTAAACATGGCTTTCAACGTTATGTTAGTTTTACGTTAGTTTGACTATCTGTTAACCTTACAGATAAATTGTGTTAAAGTTTAACTGAAAAGCCAACTTTTGTTTGCATCATTTAACTGACTGAATTATTCTGATTGTGTTAAGAGATTTTTTTTTTCACTATTTGCTCTGTGATGTTCAGAATATCTATGGCCGTCCTCACAACGCAAAATTCTACTATGACGCAGAAAACCTGAAGCTCAATACAAACGCAGCTTTTCAGTGGTCAGTGATCAGCTCGAGGAAGGTGGCTCACTGCTTGAACCCTTATTTTTCGTAAATCGTTTTCGTCAAGGAAACAACACAGACACAAGCAGATAGAGGTACCACAAATCACAGGGTAATCCCACTATTTGAAAATCGATTATTCTTGGAACGAAGTGACGCATTTTCATCGGGTCTTCAAGATAGATACCTAGATTCTGCTATTACATTCCTTTTCGGTTAAGCTTTAACACCAAACATGGCTTGCAACGGTAGGTACTTTAAGCGAAAAAATAACACGTTTCAGTCATAACGAAATATTCTAGTGTGTTACCTCACATCTGTCTGCATCTTTGTGTAAGTGTTATGAAACTCCATACAGTGTAGGATAGTTCTTTAGTGTGTTAGTTTGTTTCTTTCTCCAAACTCCAGCTTTTTTGTTACTTGGTCAACTATGCTGTTAAGCTGGATTCAACAATTCTTCTACTACACGAACAAAAGTTGAAAACAAATATGCCTTGTACGAATGACTGAAGATACCGTTCATACGATTTTGCTTGCAGAAGAATTAGTTTCCGTTTTTGGGATCCCAAAACGTTAGTGACGGATACCTATGACATCGCAAAAAGTTGTCCGTCTGTCCGTCTGTCCGTCTGTCTGTCTGTCCGTCTGTCCGTCTGTACGGTCTGTAACTTTCGAAGGGAATGAGATATTTTGATGAAACTTGGTGTGAGGATTCTTTGGGTCAAGAGTAAGGTCAAGTTCGTAGATGGGCTCTGTAGCCCTATATTTAGGGGTGGGGGAGGGGGTTTAAATTAAGGGGCAAACAAAATATTTTTAAACAGCTAATGTGATAGTCGATTATGGGGTAAGAAGACATGCTGAACACGATGGTGAAAACCATTTTCTCACCGGACGATTAGTTCGCCCGGAATCCGGCCAAAACCGGAAAGTCTGTTAAAAGTAAAAGTTTTATTTGAAGTTGATTAGATGTTCGATTTAGGGGTAAGATGACATGCTGAACACGATGGTGAAAACCATTTTCTCGCCAGACAAGTAGGTCGCCCGGAATCCGGCCAAAACCGGAAATTTTGTAAAAAATAAAAGTTTTATTTGAAGTTGATTAGAGGTTTGATTTAGGAATAAGAAGACATGCTGAACACGATGGTGAAAACCATTTTCTTGCCGGGCAAGTAGTTCGCCCAGAATCCGGTCAAAACCGGAAAGTTTGTTAAAAGTAACAGTTTTATTGGAAGTTGATTAGACGCTCGATTTAGGGATAAGAAGAACACATTTTCTACCCGGTCAACTTGTTCGCCCGGAATCCGGCCAAAACCGGAAATTTGGCAGAAGTAAAGCAGGAAGTTTCGATCAGTATCGTCAAAATAGATATGGCTTATAGCGGTATATCTGAACTTGTTCGGATTGAACCATCTGCGGGGCAGGGAAGGAATGGGAAATCCGGAAACTTGTTTTATTCGTATTCGTATAGTTCGTTGAAACCGGATTTTTTTGTTATAAGTTAAAGTTTTATTTGAAGTTGATTAGATGTTCTTTATGGGATAAGCTCTAGGAGATGCGCTGAATTCGTTTCTGAGCTATCTTTTTTTTGGCTGGACAAGTAGTTCGCTCGGAATTCGGCCGAAACCATAAATTTGGCAGAAGTAAAGCAGGAAGTTTCGATCAGTATCATCAAAATAGATATGGCATATACAGGTATATCTGAACTTAATTTTCTCAGATGATTAGCCTGGCGAAGACTGGATTTGGCGAAGACAAGACGTAGTTAATATTAAATTTTTGGGATCCCATCGAAAACTTTGGTCTTGTTGAACGTGCAGTATGCTCTGGGAGGATTCGGTCCTATGGACAATCCTTGTGACAGTAAGTAAACTAGGAAAGGGACGCGGTATAAATTTCTCCGTCAAAGCCAGACCAGTACGAATTGGCCTTCCTATTACAGGTTCAGCGCTCCAAGTGCACTAATATCTATTTTCCCACCCTCGCCTCATTATCAGCATCCACCACACATTTATAGTACAATAAATCCATAAGTTTATGAACTGAATAGAGAAGCTTTCACTGAAGGGTTACAGTGCAAAACTCTCATCGTCAGGGGTGTCTCTCCTTTTTTCTGCTGAAGATAATAGATGATATATTTAAACACATTCCAGCAGAGTCGTATGCAAACGATGATGGTGGTGATGATCATTGGGGACTAATAGGAACTAAACTGCACGGTGGCTCAGCTGGAAGATCGAGAACCAATCATCTTCGAAGGGTGAGGGATTCACCCCTACTTCTGCTGTGAGAAAAGAATCTCTGACGTTCATGGTCATTAATGAAGGAGTCGGACAATGGGCTCGATGAAGCAAAAACAATAGGGAGAAAGCATGTGACGTCACCGGTCGCTGAAGAGTTGCGCGATCAAACGTCGCGTGCAACCTCAGTTTTTTGCGCTGGTACTTCTTTTCCCTTTTTTTGAGGCTACGTTTTCTTCAATCGACGATATCAAAGTAAAAAAAATAATTCATGCGTCAGCAATTTTTACAAACAAAGACCAAGACCAAGCGCTAAAACATCATTAAATTAGCAGTATACTTTAGACTTGCAACTTTCTTCAAATGTTTAAAAAGATAAAATAAAAAACAATTCTTTTGAAAGAATGTTGATATATTAAGTAATAGATAATGTGATGGGAAGTATAGATTATTTTAGAAAGACTGCGTAAGACTCCTTTGAGTATTGAGGGTTCGTCGGTCGTCGCGTCTTTTTTATTTTAATTTTTTGTTGAGGAGTTTATTCGCTTGGTGTCCCCGTTCTAGGGTCAGAAGTATGACTCACGCCAGCACTCACGCTATGACGTTAAGAAGGCAAAGACAACTCGATCATGTTATAAAGAACAAATTTCGACGATTTCCAAAGAACAACAAGAGCTACGAGCTCATATGGCACTTGTTACGAGTAGAGGGTACAAGAAAGTGGATGAGAAGGTCACACAATACACCCGCCATCCAAAAATACGGTTCGGACCTACTAATAGGATAGGTTAATTCACTCAAGTCTGAACGTTCCGGCATTCCCTCCGATCACGTGGGCTAAATGACTGTCCTAACCTCAAAAAAAAATTGTCCAAAGTGTTGCGAGAGCAACACTTTGGTTTGTTTCTTCCCTATCTATTAAAGGCTGAAGTTGTCGAACTATGTTCAAAAAAGAGTTTTTTTTCTGAACTGATGACACAATCTATAATAACATGGCTATAGGCTACCTCAGGTTTTAAAGGAATACAGAATATCGGAAATGGGGTCTAAATCTCGGTCTAAACTGTCTTTGCAGACAGTTGAACTTAATCCTTTTCAATCGTAGACATCGACACTGATGAAAGCATGGGACATTATCTTATATAACCTATTTGGTATTATAAAGCTGTCGTAACGTTTCAGGACCACATTATCATAGATGCCACTTTACTAATTATTGATAAACTACTGTTGCCATACCTCGGGGATCAAAGAAAAAACAGAAAATCGCAAGTAGGGACTAAATTGACTCTGCAACCAGTTGAACGTTATCTATCTTTTTCAATCGTTGACTTTGGGACTAAAGAAAACATAGAACATTATCTTATATAACCTAGACAGTCTCACAAAGCTGTCCGTAGCTTTTCCTGATCAAAATACCATAGATGCCACTTTACAGATAATTGTAAAACTAAGTCATTCTTTCAAAATACGATTTGTATTCGTTGCGTTACCACTTAATTCTCGGTTAAAGATAGAGATTATAAGGTATTACAGTGATAGACCCAAAAGACCAGCTTTCTTACCCTCAGATTTATAGAGATAAAATAAAATGTGCATTGATTTTCACAAGTTTCTAGCCCCTTGTGAAGCTCTTCCAGCAACCGATTCTTACCTACAAGTCCGTCTCCCCGTGATAGACATGGTACAGTATCGTTCACGAAATACACTGGCAAAAAAAATAATAGGTATACCAACTAGCAAAAGCTGCCAACCCCTGATCACCAAAGATTCTAGCAACCGATTCTTACTTACAAGTCCATATACTGTTCGTACCATATTAAAGAGGAACAAATTGTAGGTTCACCAAGTAGCCGAAATTGCTAACCCCTTATTGCCGAAGATGATTATGGTATAACTGTCTGTTGTTGCTTACTAGTCTAGCTTGAAGTCTCCTACATGTCTCACAATTTGGAACTACCTATTTTTGGTTTCAGTGTGCACCTTTATTCCTATTAAAGTTGTCAACCCGTGTTGCTCTCGCAAAACTATAATCTCGATTAGAGTCGCTCTTATTTCAATACTTAACTGTACGTGTTCTGTTATGGTTGGGCGATATTTGGATTTTTCGATATATCGATATATCGATATTTTCACTTTCGATAATCGATATCGATATTTCGGTACCATGTTTCGTTATAGTATTGGTCTCGTTTCGCCAAAATTTAAGAGCAAAATTGTCGTAAGAAAGCACCTTGCATGAACTCTAACTTCTAATAAATAGAAAACGAATTACGAAGAACATATTGCTCCAGTTTCGGATATATAAGTGTAACTTATGTTGGATAATTTACAATAATTACAACTGCATAAATATCGTTTTCGATATCGATATTTACGTTTCGATATTCGATATCGATATTTGGTCCGATATATCGATATATCGTTATCGATATCGAATATCGCCCAACACTAATTATGATGTCCTGCAGTCGGCTTTGATTTCAAGCCTGGCTGGCGCAGCGGATATGACACTGGTCTGAGAACAAGAAGGTTCATGGTTCGAGTCCGCTACTGGACACTTTTTGCTTCTGCTGCCTTTTGCCTTGTTACTACTTTTGGGACTCCCGTAACTCCCCCAGTGGTCACCGGATCCGGTCTGGATTTAAAATGGGACGTGTGAGACACGAGGTCCTTGCATATATCAAGTTTCATCAAGATCTGATCACTCGTTCGTAAATTAAAAATACCTAACTTTTCCTGAATTTTTCGGATTCCACCTCCCTCCGATCCCCCCCCCCCCGATGGTCGGATCGGGTAAGTGACTATTTCTAATTTAATCATTTAGGGTCCCTGATATGCGTACCAAGTTTCATCGTCCTAGCTTATGTGGAAGTACCCGAACTAGCAAAACCCGGACAGACCGACCGACAGACCGACCGACCGACCGACGGACGGACAGAAATTGCGATCGTTATATGGCACTTGGCCGAAGGGCAAGTGCCATAAAAACAAATAATTTTGTAAGACATTAGTTTTTGCGTACATAACCTACTTATTATTTTCACACAGGAAGTTTTTAGGCGTGACTGGGCTTGATCGTGCCATTAACTACGCCAACGAAGACTACAAGCATGAATTTTGAAGAAAAAAAATTATGTTATGACAGCTTTATATTCCGTCTTTAAAGAAAATGCGAAAGAATTCTCGGCCCTTTTGGCTTTAGCTTTGGAGAATTATTGTGTGCGTAAATTGTCTCAAGCGTCCTAGCCAACGAACGGAGATACAGAAATAAAGATGACTCAGTTTGTGACGTCATGTCATCGAGACTCTTTGGGATTGGAGTTGGGTCACAAATACGACTCCCGATGATGCTGTCATCATGTCCCGATGATCTCTGCCATGCATTTTTTCTTCTGTCAGATTGTCAGATCTCAAAACCTTTTATAAAATAGTAATTATACCATATAGACAGGGCCGTACGCGGGGGGGGGGGTCGACCCCCCCCCGAAATCCACAAAAACAATCGTTTCCATAGGCTTTAACCTCTGATCTATGTCTTTTTTGTACTTTCTGGTCCGACCCGCGGGCAACCCCCGCCCCGAAATAAATTTCTGGATATGGACCTGCATATAGGTGAGTTTCTGTTTCATCCAACTCTGGGAGTATTTGTTCTTGAGTTACTGGTGTGTCTGTATCGGGTCGCCGTCACTACCCCCACACGTCATAAACCCCACACGTCAGTTCACCCACAAGAAAAATCCGACAGTTCACCGACACGTCAGTTCGCCCACACGTCAGTACTCCCACACGTCAGTTCGCCCACACGTCAGAACCCCCACACGTCAGTTCGCCCACACGTCAGTTCGCCCACCGTCAGTTGACCCACCGTCAGTTCGCCCACTTCAGAAATCCGTCAGTTCTCCCACACGTCATAACCCCCACACGACATAACCCCCACATGTCATAACCCCCACACGTCATAACCCCCACATGTCATAACCCCCACACGTCATAACCCCCACACGTCATAACCCCCACACGTCATAACCCCCACACGTCATAACCCCCACACGTCATAACCCCCACACGACATAACCCCCACACGTCATAACCCCCACACGACATAACCCCCACACGTCATAACCCCCACACGTCATAACCCCCACACCTCAGAAGACCCACATTTCCCGACAGTTCGCTCACATATAATGACCCAAGCGCCAGTTTGATAATCTCGAGTGAATGCAATTAAAAGAAAGGGATCATAACCCAGGGGATTCATAAGAAGAAGTCGACTTCTGCGCGTTTTAATGAGGGCGAATATTAATTCAGTATCGTCAGAAGCTTGCTAATTGATTCGATACTTTTGTTTTATGAAAGGGAAGGACACAAAAAGAAGAATATGTGCAAGAGAAAGGCGTCGTAACAAGTTGTAACGAAGGTTGACGATTGGGGCTAGTTCATATGAAAATGAAAATTATAAGAACTATAACTTTTGTTGGCCTGCTTTCTTACTCTTTTTTCAACAACGCTTAAATAGTCAGGGGCGTAACTACCATCGGAACCCTAAGTGTGCCGATAAATCTCATTCAGTGCCGTAGGATACCGGAAATGGAGATGGATGCATAGTTTTTCGCCTGACTTCAGATATTGTATGTTCTATCTGAACCTTAGAGAAAGGGTATTTCGAAAGTAACCGAAATTAATGCTCAGCAACGAATCTAATCGGTCCTGGGTTGTTCAGTACAGTACTGTACCCAGATAGGAGACTAGTTACAGTTTGTAGGCTATGTTTCAATGTGAAGGTTTTACGCTGGATAAAAACCAACGTCACTAGCCGTTTACCTTTAAGGGGGGAGGAGGCGGGTACGTTCCGGGTTGTGCCAACAAGTCTGGGAAACTGACGAGAAAACCCTTTTTTTCTTCAGGTTTTTCTTGGTTGTTACATTACTCGGTAGGCTACACTTCTGGACATTAACATCAAGGCCAGCCCAGAAAGGAACATGTCATATAAGCATATAGTAAAATTGAGAAGAAGAAAACAACAAGTCTGGGAAACTGAGGAGAAAAACCTTTTTTCTTCAGGTTTTTCTTGTATTAGATTACTCGGTAGGCTATACTTTTGGACATTAACATCAAGGCTAGCCCAGAAAGGAACATGTCATATAAACATATAGTAAAACTGAGAAGAAGAAAATAAGCTAAACTTCAAGTCAACGCTGCTTTATAAGTTGTGTCAAGAAGGTTAGGGTCGATCTTGTTCAGCATGTTTTTTCTGACCTCATAAGCCTTTTCCTGCACTTCAAGTGTGGGCGAATCTCAAGCGTTTCCTGTTTCTGTAGTAATTTCCTATTCCGGCTTTGCTAAGTATACTCTAAGAATGGCTGCAAACAAAACTTACTGTAGCTCGAACTTGTTCGAACAGTTCAAGTTCTTTTACGACTAGAGTTACGAGCTCATATGGCACTTGCTACGAGTAGGCAGTACAAGAAAGTGAATGAAAACGTCACAAAATACCCCCCTTCCAACCTCCCGCCGTCGAAAGATGCGTTTTGACCTAGAAATGGGATATTTATGGCATCTGCTCCTACAACCCATCAAGTTTCACTCGAATCTGAGCATTTCCGGGTAATATCCGACACCCCGAAGCCAAATCCTTCCGGGAGCCAAAAATTGAACATCTAGGGTAAATGACCTTTTTAGCTTCCAAGTTTCATCCAATCGCTCCACCTGTTTGATGCCTAGGCATGCCAGAAATTTTCCTTAATCCCCCTCCAATTCCCCCTACTGTGTCCGATTCAGGCATATAAATGCAGCGTCTAGAGTATCTTATTTTACCACCAATTAAGTTCCACTCGAATCTGAGCATTTCCGGGTGCCCCCTCAGAGGCCAGATCGGGACGGGACCCCATAATGAACCATCTAGAACATATGACCTTTGTACCTTCCAAGTTTCATCCCAATCGCTCCACTCGTTTGATCCCTAGGCGTGACACAAACTTTCCGGAATCCCCCGTCCAACTCACCCCACAGTGCTTGAATCCGGTTCGGATAAATAAAAATGTCATCTAGGGTATCTTCTCTTACCACCCATCAAGTTTCACTCAAATCTAAGCAAAGGCGAGGTTCTCCAACATGCCCACTCTGCCGAGCCACGCTTAATCGGCAGATGCCCTTTTTGTCTCTTTATTAACTGTTGCTCTTCTGAAGTATACATTCTCCTCACTCCATATATTTGAAACCGTGTAAATTTCGTGTTTGTGCTTTTATTTTTGTTTCACGTGTGCATAAATTTCTAGTCCCTTTCTGCGACCAAGTTTTTGCTCAATATATTTGAAATGTTCTTCTTTACCATGTTTTATTTTGTACTTATATGAAGTAATAATAATCGAAGCATTCATTCTTAATGGTATACTCGTCCTATTTTAGTTTTCTCCCCTCGTGTCTCCCACTCCCACTTGACATAACGATGCATGTTCAATGACCAAGCCAGATACACACACCCGCAGTATTATATTCAATGTTATTATTGCCGGACCGGACAGAAACAGAAGTTTTCGGTAGTCTCAGTGCCGTTCGCCAACAGGAAACTTCAGTATCGGGCCGGGCCAGCACGCCGTGGTTAAAAACTGGAAAAACAAAGAAAAAGAGCCTGGAAAATAAAAAAAAATAACATTTTGGAGCTTATAATCATTCACTTATTTTTAAAAGGTCAATTGGCGGACCTTTAAGGCTTTGCTCCGTGACTGACAAACTAGACTAAGTCGAAAAAGTGCTAAAAAGCCGTAGGTGCAAAAGGAAACACTGGCGAAGGGTGGGGATTTCTGAAACTTGTAATTCCACAAGTACGCTACGGATAATCGAAAAGGCAGAGAGGTCCTATAAGTTTCAATGCATAGAGTCGGGCGTTCCATTCGATAAGGCTACGCTTCACTTGCGACCTATTGGAGGTGGCAAGTCCTTTTTAATTTTCTCGCGCACCAGGAATGACTTTGCCGCCTCAAACCGGCCTCAAATGAAGCGCAGCCTTATCGCATGGAAAGCTCGACTTCTCGCAGTGAAATATCAAATCTATTCTACCGAAGCATTATTTTAGTAAGATGTAGATGTAAAAGAACCTCGAACTACATTGTGTTTCTGCTCAGATGTAGTTGACCACTTTACAACTAAGATATGCTAACAGAAAATTACACACGTCTTCGGCTGTTTTTAGCCTCTATCCATCTCCCTTACCTTGAACGACAATCTTGGCAAAATTTGCATAACCGGTCTTCGGACGAATAAGCTCCTCGGATACAATGATCGGGTGCCTAATACGTCACGCAAAGAGAAGAAACATGGCAAGCGATCAGTGTGTTGCTAATAGAGGAAATAGGATACACTTATGAAGTTGAGCATCTCTGGAACGAGAATGGATGGAAATAATACTGAAGCAGAATGAATTACTATAATAAGTACGACGTGTCCTTTAAGGGATTGAAATGCAACCCGCCAGGTCCTCGTATGTACTTTAACGAGCGAGAAGGACGAGCTTCCTTCTCTGATCCCTGCGTGTTTTCTTTCGTCTTTTTTTTCTTTTCGTAAAAGAAATCAAAGCTATCAGACCTGACAGCAAGCTTCCGGCGATTCTGAATGGATTTTTTGCCTTCGTTAAAATGCGCGAACGTCGGCCCCTTCTATTTAGTCCCCTGGGTTTTGACCGTTGACTCAGTCGGGTTTTCTGAATTAATTGGCGGTGGGTCTTTGTTGTGGGCGAACTGTCGGAAAGTGTGGGGGTTATGACGTGTGGGGGTTATGACGTGTGGGGGTTATGACGTGTGGGGGTTATGACGTGTGGGGGTTATGTCGTGTGGGGGTTATGACGTGTGGGGGTTATGACGTGTGGGGGTTATGACGTGTGGGGTTTATGACGTGTGGGGGTTATGACGGTCGGCGAACTGACGTGTGGGGGAACTGTCGGATTTTAGGAGTGGGTGTACTGACGTGTGGGCGAACTGACGGTGGGTGAACTGACGTGTGGGCGAACTGACGTGTGGGTGAACTGACGTGTGGGTGAACTGACGTGTGGGCGAACTGACGTGTAGGCGAACTGTCGGAAAATGTGGGCCTTGTGACGTGTGGGTGAACTGTCGGAAAATGTGGGCGTAGTGACGGATTTTGTGGGGGTTATGACGTGTGGGGGTTATGACGTGTGGGGGTTATGACGGGACCCCTCTGTATCGCGACTGTTTCAACCTCTTCTTACAACCCCTCTTTATTTTAAATAAAATAAATTAGAAACTTAAGTCCCGTCTGAACCAACACGGTAATCCATTGTTAACATCAGTTTTGCTCTTTTTTATTTGCTTGAGGGGTGGGAAACTCACGATTTTGGTGTACACCAAGTGTCCGAAGCCGGATCGATGCCAGACATGGTGTACATCAAGTGCGAGAGAGTGGGTAACCCTTCGGATATCTAATGTAAATCCCTCAGAGGCGGGCAATTATTTACATTATCATTTTATTTGTCGACATAGTAGCTAGAAACGTTTTTCCTAGTCGGAGTTTACATTTCCAGAAGCCCTACGAGCACCAGCCATGAATCCCAACATTTACATTATTTGAAGATAACAACAAAACAAGTGAGTCTTAGGAGATCGATTCTACTACTCACCCGAAAGAAACCCTACACAAGAAAGCAATATAAGCATGAAACTTGTATCCACAGCAGATCCGAACTTTCAACTCGTGTCTCCCCTCATCCACAATTAGCATATCAAGGGGTAAATTCTAAACAGTTTTACCCCTGCAAAAACGTGTAATCAACTCACCAGCTTTGAAGACAAAACCGTAGTCTGTAGGGGGTGTTCCCCCCTCACCCAACTCCCACAGTCGAAGTTTGATCCAATCCAAGGGGTGCAGAGATCCATCGGGAAGGTATACGTATCCCAACTCAAGCCTAAAATGAGGACAAGCCTGTTCAGGTCGGTTCCTGTCCACTAAAACGGCTTTCGCCCACTTATTGCCAAGCAGCGCAGCGAGTAATACTCTGTATGACTAAGTCCAAAACACGCCAGTGATCCTCAGGAAGAAGGAGTAAACGAATCCGTAACGACTCAAACTCAACAACTCACATCCTGTCTCAACCAATCATGGCGATCTTTGGGAGCAGCTGTGATACCACTTCTGCCTTTCTCCGCTAGGTACCCGGAGAGGCCGGAGACTTTGCTTTGGCAAGGAAAGATAGTCATCAAGTGTATTAATGCCCTTTCCAGTGGTTTCTTGATGCAGACGTCGTGCATGCTTTTTGGTCGCTTGGTGCGTACCGGTCCTATTCTGACTGGGGCGGCGCAACCAAATCGTCTGGCTAAGAAGGTTTACTGACTTCTCAAGTTCAAGCATAGTTTTTAAGAACTTAATCTTAGCATGGTGAAAAAGGACTGGTATTTAGTGAGATTCTTGAATCAATTCCAGCGAGCGAAGCTTAAATTTGCAGGGCATGATAGGAATCTTTCCCCAAACTACTGAATCGATCTTTTACTACGAAAACCCACGGAAGATTTAAGACAAGCAGTTTCTTGCTTAGATTTCTTCCTCACTTCGTTTACATCAACATTCAGCGCAGAGTATTCTGCCCAACAAGTCAACAGTTGACCATGGTTTAATTTTTTTTTCCGAAGTTTCGACTTTCAACGGCGCCTTTCAATTGGAACCTATGTCTGGGTTTCGAAAGCATGAACACGGCTGAGGAAAGTTCGTCATCTTTTCATATCTGATTGTGCTAAAACTAAGAGTGTGTTCCACCCCTCTTCCAACAGTAACTATCAGTTACTATTTTCGATCCAACCTCGTCAAAAGCTACTACGCTGACCATTCCAACCTTCTCCAAATAGTAAGTATTTGCTTAAACTACGGAACTCTGTAACGTGATTGGCTGGATTACCCTGTGGAGTTATACTTTACGGAAAATTAAAAAAACCGTTCCAGCTTTGATGCCAAGAAGCCAAAATCCGTGACGTCATCCGTAGTAACTATGGTAAGTAGGGTGGAACACACTCCAAACTTTCCAGCTCAGAAAGACCCCCTTGACGGCGCGAAAAACAATCAAGGGCACGACCCCTGTTCTAATTTCCTTCTTCTTCATCCCCAGGAGGGTGTAAAATTGCTATGAAAAGATGCCGAGCTTTCCGCAGCCGTGTTCTTGCTGCGGATAAGGATGCATGATAAAAAGAGATGAACAATTTCAGTGCGTGAGTCACCGACAAGAGAAAGGCTAATGTTCTTGATGGCAAAGTTTTTGTTAAATAGCGGAAATTGCTCAGCGCAGTTAATTACCAACCACGAGTCATTCGTCAGTTGCTGTACTTTACTTCAAACCAAATTATGAAAAGAAAAAATGCTGCCAAATATTCAGCTTTTTCAGTGCTGACTTATCGGTTTAGCGCAATTAAAGTTTAACCGAAAAGGACTGGGATAGGACAATCTAGTTACCCATCACTTATTCACTTAAATTGGCTTGAAGACCCGCTGAAAATGCGCTACTTGGTTGTTCCGCTATTCAGGAATAATCGATTTTCAAATAGTGGAATTTCCGTGTGATTTGTGGTACCTCTAATTTGTTGTATGCCTTACAAGAAAGATTTATGACTTTTTTTTGTTCAGGCACTAAGCAATCTTCACCAATATCGCCACTGCCCACTGAAAAGCCTTGTTTTTTTTAGATAAAAATTTCACGCGTCATAGTAGAATTTTCGCTGTGGGGACAGTCACAGATATTCTGAACGTCATAACTAGAGCAGATAGTGGAAAACAAAAAAATCCGTTTGCAGAATCGAAATAATTCAGTGTATTCAACTAAATGACACAAAAATAAGTTGGCTTTTCAGTTAAACTTTAAATATGATTCGCAGTCAGCTTGGGCTGAAGGGATATTTTCCAGTCCACAAAGACACCCTTTAAGAGTAAGCTGCACAAACCCGTTGCGGCTGTTTAAAGCGTCACTCGGGCCCCTTGGCTTTGATATGAAACATGGAAAAACCCGCAGAATCGGCATTTCCGACCAATTAACTCCTCGGAAACATGGAAAATGCAAGAATCTGTAGTGCCGTATGGGCGGGTAATCAATATAGAAGACGTTCAAATCTCGGAGATGAAAATGGATGTAACGACTAGGGACCTTAATCAGTAGCCTAATATAGCTAGTTACGGGTCCTTTAAAACTTCTCATGCCCTTGGTGCTTTAAGGGAGCAATTCGCGTATCTATATTCTCAAAGATAATCAGTAGCGATTGTTCCCGATTAACAGCCGGAACCCGGAAAGTGTGGGAACTTTGTGGGAACTTTCCGGATGACGGACATTGACAGTAATTAGTGTCAATTAGTCCAGCAATTGCGAATGACTCATGGTTAGTAATTATCTTCGCTGAGCAATTTCCGCTATTCAACAAAAAAAATTGCCATCAAGAACATAGCATTTCTCTTGTCGGCGACCTGACATTTGCGTGCGTTTCAAGGGAAGAAGATGAAATGTTTCACGTACCCTGCCACACATTCTTTATTTAATGTAATTCTATTGTATATCTATTTAGTTAATCTGATCATCTTAGAATGAAGTCTGTTTTTTTTCAGATTCGCAAAGTTTCTGCTACGAGTTCCTCTATGGGCTCCGTATCTAATGAAAAAATTATATCAGACCCGTGTACCAAGTTATCTGAGCTTAATGCAGACATGTGCAGTAAGAAAACGTAAGAAATGTTATCTTTGGATGTTAAAGTCTCTTTGTTGTCTCTTAAAGTCTTGATCGTTAGACTGTATGTTCTTTCTTTCCTCTCTTTCTTTAATTTAGTATTAGTAAATACATACATATAAACTGTCAGCTGTTGCCATCTTTGTAGCCTACCATGTCCGAATAATTATTTATTTAATAGGGTTAGATCGGTCTGGGACTTTTTCTTGCAATTTTCTCATTAAGTAAGATTAGAAAATAATCGACGAAAAGTATTTTTCTGCAATAAAATAAGCAGGGCTTGATCTTCTACAGTCATTTCGTGGAGAATAAAGACAAGAATCACAAGTATTCGTTCACAAGTATTGTTAGTAGGTCTTCGCTACCGGATATTACAGAGAAATTGTCTGTTCTCCATAGAAAACTGTCCGAAACGGCGTTCTAGCTTTAAATGTGTTCCCAACCCCCAAGAATTTCAATCCTAAAACGCCAACTAAATGAAACGCCATTTGTCTAAATAGAAAATACTACGAAACGCGCCGCTGGCGAAATTTTGTGGAAACGCTGATGAGCGATCCCAAATAAAAGTGTGAAATCTGTGTGAAATCACTGATTTTTCTGCTAAAAAAGTAGTGGCCATCCATAAGAAAGTAGGCACAAAGTTGATTCTTGTGTGTAGAAAATCTCGATTTGCCGACGAGACATAAACTTTCGGGATTGGACAAAAGTTTACGGATCTGATTTATTACGTGTAATGAGATTCTGATCTTCCGAAGGGAATTGAACTTTCCGTGTGTGCCCGATTAATATTTGAAGAATTCGATTTCTTGCGAATAAAAATATCCCGATGGGCCGACAAGAATACCGACTGCCCACTAAAGCATTCAGAACTCAAATTCTTCTTTTTTTTGCCCGACAAGACTGCAAAGGGCTTTATTTCTTACGTGTAAATAGCAGCCGATGTTCCGACAAAACTTAAACTTTCGGGATGCGCCTGATAAATGTTTACAGAATTTGATTTCTTACGTATAAAAAGAACCCGATGTGCCGACGATACGGGTCTTCCCGGGTGCGCCCGACAAATGTTTGCTGAAACTGATTTATCCCAGATAAACAGAATCCGATGTGCCGACGAGAATTTCTTCTGTTTTTTGCCCGACAAATGTTTGTCAAATTCGATTTCTTGCGTATAAAAGGACCCAATGTGCCGACAGGTCTACCGAAGCCCGACGAAAGCATACAAATTGAACTTCTCCTGTATTTCTTATGTATAAAAAGAACCCGATGTGCCGAAGAGCATATCGAGGGCCCGATAAAAGGATACAAATGTGTGCGAAATCTGATTTCTTGCGTATGAAAAGAACCCGATGTGCCGAACGGGTCTGAAAAGAACTCGATCGACCGACGTCCGACTTTCGCCGGGCTTCGCCCGACGAAAGTACTTTCTCAGGACCTTTGGGGGGGGGGAGTCCCCCCCTCCCCCCCCATAGTGACGCCCCTGGTTATGTTACTCACTCGGAAAATGTTTATAAAATATATCAGAAAACATGTTTGTCAAAACCTTTTCATTTGAATAACTTTTGGATTTTCATCCCTCAGAAGAAGAAGAAATAACGGTGGCGTGCCCTCGAGATCACGAGCGATGACAAAAAAAACCTGTGCCCTTTTTACAGAAAGAAGATACCTGGTTACAAGACTAATGTACTCTCAGATCCCTGGCTCCTAGAAGTATTTTTATTTTGAGACTAAGCTGGCGCGATCACAAAGTTCCTGAAAAAAATGACATCTGTGCCGTTAGCACTTGGCAAAACATTGTTTTTTTCAAGCATGGGCGCATAGCTTGGCTTGTTTCGTTCGGCCGAGAAAACAGTTAGTAAAAACAAGGTTTTTTGCCAGCTCGACCAGCTAGCTTCCAGTAGGGTCGAATTTATTTTTACAGAATTTATCGATGCAGGTGGGAACAGGGGCGTCATTTAGGGAGGGGGGGATCAGCTTCCACCCTGTCTTTCCAAGGAGGCCCAGAACCACCCGTGAAATAAACGCTACAAAACCAAGTTGACGAGGCGCCAAACCGAATATTTATAGGCTATACTTTTTGTGCAAAATATATTATTTTAAATCAGTCTTCGTGAACATACTGTTTACTTTTCATTGTTAAAGTTTAACCGAACAGGGCTGAGATCCGACAGTCTAGTTACACATTATTCCCGACAAAATTGAGTTACTTCGTTTGTCCGTTATCCACAGATAACCGATTTCATCAGATGAACTTATTCTTTCGGGCTTGCGGTACCTCTATTTGCTTGTCCCTCTACGCTTGGAATATTTACCAACTACAAATGTAAGCTATTCCTTGCCAGACACCTCTTAACATCACTTTCCTACTTTGTACAGGCGTAACTTTCCCGAGCTTCGCACATCTCACACTGGAAGTGCAGGCCTTTGTTGAAATTCAAATTCTCCGCGTCTGGATAAACTTTGGGTTGTCGACCAAGCAGCGCACACTCTAGATGTCATTACTAGAGCCCCGGGTGAAAAAATACAGAATCCCTTAGATGAGTCAAAATATTTCAGTGTATCGAAATATCAGATGTGTAAAAAATAAGCAGCCTTTTCAGTTACACTTTAATCAATTAAGTATTTTCGGTCTCGCCTAGTAGTACCCCTCTTACAAAGCTCGTTTCAATTGTCAAAACACCATGGTTCATTCCAATCTCTTAGTAACAACTATCCTGTTTTACTATTTTACTATTTTACTATTTTATGTATTTACAAGTTTGAGCCTTTTGTCAGTGAACGTTAAAAAAAAACTAATTTTATGATTTTTAGGAGAGTTGGTAAGCCTACAAGTGTTGATAGAGAGATATTTTTTAATGGTAGGCCTTTGGCACAGGTGCATGAAGTGCGGTATTTGGGCTTCCAGCTTGATTGTAATTTATCTTGGAAGAACCATAGTGATCTTGTTGCAGCTAAAGTTGCTAGAGGTCTGGGAATTTTGCGTCGATTAAAGCATGTTTTACCATTATCAGTTCTTTTATTATTGTATCATACTATTGTTGCGCCTTATATTTCTTATGGTTGTGTCCTTCGGTCTAGTAATTTCTACGCAAATTTTAAAAGAGTGCAGATTCTACAAAATAAAACAGTACGTCTTCTTGGTAATTATGTAGAAAAAGTGAATGATCCCGCGTCATGCTTTAAGAAATTACGAGTGCTTAACATTGGTCAGATTCGCGATTATCAAGCTGCTGTTTTTGCGTATCGATGTTGGAATGATGTGTGTCCTGCAGTTTTTACCGATTTTTTTCGCGTAAATCGTTCGCTCCACAGGTATGCGACTAGAGAGGCGGATAATTTTATTGTTGAGTACCGAGACACCACACGTGCAGGTTTCGGCATTAGGTATTTAGCTCCGGCTATTTGGAATGATATACCAGTTGGCATTCGGGAGGCTGAACACATTGGGTCATTTAAAGTAAAACTTAAAAAACATTTATTGGGAGAGGGGAGATAATTTTCCTTTTTTTTTTTCATTTTTTAGATTTTGGTATTAAAGGTTAATTGAGTGAGAGTGTTTTTGTCCTTTCTTTTTTCTTTTTTTTTAAATGAAATTTGTTAAAGGTTGAGAGTCAGAGGATTGCAGCCGTCCATCATCAGGCTGTTTGAGCCTTCCCCGGGCGGTTGTGTGTTTATATAGTTTATTTTATAACTAGTAGCAAATAAAGCAAGTCAAGTCAAGTCAAGTCCTGTAAACTCATACCGTTGTCTTCTCACTTCCGACATAGCAAGAACAAATAAGCCGTCTTTGGTCCCATGCAGCGACTACGGATACCCCGACCAAACTGAGCTGAGCTAGGCTAGAGGTACTCGTCTACTGGGGGGAAGGAACCCTGGAGGGAAGCCCGTCTACTTCCCTCTTCGCCGCTGCGCGTATCAGAGGAAAAAGTGCAGGAGGCGCGCTGACCCGCTCCGCAGAGCGTCACGTTGCGTCACAATGACAGACAAACAATCGGCTTTTACTTTGGAAATTTCTTCTCGGGGGCTTTACTGATATAGTTTGCAGAGGTAACGAATTCCGCGTAGCTCCTACCCTCCGCTCGTTTTTATCAGGCAGGGTATAGGGATCTATTCTACTCCGCATGGTCGTATTACAGAGATAGGGAAACGAAGGTTTAGATGCTTATTTGGTCTTGGACATAGTTACTGCGGAAACCACTCCACCTCTTTAGTTAACACTGGCATCCTTTCGGCTGCCATGCTGCGTGCTGTGCCCAGCAGAACCTCTGTTTTTCCTGCGATTTGCGTAAGCTGTCAACCTTTTTCACTCGCCGCCATGCCTCACTGTCGGGTACACACGTTAGTCTAATTCATTCCGGTTTGACTTCAGTCGTGATCACGCAGGCGCTCAGATGCCAAGAGCAAAGAAAGATGTGTTTAAATTTAGGATCGATAAGTAGTATAGTAATAGCTTTTGCTAACACAGGAAGGGATAAAAGAAGGAGAACAGTCGTGATACGTACTGACCAAACAAACAATGGCATTCGATCTAGTGATGTCGAAGAAGGTCGTATATTAAGAATCGTTGTGGTCTCCGGGTTACCTATAAATAATATGTAATTTCGCACGGCAATACCAGATGTGCTGGCTTTACTGTCTGAAGTTCGATAACAGATAACACAAGTGTACACATCCTTGTGTGATACGTTATAAAAATACATCTGTTATTACCCTTTTAAGTGTCATGTTTCGCGAAAAGATAAGGGCCCTAACAGGTACATTATCATCACGTGTAACACCTAGCAAGCGTGTATAATGCATTTGTTGTACCGCATTTGCTCGCCCTTGCACCATTTTGGTCTCTTTTTAATGCTTCGGATATTAAGGACATACGGAAGTGTTTTTACAAGTATGCGAAATATTTGCTACGGCTGCCTCTCTGGACTAGCAACAGCTCCCTATCCTCGCGGTACGGAGTTGCCAGTCCAGCGTCTGCGGTGCAGAAAAGAAACGAGAGATATAGGCACCTTCGAAATGGTCCTTCGTTAACCGTTTGTCTGTCCGTGTATGAGATTGCCCCTATTTGTTTCTTTTGTTTCGTTCTGTTTTGTTTGTATTGTCAGAAGTTATTCGTCTCTTTTCCTTTTCCTTTTTTTTCTTTATTACTCCATCAGCGTTGTATTTTTACATTTATGATGGGCAATAAATCTATACATACATACATACAATGATGCGTAAACATATGTTATCTGTAAAAAAAAAAATTCTAGCAGTGTACGAATCAAATTATGGAGAAACAAAAACAAAGGCCATTAGGTATGCTTTAACTTCCAGTTGCACCCTGCAGCCTCTGAAAGGTAAGGAAAGTCAGAGGACTTACCTTGAGCAAGTGACGGGTTGCGAAACCAGGCCAGCGTTGATCCGTGTACCATCTTCGAGCGTGATAGTGTGGAATCCGTACCTATGCATGAACTTCCAGTCTCTTTGGTTAGCTAGAAAGACAGCAAGTATCAGTACTTGTTGGCCATTCCCATTCCCTTAAAGCACAACTCTCACTAGAAATGATTTTGTCATGATAAAATGGTTCAGAAATATCGTTTTCGAAAATACCAATACTTGCCACGTCAAATTAGCGATTTTTTTCTCAGCTTTCCCGCTTTCGTAAGCGGTAGCTGGACGTCAAATATTTAAAAACTGCTCGCACCGTGGATTAAAAAATGGTAAAACCATGCAAAAGAAAGGAGTCCACAACACAAGATGGAGCTATTGGCGTATCAAGTCTACCAATGTAAAAAAACAAATCTTGAAGCCTCTCATGCCCTTGTTGTGTCAGCGGACCCTGAAGCTTTCAGCGAAGTTTGCAATGCACGAATGGCAAAACTCGGCTTGACCGAAAAAGCACTACAGGTTCGACCTTTGACAATGGGAAACTTTCAGAAACTAGTCCACTTGGAGCGCTGAAGGCAAACCGCCAAGATACTGTACTTGTTTTCTTGCTCAGTCGCCAGATGGGTTGGGTCTGCGGCGGAGAAAAGTCTGGGATCCCTCCTAAAACCGGCATTCCAGGTTCCAGCACCATGGCTGGGACCCCACCCGAAGAGGGAGCCTGCGAAAGGGTTCCGAAATATCGTTTGGTAACTATATAACTTGATTCAAATCGATTTTAGTACGCCTTAGAACTATAAATACCATGTGAGCTGATGGAACACGATCCGTCGCAATTAAGAGAGAGACCTTGCAAACACACGTAAGTCTGCAACCTGAGTGGGGGGATACCCTGGAAAGGGGGAGCAGCCCGCCAGAGAGAAGACTAGTTCCTATTCGTGGACACCCTGGGTACCTCTGGTGGCACAGGAGGATCTAAGGTCTATGGTAAGGTCGTTACAGCATGACTTTGGATGTGGACATGGTTCTAACTTTTTGCGATTTTTTACAGTCATGGTTATGGGCCTATCGCATTTGACTGTAGATAAAGAATAGCTACATATAATAGGGAAGGAAAAAGGGAAATAGAAGTAGGAAAAAAGGAAATAGCGCAATACAAGGAAAGAAAAGGAAAAGTTACACTGAGCTCTCAGTAACGGAACAGATGCACAAGATAACAAAATAAATAAGCATAGACAAAAGAAAAGGGACTAACCGGGCATGAAAAATAATTTTGTTAGACGGAATGCGGAATAATGGCCAGGTGCAGAAACGTGGAGGTCCTGAGCAACGGAAGCTAACTTTACACAGGGGTCAGAGGGGAAAATGTTTGGAGTCAGGGGGAATACCCGTAACGTCGAAGAAGGTATAAAAGAAATCTTCAGAATTTGAAATAAGAAGTTCTGACACGTTTTAAATCTTTTGGTCTCAAGAATATGTGCGCACTGTTGACTATCGAGGCTTATGCTTTCTATTTTCCGGAAATTGAAATGCTCCCCCAATTTCGACCTCGAAACGGATGTCAAGTGTCGATTTCAACCTTGTTTTGGGTTTCAAGTATCGCCCTTGAAATTAAAGGAACGTCCTTGCAACAAAGAGCCAGGAGTCTGGTCTCAGCGGATTCTGTTCGCTAATACTGTTTCCAACGAGGACGAAAATAAAAGCAATCCCTTGCTTTGGGCATGAGTAGAAATAACCGCTACAATCGTTTATGGCGTCGATATCGTTTTGATCGTGGCAGTGTTTGCACTGTTACTATTTGCAAGACACTTACAAGGAAATAAACCACTTTGGGTTTGTAACGGAAGCACTGGCAATACCATTCCAATCTCTATCTGCCTGGTTTAAGCAGATTCTGCTCGCTGTAAGGAGGGTGGAAATAAACCAATCCCTGGTTCAGATATAAAAATGCCATATGGTACCAAGAACAAATAATCAGTAAGAACTTCTGTGTTTAGTCCGTGCAGCGACTATGAAAACCCCGACAAATCTGAGCGGAGCTGGAAGTATTTACTGTAGCTTTGAGCTGATGCCTGTCTCTTCCGTCTCCACCGCTGCCTATCGCACAAGAAATAACGAAAGAGGCGAGAAGGAGGCGTACTCCGCGCGCTGATCCTCTCTGGAGCGTCTCCACGGAACCAATCAGCGTTGACTTCTAGATTTCCTCTTTCACAACTTACCGGCGATCTAGCTATTTGTAGAGGTAACGAAACGTGATGTGGCACGAACCCGCTCTTCTGCATCGGGAATCGGTCGTATTTTACTCGACTCAGCATGTTTGTATTACCGAGATAGGGAGAGAGTAATTCTGTCTCGTTATTTATTCTTGATGGTACTTATTACAATCGGCGTTAAGCTTTTAGCATGTCACCATCATTACACAAATACAAACAGATTATATTGTATTGACCCTTACACTTTTGCCCGGTTACAGTACTGACCTTTTCGGCCCGTAGCCTTCGGGGGGGGGGGGGGGATAGGGATACGATTCAAATGTCTTGCTTTGCCTAAGTCTTGGCATACCGCGGTTTGGTATACCGTCACAGTATGCATAGCACCTTGCAAGGAAGGTGTCGGGACATAATACGGAAGATGTCGGGACAGAAATACTCTTCCAAAAATTTTGGAGCAAAGATAATGTGTTGTCCTCAGATTCTATTCGACGTCTATTCCCCCTCCCCTCCCGTCGTCCGTGCGTCGGTCCTAGAGGAACACTGGCAATCAGATAGTCCCTCAGCCCAAGCTGACTGCGAATAATGTTTGATGATGAAAAACGGATACGTCAGCTACATTTTATTAGAGCTATATTTCGGCCCTTCTTGGCAAGGGTCCTCTTCAGGCTCAAGCCGCTCAAGCTGGAAAATGAACATGTCCTTCTTGGCAATCAAGTTCATCGTCAAACTGGCAATCAATTTTCTCCATATCCGGCTAATTGCTCTGCCCAATTTTTACATAGTACCCATCATATATTTCTGGTCAAATCTTGTGAGTGCATTAGTTAAATTGTTTCGTTTCTGTGTATTTTGTAAATATTTTTTTTTATTCCTCTTCTAGCTTTATTTGGAGCTATTCGGAAAAATAAATTTGATTGACTGATTAATACGAATCTCTATATTTTTCTGGTCTAAGCAGAATCTGCTGGCCAGCATTTTCATTCCTGTGGGGATGAAAATGTAACAATCCGTGGCTTCGAAAGCACTAGAAATAATCCCTACTGCCTCGTTCTGACCGTCACGATTTCTGCCCTGTTGCGGTTTTTACGAGGGGTGATGTTTGCTTTCGGGGCATTGACCGTCTAGGCATGAAGCCCATTGCGAGAAAGAACCATGTAAACCTTTCCAAGGTCTTTCTGTCTGGTCAAAACAGTGTTTCCTCGCTATTCCATTTTCAGTTGGAAGTTGGGTGATATTTGCTAGTATTTCATTTCCAGTCCTTACGGGGATGAAATAAAGTAATCTCCGGATTGGGAATTAATATAAATAATCCAACCGTATCGTTTGACCGTCGTGGTTTTCTCCATATCGCGGTGTTCGCGGTTTCTATCCGATCTCTGAAAGACAGAACTGGGGATGACCCTGACGAATACGAATTCCTACGTGCATCTGTCTGTTCTAACAGACTCTGCTCGCTAGTATTTCATCTCAAAGGGGATGAAAATAAAGCAATCCACGTAAAGTATCCCATTGTGACGTTTAACCGTCACGGTTTTCGCCATATCACGGAACATAGCGCGGTTTCTGTTTTCAAGTTACCGACCGATCACGGAACATAGCGCGGTTTCTGTTTTCAAGTTACCGACTCGACTCCAATAATTTATTAAAGCAGAAATATAAAAATGCTATTTCTGCTAGAGATACAGTGCTTACCATCCCTACAGCCTTTCTTATTCTTCAAACACACGAAAAAGACAAGAAGACAACAAGAAAATCCAAAGAGACACGCCAGGTTTCAGTTTGGCCTTATTACAATTCAGCGCTCCAAGTGGAGTAACAGTCTCCTATTTCCTCAGGCTCAACGCTTGTGTAGACATAGTAAAAAGTCGGTTCCATAGGGTAATGGGTGACTTTCACTCTTTGCTGCTGAGACATGTGTAAAATCTCAATTGGCCATATTCCTGTTCAGCGCTTCCAAGCGGACTACTTTCTGTTAATCCCCCAATGCCTCACCGTCAGCACTTATTGACAGACATAGTAAAATAGATCCATCGGTTGGTGAGTAAAAATCTGCAATCTGCTTCCCAGGTAATGGAGGTTTTGCATATGACTTGGTGATAGGAAGTGAAAGTTGTCCACTACCTGAGTGATCGGACTTTTTACTATGTCTACACAAATGGCGATTTTGAGTCGATTGGGGGACTGACAGAAACTAGTCCGCTTGGAGCGCTGAACTGGAATAAGGCGGAAATCTCCGGGACGCAATGACAGGTTTTCCACTGCTAATCTGTGGATCTATATTTTAATGTCTGATCCAAGTGCTGACGGTGAGGCTAACAGAAACTAGTCCTCTTGGAACCGGGGAGAGGGAAAAGAAAATTCCGTATAAAAACAAGCTAACTAATCCAATTTTCTTTGAAACAGGAAAATAAAGAGTAAAAGCAGTAACTATGGTCGTGAAAAAAATTACCAGTTATATAACATTATTCTATCTCCTCTATTTGCGGGCGTAATCCTCACAGGGATGGACTTTCGGCTTCTCTGCGGTTTATTTCTTGAACCCAAACAGCAACACTACTCGTCGCGATTGCTTTGGAAAGGTAAACAGAAAGTTTACGTAGCATCTTTAATAGCTCAACTTCATAGATTTCAAACGTAAAAGATCTTGACCCCTCCCCCCATTAAAGATTCCTGCAATTATTACATTATCGATTTTGAGCCCCTTTACTTTATTTCATTACTGATTACTGACGCCCTTGCAAGAAAGGACTGGGGATATCCCTAAGGATAAGGAATACAATCCAACGTATATATGTCTGTTTTAGGCAGTCTCTGCTCGCTAGTACTTCATCTCCATGGGGATGAAATAAAGCAATCAATTATCCCCAACGTATCGTTTTGACGCGTCACGGTTTTCGCCATACCGCGGTATTTAGATGGCGCGGTTTCTGTTTCGCGTCTTCGAAGTGAACCGATTCTTAATAATCCAATTTCATAGCTTTCAACGATAAAAGATTTTGGCTCTCTTTGCATTACTGCAATTACTGCATTATTGATTTTGATCCCACTTGCTCTATTGCATTACTGATTATTGACCCCTTGCAAGAAAGGACAGGGGACTTGGGGAAAGGACCCTAAGGACTATAGGAATACAATCCGAAGTATATCCGCTAATATTTCCTCTCCTATAAAAATAAAGCAGTCCACATAAATTATCTCCCCCATGTCGTTTTGACGCGTAGCGGGTTTTGCCACATCGTGGTTTTTACGTAGGCACAGTTTCTGTTTTCGCGTTGCTGGTCGTCGCAGAACGTAGCCCCCTGAAAAGACTGAGGATACCCGAAGGACTAGGAATACAGTTCCAGCTGAATTTTATTAGAGCTATATTTCTGCCCTTCTAGGCAAGGGTCCTCTCACAAGTTTCCCTTTTCCAACTTAAGCGGCTTTGAGTCTGAAGAGGACCCTTGTCAAGAAGGGCCGAAATACAGTTCTAATAAAATTCAGCTGACGTATCCGTTTTGCACTGTCAAATATGATTCGCAGTCAGCTTGGGCTGAAGGAACATTTAATACAATTCCGACGTATATCTGTTTGTTCTAAGCAGACTCTGGTCACCAGATTCCACTGACAGGGTGAAAATAAAGCAATTCAAATAAACCATCCCCACTGGCTTGTTTTGACCGTCACGGTTTTTCATCTTTCGCGGTATTGACCATCGTGGCATCTAGGCTACACCCTTGCAAAGAAGGACTGTCTGGTCTAAGCAGACTCACTTCATTACTATTTCATCTCCACCGGGATGAAATAAGGCATTCATTGGCTCGGGAATCAATAGAAATAATCCTTACCGTAGCTGTGATCCCTCATCCCATCTAATTGCAAAGGGAATTCCTGTCCATCGATTACAGCTTTTCCCGCAAGACGACCCATTTGCTCGTAATGGGTCTGGTGAGCTCTGGAAGAAACATAGATGGATTGTTAAGAAAAAAACTAATGATAGCAGTGGGAGTGTAAATGATCGAAGTAATTATTCAGAGACTCGTTTGCTGTCCAGCCTGGAAGTTCGGTCAGACCTCCCTGCAATTTATCTCGCTGGAAAAGAATCAATCCTCCGCGATATCCCTAGTTCTTAACTGAAAGACCTAGGCCCCTTAGCCGCGCGGTTGCGTTCGGGGGCAGATCACATTTCCAAAAAATACTCTAAATACCACAGATTCCGACCAAGAAACCTTGCCAGTTTTGCCCCTAGCCCCTTAATCAAAATTAGACCCTTGAACAAACAATAGAAGAACCGTTGCATTTACATTTCTCTATTTTTCATGTACGAAATGACCCACAATTCTCTGAAACACGAAGACACGTTTTGCCGGTTTTGCAGCATAAAGCTTAAATCAGTTTCTGCTGCGCAATTGCATCTTGTTTTGCCGAAGGTTAATAAAGACGTGGCAGACATACGCAGGACGCGCAATTCGCGCAATATACAGAGCAAAAAAAACTCATTTGCGTGTACGGGTTCGGCACTTCCCGTCGGGAAGTGCCTCGAACGTATGCCTTTTTTTGGAATTTCCTTCAGTAGAAAAACGTCTCTTTTGGGAAAGAGATCGAAACTCGTAACACTCGACAAAGACACGTTGTCTGCCGAATTTCCGGTTTTCACCGGATTCTGTCGGTAATATCAGGCAAGCAAGGAAACAAATTATATAGGTCGATTCATCATGAGCTTACCCCACTATCGATAAGCTAAACCACTTGATCAAGCAATTATAAGCTCTACCCAAGTTCCGAGTTTTGCCGGGTCCCGACTGAATCCATCCAGTACAACAGGAAAAGCAAGTGAAGTACCTAGCGTGTTTTCTTACCCCTATTTCGATACTAACCGAAAGCAGACAAGATGAAACAAACTTCAGATATGGATTCAGCAAGATGTTTTTAACCACACATCGAATCGCTAGTCAACTTTAGAACAAAATTTTACTTGTACCAAATTTCATGATTTTTCGAAATTGTCCCTATGCTGAACACTTCAGATACAAACTTTTAATTTTACAAATTTCCCGGTTTTGGCCGGACTCCGCGAGAACTATGTGCCCGGCAGGAAAACAAGTTTCATATGTGGGTTCAGCGTGTCGCTTTACCCTCAGATCGACTAGCGTTTACAAATAATTGCTTTGCTGAATCATCAATGATGCTGAATCATTGGTTTCATATCTGAAACCACTTCCGCCACCCCTTTATATAGAGCTACATAGGACCATCTACGAACTCCGTCGGTACTTTGAAACAACACACAGACAAACTTTACGAAGTCACAGGTATCCCGTCACTAACGTTTCGGGATCCAAAAAATCCATGAAGATGGAGAGGGTCTCCCTTGAAGTGGAAACATTATTGTAAGTAGTGAGCTGAAAGACGAAGACGAAACTGATTTAACTGAGTACTTGTACCAAATTTCCTGATTTTTTGAAATTGTCACTATGCTGAACACTTCAGATACAAACTTTTAATTTTACAAATTTCCCGGTTTTGGCCGGACTCCGCGAGAACTATGTGCCCGGCAGGAAAACAAGTTTCATATGTGGGTTCAGCGTGTCACTTTACCCTCAGATCGACTAGCGTTTACAAATAATTGCTTTGCTGAATCATCAATGATGCTGAATCATTGGTTTCATATCTGAAACCACTTCCGCCACCCCTTTATATAGAGCTACATAGGCCCATCTACGAACTCCGTCGGTACTTTGAAACAACACACAGACAAACTTTACGAAGTCACAGGTATCCCGTCACTAACGTTTCGGGATCCAAAAAAATTCATGGAGATGGAGAGGGTCTCCCTTGAAGTGGAAACATTATTGTAAGTAGTGAGCTGAAAGACGAAGACGATCCTCTGAACTGATTTAACTGAGTGTAAAAGTTTAAGAATCCAATCCGTTCAGGGCCTAATGGAGGATTTTTATGGATGAACAAAAGTAATTCAAAAATAGGGAGGGACGCAGTTGAGGTTGAAACATTGCAAGTAGAGACGCGAAAAACAAAGATAGACCCAAATTAGATTTGAACCCGCGGCAAACTCCGCCCATGACGCATTGTGTTTTTCAATTCAGTATTTACAAAGAAAACGTCGCATGTCTAGCGCAGTTAAGTTACGTTACTTGGTGACTATACTGGTGGCAATGAAGGAATAATACGTTAACTAGTACCTCTAATTCAGACTGCTGCATTATAAGCGATACGATTTCAAATCTACTCGTGCAGTTTCACAGCCTCTAGCTACTAGCGAGCAGAGTCGGTTAGAACAGACAGATGCACGTGGGAATTCGTATTCCTTAGGGTTATCCCCAGTTCTGTCGGCTCTTTTGAGGAATGAGTGGTCAAGCCACTCTGATTATTTTACTGTCAAGAACCCCACTTGGGAAATCGGGAGAGCAGTGGCGGAGCGCACAGTATCTTCAAACTAGTCATACACAAATCCCAAATTTTTGGGCATGGTGCCCCAGTGTCTGGGCATGCCCCAAGCCTCAACGTATGACCACGGTGCTCAAACGTTGGGGCACCAACGTTTGAATGGACATGAATGTCCACACGCAAAGGGAAACCACCAGTTCACAAAAACCTCATTTAAGTCGTTCGTTTTTCTTCAACACGCTGTACTATCATTTTGCATTGAAAGTACCATAATTCATCTTCGAACAAATTGTTCTTCTTAAAGCGGGTTGGGTTTCATGAGTCTAGGACTTACGATAAAGTAGACCCCAAGCCACGCCGTTTATCGGAGCGCCGCCGCCGTTTTTCAGATGTTTCTTTGAGCACGTCCGCGCACACTGTCCGACCATGATGTTTTTTTATGTTAATTAAGCTTGTCTGGGACTTACATTGGTTTGCTCAAGTACCATAACGTCTGTCTTGCTGTCGGCAGTCGGACTTTCACTAATCCGGGCACTTCCAGATAAGCTAGGCCACGAAAGTTGGCGTGCGAAGAAAGGAGCCAGAAAAAATGCTTACATTTCATCACAGCATCCCATCGTCGGTTGGGGGGGGGGGGGGGTCGTATCTTCTGTGTTATTTGTTGTTTCAGGTAGTAATCGAATTTGAGAATAATTGTTTTGTTTAGAAGCAATCGATCCATAAAAGTCGTCACCTAATTTTTATTTGCCATATTTCGCTGTTTCCCGGGTACTCCTTGACGAGTCAAGGGGAGCCACGAGAAAAGAAGGAGTCACTTTCTGGGGACTATCGAGACTGGAAACAACGAGAACAGATTTAATGTATCTGTATCAAGTTGGTTCGAAAGTTTGCTGATCTATTTCCTTGCCAAACTCATTTTGTTGACGAAACAAAATTAGTCTGTCTAATGGTCCACGTTATTTCACTTTTCTTTGATTTGATTTGCTTACTTAGTTTTATAACTGCACAGTTTAAAAAAATCAGTAAAACAGAGTTTTATTATTTTCTAAGCGTTAGTTAAACCACTGACACCAGCAACTCCTAAAATAAGCTCCACATCGAATCCGAAAGGAGTTATTTTCTAGTTATTCTAGTTGAAGCAATGGCTTACGACGGGGACCCGTGAAAATGGGGGGAAGGGAGTTGCTAGTACAATAAAAAAAATCCGGGACTCGCAGTGGGAATCCGTCTGGAACAGGGAGATGACGCCTTGTACAAGAATAGCTGAAATTATGTTGATACCAGCGAGGTAGCCTATAAACTTGATAGGGTACCTGGCTGGCCAGTCAACCGATATTTTAATTCCGTACTGATTATTTACACCTACAGCCGATTTCAGGCACGAAATTGCTCCAAATCATGGCCGCAAAGTTCCAAAATTTTAGCTAAAAAAAAGTCCGGAAAACGGCACCAAAAAGCGGCGCGCCGCCGAAAATTTCAGCGCGCCGCTACGCCGAGGGTTTTCCGGCGCGCCGCCGCTGAAAAAAAATTCGGCGCGGCTTCGGGTTCTACGATAAAGGGTAGCTGCAGTCTCTTTTACCAAAAAGTTTTGTCCGTGCTTTATCGGAAACCCGGGAACTATAGCGGACCGCACTCACGCAATAACCGATCCTTGTTGCTTTCTTAACCAAATCTTCGTCAAATTAAGAATGAATTTTGCCCTGTCCTATCAAGAAGTTAGCGTAGGTGCTCGACTAATTTTTTCGGCAAAAAATATAGTTAGCCTACTCTTTAAGTATCTGGAAGTACTCTCTGCTCCAGGGTTCCTTCGCCATGGCTCTGGCCACGGTCCACGCCGACATATCAGTGTCAAAGTCAAACGGCTCCAGCGGAGACGTCCAATAGGCTTCGATGTCTGCCATAACTCGCTTTTCGGGATTATCGACAAACCTAAAAAAAAAAATGGTAATTTAAGGGAAATGTAATCGAATCTAGCTTCAAAACATTTAGATTCCGACCCGTTCATCTAAGTTTTCGCACTGCAAACGAAATTCAAATCTGGAAATCTTCTTACAAGCGTGTCCTTACTGAAGTTTGTATTTGCCTATATTTGCCTTTTAATCATATCTAATAGCTTCATACTGGGCCATGCCGTCCCATCAGACTCCCGAACGCTATCTTCCATTGGCAACCGGATGGATTCAGACGAAGAGGACAACCGAAGGACACTCTTCGCCGCACCTACCAATCGGATCTCCGCAACATCAACGCGTTCATCCAGCTCGAAAGGGAACATGTCGAGGCAGCGGCTTAAAGTTTAACTGAAAAGCCAACTTATTTTTGTGTCATTTGGTTGAATACACTGAATTATTTAGATTCTGCAAAGGGATTTTTTTGTTTTCCACTATCTGCTCTAGTTATGACGTTCAGAATATCTGCGGCTGTCCCCACAGCAAAAATTCTACTATGACGCGGGAAATTTTTATCTAAACACAAACAAGGCTTTTCAGTGGACAGTGGCGATATTGGTGAAGATAGCTTAGTGCCTGAACAAAAAAAAAGTCACAAATCTTTCTTGTAAGGCATACAGCAAATTAGAGGTACCACAAATCACACGGAAAGTCCACTATTTGAAAATTGATTGTTCCTGAATAGCGGAACAACCAAGTAACGCATTTTCAGCGGGTCTTCAAGCCAATTTAAGTGAATAAGTGATGGGTAACAAGATTGTCGTATCCCAGTCCTTTTCGGTTAAACTTTAAATGAGAGACGACGTGCTGAGAACTCTTCCCGGATGACCAAGCGCCTCTGGGGGTGCAGGAGGAACTAAGGTCCAAGGTAACTTTTCCCTATTTTATTGAGTTTAGGCTATTTTTTTCTTCTGTGTGCCCTGCACTCTTTCATAATAGTAAATGAACCGTTTCTTTTTCCCGCAACCCCTGCACCCGATTTTCTAGATGTTCTGATATAGTTGACCACTTTACATCTAAGCTACGCTTACAGAAAATGACACACGGCTTCGGCTGTTTTTAGCCTCTTTCGATGTCCTTTGCCATTGATGGCAATCTTGGCAAAATTTGCATTACCGGTCTCCGGATAAGCTCCTTGGAATCTCGGAAACAATGATGGGGCGCATGATACATCACGTAAAGAGAACAAGCGTGGCAAGCGTGATAATCAGTGTATTGATAATAGAGGAGATAGGATATACTTATGAAGTGAAGAGCCTCTGGAACGAGAATGATACTACTGAACTATAATGAATTACTATCGTAAGTACGACGTGTTCTTAACGTGTCCGTCCAGGAGGAACGAATGGGAAGATGCCTATGGGAGAGATGACTGGCGACTCCTCTTGGATGCTCTTTCCGCATCTGGAGGTGCAGGAGGAAATAAGGTTTAAGTTAACAAACAGGTCTCTCCTATTTTTCTTGAGTTTACTATTTTTCTTCTGTGAATCCTGCACTCTTTCACATAGTAAACCAACCATTCCTCTTTTCGGTAACCCTTGCCCCCGATTTTCTCGCCCGGTATTTATTTCTTCTTATAGATGACGTTCAGACCACTTTGAAGGTGTACAGAAAGGAGGGAAAAGATTACAGAAACAGATATTTAGCGCTACAATTATTCTAACACGTTCAAAAGCAAAAATGATGGTTCATCGATGGTGTCAATCGTGTGTGGGTATCACAAGAGCCTGCTCCGCTGATCTTCCACCGAATAGCAAGCAGCATCAAGATAACTTTCGACGATATGCAGATGGACGTGTGCAGTGTGTAGCAATTTCCCGGTGCAGTATTCGTGCTCAAGGAAACAGCAATCCTAACCAATCTTCTGTTTGTACTTCATACAGACCCTTTTATCGTGCGCTACTGTGAAAACAAGGGGATATACTGAGACCACGACAAATCACAAAGAGGAAAAAAATCGTATTGATTTGTGGAGGTAGGTCATGATCTTAGAGAGATTCGATGTTTTACTGAAGGGCAAATAGCGCATTTGGTTGTCATCTGTGCTAAACTTTCAGCACTGTCTCATAATCTTCTTGAAGGATAAGCATTAACGGTGATGTGAAACACAGTTCACGTACATCAAATACAGACACAGTAGTGTTAAAAGTGCTCGGTAGGATCTAGCAGACGAGCGAAAATTAAGCAAAGATGCTGGTGAATCTATGGGACGGATGTAGCGTTTGCGTGGTGTGAAGTCTATTTATTCAAAACCCAAGCACCTATGCAAATAGCAAGAATAAGCCGGGGTTACATAAGCAATGCAGCACACTAAGTAATTAAGCAAGCAATACTGCATCCTTCTTCTTCTTTTTGAAAGATAGTGCTTGCGAGGTCACATGTCAAGTCGCTTTGGGGGCTTGACGACTCGTCTGCTTCTGGTGTGTCGCAGAGTAACGTTGGTGGTCGCCGGCTGCAGAGATTCGGGAAAAATGGTTGGTGAAGAAAGTTGTCTGGTTTGGATTTTTTAGTGTAATAAAGTATTTATTAGTTAGACTACATTTTGTTTTTAAAGATTTTCCTCTTGTTCAGATGATTGTTGTCCTAAATGCTGTTCAGTTTATGCTGGGGGCGAATTCATGACTCTTTGTGGGTCTGAGAAAGGCTCGTCAAACAAACTATACAGCGATCATACGTTTGATACTATGACAGCCGTTTTCTTATGGTGAATACGAGCTTGCTTTCTCTTTGGTACCGTTCCGTTGATCCATGCTGTGACCCGAAATGGAATTGTTCGACAAAATTTAGCCTGCAGCAGGGGAAACCTAACTCTGTTAGAACGGACGAAGCGGAACCGCTGGAGATTGCTTATTACGACACAAACCACTCCAGGGAAGAGAGGTCAAGGAACGGCGATAAATTACTCAAAATCCCCCCCCCCCCACCGCTGGGAACTAAACTTTGGAACTGAAGGAAGCGCCAATCTCAAATCCGTAGCGAAAATGTTGTCTGAATGTGTGCAGGCTACTGCCAAATGCATGTCAATTAAATGTGTCGATCTTTACTCTGAAAACCAAATTTTGGAACCAAATCTTTCCCAGAAGAAAAAGACAGTGCGAAATTTTGTTGGACAATAAAGATTCATTCTCCTCCTCAAATGTTAGTTTCTTTCTTTCTTAATTTTTCTTACTTCAGTCCTCCTTTGTATGTGACCTTCCACTTTCGCATTGGTTCCACTGGCTCCATTTTTAAGCCCTCTGCTCCAAATTCGTCTTCGTCTGTGTACAGCATCGTGTCGGGAAGTTTTGGAGACCCAAGGAGTCCAAAACCTGGGATCTAGAAAAAAAACGTAACTGATTCACTGCAGTGTACCAGACATTTGCTGTAGTGGGGATACTGTGGACACTTCGGAACCTATAAAGAAACGGACCGCAGAATTTATAAAAGAAACAGAATTTACTAAAGGCAGAATTTAGATAAGACTTATCTATTTACTTACCTATATATTGCTTAGAAAAATGACTATAAAGGGATAGGTCAGCTAGGGTATCCTTCAGCGATATTTTCGGCCCTTCTTGCCAGGAGTCCTCTCCAGGCTGTAGCAGGAAAAAAGTGATTGCAGGTTCGTTTCTTCCCCTTCAGCCTGAAGAGAACCCGTGCAAAGAAGGGCCGCATATAGCTGAATAATATCCTAGCTGTTTATGTTGCTGTTTGTCTATCAGTCTATCAGCTGTCTATCAGTCATTTGTCTATCCGTTTTCTTACATTAAATTAGAGGCAGTTTGGGCTGAGGGGGAAGTAGTTACCTTATTGCTTTTCACCTGGCTGATTTAAGCTTGAGGCCCTCCATAAGAGACGAGGCAGGCTGTGTAGAGAAAGTTCGGTCTGAAGTCGCTGCAAAAGGCTTCCGTCAACTACCTTCTGCCCCCTCCCTTCCGACCCGAACGTTTGCGACTACAGAGGGCTTGCGCAAAACGAATCAGGACGACGGACGGATGAAGTTTATTTTATGATCTTCTCGTGTCTGCCGAAAACAGAGCAAAACAACACTAGGGAGCAGAGCAAAATAACACTAAGGAGTAACGCCAAGACCTATGCTTTCTATGCTTCGCAATCGGGCCATACTTGAAGCGTCCCCCACCACACTTAGGGCATTTAAAGCGAAACAAACTTGCGGGCTTAGAAATTTCCAGTAAAGCAAAGATGCCGTCTACACACATCGAAGAACAGGGGAGGTTGCATCTTTTTTTTGCTGTGTTCAGAATTTTAAGTTATTGAAGCCAGCACTGGTGCACGAATGATTGAGTTTTAGTAGGGACGTTCAGTCCCGCTAGCGTAGTTATTGTCGCTGCGATTGACTCTGTGTCGCTTTTCCAAAGTTTGCGCGGTACTCTCTACCTCTAGAGCAGAGCAAACTAACTCTAGAGAGTACCGCGCAGAGCAAAATAACACTAAGGAGTAACGCCAAGACCTATGCTTTCTAAGCTTCGCAATCGGGCCATACTTGTAGCGTCGCCCACAACACTTGGGGCATTTAAAGCGAGAAAAACTAGCGGGCTTAGAAATTTCCAGTAAAGCTAAGATGCGGTCTGAACGCATCGAAGAAACAGAGGAGGTTGTATCTTTTTTTTTGCTGTGTTCAGAATTTTAAGTTATTGAAGCCAGCACTGGTGCACAAATGATTGAGTTTTAGTAGGGACGTTCAGTCCCGCTAGCGGAGCTAGTTTCGCTGCGATTGACTCTGTGTCACTTTTCCAAAGTTCAACGCGGTACTCTCTAGAGTTAGTTTGCTCTGGTACCGCGCAAACTTTGGAAAAGTGACACAGAGTCAATCGCAGCGACACTAGCTCCGCTAGCGGGACTGAACGTCCCTACTAAAGCTCAATCATTCGTGCACCACACTGTCAGAAGTTTCATAATAGATCGCGCATAACACTTTCAAGAATAACACCTTTTCACTTAGAAATAAAGTGTTATGACCAATTAAGTTTACACTATTTCGTGCCTAGATCTGCAACAACACCTTCAATTGGTAAAAATACTACACTGTCAGAAGTTACATAACGACAACAGAAGGATGCCCGGTTTCAACAGATAACACTTTGGGATGTTATCTGTTATGTTTCTTTCATTCCCGTTAGTATTTTTATCAATTGAAGGTGTTTTTGGAGGTCTAGGCACGAAATAGTGTAAACTTAATTGGTCATAACAATTTATTTCTAAGTGAAAAGGTGTTATTCTTGAAAGTGTTATGCGCTATCTGTTATGAAACTTCTGACAGTGCAGTGCTGGCTTCAATAATTTAAAATTTTGAACACAGCAAAAAAAAGATACAACCTCCCCTGTTTCTTCGATGTGTGCAGACCACATCTTAGCTTTACTGGAAATTTCTAAGCCCGCAAGTTTGCCTCGCTTTAAATGCCCCAAGTGTGGTGGGCGACGCTACAAGTATGGCCCGGTTGCGAAGCATAGAAAGCATAGGTCTTGGCGTTACTCCTTCCTTAGTGTTATTTTGCTCTGCTCTAGAGTTAGTTTGATCTGTTTCCGTGCTTCGCAAACGGGCCATACTCATAGCGCTGCCCACTACAATTGCAAAATTTAAAGCGAGACAAACTTGAGGGTTTAGAGATTTCTAGTAAAGCTAAGATGCGCTCTACACACATCAAGGAAACAGTGGAGGCTTTATCTTTTTTTTGCTGTTTTCAGAATATGAAGTTATTGGAGCCAGCGCTGGTGCACGCCTTATTGAGTTTCAGTAGGGAAGTTCACTATCGCTAGCGGTGCTAGCAGGGCCGTCACTACTAGGGGGGGAGGGGGGGACGCCCCCCCCCCCCCCAATGTTGTCGGCCAGTCGGTAAAAAATAGCCGAGTCGGCGCGAAGCGCCGCTATTATTCTTAAAAACAGTCGATTTTTTTCTTGGAAACAGTCGGTTTTTCGTAAAAATAGTAGATTTTTCTTAAAATTAGCCGATTTTTCGTCAACGCAGTCGTTTTTATCCGCAAAACCTCAGTCGGTAAAAATGACCAGCCAGTCGGTAAATACCTTGCCCCCCCCCCCCAAATATTTTGGCTAGTAACGCCTCTGGGTGCTAGTATCGCTGCTGTTCGAGTGTGTGTCACTTTATCCAAGTCTTGGCGCTACTCCCTAGTGTTATTTTGCTCCGGCCGAAACTTCCTTTTCATTTGAACTCTGTGGAACGGCAAGACCGAATCAACTCTCACCAGCAAGGAATGAGAAGAATTCAAAAAGCAGTTTGATCAAGAGCGTGTCCGAAAGCTCGGAAACGAACGAAAATGCTGAATTAATTCAGCATTTTATGCAGCATTTCGCTTTCGGACTTAAATTTTCGCTCAGTTAATGCAGCATTAATTCAGCATAAAATTCATCGAAAAATTCAGCGAAGATGCTAAATTTTACGCTGAATTTTCAAGAAGAAACTGGGGAGCTGGCGATTAAGGCTAAATTTCGGAATTAGAAGTGTCAGAGAAGAAATAAAGAACGTGTCCGAAAGCTTTTAGTGCTGTAAATGCTGCATTTAATGCTGCATAAGAGGTAAGAGCTTTCGGACGAAAAATAAAATAAAAATGCAGCATTGAATGCAGCATTTACAGTCCTGAAAGCTTTCGGACACGTTCCAAGACTGGGGCGAGCAACCACGGAGAGGGATCGGAGCACCACTGAAGCTGTAACCCGGAAGTGGTAACCATCGCCAACTGCAAGGTGTTCACCGGAATACAACATACTTATTGCTTTCAAGTGAAATTTAACCTACAGTAGAGGTGTGCATCTTTGAACAATTCTCTAAATTTTGGACGACGGTACTTTGAGTTGCTTTCTGCGTCAAAACAGTCAAATGAAACGATGAATTAAGAACTTTATATCTATTAAGAGCCAAGTTTTTCAGGTTCCTTTTGACACAAAGAGCGAAATGAGATTCTTTCAATCTCATCTGTTGTTTCTTCCAAAAAATGTCTGTTACTTCTGTTGGAACACTTTTAACGGTAATAAAAGTAACGCAAAACTGTTGCAATACGACGCCGTAATTTTGCCGTTTGAGGAGGCAAAACCAACTAAACAAAAAATAGCAAATAGTCAAAAAAATTACAGTCAATGGCTTTAATTTAACTTTATTTGACTTAAATTATTGTTTGCACTCGGTATTGTGCATGAATAGGTTTGAAATTCATTATATTCCTCAGCGCAGTTCTAAGTTGGGCAGCGTTCGGAGAAGCATGCCTCTACTCCGAAGACAATTAAATCAATATTAGTGTTACTTGCCACCGTCTAACCAAAAAACAACCTCCATGATTGAGTAAAAATGATATTCCTCGAATCATAGGTGACTGCATCGAACTGGTAGGTCAACTGAGTTTCAGTGTAGCGATATTTCAGTTCTTTTTGGCAAGGGTCCTCTTGAGGCTGAAGCCAGAAAAACGAGTCATCCAGCTTGAGCCTGAAGAAGACCTTTACCAAGAAGGGCCAAAATATCACTAGAATAAAACTCAGCTGACGAGTTCGCTTAACGCGGTCAACTTTGTTAAAATGTCAGAGACGTTGCAGCTTACCGGTGGTTAGACGGGCAGAAGGAGAGGGATGAGAAATTACATCTACATACCATAAGGTACACGAATCCATTTATAATGTGATGCGGTCGGCGAGCTGTAGCGGCGATCAGATAATACCCATCTTTGCTTGCAGTTTGGAAAAAGACGGCATCCACGGCCTGAAAAAAAGTATAATTATTATGGAATCAGCCTAGTCCGGTGCTGGGTCAGGGTTGGGGTTGCCAGGGTTGCATAAATCGTTCTTGCTCACGTGGCCAAACCAGAACAGTCGGCGTTTTTTTGGTAATGAGGCTGCGTCGTGTTTTGGGTGGACCGTCACCTTATTTCATTGTTGCTGAGGCGGTCTTGGAGTGTCACTCCCACGATTTTTCGGAGACATCCATGAATACACTATCTGTGCACTTCTGATTCAAGAAAATCATCACAAAGGAGAGAAGAGGAGACTGTCGAAGCAAAATACAACCATGGGCCTCTGGCTTAATCTTCCCTCGGAATTTCAGTAAACCGAAGCACAAGCCAGCTCGAATAAAACTAAACTTGGACGACCTTAATTGATGATTCGGCAAATCGAAACCTCTGTTTCGCCAAAACGATCGCAGACTCCGTGGGTCACACACTTGCAGGTACTGCAAATTCTTTCTCCGGACCCCTAGATGGCACCCAAACATATTAATTGCTGCTCGTTTTGGCCTTCTTAGTCCATCAGCAACTGCGCACAAAGATATTGCATGTATATGATGTTCGACTGCATTTTTCCATCCTAACTGAGTAGCCTAGGTTGCTTGTGTAGGTTATTATAGTTTCGTGTTTCTTTTTTTAAGTTTATCAAACTGTGTACTTATTTTGCGGGTAAATTAACCAATCAACCAAACTGTAAAACGATTTGAGGAAAGCACCGACATTCGGCATGACAGAAGAATAAGGTAGCGATTAAGGGTACAGAGGGGGTCGCGGGTCGCCATGACAGGGAAGTCAGGTAAAATTTAATATGCCTGATTTGCAGGACGCGGTCTCAAGAGAGTTTAGTTGCAGCTGTGAAAAAAACGTTGCAAAATCTTCTTGTTCGTGCACTTACTGGAGACACTAGCACCCAACATTACTCGAATCGTCATAACTTTTCAATGGTCCGGCATGACTAAAGGTTGTCCCTTCGAATCCAAGGAAGGGCCACCACTCATACCTTTGGATTGTCAGCAAGCTTCTGAACCTTTTCTAGCTCGCTCATGTCATCGTAAAGCTTTGCTCCATAACCTGCGGCTTGGGCTTCAACTGCTTTGGCGTCTTTCTTCTTCTGTCTTGCATTCTGAAGCTGAAAAAGGCAAAGGTTGGAGTACTTCAAAATTCATGTAGCCTATTTACAATTGATAGTCAAGTTAAAAACGTTGTAGGTTACTCCTTCAGCTAAGCTGATTCCGAGCCATATTTAATGGCGTTTCGAGGATAAGTCAGCTGGAGTCCTTGTCAGACTGTTGCTAGAAGAAAACGGACCTAGCCAAGAGGGGCCGAAATTCCACTAGAACAAATCTACACTGACCAGAGGCGTTGCTAACCAAAATGTTCGAGGGGGGGGGGGGGGGGCAACGTATCTACCGACTGACTGGTCATTTTTAACGACTGTTTTTGCAGAATAAACGACTGTTTTCGTATAATAAACGACTGTTTTCGCAGAAGAAAAATCGACTGTTTCCAAGAAACAAATTGACTGTTCTTGCGAAAATATCGCGGTGCTTCGCCCTGACTCGGCTATTTTTTACGGAACGCCCCATACGGAACGCCGTGTGTTCCACGCTATTGCTACCAAACGTATATCCTATTTTCGTTCAAACCTCGTGAAAAGTTACTACCCTGACCGTTCCAACCTTTTCGAAATAGTAACTAATAGTAGCCACGCCCTTTGCTTACCACGCTCGGGAGCGTAGTAAGCAACTAAGAATCTCTGTGATGTGGGAACTAGTAATCTCTGTGATGTGGATTAGCCGGATTAGCCCGTGGCACTGCCGTGGCACGAAATTTTGGTGAAAATAGAAAAATGCGTTCCAGCCTTGACGCCAAAAAGCCAGAATTCGTGACGTCATGCGTAGTAACTACGGTAGGTAGGGTGGAACACTCTCACAGTAGTTGCGTTTTTGCTGATACCATGGTATCTGATATACGGTCTAAAGTCGTTTTTGCAGTTATCGTCGTATCTGATACCACGGTCAAAAGGCGTTTTTGCGGTTGTCGTGGTAACTGGCCAGTTACCGTGGTAACAGATATTCAGATATCACGGTCCGACCGTGATCTGGTCGTGGTAGCTGGAAAATGCATCGCACTTTCATAAAATTGCGTCAAATTAGTGAGAAAGAAGTTCAGCACTTAGTGATGTAATTGGATATCAGTTTTTATTTTGGGATGACTTCGAAAGGTGCAATTTCTGCAACAGTCGTTTTTGCAGTGAACCGTATATCAGAAACCACGGTAACTGCAAAAACGACTAATTGCAGATCCAGTTACCGTGGTAACAGATACCATGGTATCCGCAAAAACGCAACTAGTGTCTCTACGAGGATTTCTTGACGACATTTTACAGAAGAATAAAGTTACCCCCTTTCAGGCACATACTCCAAAGGCCTAAAACTAACAGAACAAGAAACAAAGTAAACAGAAAACCGATGGTTTCGACAAGACTCTGAAGCACTTACCCGTCTAAGTGTGACCATCAGATAGAACACCACAACTTTGACGATATAAAGCCGTCCGGGTCGCCGATACACATGCAGTATCGGCTTCGGGGCTGGTAGGACAAGAACACGTATCGCAAATATTGCGATTAAACCAAGGAGTAGCTCCAGAAACATTTTCTTCTGTAAGACTGATAGACTAAAACGACAGTCATTTAGGATCATCACCGATAAGAGACTCAAGGTGAAGGTCGTCAGCTCCTTACTTTATTTACTTTACTAGCTTTTTTTATCTTCAAATGGACTTTATACCGATGGAAATCATACGGTTGGTTAGACTTTTCTTTAGTTAGACGGCGTGCAAATATTTTTGCTTTGTATTTATCTGTCGCGATCTTTCATTTTTCTTCAATACTCTCCTTATATACTTGTTTTTAGGATCCCAAAACGTAAGTGGCGGGATACCCATGACATCGCACAAGTTGTCCGTCTGTCTGTCCGTCTGTCTGTCTGTCCGTCTGTCCGTCTGTTAGCACGATAACTCTCGAAGAGATTGAGATATTTTGAAGAAACTTGGTGGGAGGATCCTTTGGTTCAAAGTACAAGTCAAGTTCGAAGATGGGCTATGTAGCTTTATATTTGAGGGTGGGGGAGGGGTTTCAAATTAAGGGGCAAAAACAATATTTTTTGAAAGCTATATAGGTAATTGATTTAGGGGTAAGGGATACGCTGAATCCGAATATGAAAGTTACTTTCTCGTCGGACTAGTAGTTCGCCCGGAATCCGGCCAAAACCGGAAAGTTTGTTAAAAGTAAAAGTTTTATTTGAAGTTGATTAGACGTTTGATTCAGGGGTAAGAAAACATGCTGAACACGATGGTGAAAACCATTTTCTTGCCGGACAAGTAGTTCGCCCTGAATCCGGCTAAAACCGGAAAATTTGTTGAAAGCAAATTTTGTATTTGAAGTTGATTAGATGTTCGATTTAGGAGTAAGAAGACATGCTGAACACGATGGTGAAAACCATTTTCTCGCCGGACAAGTAGTTCGTCCAGATCCGGCCAAAACCGGAAAATTTATTAAAAGCAAAATTTGTATTTGAAGTTGATTAGATGATAGATTTAAGGGCAAGAAAAGACGCTGAATCTGTATATGACAATCATTTTTTACCCGGACATATATATTTCGTCCGGAATCCGGTTGAAACCGGATTTTTTTTAGAAGTTAAAGTTCTATTTGAAGTTGATTAGATGTTCTTTATAGGGATAAGGAGATACGCTGAATTCGTTTCTGAACTATCTTTTTTTTTTGCTGGGCAAGTAGTTCGCTCGGAATTCGGCCGAAACCGGAAATTTGGCAGAAGAAAAGCAGGAAGTTTCGATCAGTATCGTCAAAATAGACATGGCTTATACAGGTATATCTGATCTTCAGATGATTAGCCTGGCGAAGACAAGACCTGGTTGTCTGGATCAAATATTAGATTTTTGGGAACCCATCGAAACCTTTGGTCTTGTTCCTTCCAGTCGAGCAGGTGTAGTAACAACGCCTGGTGTCTGCAAAACGCGAATCTTTTCCGTGACGCGAAAAGAAAAAATCGACTAGAAGTTGAAATGAGGCGGCGCGATTGTTGTCCACTAGCGACGCCGAAGCGAATACGAATCCCGAGTTCTGTGGGCAATACGGTTAACGCGTGTATACTACCAGAAATTCTATAGCAGATAACACTAGGATGCGCAGTTTCAACAGATGACACTACAAAATCTGTTTTGATTTTGTACATGTCCGCTTTCATCATCAAGTTGAAAAAATTTCAACTTTTCCATGTGGAAGTGATGATGGTGCCGAAAATCCGGGCAGGAATTCCCGACCGGGAACAGCCAACCCTGATCGTGAGTTCAAGGCATGAAGCCGATATTTCAGCCCCTAGCAAGACTCCCCTTCCGAGCCGGGGGGCGTAGCTAAAAATGTAAACTTGCAAATCTCTTGAACCGATTTATCGCAAGTTGCTTAGCTATGGCCTGGAGAAGGCACTTACTACGAGGACCCATGTTAACCATGTATCACTGAATGAAGAATTTCAGTCGACTAGAACTTTGGTCATCCAACTAATCACCAAACTTCAGTCTTCACTCTTCAGCGCAGCCTAGGTGACAAAAGTGGTACCTGTCAGAAGGCACATTCCAAGGTATAGATGGCTCTGTCTAAGTTACAGAAGAACAGTTACATAAGTGAATGTGCAACAAAACTATCTAAAGTGCTAAAACTGGACTGTGAATAGCATATCTAGAATAAAAATCTGACTATCAAAAATGTTGAAAAAACTAGCGATTTACTTGCTGAGGAATGACTTACGGGTCCATGACAATGAGTGTTTACAGTGGTGCCATCTGAACTCCGATTTTGTGTTACCAGTTTATTGCTTTGACCCAAGAAATTTCCAAGGCACTTGGCACTATGGCCTACCCAAAACTGGTCCTCCTAGGACTAAATTTATTATCGATGCGGTTGCTGATCTTCGTTCAAATCTGCAGGGCAAGGGCAGCCAGCTACTAATAACACGAGCCAAACCTGAAACGGTCATTCGTGATCTGATCCAAGCTTTCAAAAATGAACACAAGATGACTCTTGTGTACCACGAAGAATCAACGAAGGAGGAATTGGACGTTGAAGCAGCTTTGAAAAAAGAGTGCGCTTCTGCTAACGTTGACGTTAAAACCATCTGGGGCGCAACGTTGTATCATAAGGATGACTTACCATTCACAGCGCGACAGATTCCCGATACTTACACACAGTTCCGCAAGACGGTTGAGGAACAGAGTGAAGTCCGTCCGACAGTTCGTATACCAGACAAGCTCAAACCCCTTCCAGTCCTACCCCCAGGTTTCGACTTGGGAAATACCCCGACGAATGCTGATTTCGGGGTTCCGGAATTCATTCAAGACCCCAGGTCGGCGTTTCCCTGGAGCGGTGGAGAAACGTCGGGTCTAGCGCGGGTCAAGGACTATTTCTGGGACAGTGACTGTGTGGCGAAGTATAAGGAAACGAGGAACGGTCTTGTCGGGGAAAATTACTCTACGAAATTCAGTGCTTGGTTGTCTCTCGGCTGTCTTTCCCCTCGACAGATCTACAGCGAGCTGAAAAAGTACGAACATCAGCGCATCTCAAACCAATCCACCTACTGGGTCGTTTTCGAACTACTCTGGCGCGATTATTTCCGATTCGTTGCGCTGAAATACGGTGACCGGATTTTCTACGCGTCCGGAATTATGGGGAAACATGTGGAATGGATTAAAGATCAGAAAAAGTTTGAACTTTGGAAGAACGGGATGACAGGTGTGCCGTTTGTTGATGCGAACATGCGCGAGATGCTAAAGACTGGTTGGATGAGCAATCGTGGACGACAGAACGTCGCGTCTTTTCTTGTCAAGGATCTCGGTATCGATTGGCGATACGGCGGAGAATGGTTCGAATCCCAACTGCTCGACCATGACGTCTGCAGTAACTACGGAAACTGGAACTATTCAGCCGGAATCGGAAACGATCCGCGTGAAAACCGGAAATTTAACATGATCAAGCAAGGGCTTGACTACGATCCGGACGGGGAGTACATCCGGCTCTGGATACCCGAGCTGGCTGGAATCAAAACCGGGAAAGTTCACATGCCCTGGACCCTGTCTCCTGGTGAATTGGGAGCGATAAACCTTGGGGTTGACTACCCTAAGCCGATCGTCATTGCGCCCGAGTGGGGTCGGCACCAGTCCCGTGCCAAGCCGTCTGACCCCTACAGAAATCAGAGAGGTGGGAAGGGAAACCAAAGAGGTATCGATTTCTACTTCAGTGGAAAGAAGCAAGGACCCAAGTGAGGCTCAGTTTGCTTTGTCACGATTTTCAATAAAACATTTTACTTTTCTCGAGTATTATATATTATATAATCATTCTGAGCTAACTGATCCGTTTAGCTGAATGAGAACATAAGCGATCGACCGATTTCAGCTTTTCTGTAAGAAACTGATGAAAAGCTGAAAGTACCAGCCCGTGTCATCTGAACGAACTCAGAATCTAGATTTGTCTAGATTTCTTGGAACCACCTGACGAGTTTACTGTCAAAAAGGCTCTAACTGAAATGACGTCACGATAGGCAGAATTATTTACCCAGTGTATTGCCTAGAGCCAAGAATTTGTATTATTCGCAGAGGCACGGCAGGACGCCATCTTACGGTAACTCGTGAACTTCAGAAAGCCGAATGGCTTTCGCTAGCGAGACTTTTTCGTGGGACAACTGATCATCGAGGTTACCACAAGGGCTGTAATTGCTGCAAGCAACTGACACTCGGGGTTGAGGCCATGCCTTGACCGCTAAGATAATCTTTCATATTTTGCCACGAAAACCCCAGGATAGGTCGGCGAAAGCCATCTGTCTGATCCCAAAAGGGGAATATTGTCCGACGGAACAATTAACCGACTGAGCGAACTGCGTCACGTGGCAAATACTTAAAATCACTTATTTTCAGGGGTACTTGAGGGCTACTCACTCTCGATTTGGCTGTACAGTAAGTGCCCGGTGCCCACGGAAGTTTGTAGTGGTGCCCACGGGCCACGAGAGAGTAACCCGTCTGCTGAAATAAAATGGCTGGCTGCCATAACAGTAAAATTCGCTTTTGTCAATACGCGGCTGATTACCGGACATGTTAAGTCCGGTCTTCACCTCCCGGAACTTCCGGAATCTGGGCTTCCAGATTTTCCTTTGACTTCTTCTGTAAATTGCATCTGGAAGATGAACCGGTCCGAAAGTACATCAAAATAATCCGGAAAAAAGGGGCTTTTGAACATCCAGATTTCCGGAATTTTCAAGTATCGCAGAAGAAATTCAGAAAAAATCACGGAGAATCTGGGAGCCCAGATTCCGGAAGGTGAAGACCCGACTTTAGCCATCCCGTAACGTATACCGAAGGCAGGCTGCTGGACCGACTCCCAGAGTTGCGTTTTATTTGACGTTCGTAGTACAGCGGACTGTTCGTTGTCGTTTTATTCGCCAGTTGACCGTACGCTGAGAAGGGAAGGGGATGCCCGAAATCGTTTTGTTTGCCAGCGGGCCACCCGCTGAGTGCCAGCGGACCCGCTTGTTCGTACGCTGGGTGAAGCAGGGAACAGTCGGCGTACTTCTGACGTAGTCCGTCAGGAACTAAGCGGCTACTTACAGTTCGCCATCCGCTCCCGCTGTACTATCAAATTCAAATAAACACAACTCAGGTCAGAACCATGAACCCGACATTGCGACGGCCGAAAGGATAAAGTGCCAACTCTGCGCTGTGTTACTTGAAGAACTTCAAATTGCCGAGCGGTTACCCACACTCGATTTTGGAAATAAAACGAGCGCCCGGTGCACGACCGTGTGCCACTAATTAGAGTATTAAAATTAGCATATTTAGGAGCGCTGAAAGGTGAATCACTTAGTTTATGGCTGGTGCTGGGTCGGGAAAGGATGTACGCCAAGTTTCGGGGAGTGGATAACCCCTCGTAAATTGCTTAGTCATCTCATAGTATAAACGAATAACAGAGAATCTGACGGCTCTATTGCCAGGTGTAACTCGCACAACAAAACTGAGATTTTTTTGCTTTATTTGATCACGTTGTTACAAAATTATGCAGCAACGTCATCACCCTTGGTGGTACGGGTGTAGATCTGCTGGGAGTGGTGCTTCACAACGCAGCGGATCAGACCTTTCACGGCCATATCCTCAAGGGCGTGCCTGGCGAGGGAGCCACGGATCTTCAGCCTCTCAGAGACGATGGCTGGGGTAATGAGCTTGTAGGAGGGGACTTCCTTGATCAATTTATCATATGTGGCCTGATCGAAGAGAACCAAGTTGTTCAACTTGTCCCTGGATTTTCCTTTGGACCACTTCTTCTTCTTGGCCTTGCCTCCTCCTCCTCCTTCCTTCTTCTTGGCGGGTGCCGACTTCGACGGAGTCTTGCTGGACTTGGTGTCCTTCTTTGGCGCCATCTAGAAAGACATTTTTTATTATTAGATGAAACAGACCGAAAATGGTTGAGCCCAGACCCCACAGTCCTTTAACTCATACTCAAATTAAAACTGATGGCACACCATCAATCCACACACATGATTAAACTACTGCTCTTGATCACATTTTTTCAGAATGCTTTTGACATCCAGTTTCCTTGGCAGCTAAAAACAAATTAGTCACCCTCAATAGAACCACACAAAAATCAAATTGTGGTGATTAAGTTATAAAACAGTGGGCCACAGTCTAAGCAATCGGCTAAGGAAATAAGTACTCCTACAGTGGGCCACAATTAAAGCAATCAGCTAAGGAAATAATTACTCAATAACACTTTTGACCACATATGATCTATTACGAATGTACTAAATCATTGACTAAGATTACTTAGTTTACCTAGCTTTCCAGAGTGAAAATAATAACAGTTCTTCCTGCATAAATTTTATGTTAGTTTTAATCAGAGAAAAAAAAAAACCTTCTAAAGGCCCACTATGGGTTACCAATCTTTTGCGCAAGCAGCAAGCCAACCCGGTTATAGAGAACCCCAACTTTTGGGACAATTATTCTGATTTGGCATATGCCTCAACTTAATAGCACCATACCCTCATGGAAACTTTTCACAGCAGATTTTTCTGCAAGCAGGAAGGCTGAATAATCAATTACAAAGACAAGAACTCTAGGTCACCAGCAATTTGGAAATTAGGCAGTCCCATTTTTCCAACTGAAATTTCAGCAGAATTTTCATCATTGTGTTGCAAACAAGCACTGATGGTCCAAAACAAAAAAAGATTTACTACTTTCCTGTGCAAACTTCCAAAGTTAATCCTATCAGTCAACCTGAAACCACATAATGCATGATTCTCCGCTGAACAGCTTTCATGGCGGTACAGAGTTGAAGAGGCATTTCAGGGGTTAATTGTTTTGTGGGGATGGTGGGCAGCTTCTTGGTATCTTACAATCTACGTCACCAAGAGTGATTGTTTCCTAGTTTGTTATTTAGTCTTAGTTTTCTATATTAGTTGTTTGTTTATCCAGTAAATGGCCTTAGGGTTTTTCAACAGAGATCTAGTCGTTCACTGGGCACATCCGAGCACTGTGTAACTCTGTTTAACTCAAAAAGCTCCTGACTTTTGTGAGCTAGTGCCTTTGCCTTTTCCAGATCAGAAATTCACTTGGTAATCAGTTCGTTCTGTTTCATAATCATTTTACCTGTCTGATTGACTGAGATTCCCTTAAGGACTGGTCCAAGGGCATGTTAACCTTTTTAATTTTTATTGGCAAGGATTCTAACAATTTCAAAGAAAACCAAACAGCAAATATTAATGCAGAGTGCTAAGGGCAAACAAATTATATTAAAATCAAGATAAGTAAAGCCTGACATTGTTACTTCTTATTGTCTACAAATTTTACCCAGTAGCTTTGAACCCACTCCACAACAGGCTATAGTATCCACAGAATTGCAGCAGTTCTGCAGCAAGTTCCTAACCATCCGAAGTATCTCAACAGATCAGGATAGCTTGGAAAACAATTTCATTCCTTGATACTCATAAACATCACTGCTAATTACTCAATGATTTTAATGATTTTTTACACTCATGGAAGGCACTTGAGAACCAAAGCATGAACGACAATGATGTTGTCAGTTAACACAAATCCTCTACTTTCGGGCAAAGTGCTTCAACATCAAGGCATGCCCCGTTGTAATGCCCTGGGCAGGTACCCCAATAAATATCAGTTCCAAAAACAAATTTTCTTTCTAGATTTTTAACTGATGAGGGTAGTGTACCCTTTCTTCAGCGCATGGTGCATGCAATAAACCTTACCAAGGGGCTAGTGATTTTCTTTTCTACTGGTTTACTAGCATGATGATCCCAAAATATTTACTTTCACTGACAGCATTAAACAAACAAGTTTCACTTTCTATCATCTATGACAGGGAACTGTGAAAGGTTCATCTTAAAAAGGTCTCTCACCAAACATTGGCCCAAACATTAAGCCAAGTTAAGGACTCAGATGCCTCTGACCCCTACATTTCCACAAAATGATGCCCCTAATTCTGCTTGCAATAATGATATCCAGAGATAAACCAGTCACTAAACCCTGGCGAGGGTTATTGCATTTTGGATCACAGGACTTGAGCCGAGCCTGGATGTTTATAAGAGCCACAATGCATACAATCATACACAAATCCTCAAATTTGAGGCATGGTGCTCCAGCATAAGTACAGAAGGGGTATCCAACCTCGTTTTACACTACCCCGATTTTTGCAGTGAAAATGTTAAAATGAAATGTACAAGCTGTCCTGACAGTCAAGAGGCAAAATATGACTTTTTTCTAAGTCATGTGTCCAAAAATATTCAAATTCTGTGCCTTTTTCTCCCTTTTGTAGGTATTTTGAAATCCTGTTTTCTAGCTATTGACTTTGCTAACTTCCTTTTTCATCAATTTTAAGTCAATCGAGGTCAGGTTAGCATAAAGTAATCTTGTTTGAAAAGAAAAATAAGATTTACTAGAAACACTGAAGCAATATTTATTTATCCAATATGTAAGCCATTCAATTAGCCTAGCTTCAATCTAGTATTTTTGTCATATTCGTTGGTTCCTTTATAAGCCAGATGGACTATCCTGAAGGAAAGACTTCTCTGGAAATTTGAAATCTTGTCCGAGGATGGATACCCCTTCTGTATATGCCTCAACATACGAGCACCTGTATTGAAATGTTGGCATCATGTCCCACTGCAAGGACATAACCCCACGAAGATCTCTTGAACTGAGAATCCACAATAAAAATTTAAAGGTCAAACAGATTTTAACAGAGCCAGAGGTACTATCCTCTTGCAGAAGGGCATGGTGCCCTGTCGTGTATCAGCACCATGCCCACAATTGAAGATTTCTGTATGACTTGACACATGAACAGACTGTCCGGCAGTAGAACCACAAATTATCAGTCCTGAAGGCACCTGAAGCGAAGGAAACACTTTCAAATATACATAATTTCTACCGGAAATAATGAAAATCGAATCAATCAATTTAAAAATACGTACATTAGAGGTATTTCTCAACAGTGCTAACTAGGTCCTAGCCTCAGTTATTAGATATGGTTTAAGGCCATTTAGACCTGATTTAGACCATAAATTATGGTCTGCTAGAACCTGGCTGTGACTTCAAAGAAATTTGAGGTAGACATTTAGAGGCCAATTCAAAGGACAAGTAGTTAGAGGTTGGATGCCTCTCTTTGTAGCCTAGTTGGGAAAATGAAACAGCCTATGCTAGGCTGCCGTAGGCTAAAAATATAACACGAGCTACAATTGCCCCCAAAGTCAATTCTTGTCTAGAAAGATCTGTTGCCTAATAAGAAATAGTTATAGTATGCAAAAATTACCTACAATAAAAAACTACGACAGAAAAATCCAAAGAAATCCAAAACCTCTTTCTACCTTTATTCTTCGGTCGCCGGAACTTCGACTTCTTAGAAGAACAGATTAAAAGGTGATGAAAAGGAGGAAGCGTGCCTGATTCTTCGTCGGCGTTGCCAATGGTCACACAAATTTTGCGCTAGTTCACAGGTTTCGGTGGTTCTTTGACGAAAAAAAACCCAGCGGTCCTCCGGAAAATTCTGGCGCTGAATCTTTGTTAGGTTTAATGTTTCGAACTGATTTTCTGTTGAGCCTTCTCGTGCAAATGCTCCAGCCTGTTGTTTTGTCTCTGCCATCGATGAGTGCACCAACAGAAAAACTTTGCATTAATGATTATATCATCGAACGGTGAGAATATGCCCAGAGTACGCCCGAAGTGCTTCACAGCAATCGTAACGTATGTCGAAATTTTTAAGGACTATCGATGAAATCATAGATCAGTCCTTCTGTCCGCGACCAGTGCTCCACTTGACCTCTTCCGACTTACGAGGTTCGTGGTAAAATTATACCGAATACATTACCGAATCCCAATTAATGTACCGAACAAGTTTAGACCGATAATATGTTCGGGATTCTGTATAACTACCGTATCCCGGTTATTGTACCGAATTGTTTTGGGATCGGAAGACTACCGAATAATATCCAGATTCCGTATAATTTCGTCGAAACTGGAACGAAAGTCGTGATTCGTGGTAACTACCGAATCTTGGAAATTATACCGAATAAACTACCGAATCCCAATGATGATACCGAATACCGAATCCCCGTAAATATACTGAGTAGTTCTGCTATCGAAAAAATACCGAACAATTTTAGTAAAATTTTGAGCCTCCGGCCCAAAATTTTACCGAATCTTAAAAAGGTGGGGGGGGGGTGCTGCACCCCCGCTTGCGACGCCCTTGCCAACACCTACGCCTTTCATCCGTACGTATGTTCAAAAATTTCCAGAGTCTCCCCTCCACCCTTCCCCCCACCAAGATCGGATGCGGTTCTTTCATATTAACGGCTTATCTCGGGCATCTGCTCCTACAACCTTTCAAGTTTCATTCGAATCGGATAACTGATCGTGCCTTAACGCGGGTGACAGGACTCCTGACTCCCCCTCCGTCCACACCCACACGGATGATCGGATCCGGGGAAACAATGTTTCGTTGAGCATTAGGTTGGGTCCTTTATATGCCTGGCAAGCTTCATCGTCCTAGCTTACGTGTAAGTAGAAGGGCTAACACTAAAAATGCCCACGACCATAATGCCCACGGCTCAAAATGCCCACTAAAAATGCCAACAACTCAAAATGCCCACGACTCAAATGCCCACGACTCAAAATGCCCACGACTCATAATAGTCATAATGCCCACGACTCATAATGCCCACTACTCAAAATGCCCACGGTTCAGAATGCCCACGATTGGATTATTTGAGGTGTTCAGAACGTAGTAAACTTGAATTAGGGGTTAGTGAGCAACGGGAAGAGTATGAGTATGATAGACGGAGTATCAGAACGACGATGATCGTACGTTGAACTGGTATAATTTCAATTAAAATATAATTCCGGTAAAATACTTACAAGAAGCATGTGTTAGTTGCCGCAAAAGCGCTGTGCTTTCTCGGGGAAGCCTCTGCCTGATCAGGAACCCCCTTGGAACTTTTCTTTAAAGTTTAACCGAAAAGGGCTGGTATAGAACAATCTAGTTACCCATCACTTATTCAATTAAATTAGCTTGAAGACCCGCTGAAAATGCGTTACTTCGTTGTTCCGCTATTCACGAATAATCGATTTTCAAATAGTGGAATTTCCTTGTGATTTATGCTACTGAATGCTTTACGAGAAAGATTTATGCCTTTCTTTTGTTCAGGCACTAAGCAACCTTGGACAATCTCACTACGGCCCACTGGAAAGCCGAGTTTGTGTTGAGATTAAAATTTCCCTCGTAATAGTAGAATTTACGCTGTGGGGACAGCCGCAGATATTCTGAATGTCATAACTAGAGCAGATAGTGGAAAATAAAAAAAAACCTTTTGCACAACCCAATAATTAAGTGTATTCAATCACATGACACAAAAATGAGTTGGCCTTTCAGTTAAACTTTAAGAGCTTTAACTTGCTGGTCTTTTTGGATCGTTCTTCAAGAAACAATAAAATTATTCCTTTCAAAACCTTTTCCGTGATTAATACTACCCCTTGTAATCTCGTAGTCCGCATTCACAGGATGATGTTGGCCTCCCCTGTGGACAGTTTCAGCCGTCGGCATTTTGAACCAAGACGATATAGCCTCCTCTGTGACCATTTTGAATTGTTGGCATTTGGAAACTGTCGGCATTTTTAAGCCGCCAGCATTTCGGACGATATCGATTTCGGGTGTCCCACATCTGAAGTGTGGGCATTTTGAGTCGTGGCCATTTTGAGCCGTGGGCATTTTAATCGTGGGCATTTTGATCGTGGGCATTTTAAACCGTGGGCATTTTGATCGTGGGCATTATGAGCGTGGGCATTGTGAGAGTGGGCAAAAAGATCGTGGTGATTTTGGGAACCACCCAGTAGAAGAACTAGCAAAAGTGAAACGGAGGGACCGACATTGCGACTGTTATGTGGCACTTGAGCCTAAGTCATAAATATGCTGAAAAAAGAAAAATTTGTTGGAAAATTGGAAAAAGAGCTGAGAAATTGCTAAAAATACAGCAAACAAGGATGAATCAGTGGCGCCGCGTTGAACAGAACCTTCTCCGCAGCCGTCAAATTAAAATTCGACATGAATTTGGGGTAGTTCGGGGATTAGACGCCGGACGAATTGCAATACTCTATATGACTGAGCCCAAAACCCCTCCAGTGAACCTCGTGAAGAACGAGAAACGTCGCCCGAGCGATGACTCAAATCCTGTGTCAACCAATAAACATCGTTCGTTGGGGACAGCTGTGGTGACGCTTCCGGCTCTTCCGCTAGGTAAACGGCGATTCGTCGTCGGCACGTAGCGTTAGTCATCAAGAGTATTCTCTCGGTCGATGAAGGTCAGCAGACAGTGATGAATCGAACGCTCCCAGTTAACCAAGTGTTGCAAAATAAAACGTCAAATTGGGGATTTCAGTTGGCCGGAAATGTGTTTAACGCGGCTCAATGGCTTTGAAAAAATTTGTCATTTACGTGCGTAACTTAAAACAGAAACTATGAAATCCGCTACCGGCTTTAGCTGTAGAAACTCGATCAGCCACAGAACGGTGCGAGCTTTTCGTTTAAACTGAAAAAAAAAACAAAAAAACATTTCGTTCGTTCGTGGGCGCCAGAAATCAAGAATACGCTATTCATACTATCCAATGACAAATTTCCGCCAGACGTGCTAGAGAAACAATCACACATTAGATCTTGGTATAAGTTATTTGAAGACGGAATAAAAGCGAGGCTTCACCTTCCAGATTTGTGTTTCGGATTCCAGACAGCTGTTTTCGTCGAGACGGATCTGGAAAGTAAATCCAGGCCAAAAACGTCTGGAAGTCCGATATGTTGGACACCCCAGAATCCGGATGTCTCGAAGGTGCCATAGAGGCAACCCATTCGAGAGACACAACGAATACGCAAATGTAGGAAGAAAAGGGAAAGTGATTGACAGTTGTGACTGCAATGTAAAACACTTTAAACGGCTTTCACCTTCCAGATTACCAGACGTCCGGGCTTCCACATAGTCAACATGGCCGGGCCTAAGAGAACTGGAAATGGTCAAACAAACTGATTAAACCTACACTAAGAACTAACGTGTCATTGTTACTTTTATACTAGCGCATCTATAGGCAAACAAAGAACTAATCCGCAAGGAATTTTATAAAGGGAATCTCGTTTTTTCAGCCGTCAGTTCAGAACTAGTACGTGGCAACACTGGTTTCGGTTCATCAGCATCATCATAAGTAAACAAATGAAAAAGCCAAAATAAAAACAAAAACAAAGTGTTCCTCTGATACTGGTCACAATGACCAGTAAAAGGAAAGAGATATACAAGTATGAGGCGCCATGGACAGTTTACAGCATGAACTGGTCAGTTAGACCTGATAAGAGGTTTAGGTATGTGACTCTAGCTAGGTTATTTTTATTACCTTAGCCTAGTTTTGCCTAGGGTACGAGCGGCGGTAGTCGGCCAGTCAACTCCTCACTTAGCTTTGAATCACCTTAAAAACTAAACCACTCAACTCACAGACCTCATTTACGCATTGAAAAATTCGTTTGAAAATTGCGCTTCTTTTTGCCGTTTCTTGACACCACTGTTGCCAAACAAGAATCCTCCGCCTGATTTTCGCTTATTCCGCCCAAAACTGTTTTCACGGGCAGTCCTTTTTGTGCTCGGATAATCACGGGCAGTCACTCTTAAACTCGGGCGGCTTCAGTTCGGTTTTGCCTGGCTTTTACTTTAGTTTAGCTGCTGATTTTTAAACGGCAACCATTGACGGACATTAAACTTCAGCAGAACAAAAGAATATACGAGAGAAAATATTCAAAAATTACTTCACGAGGAAGAAAAATCAGGTAGCCTAAACCAAGTGACCGAGATTAACTCTTGGCCGGGCGCTAGCAGCAACTGGTTAGTGTAGTGCCCATGTTTATCTGCCGACCGACTACCGCCACTCGTACCATAGTCTATGTACAGGCTGTGAAAACGGCTGCGAAACGTGGACATTCAGACTAGATGACTCCAGATGATTTGCCATGTTTGAGACAAAGCTGCTGCATCAAGTCGCCGGTGTAAAATACGTTGATTGAGTCTCAAATGCTGACCTACTCCCAACTGCCGAAAATAGCTTTCGAAGGTCGCATCCACCCTCATGGTCGCCCTCCGAAGCGCTGAAAGGAGAACTTCTCCGACTACAACCTCCCTAGTCTTCTCAGAATGGCACAAAACAGAGAACAGTACAGGCGGCACATACATATAAGTATACTCTCCTTGTAATGAGAATGAACCTCTTTGTTACATGAGAATGTAAAGCAACTCTACTCCATTATAAAGGATTTTCCATAATAAAAAGATGAATTCCTGTGAATTTGTCGTATTTGTTTTTCAGTTTTTACCTTATCAATAAAATAACATGTAAATTCAAGTACCGTAGAGGTATGCTTATGTGAACAGTTACTTCAATGTGAACACTGTAGTTTTGGGCTAAACTGTAGGCCGAAGATCCAAAATACTGGTACAGGTATTTTCTGCTACCCTTCTTACCTACTTTGGCTAACTGGTAGTTAGATTTAGACACAGCAAGTGCATGAAAATGGCAAAGTCCAAAGTCAAAAAACGTTCACATAAGCATACCTCTACTGTATAAAAAACTAGCTGAACTTGCCTAGAAAAATTAAAGGATCAGCTAATTTCCTGTTCTTAGCACTTAAGCACCATCAGACAATGGTTGATGGGTATGGCAGCATGCATATTTTGTATCTTCTATTTCTTTTTGTATTGGTAGTTAGATCAGTTATTAGTTGACTTATAAGGTCCGGCCTTCTTGTGCTCTGAGCCCTGCCGGATTTGTGTAAGTTTTTTAAGTTTTTTTTTACCTGTGTGCTGTGCTTGCTGAGAGACTCCCCAGCCAGGTGCATCCTTTGCGATGGAGAGTCTCTGGCCAGCAGAATCTTTTTCTATGGAGAGTCTCTTTCCAGCAGAATCCTTTTTGATGGAGTGTGGTCGCTTTACTTTGCTACTTTCCTTGCTTCATCAGGAGAATGTGGTCCAGATTGCGTAGTGCTAGATGTCATACTGTATTGTAGCTGACATATCCGTTTTGTGTATTGTTTGAACATATATTTCCCAGTCAGCTTGGGCTCAAGGAGTATTTACATGAATGAGACCACTTTTGGCTGGTTGGTTGTTTTTGCAAGAATATGGGAATATACGCTAATGGTACTTTTAGTTATCCTGTAGTCTAGGGTTGTGAAAGTGCATATCCTGATTATAATTGGGTTGTCAGTGAATCAGACTGTAAATTCGAATCGACAAAGGATGGTGGGCCTCCATGCTACAGGAAACCCCAAAGCTTCTTATCTGATTTTTTTTTGTTCCTGATTTCTCTCAGCACAAGTGGGATACTAGCTCTCTTTTTTCAGGCTTGCCCTTGGAAGTTTCATAGAGGAATATACAAACAAAGTACAAATCATATCTTTGGATGAAGATCTGGCAGAATTCTCATCAAGGAGTGTTTTTGATCACCCTTATCCTACCACCAAGATTATGTGGATTCCAGATAGTGTGAGTTTACATTAGTTGCGTTTCTGCAGATACCAAGGTATCTGATATACGGTCTAAAGTCGTTTTTGGGATCCCAAAACGTAAGTGGAGGGATACCTATGACATCGCAAAAGTTGTCCGTCCGTCTGTAAGCACGATAACTCTCGAAGGGAATGAGATATTTTGATGAAACTTGGTGTGAGCATTCTTTGGGTCAAGAGTAAGGTCGAGTTCGTAGATGGGCCCTGTAGCTTTACATTTAGGGGTGGGGGAGGGGGTTTAAATTAAGGGGCAAGCAAAAATTTTTTAAACAGCTAATAGTCGATTATGGGGTAAGAAGACACTCTGAACACGAATATGAAAACCATTTTCTCGCCGGACAAGTAGTTCGTCCGGAATCCGGCCAAAACCGGAAAGTTTGTTAAAAGTAGAAGTCTTATTTGAAGTTGATTAGATGTTCGATATAGGGGTAAAAAGGCATGCTGAACAAGAATATGAAAATCGTTTTCTCGCCGGACAAGTAGTTCGTCCGGAATCCGGCCAAAACCGGAAAGTTCATTAGAAGTTGAAGTTTTATCTGAAGTTGATTAGATGTTTGATGTAGGGGTAAGAAGGCATGCTGAACAAGAATACGAAAACCGTTTTATCGCAGGACAAGTAGTTCGCCCGAAATCCGGCCAAAACCGGAAAATTTGTTAAAAGTTAAATTTTTATTTCAAGTTGATTAGATGTTGGATCTAGGGGTAAGGAGATACGGTGAATCCGTTTTTGAGCTTTAGTTTTTCGCCGGACAAGTAGTTCTTGAATTTTGCCAGAACCGCAAAATTCACAGAAGTAAGCTAGGATCGTTTCGATCGGCTTATAGAGGTAAACGCACATACTGAATCCATATAGCTTGGATTTCTTAATGATTAGCTGTTTGGCCTGGCGAAGACTGGATCTGGCCAAGACAAAACCTAATTATCTGGATCAAATATTGAATTTTTGGGATCCCATCGGAACCTTTGGTCTTGTTTCAGTTTTCGTGGTATCTGATACCACGGTCAAAAGGCGTTTTTGCAGTTGTTGTGGTATCTGGCCAGTTACCGTGGTAACTGATATTCAGATATCACGGTCCGACCTTGGTATCTGGTCGTGGTGTCTGAAAAGTCATCTCACTTTCATCAAATTTTGTCAAATTGGTGAGAAAGAAGTTCAGCACTTAGTGATGTAACTGGATATCAGTTTTTCTTTTGGGATGACTTCGAAAGGTGCAATTTCGGCAGTAGTCGTTTTTGCAGTGGATCGTATATCAGATACCACGGTAACTGCAAAAACGACTAATTGCAGATCCAGTTACTGTGGTAACAGATACCATGGTATCTGCAAAAATGCAACTGTTGACTTCCTGACCGAAATCTACTGACTGTTTTCTGCATTGAGACTAAAGCAATCTCAAACTTAATCTCGCTTTGCTACGAGATGCTCTGTACCTTATGCCGCAAGGCTAGATCTGTTGAGTTTGTCATTGACTTAATTCGTCATTGAGATTAGAATAGGCCTTGTGATTGAGCTTAATTTAATACTAATATATTCACACATACTCCTGACAATAAAGGAAGTATATTCGGGTACCCCCAAGAAGGAGCTCACGATGTAGTCTAAATCAGTTGTAAAAAACATTGAATTGACAAACTGCTAGAAAATAAAAAGAAATATGCAGAAATAAGAAAAGACTAGAAAGAAAAAGGGAAAATTGTTAGTCAAATTGATTTCGGATGAGAATTTTAAAGAAATCAGTACACAAAAGGAAAAATAAACGAAGGAAGAAGACAATAACAGATGAACTCGCGTAAAGTAGCTCTGAGAAAATCTGGAAATGCTGCTATGTTCACCGAAATTCGCAGGTTCAGATCCCGCACATTCTGTTCGTTTCTTTTATCTTTCCGTTTCAGGGGTACCCTTCCCCAGCAAAAATTAAGTCTAGCTTTATTTGGATTCCTCTGTGAGCCTGTGCCATTAGGGCCCTGGACTGTCACAGGCTCCGTCATTGGAGTCGTAGACTTCTCAACAAATATTTCAAGTTTATGTCAGGGTTAACAAGTCCCTTTTGTAAATTCAGTCTTCACATTGAAAAACATATTAAAGTTTAAACGAAAAGGACTGGGATAGGACAGTCTAGTTACCCATCACTTATTCACTTAAATTGGCTTGAAGACCCGCTGAAAATGCGTTACTTGGTTGTTCTGCTATTCAGGAATAATCGATTTTCAAATAGTGGAATTTCCGTGTGATTTGTGGTACCTCTTAATTTGTTGTATGCCTTACAAGAAAGATTTATGACTTTTTTTGGGATCCCAAAACGTTAGTGACGGATACCTATGACATCGCAAAAGTTGTCCGTCTGTCCGTCCGTCTGTCATTGAGATATTTTGATGAAACTTGGTGGGAGGATCCTCTGGGTCAAAGTACAAGTCAAGTTCGAAGATGGGCTGTGTAGCCATATATTTGAGGGTGGGGGAGGGGTTTCAAATTAAGGGGCAAGAAAAATATTTTTTAAAAGCTATTTAGATAGTTGATTTAGGGGTAAGGAGACACGCTGAATCCGAATATGAAAGTTATTTTCTCGTCGGACAAGTAGTTCGGCCGGAATCCGGCCAAAACCGGAAAGTTTGTTAAAAGTAAAAGTTTTATTTGAAGTTGATTAGATGATTGATTTAGAGGTGGGAAGACATGCTGAACACGATGGTGAAAACCATTTTTTGACCGGACGAGTAGTTAGCCCGGAATCCGGCCGAAACCGGAAAATTTGTTCAAAGCAAAAGTTTTATTTGAAGTTGATTAGATGTTCGATTTAGGGGTAAGAAGACATGCTGAACACGATGGTGAAAACCATTTTCTCGACTAACTAGTAGTTAGCCCGGAATCCGGCCGAAACCGGAAAATTTGTTAGAAGCAAAAGTTTTATTTGAAGTTGATTAGATGTTCGATTTAGGGGTAAGAAGACATGCTGAACACGATGGTGAAAACCATTTTCTCGCCGGACAAGTAGTTCGCCCGGAATCCGTCCGAAACCGGAAAATTTGTTAAAAGTAAAATTTGTATTTGAAGTTGATTAGATGATAGATTTAAGGGTAAGAAGATACGCTGAATCTGTATATGACAATCATTTTTTACCCGGACATATAGTTCGTCCGGAATCCGGTTGAAACCGGATTTTTTTTATAAGTTAAAGTTTTATTTGAAGTTGATTAGACGTTCTTTATAGGGATAAGGAGATGCGCTGAATTCGTTTCTGAACTATCTTTTTTTGGCTGGGCAAGTAGTTCGCTCGGAATTCCGCCGAAAACGGAAATTCGGCAGAAGTAAAGCAGGAAGTTTCGATCAGCATCGTCAAAATGAATATGGCTTATACAGGTATATCTGAAATTAATTTTCTCAGATGATTAGCCTGGTGAAGACTGGATCTGGCGTAGAGAAGACGTAGTTGTCTGGTCAAATATTAAATTTTTGGGATCCCATCGAAACCTTTGGTCTTGTTTGTTCAGGCACTAAGCAATCTTCACCAATATCGCTACTGCCCACTGAAAAGCCTTGTTTGTGTTTAGATAAAAATTTCCCGCGTCAAAGTAGAATTTTCGCTGTGGGGACGGCCGCAGATATTCTGAACGTCATAACTAGAGCAGATAGTGGAAAACAAAAAATACCTTTGCAGAATCCAAATAATTCAGTGTATTCAACTAATGACACAAAAATAAGTTGGCTTTTCAGTTAAACTTTAAATGTTTTTGTAAATCATCATAATATTTCATCATAAATTCTTTTATGCAATCGGTGCAGTTCGAAAAACTAATGTCAATGTGATTTTCTATTATGTCTTAAAAAATTCCCTGGCAATTTGTATGCTGAAAGAGTCTAATGTGAACATTGTTTTAGACGAGCTTTGCTGAGGCCAATGGCCTGTTTTGTGCATTATATTACGATTATTATTGAAATAACTAGTTGATTGATTATATATCATAGCCTATATATATTTTAGTTTGATTTTGTCTGACATGAAGGTCAAATTCAGTGCATGCAAGTTACCTTTTATGATGAAGAACTGAAGAATATTGAAGAAGAATAAAACTCTACCCTATGTCATTGTTCTTTGTTTTCTTCTAGAAAGGAACATATCCTGACTTGCTGGCGACGAGTGGAGACTATCTGAGAATTTGGAGGGCCGGTGAGCCTGACACAAAACTCGAGTGTCTGCTGAATAACAACAAAAACTCAGACTTCTGCGCACCATTGACATCTTTTGATTGGAATGAAGTTGAGCCGAATCTGATTGGGACTTCAAGCATTGATACAACGTGTACAATCTGGGGATTGGAAACTGGCCAGGTAGGATTAGTTTTTGCGTAGCCTAGTTATTAGTTCTGTTTTAGACAGAGTGATCCTGTCGCAACGTCTAAGTCCCCTCTTCCCACTCCTGAATACCAAGCCCACGAAGAATCCGTCAATGTTAGAGCCGTCAGCGACTACAACTAATTGTCTGGAGGCACAGTAAACGCCGAACCAATCGATACCTTGAAAAGCAGAATAGACGAGAAGTAGGAAGGTTGACTAGTTTGACTATCAACCCTGCCCAGGACCCTTACCCAACCAACCACATCGAGTGATATCAACATAAACCAAAAAATTTGAATGTCACCAGTGAACCGAATAAGTTTTGTCCTAATTGGGTGATCTGACCCGAAGCCCTAAGGATGACTATACTTGGTAGCGTCGAGCGGTGGGGAAATTACTCAACTCTTCGAAAACGTATAGGGATCGTAGTCTTTCGTTTGGTGGTTCGATTTAACTTACTATATTAATATTTCGGTTACAAAGTATACTCCAACTTGTTTGGTTCAGCACTTCTCCAATCTCTCTCTCCGTCGAATCTCTCCAAGAGTCTGTCCAGTTCCTGCTTCTCCGTTACCACAGTGTTCCGTCATTTTTGCACACAACTTCCTTTTACAGGGCGGATATTCAAAACCCCAGCATCCAGGATGCTTAACCAAAATCCAGATCTCCAAGGGGAAATGGGAATTCTTTTCCGAACTAAGAATAAAAGTCATGTTTGTTATCTATCGATGGACAATTATTAGTGACCAACCAAATGTCACAAACTACTAAGAGCGTCACAGATTCTGTAAATACCAAATTGCTGCATAGTTTGGATTGAGTTATGAGCAAAGAATGGATTCTTTATCTCTGGTATACAGCCTTGTTATTCAGAGCTAACAATATAAAGCCTAGAAAGTTTAAAAAGTGTATTGTTATTTTGATTTCATTTCATTTTTCATTTCATTTCATTTAATAATAAAACAAAATATATCTCTCGTGGGCAGAGCCCAAATACGATGTTTTTTAGTCATTAACAAAATAAAATAAGAAAATGATGTTTTCCTTTCCCAAACAGGATGGGAATGATAATTAGGAGTGCTATGCAAGGGGTAAATTTAATTTATTTACATCCCTGCTGGAAAGAATTAAGGTATACTTTCCTCCTTATTTGCGGTGATTTAGGTATCATCTTGGATCTGCATAAAAAGATAGAACACGAGGGAAAATGGTAGCGGTTTTAATATTACGTTTTTAGGCCATCGGGCGAGTCGGTGGCAACGTGACAGGGCACGTGAAGACACAGCTCATCGCCCACGACAAAGAAGTCTATGACATTGCATTCAGCAGGGCTGGAGGTGGAAGAGACATGTTTGCATCAGTCGGTAAGTGGGGGGGGGGGGTAGGGGGGTCTTTGTAGCAGACACTTATGGTCAGACGATGCTATCATCATCATCATCATCATTTTATTTATAACCCGTCACTGAACAAAACTGGGCTAGGCCCAGAAAAGACGGAGTAAAAAACAAGAACAAGAGCTGTAAGCTCATATGGCACTTGCAAGGGCTGAGATATTATTTGATCAAAAGTAATTTTCGACTGTTCGGTTCAGATGCGCACTTTAAGGGAGCTAGAGAAAAAGTATATAATCGTTGAACTTGGCTGTAATGATGCGCACTTTAAAGGCACTAGAAATTCATCTGCAAGGAAGACCCTTGAGGCAAAAACGATAGCAGGCTCTTAGGGATCATTGATATATACGTATGATCCGAAGTAAATTTTTTTTCCCACTAATTTGCGCACTTTAAGGGTGCAAGAAATTATTTTTTTTGCAAAACCCTTGTGGGACAACTGATCATGGGTTGAGATGTATCGTTTGATAAAAAGTACTTTTCGACCTTGCGGTTAAGATGCACACTTTAAGGGAGCTAGAACTTCAATTGTAAGCAAAACCCTTGAGGCAAAAATGATCATGAGCTCATGGGGATCATGGAAATGCATATTTTGCTTAAAAGTATTTTTCTTAATTTGCGGTCATGATTGGTACTTTAGGGAATGGTCGGATTTGAAAAGTTGCGATTTCTAAGCCAATCTTGTCGAATTCTAATATTCCAGCCAAATTTCATCGTCCTAGCACATCTGGAAGTACCTTAACTCGCGATCACCGGAATTCCGGACCCGCCCATCAAACTCCCCCCACAGTCGCCGGAGCCAATCCGGTTCAGTTTGGACTTGTTTGTTATTCCAACAAAGTTCCATCCCGATCTCTCCAGTCAAATCCGGTCACGTATTCCCCCCCCCCAATTGTTGTCGGATCCGGCCCGGACATGAAAAAGATCACCACAGGCACGCCATCTGTTCAATTATTAAATTTCACTCGAATCCGATCACCCGTTCCAAAGTTACGCATGGCTAAATATTCCGGATTCCCCCTCCCTCCGATCCCCCCACGACAATCGGATCGAGTGAATTTTTATTTACAAGTCAGTTTGATCGGGTCCCTGATACGCCTCCCAAGTTTCGTCGTGAAAATCCCAAAAACTGTCATCACCAGAATTCCGTGAAACTCCACTCCACCTCCCCCCCCCCCAAGTGTCCGGGTCCAGTCCAAACGTGTAAACAAATTATCTGGAGCAGATTCTTGTTCTTCCCAGCAAGTTTTACTCCGATCCCTCCATTATAACCGTTTCTCGAGATTTCCGGTCTTCCCCCACCCCAATTCCCCCATAGCTTTCGAATCCGGTTCGGACTTCAAATGGAACATCAGAGATATGTCATTCAGTCAGATATTAAGTTTCGTCCCAATCCGATAACCCGTTCGAAAGTTACGCAACACTCAATTTTCCATATTCCCAAGCACTGCACCACAGATACAAACCCCTTTGACCCTCGAATGCACTAGCTCTTTCCAATGTTAACAGAGTGATCCGATGCAAAGAGTGACGTCACGCCGCGCGCAGACCTACTAGTGTAAAAGAAAGGGGTAGGGGTTTTACAAAAACTACTAAATTTTCCGGATTCCCCCGCCCTTTACTCCCTCCACGGTGGTCGGATCGGGGAAGTGATTATTTGCAAGTTAGTTTGATCGGGTCCCTGATATGCCTGCCAAGTTTCATCGTCCTAGCACATCTGCAAGTACCCTAACTCGCGATCACCGGACCGACCGACCGACCGACCGACAGACAGACCGACCGACGGAAAAGTGATCGGTATATGGCACTTGAGCGAAGCTGCAAGTGCCATAAAAGCGAAAAGAAAACAACGGAAAGGAAAAAACATACTTCGATAACCACGAACTCGGAACAAACAGAAATGACCAAAGATGGAAAGACTCCTGGCATTCAGTAGAAAAATCACTAATACGCTTCTCAATAACTCCCGCTGGGTTTACCAGTCGATACTTCCTCTGCAGAAAAGAATTGCTTGTCCACGCTATAGTGTTGAAGCAGAAAAGAATTGCTTGTCCACGCTATAGTGTTGAAGTCCAGAATCTTTCTTATAAAAGGATGAAACTGCCAGAGTCGTTACTAGCCAAAATGTTTTTTTTTTTGTGTGTGTGGGTGGGGGGGCAATGTACCTATTTAGCCTACCAACCTACTTTCACGTACCAACTGATTAAAAAAAAAAATTGCTGTTTTAAAGAAGAAAAATCGACTGTTTTTAAGAAAAAATCGAGTGTACGCGGAGCTTCTCGCAGGACTCATTTTCTTTTTTCCCTCCTGCCTACAACATTCGGGGGGGGGGAGCGCCCCCCCCCCCTATACGTGACGCCTCTGGAAACTGCTTCTAAGTCAGAAGCAGAAGCAAAAAAATGCAGTTTTTTTTATTCTTCTTATTCCTGGATTACATTTACTCTCACTGTTTGAAAAAATCTGCAGGATGGAACGACTAAACCGGAGGAGAGCTTCGACGAACTTCTCTCGCTTGCGAACGGCGAACGAGGAGTGACTGGGCCCTCTCCAAAACCTTAGCGCAATAGGTTAACGGTAAAAAACGGCAAATAAAAAACGGAACAGAAACAGAAACGGTGAAAAAAACGGAAAACCGCTTCCGTTTTTCCTTTTTTTTCCGGAAAAACAGAAACGGCCAAGTTCAAGAGGCATAATATCCTTATTTATTTGTTTGTTCACTACTATGCACGTTACCACGAGCCTTTGAAGGGCCCCTCGCGCTTTTTACTGCTTACGTTCAAGTATTTTGAAATAATTTGGTAAGTAACCAGTCTCTACTTTTACAAAATTATCCATTTTGGCTGTTAGAAGGTTTTTTCTAGGCCCGTTGACTTCTAGCAAAAACGGGGAAAAATTTACATAGCTTTTTTTTCTGGCAAATAAACTTCTCGGAAACAACCGTCGGAAGTATGATACGCATCGAAGGTAGCGTGTAAAACTGAGCGTGGTGTCGTTAGGGGGCTTCGACTTTCGAATGCAAACAAAAAAGCAAAGCAAACTTTCGGTTCTTTTTTAAGGTTCGTGTAGAGCAGGTGCCGATCTCCTGATACTCCGCCCTCGGCCGGGAGTTCGATGCGTGGTTGGGGGAAAATGATCCGACGCTTCCCCTGCTTTTCCCTAGGTTTCTCTAGGTACCCATTTGAAACTGGGTGGACTTTTGGCTTGTCTCCGGGGAAAAGCCACTAAACCTCACCCTAAAATAAACGGTCGGCACCACCGAGACTCGAACCAGTGACCCTTCGCATGGGTTCGGCGCCAACCCAAATGTAGGGTATGAAAATTGGGTTTCCGAGTTTTAGAATGGAGGAGCGGTTACGGAAGTAAAGTTGCATTAGTATTATAGGTAAGAAACATCTTTTAAAATGTTCTGTTCCTATAGGCGCTGACGGTTCCGTCAGAATGTTTGACCTTCGCCATCTGGAGCATTCTACTATCATTTACGAAGATCCGCAGCATACGCCCTTGCTAAGACTCGCGTGGAATCGCCAGAATCCAAACTACTTGGCTACGATCGCCATGGACGCAACTGAGGTATGAGTATTAAAAAAATGTAAATCCAACATAAACCGCTGTTCTTCGGCATCAGTAGGTCAGTAGTGTGCTTTTTTAACCTTTCTCAGTTTTTCACTACCTTAGTTTTGATTCTTGCTTATATGCAACAGTCAGTATGAAGGAAAAGTCACAAACTTGATAGCAGCCAACTGTTTTGGCTTTGTTTTGGCATAAACAGTGATTGCATTTCTAGGTTTTAGATTTTCTGCTGACTTTCAAATATGTTACTTGTTCAGTTGAGATGCTTTGAAAGACAGAGAGAAATTTTGACAAACTTCCGACAGTACCTTGATTTGGTTTGCACGCCATTTTCTCATGATGACGCTTTTTTTGGGATCCCAAAACGTAAGTGAGGGATACCTATGACATCGCAAAAGTTGTCCGTCCGTCCGTCTGTCTTTCCGTCCGTCTGTAAGCACGATAACTCTCGAAGGGAGTGAGATATTTTGATGAAACTTGGTGTGAGGATTCTTTGGGTCAAGAGTAAGGTCGAGTTCGTAGATGGGCTTTGTCGCCTTACGTTTAGGGGTGGGGGAGGGGGTTCAGATTAAGGGACAAACAAAATATTTTTAAACAGCTAATGAGATAGTCGATTATGGAGTAAGAAGACATGCTGAACACGAATATGAGAACCATTTTCTCGCCGGACAAGTAGTTCGCCCGGAATCCGGCCAAAACCGGAAAGTTTGCTAAAAATAAAAGTTTTATTTGAAGTTGATTAGATGTTCGATTTAGGGGTAAGAAGGCATGCTGAACACGAATATGAAAACGATTTTCTCGCGGGAAAATTAGTTGGCCCGGAATCCGGTCAAAACCGGAAATTTTTTTAAAAGTAAAAGTTATGTCCGATTTATGGGTAAGAAGAGACGCTGAATCCGCATATTACAATCATTTTTTAGCCGGACTTATAGGTCATCCGGGATCCGGCTGAAACCGGAAAATTTATTTTAAGTTAAATTTTTATTTGAAGTTGATTAGATGTTGGATCTAGGGGTATAGAGATACGCGGATTTCGTTTTTGAGCTTTATTTTTTCACCGGACAAGTATTTCTGGAATTTCGCCGAAGCCAGAAATTTCGCAGAAGTAAGGCAGGATCGTTTCGATCGGCTTATAGGGGTAAACAGACATGCTGAATCCATATCTGAACTAGGTTTTCTTAGATGATTAGCTGGTTGGCCTTAATCTGTTTCTAAATTTTAAGAGTAAAATTGTTCAAGGAGTCTGGCGAAGACTGGATCTGGTGAAGACAAACTGGATCAAATATTGATATTTTGGGATCCCATCGGAACCTTTGGTCTTGTTTCTTCTGTCGGTAATCTCCGGACAGTCTATCGCACTAGCCTATATTGCGACTGCATCTGCCTATAAATATTGAGATAATTGTCCACTAGGAATGAACACCTACAAGGAAGGAATTCTATCAGCTAATCCTGAAGTTTCTGAAGGAGAGTGAAATATATATGGAAATAAAATAAACTATTATTATAAAGAGGAGGGGACGAAACACCACCCTGTCAAATACCTTTCCAGACTCGTTGCGTGTTTTTTGGGAAATAAAATAATAATAATGATAATAATTCACTGGAGTGGACAACAAAAACACGTAGGAGAAGAAGGGGATCCCGTGTTACTTTGCTTTCAACTGACTGACTCAAAATCTAGCTGAAACATGATAAATTCAGCATAGAGTAAAAGTTTTCGTTAGTGTTTTGCAGCACAATTTCTTGGTATGGGCTCACATTTATGTAACATTAGGAGTAACATACCTACACTGTATGTTAGTGGCTACCTCCGTTGGAGGTACGTGCCCACACAGTCCGATTACCACGGTCGGATGCGAAGCTCCTCCTTCGCCCCGAAGTTTTGACGCATCGCATTTCGATTTCCCATAGTGCCCCCCCCCCCAATGTTGTCAGCCAGTCGGTAAAAAAAAAAAATAGCCGAGTCGGTGTGAAGCGCCGTGATTTTTCGTAAAAATAGTCGATTTTCTTCCTAGAAACAGTCGAGTTTTTCTTAAAAACAGTCGGTTTTTCTGAAAATCACTCGGTTTTTCTGAAAATCACTCGATTTTTCGTCAAAACGGTAAATACCTTGCCCCCCACCCCAAACATTTTGGCTAGTGACTCCTCTGACGCCAGTTATGCATGCGTATTTTCGGATGCGAATTCTTATCGGACTGCATGTGCACGTAGCTTAAGTCTGTAGAAAAAAGACAGCCTTCTGCAGTTTTTGTTTTTTTAATTCTTTACTTTCTCTTACAGGTTGTAATCCTTGACGTTCGGGTACCCTGCACTCCCGTCGCTCGTTTGAACAACCATCGCGCGTGCGTCAATGGAATCGCTTGGGCCCCGCACTCCTCATGCCACATCTGTACAGCTGGTGACGACCACCAAGCCCTCATCTGGGACATTCAGCAAATGCCACGTGCAATTGAGGACCCTATTCTTGCCTATACGGCCGCCGAAGGCGAGATTAACCAAATTCAGTGGGGGCCCACCCAACCCGATTGGATAGGAATCTGCTACAACAAGTCCTTGGAAATCCTGAGAGTTTGAATGTGAAAGTGACTGTGGAGACAGACTACAGTGTTGACCAGTCGGTCCGGGAGAAGGCATTGACGGAGTGAGAAAAAGTTGTCATTGATACTGTTCAGTTCATAAGGCCTGCCTGAGCCGTGGAGATTGACACTCCTATGCTGTTCTGCTTGCCATAGGAAGATGTCAGAAAGGTGGAGTGTAAGTCGGGTGGTAGTGTCTCGTCGGTTGCAAAGATAGGCGAAAGCAGAGTGGAATCTGTTGCGAGCCTGGTATGCTACTTTATCAGCCTAGCGGCTTGAAAGGGTGTATGCAGAATGTCCGTTATGTCCTAGGTTTTCACACTGACGGACAATATTCATTACATGCTTGATTCGCCCCATGGACGATTCGTCACAAAGTTAGTGCTTCATTGAAAAATTGTCCCGACAGGTGGAATGAGGTCCAAGCAGAACAGAACAGGTTTCCAAATGGTAGGAATAATAAACTCATTTTGATAATAATAACACATTGCAAAAAAGTAGGCCATTGGCCTCTTACAGAGAAACAGTGACAGCATAGGAATGAGGTCCAAGCAAAAGAGAACAGGTTTCCAAATGGTAAAAATTAGCTCCCTTCTGTGGTAAAAGCAAAAATGTCAAACCAGAAGATGATGATTTTTTGTTTTTGAGGAAGATGATGAAAACCGCAAAGGAGAAATACATACTAAAATTTGTGCACCTAGAAGGGAATCCGGCTAGTCGTGACTGTCCGCGAAAAGAAGAAAAATGCAAATGGGAGGGACAAACTATCTTCCGATTAGTTCCGATATATCTCTTTCTATTCATCTGTCTAAAGATTATCGCCGAGTGGCTCTTTAAAGGGCGGCTTATCGGCAACAAGCAGTTGCCTATCCGTTCGGTGGACTTTGGCCGTTTTCACTTTTACAGCATATTACCATTCTGATAACTTTCGCGTGACAAATTGTCGGTCGGACTTGCCGGATTGTCCGTTGTACGAATTGTTCGCGCTTTTTAGTAGGTGAGCAGGCTGAGATCAGTACCGGCTCACTAGTCGGTATGCAGCACCCCTCCCTCCCCGAGCGGGACAGAAGAGTGAGAACATGCGTCACTACACCCGCTCACCCCTCAGTTCGCCCACCCGTCGGTTCGCCTGACGATTTTCGGTGGGTCAACTGACGGGTGGGTCCGAAGTTGTCCGAATTTCAGGCTTGCGACCTAACGTCTGGTTGTATAGGTGGTAGCCTTTCCGGGAGTGGCACTCGAATGGTGCCGAAGTTGTTTGAACGTATATATTTATTTGATGTTTTGATCTTTTTTTATCGCTTACTATAAACTCGATATTTCCACTTTTCATTTTGTTGATCTCAGAATTATACGTTGGGGTTGGCGGGAGGGGGTCGTGGCTCCAACTTTTAAGAACATCCAGGCTGTATCCACAATTATTATGTGGACGAGAATCCTTCCGTTGGTAAATTTCAAAGGAGGAATTACGTAGGTACAGTTTATCCAAACGAAAGACTAGAAATTCTCGACCTCTCTGGGAAGCCGCGCATGTTCCCGGACAGCTTGATAACGACCAGCTCCCGCCACAGTATGGTGGCTTTTTGGGACTACAAATCGGTACTGTAGTGAGCTTTGAGTTTCCACCAGTATATACGTCTTGTATATACTGTACGCAAACAGTCCAAAACAAGCAGCCGAGCGAGGCCCTGCCACGTCTCTTAACCATTATCGAAACCGGAACGTTACGCATTTACGTTGTGTATGGCGTGGGCTCAAAGCAGTATCGAGTTGTGGCCTGAAAAAGCCGTCATAGGGATTGGGCAAGGCCCCCTACCAGCTGTCAAGGTAAGTGTCGATTAAAACCAAGGACTGCAAATCGTTACGCAGACAGGATGAAAAAGTTAAAACCCCTTGTAACGCACTGGAATTGCTGTAAGTCAGATCGTGCAAATCTCCGGATTGGAACTTGAATTCGGACTGATCCCGTATAGCAGTCCACCTGATCCATGGGATTACTATCTCATGGGTATGTCTCGTTGCAGGCGCGGTTTTAACCGTCGCTATGTTTGCGCTGTGGCCAGTCTTGTGGTAGCCTAATGATTTTGCCGATATTACTTCAAAACAATCGACTCGTTTATTAGATCGGCTATTGTTTTGTAACTCCCCATGTTATTGATTTTGGTACGTACAAGCACAAGCCAAAGGAGAAACTGAGTACCGTATGTGATTTTATTGAGCAGATAAATATACACCAGTAAAGGACTAATTACATTTAAATACGTTACATTTACCCTCTAAGCCTTTTCGCAGAACTTCCTGGAGCTTGATCGGAAACATGCCGATGTACCTCGTGACCGTCGCTGCACCTCCGGGCAACTGAGCTGCCAGATGTGTTGCTTCACAGACGAATCGTCGACCGCAGGACGAACTTTTCAGCGACGAGTACAGCAGCATCGTCATCTTCTCGAGCTGGTCGAAGGTGATCAAAGGCGTCGCCGTCGACCTCCTAAGACGGTCCTTTGTGTCCACGTCGTAAGCCTTGGAGGTTGGGTTGACATATTGGTTTGGTGGCACGACCTTTTTCTTCTTCTTGCAGCATGTCTTATCTTCGGTTAACCGTCGCTATTTTTGCGCTGTGGCCAGGTAGCCTAATGATTTTTCCGATATTCTACTCCAGAACAATCGACTCGTTTATTAGATCGGCTGTTGTTTGGTAACTCCCCTATTTTGGTACGTACAAGCCAAAGAAGAAAACGGATACCATATGTGATTTTATTGAGCAAATAAATATACACCAGTAAAGGACTAATTGCATTTAAATACGTTACATTTACCCTCTAAGCCTTTTCGCAGAACTTCTTGGAGCTTGATCGGAAACATTCCGATGTACCTCTTGACCGTCGCTGCACCTCCGGGCAACTCAGCTGCCAGATGTGTTGCTTCACAGACGAATCGTCGACCGCAGGACGAACTCTTCAGCGACGAATACAGCAGCATCGTCATCTTCTCGAGCTGGTCGATGGTGATCAAAGGCGTCGCCGTCGACCTCCTAAGACGGTCCTTTGTGTCCACGTCGTAAGCCTTGGAGGTTGGGTTGACATATTGGTTTGGTGGCACGACCTTTTTCTTCTTCTTGCAGCATGTCTTATCTTCGGTGATGGCGTTGACGATCGACGCAACGACCACTGCAACGATTGTGATTGTCAGGATGTAGATAACAACGGCAACGATGATGATTGGCAAGATGATGGTCTTGTAGGGTTTCAGTAACCCGGGAATCGGGAGGAGACCACCGCCGTTCTTCAGGTGTTCCTGTTCTTCTTCGGCTAAGGGGTTGGTGAAAGTCAGAAGCGGGAAGTAGCTGATCTGCTGTTCTTGCTGGACCACTTTTCCTAAGCTGGGGACTGGATCTGGTAAAGCACTGGGTAGCGCTGCTGAAGCCTGAAGCTGTGCGTTGAGAGACATGACCTAGAAAATCATTTCGGATTAGACGAAGGCCCTAAGTAATGTTGCAGAGTTCCCCAGATGGTGATGGTACTGAAAATGCATGCAGAAACTCTCACGACCGACGTTCCCTCATCATCTGCCTGCGTAATAAGGTTTCACGCCCAGCTGACTGGGAATTATGTTTGGTGCTTCGACGTCAAGCTTGTATTTTTTTTTCTATTTAGCTAGGGTCGATGCCCTTTGCCAGGAAGGTCGCAATATCGCCGAATGAATTTTAGTGACTACTTTAATCGCCACCAAATGCGCGCATTAACTCAAAGACATATTATCAAGAACAAATAATCTGACAGAATATCCGTCTCCCTGTCTCTGTAATATGACTATGCGGAGCGAATATTTCCCCATACCCTGTCCGCGACGAACAAGCGGCGATTAGTAGCTTCGCGCCACATCACGTTTCGTTACCTCTACAAATAGCTAAATCGCTGTGAAGCTGCTAGTGAGGAAAAGTAGGAGTCAAAGCTGATTGGTTCTATGGACGCGCTCCAGAGCGGGTCAGCGCGCGGAGTACGCCTCATGCCAGACTTTCGTCTGCGATAAGCAACGGCGAAGGAGTAAACGGGTATCAACGTCAGCTCAAAGCTAGAGTAAATACTTCTAGTTCTATGTGATTATCTGTTCTTGATATTATGCACTAGTGCAACCATACCGACGAAACAACACTACAAAAAAACATAAACAAAACAAACGTAATATTTTCTGGCTCGTGTCTACAAAAAATGCGTTAGTCACGGAGAGTCAAGTAAGATATGAAAATCTCTTCAGTTATACCCCAGGTTCTTCTTTTGCAGAAGAAAATTATATCAAGGCTAAACTTACCAGTGAATGTCTTGAAAGCTATCCAGAACTGACGAATAAAAATGTGTGTCCTAATTATATAAGTAACGAGTTTCAACTAAGCTGCTTACAAGCTCCTAATCTATTTTGTCTTTCACCACACTCTCGGGATTTCGTCGAGATTTGGGCGAGATTGGGAGGTGGGACTAAAAACCTAACTGACGGGCAAAAATTACGTAGCGCAGGTTCTGAGTAGAAGTAGCGCTTGGGAATGAGCATGCGAAATTCGTGTCACTATGGGGAAATTTGTCTTGACTAGGCCAATAAATCAATCAATTCTTTATTATTCGAAAAACGTTCCTCCCGGTATTAACAAAAAACCGAGTATTTGTAAGTTATGTTCGTACGTTAAGGAAAGAAAAATCGTTTGAATACGCAAGTGCAAAAATGTGACGTGGAAGTACAGTAGATGTATGTTTATATAAACAGTTACTTTAAGTGAACAGTAAAGTTTTGGGCTAAATGGTAGACTGAAGATCCAAAATACCTCTACTTTGGCTAACTGGTATTAGTTTAGACAAAGCTTTAGACAAAGCAAGCGCATGAAAATGGCGAATATTCGTTGTCAGCAAAAGCAACAAAGTATGCAGCAACTGTTCGTCAAATTTTTTACATTGTTGTATATCAGTGTCGGTTACTTTATCTGCCAATTATTATTGCCAGTTTTCTCCCAAAATAGGCAACAGAAAACCAAATACAAGGATGTCTACTCTGAAGCATCACCAGTTTCCTGCGGGTTCCCCAAGTTATACAATACTAGGTCCCCCTCCTATTTTTAGTGTTGATCAGCGACATAGCGCTGACGGAAAAGGCGAGGTGGAAGTATATCGACGACCTCACCCTCGCTGAGGGTCTGCCACGGAGTAGCCTGTAGCCAAAAGCCAAGCAGCGGTGCTGCTTCGTCAAATATAGGAGCAGGTGATCGACGCGGATATATCTGTGAACATGTAAAAAACGACCGTATCTTACATGCCCATTTCTTTCTTAAAAAATACACCTCAGTACGAGCCCGTATTTCCGGCAGAAGGGGCTGTAAAAAAAGAAAATAAAACTCATCGAGGCAGGGGCGTCGCAAGTGCATTTTCGTTGGGGGGGGTGCAGAGCCAAAATTTTACCGAATCTCTTAAAAATTTTACCGAATCCTAGAAACTGAAAATTCGAGCTTTAAATTATGGAACAGAAAGGATTACGTAGGAAAAGTAACATTAAAGGGCAGCATGAAAGACGATAAGCCAACTTAATTAAGTGGCGTTTTGTTTTCAGAATTTTTTTTTTTCCTGTAGGCTAAAATTTAACTGCTTATTACAAATTCTATCATTTACCGTGGATTAAATACCGATGTTCTAAGAAGTTCCAGAAACCGAATGGAGCGACGTTCCGACAGCAGCAGCTACTGTAGTATAGTCAATACTACCCATGCTCACAGAAAGTGAGCGCCGCAGGCGAGATTTTTTTTTTCCTGTAGGCTAAAATTTAACTGCTTATCTTACAAATTCTATCATTAACCGTGGATAAAATACCGATGCTCTAAGAAGTTCCAGAAACCGGATGGAGCGACGTTCCTGCAGCAGCAGCTACTCTACCATAGTCAATACTACCCATGATCACATAAAGTGTGCGCCGCATGCGAAATTTTATTTAAGTTAGCTTTTTCCTGCCAAATTTAACTATTTCCATCCAGATTTTAGCTTTTAATGTTTCGAAATCCCAATCCTGAAACTGTCTTAAAACCCCAATCAAATGACGCACCCTTCCGCAAAATATAGAATATTAACATTCATGATTAAATCTTCTTTTTGGGATCCAAAGTAAAAGTAAGGACTATCGATGAGATCATAAATCAGTCCTTTTGTCTGCAACCAGTGCTTCACTCGACCTCTTCCGAGTTTCGAGGTTCGTGGTAACTCCCGAATGACAATTATACCGAATCCCAGTTATTATACCAAATAAGTTTAGACCGATAGCATCTTCGAGATTCTGTATAACTACCGTTTATACAGAATCCCAAATAGGCTATCGGTACAAATCTATTTGGTATAATGATCGGGATTCGGTATAATTCCCAGTATTCGGTAGTTATCACGAATCTCGTTGTTCCAGTTTCGACGAAATTATACCGAATACGAAAATTATTCGGTACTGTTTCGATATCAAAACAATTCGGTATAATAACCGAGATCTACCAAATCTCCGTAAATATACCGAATAGTTCCGCTATCGAAAAATACCAAACAGTTTTAGTAAAATTTTGGGCCTCCGGCCCAAAATTTTACCGAATCTAAAAAAGTTGGGGGGGTGCTGAACCCCCCCCCCCTTGCGACGCCCCTGCATCGAGGTAACCCTTACGAGTGACTTGAGATGGGTAACAGCGATCATCACAAGATCTAACGCTGGACATCAAATGCTAAGACTCTCCTCTCCAAGCACTGCATCCCCAAAGAAGACCTTCTTAAACTTATATAAAAAGTTCGTGTTCTGTGGGCACCTATCTCGACAAAGGGTCAAATCCGCCGCATGAACCAGTCCGAGCTAGAACCAACCGGTACCGGGAGAGTTTTGTCCCAAGGTAAAGATGTTAAAGGAACAGTAAACTTGACTACGCAACTTTCGGCCATCGAATCGCCCGGGGAGGCTTAGATAAATATACAGGGTCTTATTGTCGACAGGCCCCCCTTCTTTGTTATCTCAAACCCCCTCCTTAGTGTTCCTAAAGCTAGCTGGCAGGCCCTTGCCCCTTATGCACTTATGTACTGTAAAAGTTCGCCTTTTTACTTGTAGACTACAGACAAACTACCTCCCCGACAAGACGGCCTGGGTTCGATTCCTAGTCGCGGCACACACACCTTTTGCTTTTTTTCTACTAACTCGAAAGTCGAATTCTCGGAAACTGCCCGGAAACTGCAATGGTCGTAACGAAAGTTTTTCTTACTCTCAATATCGACTCAGGTACATTCTTGATATGTTAGCTAGCTCCCCGAGTCAAGTTTTCTGTTCCTTTAAGTAGCTACTGTACCTTATTTTTTATGGCACTGCCCTTCGGCCAAGTGCCATATAGCGATCGCAATTTCTGTCCGTCCGTCGGTCTGTCGGTCGGTCTGTCGTTCCGGGTTTTGCTAGTTCGGGTACTTCCACTCAAGCTAGGACGATGAAACTTGGCAGGCATATCAGGGACCCCAAATGATTAAGTTGGAAATAGTCACTTTTCCGATCCGACCATCGTGGGGGGAGTGGAGTGAGGGGGAATCCGGAATATTTTGGAATTTATAACTTTCGAACGGGTGATCGGATCTTAATGAAACTTGATATTTGGAAAGAGCTCGTGCCCCAGACGGTCCGATTAAAATCTGAACCGGATCCGGTGACTCTGGGGGGAGCTGGAAATCTTGGGAAACGCTTGGAGTGGAGGGATCGGGATGAAACTTGGTGGGAGGAACAAGCACAACCCTTAGGTACATCCGGATCCGGTGACTCTGGGGGGAGCCGGAAATCTTGGGAAACGCTTGGAGTGGAGGGATCGGGATGAAACTTGGTGGGAGGAACAAGCACAACCCTTAGGTACATCATTGACAGAACCGGACCGGATTCGTCCACTGTGGGGGGAGTTGGAGTGGGGTTCCGGAATTCCGGTGATACGGAGTTAAGTTACTTCCAGGTGGGCTAAGACAATGAAACTCGGCAGGTAAATCAGGGACGCGACCAGATTAACTTAGAAATAGTCAGCTTCCCGATCCAACCATCGTGGGGGTAGTGGAGGGAGGGGGAATCTGGAATCTTGAGGTATGTACAACTTCCGAACGGGTGATCGGATCATAATGAAACTTGATATGTAGAAAGACAACATGTCTCGGATGTCCCATTTCAAGTCCGGACCGGATCCGATGAAGCTGGGGGGGGGGGGGATCGGAGGGGGGCCCGGAAACCTTGTGACAAGCTTGGAGTGAAGCGATCGGAATGAAACTTGGTGGGAAGAACAAGCACAAGCCCTATGTATATCAGTGACAGAACCGGACCGGATTTGGGCATTGTGGGGGAGTTAGAGGAAGGGGGGGTCCGGAATTCCGGCGATCGCAAGTTAAGGTACTTCTAGACATGCCAGGACGATGAAACTTGGCTTGAAAATTAAAGACTTGACTTGATTGGCTTAGAAATAGTTAGTTCCCCGATCCGACCATCCCTTAAAGTACTAATGCTAACCGCAAAGTGCAAAAAAATACTTTTAAGCAAAATATACATTTTCGTGATCCCTATGAGCCCATGATCATTTTTGCCTCAAGGGTTTTGTTTACAATAAAATTCCTTAAAGTACAAACAATACTTTTGAGCAAAATATACATTTTCGTGCTACAGATGATTTTCTATAACTTGGAAACAGTCATTTGCCCGATCTGACCATCGTGGGGGCAGGGAGGGGAGCCGGAATCCGAAATTTAGTGACATGCATAATTTTCGAACGGGTGATCGGATCTTAATGAAACTTGATATTTGGAAAGACCTCATGTCTCAGATGTTCTTTTCGAGTCCAGACCAAATCCGATGAATGTGGGGGGGGGGGGGTCGGAGGGGGGAACTGGAAATCATGTGACACGCTTACAGTGGAGCGATCGGGATGAAACTTGTTGGGAGGAACAAAAACAATCCCTAGGTTCATCATTGACAGAACCGGACCGGATTCTTGCACTACGGGGGGAGTTGGAGTGGGGTTCCGGAATTCCGGTGTTACGGAGTTAAGTTAATTCCAGATGTTCTAGGACGATGAAACTTGGCAGGTGTATAATTGACTCGGCCAAATTAACTTGGAAATAGTCACTTGTTTCATTTTACGTTAGTTTGTTTTTGAAAATTGTATTAGTTGGTGATGAAAGATGAATGGTTGACATGATTTATTATTGCTGTATGTTAATGTTGTTCGACGAGTACCCCCTATTGGGTGTGCCTACGATTTGGGTATAAATAAAAGGCTATTCTGTTTTATACCAAATTAAGTTTCTAGCACTACGAGGTTTTATCGACTACTGTGTACTTTTTGGGATCCCAAAACGTAAGTGGAGGGATACCTATGACATTGCAAAAGTTATCCGTCTGTCTGTGAGCACGATAACTCGCGGAGGGAATGAAATATTTTGATGAAACTTGGTGTGAATGTTCTTTGGGTCAAGAGTAAGGTCGAGTTCGTAGATGGGCTCTAGTCCTACATTTAGGGTGGGGGAGGGGGGTCAAATTCAGGGGCAAGCAAAATATTTTAAACAGCTAATATGATAGTCGATTATGGGGTAAGAAGACATGCTGAGCACGAATATGAAAACCATTTGCTCGCCGGACAAGTGTTCGCCTGGAATCCGGCCAAAGTCGGAAAGTTTGTTAAAAGTAAAAGTTTAATTTGAAGTTGATTAGATGTTTGGTGTAGTGGTAAGAAGACATGCTGAACATGTTATGAAAACCATTTTCTCGCCGGACAAGTAGTTCACCCGGAATCCGGCCAAAAGCGGAAAGTTTGTTAAAAGTAAAAGTTTTATTCGAAGTTGATAAGATGTCCGATTTAGGGGTAAGAAGAGATGCTGAATCCGTATATGACAATCATTTTCTAGCCGGACATACAGTTCGTCCGGAATCCGGTTGAAACCGGAATTTTTTTTATAAGTTACATTTTTTTTGGAAGTTGATTAGATGTTGGACATAGGGATAATGAGATACGCTGAATTCGTTTTTGAGCTTTATCTTTTCGCCGGACAAGTAATTCTGGAATTTCGCCGAAACCGGAAAATTCGCAGAAGTAAGGCACACACATGCTGAATCCATGTCTGAAGTCTGAACTTGGTTTTCTTAATGATTAGCTGTTTGGCCTTAATCTGTTTCTAAATTTTAAGAGTAATAATGTTCAAGGAGTCTGGCGAAGACTGGATCTGGCGAAGACAAAACCTATTTGTCTGGATCAAATATTGAATTTTTGGGATCCCATCGGAACCTTTGGTCTTGTTGTTTCTAGACTTGTCAGCCGTATTAACTCCATGGTCAAACTTGCCGGAGTGGGAAATTTGAATCATTACACCAAGGTTTGCTTTTGGGTTAAATCCAGGTGACCTAGTAGTCAAGAGGGGTCTTTAATTCGTTCATCATCATCATCATCATTTTGGGTTAAATCAAGAGGGGTCTTTAATTCGTTCATCATCTTTTTGGTTAAGTTGAAGAGTGCTCAAATCATTCATATTAGATTCTGTTAAGTCCGTCCACCTGCCGTCCACCCAGTGTTGCATTTTTGTGACAGTGTAGGTTACCTGTACTGTACATTTTTTTTTCATTCATTCAGCCAAACTTTTGTTCTGGTCCCTTCTTGCCTTCTTCGCTGTGTAGGCTAATGACAGTGTACTGACGCAAATCTTGTTTTGGCTGTAGGATAGACCTGGGATAGACTAACTAAAACCCAAAATTTTCGTCTTAATTTTAATGAACCTTTTTATTCAATACATAAACATCATGTTGTAAGTTAAGTAGGAGCCATGTCTGGTTCATTTGTAAATGAACGTGATGTGCTTGAAATCATGAAAAAACTAAAGTTCAGTGGGTGATGTGGTTTGTCACTGTCATTTTCAGGCTTACTGTTACCCCTGTTCCCCACTATAGTCATACCTTGTAATATCGGTCGTAATAATATCATTTTACAGACAAAAAGGGAAGAAAACGACACTGAGAATGTAAAATAGTTGAGACCGGGAAATCCGTCTCCACTATTTTGAAACATGTCTTTGGACCAATCACAGGCCACAGTTACTCAGTCAAGCACAAATCCTCAATTTTTGGGCATGGGCATGGTACTAGCATGGCACCCCCATGATATCTGGTTGAACTGAGATTGATTACATACCTAAATAGGGCCTTCTTCCTCTCCTAGACCACAAGATACTTGATCTTATGTTCTATCTAACCTCTTTTTCCAATTTTAAAAGTATTAGAGAGCTTCCAAGAAATGAATGAATTCCCCTTTTTCCCTTGAAATGGATAGGTAAACCATTGTAAACCAATAGGAAAAAGTGGTCTTCATTAAAGGCTAAATTTCTTGGAATTTCTCTAATATTTTTAAAATTGGAAAAAAAGGTTAGATAGAACATAAGATCAAGTATCTTGTGGTCTAGGAGAGGAAGAAGGCCCTATTTAGGTATGTAATCAATCTCAGTTCAACCAAATATCATGGGGGTGCCATGCTAGTACCATGCCCATGCTCCAGGGCATGGTGCCCCAACGTATGGGCACCATGCCCATACCTTGGGGCATGCCCTGACGTTGGGGCACCATGCCCAAAAATTGAGGATTTGTGCATGACTGCAGTTACTGACTTTTGTTAGTTTTGTTTTCCCATCAGTGATGATGGTTGTAATCTTTCTTGAATTTCTTTTTTCCAAGTGTGATCAGGTGAAACGTAAGAGAATAACCAAATTATGTACAGATGTGACTGAATGTGGCCCGGCCATTACTGTGTCAGCAATGGTTAATAAAAGTATTTCAATGAGCTAAAGGGTTATTAAATATTGAGAACTTCGAACAGGCAAAACTGGTCTTCAGAGATTGACCTTTTGAACATATCAACAACCAATGTTTCTGGCTACTGATACATAAGATACAATGCTGTGTGTTTTAATTTTCTGAAATGAATCACTAGCCCTTTAAGGGAAATAACCTTAAATGAAGTGATTCAACACAGCTTAATGCAGTTGTCAGTCTTTTGGCAATATTAAAGAAAAATTAGACGATGCAAGAAGAAAACGTAGGAAACAAAAATTGCAGTTGAAAATATTTTTCAGATCAGAAACCTTACCTGTTTATGCATGAACGTAAACCTGATAATTTTCTTCTGCAATATGGATATGCTGGCACCAAACCATTTAAAACTGCCAAGTTTACAGAATAAAATTGTAGGCTATGTTGTAGCCTTAGCCTCAGATAGGTTTTATAAACTAGCCTGTTATTAAGAGGTTGGAACACATTGCTTAAATATTCTTCTCCTAGGCTCGGAATGCCTAAGCTTGAAGTTGGGGGAAGAGTCATTGTTGAGAATTCTAGAGGCACAATCAGATATGTTGGAAATGTAGACTCACAGCCAGGACTTTGGCTGGGTGTTGAGTGGGATGATCCAAACAGAGGAAAGCATGATGGAACATATAAAGGAAGAAGTTATTTCAAGACAAGGTATGATAAAGTAGCCTAGGCCTAGTATTGTGCAAGGTGGAGCCCTTATGGCAGATAGTTTATATTCCACAGTTTATATCGCAGGACACCAATTACCTTAAATTACACTTGCATGTTGTATCCCCATGAGTAGCTTGTGGATGATGATGCTGCTATTTTCTGGTTGCTGCTTCCGGGGCGCACCAGTCCACTTTCTAGGGCTACCCGCGCCAGTCCTCGTCGAGTCGCTTTTTGAAACCTTCGGGTGTTTCGCTGGTGACAGTTGGTTCTGAGAGGCTGTTACACAAAGGAACAGCTCGGTTGCTGAAGAAGTGCAGGACTTTCTGGACAGTTTCAGGGAGTGGCCCCTTGTCTGTTAGTGGTTGTCGGGAGCGAAGAGGGAGGGAGGAGCGAAGAGGGAGGGAAGGAGGGAAACCTTTATAACATCTATCTTTCAGTATTCTAAAATGTGTAATTCCCTCTCCCTAGTAACTTTTCTTCTTATTCTCTTTTCATTTTCGTATTTTTACCGTTTAGCATGGTTTTGTCAAGTACATCGTTTGATTCGTTGTGCAGGGACAGGGGATTGTCAAAAGGTTTGGTCGCTCGTTCCTAAAAAAACGTAGGAAAAAGAGCTCATTCCTTCATCTGTTTTTATGGCACTTGCAGCCTCTGGCTCAAGTGCCATATACCGATCGCAATTCCGTCCGTCGGTCGGTCTGTCGGTCGGTCGGTCGGTCGGTCGGTCGGTCCGAATTTTTTTGTCCCACATGTTCGAGTTAGGGTACTTCCAGATGTGTTAGGACGATGAAACTTGGCAGGAAAGTCAGGGACCCGACCAAACTAACCTGGAAATAATCAGTTTCCCGATCCGATCATCTGGGGGGGAGTGGTGGGCCGGGGAATTCTGAGAATTAAGTAGTTTTTGTCACACTTTTTCGAGTTGGGGTACTTCCAGATGTGCTAGGACGATGAAACTTGGCAGGAGCATCAGGGACCCGACCGGACTAACCTGGAAATAATCAGTTTCCCAATCCGACCACCTGGGGGGGAGTGGAGGGCTGGGGAATCCGGAAAACTGGAGTAGTGTGTAACTTTCGAACGGATGATCGGATTGGAATGAAACTTAATAACTGAATAAATGGCATAACTCTGATGTCCCATCTGAAGTTCGGACCGGATTCGACAGCTATGGGGGAGTTGGGGGGGGAGACCGGAAATCTCGAGAAACGGTTAGAATGGAGGGATCGGAGCGAAACTTGCTGGGAAGAACAAGCATCTTCTCCAGATAAATCTTTTATACATTTGGACTGGATCCGGACACTAGGGGGGGGGGGGCTGGAGGGGAGTTTCCCGGAATTCCGGTAATAGCGGTTTTGGGGATTTTCACGACGAAACTTGGGAGGCGAATCAGGGACCCGATCAAACTGACTTATAAATAAAAATTTACATGATCCGATAGTTGTGGGGGGAGTAGCGGGAGGGGGAATCCGGAATACTGAGTCATGCGTAACTTTGGAACGGTTGATCGGATTTGAGTGAAATTTGATAATTGAGCAGAGGACATGTCTCTGGTGACCTTTGTCATGTCCGGACCGGATTCGACAACAATGGGAGGGGGGGGGGGGGAAATACGTGACCGGCTCAGACTGGGGAGATCGGGATCGAACTTTGTGGGAATAATAAAGAGATGCTCTGGATAAATCACTTACAGAACCGGATTGGCTCCGGCGACTGTGGGGGAGTTTGAGGGGGGGGGCGGAATTCCGGTGATCGCGATTTAAGGTACTTCCAGATGTGCTAGGACGATCGAACTGGGCTGGAATATTAGAGATTCGACAAGATTGGCTTAGAAATCGCCACTTTCCAAATCCGACATTCCTTAAAGTACCAATCTTGACCGCAAATTTAGAAAAATACTTTTAAGCAAATTATACATTTTCATGATCCCCATGAGCCCATTATCATTTTTGCCTCAAGGGTTTTGCTTACAAATGAAGTTCTAGCTCCCTGAAAGTGCGCATTTGAATCGCAAGGTCGAAAACTACTTTTTTTCAACAAACGAACATCTCAACCCGTGATCATTTGTGCCACAAGGGTTTTGCTTAAAAATTTATTTTATCACCCTTAAAGTGCACATTTTAACCGAAAAGTGAAAAAAAAATACTTTTTACCAAACGGTATATATCAATGATCCCTAAGGGCTTGTGATCGAATGAATGAATGAATATTTTTATTTACCCACTTCTACAGAGATAGATGAGTACATATAAAAAAGAAAGAACACAAGTTAAATTACAACACAGTTTTACACTTTAACAAATTATTACACTTCAAACAAACGGACAAGACCATGATGCGGAGAAAACGCGGCGACCGACAGATGTCTCAATAGTTTTTCTTACAGATGAATTTCTAGCGTCTATTAAGTGCGTATCATTACAGCCAAGTTCTAAAACAAAATACTTTTTCTCTAGCTCCCTTAAAGTGCGCATCTGAACCGCAAAGGTAACCTTAAAAGTACGTTTGATCAAACACTACATCTCAACCCATGCAAGTGCCATATGAGCTTACAGCTCTTGTTTTTTTTCGTTAGAGTTCCTATACTCAAGAGCTAGCAGACACACATTCGCGGCCAGAACTCTCATAACTTTTACCCCAGGATGCACAGTTTCAACAGATATGAGGTAACACACAATCTGTTGACGTTACAGAAAATTGTGTTACGAGCCTTTAATGGTTACGTTTCTGTGACGCTCTCCTAATGTTAAAAATGGTCTGCAACGTTAATTTGGTGAAAACTGTTTTTTGAAAGGTCATAACGGAAATATTTTGTAACGTCAGCAGATAATGTATTATCCCACATCTGTTAAAATTGCGCATCCTTCTGTATATGTTATAGAACTTCTGGCAGTACAGTTATGACGGTTGATCATATTTTCTGATTCTGTGTTCTTTCTATAAGGGATCCGACTGGTGGATCGTTTGTGAGGCCAGATAAGATTACAGAAGGTATTTCTTTTGTTGATGCCCTCAGGGAACGATACAGGAAAAATGAAGAGACAGACATTGAAGATAAACATTTAGAAGATATGAAGAAGAACTTTAATGCTCCATTTGTGGAGGTTGTGGGAATGGGGAAAGTTGCGGATGCACAAAGGTATGTTAAACCCCACTCTTGTTTAGAGCGGACGCGTCGGTCTAGAAATCCCACTCAAGCCGCGGATTGAGTAGTTCGTCCTTTTTAATGTTACTTCAAGTCGATAGAACGCTCGGAATAGACATTTGACGTGGAAAAGTAAATTATAGCCTAAATTAGAGCGTGTCCGAAAGCTTTCAGGAACGTAAATGCTGCATTTAATGCTGCATTTTTATTTTCTTTTTCGTCCGAAAGCTCTTACCTTATATGCAGCATTAAATGCAGCATTTACAGCACTAAAAGCTTTCGGACACGTTCTTTATTTCTTCTCTGACACTTCTAATTCCGAAATTTAGCCTTAATCGCCAGCTCCCCAGTTTATTCTTGAAAATTCAGCGTAAAATTGAGCATCTTCGCTGAATTTTTCGATGAATTTTATGCTGAATTAATGCTGCATTAACTGAGCGAAAATTTAAGTCCGAAAGCGAAATGCTGCATATAATGCTGAATTAATTCAGCATTTTCGTTCGTTTCCGAGCTTTCGGACACGCTTTTAACGAATTCATCTTGTAGTTGTAGTTGTAGTTTTGTAATTGTACGGAAAATGTTTTTTCTTCTAGTTTTCATCGCTTTCGTCGATATTTACGTTACAGAAACTACGTGAGCTTTTTACCGGCCGCAAGGGTCTCGGTGTGAATGGAGTTTTTGGGATCCCAAAACGTTAGTGACGGATACCTATGACATCGCAAAAGTTGTCCGTCTGTCCGTCCGTCTGTCCGTCTGTCCGTCTGTCCGTCTGTAAGCACGATAACTCTCGAAGGGATTGAGATATTTTGATGAAACTTGGTGGGAGGGTCCTTTGGGTCAAAGTACAAGTCAAGTTCGAAGATGGGCTGTGTAGCCATATATTTGAGGGTGGGGGAGGGGTTTCAAATTAAGGGGCAAGAAAAATATTTTTTAAAAGCTATTTAGATAGTTGATTTAGGGGTAAGGAGACACGCTGAATCCGAATATGAAAGTTATTTTCTCGTCGGACAAGTAGTTCGGCCGGAATCCGGCCAAAACCGGAAAGTTTGTTAAAAGTAAAAGTTTTATTTGAAGTTGATTAGATGATTGATTTAGGGGTGGGAAGACATGCTGAACACGATGGTGAAAACCATTTTTTGACCGGACAAGTAGTTAGCCCGGAATCCGGCCGAAACCGGAAAATTTGTTCAAAGCAAAAGTTTTATTTGAAGTTGATTAGATGTTCGATTTAGGAGTAAGAAGACATGCTGAACACGATGGTGAAAACCATTTTCTCGACGAACTAGTAGTTATCCCGGAATCCGGCCGAAACCGGAAAATTTGTTAGAAGCAAAAGTTTTATTTGAAGTTGATTAGATGTTCGATTCAGGGGTAAGAAGACATGCTGAACACGATGGTGAAAACCATTTTCTCGCCGGACAAGTAGTTCGCCCGGAATCCGTCCGAAACCGGAAAATTTGTTAAAAGTAAAATTTGTATTTGAAGTTGATTAGATGATAGATTTAAGGGTAAGAAGATACGCTGAATCTGTATATGACAATCATTTTTTACCCGGACATATAGTTCGTCTGGAATCCGGTTGAAACCGGATTTTTTTTTATAAGTTAAAGTTTTATTTGAAGTTGATAGGGATAAGGAGATGCGCTGAATTCGTTTCTGAACTATCTTTTTTTGGCTGGACAAGTAGTTCGCTCGGAATTCCGCCGAAAACGGAAATTCGGCAGAAGTAAAGCAGGAAGTTTCGATCAGCATCGTCAAAATAAATATGGCTTATACAGGTATATCTGAAATTAATTTTCTCAGATGATTAGCCTGGCGAAGACTGGATCTGGCGTAGAGAAGACGTAGTTGTCTGGTCAAATATTAAATTTTTGGGATCCCATCGAAACCTTTGGTCTTGTTTTTTCAGTCTTAAGGGACCTTTAGGTTTTCTAAAGACTAACTAACTCTGGGCCGGGGGTACGTCTTCACTTGAGAGCTTACATTGTACTGCATTTCCTTAGTGACTTGGGTCGACTGAAAGAGGCCAGTGTTTCCTCGAGCTTGGTTTCTCATCCTGGTGCTGGAATACCCGAAATCTGTCCGAACTTGGAAGAGGTCGATCTCAGCTCGACACTCCTATCGTCCTGGGACGATGTGTTTGACATCGTTCGACATCTGCCCAGATTGAGAATCCTGAATGCAAGGTAATTGGTTTTTCTGAAGTTCGAAAGTTCTTATTCAGTTAAGGCGATTTTCCGTGATCCCGCAAAGAGACAGTGGCTCAAAAAGAATATTTCCGCGATCGCTTGTTTGTCCCAAAAGTAAGGTTTTTGCGGTCTGTATTGTGGTTGAAATTTTACAAAGAACTCTCGAGGTGATTTTTATTTGGTGCCCGACTATGGCAGAAAACCCAAATTCCAAATAAAAAAAAGCGAAGCGAGTTTTAGCCGCATTCGCAAGAACACACGGCAGAAAAGCCAGCGGAATTTTCCAGACCTCCAGAATCGATCCGTCCGCGGATTATTATGATGACGAAACAATAACATCTTAAAGTTTAACTGAAAAGCCAACTTATTTTTGTGTCATTTAACTGATTGCACTGAATTATTTGGATTCTGCAAAGGGATTTTTCTATTTTCCACTATCTGCTCCAGTTATGACGTTCAGAGTTTCTACAGCCGTCCCCACAGCGAAAATTCTACTTTGACGAGGGAAATTTTAATCTCAACACAAAAACGGCTTTTCTGTGGGCAGTGGTGAGATTGGTAAAGATTGCTTCATGCCTGAACAAAAGAAAATCGTAAATCTTTCTCGTAAGGCATACAGCAAAAATACAAGCGCATAGAGGTACCACTATTTCCACGATTTGAAAATCGATTATTCGTGAATAGCGGAACAACGAAGTAACGCATTTTCAGCGGGTCTTCAAGCCAATATAAGTAAATAAGTGATGGGTTGGGTAACTAGATTGTCCTGTCCCGGCCCTTTTCCGTTAAACTTTAAGTTTTTGTAGAATGTGAATATTGCCAATTTACATAGTCAAAAATACAAAATAAGCAAATAAACACTTTAAGTGAAATGATCATAATGCTCACTTACTAAACAGGTGATTATAATATATCAGACAAATTGAATTACGGAGTGTCCAACGCTCATGCACACCCTTCTTCATGATTTCGCGACGAAGGGATTCCTTTATATTTTAGAGCATAATGGATCATCAGTGAAATTAGCAATTAAATTTTTACGAGTTTTAGATTTCAGCTTGTGCCTGGAATGTATGCGTTACGAATATTTTGCACATCTTCTTTTGTTTGTATTTTCTTTCTTACTCGAACTTTGGTGCTTGCGGGTTGAGGACCCTGTGAATGCCTGAAATGTCGACTCGTCGTAGCGTTGGCCCCCCAAGATAGGGTCAATCTCTATGAAACAAAAGCTGAAGCTTAGACTAGGATTAAACAGTTCAGGCTTGTGTAGGGGCTTTAACGTTTATCTTCTTTTAGCTACAACCGACTGCAGCTTTGTGACGCTTCCGATCTTCATTTCGATTCCGTTGATCACCTTTCACTTGGTTTTATGGATTACGACTGGAACCAGATTTTGGCCATCTGCCGATATTTCCCGTGCTTGAAGTATCTACAGGTTAGCTTTAGTAGGATTTCTCTTACTTATTAATTTTCATATTGAGACCCTCCAGGATATAAGGGAAAGGCTCTGCAGAGGGTTCTGTCTAAAGTCACTGCGGAACCCTTCCTTTCATTTCATTCTGCCGTCACCCTTACACCTGAACGTGCGGGCAGTTCATGGAAAACGGAAACTAGATGCTTGTATTGTATAAGACTATTTACCTTAAATTGAACTTGCAAACAATAAGAATGTAATGTGTGGTTTACAGTGAAGATGGACGAGTGGTAGGCGAGGATAGTGAAGCTAAGGCTGCTGGGATGTGGGTTGAAGACATTCTTACACCGTATTCTTTTTTCTTCGGCCAGCTGATGGGTTACAAATAAATATCATGCCGTGGTACAGAAGGCGATGGTAGTGGAGGAAATGAAGCTGAATATCGATGGTTAGCCGATTTGCAATAACCTGTGCCAAACGCTGGGTGTCTGATCCCATCGGAAATAAAGTTTTCGCAGGATCTTGTCTTCTCGTCAGGACAGTTCCGAGATGCCCAGTGCCTGGCATAGACTGTAGCCAAACGTTAGGCATATTTCTGATAGGCATAGTCTGTAAAAAATTAAAATCAGGCATTTGTTCTACACTGATAAACCAAGTTATTCGTGGGGCTTTTCTGATCGAGCCACCCCCCCCCCCCCCCCAGTCAAGCTGCAAACCAATCTTTATTTAGTTTTGTGACTGCTAGGTGCCCGGCAACAGAATATCGATGGTCGATAGAATTGAAGAGCAGTTACAGCCCCTTTTGCGGATTGATCTCGAGAATAACTGCCTGGAAAAGTGGGAGAACATAGGTATTCTAGGAGGCTTGCCCAAGTAAGTGTCGTTGTATTCTAGTAGACGTTAAGCCAACACAAATGTGGCGTCCTTGTTTTCTAACTGAACTGTCCGAAGTTTCATAACAGACAACACAAGGATGCGCGGTTTCAACAGACAGTGCGTAACAGACAACACTTGAGATGTTATCTGCTGTGTTGGAAAACGTTATACATGAAATGTGATACAGATCAAGCATTGCCAGGAAGAGCCAAAAAAGCATCTAATAACTTTTTGTTTGTCGTCATGATGTCGGAAAATTCAGCAGATGCTTTATGGTGGGTTTTCGGCTCTTCCTGATGGCAACGCTTGTTATGCATAACATTTTCAAACACAACAAACAACATCCGAAGTGCTGTCTGTTACGCATTGTCCGTTGAAACCGCGCATCCTTCTGTTGTCTGCTATGAAAGTACAGAGCTGTTAGCGACTGAAGTGAAATTACAGACAATTACAGTTCTAGGCGAATTACTGACGGACATATAACACAGGCGCATCCTTGTATCAGATTTCTTCCAGCTTTTCGTAAAGAAAAAAAAACAGACAAGTGTTTGAGGGAAATGGAGAATGTGATATCGTTTCTTTTTCGGTATTTTAAAAGGTTTTCCTCGTTTATTACCACTATCTAGCTTTAAAGAATAACGTCAATTTTTAACAGTTTTTTTAGTATTGGACCTCGTCGCCTTGCGGGGACGGAAAGGCGAGCGCGTCCGGAAGGCTAAGCTCTCGAAAAGAGTATGTTGTGATATAGAATCTGTCATACCTAGAAAAAGATTGATACATTGGCTATAGAAAAATACAAATGTCGGCAGGTCGGGTTGGATACATTCAATTGACGGTCCTATGTTATCATGTTGTAAAACGGATATTCAGGAATAAATACGATGATTGATTGATTGATATGATTTGCGAAATGATTGACACAAATAATGATCGTCAGCTCTACTACCACTACATCTCCTTTACGTGTTCAACCAATTAAGTTAATCCCATTATTGGAATTACCGTTAGGCCAATTGTCGTGTTCATTGTTTACCTGAGGTCCGAGTTGTCTTAACTCACGTGTCGGTGAACTAATGGGGAGGGGGCGGGGGGGCATAAGAATGGATGGAACCTCCATGGCTGTTGCGCTATACATATTTGTCCTGCAGCATTGGACATTTCTTTTGCAGTCTGAAACGGCTGAACGTTACCAGATGTCAGCTCAGGAATATTCAGATTAGACCTGGCGAGTTTCAAGTCTTCAAGTGTTGTGGCTAACGAAAAACAACATAATGTCGGTGAGTATACTTATATACTGTTCCAGTAGTTGAAGCTAGTAGGTCGAGGCATGTTCAGTTCAGTTCAGTTCAATTTTATTAAATTCAAAATAAATGAACAATGTAAGTTTCAACCCCTACAAAGCTCCATGGCCCGTTACATAGGGGTTAATACCAAAATAATCAACAAATAAACGAGCATCTTCACTATTGCAATAAAATAAAGAAAAAACAATTGAAGCATTTGTTTATTTTTACTTACCGCTCCATCCTCAAAGTTCAAATCCAGGCCCACCCCGCATGAGCAGTTAAACCTTTAAAGTTTAACTGAAAAGCCAACTCATTTGTTTGTCATTTAATTGGATACACTGAAGTACTTGGATTATGCAAAGGGATTTTTTGATTTTCCACTATCTGCTCTAGTTATGAGGCTCAGAATATCTCCAGCCGTCCACACAGCGTAAATTCTACTATGACGTGGGAAATTTTAATCTCAACACAAATGCGGCTTTTCAGTGGGCAATGGTGAGATTGGTGAAGATTGCTTAGTGCCTAAAAAAAAAAAAAAATGATAAATCTTTCTCGTAAGGCGTACAGCAAAAACACAAGCGCATAGAGTCACCACAAATCACACGAAATTCCACTATTTGAAAATAGATTATTCGTGAATAGCGGAAAAACGAAGTAACTCATTTTCAGCGGGTCTTCAAGCCAATATAAGTGAATAAGTGATGAGTAACTAGATTGTCCTATCCTAGCCCTTTTCGGTTAAACTTTAAGAAAACTAAAGCAGAGCTGAAAATGTACATGTCGTCAAGAACAAATAATCTGACAGAAGCTCCGTCTCCTTATCTCCGTAATATGACTATGCGATTCGAATATTTCCCCATAGCCTGTGCGCTATGAACGAGCGGAGGTTAGTAGCTTCGCGCCACATCATGTTTCGTTACCTATAGCTAAATCGCTGTGAACCCGCCGGTGAGGAAAAGAAGGCGTCAGAGCTAATTAGTTCTATGGACGCGCTCCAGAGTGGGTCAGCGCGCGGAGTACGCCCCCTGCCAGCCTCCTTCACTATTTTTTCTGCGATAAGCAACGGCGAAGTCGGGAGATGAGTAAACGGGTATCAAAATCAGCTCAAAGCTAGAGTAAATACCTCTAGGTCCGCTCAGTTTTGTCGGTGTATTCATAGTCGCTGCATGGGACTAAAGACAGAAGTTCTATCAGATTATTTGTTCTTTATGTCGTGTTATCGTGTATTGCGCCGATGTTTGGTAAAGGCTCATTATTTGGAAGGCCAGAGTCCTAATCTTCCAAAGGTCGGAGCCCTGTTCTCGTACCGCACATATTATACTGATACTTTATTGTAAAACGAAACTGTCACAACATTGGATTGCCGAACTTGTCGTTTTCGTCAGGTACATCATAATTAAATATTTAAATAACATTTAATAAGGCGGTTGTACATAATAAAGCAATAGTCAAAGAATGATCAAACAGAATAAAAGATTAAGATACCAGCCCTGTTCAGTGCCATCAGTCGGTTTGCCAAGAGTTGATCTTTTTAACCAGTCGTTCTCGCGTTATTGTATTGTCCATGGTATCTGTTACCACGGTAACAGGATCTGCTGTTAGTCGTTTTTGCCGTTACCGTGATATCTGATGCGACGGTACTCTGCAAAAACAACTAATGCCGGATTTGCGCTTTTAGAAATCATCCAAAAAGAAATACTGATATCCACTGTGATTTCTGATACGACGGTACTCTGCAAAAACATCGATTGCTGTTAGAAATGTTAGAAATCAGCTGTTAGAGATCATCCAAAAAGAAATACTGATATCCACTTACATCTGGAGTGACATAAGTTCTTTTCCACCACCTTGACAAAAAACTAGACTCTTGTGTTAGTTTACATATATTTATTGACGACTAAACGAATAATCGGCTTGTCCGCTTCCCGTTTTGAAAATAAATTGAATTGAAAAAAAAAATTGAATTGATGAAAGTAAGATGGTCGGGACCGTGGTGTCGGAATATCAGATACCGCGGTACCTGGCCAGATACCACGGTAGCTTTGACCGTGGTATCAGATACCACGGTAACTGCGAAGACGACTTTAGACCGTGGTATCTGATACCATGGTATCTGAAAAAACGTAACTAATGACTCAACTGTCTGTGAGGCTTTCCGTAACGAGTAACACTTGAGCAGATCGGAGGGAGCTGAAAAATAGCTTTGGAAACCAAGCAGATTTTGTGATGAGTCGCGTATGTTCGAAAATCGGAACTATATTTACTGCCACTTGTGCTTTGACAGTAAACCGTTTTACTTATTTTGCAGTGGAGGCATATCTCGCAGCTGAACATGATTCAGAGCCTGGTGGAACTACACATATTGGAAAATCCATTATTGGACAAATCAAATGTGGAAACGAATCGACAGCAGGTCATAGCAAGAATTGGCTCCCTGATGGTATGAAAAATCCTTGTCCTTCAATTCGGGTGGGGGGGGGGGAACCCAGTCTAGTACACCAAGCCCGCTTTCGATAACCATACGTAAACGCAGGCGCATCCTGGCACGAGTGAGCATGGTGCTCATACAGTCATACACAGATCCTCAGTTCCTGGGCATGGTGCCCTAACGTCTGGGCATGCCCCATCGTATGGGCATGGTGCTCATACGTTGGGGCAGCATGCCCTGCAGCAAGGGCATGGTAACCCCATAAAATCTGTATGAAAAGCTAATTTCCATTTCAGATTCTCAGTTCAACCGGTTTTCATTATTATTATTATTATTTATTTATAAATCAGGTACAAAATTGCCGTGATCTTTCGATCAAATTCTTTGCCCTTTGTAAAAAAAATACGTAAATAAAGCACAGATAAATAGTATATACAATTAAGATTTAATAGTCACGGCGAGAAAACATCGTCTTGGGGATACCATCCCCTTCCTGCAGGGCATGGTGCCCCAGCGTATGAGTACCATGCCCATACGTTGGGGCAGGCCCTGACGTTGAGGCACCATGCCCTAAAAATGAGGATTTTTGTATGACTGAATGTATACCCCTTATTTCCCAGGGGGTACTAATTCACTTTGAAAAGTCTATTAGCGGCACTAGTCTTTTTCTGTCTTCCTGAGCTGGAGCCAGCTCACGAGTATTCAGTAGATAACGAGTTAGCGACGAGTCTACTAAATCGTCGTGGGATATTTGCTTAGTGAATCTGTCTAGTGAATCTAGATATGTTTACTTCACTTGTTTTTATGGCACTTGCAGCTTCGCTCAAGTGCCATATACCGATCACTTTTCCGTCGGTCCGTCTGTCGGTCGGTCGGTCCGGTGATCGCGAGTTAGGGTACTTGCAGATGTGCTAGACGATGAAACTTGGCAGGCATATCGGGGACCCGACCAAACTAACTTGCAAATAATCACTTCCTCGATCCGACCACCGTGGAGGGAGTAGAGGGCGGGGGAATCCGGAAAATTTAGTAGTTTTTGTAAAACCCCTACCCCTATCTTTACACTAGTAGGTCTGCGCGCGGCGTGACGTCACTTTTTGCATCGGATCACTCTGTTAACATTGGAAAGAGCTAGTGCATTCGAGGGTCAAAGGGGTTTGTATCTGTGGTGCAGTGCGGGGGAATATGGAAAATTGAGTGTTGTGTAACTTTCGAACGGGTGATCGGATTGGGACGAAACTTAATATCTGAATGAATGACATATCTCTGATGTTCCATTTGAAGTCCGAACCGGATTCGACAGCTATGGGGGAATTGGGGTGGGGGGAAGACCGGAAATCTCGAAAAACGGTTATAATGGAGGGATCGGAGTAAAGTTTGCTGGGAAGAACAAGAATCTGCTCCAGATAATTTGATTACACGTTTGGACTGGACCCGGACACTTGGGGGGGGGGGAGGTGGAGGAGAGTTTCACGGGATTCTGGTGATGACAGTTTTTGGGATTTTCACGACGAAACTTGGGAGGTGTATCAGGGACCCGATCAAACTTGCTTTCAATAAAAATTCACTCGATCCGATAGTCGTGGGGGGGTCGGAGGGAGGGTGAATCCGGAATATTTAGCCATGCGTAACTTTTGAACGGGTGATCGGATTCGAGTGAAATTTAATAACTGAACAGAGGGCGTGCCTGTGGTGATCTTTTTCATGTCCGGACCGGATCCGACAACAATTGGGGGGGGGGAATACGTGACCGGATTAGACTGGAGAGATCGGGATGGAACTTTGTGGGAATAACAAACAAGTCCAAACTGAACCGGATTGGCTCCGGCGACTGTGGGGGGAGTTTGAGGGGCGGGTCCGGAATTCCGGTGATCGCGAGTTAAGGTACTTCCAGATGTGCTAGGACGATGAAATTTGGCTGGAATATTAGAAATTCGACAAGATTGGCTTAGAAATCGCCACTTTTCAAATCCGACCATTCCCTAAAGTACCAATCATGACCGCAAATTAAGAAAAATACTTTTAAGCAAAATATGCATTTCCGTGATCCCCATGAGCTCATGATCATTTTTGTCTCAAGGGTTTTGCTTACAAATGAAGTTCTAGCTCCCTTAAAGTGTGCATCTTAACCGCAAGGTCGAAAAGTACTTTTTATCAAACGATACATCTGAAGTAAGTGCGCAAATTAGTGGGAAAAAAAATACTTCTGATCATACGTATATATCAATGATCACTAAGAGCCTGCTCTCGTTTTTGCCTCAAGGGTCTTCCTTACAGATGAATTTCTAGTGCCTTTAAAGTGCGCATCATTACAGCCAAGTTCAACGATAATATACTTTTTCTCTAGCTCCCTTAAAGTGCGCATCTGAACCGCACAGTCGAAAATTACTTTTGATCAAATAATACATCTCAACCCTTGCAAGTGCCATATGAGCTTACAGCTCTTGTTTTTAAGTTCCCCGGCAACCCACCGTTCTACGTTCTCTGCTGCCACCACCCCGCGTCGTCAACCAACTAACCTGTTGGTCGGGTACTCCCGCGGCTCAGAATAGTATATTATTCTAATCCACGGTCAACCCAACAAAGGGGTATCGGAGGGAGTTCACGAGGGTTTTCCCTCCCGTATCATCTCATCTAAGACTTGTCCCACTCTTTCACGACCATCCGACAACCTCCAACCCATTTCCACATGTCGTTAGAGCAGAACTTGACTTAAATTACGAATTTCAGATTTTGAATGGAACATCGATCACAGGACAAGAACGACGTGGCGCAGAAATAGACTACGTTCGGCATTTGGCGGCTGAATGGCACAGAGTTAAAGAAAATCCGTCTGCTCGCCAGAATTTCGTTGAAGAACACCCGCTTTTCGAAGAATTAGCAGACCGTAAGCCCATTTTTTTTTTAAGCCAGCCCCATCAAAATCTTCATAACCTTTTCCGAACCAGCTAAACTGCAAACCGCATGTCTTCTAATCTCAAAGTACGCCTCGCACTGTTTGTTTACTGTTCATGTTCCAGTATTCAAAACTAGTCAAATACTGTAAAACTAGGCTATGCTTTTAACAAATTATTCACGGATTTGGCTGTTATAAGCCCTTTATCATCTTATTCTTACCATCCAGGGAGATACCCTTTGTCCGCTTCAAAGCGGCCTGTTAAACTGTTTTTGATTGGCTGCCATATATATAGAGCCGAGCGGCCAGCGAGGCGCCGGACGCGTTTACATTTATGAGCCGTTCTAGGGACAATCAATAGTGCGACAGGCCGCTTTGAAGCGAACAAGGGATATCTCCCTGGATGGTAGTATAAGCTGCTTTTATCAGGCCCATTGGCATCTAGCAAAAACGCGGCAAAACTCAGATAACCGGTTTCACGCACCAATAGCATGATACGCGAACCCTCGTCAGAGCATGATACGCATGGAAATAGTGAAACGCGGTAAGTGTGAAAGTCAGTGAGGTGTCGTTAGCCGGTTTAGAATGCAACATATTAGTGGCGTTTTTGATCGCCTATGATATTTCCCCGGTAGACGAAGGAAGTTTGCCGATTCGTGCTTATTTACTGTTTTCGATAGCCGATAGCCGTTGCAGGCAACGACCATCGCCTATCGGCGAGTCCTAGGCCGATAGGCGATGGACAGGAATTTAGGCGATAGACGTTAGCCGTTGAGCACAAAAACAGAAATTAGAAGAAACAGCTACGGCTATCGGCTTCCGGCGAACGTCAAAAACGCCAAAAAGTCAAACAGCTACGCTTTTATTTTTTAATTTTATAAAATTTAGTTGTATATTTATACACACGTATCCTTCAGATTTTTATCACCGTTTCGGTTCGTATTTTGACTGCTGTTGGCGTTTTTCGTTTTGAAGTATTTTTGTGACCTGACGAAACGTATGTATTATATTTTTGTTATATCCGTGGTTGACAAGAGACCGAAAATTCGGCAAGTCCGTAAATGGTTTTGAGAATAAATTGAATTGAAATTGAAAACTATCGCCGAACTAATCGGCAATAAAAAAACGCCACTATTAAATTCGGGTTCCCAGGCTCAATAATTACTGGATGCAGTTACGGAAGTAAGCTGCAGTGGCATTATATGTAGAAGTAAATTAACCCTCCCTCGGTTCTCTGAAGTTTCCGGTAAACTTGGCTGTGACCGGTTTTACGTAAAAGTAAAAAAAAAAGGTGTCAGCTATCAGCTTTTACAGGCCAAGCCGGCGGTGCTGATCTCCGATTCTCGGCCCTCAGCCAGGAAGTGCAATGGGGGGCTGGGGGCCAGCCATCCTGTGCTTTCGCACACCCTTCCTGTCACCTTCCCCGGATTTCTCCAGGTATTCATTTGAAGCTGGGTGAACTTTGGCTTGTCTTACGAGTTACGCCACTAACTCCCGCTCGAAACCAAACAGTAGGCACGACCTAGACTCGAACAAGGGACCCTTCCCTTGAGAGTTCGACGCGCTAACCCGTCGGCCACGGACGGACCAATAGCATGATAGCATGATACGTACCAATAGCATGATACGCAAACCCTCTAGCATGATATCCGAACTACCCCGGTCTCACATTTATTCCGTGAGGTCAGAGCGTTGAATTCAGGACCAGAAAATTCCAGAAATTTCTTCTAGCATTTTTCCGGTCGTACCCTTGCAGACAATTCCAGGAATTTCTTCTAGCATTGTTCCGGTCGTACCCTTGCCTAGATCGGAAAGTAAAGACAGAAAGGAATTACCTAATGGATCTGAGTGGTTGACTAGGGATGCATAAGATTCCTAGGGATCTGGAAATCTACAAGATCTGATAGTTTGAATAAAGAAGTCCAATAGATACTCGCCTTTGGGATCCCATCGAAACTTTCCTTCTTGTTTTCTAGGTAATGGCCTGCCAGAGCTGGAGGAGCTGGAAACTAAGCCGAAGAGCATCAAGAGTTCTCTGATCAGTATCCTTAACCCCGATCGTCTGTTTAGCCTCCGGTCAGGCTAGCCTGGTGGATATAATTACTTTTAGAATCCTTTCGGCATTGTCTATAGCGGCCTCAGGTATCTTTCGACATTTGTCGAAAGATAAGAAAGTGAGTGCGAACACTTGTGGGCTTTTTCGGTTATCTTTGGAATGCCTGACACTCGTAAAGTGTGGGCGAACATTGTATATATATATATATATTTAATTTATGACCCACCAAATGCACCGGGCGATAGTGGACTCAAAGGAAAAAAGAAAAAAAACATAAGTAAAAGTCAACATAAAGCATTAATACGAAACGATTTATTGCACAAATAGCCGAGGGCCGTTGCTGCAAAAACAAAGAAAATACACTATTATGTAATAGACTCAGTAGTCAATGAAATTTGGTGGATTTTAGGTCGTAGACCTCATGTAAGGATCGGAATTTTTCACGTCCACATGACGATAATGATTTATCGTTTATATACTAGATAAATTGCCGTGGCCTACAGAATCTTTAGGCCTCAGAAATTGTCAAGAGAAACGCCACTAAGATTTCGTTGCCATTCCAAGACCATCAAGCAAATGTCGGTCCAGATATCTGTAGTCTGCAACCCCATGCCATCCTGGTGAAAGAAGTCCAGATGCGTGTGGTCCGAAAAGAGAAGGGAAAAGTAGTGACCCTGAAATCATGTTAATTCGTAGGGAAATTTGAAAGGGGTCCAGGATGCCTTAGGCGGTGTGAGGGGGTCGGCATGAAGTCTGAAGATGCAGTAAGGTAGCGTTTTTGAAGAAGGGAGTGATATTTTTGTCTCCAAAAGCTTTTAAACTTCCCTTAACAGTAACACTCAGATGTCACCTTTGTCCTGTCCGGTGCATCGGAGCCAATCACGAAGAAAATTCCAGTGACTATGCAAGTTAGTAAGCTCCGCTCATTGGTCGCGCGGCTCGAAGGAGGAACCAATGAGGACGCTTCCTTGTTCGTCGCTAGTCAGCAGGTAAGCTTAATCTGCCATTTTGTCATTTAAATGTAATAGCGACTAGCAGTGCCTTTGGTTCCGTGAACAGGTTTTGCATAAACTACCAAGAGATGCTTTGTACCACTGCCGGTAGGCCGATAGCTACAGCTATGCCCTCGGTTTTTTCGGTCCGAGCATCTGCTTTCAAACAGCAGACAGGAACAGCCATTGGTAAGAGCCCCAGAGAATACATTTAATTCGCACGCTGTTATATCCCGTCTTACCTAACACGTTGAAATCAGAAGCGGAAGCAGTCAAACTAGGCATAAGCGAAGAAAAAAGCTTTCTGTTCCGAGTTAGTTTCCTGAACAGGAACATCCGCGAACTGCCAGCATGCGAGCTCTCGTCCTTGCAAAGCATCAAAATTCTTGGTCTTCATATTGACAGCGATCTGCGATGGCATCCTCATGTAAATCATCTTGTATCAAAGGCAGCTGGTCTACTAAAACCTTTCGCCTGTTTACGAAGGTTTGTCTTCAGCAGAAAGGCCCTCCTAAACTGCTATAAATCGTATATAAATCGTATATATCTAGTGACCAAACTCAAAAGATTGAACAAATCCAAAAACATGTGCACTGTTCTTGCCCTTGGCAAAGAACACTTGGTTGCAAGAACAAAAAACTTGTTTATTCTCTCTTGTGAATCTCATACACGACTAACTCGACTACGGACTAAAAGCAACTACGGCACTCAGATCCCATTCATTTATGTCGACACCCCGAGGCAATACGCGCTAGCGGTGGGGCGCTGAGCCAAACACAATACAGTGTAGTTAAATATACTACACACTTCCCCCTGCTTGAAAAAAATCAGGCGGCCGACGGTTACGTTCTGATCTACGCAGTGGTACAAGATCGGTCTCCGTCGAAGATGTAGGCGGAGGTTGAGGCGGGGCCGCGGGCGGAGTTTTCCTAGTGGTGGATTCGAACCACTCACATTCTCCACTCTGATCAGACTGAGGTCTACTCTTAATCTGATCTATATGGCGCTTCCAAATTTTTCCCGAGTCAACTTTCACCAAAAACATAACCGATGTGATTCTTTTGTGAATAGTCCCAGGCAACCACTTGCTTTGGTGGTGGGCTTGGAAATCAAGCACATACACGGACTGACCCTCTGTAAATGTACGCTTAGGCTGGCGTACTTCTCCCGAAAAATCAAACGACACGGGTTTTTCTTTTATCATATCAATTCTAGATCTCAAATTACGACCGAGAAATAGCTGTGCGGGCGTCAGATGACCATCGATGGGCGTAATACGGTAACCCATCAGTAGGCGATCCAGTGAAGCGTAAATGGGCAACTGCTCATTGTCCAGAGCCTTCAACTTATTTTTGACAATCTGGACTGCCTTTTCTGCTCTCCCATTCGAATTTGGATGGAAAGGTGCGGTCAAAATGTGCTCGAAACCGTTCATTCGCGCAAAATTACGAAATTCGCTTGACGTAAACTGCGGGCCGTTGTCCGTTACCACCTGACGGGGAATTCCAAAATACGAAAAAATATTCCGTAGAACGCATACACTCTTTTCTGTAGTGGTAGAAGACATAACACGTACATCAATCCAATTCGAATACGCGTCACAAATAATCATAAACATCAAACCGCGAAACGGACCTGCGAAATCAACATGTATGCGATCCCAAGCATTGTAGGGCTTAGGCCAAAGGCAGCTGGTCTACTAAAACCTTTCGCCTGTTTACGAAGGTTTGTCTTCAGCAGAAAGGCCCTCCTAAACTGCTATAAATCGTATATAAATCGTATATATCTAGTGACCAAACTCAAAAGATTGAACAAATCCAAAAACATGTGCACTGTTCTTGCCCTTGGCAAAGAACACTTGGTTGCAAGAACAAAAAACTTGTTTATTCTCTCTTGTGAATCTCATACACGACTAACTCGACTACGGACTAAAAGCAACTACGGCACTCAGATCCCATTCATTTATGTCGACACCCCGAGGCAATACGCGCTAGCGGTGGGGCGCTGAGCCAAACACAATACAGTGTAGTTAAATATACTACACACTTCCCCCTGCTTGAAAAAAATCAGGCGGCCGACGGTTACGTTCTGATCTACGCAGTGGTACAAGATCGGTCTCCGTCGAAGATGTAGGCGGAGGTTGAGGCGGGGCCGCGGGCGGAGTTTTCCTAGTGGTGGATTCGAACCACTCACATTCTCCACTCTGATCAGACTGAGGTCTACTCTTAATCTGATCTATATGGCGCTTCCAAATTTTTCCCGAGTCAACTTTCACCAAAAACATAACCGATGTGATTCTTTTGTGAATAGTCCCAGGCAACCACTTGCTTTGGTGGTGGGCTTGGAAATCAAGCACATACACGGACTGACCCTCTGTAAATGTACGCTTAGGCTGGCGTACTTCTCCCGAAAAATCAAACGACACGGGTTTTTCTTTTATCATATCAATTCTAGATCTCAAATTACGACCGAGAAATAGCTGTGCGGGCGTCAGATGACCATCGATGGGCGTAATACGGTAACCCATCAGTAGGCGATCCAGTGAAGCGTAAATGGGCAACTGCTCATTGTCCAGAGCCTTCAACTTATTTTTGACAATCTGGACTGCCTTTTCTGCTCTCCCATTCGAATTTGGATGGAAAGGTGCGGTCAAAATGTGCTCGAAACCGTTCATTCGCGCAAAATTACGAAATTCGCTTGACGTAAACTGCGGGCCGTTGTCCGTTACCACCTGACGGGGAATTCCAAAATACGAAAAAATATTCCGTAGAACGCATACACTCTTTTCTGTAGTGGTAGAAGACATAACACGTACATCAATCCAATTCGAATACGCGTCACAAATAATCATAAACATCAAACCGCGAAACGGACCTGCGAAATCAACATGTATGCGATCCCAAGCATTGTAGGGCTTAGGCCAAGGCTGGATAAACGCTGGTGGCTTAGAGCCGTTGCTCGCACAACTAACGCAACTGGAAACATACAACTCAATATCAGCGTCAATTGACGGCCAATAAACATACAGCCGGGCCAAACTTTTCATTTTTACCATACCCGGGTGGCAACTGTGTAGCTCACACAAAACAGAACGCCGGAATTTGTGCGGTACAATAACGCGAATTCCACGAAATAAAGCATCATTCTCGATGGTTAACTCATTCCGAATACGATGATACGGTACATAATCACGCGACAAACCATCAGAGTTCTTGGGCCAACCGTTGATTACATAATCTTTGACCTTTGACAATACCGGACACTCATTCGTGGCTTGAACAACTTCGGACAACTGCACTGGTAAAAAGTCCAACTGCTTCAAAAACAGACTGTCTTCCGTACTGTGTTCAAACGGAACGTCGACCGACAACCTTGAGAAAGCATCAGCATTTTGGTGCTTCCCTGACGGTCTAAACCTTATCTCGTAATCGAAAGCCGATAACTGGACTGCCAAACGCTGTAAACGCGAACTGGTTAAAGTGGGCAACCCAGATTTCTCTCCGAAAATGACAGAAAGTGGCTTGTTATCAGTGTACAAGACAAACTTACGCGCGAACAAATAAACGTGCAACTTTTTAAGGGCGAAAACAATGCTCAACCCCTCCCTCTCAATTTGGGAATAATTTTTTTCAGCCGGTGACAAGGAACGCGACGCGAACAATATGGGCTTCTCTTGCCCGTCGGGAAATACATGGGACATTACACAGCCCACGCCCCTCGGTGACGCGTCACATGCGACCGTAACTGGAAGATTCGGTTCAAAATACACGAGTAAGTTATCCGAACTCAACACACCCTTCAACTTTTTAAATGCGGTGTCACATTCTTCGGACCAAACAAACTTGACATTCTTGCGCAGCAACTCATTTAGCGGATAGCAGATTTCTGACATATTTGGCAAGAACGACCGATAATAGTTCACGAGTCCAAGAAATGACGCAAGAGTGTCTTTGTCCTCGGGAACCGGCATTTCCCGAATAGCCTGTAACTTACTTGGTGTTGGGCGAATACCGTCCTTATCCACGATAAATCCAAAATATTCAACACTATCCTGCATGAAGTGACACTTATCCTTGTTCAGCTTCAGGCCTTCACTTTCGAATTTTGCAAACACTGCTCTGAGATTGCGCAAATGATCTTCATCGTCCTTCCCTGACACAATAAGATCATCCCAAATATGAGCAGTAAACTTTAAACCGCTCACTACAGAATCAATCACTTCTTGAAAAATGGCTCCTGACGATGACACTCCAAATGGCAATCTCTTTAACTTGTAGAGTCCATTTTGCGTATTTATCGTGCACAAATCCTGCGATTTCTGATCAAGCTCTAGCTGGGTGTAGGCTCCTATCATGTCCAGCTTTGTAAATTTCCGTCCACCAATGATAGAGCTAAGCGCATCTTGGGGTTTCGGAATCGGGTACTGATGCTCTTTAACTACTCTGTTGACTGTAACTTTATAGTCTCCACAAAGTCTCACGTCTCCGTTAGCTTTCATAACAGGGACTATGGGTGTCCCCCACTGAGAGTAGCTAACTTTTTCAATCACGTCCATTTTTTCCAGTTTCTCTAATTCTGCAGCGATTTTCTCACGAAGGGCATATGGTACTTGCCTGGCTTTGAAAAAGATCGGCTTTGCATCATCTTGAATGGCAAGGCTTACTTTTACTCCTTTCAGCTTTCCCAGTGTACCATCCAGTAAAGAGCTGTACTCCTTTAATAAGTTCGCGAGATTGTCTCCTCCGATGACTTTCACTGCTTGCCAGTCCAACTTTAAAGTCGTTAACCAATTGCGTCCCAATAACGGCAAGCCGAAACCTTCGTTTACGATAACTATCGGTAACGATTGAACTTGGCCGTTATGCCTGACACTGACAAAAATTTCACCCAGAGTCTTTAGTTCATGTCCGGAGTACGTTCTCAGTGTCTTGTGACAGGGTTGTAGCGCAATATGCTTCCAAAAGCGATCGTATGCACTGCGATTCGCTACTGTTACCGCGGATCCTGTGTCGATCTCGAACTTTACATTCTTCTCCCCCACAGAGAGCTCTAACGTGAATTCATCATTTTTCGCCGATTTAACATTGAAAACGGGATATGACGAATTTACAGACTGGTCAGGATCAGGATCTTCGGTAATCTGTCTAACAGGTGGTTTCTTCTTGTTCATCTTCGTATTAAGGGGCTTAGCGACATTCCCCTTTTGTTTGCACATTTTTGCTATGTGCCCAGTCTTACGACAAATATTGCAGTCCTTTTCCGCAAAAAAACAGTCCTTTGGTAAATGATTTGTTTTACCACATCTGAAACAGGCATTTTGCTGAGTGCTCCTTTCAATCTTGTGAACGGATTGTTCACTCATTTTGCCTACTTCGGTTTGAGCGGATTCCATGCTTGCAGCAATGTTCAATGCACTTTTAGCGTCCAAAGTCTCTTCGGTTAACAATTTCCGCTGCATTGCTGATGAACTCAAGCCACATACAAACTGATCGCGAAGGGCATCATCGAGAAAATTGCCAAATTCGCAACTTTTTGCAAGCCCTCGCAAAGCGCTCAAATAATCAGCAACTGTCTCATTGGGCTCCTGATTACGCTTTCGAAACTTGAAACGTTCCGCAATGATAATTTTCTTCGGGCTGAGATGTTCACTAACAATCTCAACTAGCTCCTTAAATGTCTTTTCACTTGGTTTTGCGGGCGAAACTAAATTCTTCACTAAATTGTACGTTTGCATGCCGCATGCTGTAAGAAAGATCGCTTTTTTCTTTGAAGCGTCTGATATTCCGTTAGCGATAAAGTACTGTTCTATCATTTCAACGTAATCACTAAAGTCATTTCCGATTACGTATTCGTTGAGTATTCCGATGGCGGTACTCATGATTAGTTCGTATTTATCACTAATTGTCACAGCGCAAAGTTCTTAACTCCTCGTCGCCATTTGCACTGTTCTTGCCCTTGGCAAAGAACACTTGGTTGCAAGAACAAAAAACTTGTTTATTCTCTCTTGTGAATCTCATACACGACTAACTCGACTCGCCATATAGATCAGATTAAGAGTAGACCTCAGTCTGATCAGAGTGGAGAATGTGAGTGGTTCGAATCCACCACTAGGAAAACTCCGCCCGCGGCCCCGCCTCAACCTCCGCCTACATCTTCGACGGAGACCGATCTTGTACCACTGCGTAGATCAGAACGTAACCGTCGGCCGCCTGATTTTTTTCAAGCAGGGGGAAGTGTGTAGTATATTTAACTACACTGTATTGTGTTTGGCTCAGCGCCCCACCGCTAGCGCGTATTGCCTCGGGGTGTCGACATAAATGAATGGGATCTGAGTGCCGTAGTTGCTTTTAGTCCGTAGTCGAGTTAGTCGTGTATGAGATTCACAAGAGAGAATAAACAAGTTTTTGTTCTTGCAACCAAGTGTTCTTTGCCAAGGGCAAGAACAGTGCAACATGCATGCAAAATAATCCTTGGGACTGACTACACAGACTATGAAAAGAGTGTAGAAACGCTCGACGTAACGACACTATGCCAACGGAGGCACGAGCTATAGTCATGAGGTTTGGCAAAAATATATTGGCATCAGATCTACCTGGGGACATCCTTCCAAAATGTGCCAGCAATATCGGCCGCCGAAACACTAGGCTAAATGTACTTCAAACGGGGAAAATCTGCTGAATCTCAGCCCACACCCCAGGAGCCTTAACTTCACTATCTTCGCCGACCACCCGTCCATCCTCATAACAATTGTTATGAGGATGGACGGGTGGTCGGCGAAGATAGTGAAGTTAAGGCTCCTGGGGTGTGGGCTGAAGACATTCTGACACCGTAGGTGCCCACTAGCCCCAGGACCAGTCAGGAAACCGGACATAATTGACGAAAGGGGGAATTCTATAGTGCCCATTTATCGGAACGATTCCTCAATTCTCTCGTGCCATATTTTACCAAACATTTTAACGCTCTTTAGAGTTGTTATCGTGTATTTCTTTTCAGAGTGTTTCTTTATTTTTGTTGTGAGATCATACCATCTTTGATTTATCTTTTCTGTCTAAATCATTGTTCATAAATATTAGAATAATACTGATGCTTATGACGAATTATTTTGTAGTTATTTTCATGACTTGTCATTTTATTTAGCGTTCGGATAAAATAAACCGAATTGTAAATTGTAAATACTACTGCATCACTCTAAATCCCTATTCGTTCCATCCATTCTCTTTTGGGAGGTTTCGAACCTCCTTTGTCATTGCTGATAGCCCTACTTTTTCGTTTTCCTTCATCGGCTCTTTCCGAGGCGGATTAGGCTCCCGCTTATTGCATCCGAGAAGCTTATTGGTCAGAAATGCTTGGTGTGCAAGTTTTTTTAGAATCAGGTGGCCGACCGATGATTGAAACAGCCGAAACGCGTTTATAACCTTTGAGAAACCCTGTAGAAGTTCAAAGGGGTCACGTGTGTTAGAATATTGGAATAGGAAATGCATTTGCTGAGGCTTGTACAATAAGATTTGTAAGGACTGCTAGTTAGGAATAATACGCTTCTTTGGTACCATTTTTCTGTCGGTCTTTAAAATATCTGTTTTTATGGCACTTACAGCTTCGCTCAAGTGCCATATACCGATCACTTTTCCGTCGGTCGGTCTGTCGGTCGGTCGGTCCGGTGATCGCGAGTTAGGGTACTTGCAGATGTGCTAGGACGATGAAACTTGGCAGGCATATCAGGGACCCGACCAAACTAACTTGCAAATAGTCACTTCCCCGATCCGACCACCGTGGAGGGAGTAGAGGGCGAGGGAATCCTGAGAATTTAGTAGTTTTTGTAAAACCCCTACCCCTTTCTTTACACTAGTAGCTCTTCGCGTGGGGTGACGTCACTCTTTGCATCGGATCACTCTGTTAACATCGGAAAGAGCTAGTGCGTTCGAGGGTCAAAGGGGTTTGTATATGTGGTTCAGTGCGGGGGAATATGGAAAATAATCGAGTGTTGTGCAACTTTCGAACGGGTGATCGGATTGGGATGAAACTTAATACCTGAATGAATGACATATCTCTGATGTCCCATTTGAAGTCCGAACTGGATTCTACGGCTATGGGGGAGTTGGGGGGGGGGAGACCGGAAATCTCGAGAAACGGTTATAATGGAGGGATCGGAGTAAAACTTGCTGGGAAGAACAAGAATCTGCTCCAGATAAATCGTTTGCACGTTTGAACTGGACCCGGACACTTTGGGGGGGGGGGGTGCAGGGGAGTTTCCCGGAATTCTGGTGATGACGATTTTTGGGATTTTCACGACGAAACTTGGGAGGCGTATCAGGGACCCGATCAAACTGACTTGTAAATAAAAACTCACTCGATCCGATAGTCGTGTCAAGTCCAAAACCGAACTGGATTGGCTCCGGCGACTGTGGGGGGAGTTTGAGGGGCGGGTCCGGAATTCCGGTGATCGCGAGTTAAGGTACTTCCAGATGTGCTAGGACGATGAAATTTGGCTGGAATATTAGAATTTCGACAAGATTGGCTTAGAAATCGCCAATTTTCAAATCCGACCATTCCTTAAAGTACCAATCATGACCGTAAATTAAGAAAAATACTTTTAAGCAAAATATGCATTTCCATGATCCCCATGAGCCCATTATCATTTTTGCCTCAAGGGTTTTGCTTACAAATGAAGTTCTAGCTCCCTTAAAGTGTGCATCTTAACCGCAAGGTCGAAAAGTACTTTTTATCAAACGATACATCTCAACCCATGATCATTTGTGCCTTGTGCCACAAGGGTTTTGCAAAAAAAAATATATTTCTAGCACCCTTAAAGTGCGCATTTTACCCGCATTAGTAGAAAAAAAAAATACTTTTGATCATACGTATATATCAATGATCCCTAAGAGCCTGCTATCGTTTTTGCCTCAAGGGTCTTGCTTATAGATGAATTTCTAGTGCCTTTAAAGTGCGCATCATCACAGCCAAGTTCAACGATAAAATACTTTTTCTCTAGCTCCCTTGCCTCTCGCCCATGCAAGTGCCATATGAGCTTACAGCTCTTGCTAAATTCTTTTTTTTTTTTAGAATCCAGAAATCTGCGTTCCGCTGGACAACGAAATGCGTCAGCTCTCATTCTATTCCGTCGGCGAAGGTGACACAATTTATCTCCGGTGATGTACTCAGTTATTATTTTTTTTTTTTTGAGATTAGTTCGCTTTTTAAATTGCTAATAAGGCTAAGAACGGAGGAGTTTAACTTCGACTTGTAAAGACTGCGTCGTTTTATCGTGGAATATTCCCAGTTTAGAAGTATTTCGTCAGCTCCCACCATTCATTTTTGACCTTTTTTTTCAATAATATTCTCTGATCGATGTTTGGTTTCCCTCGCTCCTTTTCACAGACGATAGCGTCTTCACGCGTTTGGAAGTCGGACTCCAAACTGGACTAAAAGCCAAGCTTGACCTTCCAAATTTTTCTTCCAAATTCCAGACATCCGTTTTCGTCGAGATGGATCTGGAAGGTGAAGCCAGGCGAGAAATGTCTGGAAGTCCAGGGTGTGGATACCCCAGATTCCGTAAGCTGAAAGGATGCCATAGACAGAGGCGTAACTAACCAAAATGCTCGGGGGGGGGGACAAGGTATTTACAGACTCGCTGGTCATCTTTACCGACTGTTTTTGCAGAAAAAAACAACTGTTAAAAAACAACAACGAAAGACAAAGAAAAATCGACCATTTTTTACGAAAAACCGACTGTTTTGAGGAAAAATCGACTGTTTCCAAGAAAAAAATCAACTGTGATTACGAAAAATCGAGGCGCTTCGCGCCGAATCGGTTATTTTTACTGACTGGCCGACAAAATTGGGGGGCGTCCCCCCTCCCCCCCATACGTGACGCCCCTGGTCATAGAGTCAACACGTTTGAGAGAAATAATGCGTACGTCAATGAATATGGGAGGAGAAAAAGAGTGATTGACAGTTGTGACTAGGAGGCAGAAGTATAAGGGGACATCTAGGAAACAGTGAAGAATACAAATTAGCTATCGATATAAACATGGAAATCTGGAAGGTTTGGTTTGGCTGTGCAGAAGCTTCTTCTTCTATTCGGTCGTCGGTCGTTGCGCGACCTATAAGTGGAGGCGTCACGTATGCCCCCCCCCAAATATTGTCGGCCAGTCGGTGAAGTTATATTCAACCCTAATAGCACTAGGCTAACATGGGCGGAAATTGGAAAAATCAATTTTTCCAACAGTCGATTTTTCGTGAAAATAGTCGTGCTTAAAACGGTCGATTTCCCTTCAAACAAACGATTTTTTTCTTACGAGCCTTTTTTTTTTTGCAAGAACAGTCGGTAAAAAAAATGACCACCCTGTCGGTAAATACCTTGTCCCCCCAGACGTTTTGGCTAGTAATGCCTCTGCCTGTAAACATTGTTCAAATTGGTGTAGTAAACTGCATATGAGCTGTGAGAAAGATTTCTTAAAAGGAATCTGTCACAGCGTATTTGCCGAATCTGACCTTTACCTCGAAACATAAGTCACTGGAATTCATAATATACTGTGAGCAGCAAGTGGCGGGCGTGATTAAGAAAAATAGAAATCAATCCTATTTTTGCTTATGCAGCTCTAATCAGATCGCTGCGTGCTCACCTTATTCTTACCATCCAGGGAGATTCCCTTTGTTCCCTTCAAAGCGGCCTGTTAGACTATTTTTGATTGGCTGCCATATGTATAGAGCCGAGCGGCCCAATGTGACAGGCCGCTTTGAAGCGAACAAGGGGAATCTCCCGGATGGTAAGTATAAGCTGGCGTGCTGGGGGTGCCTTAAGGACCGTTCAAGCTTACGTTTAAGGCGCAGAATTTCTGAATTATGCGTGCTGTCCGCGAATTTCTGTGGTAAGACTTCCACGGTCAGTGGCTCGGCCAGTACCAAGGCTACAACCGGTTGCATGTTCCCACGCCGATCTTCTTTTGTCAGGTATTTTAACAATGGTTTTACAGTTGGTTCCTAATTTTTTCCCTTGGATTTTAGGGTCATCTTATATATTGGTTATTTCATCATATTGTTGTTAATTATGAATATTATGAATTTTTAGACTAAGGTTAAGTGATTTGGTTATGCGATCTTGCAGCCAAATGGCTGTTTATGGGCCATGATGTGATATGTGATTTAGCTCGATATATTATAATTTAAGTGTATGTATTGTGGACGTAAAACCAACTAGTCCGCTTACTGCCGTTTCAAGATGTTTAATGGATAAACTAAATTGAATGGAATTTGAACAGACTGAAATCTGGGGTTTAAGCAGAAACTTGACCAGTCTTGCAACGATCCAGTTTGTATTTTGTTGGACCGACGTGTACTTGTATAATTTTATTTGAACTTTCCCAGGATTGCTCTAAATTAGAGCTTTTAGCTTTCTAAGTACCGTCAGTAGCATCCGTTTCTTGTCTCATTTATTTAATTCCTTGATAAAACAATAAACAGAGTTACCTTTTCAGTCAGCCGCGCTAGAAAACATCAGCGTATTGAATCTTGATATAATCGAAAAATGTGTTTTATTCTCATTCGATATCCTGAATTCATATAATAAAAACTTAATCTTTTTATGTTTTATTTGAAATTTAGTAACCCCCAAAACCTGCCTTTTCTTGGATCTTGTATGGACACTTCGGCGCTGAATTATGCGTAGAAAAAAAAGGTGTGACCAAGGTTTAAGCTTCGTAGGTGGCTAAAGCACATAACCGAGATAAGTAATTTATAGGTCCGGACCGGATCCGGCGAAACGCCATATGGGCTTTCAGTTCCTTTTTTTTTCTGTCTGTCAGTTGTTTCTACTTCTTGCACTGGTCTGCAGAAATGTGTGGTTCCGGAGGAACCACACGTTTGACTTGGAACGCGTTCCAAAATCTTGGAAAACATTTAGGATTGTTTACAGATGTTCCCAATTGTTTATTTCCAGCACCTGAACTCCGTAATGCCTCTCGGCAATCGAGCGTGTCGACGTGAGTGATGGATAAGGTGAAATTAGGATGAGAGTGGGTGTGGAAGGGCTTCCGGGTTATAGTGTGCCTGGGATGTAGCCCGGTGAAGTAAGGGACGCGAAGAACGGATCTAATTAAAAAAAAAAAAAAGGACGACCCCCCCCCCTCGGCGACTTACCCCGGTAGGCTACCCAAAAATACGGGCGAAAATCCCTCAGTACCAAAATTCCCCGTGCACCCCTCCCGAATGCAAATAAATAGGAAATTAGAAAATCTTATTATAAACGTCAATTCGCCTTTCAGCTTTAGACATATCCGCTAAGGGACTACTGGAGTTTCGCGGGAGGGTTTTGGTGGGGGGGGGGTTGCCAACAGTTGATTTTGATGCAAGTTGTCGTCTTTTATTTCTCTTTTTATAGCCTACTCCTCTTATGTAAATCGAGGGAGATAAACAATAATAATAATAATAAAATGCTAGAAGCCACGGTTTGATCTGCATCTCTTGACAATATGGAGCTCCAGCTAAAAAATTACTGCCTGATTCTCTTCGGACATGGATGCAACTTCTGAAAATAACCACGTATCCGGATTCGTCGTACCGGTTTGTCCGTACGTCCGTCGTTTAATCAACTTCAGATTTGGCAGATTTGTTTGTTCGAAATTTCCGGTTTTACCGGATTCTGGTCGCATCAAGTAAAACAAAATATAGATATTCCATCAGCCCAAGCTGACTGCGAATCATATTTGACAAAGCAAAATGGATGTCAGCTACATATGTAGCTAACTTACCCGTTTTGCTTTGTCAAAAACAAAATAACTACTTTTTTAGTCAGTGTGCTGGTTTACGGTCCTGATGGCCGTTAGTCCGGTGTATTTGGGAAGTTATTTTTTCCATTATGTCCAGTTTGTAACGTTCCCGCCGTCCCGGCGAATTCATTTCTTCGTCCAATATTTTTCATACCAAGGGGCTGGCGACTTTTCGTTTGTATTTCATGGAACCTGATAGCCTACCGATCGCTTTTCCGTCCATCTGTCGGTTGGTCGGTCCAATGATTGCGAGTTAGGGTACTTCCAGCAGGGCTACGACGATGAAACTTGTTGGGTATTAGGGACCTGACCAGAGTGACAGTCGGGAGGTTTGGGAGGAAAAGGATTTGGTTTCAACTATGGGAAGTGTTTTGGTGATCTCCGAAGGCTGGGTAGATTCCTGAAGATAGCTATGACCCACCGTGAACTATTTTTATAGATGTTGATTTTTTTTATTTTTTTTAAATGTATGATATTTTGTTTTTTGTTGTTTTATGTTTCCCGCCATGGCCCTTGGGCTTTTTTGGGATTAAATTCATTCATTCATTCATAGAAATAGTCTTTTGTCGCATCCGATTATCCGTGTTGGAGTGGGAAGAGGAGAGAATTATCCGATATGGATTCAAACTTGACGGTTGGCGTGAGCTAATGCCCCAGACCTTCATTTCAAGGCCGGACATATCCATCAACTGTAGGGGGAGGCGGATGGGGGGTGGCACGTTTACTGTGGAGAGATCTGGACTGGACTTGGCTGACAGGACTATCATATGCTTCGGGGAGGAGGGGGAGATATCGGAAGAGTCATCTGGTGTGACCGTTCAGCTAACATACTATAGGCTATACAAATTATTGTAATCCATCTGCATATGAGCTTGATGAGTAGGCTACCATATTAGCTTTCAGCTCTTGTTTCGTTTGTCCTTCTCCACTTACCACACAAAACTAAACATAGTTTTAGAATAAAGTGTGTAACATGCTTTACAGTAGAATTTTGCACTTTTGGTAGTAAAAAAAATAGAATTTAGTTATTTAGCAAATTGGAAATCTCAGCTAACGTTCTAATCTAAAAATTGACGCAAAACGACAAATAATGCTTCGGTGAACTTTCATTTTGTATATGTCCCAATTCCCGATTTTGAGCTGTTTATTGCTGTTGGTTCCACACTGCTGGGTTTATAGCATGGAATTTCTGGCGTTTTCCAAGAAATGCCTGACGAACATTCGGTACGTTTCCAACACTCTCTGGAAAGAATGTGGAAATGAAATATATTATCTTGGGTCCGTCGTAGATTGTAGCGGTCGCGTCTAGTTTTAATTGCACCAGCTCGAAACCCTGCGTTTGTTTGAAACAAATTCTACTCTCTGTTTCCTCATGCCCCGTAATTGAACCGAATTGAGTTGAATAACTGTTCCTTCGATCAAAGTGCCATAGACTGAAGATAGCTATGACCCACCGCGAACTATTTTTATAGAAGTTGATTTTTGGTTTGTTTCGGAGTGTATGATATTTTGTTTGTTGTTATTTTTTTTATGTTTTCCGCCATGGCCCTTGGGCTTTTTTGGAATTAAATTCATTCATTCATTCATTCATTCATTCCCTTGTACGTCGCCTGTCACTCTTTTTCTCGGATATGCGATGCCAGAATTCCTAAATTCCTTTCAGGAGCATAATAAAACATCTATGATATAGGAAAGCTTTGTGTTATCGTTTGTTGTAAGTGACTAAAGTCTGGTCTTCACCTCCCGGCATCGATATACTCGGCTAAGTTTGTTATAAATACCTAGATAGGACACACGCCTATCCCGCAATGTTAAACTTTCGGACAAATCTAAAATTCCAAAAGCCGAAAAACACGAAAAGTGGCGTTTCTCCATAAGCCGTAATGTTAATGTTCGGTATTGTAGCTTAGGCCTATGACGTCGGAAATTAGTTCCGACAGCGGCAACAGGTAGCCCCGAACCTCCGACAAAATGACAGTGGACACAAAAAGTGACCTGACCCCGATCAGGACCAGGCCAGGGGGGGGGAAGTGGGGGTAGGTCAAAAACACCCGGGGAATCCCCTCAGGCACGCAAAACGAAAAACGTGTTTCCTAAAGGGAAAATTGCGAAAGGAGACGAAATTCATTTGTCGCTGATAGGGTTTTCAGACACGGGGAATGCGAATACGGAGTTGGTTTTCGTCCCCGAATTTCCCTTGACCCTTCACGGTCCTAGGGTCTAGACCCTAAATAATGAAATTGCTGTATCGGCCAAGAAACACATGTTTTAGGGGTATTTCAAACATCCTGAATGCGAAAATGACACTTTTTTTCACTTTAGACCTACCCCTGACCCGTTTCCCTAGGGTCTAGACCCTAAAAATGAAATTGCTGTATCAGCCAAGAAACACATGTTTTAGGGGTATTTCAAACATTCTGAATCAGAAAATGGCATTGTTTTTTACTTTAGACCTACCCCTGACCCGTTTCCCTAGGGTCTAGACCCTAAAAATGAAATTGCTGTATCAGCCAAGAAACACATGTTTTAGGGGTATTTCAAACATTCTGAATCCGAAAATGACATTTTTTTTCACTTTAGACCTACCCCTGACCCATTTCCCTAGGGTCGAGACCCTAATAAATCAAATTGCCGTATTAGCCAAGAAACATACGTTTTAAGGGTATTTCGAACATTCTGGATCTGAAAATGATATTTTTTTTCACTTTGGACCTATCCCTGGCCCGTTTCCCTAGGGTCTAGACCCTAAAAATGAAATTGCTGTATAAGCCAAGAAACACAAGTTTTAGGGGCATTTCGAACGTTCTGAATCCGAAAATGACACTTTTTTTCACTTTAGACCTACCCCTGACCCATTTCCCTAGGGTCGAGACCCTAATAAATCAAATTGCCGTATTAGCCAAGAAACATACGTTTTAGGGGTATTTCAAACATTCTGAATCAGAAAATGGCATTGTTTTTTACTTTAGACCTACCCCTGACCCGTTTCCCTAGGGTCTAGACCCTAAAAATGAAATTGCTGTATCAGCCAAGAAACACATGTTTTAGGGATGTTTCAAACATTCTGAATCCGAAAATGACACTTTTTTTCACTTTAGACCTACCCCTGACCCATTTCCCTAGGGTCGAGACCCTAATAAATCAAATTGCCGTGTTAGCCAAGAAACATACGTTTTAGGGGTATTTCGAACATTCTGAATCAGAAAGTTACACTTGTTTTCACTTTCGACCTACCCCTGGCCCGTTTCCCTAGGGTCTAGACCCTACAAATTAAATTTCCATTTCAGCCAAGAAAAGCACGTTTTGGGGGTATTTCGAACATTCAGAATCAGAAAATGAAGTGTAGAAAATGAATCAGAAAATCTAAACCCGAAACAAAATTTAAGCAACAAGCAAATATTCTAGGTTTTTTGGACTTTCCCAGCCTGAAAATGACATTCTTTTCCACCGTAGACACAACCCAGCCGAGGGCCCATTCTGACGGTGGCTACCTCAACATTTACATTTGTCTTCATCTACCTGTATATGCCGACCCGGAGGCTTAACTAAGTGGGATTAACACATTTTGAAACATAGCCTATCTCTAGCTGTAGTATCTCGACTCAGGCGTTTAGTTGGGTCTACCCTAGGGAAACGGGTCAGTTGTAGGTCTACAGTAGAATAAGTGTCATTTTCCGATTCAGAATGTTTGAAATACCCCTAAACTTGCTTTTCTTGGCTGAAATGGAAATTTAATTTGTAGGGTCTAGACCCTAGGGAAACGGGCCAGGGGTAGGTCGAAAGTGAAAACAAGTGTAACTTTCTGATTCAGAATGTTCGAAATACCCCTAAAACGTATGTTTCTTGGCTAATACGGCAATTTGATTTATTAGGGTCTCGACCCTAGGGAAATGGGTCAGGGGTAGGGCTGAAGTGAAAAAAAGTGTCATTTTCGGATTCAGAACGTTCGAAATGCCCCTAAAACTTGTGTTTCTTGGCTTATACAGCAATTTAATTTTTAGGGTCTAGACCCTAGGGAAACGGGCCAGGGATAGGTCCAAAGTGAAAAAAAATATCATTTTCTGATCCAGAATGTTCGAAATACCCTTAAAACGTATGTTTCTTGGCTAATACGGCAATTTGATTTATTAGGGTCTCGACCCTAGGGAAATGGGTCAGGGGTAGGGCTGAAGTGAAAAAAAGTGTCATTTTCGGATTCAGAACGTTCGAAATGCCCCTAAAACATGTGTTTCTTGGCTGATACAGCAATTTCATTTTTAGGGTCTAGACCCTAGGGAAACGGGTCAGGGGTAGGTCTAAAGTAAAAAATACTGCCATTTTCTGATTCAGAATGTTTGAAATACCCCTAAAACATGTGTTTCTTGGCTGATACAGCAATTTCATTTTTAGGGTCTAGACCCTAGGGAAACGGGTCAGGGGTAGGTCTAAAGTGAAAAAAAGTGTCATTTTCGCATTCAGGATGTTTGAAATACCCCTAAAACATGTGTTTCTTGGCCGATACAGCAATTTCATTATTTAGGGTCTAGACCCTAGGACCGTGAAGGGTCAAGGGAAATTCGGGGACGAAAACCAACTCCGTATTCGCATTCCCCGTGTCTGAAAACCCTCTCAACGACAAATGAATTTCGTCTCCTTTCGCAATTTTCCCTTTGGAAACACGTTTTTCGTTTTGCGTGCCTGAGGGGATTCCCCGGGTGTTTTTGACCTACCCCCACTTCCCCCCCTGGCCTGGTCCTGATCGGGGTCAGGTCACTTTTTGTGTCCACTGTCATTTTGTCGGAGGTTCGGGGCTACCTGTTGCAGCTGTCGGAACTAATTTCCGACGTCATAGGCCTAAGCTACAATACCGAACATTAACATTACGGCTTATGGAGAAACGCCACTTTTCGTGTTTTTCGGCTTTTGGGATTTTAGATTTGTCCGAAAGTTTAACATTGCGGGATAGGCGTGTGTCCTATCTAGGTATTTATAACAAACTTAGCCGAGTATATCGATGCCTCCCGGAACTTCCGGAATCTGGGCTTCCAGATTATTCTTCGACGTCTTCTGTAAATTGCATCTGGAATGTGAACCGGTCCGAAAGTATATCAAAATAATCCGGAAAAAAGGGGCTTTTCAACTTCCAGATTTCCGGAATTTTTAAGTATCGCAGAAGAAATTAAAAAAAAATGTCGGAAATCTGGGAACCCAGATTCCGGAAGGTGAAGACTCTACTTAAAAGTTTGTACTCCCGCACAGGACACGGTTGTTCCCGTCATGAGAGCGTTACGTCTTTTGTTTTGTTTAATGAATGATGAAATTAAAATCAACTGCGGATTTAAAAAGAATTGAACTGAACAAAAAATTAATATAATATCAGTATGACTTCGTATAGATCTTTGAGAATAAATTTAATTTCTCCCTTCTTTTTTTTACTTGCTCGAAATGTTCCGGATTGGGTTAGTACACAGGGAAAATTGTATATCCCTGTAGTAGTAAATATTGGCGTAGTGTTCATGTTTTATATATATAATTTTTCTTTTGTTGTCTTGGTGCGATGGCCCTTGTTGGCTTTTATGCATTAAATCTATCTATCTATCTAAGAAAGGAATAGTTGCGTTTTTGCTGATACCATGGTATCTGATATACGGTCTAAAGTCGTTTTTGCAGTTATCGTGGTATCTGATACCACGGTCAAAAGGCGTTTTGCAGTTGTCGTGGTATCTGGCCAGTTACCGTCGTAACAGATATTCAGATATCACGGTCCGACCGTGGTATCTGGTCCTGGTATCTGGAAAGTCATATCACTTTCATCAAATTTTGTAAAATTAGTGAGAAAGAAGTTCAGCACTTTAGTGATGTAACTGGATATCAGTTTTTCTTTTGGGATGACTTCGAAAAGTGCAATTTCGCTAATAGTCGTTTTTGCAGCCGACTGTCTATCAGATACCACGGTGGCTGCAAAAACGACTAATTGCAGATCCAGTTATCGTGTAACAGATACACTGGTATCCGCAAAAACGCAACTAATGTTTGATGACTGAAATCTTGTAACAATTGGTGAATTTGTGTTAAGTAAAAGCTGAAGTTTTAATTAGGATTAACGAGTCCTGGTTTGAGGTCGGCCTGTAGAATCTTCTTGGACATCCGTCACACTGATAGTCAGAAACAAGAACGTGCTCAGATCATTTTCCTTCTTGCTCCGGTGAACCTTATCCGTGACTACCTCCTGGATGTGCAAAGAGATAGTGCCTAGTCACAGGGGGAGCTTCTCGCTAGACACCTTCTAAGCTAGCGGATAGGATAACCGCTCGCATGAAGGGCGTTGCGTGTTGTAGGCTAAAGGTCGGGCTTCACTACCCAGACGCCCCAGAATCTGGGGTCCAGATTATGTGAAGACGGTCCCAAACAGAAATCAAATCAAATGTCTTTTCAACAGTCCACTTTTGGGTATTTTTCAGCACTTCTGTCATTTTCTTAGATTTTACCACCTCAGCACAATAATTTCTCCAAGTCAAATGAAAACTACTTTCAAATTCCCGCTTCTTTTCACCCAGAATCCGGGAATCTGGTAGATTTTTCTACCAGATTCCCGGACGCGTCCGGGGTGTTTTCAGACCGTTTCAGACCTGTCTTCACTACCCATACCGATATCGAAGAAAACGGAACCCAGAATCCGGGCAAAAAATCTGGGTAGTGAAGCCCGACCTTAATTCAGTTACAAAAAAGAAACGGTTTCAAGGTTTATTGTCAATGCCGAAGTTTGAACCAGAGAAAAACTAGCTTGAATGGTTCAACCCTTTCATCAGAAATTAATCCGGCTGAAAGGGATAATCCTAGAGTGGAACCCACGTGTCAGTCATTGAAGGAAGTAATCAACAGAGAAAATCATTGACGAATAACCAAAGCGAGTTATAATCCAAACTCCCACAAAGCTTGTAGTTTAACATCTCGTCTGAACCTGTAGATAGCCGCCCGGCTCTTAGAACAAGACCAAAGGTTTCGATGGGATCCCAGAAATCTCATATTTGATCCAAACAATTGGGTCTTGTCTTCGCCACTCAGTCTTCGTCAGATTCCTTGAAGATTTTTATTTTTAAAATAAAGTTCAAAAATGGAGTCAGCATGTCTCCTTGCCCCGATACCGAATCTCTAATCGACTTCAGAAACAGCTTTGAGCTTCAACCAAATTTCCAGTTTCGGCCGAATTCGTGATGAATCATTTGTCCAGCAAGAAAACTAAGTTCAGATATGGATTCAGCGGACCTCCTTACCCCTTCAATGAATATCTTATTAGCTTATAAAACATACATGTTTTTACCGTAAATTCGAAACCCCTCCTCTGCCTCTAAACATAGGACTAAAGGACCCATCTACGAACTTGACCTGTACTTTGCCAGTGAATCCAAATACGAAGTTTGAAAAATAAATATCAACAAATATAAGATTTGAAGCCAAGCTGCGACCATTCATTGTAGGACGGTTTGCCGGAAGTGCAGCCGAAACATCCGAAATTTGTATTTATCCCTCGCACATCATCTTAGCGGGATAATTAGCTGATCAAAAAGAAACCCCGAAAATCTCGTTTTCATCATTTTGTTTATAAATATCAACCCCTTCGACCTTCGATTACACGCATATCTGCGCGTTATACACGCGACTGAAGTCCCTCCGACGTTCATAAACAAAGAATGACATCATCCACGCTCAGAGCTTTCGATTGTCTGAACAAAGGGGTAGGGACTGCTATAGCCGAAATTGGTCGACAAATTTTGTGTTCGGTTTTCGCTGGATTCCGGGTGAACTACTTGTCCGGCAAGAAAATAACTTTCATATTCGCATTCAGCATGTCTGCTTACCTCTAAATCAGCTATCTCAATGCTTTTAAAAATATCTTTTGTGCCCCTTAATTTGAAACCGCTCCCCACCCCTAAATGTAGGGCTACATAGCCCGTCTCCGAACTCGACCTTTCCCTTGACCCAAAGGATCCTCCTACCAAGTTTCATCAAAATATCTCATTCCCTTCGAGAGTTATCGTACTTACAGACAGACGGACGGACAGACGGACAACTTTTGCGATGTCATAGGTATCCCTCCACTTACGTTTTGGGATCCCAAAAACCCACTTGTAAAGGACTATGGGGATTACGCTCCAACTACGCATGTAGCTTACGATTGGCCCCCATGCAATCTGGTTCGGAACTTGGCCAGACTTCTTGCCTGGCATGCAAATTCTCCAGGTTTTCCGTTCTTCCGTCAAATTGAAACGAGCCTGTGGTCTTTTTTTTAATGCCGTTTTGTAAATGTGCATGTAGCTTACGATCTGCAATTCTGGTCCCAGATTTGGCCAGACTTTTTGCTTGGCATGCTTTCCGTTCTACAGTCGAATCGAAACCAGTCTTTATCTTTTCTGTGGTCTTGTACCGTCGGACAAATGTCGCGCTCGTCAAGGGAAGCCCAATGTGCTTTTGCTGATCAATGGCACAATGACCAGAATTTTGGAGCATTTTACGACCCCCTTTTATTTCTCAGCCTCTTTGCGGAGGGACTTCTATACAATACTACTTTCATCAGTCATTCGTTCCGCTGTCGTAAGTATCATGAACGTCTAATGAGATCAAGCTAGAACAGCGGCGAAGAAAAGCATATCGTGGACGTTGGTTTCAACCAGCGAAAGGAAATGCACAGTACCTTAAACCCCTTGGCTACTCTGTATAGATCTCGTTCATCAGTCAAAAGAAGAAATTCCTTAAAGACCAAACCTTACGCTCCTGCATGATCTGACGAATTTCCTTTTAAAGCCGACTTTGTAGAACCGACAAACTCCAGCTCTGGCTTCTTTCAACTTCACTCTACGGCACGGCTTTACCGATTTTGGGTAGAGTTTGGGTAGATTTTGGGTTACAAGAACCCTTATCTATGAGCCGTCCAACACACTGTCAAGTGTCAGAAGTTTCATAACAGAATGAATGAATGAATTTAATACCAAAAAGGCCCGTGGGGCCATGGCGGGAAAACAAAATAAACACAAAATAACACGAAAACTCAATATATACACCAAGAAGATAGAACGCCTTACACCAAAACGCTGATAACACAAGGATGCGTAGTTTCAACAGACAACACTTGGGATGTAATCTGTTGTGATTTTGAAAACGTTGTGCATTAACATGTTATGCATAACAGGCATTGCCAGGAAGAGCCGAAAAAGCATCTGCTGACTTTTTTGTTTGTCGTCATTAAATCAGAAAAGTCAGCAGATGCTTTTCGGCGGTTTTTCTGCTGTTCCTGTTATGTATAACATTTAATGCATAACGTTTTCAAATCACAACTTGACTGTCGAAACTGAGTCTTTGTCTGTTAATAAAATTCTGACAGTGCACACGGTTTATTTTACCGTCATTACTTTGTCAATAACCCCACTTGGAAACTCAGGTGGGCAGTGGCGGAGTATAATTATAATGCCTTAGCTGTCTGTTTGGCCAGGAACATCACCCTTCAGCTAACCTTTACCTTTGACCATTGGTCAGAGCGATGAGAATTCTCCGTGACCAACTTTATGACCTCCAGAGAGAGCCCTTTGAGGTGGGGGGTAGAGTGGACAGACCTCAGCTTGGCCCAGTGCCACGTAGAATTTTGTCAGATATCTGTTTTGACCAGGATCATCACCCTTTGTCTACCCTCTACCCTGATCAGCCAGGGCAATAATAATCCTTCGAGACCAACATTAGTTTGCGATATGATCTGACAAAAGGGAGAGCCCTTCGATAGCCTATTTTGGCCCATTGCCACCGAGTGACTTGAGCTCTGAAATGTTTGACCCATACATTTATTTATTTATTGAAACTAAGATACGACCAACTAGGGTACATTCCAACATCAAAATATTAAATAACAGAAACACTAACATAACGGGGACAAGTCCATCAACCTGGGGAGGACACACAATACAATAGGGTGCACCGGGAGAGCCAAATTGGCAACTGAGGCGCATATTATCAGAACTCGCCATCACCACAAGGAAGGAGCTCTCAGGGCGCAGCATTCGTGTCTGTATCGATCAGGCAGATCGATGCCCGTCCACTTCACTAAAAAACGGAAGGCCTTCACCAACAAACATTTGATTGCTGATTTGATTGCTGAGCAGCCCGAGGGCCATGGGAATAATTAATTACAACAAAATCGAAAATACAAAAACACACACAAAAAATCAAAACAACAAAAAAAAAATCCGCAGTAATCTTTCTCTACCCTAATGACACATATATGGTATTTTCCCATTCCAAAAATCTACTCCGTAGTATGTCCATAAGGGGCAGTAAAGTTGCATACAGTACAAGCACGTTCTGAACGGAAACGATTTCACAGTTCAAGTTTTTTAATTTTACACAAAAATTTTAAATACACAATACAAGCACTGTGGAGAACAAACATTTGAACATGCAGTGCTTGTTGAACATGCAGAACATGCAGAAGCATCACATATACGAAGCCTACAAATTAACAGGTTGGCACGGGCACATAGAGACCTTACAGGTGTTATCGTTTAGATCGTTTAAGATAACACTCATAACATATTCTCGGCATTTGTCAGAATGTCTAATACAAGGACGCACATCCATGTGTAAAAACGTTATCAAACCTCTGACAGCATTTTTTACCTTGAATTCGCCACTCGGCGCTGCAAATTGTTTCCTCCGGAATTTTATTCCGAGCGCTTTTTTTGTGACCTGGGAATCCGGGAAGCGTATGTCGCTCAATCTTATCTCAAAGAATGCCTGCGACAAGAATAGTTCTGGTCGCGGGAAAAGCACTGTATAGAAATCAACTAGAATCCAGTTGGACGTTAATACGGGAAACAATGATTTCGCGTTTAGTAGTGAGTAGGCATCGTTTCCAGCATCACTCGAAACTCCGGAGACTAAAATGGTAAGATACATTTCAGATTATTCAAAGGATTTTTTTGATGCTGCGGAAAAAGAAGGAGAAACCATCAAGTTGTGAACTATTCTTGCGAATACTACATTGTCTTTTTCTGCAAAATCATAACACCATTGCAGACCCTTTTTGGGATCCCAAAACGTTAGTGACGGATACCTATGACATCGCAAAAGTTGTCCGTCCGTCCGTCCGTCCGTCCGTCCGTCCGTCCGTCCGTCCGTCCGTCCGTCCGTCCGTCTGTACGCACGATAACTCTCGAAGGGATTGAGATATTTTGATGAAACTTGGTGGGAGGATCCTTTGGGTCAAAGTACAAGTCAAGTTCGAAGATGGGCTCTGTAGCTCTATATTTAAGGGTGGGGGAGGGGTTTCAAATTAAGGGGCAAACAAAATATTTTGAAACAGCTAATGTGATAGTCGATTATGGGGTAAGAAGACATGCTGAACACGATGGTGAAAACCATTTTCTCGCCGGACCAATAGTTCGCCCGGAATCCGGCCAAAACCGGAAAGTTCGTGAAAAGTAAAAGTTTTATTTGAAGTTGATTAGATGTTCGATTTAGGGGTAAGAAGACATGCTGAACACGATGGTGAAAACCATTTTTTGACCGGACAAGTAGTTAGCCCGGAATCCGGCCCAAACCGGAAAATTTGTTCAAAGCAAAAGTTTTATTTGACGTTGATTAGATGTTCGATTTAGGGGTAAGAAGACATGCTGAACACGATGGTGAAAACCATTTTCTCGCCGGACAAGTAGTTAGCCCGGAATCCGGCCAAAACCGGAAAGTTTGTTAAAAGTAAAACTTTTATTTGAAGTTGATTAGATGTTCGATTTAGGGGTAAGAAGACATGCTGAACGCGATGGTGAAAACCATTTTCTCGCCGGACAAGTAGTTCGCCCGGAATCCGTCCGAAACCGGAAAACCTGTTAAAAGTAAAATTTGTATTTGAAGTTGATTAGATGATAGATTTAAGGGTAAGAAGATACGCTGAATCTGTATATGACAATCATTTTTTACCCGGACATATAGTTCGTCCGGAATCCGGTTGAAACCGGATTTTTTTTATAAGTTAAAGTTTTATTTGAAGTTGATTAGACGTTCTTTATAGGGATAAGGAGATGCGCTGAATTCGTTTCTGAACTGTCTTTTTTTGGCTGGACAAGTAGTTCGCTCGGAATTCGGCCGAAAACGGAAATTCGGCAGAAGTAGTTTCGATCAGTATCGTCAAAATAAATATGGCTTATACAGGTATATCTGAACTTAATTTTCTCAGATGATTAGCCTGGCGAAGACTGGATCTGGTTTACCCTGACATATACTTCGTCCGGAATCCGGTTGAAACCGGATTTTTTTTATAAGTTAAAGTTTTATTTGAAGTTGATTAGACGTTCTTTATAGGGATAAGGAGATGCGCTGAATTCGTTTCTGAACTATCTTTTTTTGGCTGGACAAGTAGTTCGCTCGGAATTCGGCCGAAAACGGAAATTCGGCAGAAGTAAAGCAGGTAGTTTCGATCAGTATCGTCAAAATAAATATGGCTTATACAGGTATATCTGAAATTAATTTTCTCAGATGATTAGCCTGGCGAAGACTGGATCTCGCGTAGACAAGACGTAGTCAGGACGTAGTTGTCTGAGTCAAATATTATATTTTTGGGATCCCATCGAAATCTTTGATCTTGTTCTTTCCGGCTCATTAGTTATTTATCAGGTCTGCTAGTATTCACTGATCCAGACACACTTTTTCTTCTTGAAAATTTTGCGGATCTCTAAGCAGAAATAGTAAAAGAGCGTTCGACGTGAATAAATGGTTGCGAACATAACTGTGCCTTTTTTTCTGCAAAATCCTAACACTAGCTATTCGTCCCCTTTTTGGCGCGGGCTCACTACGGTATTTATTAAATAGGTCTGCCGGTGTCCATTGACCTTGCAGATACACAATTTTTTTCTTGAAAATTTGGTAGATTTTCAAGCACAAATGTTGAAACAAACTATTTCCCGAAAGAAATAAACACTGTCAAATATTTAGTTGTTTCTTTTTTTTTCTGTTAATGTACCAGCTAAAAATATTTCTTTCCCTTGTACTGTTGTGCTTAGAAATACTTTAACTATCTTTACTATCTTTTATTAGAAGTTTTTACCAAACAAATAGTGACCTGCATAATTATGGAACAAGGCATAGTGATGATATAGTTGTGGATTTACGTCATGGTACCCGGTCTTCATTTTCAATGAGACACCTGGGTCCATCTGTATGGAATGACCTACCAGTGAGCATTAGGGCGGCGAAACACCTACCTCAGTTTAAAAAGAAATTAAAGATTATTTTCTGGGGCATAAATGTCGAATTTTGTTTTGGGTGGTAGGGTGGCGAGGGGAGGAAGGGTGGGCTAGGGAGGTAAGGTGGGGTTGGGGAGGGGGGAGGGAGAGTTGAGTTTTGATGAGTGAGAGAGATTGGATTTATTATTACAGGTAAGTAATTATGTGGGCTTTCGCGCGAATGCAAACCCTCATAGGTTTTTCCTCCAGCGCGAAATTGTTATTTTTCATTTATTTATTTGTGAATGTGAAAATAAAACTTGAACTTTACCTTAAATCGCACCGCCCAGCGACAAGGTGTGTGCTCTTCCTCTAGATGTCGCTGTTCGAGTGACTGGTGTTGGTTACACAATATGTTTGGACTGGTTATGCTAGTGTCTGGTATAAGATCCCGGGGCGTCGCCTAGTATTTACATTCCCACTCCTTGTCAAGACTGGGTTTGAATGAGTCTACTGTCTGTGCACTAACTTTAATCTTTGTTGTGTTGAGAGCTACTTTAAAGGGAACGTAGGGATAGTAGTTCGTTCTACTTCAGCCCGAGATTCTCCACTTAATTAGTGTATCCTATCTTCTCTATTAGCATTACACCGAGTATCTCGCTTGTCACGTTTGTTATCTTTACGTGACGTATCAGGCTCCCCATCATTGTTTCCGAGAAGCTTGTTGGTCAGAAGACCGATTATGCAAATTCTGCCAAGTATGTCGTCCAAGGCAAGGGGCATGGAAAGAAGCTGAAAACAGCTGAAGCCCTGTGTAATTTTCTGTAAGCACAAGCATAGCTAAGTTTTAAAGTAGGCTACTCAACTATCCCGGAACATCTTCACTGTAAAAAAAAAAAAAAAAAAAATCTTGCAGGATTTGCTACTGAGACTAATCTTGTCTCTATTAATATAAGATTATCTCTAATTTGGATTAATCTTATCCCAGTAGAGATAAGATGAATCCCAGTAGCAAATACTGCAATTAACTATAATTCTTACTCGGACAAACTTTTTATAATGTTAGCAGAAACACTAAGTAGTGCGAGGTATCGTCTAACAAAAGCTCCGTTCGATGTCCGGTGACTGCTCACCGGTGCTTCCTATAACGCGTTTCTGCACTCACCGGTGACTACTCCCCGATCTTAAAACCCGTTTTCGGACTAACCGGTGTCTGATTAGTGCCCACCGGTGCGGACTAACCAGAACCTGCTCGGGAGCCCCGCTGTAGCGAGGAGTTAGCAAGTTTTCATCAAGTCACTGGTGAACGGAAAAACGCATTATAAGCAAAGAACCGGACACTGGTGACAAAACACCAGAACCAGACCGGAGTGCAATGAATGCAACTAAAGCCCAACTGCACTTACGCGCCATTAGCTCATCCCAAGGTCGTAGCGAGTCCTGATCCTCGTTTCTGTTGCACGCTGCAGGTCCACTTCTCGGCTGCTTCCGGACTGATTCTTTCTATATCCGTTTTTGCACTGCAGTGTTTCCGAGGAAGACGGCAGCGGTTCTCGAGAATCGCGGACTTGCTCATCGACCAAGTCCGTGCTTCCCTGCAAGGTGCTGCAGCTGCCGCTTCAACCAAGAAGAAAGTGAATCCAAAATGATATTGTGCAAAAGCAAAGAAGTGCTGCAGCAGCGATGCGGCAGTGCTATTGCAACAAAAACGAGGCTCTGATTTGAACTAGCGGCTGTGATCTAGTCACTGGAAATGCGAGAATGCTACCGAATGAATTTCTTTAAAGTACCTGGCTGGCAGTTTGAATTAATCCTGTCGACAAAAAGAATTCCCAATTTTCCTGTAGTTCTTTAAGCTTCATGCACACACAGTCTGACAAGATTTCGCATGCGAAATTTTCGTCACTATAGGGAAACCTCCATGCGATGCGTCAAGAATTTGCATCCAATTGTGACCATCGGACTGTGTGTTGACGTAGCCTACCTTTAGCGTTTCCTATTTTTGAACTCGCTCGTGCCACTCTGGGCCCTTGGTCTTCGCTGCTTGCGTAGGATATCTTTTGGATCTCCTGTGAGATCAATGTACGTTAAAGTGTATAGCTGTAAACCGGATTGGTATTCATTTAATAGATATCGACGGTGTTTTTCCATCAGTTTACAAGCGACATTTTTCTCGAAATTAAGTCATTAGCAGTGCCATATGCCCGCAACTCCGACCTGTATGTATGGTAGAAATTTCAGCCGAATCGTAACAACCGCTGTGATCTGCGAAGATAGATACAGAGTTTTATTTCTGGGACTTTCAGGTCCTTCCTGGCCTAAAGGGAAAGGTTTTTCGCTGTTTTTGTAAAAATGTCGCAACGCACGTAGTAAAATTTTACAAGCACAACAAAAACAGAACTACAGATCACACGAAGAGGGAAGTCAACTGGTGGCTCCATTTACTAGCGGAAGATATTCCACTCTACACTGTCAGAAGTTTCATAACAGATCGCGCATAACACTTTCAAGAATAACACCTTTTCACTTAGAAATAAAGTGTTATGACCAACTAAGTTTACACTATTTCGTGCCTAGATCTCCAACAACACCTTCAATTGGTAAAAATACTACACTGTCAGAAGTTGCATAACGACAACAGAAGGATGCCCGGCTTCAACAGATAACACTTTGGGATGTTATATGTTATGTTTCTTTCGTCCCCGTTAGTATTTTTACCAATTGAAGGTGTTGTTGGAGATCTAGGCACGAAATAGTGTAAACTTAATTGGTCATAACACTTTATTTCTAAGTGAAAAGGTGTTATTCTTGAAACAGTTATGCGCTATCTGTTATGAAAACTTCTGACGCTATAGCGTCAATGATCATTGAAGGCAGAACTAGTTGAAATTTCTGTGCCATAAAAGAACTACTGGCCCAAGGAGGCAAATGCAGCAGATATTTGGCAAATTTAAAATAGATCCCATATGAACATTTTTCTTATTAGAAGCAGAATGTTACATAATGTTCGGAATTACCAGAAATGCTCAAAATATGATCACGCTAGAAATGTTATGGATTAGAAAACAACTCACGAGAATATACAAGCGTCCACAGTCGACACTGCGGACGAAAGCTCACTATATAACTCTCAATTTGAAAGCTGCAATTCGTTTTCGTTAACCCTGTTCAGACAGGAAATGAAGAAAAAGCGGGATTGAAAAGGCTTAGTGGTTTTAGTGGCTTTGGTGGTTTACTCGTAACAAAGATGGAATAATGACTTTTCTGTCCGACCTCCCAGTGCAGAGTATGCTCCGGTTGTGGTTGACCTGTGACAGATGAACATCATGAAATATTTTTTTACTTGGTTTCTTGTTACAGGCGGAAGAAGGAGATCTGAACAAGGAGCAGCTTGCTAGTAAGTACAATGACTTCGCTCTGATCCGTAGGAGAAACGGGAGAGCTTGTTGAGCTGACTTTGTCTGTGCGATGATGTCGAGTCGAATGCTCGCAGTTGTTCTTCGGTAATGATATGATCGAAACCCAAAGATAGACTGAATCTCGTGGATAGTAAAGACATAACTCGTTCACGACCTCTTTCACCTTGTTCACGACCTCCACGACTCTTTAGTCCTCATTCGTGAACAAGTTCTTTTTCTGTTTGTTTCTTGCATTATGACCTTGGGTAGTGCAGTGCGTTAAAAATAATTAACTGGCAAAGAGTAAAGTGTCCCCATTTTTTTTCCGACTATCTCAGTTTGTGAAGTTAGTCGATTGGCCTGTCAAAATAGTTAAAGGGCCCGTCATACCTATAATGCCAATGCAACCTACTTCCTTACTCGCTCCCTCAGTTCTTTAACCCGGATACCCGGATTTCGAATCGTTACTTTCTAACCCCGCTAATGGCAACTCAGTGATTTCACACTTACCTTGTTTCGCTATCGTATCTTCGATGCGTGTCATGCTCCCGACGATTGTTTTTCAAGCTGCGTCGCGAGAAAAACCGGTTATGTAAATTTTTCTTCGTTTTTGCTATAAGTCAAACGGGCTGAACAAAGGCTTAAAACAGATAAAGCTGTGGGTATTTGCTAAAAGCAGGACCTTATTTTTAAGTATTTAGCTATTATATGCTGGTACATAAACGAAGTAAACAATGTGAGAGGTTCTTTAACAACGAGTCATTTCCAATCGCTGGCTTTTGAGACTATTCTCTGGCCGATTCTACGATACCAATAGGTACTCGTTCAACCTGTAAACCGATAGCTGACACCTTTTTGTTTACAGTGCTTCGCAAAGCTTTCGATGCCTTCGATCGCGAGAAGAAGGGATCCATCAGCACTGAAACAGTTGGCGAGATTTTCAGACTTCTTGGAGTCAAGATCTCACAGTCCATGTTGGATGAAATCATCAACGAAGTCGATGAAGATGGTAAGTCGGTCTTTGGTGCTGCCTTTGCAGATTTATTAGCTGGAAACAGAGGACGCAGAACTGTTGCGGAAGTGCTTGGAGTTCGCAGTTCTTTTTATTAAATGCATAGTTGACACAAAAGCACAATGTGCACACAAGCAACGTATATATCAGGAGCTGATTGTTGTATAAAAATGTGTCCACAAAAATTGTCTGTAGCCTATACTTTTGTTACTCGTGTAAAAGGCCCAAGGTTCTGTCGTTGATTCGCGTGCGACAAACACTTATTTCGGGTAATTTCGGGTAAAATATCCCGACAGATTACCAGAAGGATTAAAAAACGTGCCGATAAAAAAATGTCAGTATATTTTAGCTGCTCGTGTAATAGGCCTGAGCTTTTGTCGGCGGTTCGCATCCGACAAATGCTTAATTGTGCCGACGGATTTCCTCGAAAGTATTCCTGTCGGGTTGATCTGGAAGTTGGAACTGAAATCCGTTTATTTTGGCGATAATTTGGATTTCGAAGCTGAACACGATACCTCGAACAGAGCTGACAAACATACTTTTGTCAGTAGGTGGGTTTTGTACACAAAACGGGCTGACAAAAGCTTATTTTTGGGTGTAATTGTGGCGACAGATACCCTCCCCCTTAGTTACGATGTTATTATATTTACGACGAAAAATCCAATGTTCGGCTTGCCCGTGAAGGAATTTTGAAAATAAATTGAAATTTAAAAAATTGACGTCCCTGGTGCTGAGGTGGTTGCTCTACTGCACAAACAGATGTCTTGACTCTCATCTTCTTATAGGATCTGGAGAATTGGAGTTTGAAGAATTCGTGCAGCTGTCAGCTAAGTTCCTTATTGAAGAAGACGCTGAGGAACTTCAGAAGGAGCTTAAGGAAGCTTTCAGGCTCTACGATAAAGAAGGTAACCACCTTACCGCGCTGAGATCTTGGGTAGCTCGAATTCATAGGGGATCGACTAAAATCGGGAACGGAACGGAACGACAGGGGGGGGGGCAGGAGGAACGCGTACTAAAACGGGAACGCGTACTAAAACGGGAACGCGTACTAAAAACGGGAACAACGTACTAAAATGTTCCGATGCATGCAGGGGGACAAGTACTAAAATCGGGAATGCACGTCCCCTGTTCTTTAGTAACACTCGGTTCCATTTTCATCAGAAGCCAGTACTAAAAACGGGATTGACAGGATCCCGAGTGCTAAAGAACAGGGGACGTGCATTCCCGATTTTAGCACTTGTCCCCCCCTGCATGCATCGGAATATTTTAGTACGTTGTTCCCGTTTTTAGTACGCGTTTCTCCTGCCCCGTGTCGTTCCGTTCCGTTCTCGATTTTAGTCGATCCCAATTCAGAGTGACTTAGCTCGGATCGATTCTGACCTTGAAGCCCCTCTCTCCGCGCCAGCGCAATACTTTAATCATCATTAATCTTACTCGGTTATTTTTTAGTAGGCTAAGTGACTGAATTATTTTACAACAGTGGAATGATAAATGAAATTCTGAGGGGAGAGGAGGGTATGCTTACCACTTTGATAGAGGATATGGATGGTGGGAAGTCCGTTGAGAGATTGGGCGAAGGTTTTGAATTCGAAGACCGAATTATTAGTGTTTTTCCGCCTTGAGCGGTCACCCCTTATCGCTTTTTAGTGTGGAGTAATCATAATTTTGTGTGTGTGGATTTACAGAAGATTTTTCTGTATTTTCATCACTACATCAGCGTAACTGACGGCGTGGATGGGCGTACGAAGCTCGCCAGTTTCAGGAAAAAGAATATATCAAGCTCTTAACTGTTATAAATATTCAATTTAAACTAAATGTTCTTAGGCGAAAGAGCTGGGACCTGTAGAAGTCAACAAATTTTGTTTTTTTTTCAGGTAACGGATACATCACCACCAATACCTTGAGAGAGATTCTGCATGAGCTTGACAACAAGTTGACAAGCGACGAGCTCGATGACATCATTGAAGAGATTGATGAAGATGGTTCAGGAACCATTGACTTTGACGGTAAGATCTACTTGCTGCTTTAAAATAAATGGGTGTTCATCATTTTCTTCTAAGAAACGCTCGAATAATTCTTGTTTTTCGAAAATTCGAAAATGAAAACTGAAGCCTTGTTCAAACTACTACTGTATGATATTGCCTCTTCTAAAGTGGCTCACAAAATAATCCTTAGATATATAAACTAAGAAATAAACCACTGAATAAATATGACTCGGCTCAGGTAGCTTTGCCTTCTTTTCAGAAAGGTACTTTATTTCTTTCACACTTTGGTGGTAACAAAACCAAAATTGGTGGTCAGGGGCTTACGCTAAATTACCTCCAATCGCTCTGTACATCAAAAGGGTCAGTGATCCTCCTCCCTTAGATGTCGCTGGTCGGGTGAATGGTATTAGTTACGCGAGACGTTTAGATATGGATTCTTGAAATTTATTCCTTTTCTTGTTTCAGAATTCATGGAGATGATGACTGGCGAATAAGCGGTTCCACCGCCGTTGGGAAGTCCGTCCCTCACTGCTCAATCCTCGTACAACCCTCGTCACCCAACCCCACACCGTGTCTTCCATCAACCTATTTATTTGTTTATCATTTTTTTAAGCTTTATCGTCCTTGATAAAAAGAAGATAAAATTTTCTGACTGCGTTCAGTAACTGGATTACCCAGGAGTTAGGTTGCCGCAAGAGAAGTCTGAACAACGTGAACTGCATCATTAAAATCACAACTCATGTAAGACCCATCAGCGCGGCTGAAGTTTGTGTGCTGTCTCCTCCGCTGTTTGTAATTTCAATACTCCAAATAAAGGGCGATTCTAGGGCTAAAAGGGCGATTCTAGCGATCTACCAGATTCACTTTCCAAAAAGCAAAGCAGGAATCCGCCGAGCGACTGAACCAACGGAACGCGATTCCGGGGTGTTACGAATTCTGGAACCCCGGAACTCCGGACCCTCCGCCACCGGACCGAGTGGCTAAACGAAAACTGGACCCTCTCACACGAAAACTGGACCGAGCGGCTCGGGGGACAAAATAATGACGTATCACACGAATCGGAGACATTTATTCATTTCTAAAATTGTTCGGTACTAAAATAAGGACAGATGCAAAATGGAGCAAAAATCATAGCTTGGAAACACTATTTCGTATTTGGATTGGGTTTTCTGCAGGCAATGTTAACGGAAGTTATACAGATAGCGATGATATTCATTCAGGTGTCCATAGCACTAATACAACGCACTTACCACTTGCGCAAATGGGGGTATCCTGAAACCCCGGAACTACAGACCCTCCGCAACAAGGGACCGCCTCGTAAGGAGGTTCCGGACTATTATGGAGCGCTTTAATACGAATATTGTGAGGTTCCAGGATTCGTGTGATACGTCATTATTTTGTCCCCCGAGCCGCTCGGTCCAGTTTTCGTGTGAGAGGGTCCAGTTTTCGTTTAGCCACTCGGTCCGGTGGCGGAGGGTCCGGAGTTCCGGGGTTCCATTATTCGTAACACCCCGATTCCGCCTCTCTTCTGCTTTACAATTTCTCGCCGGCTCGCCACGTACGGAGTGGATTCACTCAAAAGGTTCACTTTCCTCGCCATTTACAACAGCCTCGGAAAGTGAAGCAAGTTTAAACCGAGTCGCAAGGACACACTGCAGATAAATCTGCGGAGCTTTTCAGACCGCCAGAATCGCCTTCAGATTTTAGGGCGATCTCTTGGATTCGCTTTCCGAAAAGAAAAGGGAGAATCCGCAGAGCGCAAGAACAAACGGAAAGTCGTTGCGCCTTAGTTACACCTTTACAACTTCTTCCTGACTTTTCGCTTTCCACGTCACTTGCGGAAACTAGCGAAGCGCGAGAACAGCTCTGGAAAGCGAAGCGATTTTCGCCGAAGTAGCAAAAACAGCCGGCGCATAAGCTCGCGGAGCTTTCCAGACCGCCAGAATCGCCCTTTTGTAGGTCAAACAGCCTGTAGTGTCGCGTGTCCACGTGAACTCGGGAATATTATGTGACTTGACGTGAGCAACACAGATCCATCGGAACTTAATCGCTCCAAAGTTCGATTTATGGTAATTATCAATAAATTGATACAGCATTGTCATCAATACCTTGACAGGATGCACACATTCCATAAATCATGTCTAGACAACCGACTAACATTCAGCTTCAGATAAGCATTAGGAATCGTTACAGAGCCTCACTCCGCTCGGCTATTTTTTCCCATTACTTGCGTTTAAATATTTATAAAACGCATGTACGAAAACTCAACAATTAATGCAGTACCGATTTAGGGCCACAGAACCCCACCTTAGAAGTACTTATATTTACATCAATAAATATGTCTTCTAGCATATTTATATCTAGTGGCGCTAAACGGGTCAGTCAGCTGGGGTCTATATTTGATTCGCAAGCCAATTTAGGCTGAAGGAATAACCTAATTTTTTCTTCAAAAATACTTCTGTATGCCCGCGCAGCTTCTTTCCCCCCCCCCCCTCACAAGGGAGTCAACCAATGCGAATGGCTACGTATTCACCTTCACTCAGTACCGTTAAAATTACTATCAAAACCCTAAATGTTTTACTTAATGTCGAGTACAATAATTTGTGGTCATACTTAAATTAATTAAATAACGAATTTCTACTAAAAAAAATTCTGTTTCATCTTCACTTTCCCTTTGTACTTTAAAATCCCTGTTATTGTACATTTTTACTACAGCAGCAAAAATGTAGTCTTTTTAATTAAGTAGTAGCCTATTTAAACACGTTCTTTACATAAATACTTGGTTATATAAAAATATTGCAAGAAACGGGAAAAGACTCTTACTATTGATGGCGCTTGAACTCGCTGGCTTTTCCATACCTGAAATATGTCACGTGTGAATGTAGTGGTCTTTTCTCACAGTCTAGAGGCTCACTTTAGCCGTTTCCTTGGGAATTCATGGGAAGTCGATGAGAACCATAAGACCATGGGGAAGTCAATCTTTCTGTGACTCAAGGAAAGAGAAACCCTGAGAACAAAGGACTCTCTTGCAGATCGTTCACGACTGCACGCGCGTCACGAACGCAGTTTCCTGTCATCTTTCATGCAGTGGTATAGTTTAGTCGTCGATGTTGATACTGGTGAGCTCTACGTTTCTAATCTTACCATCAATTCTCTTTCCGATGCCGAACTTCTTATTCATTTTATCTGCCCTAACGGGATTAAACTAATATGTTTATTTGCAATTTTGGCTTTTTTCGAGGCCAATCAGGCTACCTCTCATTGAATCCAAAGAGTCTCCGAGGTAAGGGAAAATAGGCCTTGAATCGCCAGTTGTTATAAATATAAGGAGGTTTTTCGCGAGATTCCGGAATCACTTTCCAGCGGGCGAAGCACATCGCAAAAACTGTGGGAAATCGATTCCTGGAATTACTTTAAAGTTTCCCGTTAAACTGATCGCAAAAATACATGGAAAGCTAAAATCGCCAGGAAAACGTTGGATTCCAAACTTTTTTGAATAAAAATGGTTCACGAAAGATTCCTTCTCTTCTATATGTTCCAACGAAGTCATCTTTAGACGCTTGCCGTGTTTTTTTCCACCCTTTTAAAAACTCCCGCCAAAGCATTCAATTTTCCGCTGAGCACTAACTATCTGGAATCACTTTCTGAGAAAGGTGCTTCAGTTTCCAACGCGAACCAGAGCGGCAAGTCGGCAACTTTCCGAAGCAGCACGGAAACCATCGGAAAGCGATTCCGACTTTGCTTTCCAGCTCGCGAAAGCCTTCCTATAATGGCACTGCGGACTCCGAACCCTAGGTATACCAGGGACCCATAAATTTCCTTTACAGGGGGCTTGTCATTTCCTATGCTTCTATGTTGCTATGTTGTCCGATCCTTGCCTACTTTCCAAAAATCCAAAGGTCGAATCGGCATTCTTGTTTGCCTCATTGGACGTGCGCGCCAAAGAGACTCCTCCCTCAAGGCGCCAGCAGCCAATCCCAAATTTTGTCTATCTGGCCTTGGACGTGATTGGACCGTGGGTATTTCTCGAACTATCTTCCGTTCGAACAACATAGCATCAGAAATCTCTTATTGACAAGCCCCCTGAATTAATGGCGAGGCATTACGGGAAATTTATGGGTCCCTGGGTATACTTAACTACCTTTCTTTGAGCTTTTGCATAGATAAAGCTTGGTCTCGCATTACCCTCTTTGAGGTTAGACAGAGTAGTCACAACCGCGGGATTTCGGTTTTCGATTTTTGGATTTCGGTTAGGACGGAGTGACGATCGGTTAGTCAGGGACTGGAATTTCTGAAGGAAATTTCCCCCCCCCCCCGTCATCAATTCCGTACGAAAGGTTCCATTATTGGAGAGAGGAGAGAGATTTCGTCAAGAGGAGTGTTTAGTGTGAGAGGAATTCGGGTATGAAAGTGTGGAATACTCTTCGAAGAGAATCAGGGAGTCGGGGAACCAGTTTTTTTTTCTTATTCCTGGATAATTAAGTAAATTTTTAACATTTATTTGGTACTTTATTTAAGGTGAATATATTATAATTATTATTAGTGATTCAGGGTTGGGAGGGGGGGGGGGGGGGTAAAGAAAAGTAAACAAAATGTTAAGACGATAAATGTGTGTTATCGTTTGTCACAAGTGACTGAAAGTTCTGCACTCCCGCATAGGGCACGAGACAGGTTATGTGTATTGTTTTAAACCTAATCGTCCATCACCACCATAATTTATTTCACTTACTTTCTGGGTTTTCGGTTCTCCTAACATTCACCTCCCGGGTTTTCCAGTAGAAGTCTTTGATTTGGCCAATGCATTTGACAAGGTGAATAGACTTTGATCGCATGTTGGCACCAAGGCTAAAGTTTAGGCCAACTACAGTTGTTGATGTGTTGTCTGGGTGTTCCAGAACGGGGAATTGAGTAATGTCGTCGGCTACGACCTAGAAGAATGAATGAATGAATTTATTACGCACTGCACCAGGGCATAAGTGCAGTATAACAGTATGATATAACAGAATGATGTTTTTCAATAGTTGTGTTTTGTAGATACCATGTCCCTTTGAAAAATTCTCTCAAAATTATTAGTATGAAGTTGTACGAAAAAGTAGATGCAGTACGAACTGATGTTACTACATGCTTCTATGTCAGGGCTACCGTGTTACTGCATTCTACTGCATGCTACTATTAGCAAGACTGGATGCTACTATAGCAAGACAGGATACTACTGGATCCTACTGCAATTGGCCCGGTGTCAGGCACATTAAATGATAATATTCTTTACTATTACATATCAATATATGCAACTTTTTCGTTCAACTATGTACGACGTCTGCGGCTGTACTAAAATCTGTTAAAAAGGAATGGCATGAAATGAATGGCAGCGCAACCACTTCCTAAGATCATCCTCATGCACGGTACGAAAGTAAGTTTTGTCCCCTCCTTTGTGAGTTTTTTCAACGCGAAAATTTAAGTAAAATCATTTTCTTTTTTTGTTTTAATTCTTGAAGTTTAGCGCTTTAAATTGTTGCAAATTTTGTTTTTGTATAAATAATGAATACTTGACTATGAGAAAACGCTATTGTATGTAATTATGCTTGACGAGAGAACAAATATTCAGTTTTTGTTAATACCTTACGGAATGTTTTTTGAATAATAAAGATAGATTGACTGATTAAAAAGGATGCATCCGAACTTCACCCATAGAGCACCAAGCTATTTCGGTTCACTGATTGTTAATTATCTGGCTTCATATTATTTTGTTTCCTTTTTGTCTTTTGTACCTCGACTTATAAACAAATTTTTCTACAGAATAAATATTTTCTTTTTTTTAAACGCATAGGCGGGTTGACTTTTCCCATGAAAGCTCTGCGCAGTGTTACCACTTGACTAAAATAAAATGCAGTACCTATATAGCAAAAAGTACTACCAGAGGAGAAAGAGTACTACCTAAAAACAAAAACAAAATCTTGCGCGTGTTGCGCGACGCGCATGGTCGTTCACTGTTGCTATTGCAACCAGCATGACCCTGCAGATATTGCTTGAATCAACCTTCGTGAAAATTAGGGGTTTAACTCAGAACCAGATTAAAATCAAGGTAACCGGATCAAACATTTAAATGAGCAGAATACAACTAGGCCCACATGAACAGTGGCCTTTCTACAATGTACTGCATAAGTACCACTTTTTTCAAGTGTAATACCAGCTCATTACTTTGAAAGAAATATACTAAACAGAGTACAATTGTACCACCGGTGGCAACCCTAGCTCTGCGTCTCGCATACGTCACGCTTGCGGCGACGCACGCAGAGAGCTTACGCAGACAGATAACGCATCGCAAGAATTTGGAACAAAGGTCTCTGATTGCTGTGCGCATCAGATTTGTTCAGTGAAAAATGGATATATTTGATGAAAAACTGTCTAAACTGGTAGAAGAGCGACCTGGACTGTACGATAAGAAGCTACCCGAATACCTTGACAAAGTATACACTAGTAATGCTTGGATGTCAATTTGTGATATAATGAACGAGGAGTTCACCAAAAACATGACTGGTAAGCTCAAATCTTACATCTACTTTCCAGGTGTCATTATTTTGAGGTCATTTCATGCAATTAAAGAGAATGCACTGTGAAACCTGGACGAGTGCCCGAGGCCCAGACACCACAGTTCGTATCTGCATTCAAGAATGTGACGACTGAGACTTCAGCTTGCCTAGGCCTTGAATCTTTCAAACTGTACCATTTCTGCCAAAGTTCTGATTGATTTTTTTTTCGGCCCATTTACCACACTTTTATTTGTATCTAAGAATATAGACTAATGACAAATATTTGAGATCATTTGGACCTTTCTTCTTGAAGTTACAAGTTTAAAATAAATGCCCAGAAGGAGCTTAAAAACTATCTCAATTAGCCTATGCTCCATGTTGAGAAGCCTATCGTCATATTAGTGGCGTTTTTGATCGCCGATTAGTTCGACGATAGCGTAGCCGTCTGATTTTTTGGTGTTTTTGACGTTCGCCGGAAGCCGATTGCCGTAGCTGTTTATCTTATTTTCTGTTTTCGTTCTGGTCGGCTGAAGTGTATCGCCTAAATTCGTGTCCATCGGCCGAGGACTCTCCGTTAGCCGTTGACGACTTGACGTATGGATTTCTTTTGAGGATTAGGCGGTATTTAAAAAAATGAAAAACTCGTCTTTGCGCACCCAGAAACATCGGCGATCGCCAACGGCTATCGAAAACAGTATTATGCACGAATCGGCAAATTCGCTTCGTCTACTGGGCAAATTTGATCGGCGATCAAAAACGCCACTATTGTATTTCAGATCAGTCAGCATGCTTACTCCTTATGCCATTACAGGCTACCCCAGTTTTTGGCATGGTTATAAAAAAGGGCTTAGTGTACTAGACTGGTCCGAAGTTGCCTATCGTTGACCTTCCCGAAGGCCTACCACCCAGACCCTCTGTTTTTATTTCCCCATTCTTATCCCAAAGGACCCTTTATTTGTATGTCACAGTTTCCGTAATTAATAGGCTACATCAGTAAATCCCAATACAGTGACTGAGAATTTGGTTCATCTGGACTAATTCCCCAGCCTAGGAACCTTGTCTGTATGTCATACTTTCAGTAATTAGTCCATTAGGAAATCAGATGCGTCATTCGGAGGGAGGGACAGGGGGCAGCTGCTCCCCTCTGGATTTCCAAGGGGTCGACAGCTGTACAGGAAAACCAAACAAATAAACAGTGAATTCAGTTTCTCATCTGCATTTTGGCATATGGTTGTACCATTCATTCAAGGTCACTCATGACTCATGATAATCTAACCCTTTTTAATCCAAGATAATGACCCGTTGTTCGAAGAATGTCTTCGAAGCGAGTTTGAGCCTCGTTGTGTGTCCGAGCCACAGATCGTGTCAGTGGGACCCCGTTCTCAGTTATCTCAAGTATCTTTGGTCCGAGCAGACACGTAGGGGAGAAGGGCCCAAGATTCGGCACTTTTTTGGATTCATATTTTTGCAGGGCACATTTCCGCGTGTTTTTGAAGTTTAGCGATTCAGGGTGTTTGCTCATATCTTGCCTGGCTTAGGAAAATAAAATCGTTCCGATTCCTATCGTGCTGTCAGCAAAAGTGGTTTTCCTGAAGTTGGTCCAAAGTGCCGAACCTGCCCCACCCCTGTCCACGTTCGGCATACATTGGTCCAGGTTCGGCATGTCAGTATTTCGGTACTAGGACCAATGGCGAATCATCTCTCAAGCGGTCTCGTAATGTCTAATATTGTGAAACAGAAGTTTGTACTTTGGAAAAGTAAAAAAAAAGATGTCTGACACTTCTGAAATAACTGTAAAGGCTAGTCTTACAAAAATTATTTTATTACACTGTATACACATTAAAAAAAAAGCTTAAAGGACCCCTCTTGCTTATTCTGCCTTTCATAATATACCTAGCTCCCATACAAAATTATAAGCTTCTAAAATCCCCACCTTCCTCCACTGTTTCGTTTTGTGCCTACGAATTTTTAGCACTTTTTTGGTCTTGCCGAGTTTTGCCCGTCACACAACGAAACGTTTGCCGAGATCTTCAATGTCCGCTGACAACTCTTTCACACATAAGGATCTGAGAAGCTCCTGTTTATTACTTCTTTTATTTGCTCAGTTTTCCCACTTTTAACCACGGCGCGTTCAGTTTTCAAATGTTTTGCGCCCAGCCTCCGCGTCGAAGAGCAGGAAAGCTGGACATAGTCGACAAGCGCTAACAATAAAATCGCTAATTTCAGGTGGAAAGTAATGGCATTTTCGAAAAAGTTATTTTCTGATCCATTCAGACGGAAAAGATCATTTCTAGTAAGAGTTGTGCTTTAAGGATGGAATGGAAACCTGGAATTCCTGAAAATAGTATGTAGCCGATGCGCATTACTGTTACACAACTCCAGCATGTGGGGCCCACGTTCGGCAGGGGAGGATTGCATGGATAATTGCATGCCGAACGAAGGTCTGGATTAGGGGCCGAAGCTGGGATTCTCGCCACCTTTCGGGAAAAATATAATTTCAGACAGAAATAAAAGATGCCGTCGATCTCAACAACGGAACACACCAGGTCAAGCCTACCCGAAATCGGCACAGTTAACAGTTTTTTCTTCTGCAAATATTTTAAGCCCTCTTTTCAACTTTTTGTGGATCCCAAAAATTTCACTGTAACGGCTTAAAACAACTTGACTCAACACAAACTTCAAAATTGAATAGACAGCATCGAAGTTACATCAAACTGCGACGCAACGTCCCAGCCATACTTTCAGAATTTTTCGAAAGATGGCTCGCTGTTAAAATAAAAAAGACGAACCTGGGCCCTGCCATTGTGGGCCATTCTCCCCTAAATGTTGTCAGTTTCGTAACATGGCGTCGAGTATCGTTTTACGATTTTGTATTGAGTGGATGGGGTCCCCCTTGGAATTTGGGGGGGCTGTCCCGAGTTGTCGTGAGCGTAAACTAAACGCATCCAGAAAAAGATAATGAGAAAAGGGTCAGCTATAACGCTCAGTGCCTTCTTCACTTAACCGCGGCTGGTTTATTTTTATGTATCCCTCTCCACACGAGAATCAAGTCTTCTGTGATATTATACTTATTTTTGCAGTGAAAGATGTCAAGGACAAATTCAAGTCACTTCGTGATCGGTTCTGCCGCATCAGGAAGAAAAAAGCTGAAAGCGGTGGTGATGCTGCCACAGGAGAAAAACTGAAGCCGAATGAAGAGATCATCTTCCGGTCGCTGATGTTCCTGAATGATTCCGTCTCGCACAGAACACGAACGGTCAGAAATTTGCCAAGGGCTTCTCGGACACAGATTCAGACAACAGCTGAAAGCCAACCAGCCCATACTTCCACGCCAGCTGATTCTCCAATACCTGTCATGAATTGTGATACAGAATTCGTTGCAGTACCTGAAGGGTCAGATGAGTGCACCGATGAAATTCACCTTTCACCCCCACCACTAAAGAACCACAGCGATTGGCATCCTGAGGCAATAGGTGGATCGACTTTCGGGGAGAGAAAAAGAAAAATTTCAGACCCTGCTGAGTCGCCCGCGTCCAGCGGATTGTCGAACCAGTTTTTTAAATACGTCGAGAATAAAATGGAGCAGCCAACCCAGCCTGCTATCAATCTGCAAGACCCTGATCTACAGTTTGCTCTGATGTTAAGCAAACACATGAAAAGAGTACCGATCAACAAGCAAATTGATATGCAGATAGAAATGCTTCAAGTTGTTAGAAAATACCAAAAGTACTGATTAAATTTGTGTTCTAGTTGACCGTTCCGTTTTATTTTCGTGGGCTAATGCTTTGTTTAAAAAAAAAGATATTTGAATTTCCTTTCCTGTATTAGATGACACTTGACACGAAAACGAAGGTATTTACAACATAATATGATACGAACACTGAAATGAGTGACATTTAAAGTTTAACTGAAAAGCTAACTTATTTCTGTGTCATTTAATTGGATACACTGAATAAAATTATTTGGATTCTGCAAAGGGATTTTTTTATTTTCCCCTATGAGGCTCAGAATATCTCCGGCCGTCCCCACAGCGTAAATTCTACTATGACGCGGGAAATTTTAATCTCAACACAAGTGCTGCTTTTCAGTGGGCAACGGTGAGATTGGTGACGATTGCTTAGTGCCTGAACAAAAAAAACTTGATAAATCTTTCTCGTAAGGCATACAACAAAAATACAGGCGCATAGAGGCACCACAAATCACAAGGAAATTCCACTATTTGGAAATCGATTATTCGTGAATAGCGGAACAACGAAGTGACTCATTTTCAGCGGGTCTTCAAGCCAATTTAAGTGAATAAGTGATGGGTAACTGGATTGTCCTTATATGACGTATATACGTCAATCAGACTATGAGCCAAACGCACAGTCGGACTGTTAGACGAATTCTCTGGATTTCTGTGAGTCGCTGTATTGCAACAAGCGGGTAACACATCAAAGGCACCGAAAACTTGACTACGCAACTGTCGGCCATCAAACCGACCTGGGGGCTTAGATAAACGTATAGGGACTTATTGTCGACACGGGGACTTTCTTTGTTATCTCGAACCCCCTCCTTAGTGTTCCCAAAGCTAGCTGGCAGGCCCTTGCCCCTTATGCACTGTAAAAGTTCGCCTTTGTACGTGTAGACTAACGACACACCGGCAAGAGGCCGTGCGTTCGAATCCTAGTCCCGGCACAAAAAAAAAAAAAGTAAAGGTGTCAGCTATCAGCCTATACAGGCCAAGCCGGCGGTGCTGATCTCCGATTCTCGGCCCTCAGCCAGGAAGTGCAATGGGGGGTTGGGGGCCAGCCATCCTGTGCTTTCGCACACCCTTCCTGTCACCTTCTCCGGATTTCTCCAGGTACCCATTTAAAGCTGGGTGAACTTTGGCTTGTCTTACAGAGTTACGCCACTAACCCCCGCTCGAAACCAAACAGTAGGCACGACCGAGACTCGAACACTTCCCTTCCCTTGCGAGTTCGACGCGCTAACCATTCGGCCACGGACGGACCCCGGCACACTAACCTTTTGCTTTTTTTTCTACTAACTCAAAAGTCGAATTCTCGGAAACTGCCCCGAAACTGCAATGGTCGTAACGAGAATTTTTCTTACCTCAATATCGACTCGGGGTACATTCTTGATATGTCAGCTAGCTCCCCGAGTCAAGTTTGAGTCAAGTTTTCTGTTCCTTTAAGAAAAGATGTTCCTCATACTTCTTGCTCACATGGACCTCGAGTAAAGCTTGCCACGTGGTGTGTGGCGAAATTCATGCAATGAACTGCCCCGTGTCTAATGCCAACCATTTCACTTGCCTGCACTCCGTTGACTTTCCATGTTATTTGTGCCTTGGGATAAGTTCTCTTCAGTGTGCAGTTGATGGAGAGGTGTGTTTGGTTATCCAAACGTTGCGGAATTCCTGTTATAACAGGCCCTTCCAATGGAAACACTGCAAAAAAACACACTCGATGACGGGGGCTATTTCGGAACACTTACTCGTGACGTCTCAACGGAGACAAGATGACCTGCATTACGAATGCAAAGTCTTTGCAAACATAATTATACGTTGCACCGAGGGACCATAATGCCTTGTTCCTAAATTATAATGTGTTTGAACTATTAAAACCCTTGCACGATGGCACAGGCCAACTTGTGGACTGAAAACCTCTAATCTTGAAGACAGCGGCGAACTTCTGAGAGTAAAGTAGGCAGTTGTCCTGGGGCCCCAATCTCGGAAAGGCCAATCTCCGGCCAGGGGCCGAAGTGGTAATTAACAATGCGTAAAAACAAATATATTCCCGTTTATTCTTTAAAATTGACATACGTTAAAAAAGAAATAAAGTAAATAAGAGTGATTTTTTTTCTAAATTACCACATAAGGGCTTCGGATCTATCAGGTCCAACGTTTGTTCTACATTCACACTTGGGTTTGTGAAGTTTCAAGTGGAGATACTTATGAGAGGGACTATACGCGAGCAGAAGAAGGTGCTCCACCTTGGCATAGCAAAGCTTTGCTCAGCACTACACTCCGTAGAGACGCAAGTCAAACGTGGCTGAGACCGCTCTTGCTTATTTTGCTTCTTATATTATCCCTATCTCCTTTATGAAACTAGAAGCTTCTGAAATCCCAGCCTTTCGCCATTATTCATTTTGTCCCTACGACTTTTCAGTGCTTTTTCGGCCGAGACGGGTTTTGCCAGTCAAGCAACTCATAAGCCCCGCCCATTGCCAGGCCTTATGTTAGGCCTTATGGTGGGGTCATAATGAGTTAATGGTGCTTATTATTTTATGAATAAAACTGAAAACTAAAACTGAAACTAAACTGAACAATGTCCGCCGACAATTCTTTCACACACGAGGACAAAAAACATCAAAGTGTTGATTTTCATTTAGGAAAACATTTTAAGCCTCCGGGTCTGTCTTCTGCCTTGGACTTCTTTTGTTTTGCTTGGTTTCCCCACTTTTTAACCACGGCGCGTCCAATTTTCAAATAATTCGCGTCCAGTGCCGCGTCGGAGAGCGGAAAGGCTGGATAGAGTCGACAAGCACTAACAAAAGCATCGTTAATTTCACATGGAAAGTAATGGTATTTTCGAAAACGATATTCCTGAGTCATTTCATCGTGAACAGATCAATTTGTAGTAAGAGTTGTCCTTTAAAGAAGCTGGTCGGTGGTTTCCGCTGTCATCGAAGGAGATGGGATCCCTCCTGTAATGAGTTGGTCAACTGACTGCTATCGCCAAGGACAGCTGCACAGCACGCAAGTGTAAGAACTGATCATATAGCCAAAATTTTAAAACGCATCGGAGTGGTTTCGGGACTTGGTTTTGGACAACTCAGTCGCGAAACGCTTAGGGTTCACCGGTGGGGGGGGGGCTTGATAACTGAGCATTCCATTGGAAAGTGAAGCTTACCTGCCACCTGCAAGAAAGCTGAGCCAACTCCTCTTGGAAAAAGCGGGGGAGGTCCAGCCACATCGCAGCTCCAGGGGCCGTTTGCAGATAGAGGGATGTCCAGTATTGTCAAGTGCGTCGAGTTCGAGTCCTCTTTCTGGAAGTAGCCTAGCACTATAATGGTCTATGTCACACTTTGAGTACAAATGAAGCTACAACAAATGAAGCACGTGCTTCAACAAATGATCAGCTTTTACGTAGAGTTATCGGATATTTGTGTTTCCAAATGAAACAAGACCAAAAGTTTCGATGGGATCCCAAATATTGAATATTTATTGGACTACTTGATCCATGCAGACAAGCGAATTTTGTAAATTTTCGGTCTTCGCCAAACCCCCTTAACATTTTGCCATAACCTACAGCCAAGTTCAGATATGGATTCAGCATGCATATTTTACTCCATCATCTCATCTCTAATCAACTTTAGACCAACTTGACCACTTGACCAAATTCCTCCTTTTAGCAGTAGGCTACTTTCGGCAAACTGCATGCAGAGCAAAAGAGCTGGTGGCATTCAGAGACGAAAATTTCGATTCAAGTTCCCGGATTTTCGCAAATTTTGCCAGCTTATCCGTCAAGGAAATAAAGTTCAAGACTGGATTCAGCATGTCTCCTTACCCCGATACCGAATCTCTAATCGACCTTTATGTTCGAAAGCTGCAACACCTGCATGTCTCCTCACCCTATATCGACTATGTCATTGAGTTTTAAAACTTCATGCTAAATTTCCGGTTGTGGCCGGATTCCAGGACAACTGCTTGTCCGGCAAGAAAATGATTTTCACATTCGGTTTCACCATGTTTCCTTAATCCTAAAGCGAACCTCTAATCAACTTCAGATTAAACTGTTATTTTTTCACAAATTTTCCGGTTTTTGCCGGATTCCGGGTGAACTACTTGTCCGGTGAGAAAATAATTTTCATACTCGGATTCCTCCCCCACCCCAAATCAGTACATATACAACCAATGAGATATAGACAGTGCTTTAATCCTATAGCTTAGCAATTTTCAACAAAACTAGCGGGAGTAATACATAATTAGGATGTGGATGATTTCTATGTGGCCCGGGATTGGCTGCTGGAGATGTCTCCGCCTTGAGGGAGGAGTTAAGTGTGACAAGTGACAGGTTTCTTTGGCGTCGCCCTGAGGGAGGAGCTACGCAGTGAGAAGTTGCTGTTCCGCGTTCACAAGCATGCCTAGCCAAGCACATATGCCTAGGCGCATGTCCAGGCTTAGCCAGGCACCGAGTTCTAAAGCCTAGAATTCCATGTCTGGCCCAAAATCGTGTACCTAGGCATGGCTTTGAACGGTGATGGCTAGGCATGCTTGTGAACGGGGCTAACGCAAGAGCAACACAAGAAATGGTCGAATCAATGTGATGAAAAAAGTACCATGTCAAAGATGGTAGAGCTTACCTTAATAACAAATGGTCCTTTAACATCTTTCCTAACTTCACCACCAAATGAAATCGTCTGGAAAATCAAATCCTCTCTCAAGAACCATCGTGTGGCATAATGTGACTCATTCTTGAGATCGAAATTGCAGAAAAATGTAACTTTTGATCCTCGTTCGACTACCTGCGGTACCCTGACCTCCAGAACTTCAATTTCGGCAAAAACGCATGGCCCTGAAAGTTTTCAACATTAGCTGTCCGCTTTATCGATATGGATGTCACGCAAAAATGGTCGAATCAATATCCAGGCGGGAAAGGGAAAAACTTCCATTAAAAATGGATCATTAAAGTGGATGGGGAGTAGAGATTTTATCTAAATGGAAAAATCTTTGGAAGTTCTTAAGTTAGCCTTCAAGCACCGGAGAAATTTATTCTGGTGGACAGGCGCCTATATATTGTATGTAAAGTGATTTAGTGTGTTAGTCTCGCATGTGTTCTATGGTTGCCTTGTGGTTTTAATATGCACATAAATCGTTTGGTAGTTCATAAAGAAACAGTCAGAAAGGAGATACAAATTTTGTGTGACTTTCTGACGGATTTTTTTTTACGCAGATTGCAGAACCAGAAGGGGATTCGTGTGAGTGGTGTTCACGACGACTCTTACCATACTTAGCCTACTACTAAAGCGAACAGATACGAGAGTCTAATTACGGATCACTTATTCACTTGAATAGGCTTGAAGATGCGATGATAATACATTACTTCGTTGCTCCGCGATTCATATAACAATCGAATGAACTTCTTCTTTCGGATTTGTGGTACCTCTATCCTTTAAATATTTAGCAACTGCAATGGTAAACGATGGCCAAAAAACAAATCCTTTTTTAGTCAAACGCGACTTCTTCAGAAGTGGCCTTACAATCTGGAATTGAACATTCCCTGAGCTTCGCTTCACTGGCAATTGATATACTCGCTTTTGTTGAAGTTCAACTTCTCCGCGTAAGGATGAACTTAGTTTGTCTCGTCGGGCCGGTAGAGCACTACTACAGCTCATGGTGAAAAACAAACCTTAGCAGTCAAAATAAGTCAGTGTATCAAATCCAAGATATAAAATCCGCTGGCTTTTCCGTTAAGCTTTAAGCATTTGAGCTCTTCTTAAAGGACCCATAGTACCTGAACTAATGATTAACTCCGCGTGCCTAATCGTTCATCTTATTCCCGAGATTCCAACTGAAATGGTTGTCAACTCTAACGGCCGTTAGACTGCTTCTTTCATTTCCGTGTTCTTAGCTTTTCGGGCCAGATCAGGCTCCCGCGTAGGCTAACTCCTCCTAGGAGCTGTTGGTCAGCAATACCGGCTAGGCAAGTTTCTCCGTGTTTCCTGTCCCAACGAAGGGGGCTGCCTGGGGCTCGTAATCCTAACACCAGTCATGAACCAACATTTTATGACCAGGAGTCCGTCAAACCACGCTGAGCTAGGTTCACCCACGACATCTTCGCAGCTACACCTTTTATTCTTGAAAGTTTGGCTAATGGTTAGGCAGAAACGACATAAAAACAAAAAAATATATTGAGAGAAACAAACACTGCTAAATATTTAGATTTTTTTGTGTTCTCCACTCCACTTCTATTCGCCCTGTTTCCGAAGAAAACGACGAAATGGGGGAGTGAATGGAATCTTATTGAAGTTGGTAGTCTCCGTACCACTAATTTATTTATTATTACATTTGGCGTTAAGCTTTAAGCCTGTCGCCATAGATATATGCAAGGCCTTAGGCCACAAATCTGAAATCAAGAAACGGCTTACCAAGTACAGTGAAGAAAAGTAGCAAACGGAGAGCTATACGCTCGAACGACAATGTGGCAATTGTCTTCGTCATTTTGCCATCTGCTTTTATATTCCAGCTCCGTTAGTTCCAGATCGTTACTTCATTTCAGTCCCTAGAACGAAGTATCAAAACTAAGGCATCTGCAACGCCAACTTCGCAAATTTCTAGACTTTCAAAGCTCTTCACCTTCGCTTTCAAAACTGCTTCTGTATCGAGTTCTTTTTATGCCTATGTTGGTATCCGACCAATACCGCGAAAGCAAAAAACCAAGCCATGCACCGATAGCGACAGAGCAAAACCCGTGACTACCAAAACAGCGAAAGTCAATACCGCGGCAGAATCCACGACTTGCAAAAACCGCTAAAGGAGGCGGAGCATTTCTGACTAAAGCACTTTGAGAAAAAAGAGTAAAATGTACAGTTATTGCTTTCTTAGCAATATTTCTTTTTGTCCTTAGTTGGGCTCATGCGTTGAAAGTCAACAATTATGTCAGCTCTGTTTTCCCCAGTCGTGTCGTCTGTTTCCCCCTTCCTTCCCGTCGTCCGTGCGTCGGTCCGAGAGAAATAGTGGCAATCGGCTTTTCCATAGCCTATGGCCTGGTCGTTCGTCAACTCAACTACTAGATTTTTTTTTGTGCAAGCATTTGTTTCATCGTTTCCCGTAAAGTTTACTAGTTAATTTTATGTCTGTTGTTATAAAATTGTTGTTGATTCCTAACTGTCTTCGACGACCTCTACTAATTTTTATCTATTTGATTAATTAAAGTTGACCGATTGATTGATTGAAATTCGGCATGTAACAGTTGTTGGCGTATTTCAGTTTAGTGGGAAAAGGATTGATATTGGTGTAAAACTCTTGCAAAGTATACTTCTAAACAGCCGTAGGCCTGGACCTGGTAAGTTGTCTCACAAGAGGCTGCAACGATCACGTGTAAAAAAAAAACGCACGTCTTCTCGAAGTGGATGACTACCTCTACAGGAAGGAAAAGGTCCTGTCGATCACATACTATTTTGGCCGCGCAGACCCTGAGATAGGAACTTGAATTGAGACCGATTAAGATTGAATTTCGCGAGTTTAGCTGTCGTGGGTTTTGCCCTGTCGCTTGCGAAACATGTCGATAGAAGGTCCAGCCCAACCAGACAGAAAAAAGTACGCATGTTTGCCTAGTTTTACAGAAAGTGCTGAGCATTGACTTCTCGAGATTGTGTATGGCCTTGAATGGGCCTGTAAACATCTGTGCAATAGAGTTACTAAGTTAGAGTTATAAATTTATCTGTGCAATAAATTTCTAGTTTCCTACGTAAAGAGGTAAGGCATGGTTGAAGTTGATAACAACTTCAGGTAAGTGTCGTAGGCCACTTGCTTCAAAGCCCCTATTTGCAGAGGCGCCATGTCACTAAAAGTGGGGGGGGGGGGGGCAAAGATGAATTTTGGGCCCATTCCCAGGTTTTTAACTCAGAATAAAAACTTAATTGCTCTTTTTGGGGTAAATTTAAAATAGTTTTCGAACTGGGTGTCTTTGGGTTTCGCCTTTCAAACCTACTTAGACGCAAAAAAAGGTATCAAGATGGAAGGTTCTGTGTCTCTTCGAAATCTAGCGGAGAACGTGGCCCTCTGTCACCTCCCCCCACAAGCAGCGCCTCTGCCTATTTGCTGTTTGTCGTCGATATGACGGAATTTAAATAAGCGAATTAAAATACCCACCTTAATGCTTCTGGGTTCCATAAATCCACAAGTCACTAGTCTAATTCACTTCCCATGAATGATACACTTGTAGCGCCCAAACATTCCAGGCTCAGATTTTCCAGAGCCCAAACACTAGAGCAGGAGCGACCACATAGAGTAAACATTGTCTTAAGTGCTTGCTATTAGTCGATCCAAGAAAACTTATCTCAGTTTTTGACAGGAACGGATCTCTGGAATTCATCATATCAGTTTCGTTTCCGACTTCCAGAAACTGACCTCCCTGAACCCTGTTTCAAATCGTGATTGGGGAAATGAGAGCGGTTACTTATTTTATTATTTTATTTTATTTACTTATTTTATTCATCACTACTTTACTCTCAAAGGAATACTACAAACCAGACACTACCCTGGCGACCCCATTCATGCGACGGGTCAAACATGTCCCCCCTGTCAACGTGAAGGGCAATTACCTGCACACTAAAGTAATTAGCTCCTTGCGTGTCATTCACCTTACGTAAAATAAACAAAAGAATCAAGTCCCGCGTGGGTTGAACGCCTTGCTTGCGGCATGGTCAACAATCACGCAATTCTGGTCCAACCATATCTGAGTTTTCAATGCCAAGTTCATTGTGAGACTGTGTCAGTATAACATTTTGGTGGTCGAAGCGAGTGTGGATTTACGGATTTTCTCTCTCGGTACACGCGTACTCCTGACTCCAGCTCGTAAGTAGTTTTCAAACTTGCTTTTGGTTCAGTTACATCACTTTGTTTACAAGCCATAACAGGTAAATTAAGGTAGCTATAAGCACGGTTGTACTTATACATTCTTCTTTTATCGGGGACACGAATTTCCAAATGCGCATGGTGTATAGTTAAGTTATGTAGAGGGGCTTTCGGTGAGTAACTTACCAGATGGTTTCGTGACTACAAAATATTCAATTAAAAAAGACGTCTTTCTTAGTTTTTTTTGCACGGAATTTTAAGAACGGTTTGAACCAAGAGAAATCGATTGCGGTAGAGGTCCCTTCTCTTCATCTTAGAAGTGCGAAGTTGGCAATGCTTCGCCAACAACGATTACATGTCAAAACCGCGAAAAACGGCGACGGTTAAAGATACGAAAATAAAAAGTGTCGTCCAAAAACAGTGCCGGTCAAATCCGCGAAAGTCATTCCCCGGACAGGCTAAAGGCAATGCAGACTAACTTAACAAACACTTTAATTGATAAACGCATGTTTAATAATCCTATACTTTGGCCGTCGCAGCTTTTGCAGTCGCTGATTTTATTTTCGCGGTTTTGAGAGAGATTTATTCTTAAAATGTGTCCGTCAAAGCGCATTGGCAGAATTCAAACTTTACCTCAAACATAATTTACCTTAATGCATCTAAAATAAGTCAATACGTAGTTTGAAGGGTCAGAGACACAATCAAAGAAATCCCAAAATAATAGTGATCAGTTTTTCTGGCTATTGTACAGCTCAACAAAACTTGGAACAAGACTCCTTCGATATCTTTTGCGGGGAAGGTACCACTTGCGGTTCTTCGAAAATCCTGCCGGGAACCCCAAAACCCCTGAAAAATCCTGCTCGGAAAGTTCAAAATGCTGCCAAGAAATCCTGCCGAAAAAAATGTCGCTCGATTGCACGGCGCTCCACCTAAGCACATTTTTCAGGGAAGCTCGGGACCACTTTCAGTTGCGCTTCGATCTGCCACAAAGACATAACTTTATGCAGCGGTTTCGCGCACTGGAAACGTCACGTTTGGTCATTTATACGAAACTCCAGTCCACCCCAGCAATCATGGCACAGTGGATTATTCAGCCTACGCTTTCAATTAATAACAAAAGTAGTAACCTACTCGAACTGGCTATATTCCATACCCTTCGCCCCCCCCCCCCCCCGCCACTTCATCTTGTAGTCCTGCCGTACTCCTGTGCCCCCGGGTCTCCTTGAGACTAATATTTCCCTTTTTATTCCAGCTATTCCGCAATGCCCCATCCAGTCCTTGATGAAATGAGCGAGAAGGTGAACAAAGACACAACTCCCTTCGTCGTGAATATGGTGGAGCCCCCCAAGTGCAAGTGCAGCGATATCCGGTGCAGCCAGGACGCCGGATTTCGGGCTGTCTCAATAGCCTCGAAAGACCTGGCTTTGCGCAAAGTTGTAGTGGAGGAACAGGGTTGGAACGGACTCAAAAGCGTGTTATTCCTATCGGTGGCGTTCGGCATGGCCTGCTGGATCGCGGTCTACTCAACCCTTAGTTACTTAGAAAGGGTATAGTCTGGCTTATTTTTGCTAAGCTCTTCCAAATGCTCACTGCCAACAAATGGTGCATCGTTATTTGTTTTCTAATTTTATATAGTGCAACTATATTTTTATAAGAATGTGATATGTTTCTTACACGTTTTCGCTACAGAAAAAAATATCTTCTTTATAGAATGTGTCTTCTCAAATTTTCGCTCAGGACCGATAATATGTACGTGTCAGGCTGTAGTTGGAAGAAAAGAACCACCGACATTTGCATTTTATTATGCTGTGGGGTGAAACTCTAGTCGCAAATGGCCAATTTTCTCATTCCCCCAAAACTACAATTGATGGCGAACCACCACACTATATACAATTGACGAAAAGCTTTTAAATCTGGGCGTTCGCCCAGATTTAAAATCTGTCCATTCTTCCTATCAGTATTTGGATAGAGACCCCCGATGACTGAGAGGTGAGACGTGGCACACTTGTAAGGCCGTATCCAGATTCCAGAGGGGGGGACATCCCTCCCAAAAGTACAAAAAAAATTTTTTTATAGGCTTTAACCTCTAACCTATGTTCTAGGTCTGACCCGCCGGTAGACCCCCCCCCCAGTAAATTCCTAGATACGGGCACATGTACCCTAGCTTCTTCGTTCGAACTGACAAAACTCTACGTGAAGCAAACCGTAAAACAGTGAATTAAATGCGCACAATATTAACAGGTTAGCCGTGTTGCCAGAAAATAGTTTAAGATAAGTACCCAGAGAAAAAACAGACCACAACAACCTTGCCATTTCGTGATCACGAAACTTGGCTGTCCATCAAGTTCTACTATTTTAAAACCTGATCTGAGCAGTGGTTACATAATATATTCTTCTACTTTAGCACGTGTCCTCGACCATGACAGCGATGCTGATAAAAATACGGATGTTTACCTCAGGGCTGAGTCAATTTGATTCACTTTTTGTTCAGCAATCAGCATCTTGCCCCGTCACAAGCATCAGTCATGTTAAATACTGTCGGTGTCACAAATGTGGATAACAGGAATCTCAGAAGTTCTAGCTGATTTCTTCTTCGGAACATCGTATTGTGGTGGCGAGCCTAGAAAATACTATTGCCAGGCTGCAGCTAAATAGACCGCCGTACAAAAGTCGAAGAGTAATAAGCTTATAGTCTTATTTATAGGAGTTAGCAAGTTTTCATCAACTCACCGGTGAACCAAACAAGTGCGCAAGCGCTCAGACGTGGAGTGTGAAAGTAAAATGTTTATCATATTTTATATTCAGACAGCGTTAAAACCAAGACATTTCATATCCCCAATAACCAAACAAGTTTGCAATCATCCCACTTTAAAAGCTTTAAATGTAAACAAACCGCAAGTATAAATCCAAAAAAATGTTGAAGATCTTGCAAGAACAGCATGAGTTCTAACACTAGATCAGAGAACCAGAACACTGAATCTGAATGGTCTGCCAGCCAGTCCGACCCTTTAAACCTCTTTTCCATTAGCAAGGTAATAAAACAAGTGCAATAACCAAATCGTAGCAGCCTAATACCCCCTTTGTCACAATTCATTAAGAACGGCGTATCATCGATCATATGACAACACCGTAAAGTTTCCAGCTGTTCATTAAAGATACGTCGCGTCGTCTTGTTTCTTGCTGCAATACACCAATATCCTCATTCATAGATATATCTCCCCAAATATACAAGAGTTGAACTTGAGACCTGTCATAGACGAACGTAACTCATGAAAAATCTGGGCCCAGTTACGCATGAACGGGAGGGTGGGGGGGGGGGCATCAGTTGCATATATAGACCTAAATATCCTCGACTATACCAGCTTAGAGCTTGATTCCAGTCACGGGCCAAAAACTTGACTCATGGGCAAATTGGGCCCACTTGCCGATGAACGGGGAGGGTAGGGGCCAGGGGGTGGTTCAACTCCACATATAAATCCCCAACCCTATGATCCAAAAGCACAAAGGAATTTCATCGCCCTATCTCCAGTTATTGTCAAGTTGAAATCATTAAAAAATGGGCAATCTGGGCCTAATTGCCCCTGAACCAAGTGGGGGTGGGGTTTGGGACCCGCAAAAATGAAAAAGGTACCCCAATACTCACAAACCTACCAAGTTTCAACTTGATACCTGTTGATTCCTGTCACGGGTAACGAACTTTACTCCTGGGCAATCTGGGCCCATTTGCCCATGAACGTGATGGGTGGGGGAGGTGCAACTTTAAAAGTAATGTCCCAGCCCTAGGGTCTACATGTACCAGGAATTTCATCGTCTTATGTCCAACTCTGGTCAAGTTATGAACATTATTCACTGGGCAATCTGGGCCCATTTGCCCCTGAACCGGGTGGGTGTGGGGGGTCGGACCCCCAAAAGGCACAACTAGAACCCAGTCCCCACCAGCGTACCAAGTTTGAACTTGATACTTGCACTGGTTCACGAGTTATGAGCTCCACAAAATACGGTGAAAACCGAAAACCGGAAACCGGAAACCGAAAGCCGAAAGCTGCTACAGCGCTCGCAATAGTGGATTGTTCCAAGGAACGAACACTCCACTAAAAACGCGTACACTGGTGACAAAACACCGGAGACGGACCGGAGTGCAACGAACGCAGCTTTTGACAGTGCGAAACGGATACATCAGTTGAATTTTTTTACTAGAGCTACATTTCGGCCCTTCTTGGCACGGGTCCTATTCAGGCTCAAGCTGGAAAATGAGCTTGTGGAAAACCTTCTGTGTTAACCACAAGCAATAAGGTGTGACTTTGGGTTCTTCCGATCAGAGAATTTTATCCGACAAGTGTGACACACAGCGTGACGAAGCATGAGATCACCTGTTTTCGCGATAGACGATAGCTGCGTTTTTGCAGATACCATGGTATCTGATACCACGGTCAAAAGGCGTTTTGCAGTTATCGTGGTATCTCGCCAGTTACCGTGGTATCTGAAAAAGTCATCTCGCTTTCATCAATTTTTGTCATATTTGCGGGAAAGAAGTTTGGCACTTAGTGATGTGACTGGATATCAGTTTTTCTTTTGGGATGAATTCGAAAAGCGCAATTTCGGCAATTGTCATTTTGGCAGACCAACCGTATATCAGATACCACGGTAACAGCAAAAACGACTAATTGCAGATCCAGTTGCCGTGGCAACAGATAGGCTACCATGGTATCTGCAAAAACGACTCGCTGTGACTTCTGTTGCTCGAAAAAAACAACTTGGGAGGAAAACCTCATCGTTGACGAAAGCTACGATACAAACCGATCAAGGGAACCAGCAGGAAAATACCAGTAGGGTCACTGGTGTCTTAAACCTTACCAACTGCAGTTAGAGGGCGAGTTTGGTGCTTAAACAAATGACAAGGACGGGCCACCAGTTGTGCGCGACTGCTCGCTGGGACTCATTTTGGGTACTTAATATTCAAGAATAGAGTTTCTACTGTTTTCGTGCTCTCGCGCGAACTAACCTGATAGGGAAGTTGCAGACGCTGGTTGTTTTGTTATGGTCATCACCGAATCACGCCTTCCATCGAAGATAGGGGTCTCAAGTACTTGTCTCCCGTTATTGACGTCCCCCGAACCTATGAAAAACCAAAGCTATGAAAATTTAAAGGGTTGTCTAATATCCTACCAAATATCACACTACTAGATGAAAGCATGGGCCCCTGATGTGTTGTTCACAGTCATTCACAAGGCCGTTACAACAAAATGACTTCTGGGCGATCCCCTACCTCGGCGATCTGAAGTTCTCCGCAACGCATATAGTAACCTCGTATAGGAATCATTATTCCAGGTTGAATGAGGAGGCTTACCTGCGCTTAAGCCCTTACCATCATCTTATACGTTTGTTTTGATTGCTTTTTCTGTTCATTAATTTTGTTTTTGTGAAAGTTTTTGTATTTCTTTTTCTTCTTTTTTATTTGTCTCACTTACTCCGCTTAATTTGTTAAAGCACAACTCTTACTAGAAATAATATTTTCCCTATGAAATGGATAACAAAAAAACATTTTCGAAAATACCATTACTTTCCATCTGAAATTAGCGATTTTCTTGTTAGCGCCTGTCGACTATGTTCAGCCTTCCTGCTCTCCGACGCGGCGGCTGGGCGCAAAACATTCGAAAACTGATCGCGCTGTGGTTGGAAAGTGTGAAAACTAAGCAAATAAAAGAAGTAACAAACAAAAGCTTCTCAGATCCTTATGTGTGAAAGAGTTGTCAGCAGACGTTGGTGATCCCGGCAAACGTTTCGTTGTGTGACGGGCAAAACTCGGCAAGGCCGAAAAAGCGCTAAAATTTCGTAGGCACAAAACGAAACAATGGAGAAAGGTGGGGATTTTAGAAGCTTATAATTCTGTATGGGAGCTAGATATATTATAAAAAGCAGAATAAGCAAGAGGTTTTAAATAAATTTAGAAGTTTTAAATAAATTATTATTTCCAAGTTTCTTGGGTTCCGATAAACGACACGCAGATCCACAAAAGTCGATAAAGCTATGCTCGCTCTTCTAGGAAGATGTAGCGACCAGGGTTGCCAAATATTTCTGGCCGAGAGTGTCACTTTTTCATCCAAAAAGTGTCATTTGGTGTCATTTACAAATTCAAAAGTGTCACTTTCCAGATGTTTTCCATCAAAGAAATACACAGGGGGGACGGGAGCGCAACCCCATTCAACCTCCCGAGATTTAAAGATGTGTTTTTATGTGACAGTTTTCAAAATTTGTATCAATATTTATCCAGTTTCCGTTCATAAGCGCCGGTTTGGTCCGACCAGTGTTTAAAAACCAGCTCTTAATATTGACTTTTTAACGAAAAGTGAATCGACCCGCCTCTAAAAAAAAATTAAAAATCGATGTTGTGAGCGAAAATGCAATTGTCCATAATAGAAGGGACTTGAGAGCCAAGTCGTTGCCCACAGAAACCCGACATATAGTCGAAGATGAAACAAATCCAACGTTTAATTCAGATAAGAGATCATACTATAACAAAGTTTACAAGTTTTGCTTCTAAGCTAAGCAATCAGTGTCGAAAATAATCCGATGCACACGTTTAACTAGAGTTCTGGACAAGACTTGCGGTCACCCATGCATGCAGCTTAGTCGCTAACAGAAATGCATATTTCTACTTATTGTAATGATAAGTCTCCGAAAGTTTCATTAAAATGTCATTTTAGCAAAAAGTGTCACAATTTGGCCTGAAAGCGTGGAAAGTTTCACAGACTCCAAAAAGAGTCATAATGACACCAAAAGTGTCACCTTGGCAACCCTGGTAGCGACTAAGCGAAGCTACTCGGATTTCCCGAAAACAAAACAAAATGAAATTAAGTATTTTATTCTATCTGGCCCGAAATGCTTTCGGTGCCAAATAAGGCTAGTGGAAAGCCACTGTGAGCAGGTAAGTCACAGAAAGGGGTGGGGTAGGATACCCCCAGAATCGTGAGCGATGTCGGTCGGCCCCAAGGTCCTTGGCGCTGTTCCAGTTGGCGAACAAAAGTGAAACTACACTGTAGTAAAAAGCTAGAAAAGCATCGTCAATAAACTTTTTTGAAGTTTAACCGAACAGGGATGAAATCCGAAAATCTAAATACACTTCTCTTATTTACTTAAATAGGCCTGAAAACCCGATAAAAATGCATCACTTCGTTTGTCGTTTATCCGTGGATAGTCGATGTCATCGAATGAACTTATTCTTTCGCATTTGTGGTGGTACCTCTATGTGCTTGTCCCTCTATGCTTGAAATATACAGCAACTACAAAGGTAAGCCATTGCCGAAAAATAACAGTCATGTAACAAAAAGAAGTATCTTTTTATCACTTTCGTACTTTTTTCATTCGTGAAGTTCCTAGCTTAGACTTCCGTACACATGGAAATGCACTTTGGCTGAAATTCAAATTCTCCACGTCTGAATGAATCTTGGGTTTTCGTGCAAGCAGCGCACATTCTGAACGTTACGGGTGAAAAAATCCCTTAGATGAGCCAAAATAATTCAGTGTATTCAAATATCAGATGTACAAATAAGCTGCCTTTTAAGTTAAACTTTAACTAAATAGCTTAAAGTTTAACTGAAAGGCCAATTCATTTGTGCGTCATCTAACTGGATACACTGAATTATTTCGATTCTACAAAGGGATTTTTTGATTTTCCACTATCTTCTCTAGTTATGAGGCTCAGAATATCTCCAGCCGTCCCCCCAGCGTAAATTCTACTATGACGCGGGAAATTTTAATCTCATCACAAGTGCGGATTTTCAGTGGGCAGTGGCGAGATTGGTGAAGATTGCTTAGTGCCTGAACAAAAAAAAATGATATATCTTTCTCGTAAGGCGTACAGCAATAATACAAGCGCATAGAGGCACCACAAATCACACGGAAATTCAACTATTTGAAAATCGATTATTCGTGAATAGCGGAACAACGAAGCAACTCATTTTCAGCGGGTCTTCAAGCCAATTTAAGTGAATAAGTGATGGGTAACTAGATTGTCCTATCCTAGCCCTTTTCGGTTAAACTTTAAAGCTACAAGAGGTCGTCGAAAGACAGTTAAGAAGCAACAACTAAGAAAGTAACGAGGAAAGGTCTGAAACCAATACAGGTATAAAACTGCATAAAAACTGAGTTCACGAATGGGCTGGACACGGCAAAACCGATTGCCAGTGTTCCTCTCTGACAGACGCACCGACAACGGGATGAGAGGGGGGAACAGTAAGTGATAATTGAAAGAGGATGATGCTGTATGCAAAGTTACAAACATAAAATCATGGATCTTTTGTGCATGCAACATATTTTTTCTTCTGAGTTAGCGTTCGGCACAATGCAGTTCCAAGACAAGGATAAGATAAAGATTAGCCTTGTTTGATTGACCTATGATTGTTCTAACAGTTCAGGCATCGGTAGCGGACACGCCCAACGTAACAGAGAAAAGACGAAGAACAAAATGTGCATATTTTTTTGGTTGTCAGTAATCAAGGACAATGGTCCCTAGCAGGCATTATCGCAACGTGCTTTTATACTAAAAATCCGATAGATGGTGCGGCGCCACATTCACGACAGGAAACACTAGCATGAATTTCTAATGGAAGGAAATAACGGATGCCGCAAAGGATATAAAAGTAGATATTCCTGAATAATTGTTCCTATTGTTCGGATAAGATGTAATACCCGTAAACCTATTTGGAAAGTTGACCCCGAGTTGAAAAAAGTAAAAAATAAAGCAAAAATGTGGTTAAGGATATGGATAGCTTGTGGGAGGCCTAAAAATGGTACTGTTTTTGAGATTAAGCAAAATACGAAGTTGTCGTTTAAGAAATATGTACGGTCTGTGCGTGTGTCAGGCACCGATTTTCCCAAAAATATCAGTGAATGGAAAAAGGTGTCGAATTCTTCCAAATTTAGCGATGATCACGAAAGTGATATTATTCCTAAATTGTCGTGGCTACAACACTATGGGCAAATATTCTCAAAGATTAATCAGAAAGTGCACGCTCATTTTTCTGCTCAAGTCCGGAAAGTTCTTCCATTTTCTTTGTCGCAAAAGCATGTCATACCAGTATCGCTTGAATCTATTTCTAAATCGATTAAACGCCTAAAGTCAAAATCGGTAGATTTGGATGGGATTAGTGTAAAGCATCTTAACCCTGCTTCGTCAGAGCTAATTTGTCACCTGCAGCTCTTTTACCAGATGTGCATTTGTAATTCTTTTGTACCAGATAGTTTTCTATGCGGTACTGTGACATCGATTTTAAAGCGTGGTAAAGATCCTAATAGTTGTGGGTCTTATCGACCAATTACGGTCGCGTGTAATCTTAGCAAATTGTTCGAGTACATACTGCTTCCCTACGTTAAGGATAATGTTGATTACGATGCGAACCAGTTTGGTTTTAAGTCCGGGATTGGTTGTCAACATGCGCATAAAGCTCTGTCGTCTCTGTTTATTGATGCTCATAGAAAAGGCCATAGTCTACACCTGTGTACTTTAGACCTATCTAAAGCTTTTGACAGTGTTGTCCATGCCCAAGTTTGGTTCGCCCTTCATTCCCTTGGCGTGAATGCCTCTGTTATTCATGTTCTACGCTATTGGTAATTGGTATTCGAATTCTTTCTTACGGTTGAAATCTGGTGATAGTGTATTTGGTCACATCCATGTGAAATGCGGTGTTCGTCAAGGTGGGGTTTTATCCCCGTATTTATTTAACGCTTGTTTATTCAATGTTCTTTCACAAATTACGCACACCTGTTTCATCGGGATGACCGATATATCATACATTGCTTATGCTGACGACCTTATGCTAATTAGCCGAACGAAAAGAGGTCTATCGCGAATGGTTTCTCACGTTGCGTCACTTTTTGGGAATATTGGTCTACGGCTGAATGTCGAGAAGTGCGAATACCTGCATTTTAACGGTTCTCCTTCCCCTGGTCCACTAGATTGCCAGGTTTTTAAGATTCCCCATGTTGTTTCTCTTAAATGGCTGGGTATCACAGTAACGAGTTACTTTCCGTCTTTCCGCGGTACTGCACTTATCGACATTAAGCGCAAGCTACAAACAGTGTATGCAAAAATTGTAGCAAACCGGGGTAAGTACAGAAGAACAGCCTTAGCAAAACTTTACGCTTCTTTTTGTGACCCGGCTGTTCTTTTCTCGGTTGGGCTGTTTGATATTTTTGATAAACGGGATCTATCCAGAATAAGGATAGATTATTTCCGTTATTGTAAATTTCTTCTGTATCTGCCCCGGTCCCATAGCAATTCTAAGATCATTAAATCTTACGGAGCTACCGACATTTTGCCACGGCTGCAAGAATTGCATACCGATTTCCGTCAGAAATGTAGTCTACGTTTGTTGCCGCATCATCGACTTATTAGACTGTTTTGATTGATAGCTGTAGGCTTATTGTATGTTCCTTATGCTATTTTCCTGTTGTTTTTGTTCTTCTCTTTTTTCTATTATCTATACTCCACTTTCTTATGTTGTAAAACATTTTGTGGGTTAAAAATATACTTACTTACTTACTTACTTACTCCAGATGACGAAAAGCTGATTTTCAAAGGATTTCTCGTGTTTATGAAATTAGTGCCTTTATTTAAACATTGACGCATCCAAAGCTATTTTATCCAAAAATTTTAATTGTTCTTAGCTATGTAATTCTGACATATTTGACAGTGCAAAACGGATACGTCAGCTAAATTTTATTCGAGCTATATTTCGGCCCTTCTTGGCAAGGGTCCTCTTCAGGCTCAAAACCGCTCAAGTTGGAAAAAAGAACTTGTGAAAAAAACCAATTCTGACGATGACGAAAATCTACCGATTTTTTTTCGCGTAAATCGTTCACTCCACAGGTATGCGACTAGAGAGGCGGATAATTTTATTGTTGAGTATAGAGACACCACACGTGCAGGTTTCGGCATTAGGTATTTAGCTCCGGTTATTTGGAATGATATACCAGCTGGCATTCGGGAGGCTGAACACATTGGGTCTTTTAAAGTAAAACTTAAAACACATGTATTGGGAGAGGGGAGATAATTTTCCTTTTTTTTATTTTTTAGATTTTGGTATTTAAGGTTTAATTGAGTGAGAGTGTTTTTGTCCTTTCTTTTTTTTTAAATGAAATTTGTTAAAGGTTGAGAGTCAGAGGATTGCAGCCGTCCATCTTCAGGCTGTTTGAGCCTTCCCCGGGCGGTTGTGTGCTTAAATATAGTTTATTTTATAATTAGAACCAAATAAAGTAAGTCAAGTCAAGTCAAAGTCAAGTCAAGTCAAGTCTCGGCTGACTGATGTACTGAGTGCCTTCATACAATATTGAACACTAACACATCCAAAGCTATTTGCATGCACTTTAAAGGTATTATGGTTTAAATCATTATTTTTTGTTGTTTATTATTTATTATATATTCTGTCTTTTTTTATTTTCCCTGGCTCCCGTATGGAACTGTAGGCTGAGCTTAAAAAAAAACACACAATTATATTCCCCCTTGTCGACTTCTCAGCAAATTTTCGGCCGCGCTGAGTTTACCAGTCCAGCAGTGCAAACTTCGCGGAAAGCTTCAGGGTCTGCCAACAGCTCTTTCAAAATACGGATATAAGAAGCTTCAACATTTTGTTTTTCGTTTTGGAAGAGCTGGTAGGCCAACAGACCTATCTTGTATTTTGGACACTTTTGCATTGCTTAGCTTTTCCCACTTTTTAAACATGGCGCTCACAGTTTTCAAATATTTTGCGTCGAACCTTCACCTCGGAGGCGCGATGTTTGTGGCACAGTCGCCAAGCACCAACAAGAAAATCGCTAATTTCACGGGGCAAATAGCCTACTGTTCTTATTTAAAAAAACGATGCTTCTAAACAATTTGACCGTGAAACTTATCATTTCTAGTATTGGGCGATATTCGATATCTATAACTATATATCGATATATCGGACCAAATATCGATATCGAATATCGAAATGTACATATCGATAACCAAAAGGATATTTGTTCACTTACAATTACTGTAAATAATCCAACGTAAGTCACATTCATATATCCGCAATTGGAGTAATATGTTGTTTATGTATTTGAAGTTGAGTTGATATGCTTTTTTTTAAACAATTTTGCTTTAAAATGTTGGTGAAACGAGACGTATACTATAGCGAAACATGGTACCAAAACATCGATATCGATACATAGCTTATCGAATGTCGAAAGTGAAAATATCGATATATCGAAAAATCCAAACATCGCCCAACATCAATCATTTCTAGTAAAACTTGTGCATTATAGTTTAACTGAAAAGCCAACTTATTTTTGTGTCATTTAGTTGAATACACTGACCTATTTTGATTCTGCAAAGGGATATTTTTGTTTTCCACTATCTGCTCTAGTTATGACGTTCAGAATATCTGCGGCCGTCCCAAGAGCGAAAATTCTACTATGACGCGGGAAATTTTTATCTAAACACAAACAAGGCTTTTCAGTGGGAAGTGAAGATATTGGTGAAGATTGCGTAGTGCCTGAACAAAAAAAAGTCATAAATCTTTCTTGTAAGGCAAACAACAAATTAGAGGTACCACAAATCACACGAAAATTCCACTATTTGAAATCGATTATTCCTGAATAGCGGAACAACCAAGTAACGCATTTTCAGCGGGTCTTCAAGCCAATTTAAGTGAATAAGTGATGGGTAACTAGATTGTCCTATCCCAGTCCTTTTCGGTTAAACTTTAAGGACTTGATAGGATTTGTATCGTATACCTGTATTTTCAGTTGCGACACTGCCTCTTGCATTTCGTCCTTTTTTCACAGTCTTCGCCGAGTCCTTTTCCGCCTTCAGCTGTGTTCTCAGGTCGGCCACAGCTTCCTTCAATGATGAACTGAGGGATGTGAGATAGTATATCACTAAGACCATCAGGATCAGAAGTGGGATGACAACACCGGGAGAGGACACATAGTCGAGGACCCAATGAAGCGACTTTGGTGTCACGTGCAAGATTGGCTGAAAAAGTTTTTCATTATCATAAGATAATACTCAATAACACCAGTACACCGTGCAGTCCCATGATATCAGTCCTATCCTACCCAGTGCCAAAATTTCCTGGTATTGCCCTGATGTTAAAAGAAAAAAGTTCTAGCGGGCGATAACAACATTACCGCCCGCTAAAAACTGTTACCGCCCGCTAAAAACTGTTATCGCCCGCTAAAAACTGTTATCGCCCTGCGACAACTGTTATCGTCCTGTGATAGCAGGGCCACTGGTGTTATAATCATTATCGCCCTTGCTTTTCTTCGGGCGATAGCGGACAATTTGGCCCTTGGGAAGCATGATAGGCAGATATCACCCTCGCTGGCGCTCGGGCGATATCAGCCAGTCATGCTACCCGCGGGCCAAATTTTTCCACATCACCCTCAGCAAGGGCGATAATATATAAAATTAATATAGTATTGTATACTTGGGAGAGGGACGAGCCTCCCCCCGAAAAGAGATTTCTGGTTTTATTTTTCAATCTCTAGATTGTGCCCGCGCTTACTGTCCCTTGCAACGAGCACGACCGTACAGCACAAGTTGGCAAACTTGCTCGACTCGTTGAGATCGCTGAGAGTGACGGCACACTTCCCAATGGAATTAACTTTCACACAATGAAAATATAATACGAAATACACTTTTTTTTTCCTCGCTCAGGGGTCTCCGCTTCAGGCTTTCTTTCAAACATGGGCACGATAACTTACTGGTAAGAACCCAAAAGAAGGACTTGTGCCAATCCTGCTACGATGCGGTCTGGCTCTTGAAGGAATTGCTCTGCGAGGTCTAATTTAAGACTCTAATCCAGGTTGGGTCCGTATTGCTGTCCGCATTATGTGGTACGATCGAGTTCTCAAGTCATATAACATTCTGCAGAGCCACAATCCCTTTCAACACACAATTGCGGCTAAGGTCCATCCGTTGGTACGGCTATAGCCTTCATTTACGCCCAAATACGCAAGTAAAGCCCGTCCACGAGTTCAACTCAACCGCACACGGCTGGAGATGCCCAAAAATCAGACCGCACCTCAGATCCACACACGGCTGCTGGAGAGCGCCATTGAGCCCCCGGACGCTCCAACGCTGCCAGAACATCGCGACCAATGCAAGCAGCTGACAACGACCCAGATTCGTGCCACATTTTATTGCTTTAGAACGACAAGCAATGAAATTGTTTTAATGATTTCTTTTTCGGTTTTGTATTGTGTTGTTTATTTATTTATTTGTGACCCGCTTTTTGGGTAACAGCGGAGTATGATGTATGTCGCATACCTATATTATTATGCCGTACAGACCTGAACTGATTTTAACTAAACTGAAGTGAAAGTCGATCTCGATCCTGAGCTCGTGAAATCGTGTTTCTCTTACCTTCATTCCGACCTGGAAGATCTTCCCATAACCACTGAACGGTCCGCAGTGCCACGAGGGTTCAAGCCAGACGATCGTATACGCAACAGGTAGTGTACAAAGAAACAACATCAGCAGCAACAGCCAGAGGTAGAAGTTGTTGGACTTCGAAGCTTTGAAAATGAGCTCATGAGGTACATTGCAGGTAAGTAAGATCCAGGAGCGGAAGTACATAAGAATGGTCAGCTTTATTAGGTTCAGGGCTGGTAAGGCCGGGGAAAAAAACATACCCATCCTAAAAAAAGAACGACTTTTGAAAAGTTAAGACAAACAATTCTAAAAAGAAAAACTGAAATCCTTTTTCTTAGTGCATCCATGTTGATACTAAGTCATACACGATTTCTCGGAGCACTGACTCCAAGCACACGCGTTGGCACGCTACATCCATGCTGCACAGCGATACAAGTAATAACACATAACTCGAGAATGTTTTTGATCTCTGTCTTCTCATCCCAAAACATAACACTTAAAACCTTTGTGTTAGGTCATGTCCCTTAAGGCGTTTTTCCGAGACACAACTGTGGGCCACACACTTCTGAGTGTTTTCCGCGGAAACACGATTGTGTGCCACACAGTCGAGCCACAAGCTGAAACTCGCGGAAACACCGTTTTGTCTATTTTTTGGGCGAAAATTCAAATGTCTGAATATATAAATAAAAATCATGTAAAAATCTCAATAAATAGAACTCCAGGCTTTCGTCCTTACCATTCAGTGCAAAAAGGATCTTTAGTTTTATTTCCACATACTTGAAAAAGTTTTTAATTTTATTGTTTTGACGTTGTTTTGCTGCCAAATTTGAATTTCCCGCCAAAATCGAGCCACAAAATCGACAATCACCTCGGCAGTTGTTTGTCGTTTTGAGCCACAAAGCGAGCCACGAAAATCTTGTTGGTCGCGGAAACACAGTTGGGGGCCCAAAAGGCCGCGGAAACACTCTTTTCGAGCCACAATCGACCCAAAAACTCTTTGTGGGAGCACGGAAAAACGCCTTTAGTTGGCCAAGAGCGGTGCAAAATCGTTCCGATCTATTGACAAGACGACGAACACAAAACATGGAGTCGCGATTAAAACATATGTCCAGATAACATGGGGCCAGCGATCGGCATGTGGCGTGGCCAGACCGCTTGCCGATCCGCGACTAAAACAAAGTTAAACAAACCGAAATGAATTACTCTGACTTGTCAATCGACAATAATAACTCACAACGGCGAGCGCGAGGGGTTAGTGCCTTCTGCAAATGGCAAGAAAGAAGAAAGTTGTGAAGGACGCAACATTTTGAAACCGCTACCAGGATTACGTAAAGATGAGGCGCTAGAATCACGTTCGAACATCATAAACAATCATTCTTCCCGATACAAACATTGGTGAGGGGGGATATCGCGGTCATTCATTTCCCTGTATATACATTGTAGTTCTCGTGGATAATCCCTGTCTTTCATTTAGCTTTCCAGACGCTGAATCCTAAAGCTTATGTGCACCTGATCTCCTCCCTAGACGGGGTAGTGGGTTTTGTCGTCCAAGTGTTACCTGAACCTACCTGAAAATCAAGTCGCAACCAAAGAAATACACCTACCAGATCATTCCTTGGTTATTCACGAGGTGCAGAATGTTCTCAGCAATCTTGAACTCTCCATACTCGGGAAAATGCTTTTCTAAATCCCAGCACCAACACGGATTCAAGAACCGAACAGCCAGAGCACGAATAAAGTCAATGATCAATATCGCCACGATTGTAAATATCAAGTCCATTATTGTCAGCTTGACCATCTCCTGCCCAAACATCGTCTCCCAGCAGAGGTTTCGTAGTTCAAGCTGGAGCTCTGCGATAGTTTCGTTTCCCCCCACTAGAGCGTCAAACTCCCAAGTTTCGTCTCTTACACTGGTCCAGTAAACAGTGCACCCAACAGGATTATCCCCTCTGCAGCTTTGAGGCGAAGAAGAAGCAATCTCTTGACTTTCAGTGGTTGTTTCAGGGACTGTAGATGACTCTAGTGTGGCTCGGCTAGTCGTCGGTTTTGGCACCTTAGATGGCTCTGGTGTTCCACAGCGAACGACGTAGCAAATGGTTTGAGATATGGGGTTGTCCGTCGGTAGTTCAGGTGGTGGTGAAGTTGATGCATCCCCGCCACCAAAAATGACCTTACTAATCGCGTCGATCATAGATGTCACGTTACGGACGTTATCACGGAAATCGGAGAACGACTTGCTGCTAAGCATATCGAACCGCGGCGTAACTTTCGTTTCTTCTAAGTGGTCGAAGTTGTCGAGCGCATCGTCGGTAAGGACGACCTCTTCCTGAAGATCCTGTTCGTCGTCGATATATTCCCCTACTAAACGGAATGAATCGTCGGCAGAAGGACTTGAGAAAACCATTGGGTGAGACTTGGCTTGCTGGGATATTCCCCACAGGCTTGAAAGTGCCATTGCGGCAGTTGCGGCGCATTCGACGACTACTTTGTAGCATCCTGGCTCGTAGAACTCTTCTACTTCAGTTGTGGTGACTGGGTTTGGGGTACTGACCCCAGCGAGGAGTAAAGGCTTGCTGGGACGTAGCTGGGACAGCCGCGTGGTCTAAAGAAAAATATTTTGTCAGTTCGAAGTTTGTTTCCCATAGCCAAAATTGACCTTGATAAATCGTATAGTTATTAACGGTATTATTTTCTTCATGTAGGACTCCTCAATTGTTATCCTTATCCACTATCCCATCCTTTATTCTATATAGGGTGATTCTGGTTAGTAAGCGACAATGGCCCCTGTGCTTTAATACAGAGGAAGAGGGCTATTTTCTGGTAGAATGCGAGCAACTCTCAGACCCCAGGAGACATTTTCTTAATGGGTATACTATCAAGTTCCCCGATGTTCTTGAAAAAAAAATAAAGCTAAGATTCTTAAAATATGCCAATTTTTAAAGAGTGTATCAGTTAAATAAGATAAGGACTGAGTGATGTAAAGTGTATTGTTACCATAATGCGTTTTGTACGGCCAATTGGCTATAAAAAAAAAGAAATAAAAGAAATATCATCTTTCTATATTTTGTATTTTACTCCAGCTGTTTTCCTGTGTGGAACTAAGAATAACAAGACAATAAATCAGCCTGTCTGTGTTTTCAGCAATTTCTACGAAAGAACTATATTGTTTTATTCTATTTATTTAGCAACATTGTATCCTCCTGCTTAACAGTTCATAATTATGTGAGTTTCCCGTAGCAAACCCAATACAAAAGTCAGTGCCCAGAACTGATACCACAAACAATGAAAATAACTGAAAATCTATTCCTTTTTCTAGTTTTGACTTCCTTTGCTCACCAATTCCCTACAATTTCGTAGTGTTCCACCAATCAATATTTAGCTGCAAGTTTTAGTTTTTTGGACCACATTGAACAGTAGGTTGTACGTCCTTACGAATACTTTAATGCCTTCTTTCGTTTTTATCTTTTCCTTTACACAAAGGGTGCTTGACGCTTGAAGTTTCAATCCCAAAGAATCCACATACCATGATGTTTTTAGAGAACGAACACTGGTTACGATCCTACGCATCCGCCGTGTTTCCACCGCTTTAGAACATGAAATCTGTATGCAAATTATTAATGAAAATAGGAATTTTCAGTATAGAATTGATTAAAGAACATTCCGGAATCTGTAATTGGATATTTAAGAATAGTTTAAACAGTTGGAATGATTCAATTTCAAAGTATATATGACTCAAGGTTCAAAGTATATATGACTATTTTGTTTTTTGCAAGAGTAGGTGACGTCAAAAAGCTTAGGGAAATATTGACGTCACAGAGTGGAGGAGTTGTAGCCCAAAAAGTCAAAAATCTGAAAAATTCAGAAAAGGTGCTGCGCGGGTAAAAAAAAAAGTAAAATCTTACCATATCGTTCACCTTCCCGAATAAAGCGATGATGAGCGTATACAAGTTCAACAAGTTGAGAACCATGATCCTAAAAATAAAGAAAAGATCATTCAAATGCTGATGGCGCACCCATCGAGATACATTCCTTACAACTGACATCTATACTTTTTTAAACTGAAGGTAGTTTTTTGGGAGGTTTGCACCTTTTTTCTGCTGAAGGAACAAAATTAATCTTATATCCTAAAAGAGTTTTAGTCAAACGTTGACGACGGCGATAATCATTCTGGGACTTAAAGGTACTAAACCGAATTGTGGTTCCGAACTAGAATATGAAGAACTGTGTTTCGCTGTTCCTGGATGCGGTAATGAACGAGTAATACTCCTTGCTGGAAGCGTCGGCGAGCTAGACCGTGAAACATAGTTTTGACAGAACGACAGAACGCCATCCAACGATATTTCGCCCTCATCAGATTCACTTCCTTCAATTTCAATCGGTCGATATTTTTGGGATCCCAAAACGTAAGTGGAGGGATACCTATGACATCAAAACGTTGTCCGTCTGTCTGTCCGTCTGTGAGCACGATAACTCTCGAAGGGATTGAGATATTTTGATGAAACTTGGTGGGAGGATCCTTTGGGTCAAAGTACAGGTCAAATTCGAAGAGGGCTCTGTAGCACAATATTTGAGGATGGGCGAGGGGTTTCAAATTTAGGGTCAATTTTTTTTTTGAAAGCTGTTTAGATAGTTGATTTAGGGGTAAGGAGAAATGCTGAATCCGAATATGAAAGTTATTTTCTCACCGGACTAGTAGTTCACCCGGAATCCGGCAAAAACCGGACACAAAATTTGTCGACCAATAAAATTTTCGGCTACCCCTTTTCTTCAGCACATTGACTCGTAAGTAAGAATCGGTTGCTAGAATCTTTGGTGATGGGGGTTGCCAACTTTTGCTAGTTGGTATACCTTTTATTTTTTGCCAGTGTACTTCATGGTAAGAACGATACAGTACCATGTCTATCACGGGGAGATGAACTTGTAAGTAAGAGTCGGTTGCTGGAAGGCCTTCGCGAGGGGCTTGAAACTTTAAACTTTGGTCTGTTTCTAAATATTACAAGTAAAGAGTATTGATCTATCAACACCATATATTAGACTTTTGGGATCCCATCGAGACCTTTGGTCTTGTTATTCTGGCCCCTAGCGAATCATTTCAGCGTTCTGTTGGCACTTAGTCTCTTGTGGCTACGCTACAAAATTCATATTGCCGAAGAATAAAAGCTATATCTCATATCTATCATATTTACCCTGTATAGCTACCAGCACACGCACAATCCGATAAGATTTCGCACACAAAAATACGCATGCGCAATTCCCGGCTGTATAGGGAGACCTCTATGCGATGCGTCAAAACTGCGAAGCGACAGAGGAACTACAGATTCGACTGCGAAAATCGGACTATGTGTGCACGTACATTAATTCTTCTACCTGTCAGCAAAATTCAAAATCAATGATTATGGAAACTGGTGGAGGGGGAGAGGGTCTGGAGGACAAACCAGACTCACCAGAACAGGGGCCGATTACCTTGCAAGCTGCCATCTCAGTGCCTTCCTCGGGTGATACTCCTCCAATAAGCCAATCAGCTCAAAAATATTGGGATAGAGTACTGATATGACAGACATGACAATCGTGATTTCATTCTGTCGCCACCAGCTGGAAGCTGCGTCGACCTCCCGCGACCTCGCAACAACCAGGACGACAGTGTATGCACTGCCAACCAACAGGAGAAGGATGAGGAAGTTGGCAAGGCAACGTTTAGCGATGATCTTCCTTGGCGTTCTGAAAATATTTTTTGATTTACTACTGCACTTGGGACTCTGCATCTGCTTTTTGGCAGACAATGAATAATCAACTTCACCAAAACCAACTTTGGAATCAAATTATTTGTACGGCTTCGTCCTTTCTATTTAATTAGACCACACCAGGCTGTACCAGACAGCAGCAGATTTTTAGGAGGTACTGCAGGAGATAAGAGAAAGATGCTCAAGGTCCGAACCCTCAATGATCGAGTAACTGGAAAAGTGTTGAGAAAAAGAAACTGAGTTTCTAAAGAAACTGGATTAGAAATGGATCGAAACGGTAAGAACTGGCTGGGTACCTTCCGTACTCAGTGCGGACTTGGCATGGTATCAACCAAATTATTCTTATAAAAATACTGTTATGTTATACAACTACAAATCTTTATCTCTCTCTCTCTCTCAGCCATGAGGCCACGTCTGAGGTGTTAAGGGTGCTGCGGAAGCGGGGAGGGGGGAAGGGGGGCAACACACCTCACCTGAAAAGGAATCTAGTAACTGGGCTCCGAAACGCTATGCTGAAACAAGCCCAATTGCCCTTCCAGCTTTTTTTACCAATAGCCTAACGAACGTTGTATGTTAAAGACTGTGTCTCGGACTGTGTATGGTAACGTTGTATGTTAAATACTGCATGTACACTATTGCATTCTGCTTTATCGGTTAGTGCTTTCGGTTTGCCAACTTACTTGACCTGTTCTTTCTTCTTTTCCTGTTCCTCCAGTAAAGCCTCCCTAAAGCCAAGAACGATTGATGACTTCTTGCTAATGGCAGTTTCTTCATTACCGATGCTGTAGTCCCACCCAGCGAAGAGTTTCCACGAGAATGTGCTTTCGTCTTCCTTATCGGTTAACTTTGATAGACGATTATTAGAGGCCATCCTGAAATTTCGAGACCAGCCCTAAAATTACTGGAAAGGCAGTTTGGCAACGAAAAAACTGGAAATACAAAGAAAGAGTAAGACATAATAAATAATTAATAAGACATTGTACACGTCACGTTAAATAATAAGACATTGACACGTCGATGCGAGGCATTGCGACTGCGCTGCACCTGCATTTCTCTTGTACTTCACACAGTCGCTAAAAGCTCGATAAAATCACAAACTGACCTCCATGATATTCTTGGTGTATATGTTGTTGTTCTTAGGGATTTTATTATCGTATACTATAGAATTCTCTTGTATTAATTATGGCATCTCTTTCTCGAAAAAATTCCGTTCAGCTTTCACAAAATGAAAAAAAAAATGATACGCACGCGTGTATTCTTGCCTTTCGTTATCTCCTGAAAAGTACTGGAAAGGCGGTTCGGTAACGAAACAAAATACGAAGAAAGGGAAATAAACCAGCCCTTTTCTCATTGACGCGTCGGTGCGAGGCATTGCGGTTGCGCTGCACTTGCATCTCTTCTGTATTTCACACATTCGCTAAAAGCTTGATAATATTACAAATTGACCTTCATGAATTATTGGAGTATATTTTGTAACCGGTTTTCAGGGAGCTTTTTATGGTATAGTCCAGAACGCTCTTATATTGATTGTGGCATCTCTTTCCACAAAAATTCTATTCTGCCTTTGCAAAACAAAATAAAAAAGATACGCACGCGTACAAGATACGACTGGGATCTAGGCATTGTGTTATGTTTGGCTGGAGTGTGAAAGGTCGACGAGCCAATTTGAAACGGGCTAGACACTAACGGGCTTTTGATTCTGAAATTTCAATTCTGAACTGTGATATATTCGTTATTAATTGTACATAGCCTACATATAAATATTTTAAGGCAATTATTGAGAAGTGATTATTAAGTTTTAGCCGTGTTAATAATTGTGTGACGATCGTGAGGTAAAGCAAAAAGGAACAACTCGGGCCTTAAAAAATCTTCTCCCTAGATAGTGAGTTAAAAAATCGAAAAAACCTCGCACAAGAATGTAAAAAGTTTGAAGCAACTTGTTGGGAGTTATACACCAAATTCTAAAGGACCCGTCCTACCTATAATGCCAATGCAACCTACTTCCGTAACTGCATTCGTTAATCCTTAAACCCGGAGAACCAAATTTCATATGTTGCTTTCTGAACCCGTCAACGACACCTCAGTAATCTTTGCACTTGCCACGATTCACTACCTATTTTCCATGTGCATTATGCTCCCTGTTTTAATCATGCGTATCATGATTAAAACCGGTTATCTTATTTTGCCGAGTTTTCGAGAAGTCAATGAGTCTGGGAAGAGGCTTCAAACAGCCAAAGCCGTGGACAATTTTATAAAAGTAGAGCCTAGGTTTACAGTATTCAGGTAGTTTTGAATGTTGGAACATAAACAGTAAAAAGTGCAAGGTGTGCTTTCAAATATTCAGAAGATAAGGTCCTGATCAAGGCCGTATCCAGGGGGGGTTAGGGTGTTCGACCCCCCCCCCCAAACTCACAAATTTAATCGTTTTTTGTAGGCTTTAACATGTGATCTATATCGTTTTTAGTGGAGTGTTCCTTGGAACAATCCACTATTGCGAGCGCTGTAGCAGCTTTCGGCTTTCGGTTTCCGGTTTTCGGTTTTCACCATATTTTGTGGAGCTCATAACTCGTGAACCAGTGCAAGTATCAAGTTCAAACTTGGTACACTTGTGAGTATTGGGGTCTAGTTGTGCCTTTTGAGAGTCCCACCCCCCACAACCACCCGGTTCAGGGGCAAATGGGCCCAGATTGCCCAGTGAATAATCTTTAAAACTTGACCATAGTTGGACATAAGACGATGAAATTCCTTGTACTTGCAGATCCCAGGGCTGGGAAATTACTTTTAAAGTTTCACCTCCCCTACCCATCCCGTTCATGGGCAACTGGGCCCAGATTGCCCAGGAGTAAAGTTCGTTACCCGTGCCAGGAATCAACAGGTATCAAGTTCAGACTTGGTACACTTGTGGGTATTGGGGTCTAGTTGTGCCTTTTGGGGGTCCCACCCCCCCACACCCACCCAATTCAAAGGCAATTGGGCCCAGATTGCCCATTTTTTTTATGTTTTTAACTTGACAATAACTGGAGATACGGCGATGAAATTCCTTTGTGCTTTTGGATCATCGGGTTGGGAATATCTATGTGGAGTTGAATCACCCCCCACCCTCCCCGGTCATGGGCAAGTGGGCCCAATTTGCCCATGAGAAAATTGTTTGACCCGTGACTGGAATCAAACTCTAAGTTGGTATAGTCGACGATATTTAGGTTTAGATAAGCAATTTGACGCCCGCCCTCCCCCCCACCCTCCCGTTCATGGGTAACTGGGCCCAGATTTCCTATGAGTTACGTTCGTCTATGACATTGTCTCGAGTTCAACTCTTGTATACTTGTGAATATATATGTATATATCCTCTGGCCACGAAGTACATCTTGAGAATGAACCTCCCCCACCCTCCCCGTTCATGGGCAACTGGGCCCGGATTGCCCATGATTTGAGATTTTGTGAGATTTTGCAACGGGGCCCAGATTGCCCATGTATTAAGTTCGTGAACGACGACACTCGTCAAAATTAAAACCTCGTATAGCTGTACACAGTACTTTTCGTAAGATTCGCATTGCGTTTGTTTGGTTTCATGTTTCGCGAAGGGTTTGAGCTGTCAATTAGTCACAACATGTGGATTCGCGGAAGGATGGGAATGATGAAATGGGATCTGAAACTTTATGACTTTGACATTACACTAATGTGTTTGAACAAGTTATAATAAACGAAACTCATTTCAAGATTGATGAAAGTAATGTCAGTAGTGTATTGAAACAAGCCTACGGGGTTTATACGAAGCAGTATAAAGATGGACAATACTGTGATTGGAGACCGAATTACGACTGACGCGAAGGAATTGTGTGTCCAAAATGAACTAACATGTGTTCTCACGTGGAAGTTGTCAGATGAGGCGCGCTTTTGGAAATTTATGACTTTGACATTAGGGTGTTCAAGCCTGAGCCTGAGCCGTGTTTGGAGATTCTTTGAGAGCTCAATTGTTGATTTCACGAATAACTATGCAATACGAATATTAAACCTTACGGGAAATTCAACGTTACAATCCAATTCATTCTTTTACACCCCACGTCTGAGCGCTTGCGCACTTGTTGTACTTTCTGGTCCGATCCGCGGGCACCCCCCCCCCCCAAATAAATTCCTGGATACGGGCCTGGTCCTGATACGTTTTAGATCCGAGAATCTGAAAAACTGCAAGAAAGATCGCGAACAGAGGGATAACAAAAGCTACAATATAAAAGATCAAGGGCTTTCCGGTGGTGTTTTACTGTTTGGACATATTTTCCCGTACTCAACACGAACAGTCACGAGCTAACAGTTTCGATTTTGATTCCCAACAAATAAAACAAATTAGTAGTTTAAAGCATCAATGCAAGAAAATACTGAAATTATATAAACTTACTTCCGAAGAATTATTAGGAAACTGAACATCAGCATCAACATCCCCGTCACGAAGTAGGCAATCGGTAATTTGTAACCCGACGAAGTTGATTCTTCGTCACTATAGAATCCGTAAAAGAGTGGCGAGAACTTGAGAACTCCCTCAAAATTCCAAAGAGATTGTAGATAGTATGCCGTTTCTTCTTCTTCTTCAAGCAGGTTCTTGCGACTGGGATCGTCAGGTCTAGGAGTTGCCACCTAAGCCGGAAAATAGTAGTAATTGACGACAAACACAACGGCAAATTTCTAAAATCCGGTAAACAGGTCTCATTTAAATCAGCGGGGAATTCCATACAAGCGTGACGTCATAACTATTTGATCTACTTAACCTACAAATTGTAATTTATTCCTATTGTTGAATATATATTTGAACCTACGTAGCAGAGCCGATCGGTCAGCGAGTCACTGGTCGCGTTTACATTTATAAACCGTGCGGACAATCAAACCCTATGTTAGGCCCTCAATCACGTGACGTAACAAAATACGTCACGACTGTATCGGATGGTATTCTGCCAGAATTTATACGACACCGGTAAATAAGGTACCTAGCTGGGTCGGTGGGGGTCCCGAGCGGCCCCTCGCAAGGATCTGAGGTAGGTGAAACCCTAGGTCTAATTTTCACCCAGAAAATAAATAGATCAGATTCATAACACTGGCTGGTATATCATGGACATCGTTACATCTTCGACTTTTATTTTTATCTTCTCTTTCTTTTTTTATAGAGGGAAAATATATCCAGTCTGACCGAACTCCGATGAAACTTTCTAGACCAGAATAAAAACAAGCTACTTCATGTACATAAACCTCTTCAAAGCGGACTGTTGAGAAACACAGATTTTCGGCCATGACCACACAGAGAAAACTACGTCGCACCTTCTTCTTTTCCGAACACTTTCACAGCACGGCATAGTCATAAGTATATTTTACCTCGCACGAGGCATTTTCTAGCGCGGAAGATGTTGTAGAGGGTTCAGCTAACTTCAGCCGGGACACTACGTCATACATGACGGCATAATGACCCACCGGAGTTTAAACTGGTGATTACCAAGGACTAAGGAAAGGTAAGACTTTTTTTATGCTCTCTAGGTTACCATATTCTATCACTCTTTTTTGTTTCAGTAGCATACTGTTCAACAAAAAAATTTACCGTGTAATCGGTGTGTGCATCAACAGGTGTTCGATTATTAAGCGACCGATTCGCGATAACTCAATAGATGGTAGGAGCAAGTAATCTAACTGTTATAATTTTGTTCCCGAACTGGATCTGATCACGAAGTAGTTAGAAGGGTTTTCACGAGAGTTCCAGCGGCCCCTTCGAGCTCCGCACATCGTTATCGGAACTTGTCCGCTATCTTTGTTCCAACTCAGATTTCGCAGTCACTTCCCTCCTTAAACTGATTTTCCATTCACTGATGTTCAGCTTAAGTACCTTCACAACGCAAACAAGTTCAGACCACACAATACAACAGTTGCTATAGCAACAATTACAGACATACGGGCAACTTGACTTCTTAATTAATTCGTCATATTTTTACTTTTCCTTCTTGAGTATTCCAAAAATGCTCCAACGCTACAAAAAATTCTGGGATGTATTGGGTTTCTTACCATATTTTTTTCTAATTGCTTATAAACGGATGAAAATTTTGTTTTCGGCTAAAAGGTAAAAAAGTTCAAAGCTTTTCAAGTTTACCTGAGGAAAAATGACAAATGACGCCAGAGCAAGCGCAATGACGAAATTCATTCCAAACACCCATCGAAGAAAAACGAAGTAAGACGCGACTGCGGATCCAAAATGCCATTCGATTGTTTTAATGCGGTTCTTCCAAGGCAGTAGCTGTCCAGTGAAATCTGCCAGCCCTCGCTTCACTTTTGAGAGTTGCTGAAAAAAGCAGTCAAAGCAAAAGCTATCGTTCAAGTTTAACCGAAAAGGGATGAGACAGGACAAATTAGTTACCCATCACTTATTCACTTAAAAAGGCTCAAAGACCCAACGAAAATGCGTTATTTCATTGTTGCGCTATTCAGCCACTATACCAATTTCATATAGTGGAATTTTCCTGTCGGATTTTGTGATACCTCTATGCGCTTGTACCTGTGTTGTACGCTTGACGAAAACGATTTACGAGAAATAAGTGTTCACGCAGTGAGCTACCTTCTGAACTACCTTCCCCACTGAAATGCTGAGTTTGTTTTGCGATTGAGATTTCCCGCGTCATCGTAGAATCTTGCGTTGTGAGGATGATCGTAGATATTGTGAACGTCATACTAGACCAAACAACGAAAAAAAAATATCCTTTAAAGGACACCTGAATAATGAAACCATACTTGAACACACAATGGAGAATGCATTCACAGACATGGCCACGGAGAGCATTCTTCTCCTGAGCGCGACGTTTTCAAAATAGGGATGTTCGTTTCTGGAGGTTTGCACATGCAGACTCCAAGACAAAAAGCGCAAATCATTCAAATCTTGTACAGCGCTGGCCGGATCGTATTGGAATTTCTTCTAGATATACGTTTGGGCTTAACTGGTTAACAAATATTTCAGAAGAAGGGTTGATAGGAGATATTTGTTCATTTCTAAATTGTTTGGTACTGAAATAAGGACAGATGCAAAATGGAGCAAAAATCATAGCTTGGAAACACTATTTCGTATTTGGATTGGGTTTTCTGCAGGCAATGTTAACGGAAGTCATGCAGATAGGGATGATACTTGGTACTCTTCATTCAGGTGTCCTTTAACACAATCCAAATAATGCAGTGTATACAGTTAAATGACAGAAAAACAAGTTTGCTTTTCAGTTAAACTTTAAGGACAACGAACACTGGAACACAATTTTTTTTCATCACAAGGTAAATTCGAATCTTAGATATCCACGCGGTGGTGTACCCCCTTACGGTCTACGCGATTGGAGAGGCACAGAAGGATTCACCTGACGCTCCCCTCCAAGTTGACATCACCCACGAAAATGTCAGCCAAAATGTTTGGGGGGAAAGGTATTTACCGACTGGCTGGTAGTTTTTACCGACTGTTTTTGCAGAAAAATTACTGTTTCCAAGAAAAACGACAGTTTTGAAAAAAATTTACTGATTTTCAGAAAAACCCGATTGTTTTGACGAAAAATCGACTGATTTTCAGAAAAAACAAAATTCGTGAACAAAATCAATTGTTTTGACGAAAAATCGCGCCGCTTCGCGCCAACTCAGTTATTTTTACCGACTGGCCGACAAAATTGGGGGGGCGCCCCCCCCCCCCCCCCAGTCATGACACCCCTGATTCAAACAGCTTTGACTATTCTGCCCAAAGGAGAAAGGAATGAACATTCATGAAAGTTAAGCAGTAAACGCTAATTACTGAATTATTTTAAGTAGTGAACTGGAAGACAATAGTGCCGGGATTTGAACCCACGACCTTCGGCTTTCTACGCCAACGCTCTACCACTGAGCTACAGAGGGGCTTGTGAACTCAGTTTGCTAACCACTAGTACCACTACAATAGTCAGATAGAAGCGGGCCATAGGAGCAGTGATCGCACCGAAGAAAAATTCATCGAAGCAGTTCACATCCCCTCATTCAGGTTTATTTGCCATACTAAAAGTCCATTGTCTAACATTCTATCTTTAGGTAATGTTAATAACTGAAATGTGCTGAAATACGGCAATACAGAAGCATGTCTCGTAACTGCTTTATTTTTTTTTAATCGCTCTCTTTACGCACGACTAAACAAACGTGCTGATTAGCGGTCAATGATTCGACTAATTTTCTCCGGTTGTCTTTGATGACGTAGCAGCCAATCTTTCGGAACATTATTTTGGGAGTGTCAACAAACCCACAGCCTAAAAACAGGTATAAAATAGCCCACGAAAGAATCTAGAGTCAGTAGTAACAAGTCTTCCAGTTGTATCTCAAACAACCAATCAAATAATCAAAATGGTTAAAATCCAGGTAAGCATTTTTCACTGTATTTTTAAAGCTTCTCTCCCTACACAAAATACCGACCTATAATAAAAGAAACGGTGAATTTGTATGATTCTTTTTTCACAACAATTATATATCCTAGGGTATGATAGTCTAGCCGAAAATTCCGTGGGAAAATTCCGAAAATTCCGTTTCTTGTAAAAAAAAAAGCGAAATTTCATATTATCGTAAAATGTGTCCTTACGCAAATTTGATTTAAATTTAATTCTCAAACAACCAACTATACAATGAAAATGCGAAAACAAGCGCAGCTAGTTTACTTACTCATTCGTACCAAGGCAGTCGTCTGTACCCTACTTCAGCAAGGAAAAAATTCGCAATTTGTCTGTAATTTTTTTAATGTAGTTCCAGTGCTATTCTCACTGAATATTTGGAACCTGAAGTTTCAGCGAATCAATTAAACTCAGCCCCTCAGTTCCCTTCTGCTCTTAAACTCAGCATTCAGCCCCCTTCTCGATTTTCTCATGGTACTGATACGTGCGCCTAAGTACAAAATACTACCAGTAAGATTCAAACTAGAAAGCTCCAATCGACCCCTTTACAAAGAAATTCACTCTCCCTTCATCCTCCAACCGGTCCACACAACAAGTGTTCCAGACTCCCGGAATCGCATCTGGTAGTATATGATACGCGGCATGACTTTTCGGACTCCCTCGTTTCTCATGGGTAGGCGTCACGTCAAAAATAACATCACATAGTAGATAGCTCAAATACCCCTACCCCTTTACAACCCCGCTAAACCCGATCATCTTTCCAGGTTGCCATCTTCGCCTTCGTCTGCCTCATCGCCGTTGCCCTTTCGGCCCCGGCACCATCAGACGACCTCGCCCCAGCTGCCAGCGACTATTATGGCTACAGACCATATGCCCGATCTGGCTATGGCTACTACCCAGGCCATGGATCCTCTAGTGTCCACGTATCCGCCCCAGGATACTCTTACGGATACAACACCCACAACAATGGATACTACGGATACAACGCATACCCAGCATATGGGAGATACGGATACAACTACTGAGAAATAAAATGATCGAACCTGACTCTGCTATTTTATTTGTTTAATTTATTGTTTTAATACACGAAAATGAAAGTTACAAAACTTGAAACAGGAAACTTTTTAACAGTTCAGTTCCCCTTTATGAAGAAGCCGGCAGCCGTTTCTTATGTTGCTGTACCAAAGTTTTCAGCCTACAGAAACCACGCTCAACACCAACACCTTCTTGTCCGCTTGCATGAGTGTACCAGAAAAATATTTGACAGTGCAAAACGGATAAGTCAGCTGAAATTTATTGGAGCTATATTTCGGCAGCGGCTATGAGCCTGAAGAGGATCCATGCCAAGAAGGGCCGAAATATATCTCCAATAAATTTCAGCTGACTTATCCGTTTTGCACTGCAAATATGATTCGCAGTCAGCTTGGGCTGAAGGAATATTTGTATCAGAAACTTGGTAGAAATGAAAGAAAAAAATCTGGATCCCGTTAAGTCGATCAAGATCAGGCTATGAATAGGTGACGACTGTTATACAAACGTCCCATCCAACCTTTCTATTACAATCCCGGCAATTCATTCCCCCACCCACCAGGAAGTGCCACTTACTTTGCCAACTGAGTTGAACCATCTCGACCTGACGTCTTTGAATGTTTTCTTGGTGGAAAGCCTTGCTTCCAGAGCTCCCTCTTCTTGCTTCATCAGACTCTTCGCTTCTCGAATCAACCTTAACTTTTTCTCAATCGTCCAAGGCTGATTCTTCGCACCAGCTATCAGCTCCTTGTGTTTCGACCCATCACCGATTTTGATTGGAGGGGCATCACTGTCGTTCCTCTCGATTTCAAGTCGGGTCCTCGAATTAACGACTATCATTAATTTTGGCTACATTGCGAAGTTTACATACAAGAGCTTTGAAACTCGGCGGAACCACTAGGGTTTTATTAAACCTGTAGAATCATGAACTAGGATTTGCTACCGGTTATCCACTCGGGAGGATGGACTGTCGGAAATCCGTAAGAAAATGGAAACTGGGCATAGGACCCAAAAGCTTCTTGATATACAATGCAAACGTATTAAACTTCCCATTATTTTATGCAGGTATTAGCATATTCAATCAAGCAACCTCATTTTAATCTGCTATATACAGTAGATAAATAGCATACAAACAGGAAAACCCATAACCACCCCCCCCCCAAAAAAAAAAACGGGGCTAGCTTTCAAAAGCCGCATTGTTCATCTCTACTCAGCGTGGCACAGAGATCTGCAAAGGGACACCAAAAGCGAGTTATCTGACGTAACCAAACTATAGGGATATTACCAACAACCAACAAACCATAGGGATATTGATCACAACTCACAAGGTATATTTCTGGTTCACCTTTTTTGACAGATACGTGTGGAAACCTCGGGTGTGCAAGGTAAAGATATTCGACCCTGGCAGCAGAGGCGTCACTACTGGGGGGAGGGGGGACGTCCCCCCAATGTTGTCGACCAGTCGGTAAAAAATAGCCGAGTCGGCGCTGAAGCGCCGCGATTTTTAGTAAAAACAGTCGATTTTTTCTTAGAAATAGTCGTTCTTAAAAACAATAAAAAAAAGTCGGATTTTCGTAAAAAAAAGTCGACTTTTTTCTTAAAAATAGTAATTTTTTTCAAATCAGCCGATTTTTCGTCAAAACAGTCGTTTTTTCTCAATAATAGTCGTTTTTATCCGCAAAAATAGTCGGTAAAAATGACCAGCCAGTCGGTAAATACCTTGCTCCCCCCCAAACATTTTGGCTAGTAACGCCACTGCCTGGTAAAACTGTGGAACAGACTGTGGTGAACCTAGTTTTCGGCATCTTCGTAATTAACATGTGTGAATGGTGAAACTGACGGTTTGGTGCCGTTGTGTAATTCTAACAATTTCAGAAGACACGACTGTGATTCTCACAAGTTAAAAACATGCAACTGAGGGTAGGTAGGACTCCCCGAGGCAGGAGGGTTGAGCCCCCCCCCCCCCTCCCAACCTCCACTGACTGAAAAGTACATCTGCAATTCGTCAGATCTAAATTTGTACTTTAAATAAAGCAAGGCTAATGTTATCACTACAGATCACGCTCTGAAAATCTTTACACCGAAACTGGCCAGAGATAATTTGTATTAATTCACTGTGGTATAAATTTGCAACAACGTCTCAGTAGACTAATTTTCGCGAACGGAACTAAATTACTCACTCGGCCAGTGGCTCTGAATTACACGAGGGGCTCCCAGCTCCTGACTGACGTTCAGCAGATGACTTTCTACGGAGAGACCTCTTGCGGGCATTTTTCCGATCAATGACCTGACTTATGCTAGCGAGATACTCATCGGTTAAAACGCCATTTGACGGTGTGGCAGTCGGGCCAGTAATCTGAAATGTTAAAAGACGCATTGTACCCATAATTACAATGCAACCTACTTCCACCCATTCTTAGACCCTGGAGACCCTAATTTAATGCGAAACATTCTGCCCCCCCCCCTTATATTCTACCCCCCCCCACTTCTGTTAATAAAAATAATAATAATCACTCGATGATTTTCACACTTGTCGTGTTTCTCTATTTTACATGTCAGTTCCCCACCACTTGCAAACAGTTGCTGCATTCAAGCTCAAATTCCCCGGAAGAAAAAAAAAGAACTGGTCGGCTCTCACGCATTAATTCTTCTAATGTCTCTCCACTTATGAAAGCACACTGCCTATTACCAAGAACAAATAACGAGACAGAACTGCTGTCTCCCTATCTCGGTCATACAAACATGCTGAGTCGAGTAAAATATGACCGACTCCCGATGCAAACGAGCGGCTTCGCACCACATCACGTTTCGTTACCTCCGTTACCTCTACAAATAGCTAGATCGCCGGTAAGTTGCTAAATAGGAAATCTAGAAGTCAACGCTGATTGGTTCTATGGAGGCGCTCCAGAGAGGATCAGCGCGCGGAGTACGCCTCCTGCTCGCCTCTTTCGATATTTCTTGTGCGATAGGCAACGGTGAAGACGGAAGAGAAGTAAACGGGTATCAACATCAGCTCAAAGCTAGAGTAAATACCTCCAGCTCCGCTCAGATTTGTCGGGGTTTTCATAGTCGCTGCATGCGACTAAAGACAGAAGTTCTTACTGATTATTTGTTCTTGGTAACATGCTCCCGACGACCATCTAGGAGAAGCTTGCTCGTCAGAAACAAGACCAAAAATTTCGATGGGATCCCAAAGGGGAATATTTATCAGATTTCTACATCGGAACTGTCGGGTCTTGAAGATTTTCAGTCTTCACTAGATACTGTAATCATACTATATATCCCTAATCAACCATTTAACCAGATCCATTAGGTAATCTTTCTGTCTTTACTATACGACGGGAATACAAGCGATCGTGTCATTTTCCCGGTAATACTGCGAAGCAGTCTTTTTATGTCCAAGCCCAAACAAAGAGTTGGACAAAGACATTTATTAGAACCGAGGAATCTACCATTTTCGAACCCGAACAACCTAGCGACTTCATAAGATAAAGAATCAGGAAGGTCTTCTTATCCTTATCCTATACATTTGCCGAATATCGGTCAGGCAGGAAAAGCAAGTAAAGTATCTTGATCCAACAGGTTTTCTTACCCTTATTTCAGTAAATCAAATTCAAGCCACAAACTCCTTGTTCGTTATTCCGTTCTTTGGGCCACACAATCGACCGCGTCTTCTCGAGCCTCAACCGAGCCACACACACTTTGTGGGGTCGCAGTAAAACGCCTGTGTGTCAAAACCAACCACTAGGCTACTTCCACGAGCATACGTCCTTCAACAAGACAGTGCTCGTCAATCACTTGTCATTCCCAACACGACCTTCCAGACGTGGACATGCATTGTCGCCACTAAACTTTCCTACCCTTCTGTACCAATGGTCCTACGTTCTCACCTGATTTAACCCCTCACCGAAAACCGAACAGGGGGACGTCCGGTCAAGAATGTCCACCGTTACTTCATCCGGTTCCATTCCGGTTGTTCTGCTATTCGAACTGGTTTTTGCAAATCATACAGCTTACATTGAAGCCGTGTTTCTATAGGCGTGGCAGACATGCTCCGGTTAAGCAGAGTTGTTAATTAAAAAGAGGACAGGAGATATTAACCGATCAAGCATTTTGATCTTCCAGCGTTCCAGGCCCAAGTCTCCCTGTGAAAGACTATGTTGATGTTATTGGTTTAATTCTATCTGAAGGAGGAAGTGTTACGGAACGAAAGAAAAAATGATGCACATGTAATTTGCCTACTTGCCCAGAAAAATTACAATAAACAAGCCGAATTCTAGTCAATTAGAAAAAAAAACATGTGTTTGTTCTATCTGGAAAGGGGCATCGAGCAAAGGCGTCGAGAGTCGAACCCGCACTCCGGTTTCGTAGATTTTTGGAAGTTCAGCCTGTGGTGACAACTAATCAAGAAATGGCATTGAAAAACCAAGACCAAACATTCACGAATCTATCCCGGTTTTCTAGTTCGCGTTTGATGAGCATGACGAAGCTATCTATAAAGTGCGTTATTCGTGGTGGATTTATAAACGTTTATAAAGCACGCAGATTTTGAATCCTAGCATTTTTTCAGCTCGTTTTTCCGCAAAAAGAAAAAAAAAATTGGAAAGCATTATGCTTGGATTTTACCTTGTAGATGTGATTCTGTGGGTTACTGCTGCTACCATCAAAGCTGACGGTACTCCTAACTCAAGTTTAATTCCGATCCCCTGCTAGCCACCCTTGGTTAACAGAATGGTAATGGATCTACTGTGCTGCTTTTTTTCGAGACGCAAAAACGCAGCATAGAAGGCCCAAAGGTAACAAAAAATGTCAACCCCGAATAAAATGGTGCCTCAATGAAACGAGCACTTATACGCGGGATCCCCTTTATACGCATGACAGGAATCCTTATGAATCACGATTATTTTCCTGACAATAATAATGATAATATATAGTATTAATAAAAATATTGTTAATAATGTTTCACGCCCCACACTGTAAGGTGTTCACACTATGTCAAGCAGAAGCGGTGGAGAACAAAGTTAAAGCAATTGTCAGCGCTTCGGCGATCATGTGGGTGTTATTACCGCATTCTTTCTCCAGCATCTAACTGTCAATAAATGGCCAATCTGTAACCGTACTCGTTCTCTGAGCCGTCGCCCAGCCCGGCGGCTATAGCGGTCAAGAAACTACCGGTAACTGGAATTTTACTATATAATGAAAGAAAAGCGTGAAAGCAGTATCACAGTTCTTTCTTTGCTTCCTTTAGTAGTTTCATAGCATAAGCAGAAAGATGGCAAAAGTGATCGTAAGTTTTCTTCATTATTTTACACATTACTTTTAGGGCGAAATATCAATATGGCCTAACACTGTACTGGACTAGTGCATGTCCCAAAATAGTGTCATAAAAAAAACAACAACAAAAAAAAACAACAGACCCTATACGCATCAGAAACTACAACGAAAAGGTGCTAAAAACTGAAATTTCTTGGACCATTTTTTTTGTTTTAAAGTTGCATTGTTATTCTCTCGAATATTTAGGACTTGAATCTATTCTGTTCTATTCTATAAGTTAAAATAGCGTTAAAGTGCATGCAGCCTACATTTGTCTCTAGGTTGTCCTAGAATTTATTTTACCTTAAAAAGTATCGTTTTTCCCTATTTAATTTCAAATTCAGTCTTGTATCCTACTGGCCCTGACTCTACTAAGGTTTGTGCCTAGGCCTGTTTACTATAGTAAATTACAATAATTTTAGTAAAATAATAACCGTTTGTTTCACATGTCTAACGTTATTTCACTGTAGAAAGAGATATTGAGGACCAAGTTAAATAACTGAAATAGAAATAACAGCGAACATTTTGCTGCGAGTTCAATTTGATCCTCAAACTACTTAGCTTGTTGTTGTTGTAGAGTTCCTAAGGCAAGTTTCAACAATTTTAGAAGATCGCTAGTGTTCTTTACTGGTCTTTCTGCCCAATTTCATACATTTCGTATTTCATTTCAGGCTTTCGTTGTTCTCGCATTTGTGGCTGTTGCTCTGGCCGAAGAGAAGGTCGTCTACACCGTCCCATACGGTGCCGCACCTTACGCCTACGCAGCCGCACCATATGGCTATGCTGCTACCCCGTATGCCTACGCACCTACACCGTACGCTGCAGTGCCCCATGCCTATGCTGCCGCATATCCTTATGCCTACCACAAAACTGTGTCTGTTCCAGTTGCTGCACCAGCCTACTTTGCACCCGCACCAGTCCATGTACCAGCACCAGTCAAATTCTACAAGGGAACACACGGATATTCATACGGCAAATCTGAGCCAGGAAGCCATTCTTATGCTTTCTCTCAGCAGTGGCATTAAATCATACTAGGCTATTTAACTTTATTTATACTTTTCTAACAATAAAAACGCGACCCAACTATCTATGTTTACCTACACAGACACATCAAAGCTCCAATTTATGGAAGCCCTTTACCTATTAGAGAAAACATAAGGCGAGATTTTTGGCGATAGTTCGGCTTAGCCTAAAATCCTATAGACAACCTAAAGCTCAAAGAATTCTTCACATCTTCATGTCCCCCTCCTCATGTTTTATATCCTGAAGCAGGGCAGGCTCATCTTTTGGGGAAGACCGTGGGCATTCAGTCTTGCTTTACTTACTGCCACACAATGGAAAATTTAGGATTTGCACGGAAAGTAGCCCACTGTTTAGCTAACGGGACGTTGAATATCTCTATCTGGCCAGTAATGGTAATAATTAATTTTTATCCTCTTCTTCGAGGGAGCAAAGATTTGTGACAAAGCATTTTGTTCTTTAATACGTTTGGAAAATACGTTCTGGTAGCCGGTAGGCACAACTTTGCATTAACTTATTTTATCTGTCATAGTTTTGAAATGAGAACAGCATTATACAAAGCTGAACGACTTAATTTAAGCATAACGTCAGAATTATAACAACCTGCAGCCAGAGCTGGTGGACTCTCTCACAAGGACTAGGACTCATCTCGGATTTGTCTTTCACGGAGTTGTCCGTCCACCAGAGCTGTGGACTCGGACTCTGGGCTCGTCTCAAGACGCCTTTTTACAGGACTCGGACTTGATTTGCTGGACTTGCAGCAGCTCTGCCTGCAGCAGCGGTAGGATAATTTTGGATGCTGCCTTTTTCAACCAATTGCTGTGATTAAGATCGACTAATTGCGATTTGAAGTACTTACTTGATGTCTAACATAATAATATGAGTAATATTTGTACTACTACGGTAGCCACAAAAACACCTAGTGGCAAAAATTGGCGATTTTTTTGTAATGAATGCATGAATTGCTGTGAATTTTCCTTATCAGTTTTACCTATCTAAAACACCTCCAAAAAATATTTTAAAAATACCATTGCATTCAGGACAAAATTGTCTGTTTTGTAAGGCCATCAGTAAGATGTCCTAGCTATTTAATATTATTTCTTAATATTCAATGTAAATTTAGATGTAAAAAAAAGTAGCTGAACTTGCCTACAAAAGTTTGTTGATACTAAGGAGGAAAAGTCAGCAGCATATAGCAGCAATAGGTCTATTGTACTATAACCTTGATGATCATATTCATATTTTCTCATCTAACTCACTTGCTGGGGCTCCCCATGCAGTCCCCATGCACTCAAAACCAGCTCAAAATCACCCAGTTTCATAGAATTTCATTGAAGCACATAGTTCCACGCTGGCCACTAGATGGACAAAACCCTAAAGTCAATGGATGAACATAGGCATTTCCTTATGTAAAATACTGTTTTCTAAAGAAGATTTAAGATGCTTAGATGCAAGATAGAGAGGTGATTTTGGCCTCAAATCACACTAAAAGATAGGAGAATCACATTCTGATCTTCAAAAGCTCAAGTTTGATTAATTTTTTTTCTAGTGTTTCTAATTGTTCTTAGGCTAAACAAAATAGTGAAGTAGGTTAAGGAAAACATGAGAAAAAAATAAAATAAATGATGAAAATCTTAGTATAGATGTAACAGATTTTTATTTTGCCTTTTCGACCACTGCATTGTCTGAAGTACTGTACAGTAACAAATATCAACTATACCTAGCCTACAGCCCACCAACTGTAACATCTCATCTGATGATGCAGGTGCCAAAAGACAGCTCCTAAAAGGATGAATTTGGTGCTTTGCCCGACCATGAATTTGTATTTAAAAGCATCCTTCCTTCCTTCCTAACATCTCATCTGATGCAGATCTGATGATGCAGGTGCCAAAAGACAGCTCTTAAAAGGATGAATTTGGTGCTTTGCCCGACCATGAATTTGTATTTAAAAGCATCCTTCCTTCCTTTAGTGACAGGCACTTTGGTTCCACTCTGGATCCCTTTCAGCGATGTATGCGCCACTTAATTTCAAAATATTTGCCTTTTGTAATCATGATCAAAGAGCATGTTCCACCCTACTTACCGTAGTTACTACGCTATTCGCCGTGGTTACTACGCTAGGCTGGAACGCTTTTTGAATTTTTTCGGTCAAATATCAGGCTCGGGGTGATCCGACCAATCACGTTACAGAGATGCGTAGTTACTACGCTAACTACGCTCCCGAGCGTGGTAAGCAAATAGTTACTATTAGTTACTATTTTGAGAAGGTTGGAACGGTCAGCGTAGTAACTTTTCGTGAGGCTGGAACGGAAATAGTAACTAATAGTTACTATTGGTAGAGGGGTGGAACACGCTCAAAGCATGCTGTTAGCACGCCATCTACTTTCTTGTCTGTCGTCTTAGCGCCATGCTGTGACAGCATTTGGCGGTAACGTGAAGTACCGAATCCAGATAGAAAATTAGCAGCATCAGACTGAAACAAAAAAGGAAAACCTAAATTGAAAAAGATTGGAACAAGTAAAACAATGATAACAAGAAGACTTTTAAGAATACCTTCTCTTTCATCGCTCCCAGAGACCTTAGGTTTCAAGGTTTGTATTCTTGACATAAGGTGTTTTTCCGTGCTCCCACAAACAGTTTGTTCAATTGTGGCTCGAAAAGAGTGTTTCCGCGGCCGTTTGTGCGGCCCACAAGTGTGTTTCCGTGACCAACAAGGTTTTCGTGGCTCAAAACTCGACAAACAACTGACGAGGTGATTGTCGATTTTGGCGGGAAATTAAAATTTTGCAGCGAAATAACGTCAAAATGATAAAATTAAAAACTTTCTCAAGTGTGTGGACATAAAATTGAAGATCCTGTTTGCATTGCATTTATTGAAATTTGTACATGATTTTATTTTTGTATTAAGACATTTGATTTGAATTTACCGCCCAAGAAATATGCAAAAGGGTGTTTCCGCGAGTTTCAACTTGTGGCTCGACTGTGTGGCACACAATCGTGTTTCCGCAAAAAACACTCAGAAGTGTGTGGCCCACAGTTGCATCACAGAAAAAGGCCTAGGCCTACGGCAATAGCCTTAGCCCCTTAGGGCTAGATCATCCATGCCCTGTGCCCCCCAAATAGGGTGGCCACAAAATCACCTAGTGGCAAAAATTGGCAATTTTTTTGTAATGAATGCAGGAATTGCTGTGAATTTTCCTGATCAGTTTTACCTATCTAAAACATCTTAAAAAAAAATACCATTGCATTCAGGACAAAATTGTCTGTTTTGTAAGGCCATCAGTAAGATGTCCTAGCTATTTAATATTATTTCTTAATATTCAATGTAAATTTAGATGTAAAAAAAAGTAGCTGAACTTGCCTACAAATATTTGTTGATACTAAGGAGGAAAAGTCAGCAGCCTATAGCAGCAATAGGTCTGTTGGACTATAACCTTAATGATCTTATTCATATTTTCTCATCTAACTCGCTTGCTGGGGCTCCCCATGCACTCAAAACCAGCTCAAAATACCCAGTTTCATAGAATTTCATTGAAGCACATAGTTCCAAGCTGGTCACTAGATGGACAAAACCCTAAAGTCAATGGATGAACATAGGCATTTCCTTATGTAAAATACTGTTTTCTAAAGAAGTTTTAAGATGCTTAGAGGCAAGATAGAGAGGTGATTTTGGCCTCAAATCAAAGCTAAAAGATAGGAGAATCACATTCTGATCTTCAACAGCTCAGGTTTGATTAAAAAAAAAATTACTGGCTACCCTACCCCAAAAATAAGCCAGTTATAGAGTAGCCACTAAAAAAAAAATTTAAACCTGAGCTTTTGAAGATCAGAATGTGATTTTCCTATCTTTTAGCTCTGATTTGAGGCCAAAATCACCTCTCTATCTAGCCTCTGAGCATCTTAAATTTACTTTAGAAAACAGTAATTTACATTGTGAAATGCCTGGTCGGCAGCCATTGTTCTGTGCTGCCATCTTGTGCTTGAATGGAATACTCTATATGACTAAGTCATAAACACGCCAGAGACCCTCAGGAAGAAGGAGTAAACGTGTCTGTAACAACTCTGACTCAACGACTCAATTCCTGGATCCAACAATCACAGCGCTCTCCGGGAGCAGCTGTGACACCTTTTCTTGTTTTCTTCCGCTGCTACCCGGAGATTTTGCATCGGCAAGGAGATATAGTCATGAAGCGGTTTTGAGTGCATGGGACACCCCAGCAAGGGGGTTAGATGAGAAAATATGAATATGATCATCAAGTGAATAGACTTGTTGCTGCCACTGGCTACTGACTTTTCCTCCTTGTTATCAACAAGTTTTTGTAGACAAGTTCAGTTGCTTTTTTTTACATCTAAATTTACATTGAATATTAAGAAATAATACAAAATAGCTAGGACATCTTACTGTTAGCCTTATAAAATAGACAATTTTGTCCTGAATGCAATGGTATTTTGTAAGTATTTTTTGAAGATGTTTTAGGTAGTTAAAACTGAAAAACAGATAAGAAACATTCACAGCAATTCATGCTTACATTACAGAAAATCGGCAAATTCGCGGCTCTGCCGATGGCGTTTTTGTGGTTACACTGAGACTGAGCGTGTTCCACCCTACTTACCGTAGTTACTACGCTAGTCACCATAGTAACTACGCTTCCCGGCATCAAGGCTGGAACGCTTTTTCTTTTTTTCTGTCAAATGTTATGCTGAGTGCTCGTCTGACCAGTCACGTTACAGAGATGCATAGTTACTACGCTTACTGTGCTCCCGAGCGTGGTAAGCAAATAGTTACTATTAGTTACTATTTCGACAAGGCTGGAACAGTCAGCGTAGAAACATTTGACGAGGTTGGAACGGAAATAGTAACTAATAGTTACTATTAGTAAAGGGGTGGAACACGCTCACTGACTTACACTGACACAGCATTTGGGCTAGTGTTGCCAGATTGGCGAACTGGCGGATTCTGTTGGAGACTGGTGTAAATATTTTTCAACTGGCGTGTGGCTTAAAACGTTTTTTTAACTGGCGTATTTTTTGGCATGAAGTAAAAAATTTATTGTCCTTACGAAAAACCGACCTTTTCTCTGAAAAATTGACTGTTTTACGTCGTTTCAATCATCGCTACCTAAGGGTGAAAATTTGTGGGGGCTCTGTGTTACCCAAAAAATTTTGTCATAGAGTTTTAGGGAGGTGTAATCAGTCAACCACAAACCCCTGATTTTTTGATAATCTATGCCAAATGCTGGATTTGCCCAGCGTTTGTCATAGCCTATGCTTAACCCTGGACACCCTATGCCAAACGCTGGATAGCTGTTGGCACCTTAAACCCGACCTAGGCTACCTCACTACAGTTGAATTCTGATTGGTTGATTTTGGGCTTCACTCAAAACATCAGTAATTTATTGGGCCCCAGTATCCAGCATTTGGCATAGGGTATACCAAACGCTAGACATACTCAGCCTTTGGCATAGGCTTTCCCAAAATCAGGGATTTGTGGTAGACTGGGTGTAATTTAGCACCTTTAGCATTGGCACCTTTGTCGCTGGACAATGCGATTTAAGGTAATTTTTGCCTGCGTGTTTTTGCCGTATTTTTAAAAGGTGCGGCTTATATTTTTGACAACCATCTGGCAACACTGAGTGTGGTCAGGGGCATCACAACTGGGGGGAGGGGCTGCTCTGATAGGGATGCATGTGGGAAACATAAAAGATCATATTTGACATAGTTTGTAGACATGCACACATGCATGACAATGTTTATAGCCTATTCGCAACGCTGTCAACGTGAGGTAGGAGGCACACATTTCTTATGTTTTCATAGTTTCAGTTTCTAGTACTAGATGTCGTCTCTGAGCTTTGGTACTTATCAGATGCAACCATAGGCTGTCCCAGCCAGATCTCCTATAGATACAGAGAAAATGATCGGTGTTCATTATGAAAAGTTCGGACCTGACTTTTTTTCCTTTTCACAGACTTATTCTACAGCTACTTCCACTCCTTTTACTGATGCTGGTGAAGATCGTCCGCAGTTTCCCGGTTCACGGTCACAATGGACAGAAAAACTTGACTTTATTCGACCAGATTTGTATGATGGTATCCCAGTCTACAGAGTTATGGACAGAAAAGGACAGATCATTGACCCAGCACAAGACCCACAGGTTTTGTTGGTTCCCATATTTCACCCCTGTCTAGGCATTTGAAAATACATAGAGACATATATCCTAATTCGGAATCTAAGTGGATGAATAGGTAACCTGGGGGAAGATCATCCTTGATATACACAATATACCTGCTAGGTACTGAGCAGTCTGAATGAGCATTCAACAAAGAATAAGAATATAAGTATTGGATCATGTTGAATAGATCAATGCATTGATACTTAGACCCTTCTTGTCAAGGTCCCTGGTCAGGCTGTAGCTAGAACTGCGAAGTTGAAATCAGTTGTTGAAATAAATCTCATCAGTTGCTGGAATGAATCTCGACATGTAATTTTTCAAAAGAAGAACTGAGTTATACAGTAGTCTTGGAGTGTCGGAGCAGAAATGTTACATTGTTCGAAGTGTCCTTTTAAGGATTGGTCGAGGATTACACTACTAGCACCTGGACAGAACCAGCAAGTATGGTACACAGTATGGTACCATGCTTTTTTTAGGCATCTCTAGGTTAGTACCGTTGCTTAGGCTGTGTATGCGGTTGCGAAGTAATATACTGTTTATTGACTAAACTGGTCAGTCATTGTGTACCCGAGGTTTACTCTCTTTAACGTATTAGACGATTACTTTTATTTTAAATTAACTCATTTAGTGCTGACTGTTAATTGTATATATATATATCAACTAAACGAATGTTCGGCGTCCGCTTCCCGTTTTAGAAATAAATTTAATTGAATTTGAATTGAATACTGAACCAGTCTTCCTGCTGAGATTTTTCACGTAATAGTCCATCCAGAAGCTTACACACTATACTCTCAGAAGTTTAATAACAGATAACACATGTTTGCACATCATTGTGTTAACTTGTGAGAAGATATCTGTTATGAGCCTTTTCAGTGTTATGTTTTGAGACAAAACTTCTAAATTGGAAAGAATACAGAAGCGGGCTCTTCTTATTATTCATAGCGGACCGAAACTTCCATACTCGTACCTTTTAAAACACTTTAACCTAAAAACACTGCAGGAGCGCAGAAAGGAGCTAAGCGCTGACTTCGGTTCAGCCATGGTATCTCATCCTCTCCACTCCCAAATCCTCCCTCCCCCCGATCAAAATGTTAGAAATCGACCAGAACGAGTGGTAAGTTCTAGGGTTCCCAAGCTCTGTCCCGTACCTACAAAACACGCTAGATATGAAAAAAGTTTTGTTCCCGAGTTCGTGAAATATTTTAACGAAGCGTGACGGTTCTTTTTAAACGTATGGACATTAGATAGGCTACATATATTGTAATTTATTATGTTGTTTGACAATAATCGCAAATTTGGTTTATAACCACGATAGTCGGTTTTTACAATAAACTTTCTATCTATCTATCTATCTTCTGTTATAACTGTTAAGTATGTTATCTGTTATCAAACTTCAGACAGTGAATCCCTGAAGGACTTTGTTCGTTATGGTGGAGTATATCCGCCTTTTACAACCAGAGGTAGTTTCCGTTTATCTTTCTGTGTTACAGTTGTCTGCTGAAATGGTGACAAAGATGTACAAAGTCATGACCCAGCTAAATACCATGGACCGAATTATGTACGAGAGTCAGCGACAGGGCAGGATTTCCTTTTACATGACGAACTTTGGAGAAGAGGGGACACACATTGGGAGTGCGGCTGCCCTTGACCCTAAGGACCTTATTTTTGGACAGTATAGAGAAGCAGGTATGGCGGTTCAAAATAATAGCCTATCATTAGCACCTCCAAGTGAGTGCAATAGCTTCAGCCCAACAACGTCCTGACTTTTTACACGAATAAGTGAGCTGTTCTGTGATTGTTAGTTGCAGTTTCGGCCTGACAAGGACCCTTGCCAAGAAGAGCCGAGTAGGGTATTTGTTTTATTTGTGCTAAGGCTAACTAAAATCAATGACTAAAATTGTTGTTATTGTATCAGATCTAGATCAGCTGTAAACACGCATGTACACGTCCTTGTGGAACCTCGATTCGACAAACTTAATGCGTGTCCCCCGTGATAAGTTGCACTTCCTCACATTCTTCTTTGTCTGTTTTTTCTTCTTTCGCCCTTCCGAACTTTCTGCATTAAAAGTTACTTGTCACAAATTCTCTAAATTTCTTGTTTCGCCATTTCCACTAGTAACTCTTTTCTAGCCTCTAACTTAAAGTGAAGAATCCTTTTGAGATTTGAATAGTAGAATACAAAACATTCAGTAAAAGACCGACAATATTCTTGTACGTCACAACCTTTTCCCTTAAAAAAAAAGTTCCCTGAATGTTCCTTCAGCCCAAGCTGACTGCGAATCATGTTTGACAGTGCAAAACGGATACGTCAGCTGCATTCTGCTAGAGCAATATTTCGGCCGTTCTTGGCAAGGGCTCCAGTCGTTCAAGCTGGAAAAGGAACTTGTGGCAAAACAACTTTAAGTTAAATGATTTAGTAGTTTTTGGTATGAATTTATTGGAATGATATGTGTATTTTATTTATTTATTTTTATACTCCTCTTGTATAATTTTGAGGGAAATAAATATTGAATGAATGAATGAACGAGATATTCCAGCTTTTTGTGAATTTCTTCGTGAAAATTTCTTGGAGGTAAAGCTGGTGAGTGACGCGATTTTATTTTGGTCACGGCTGCTGTTTTTGCTGTTCGGTTGGGTCGTTGGAGGGTGGAGATTTTCCGCATTTTGATTACCAAACGCAACAAGTTCATTTGGTTGGACAAACAGAGACTAATCCTACTGGAGCTTTGAACTGGCATAAGGTGAACTGGCGTTGGAGCTGAATTAACCCAGTTTTAATTCCAGGTACTTTAATGTGGCGAGGCTTTTCCTTAGACAAGTTCATGAACCAGTGCTATGGAAACTGCGAAGATCTTGGAAAAGGCCGTCAGATGCCCGTCCACTACGGATCAAGGGAGTTGAATTTCGTGACGATCTCATCACCGCTGGGAACTCAGATGCCGCAAGGTAAATAAATATCTGGCTTTATGCAAGCCCTTGATGTTTTAGTTATAGTCATAGTTACACCCGACGTTGGTTATACGAACTCCCATGTTGCTTTAAAGTTTTTCCCGGTTGATCCTTGCGCTATGTTACCATCTATTGCCTAGGATCTTCACATATCTGCTCTTGACCAAATTTGTACTTGCCATTTAGGGAGACATTTTTGGGCCCGATTTTTCTTGTTTGGATCTCACGGACTCGCCACGTTGTGGCTCAGCTCAGTGTAGTTTTTTGTTCTTCTTCATCATCATCTTTGCCGAGTGTGATGAAAAGACCTTACGATTTTACGTTTAATTTTGCGAGTTTCCAAATGGGTATATTGGGCTTTAAAGCATTGGAAAGAAGAAGAGTTTATTGTGCCCTTTGTGCTTTAATGTAAGATCTTTGGTTTTAGCATCTGGAGCCGCCTATGCCTTCAAGCGAATGCAGAATGGCCTGTGTGTCATCTGCTACTTCGGGGAGGGAACTTCCAGTGAAGGAGATGCTCATGCTGCCCTGAATTTTGCTGCCACACTTGAATGCCCTGTTATATTTTTCTGGTAAGTGGTTAGGCCTACCTTAATAAATTAGCACTTTGGAGGGAGTAAGCTCCATGCTGGAGATAAAATCCTTCGGTCTTAGTTTGTTTGTTTTTCGGTGGGAGGGGAAGGGGGATCATTCCACTGGTCAAGTTGATTTATTTTGATTTTTGGGATTAGTTCATCAAGATTTGTATTCTGTTAATAATAATATTAACGGATGAAATACTTTTCATCATGAGTTTTTTCAGCGTACGGGTTCTAGGAAATTTTTATAGGTGTTGATAGAGTCACTCAGAACTTCTTCAGACGGGAGCAGGACTATACTTCCAGCAGTCCGCCACTCTGTTTTGGGAAGACCATCCACCAATGTCTTTGTCAATGTCTATTGATCGCTGAATGTTTTTTTCTCCCACTTTTCCAGGTTGGGAATGAGCCTAGCTTGCTCAAACGTTCGGCGACGTTTATTATGTAAGCCTAGAAATAAATTTAGAAAAAACGAATCAGGAACCCTTCAGTTTCCAACAGCAAACCAGTTAAAATAAAATATGCGACTTAACTTTTGGATTGAAGTCAGGCAACTAAACTGACAGCGCGTGACATTACGTCTGAAATGCGGAGCATTCAAATTAACGTGTTTTGTGGAACCAAACGATTACCAACAGCACCAGTCCACACGATTCTTGAATGTTGCGTTGGATTCAGACGAGTTTTTTTTCTCGGACGGGGTGGTCCCAGTGATTCACCACAAAGAATTTTTTTCCGGACACGTAGGCTATCGCGTTTGATAGTTTCAGGTAGTTTAGTGGTGGAATAACCATTGTATATATTTTACTTAACTTTATTGGTCTACCTTGGTCTGTCCACCAGGAACCTAGAATCTTTGTAGGAGAATGCCGGCGACCGTTTTGTAAAAGAGTAACTATGCTCAGAGGATACCATACGAGTTGTCGGGTCAGTAGTGCGCCACTCATAGAATTAGCAGAATATGGTTTATTGTTGAGGCCGCTGTTCGCCCCCCCCCCCCCTTGGTGTTCTAAATAGTATGTGCCCTTTTGAGAGAACCAGTCCTGGTCTACAAGTAACGCAAGGTAAACCATGATTTGACACTTTCAAGGCTTGGGGATGATTTTTATTTTTCTCTTTTTGTCTCGGGTCAGGATATGCAGAAAAGATATAATAAAAAAGAAATACATTATATATTTTCTTTTTCTCATTTTGTGTTCTGCTCCGTTTTAATTCCGTGTGATTTTTCGCGTCAGAAAAATCCTGCACCGATCTCATGTTAGTATTTGTGCACCAAACTTGGCCAGGATTTGCAGCGACGCCACTATACTGCGTTAGAACACCGATAAATGTCAGAGCTGGTGGTCTCGGGACTCAGGACTCATCTCGAGACGCCGTATTCAAGGAATCGGACTCGTCTTTCACGGAGCTGTCCGTCCGCCAGAACTGTGGACTCGGACTCTGGACTCGTCTCGATACGGTCTCGAGACGCCTTTTTCAAGGACCCGGACTTGTCTCGGGCTCGGATTTGCTGGACTCGCAGCAGCTCTGATGAATGTTTTTTGTCGGTTATCGAGCTGGGGTTTTATTTAAAGGTGACTGAATAGCCTTGCTCATGAAAATCTTCTCCTCTAAGTTGTGATTATTCTTTCAGCAGAAACAATGGATACGCAATCTCAACGCCATCTAGGGAGCAGTACCGAGGTGACGGTGTTGCCGGCAGAGGACCGGCGTACGGAATTCATACCATTCGTGTAGATGGAAACGACGTTTTTGCTGTTTATAATGCCACAAAAGCTGCCAGGGAAATTTGTGTGAAGGAGAATAAGCCAGTCCTGATCGAAGCCATGACCTATAGGTAGCTATTTATGCTTTAAATTTAAAGAACTTACAGCATTAACCTTGCTTTTGTGTTTTTCTTTAAAAAACAACTTTGATTCAAAACACACTGTACAGATGTATCTTATTTGACAGTGCAAAACGGATACGACAGCTAAATTTTATTAGAGCTATATTTCGGCCCTTGTTGGCAAGGGTCCTCTTCAGGCTCAAAACCCCTCAAGTTGGAAAAATGTTTTTCCACAAGTTCGTTTTTTTAAATAGCGTTACCGACGCACGGGCGATGGGACGGGAAAAAAAGTACGGAACTGAGGGCAAGATTGTATCTTTACTCCAAATTTCATTGACTGTGAATACCAAAATACAAAACACGCGGGAGACGCAAGAAAGAGAAACGTCGCCCGAACGAAGACTCAAATCCTGTGTCAGCCAATAAACAGCGTTCGTTGGGGACAGCTGTGGTGACGCTTCCGTCTCTTCCGCTAGGTACACGACGATTCTTCATTGGCACGTAGAGCTAGTCATCAAGAGTATTATGTCCGTCTCTTGATCTTCTAAGGTTAATTTTACTGGTAGCCTTTGCGCATGCTGCGTCGTATTTTCCTAGAGAGATTCGCACGACTCTTTTGGATCCTGAAGAAAACCGTTCAGGCATAGGCTAATACTTTTTGGAGTTGAGGTACGGTATTAAAGGACACCTGAACAATGAAACCATACTTGAACACACCATGGAGAATGTATTTACAGACATGGCCACGGAGAGCATTCTTCTCCTGGGCATGACGTTTTCAAAATAGGGATGTTCGTTTCTGGAGGTTTGCACATGCAGACTCCAAGACAAAAAGCGCAATTCATTCAAATCTTGTACAGCGCTGGCCGGATCGTATTGGAATTTCTTCTAGATATACGTTTGGGCTTAACTGGTTAACAAATATTCCAGAAGAGGGTTGATTGGAGACATTTGTTCATTTCTAAAATTGTTCGGTACTGAAATAAGGACAGATGCAAAATGGAGCAAAAACCATAGCTTGGAAACACTATTTCGTATTTGGATTGGGTTTTCTGCAGGCAATATTAACGGAAGTCATACAGATAGGGATGATACTTGGTACTCTTCATTCAGGTGTCCTTTAAGCCTACAAATTATATAACGTTGGAACGACTCGAAAATTAGAATTATCAGTGGGAGACGGTCATCCCGCGGTCCCCTCCCCAAGGAATTCTTCTTCAATTTTAATAGAAATATAATGATAAAATTGATTTGGCTTTCAGACTGGGTCATCACAGTACGTCCGACGACAGCACAGCGTACCGGTCTGTCGATGAAGTTCGATACTGGGACGAGAGGGACCACCCCATCGCAAGGCTCAAGTATTACATGGTTTCCAAAGGATTTTGGGATGAGGCCAAGGAAAAAGCATGGAGGGAAGAGAACAAGAAACAAGTAAGTCCAAGTTCCTTCTTCGATCCCAAATTATAGCAGAGGATTCAAATGGCAACATAAATCTACATCCGTTTGCGGGGGATCAGCATTATCCGATCAAGTAGAAATAATGATATGGCGTTCAAAAAATGTTCTGAATCAGTATATGCTGCTATCTTAAAGTTTAACTGAAAAGCCAACTTATTTTTGTGTCATTTAGTTGAATACAGTGAATTATTTGGGTTCTGCAAAAGGATTTTTTTGTTTTCCACTATCTGCTCTAGTTATGACGTTCAGAATATCTGCGGCTGTCCCCACAGCGAAAATTCTACTATGACGCGGGAAATTTTTATCTAAACACAAACAAGGCTTTTCAGTGGGCAGTGGCGATATTGGGGAAGATTGCTTAGTGCCTGAACAAAAAAAAGTAATAAATCTTTCTTGTAAGGCATACAACAAATTAGAGGTACCACAAATCACACGGAAATTCCACTATTGAAAATCGATTATTCCTGAATAGCGGAACAACCAAGTAACGCATTTTCAGTGGGTCTTCAAGCCAATTTAAGTGAATAAGTTATGGGTAACTAGATTGTCCTATCCCAGTCCTTTTCGGTTGAACTTTAATCGTTTTGGTGTTTCAGATTGTTCATGTGATTGGATTATCGCCACAAAAGTAGCTAACTTCTATTCAACCCTTACAGTCGACTAAAGAGTGGAGGCTATTGGCCTACTTAAGTTTGAAGGTTGGAATGGTAAAACTCTGCTTCTTTTGTTGTGTCAGTTAAATACTTATACTTGAATTAATTTCACCTGCTCCATTTGTCAAAATATGCCATAACCACAAGCTAACGTAAAGGTTCCAAGTTCGAGATGCAAGCGTTAGCCTTTGGAAGCTTCTTCGTCCCTACCAAAGATCATGGACAACTGGGCCCATCCAGCACATGGCTTTCTTTACTGTCCTTGCCAGAGATTGAAATTTTTTATTTTTCGCTTTTCGAAATCGCTCACAAGTAATTATTTACTTACTTAATTACTTTTCCTGTCGCAGGTGTTACAAGCGTTTGCCAGTGCAGAAAAGAAGCTGAAGCCAGACTGGACAGAGATGTTCAAGGATGTTTACCACGATATGCCAGAAAACTTAAGGTTAGTTAAAACGTCATCTAAAGTTAGACGCGTTTCCTTTAATTGCACGGTGATGATTGTTCTTTGTGACAATCAGTAGAATGTGAATTTCAGAACAATGGCTCAAAGCTCTTGAATACATGCCCGAATCTCAGAAACCAATACAAGCGGTCATGATTAGTTGCGTTTTTGCAGATACCATGGTGTCTGTTACCACGGCAACTGATCTGCAATTAGTCGGTTTTGCAGTATACACGGTTGCTTTGCAAAAACGACTATTGACGAGATTGCCTCCAAGTCATCCCAAAAGAAAAACTGATATCCAGTTACATCACTAAGTGCTAAACTTCTTTCTCCCCAATTTGGCAAAATTTGATGAAATGTGGATTACTTTTCAGATACCGATCAGTTACCACGGTCGGACCGTGGTATCTGAATATCAGATACCATGCTAACTGGCCATATACCACAATAACTTTTCTCGAACAGATATGTAATGTATATCTTCCTATTTCCCAACTGACAATAAATTTTTGGGAGGATGATACGATACCGTATCAGCCTCCACAGAGGATGATACGAAGCCGTATCAGCCTCCACAGAGGATGATACGAAGCCGTATCAGCCTCCGCAGAAGTTCATCGAGCACTTTTTCTCCAATACCCTACTGAATTTATCGAGCACTTTTCCTCAAATATTGAAAAGTAGAAGCTGACCTCTAAAAAATTAATTAAAAAACAATACTTTCAGCAAAAAAACATAAAAAATAATTATTAATTGTATAAAAAATAAAATAAAAAATAAAGTTAAAAGTATAAAAAAATGACAGAACATCTTACTCTCTTAGACAACCAGCCTATGCCCTAGGTCATACCTTGTCACAATCAGATTTCCACTGAAAATACAGCTTGTCAACTAAAACAACACCCTACTATCCCTTGCTTTCCAAAAGCTAGTTATTAAGTATTGAAAAAATGACAGAACATCTTACTCTCTTAGACAACCAACCTATGCCCTAGGTCATACCTTGTCACAATCAGAGTTCCACTGAAAATACAGCTTGTCAACTGAAACAACATACTATTATCCCTTGCTTTCCAAAAGCAAGTTATTCAGCACTGAACACTTTCTTTGTCTGGAATTTTTCTGGAATTTTCTTGTCAACACGTGGTTTTGTTTGTTTACATTTTTCCACGACACCTAGCGGAGTCGTTTTAGAAGATCTGTAGTAGATTTCACGGCCGCTAGATGGCATCTGAATCACGAAAAAAGTGAAAGACTATTGGTAAAAACTGAAGTGCTTGGGTCCCAACAATAGTCATTTTAGTAGGTCTACAGTAGGCTTGGGTTGCTACTTCACTAAAATAAAATTCTCTACCCCGTTAGCGAAAGAGTACAACAAAAGAAGACCAAGTCCTATTATGAAAAATATTGTGTTCGAAAAAGTTATAATAGTTAACATACCTCCATCTCGGTTCATATCAGAATAACAACCTCGACGGCCATTTAAAAATATCAACCTCGCCTTCGGCTCGGATAGGTTATTTTCAATGGCCGTCTCAGTGTTATTTTCCGATATCAACCTCGATGTCTGAAGTTAACCTTTAATAACTGCAAAAACGCTGTTTGACCGTGGTATCAGATACCACGGTAAGTGCGAAAACGACTTTAGACCATGGTATCAGATACCATGGTATCTGCAAACGAAACTATTGTTCATTGTGAATTTCTTAACACTGCTCAAAGCTCTCAAAAACATGTCCGAATTTTAGAAATCAATACGACCCGACGGAAGACGGAATCTCTTTGGTTATGTTACGTGGGTCAAAGCTAGAAAAGAAATGTCATTCAGATTGTACGAATTCAGAAGCAAACTTTCCTGTTTGGTAGACAGTTCCTAACCTGGATGCTTTGCTTCAACTATGTTGAACATTCCTTCAGCTCTAGCTGACTGCGAATCATGATTGACAGTGCTAAAGGGATAGCGTCAGCTGAATTTTATTAGAGTGACATTTCGGCCCTTCTTGGCAAGGGTCGTCTTCAGGCTCAAGCTGGAAAATGAACTATCGCTCTAATATAATTTAGCTGACATAGTACTGTCAATAACTTGAACTATGTTGTTTTTAAGCTGCCACATAACGCAGTCCACTCTCCCACCTGCTCTACTATAAATGCCTAACTTTGGCTGGGTTGTGCCAAACTTTGGGCTTTTTTTTAATTTTGTAATATTAAAAAAGATTTATACCTAGACAAGTTATAAATAAAACTTAATTTACTTCACCTACAAGCATTTGGCATAACGTATGAAAAAAGCTGGTTAAGTTAAGCAAAGTGCTTAGCTATACATACCCTACCCCAATTAGATATTGATTAGCCTATTAGAGTAGAATTGTGAAATATCCACTTAAAAGTGTTTCTAAATGGGTGAGTTGCCCAAGCGTTTGGCACATACATATTATGTAGAGGCGAAATCCATAAATAATACATCATTATTGTTATTATTATTAAAACCCGGCTTCCGCCGGAAGCCTTCCGGCTTATGGTGGACCAATTCTTCAATGCTTCAAGCATTGGCTACAACTAACGTCTGCCGTAGCCTTTCCAAAATCAGGCAATTATGGTTGACTAACCCCGCCCACTTTGGCTAACCAGTCTTCCGCTTTCTGATTTTATCTCTAATACTGTTTCTTTTTCTTTTACAGGGAGCAAATGAAGTATATGCAAGATCACGTCAAGAAGTACGAGGAGCATTACCCGGTTAACTCGCACATCAAGTCGAGTTAGTTTGTCTGTCTGTCTGCCCATTATCCATAGAAAAAATCAAAATTCATTTGTGAAGCGAAATAAAACTGCGTATTTTTTAACGTAGATTTTCTTTTGTTGAAGTACTACTTAGGACATTGGATTATAGATTTAGAATACTGGAGGCCCTAATGTTGATCCCCAGTAAATTGATTTGGAGTACCGTGAGTATTAAAAAAAAAGGATTCCATTCCGAACGCTTCAGAATTCAAGGACCTTTTTTGTAGTTTCCGTCAGCTCGGGAACAGTTTGAAGTAACGGTATGCTACGAAAACAAAACGGTGACTGCAAAAGTCAATACCGCTACAGATTTCGTTTCCGTCACCTCGGAAAGAGTTGCGCAGCTAGAAGTAACGGTATAATTCAGTACCGCGAAAACAAAGCTTCGACTGCAAGGTCGATACCTCGACAGGCAAATACCGCGGCAGGTGTAGTTTCTGCCTTCTCAGGAACAGTTTCGCAGTTGAAGGTCGGGGACGAAAAGAAGATTCCGACTGCTAAGTCACTACCGCCACAGTTGTAATTTCTTTCACCTCGGGAAAAGTTGCGCAAAAATCTGTACGTCGACCGCCAACCACGGAAATCAAACTTCGACAGCAGAATCGACAAAGCGAAAAAGTGCGACTCGTTAAAGCTGCAAAATGTAAAACCCCGACAGACAAAAATAGTGCGGATTGAGGGATAGTGATGAAACTTGGATTCCGCAAAGGTCATAGACACCGTTAGATATCTGGCTCGGATATGGCCTCTGTAGGGGGGGAAGAGGTCCCGGACATTTTCTGGAAGTTCTCAGATTAGCGTGAAACTTGATGGGTGATATGAGCCCCAGATGCCCCCAGACGTGACATTTGTTTGTCCGAATCGGATCCGACCTCGATGGGGAATTGGAGGAGAGGCCGGAAAATTTGGCATGAGTGCGCCTGCAGTTCGAGTGAAATTTGATGGATGGTAGGAGCAAATGCTCTACATGTGAAAATCATGTGTCCGAATAGGATCCTACCTCAGTGGAAGAGGGGGGGGGGGATTTCTTAAAATGCTCCGATTCGAGTAAAATGGGTGCTAGCAGAAAATGCTATAGACGTGCCATAATACTTAGACCTGCAATTCATAGATTCGGATCTTATCCGGCCACTGTGAGGGAGTTCGAGGGGGTCTCGAAAGAGCAATCGAATTTTGACAGCGCGAACCTTAGCTGATATACATGCGATTTACCCTTGCAAGTTCCTTGGTGTACCATAATAGGGCTTAACCAGGTTTGTCGCGGATGTATCGAACTAAGGTTTTTTTTTTGTATTGCCACGGCCATCGGGCTTTTTGTGTAAAATTGATAATTTATCCAAAATAACAAACAGCTTTTTGTTTTGCCCAGTTCCGATGGGTTTAGGATGTGGAAGCAGTTATGAAATGTTAATCTTAAAGGACCCGTCTTGCTTATTCTGCTTTTTATAATGTATCTAGCTCCCATACAGAATTATAAGCTCCTAAAATCCTCACCTTTCTCCATTGTTTCGTTTTGTGCCTACGAAATTTTAGCGCTTTTTTTGCCTTGCCGAGTTGTGCCCGTCACACACGAAACGTTTGCAGGGATCATCAATGTCTGCTGACAACTATTTCACACATAAGGATCTGAGAAGCTTTTGTTTATTACTTCTTTTATTTGCTTAGTTTTCACACTTTTAAACCCCGGCGCTATCAGTTTTCAAATGTTTTGCGCCCAGCCGCCGCGTCGGAGAGCAGGAAGGTCGAATAGTCGACAGGCGCTAACAAGAAAATCGCTAATTTCAGATGGAAAGTAATGGTATTTTCCAAAAAAAAAATTCTGATCCACTTCATAGCGAAAATATTATTTCTAGTAAGAGTTGTGCTTTAAGTATTTTGAACACCTAAAGACAAAATTTAATTTAATTTAGGTCAAGGCGGTATGCTTACCGCGGTATTGTGACAGAAAAATGTTTCCCTTTTTTCCCGACCGTTTCGCCTGACCAGTTGCGAAATGAAAAAATCAGTACGTGCGTGGGTGATAAAGACAATTGGACAAGGATATCTCAATATTGACTGGATTTTGGAATCTGGGTGTTGGCGAATTCAGCAATACCGAATTCCAGAATCAATGCAACCTTTCTTGAAGTATAAAATAGCAACCACTTTTGATTACAGCATTCAGTTTTCTGGCTGATTCTGGAACATTAAAGTACAAAGATGAACCCGAAATTTGTGAGTATTTCACTTATCTATTAGTTAATTAATTCGTTTAATTCCATGTTATCTTTTTACAAAAATAGTGGTGGATCGTCATACATGGTCATAAATAATCACATCAGAATCACATATATGTTACAATTTTAAAATACAATCCGATAAGAAACGTATACAAAGCATGTCAATTTAAATTCAGAATTCCGATCTGTTAAAATACTTAAAATTTAAGATACTATTTCCCCTACTTCGGTATCGGATGAAAAATTTGTAGCCTGCGTAGTTGGATGATAGTTGTAAGAAAAAGTTGCATGTATTTATATGTAATAGTAACGAATACTGTCACTTGATGTGCCCCAGACTGTCTGAGGTCTGTCTGTCTTGCTATAGTATCATCCAGTCTTGCTATTAGTAGTATGCGAAGTATAATGCAGTAACACGGTAGCCCTGACATAGAAGCATGTAGTAGCATCAGTTAGTACTGCATGCTACTTTTTCGTACAATTTCATACTACTAATTTTGAGATAATTTTTCGTCGGGTATTGGCGAATTTAGTCATTTTTTCGATTCGCTAGGATTTCCGTTCCCGAGTCTATTGTAGCGGACAAAACTGACTTTAGCCAGACAAAGGTCTGCATTGATAGTTATAGGCTACTCTTTCCGCACTTTGAGCCTACTGGGTGCGTTGCTGATAAAAAAAAAAAAATATTAGGCTACATTTTTTCTGTATAATTTGTCTGAAATCTTATTCGATAGCCTACAGCAATTGAATTACCTAGTTATCAAATTTCATATCAATGCGCCGTTTTAATAGGATATTTGTTGATTTATTGTTTTCACCAATTGTTCAATATCTATTCTTAATATGCGTAATATTATTAGCCTAGTATATACAATTCAGTCAAAGTCAAATCATTTTGTCTATCAAAACGCTGGGTCAAACATGAGCGAAGTAAATGGAGTTAACGTGGGTTGTTACGTACTCTTCCAAGGACATGGTCTGTCACTCATCTGGACTTGTTGTTTTTTAGCGCTCTTCAGTTTTTTTGGGGGAAGAAAACAGTGCTCAACTGCCATGTCCGTTAGTCATGTTTTAAACTGTTCTTTGCTTATTGCTTATTTCTGCTTATATGCTCTTGCTTATTCTGCTTTTTATAATATATCTAGCTCACATACAGAATTACAAGCTTCTAAAATCCCCACCTTTCTCCAATGTTTCGTTTTGTGCCTACGAGATTTAAGCGCTTTTTTGGCCTTGCCTAGTTTTGCCCGTCACACAACGAAACGTTTGCCGGGATCATCAACGTCTGCTGACAACTCTTTCACACATAAGGATCTGAGAAGCTTTTGTTTATTACTTCTTTTATTTGCTTAGTTTTCACACTTTTGAACCACGGCGCGATCAGTTTTCAAATGTTTTGCACCCAGCCGCCGCGTCGGAGAGCAGGAAGGCTGGACATAGTCGACAGGCGCTAACAAGAAAATCGCTAATTTCAGATGGAAAATAATGGTATTTTCTAAAAAAAAAAATTCGGATCCATTTCATATGGAAAATATTATTTCTAGTAAGAGTTGTGCTTTAATTTTTCAGGTCTTATTAGCCATATTCTTCATGCTTGCAATCAGCCGAGTCACTGGCACCCATCACGATTGGGAAGACGATCATGATGACGATGATGACTGTGAACATGACGATGACTGTTATGATGATGACCATGACGATCATGACCACGATGATCATGATGATCGCTACGGAGACGACTGTTATGATGACGACGACGACGATGATCACAAAGTCCATCACGTTGTCGTCGTGGAAAAAGTCAGCGAAGTTCCCGACTACCATCCGAAGCCCTTGGGTCTTGGCTACAAGGATGTCGGTCTTGTGAAGAACTCATTGCATGGCAATAGACACGACCCTTATTATTGATGTTGAAACGTATATTTTGTTGATTTTCTTGTTTATGCGTCAGTAAAGTAAGTTTTTCAGTATTTCACTAGTTTTGCCAGGAAGGCTTTATTCTTAGAGTTTACAGTTTCGTTTTAAATGCGACGGTGTAGCCTATGCCGACTCTCATCCTTAAAGGAACAGAAAACTTGACTCAAACTTGGCTCAGGGAGCTAGCTGACATATCAAGAATGTACCCTGAGTCGATATTGAGAGTTAGAAAAATTCTTGTTACGACCATTGCAGTTTCCGGGCAGTTTCCGAGAGTTCGACTTTTGAGTTAGTAGAAAAAAAAGAAAAAAGGTTTGTGTGCCGGGAGTAGGACTCGAACCCACGATCTTTGTGCCAACGGCCTTTTGAAACAAAGTAATACAATGTATGTCAACAGGGTTGCCACCGGTAGTACAATTGTGCTCACAATAGAACTTTCTTTTTACTTTGGCAGCAGATTTTAAGAAAAAAGTATTGTCAGGTTTTGTTTCCAAGGTGACTATGACCCCGCAACACTTTCTGAGTACTTTTCTTGTCTGGTATTATTTTTTTCCTTTTGCCCAGTGAATTTATTTTAGTAAAGTGGCAACCCTGTATGTTGATAACACAGACAATCGTGAACTTTTACAGTGCATGAGTGCGTAACTACAGTGCATAAGGGGCAAGGCCCTGCCAGCTAGCTCTGGGAACAATAAGGAGGGGTTTCGAGATAACAAAGATGGGGGGGTCCTGTCGACAATAAGTCCCTGTACATTTATCTAAGCCCCCCAGGCCGGTTTGATGGCCGAAAGTCGCCTAGTCAAGTTTACTGTGCCTTTGAGTACAGAGTTTTTGGCTTTCGTGTTTTGAAGTTTGCGGGTATACCGCCCTTTTCCATCCTGTTCGAACTTCGTCTTGCGGAACAGGACTGTGAACGTTCTTAAGCGAAGTTCCGGTATTCCCAAGTCTGTCCGACAGGTTTAGGAGTTGTTCATCGTTTTCTCCAAATTAGACTCGTAAACAGGAGTAGCCTAATGAATAGACGACGTTAGTAGACAGGACCGGGAGAGAAGAACTTAAAAAGCCCGTGTTCAAACCTGGACTGTTTATCCTAATCCGATGTTCAGCCTCCCTCTACTGTGGCCCCTGTCAGAGACAGATTCCGGGAATCAGACCAACTTGTGCTAAACGGGAACATTTCAAGAAAGAAAGAAAAACAAAAAAAAACATACTCAAATTATTTGTCAGGACTAGCTGTTTGCAAGTTGACATGAGTACTCGTGGATAAGCCGTTGGCTTCCATTCAAAATGATTGATAAGCCCATGGAATGAACTCAGAAATTCTGACGTGGTGGAATCGGGAGAAAAGAGTGACACGTGTCAGCAGAGGTGTTAGAAATTCTACAATCAGCAGCCGGAAAGGAGTGAAGCTATGTGCAGTTTTGTCATTGTTTATGACACTCTGATGGAAGGAAAACTTTACATAATAATAATAATGATATAACTACAATAATAAGGCTTTCGTCTCTATAAAAATCTATATATGTAGGCTGTGATAGAGGACTCAGTTATCTACAAGGAGAAATAGCTTATTTTAGCCACGAAGCTAGCAAGCGTGTCCTGCGTTGTCCCAACGACAGAAACATTTAAAGTTTAACCGAATAGGTCTGAGATCTGACAGTCTAGTTAAAAGTCTGTGCAAAAGTTTGACGAGCCTCGTGCCCATTCATCTGAGCGATTTTTAAAAACATTTGTGCCTTATTTTACTAAGTCTTATAACGACATGTCCTGAATTTCAAATATTTCTTGTTCGTTCTGTATTGTGTCGACGTGCCAATGTTATAACTGCCATCAGGGCCGTATCCAGGAATTTATTTCGGGGGGGGTTTTGCTCGCGGAATTTATTTCGGGGGGGGGGGGGGGTTTGTCCACGGATCGGACCAGAAAGTACAAAAAATACATAGATCAGAGGTTAAAACCTACAAAAAACTATTACTTTTGTGGGTTTCGGGGGGGGTTTGAACCCCCTACCCCCCCCCTGGATACGGCCTTGACTGCCATGCTTTTATATTATGGTGAATAAATCTGAACTGAATTGAATTGAACACATCACTTATTCACTTAAATAGGCCCGAAAACCCGATAAAAATGCGTTACTTCGTTTGTTCGTTATCCACAGATGATCGATTTCATCAAATGAACTTATTCTTTCGGATTTGCTGTGCCTCTATGTGTTTGACGCTTGAAACATTACCAATGTAAGCCATTGCCGAAAACTTTTCATCTCCTCACTTTCTACTAACTTTTCCGAGCTTCGCACATGTCACACTGGAATCCAATCCAATCAAAAAAATGTAGAGCCACTGGGTCCAACGTTGCGTCGGTCCCTTTCGGCCTTTCTATTGGGCAGGGCAGACCTCCACTGGAGCCGCCTTTACTGGTAGATTTCCTTCTCCAAGGTGACACTGGGCTTTGTAGATCTGGTACTCGGTCTTCGCCGGGAACGTCGTTGAGGTGATTGTGTTGATGGATCTGGGGAATTTGAGCTCGTTGCACAGGATATTGAGTTGCGACATCATCGGGCTAGTACTTCTGCACTGGAACAGAATGTGTTGCAGGGTTTCTTCCTCCGCTCCGCAGTTTCTGCACTGTGGGGAAATGCAGGCCTTTGTTGAAATTCAAATTCTCCGCGAGTGGATGAATTTTGGGTTGTCGTGCAAGCAGCGCACACTCTGAATATTATTACTAGAGCCCCTGGTGAAAAAATGCAGAATCTCTTAGATGACTAAAATATTTTAGTGTATTCAAATATCCGATGCAAAAATTATTTCCCTTTTCATTTAAACTTTAAAAAATAGTCACTACTTATTATGTAGTAGCCTCTAGTATGAGGAAAAAAACAAATCTATCTACTCGGTGACTCGTCACCTATGATCTTTTATTTCGCCATGGATGAACCAGGGCGCTAACTTAGGGTTGACATGGGAGTTCACCAAAATGAGTGACATGAAAATTTGCGTTTCGGTTGCGTTTTTTACAAAGTCAGGTTAGTCAGGAGTGGAAAAAGATGTAGGGGCAAAAGAATATACGCTGGCCCAGAAAATTGGTCGTTGGCTGTTCGTGCTCTGATAGATAGTTCGGCTCGAATCCGGTAAAAAGGTTTGCACCGGACTTCACCAAACGATAAGAGAAGCCGTTGAAATTAAGAAAAACCGTTCAGGTATCAGCAGAGACACAGGCGAGTACTCTCTACCAGAAACGTGGAACGGGATCATCGGTACAAGGAAATTCAGACCCCAAGCTCTTCTGTAGAGAAAAACGAAATCAACCCAACTGCAGAAAATCTCTACCCGATAAAAGACCCAATCGAGCAGCAAAAACATCAGCAGTGTCCAAAATAAAAATTCAGCAGCCTTTTTAACTCCAAGCTACTCTCAAAAAGGAAGTTCGCCAATTTAGATATTTAAGACTAAGCTAGAATCTTCAGTTTTCTTCTAAGTTTTCACAAGTTTCGTTTTTTCCATCTTGAGCGGCATTAAGCCTGAAGTGGACCCTTGCCAATACAGTTTACTCTAGATGATTAAGCTGTGCTTGCCAAGAAGGGCCGAAATATAGCTTTAATAAATTTCATCTGACGCATCCGTTTTGCACTGTCAAATACAAAAGGTTTCAACTTCATTCCGCAGTGATTAAGAAAATAGAACGATTTATTCGTATAACAAGGATCATAAAATTAGGATGTTCAAGATTCACCACCCTCCATAGCCACTGCCGTGGGATCTTCGTCCGTAGCCAGAGCCACCATGACCACCGAATCCGCCGCTGAAGCCACCATATCCGCCGCTGGAACCACCATGGCCGTAGCTGGAGCCGAAACCGCCGTGTCCGAAGGAGCGGCGACCGTGGCCGGATCCACCGTGGCTGGATCCTCCGTAGCCGGATCCTCCGTGACCAGATCCGTGCCTATTGCCGTAACCGGAAGAGCTCCACGATGATGCGTCAGCAGACAAGTCGTTTTCACCGAACGGTTCGAAAACGGCGGGATCGCCTCGAAGGCCCTGGATGTGCTGTGAGTAGGCGACTGTGGCGACAGCAGCAACGATGAGAAGCTAGAAGACGAACATTATGCAATGAAAAAGATACTCAACAAGAAATGTGTTTCAGGAATGTGACGTTGTTTTCCAGCGTCACCACTACTGATAGACCTAGACTGATCCGACGTGGGGTAACAAGGGGACAGTATACTACGACTGAACAGTAGGCTACAGTCTTAATCGGCAGTCACTTTTTTAACGTTTTGAATTCTCATTGTGGTCGAATCCACCGCTGTGCACGCAACGTCATCACTATCTCTTTTAACGCAACGTCTATGACAAGTCAAACGGATCGCCTTTCACTCAACAGGTGGAAGCTTACGATAGGATATTCGACAAAAACTATTTTGACGCAAGCTTCGGTGAAACAAGACGATGCAGTTCAAAATGTTGACGAAAATACAGTTCCTGAATCTTACCATAATTTTTGCCATTTTTCTAGTACTCGGTAGGCAAGACTGAACAAATCACACTTGATGCTGATCAACTGCTACTCGGTTGGTTATATACTTGTACACCGCACCTGATCGTCTTGTTAAAAATAGGTGAAAACAATAGCAGTCATGGATAATTAAGCTAGGATCTATTTTATTCTTTTGGTAGATCTTAACAATGGGTAACAACCTTGCCCTTCAGGAGGGACGCCGTTTGATCCGTAGCCGTCACGCCTGATTGGTAAATGGAAAATAATCCAGGAAATCCACTGTTAGGACCCGATGTGCCGACGAGAATATCGAGGCCCGACAAAAGGATACAGAATTCGAGTTCTTCTGTGTTGTGCACGACGAATGTGTGCAGAATTTGACTTCTTGCGTATGAAATGAACCCGATGTGCCGACGAGTCGACCGACGCCCGACAAAAGCATGCAATATTTTATTTCTCCATCATCGACATCGGCGATTAGTTGCTTCTTACATGCGCTTCTTAAATTTGTATGATTGTTAGGTTATAAACGCCGACTATAAATACGTGTAATGTACTGTCCCCGTTCAGAAATCGCACCATCAAGTTCCGGACATAATCCATGATCCAGGAGTTTTCGACCCTAAGCTGCAATGAATCCCGATTGAGGGTATAATACTACAGTAGTTGAGTGTTTGTTCAGCTTTTGCCTTAGCCTTTTTGAACATTTTCGCGTTTTTGTAAGTCGTTGTTTTCACTAAGGACTTTTCCCTTTTCTTGGATAAAAACGCGAGCTTTGACGAATGTAATTTTACTTGTTTTTATTTAAAAATTATATTGCCTGCAAATACTGCTTATCATTTGATTCAAATCCATCTTTTACTGGATTTTGGGCTGAACTGGTAAAAACTGCTGAGGGAAAAGCGAAACGGAGAGCGTAACATGGTAAGCTACCAAGTTTGCCTTTTTGCAAAAAGCCGATCCGAGGGAAAAAGGCGAAAGTCAGCGTCGGCCTTTTTGACCAAAAAGGTAAAGTTGAGTCTTCACCTTCCGGAATATCGGCTCCCAGATTTTCCGCGATTTTTTTTTAATTTCTTCTGCGATACTTAAAAATTCCGGAAATCTGGAAGTTCAAAAAACCCCTTTTTTCCGGATTGTTTTGATATACTTTCTGACCGGTTCATTTTCCAGATGCAATAAAGACGTCGAAGAATAATCTGGAAGCCGGGAAGTGAAGACCGGACTTAAATTGTCAAAAAGCGCTAAGATTTTACGAAAACGCAAAGAAATAAAACCGTCGAAACGGCGAGTGGAAATGTGAGGTGAACAAAAATGCAACTAGTATCTTGCTTACTTCTTTCAACCCACTGAATTCAGAGCTCCATCATTATAGGACCTAAGGCAGAGGCGAAGAAAAACACAACTAATATCTTTCTTACCTTCTATTATCCCAATGAGTTCAGAGCTCCATCATTCTAGGACATTTTAAAAACTAGAAGAGAGATAAGCGGAGGTTGAAATGTTAATAATAATCCTGAACCGTTAGAATGTTGGGAGCGAACAGAATAGTAAAGGGATTCGCCGAGGGCTGTTTCACTTCAGTTAACTGCGACAAGTTTCTAGTCCTAGGTATGAAAGTATAGAGTAGGCTATACGAATCGTCGTTCCTGCATTGTACAATATAAATCTCTTTTTTCTTCTTTTTTTTTAAAGTTTAACCGAAAAGGGCCAGGATAGGACAATCTAGTTACCCATCACTTATTCACTTAAATTGGCTAGAAGACCCGCTGAAAATGAGTTACGTCGTTGTTCCGCTATTCACGAATAATCGATTTTCAAGTAGTGGAATTTCCGTGTGATTTGTGGTGCCTCTATGCGCTTGTATTTTTGCTGTATGCCTTACGAGAAAGATTTATAAATTTTTTTTTGTTCAGGCACTAAGCAATCTTCACCAATCTCACCACTGCCGACTGAAAAGCCGCATTTGTGCTGAGATCAAAATTTCCCGCGTCATAGTAGAATTTACGCTGTGGGGAAGGCTGGAGATATTTTGAGCCTGATAACTAGAGCAGATAGTGGAAAATCAAAAAATCCCTTTGCAGAATCCAAATAATTCAGTGTATCCAATTAAATGACACACAAGTGAGTTGGCTTTTCAGTTAAACTTTAAGCAGTGAAGTGAAGGATGAAAGTGTTCTTTAGGCGGGACCTTCGGCTTACAACGTCAGTGCTCTGCCACTGAACTTCAGATGGGCTTATAAACATAGGTCACAAACCACTACAATGGTCACATAGAAGCAGGCCATAGGAACAGTGATCACGCCGACGACAAGTTCATCTAAGCAGTTCACATCCGAATGTCACCGGATTAGATAAATAATACGTAAAGATGGGATGTTAAGGTACTTTTACCGCAATCAGTTACTCGCCAGTTATACTACGCCAGTTACTCAGCATCCACTAGGCCGAAGTGACCATTTGATTGTACGGCTGGAACCAAATAACTACAAGCCTGTAAATGAAAAAGAAGTCATATCTTTCCGGCCCATCACTGATGAAAACATGTCTGTCTATAAGCTCTGGTTACAGTCTCAGAATTGGTCGGACATTTTAAAACTTGACGACGGTAACTCCATGGCAGAAAACTTCCTCGCCCGTACATTCAAGGGGTTTGAAATCTGTTTTCCTAGAAAAGAGAAAACGATTAAACCGCTTGATAAACCGTGGATGACCGACGAGATCCGAGAGCTTATCTCACAGAGAGATGAACTATTCGCAACAAACCGTCTGGACGAAGCTAAGCAATTACGTAACTTAGTCGTCAAGAGATGTCGTGATGCTCGCAAAGCCTATGGGTCAAAAACTGTTGAGAAGTTCATGAAAAGCGATCCCAAGCGTTTTCACAGCAATGTGCAAAAACTTATGGGTCGAAAAAAAAATAGTCCTGAAATCCTGGATGAACGTGGGAACAAACTTGACGCCAACCAAGTAAATTCCTTTTTTGCAAGTATCTGCAGCAAGCACCCCCCTCTCAAAGAACTCCCACCCAAAGAAGAAGGAATATCTAAGATCCCAGTCATAACGCCAGAAGAAGTTGAAAGAAAACTAACTGAACTTGATCCCCGTAAGGCGGCCTGTCCGAACGAGGTACCCCCAGCTGTACTAGTCCATTGCTCCAAAGAACTTTGTGTTCCCCTTGCAGCGATTTATAACCAGTGCCTCGTTGAAGGTACCTTCCCCAGCTGTTTCAAAAAGGCATATATCGTCCCGATCCCAAAGGCAGCTAACGCGACTGAAATCAAGGACCTCCGCCCAATATCGAAGACCTCTATATTCTCGAAAATCTTTGAACGATTCATCTTCAAGTGGCTATACGAGGATATAAAGGAATCCATAGATCCGAGACAGTTCGGCTTCCAGCCTGAGTGCAGCACCATGCACTACCTGGTCACCCTACTTGACGAAATACTTCGTCATCTAGAGTGCCCAGACTCGTTCGTGGACCTCTTGATTGCTGATATGGTTAAAGCCTTCGACTATTTGGACCACCTACTCGTTGTCAGCGGAGCCAGCAACATGGGAGCCAGACGATTCATTGTAAGGCTACTTGCTAGTTTCCTTAGTGACAGGCTTCAGTGTACCCAACTCTCTCCGGAGATCTTTTCCGAGTTTCTCCGGATTACCTGCGGTGCCCCACAGGGTACTATCCTGGGCCCGATTGCTTTCGTCATAGCAGTCAATGAACTACTGAAGAAAAAACCAAACAGGGCCAAGTTTGCTGATGACCTCTCTCTGCCTCTCTTGCGTCAATTAGCCACGGCCAAGGACGAACTTAAACTAGCCTTTGATGAACTGGCAATGGAGACTCAAGAGGCTAAGATGGAAATCAGCAAGGAAAAGAGTGTTGTCATGAGAGTTAACTTCCTCAGGAAACACATCGACAACGTAGAAACAGAAGTTGAGCTCAAATCAGTGGACTCTGCCAAAATCCTTGGAATTATCATTGACAAAAACCTAAAGTGGAATTCCCAAGTTGACAAGATAGTAAGCAAAGGAGCAGGACTGCTAAGATCGTTCGCGAACCTGAAACGCTTCGGTTTTTCCACACAGGCCCTAACAAACATCCTGAAAACATATATCCTACCCGCCCTGGAATACGGTTGTCAAGTCTGGCATCCGGGCTTAACAAAAGAGCAGGACAAGCGCATAGAAAAAATTCAGAAACGGGCTTGCCGCATCATTCTTGGGCAAGCCTACAGTTCGTACGAGGAGAGTATCCAGAAAACCCGGCCTCAAAACCCTAGCCCAACGCATAGACGAAGCAGTCATGAGGTTCGGACAGCAATGCCTTCTTTCACAACGGCACAGAAATATCCTACCCGATTTCGTAGTGCCAAGAATTGACGATCCTGCGACAAGGAGCAAAGCTGTTCGGAAAGCTGTCCTGAAACAACCACCACCGAATTCAAGCCAGCGCTACCTTTCATCATTCGTACCTTATTTCATCGAATCCTTCAATTGTACATAGTTAATTGTCTGTAGTGCCTTAATTTGATGTTGACATTGCCAATGCTATTTTTTATAATATTACGGCGCAATAAACTGATTGATTGATTGATCAACAAAGCAGAAGCAAATTTTTAAATTGAACTTACAAGTCTAGGACTTCAACGTCGGAGCCTCGTAGACAAACCAGAACCAGGGTCCATAAGGAGAAAGTCCCTTGTTTCACATTTCATCTTTGCGTAATATTTATACGAAATAAATGTCAGCGCGTGATAAATTTACTTTCAAATAAATACAACAACTTCATTAAAATACTTGGTATCTCAAGCTCACTTGGTGAACGAGTACGCAATAAAGCCAAATGAAAGAAATGCGAAAAAGACAACCAAACAAAGAAAAATATAAATTAATCAGCGAACGGCTTTCACGTTACAAGCATTCGCAATTCTCAATTTATTGCAACGACCAAGACGCCTAAATAAAATGGACACAATGTAGCCCCGCTTCCGTTCCAGTACCCGACCCCCATCTTACCACGCTCTTCCTCTTACCTTAAACCCCTTGTTACCCTCGAATACTGTCGCGCGGCTCTGCACAAGTCTGTCCCCTGGTCAAAACACACTCCATTCTAGAATCCTGGAATTTTACAACTTCAAAATTAGAATTAACGAAGTATAATGAAGAATCCATTATTTCGTGACTCAAGACGAAGCACACAAACACTAATCTCAATATTAATTATTTGTATTACTTCTGAACCCGAACTATGCTGAACTAAAGACTGTGTTTATAGGGGACTGACAGGCACGGAAACTGCAAACGGTGCTTTTGCACTCTGAGTAATATCCGCTTGTGTTTTTCAAATCCGGCCATTTTTACGTCCGTTGTCGCTGTTATGGTTTTTCTAGAGCAAAAAAGTGCGTAAAATACGCTCAGATTTGCGCAAATGCAAACCAGCATTGGCCACCACTCTTGGTGTCATTCTATAGGGCTAATAGGACCCAACAACCGCACAACAACACTCACAACAACCACAAAGTAACTAGACCAGCGACAGAGAGAAATTTTTTCGAAATAATAGAACAAAAGGCAACATTTTTGTTAGGAGAGTTCCTGACTTGGCCTAGGAATTTCCAACTTCTTCCCAACAGTCAAGATGCCACGACAACAGACCTCTGATTTTTGGATACCTTATGCCTAAACGCTAGATACAGTATGCCAAATGTTAGTTACTCAAACACTACAAAACAATGATGATTCGAGTGAAGCGTTCGGCATAGGGTATAAAGTATTAGGCATAGGGTATGCAAAACATCCGGGGGTTTTGTGGTAGATTGCCCCCCCCCCCCACCCATATCTCTCTTCCGACGGACCGGCTACTCTATGTTAACAAATATCATTCAAAACAACAGGCATAAAAGACTAATTGAGATCCATTCGTTACGTCAAGTGAAATTTAAGCCACGAGAGGCGTTAGCGAGTAATATTCCATAGCAACTAGTTAAAACACAGACTAAACCTCTCTCCTAAATAGACATGAATGTAGCAAGCTGCAATTTTCCGAACTAAAACTGTGTAATGGGCCCTTTGGACTTTAACACGGTATCGAAATTAAATATCCCTTTAGCCACTTGCCTTCCGTAAAAAAGAGTTTGCTATCTGCGTTCAACGACGAATATACGAATAATAAATAAATAAAACTAAATATTTTTTTTTTAATGCCATGCCATTTCCTCTGTTTTGATAAACTTTTGCAATGAGAGTCGGCTGCAAAGATTTGATTCCTATAAGAAACTAATAACGGAATTCTAATAATCGGAAATTGAAAATATTCGCAATTTGCTTTTCTTCTGTGACAGCTCTGTGGTTCAGAGGATAACCAATCTACCAAAAATAAAGTGCAACTGGTCCATCCAAACGTCTGCTGTCCTGTTATCTGCTACCAAGGCAAAAACGAAAAACAAAAACAAAATTCGTGTACAACTACGTAAGACGCCTAACAACTAAAGCTGTATATGATATACCGTGAGTCAAGCAGCATTATATCACACTATGCATTGTTGGTAATTTACAATTATACACTATATCAAGGTCAGACTTTGATAGGCCCGTAGATAAGCTAAATAAAACATGAAGAATGGTCAAACAAAATAATAGAGCAGACTATCGATACTACAAGGATCCGAAGATCCACAACTGCTCTTGTGTGTCTGCTGCCTCTCTGTACAATACACAAAAATGACGGTATTTCTGCTTCCCTGTAACTATTTCTAGAAGGTGGGGGGAGGGGGGCTGATCTAATTCCTGTCCAGGGCAAAAATCCAAGCCTGATCTTCCCTACTTTTGAACCAGGAAATTCTCTGGATATTTTGCTCGTTAATCTCAACGCCAGGAGTCCCTTGTGGCAAGTTTGAAAGCTGTCAGCTTATATCCTGACCCAAATGTCACGATCGATGTTAATATTTTATTTCAATCGCAGTGTCTCCCCTTTTTTGCCAACTTCGACTAAAAAACTGGATCCAAGCGAGCTTTAAATCTAAGCGTTCAATTGACCTTCTGTTCAGAAAATGTCTGTATTCAAGCCACGAAACTGGGAGGACTAAACATACCCCCCCCCCAATTTCAAATCTTCGTCCAGGGTATGGGTCGCGGCTGTCGTTATAGTTTTACCCACAAAACTCCGGGTTCTTAGCAAAATAATAAGAACGCACTGTAAAGAAACCGGTTATACTGTGTTTTACTGCGGTTTTGCTACAGCGTTCAGTGTTTTGCAAGAGGGTATTCAGGCTTTTCTCTGCTGGGATCACTTTTACAAGAATCTAATTGATTAATTATTATTCAGAATGTAGTGAAGTGCGACGCAGCTTTACCCCAACCTAATTATTCCATCTTATCAATTCTTCCCCATCCGGATAAAATAACGATACAAAAAAATGGTAGGCATAAAGAACAACGAGTAAAGGCAACATACGGATAGTAATTGACTAAATTAAGAGCCTAGGTCAGCTTTTAGAGGCTGGGGTGGGCTAGGAATGCTTAGTTGCGAGCTGGGGGTATTCTGTGACCGGTTTCGTGAAAGTGTTGATTTGATTTGGCCTGCTAGCAGCGGGTTGATGGCATACAGCCAGTCGAACAGTTCTCGATCGTTCTGAGTCTGGAGCAAGTAGCCGCGATACTTCGTCATCACGCTGGAATGAAAAAAAAAACAGTTATAATGGTTAGAATGACGATGACATTTCATGACGCAATGGACAAGAAAAGCGAAATACTGCAAAAGGAAGAAAAGGATTAAATCGAACTGTCGATAATAGAAATCTTATCCCTATATGGCAAGAGGAAAATGGTCAAGTGCAGAAACGTGAAGGTCCCGGGCAGTAGGAGATAACTTCGCACAAGGGCCAAGGGTCAAAATAATAGTGGCATACGTATTTAAGACAGAACCTGGGACGTACAATATCTATCCACATTCGATCTCGGAGATGGGGAAAAACACTCGACAATGACCCGGTGACGGCAACACACGCGCATGCCGAATTTCAGGCAAAGGACCTAGAACGCAATGGTGAGACAAGAACAAAGTTTCGGCCAGGTCCCAAACTGGAATATCAGGGCTGCCACAAGTTTAGAGGCTTGGAAATAGGGACTTAGGGACTTTTTCAAGCCGAAAAAGGGACCTATAGGGACCTAAGGTCACTGCTACTAAACCTGGAATACACAGTGTTAGGATCCTATTTGTACTTTAATTGCTAGGATCAGAGGACTTATGGTTCGAAGTTTTGATGCCTCTTTAAAGTTTAACCGAAAAGGGCTAGGATAGGACAATCTAGTTACCCATTACTTATTCACTTTAATTGTCTTGAAGACCCGCTGAAAATGAGTTACTTCGTTGTTCCGCTACTCACGAATAATCGATTTTCAAATAGTGGAATTTCCATGTGATTTGTGGTGCCTCTATGCGTTTGTATTTTTGTTGTATGCCTTACAAGAAAGATTTATCATTTTTTTTTTGTTCAGGCACTAAGCAATCGTCACCAATTTCACCACTGCCCACTGAAAAGCAGCATTTGTGTTAAGATTAAAATTTCCCGCGTCATAGTAGAATTTACGCCGGGGGGACGGCCGGAGATATTCTGAGCCTCATAACTAGAGCAGATAGTGGAAAATCAAAAAATCCCTTTGCAGAATCCAAATAATTCAGTGTATCCAATTAAATGACAGACAAATAAGTTGGCTTTTCAGTTAAACTTTAACGAAATAGGCTATGGCTCTTAGATTTGGGCCGACGAGGAGAAAAGAGGGAACTTCCGGGTTTCCACTCAGTTTCAATAGCTTTTTTTGTGACTAAACCAGTGAAGACAATAAGTCACTAGCCTGTATTCGAGGCGAGTGCGCATGTTTGATGTTTGGATTTTTCACCAGAATTATTCATCTGACGAATGTGGGGGAGTCGAAGGGGGAACCGGAAATCTTTTGACACGCTTAGAGCGGAGTGATCAGGATTAAACTTGGTGGGAAGCATAAGCAAAAGCCCTAATTACATCATTAAAAGAACTGGACCGGATTTGGGCACTAGGGGGGGGGGGGGTCCGGAATTCCGGTGATCCAGAGTTAGTATTGGCTAGGACGACGAAACTTCGCAGGTATATCGGTGATCCGACCAGATTAACTTGAAAATAGTCAGTTCCCCGATACGACCATCGTGGGGGGAGTGGAGAGAGAGAGGGGGGATTCTGAATCCTGAGTTATGTATAACTTTCGAACGGGTGATCGGATCTTAAACTCGATATTTGGAAAGACCTCACGTCTCAGACATCCCGTTTCAAGTCCGGACCGGATCTGATGAATGTGGGGGGGGGGGAGGGAGAATACAAGAAAAATGACAGGTCTCGACAACAAGTTCACAGTTTCGAGCCATAATATTAGCTTCGAGCTTTATCTGCACTGTAAGTGTTTAAAGCGTCAAGAAAGCGACACAGCATTTCTTTAAGAGAAACTACACCTTTTAATGATCTTAAAAATTGTGCAGCTTCGTAGCAGAGATGTGGTCGGGTCAACGCTTGGATTGCTCAGGTCCTCCCCCCCCCCCCACTAGAATTCAAGGTTAGCTACCCGTGCACCTATGACGCAACTTGACGAGCTGCATAGGAATCTGTCGGTCGCGGCGTTTTCTCCGCATCACGGTCTTGTCCGTTTGTTTGAAGTGTAATCTGTTCGAAGTGTAAAACTGTATTGTAATTTAATTTGTGTTCTTTCTTTATTATATGTACTCCACTAATTCTATTTCTATAGAAGTGGGTAAATAAAAATATTCATTCATTCATTCTATCGGTAGCATAATACTTCAGATTGTAGAAACAGTTAAAAAAAATAAAGGCTGGATATCTCTGTCTGTGATGGTAAATTTGAATGTGCGTTGTATTTCTTGTGATTGCAGTCAGCCTTATTTAAAGTGACTCTGACTCTTCTTCAAAATAGGAGAAATGTACGAGTTTTGGTCATGAAAAACTTTAAAGGGACCTGAGGACTGATTTAGGGACCAATAGGGACCAAAAGGGACCTAAGACTGATTTAGGGACTTGCAGGGACTTTAGGGACTTTGTGGCAGCCCTGGAATATATGCAAAGGACCCAGCTTATCTATACTAATGGTTCCTCGACGTCCCTAATCTTTCCATCCAATCTCATCTCGAGAATTCCAACTCCCTATGTTATTTTTATTTACTCCAACAAACGCTGATTTGTACTTTTGCCTTCTGGCACTTTTCGAGGCAGATCAGGCTCCCACTTACTGCACAGAGCGCTCACTGGTATAAATACCGGTTGTGCAAGTTTTCCATGTTTCTCATCGAAACCACGGTAGACGTGTGAGGCTGGAAGTGCCGGGACGGGTTTATAATCTATGAGAAATCCTGCCGAGTCTCAAGGCAGCCATGCATGTTAGAATATTGCAATACAAACTGTATCTACTACGACTTGCGCTTTAAATGTTCGTAGCGAAACAGAAACTGGATTCCGAACTCGAGAGTAAAGAAGTAACCTCATTTCCAGCTGGGTACGGCGGGAACCGGCAAATGGGGGGGGGGGGGCTGGACTCACCTGAAGGTGTTAGCCACGCCTACTTTGGCTTCCTGGTTTTCGGATAACTCTACCTGAGCCGTTGCAAGGTTGATCATCCCTCGTTCGACCAGATCCCGCTCGTCTTTGAAGAATAATACATACGGTCGCCGTACCACCTGAAACAATTGTACTAAACTGAGTAACTTGCTCGAAACTGGTCTGAATATGAATAAGGACTTTTTCTAATTAAACTACTTAATAAGTTACCTTTTGTCTCTAGTTGTTTCTTTCTCTCCCAGACATCCAGTTAATCTTTCATTGAAACCGATATTCCTTTTTCTTTCGCTGGCAAGTGCGATTTAAGGTAATTTATTGAAATAGATATTGGAATAAAACAGAAAACTCGGTACTTTATTGGATTCATATTTTGATTATGAGAGTAGTTTTAAATTGATATATTACATGTACGACTGTTATAGTGTGGAAGCGTATGCTTTTTTGCATGTTCTCTGTTGTATTTTACTCGGTGACTTCGGTTGAAAGAAATAAAATAAAAATGATCCCGGTTAATCATTTTAGGCCATCGCTGTAAAGATCTTCATACCATCTTTGATTACGACGTCAGCTATCGGCTTAAGAAATGGACTAATGGAGGAAAAAGTGGTCGTACCGTGGACTCTGATTATCTACTCTGTCAAGCTTCTCATTCGGAATCCATTCATTCCAATCCCTGCCGCAGGGCTTCACTGCATGCTTGGTTTTCTACTCACAGAATTCTCGGTAATAGAGAGAAACGCGCTGGTCCGGAAAGTGTCCGGCACAGGGCCCTTGGTAAGATAATGAAACAATGAGAAACTTACCACCCACCGCCGAACCCATCCAATCGCTTTATGCTCAAGAACATTCAGGAAACCTCGACGAGAAATTACTGGGCTCACTCGGATCTCCTCAATCTCAGGGATGAACGGCTTCGAAGGGGGTGTACTTTGCGGGAGAGGGGGCAGTCCGACAGGGGATGCTATGGGCCGCTGGGGCGACGGGTGCCCATGGGGTGTGCTCTGTCGATTAAGGGCGAGAGTATCGGGACGACATCTGTCCGGGGACTGTAACCTGAGAAGAAGAGGCCAAGTTCTTTAGAGAATACAGATATGAGTTCTCAGTCAGCCTACGCTCCCTCCAAATCACGTCTGGTTGTTCTAAACGGAGTAGCCTACTCACCTGACAACTCTTCTTTTAGATTTGCGACCACAAGCTTAGATTCTTACTACAGCCAGAAGCTAGTAAAAAAGACCCGAAATACCGTAATTAAATTTCAGCCGACTAATCCGTTTAGCAACAACAAACGTAGTAAAAACTTGACATCGAAATCCAGTCAGCCGATATTTAGCTACAGCCGAAAGATGACTTTTTTAAGAAGGTCCTAAATAGCGCGAAAATATTAGCTGAGTAATCCGTTTAGTAACATGAATACAAATGTGATGGCGAAAACAAGTGTGCAACTGACGGTGCCCTTTCTTAGGTCTATAAGCTCGGATATGGCCTCATCTAGCCGAAGCACTCCCCTAGCCAAACAAATACTATCCAGAGGGATCAAACCTTCCTTTGCTTTTTTTTGTTGACAATGATTATTGAATGAATGAATGAATTTATTCCCAATAAAGCCCAAGAGCCGTGGTGGGAAACATAACACAATAACAAAATATCATACACTCCGAAAACAAACCAAAAATCAACTTCTATAAAAATAGTTCAGGGTGGGTCATAGCTAGCTTCAGGAATCTACCCAGCCTCCGGAGGTCACCAAAACACTTACTTCCCATACTTGAAACCAAATCCCTTTCCTCCCAAACCTCGCGACCAAATACTTCCTTTCTTAATTCTTTTAACTCCTCGCAATAACATATCAAATGTACCGCATCCTCCCCTTCAATACCACACATTGGACAAAAATAATGACCAGTACCTTTCCTTTCTCTATCAATATAATTTCTCCGCATCCCCACCGGAAGAGCGTCCGCCCCAAGACTCACCATCAACCTCAATTCTGCCCCCCCCCCCAATCCCAACTTAAAATATAATTCTTCTCCCCATGTCTCTTTGGCCATACCATACAACTTCAGTGGTGCTCTGATACACCCCTATGCCACCTCAAACTGGCTTCGTGTAGACGTATAAATATTTTGTATTGTAGGTAGCCCATATGGCTTTTGCTGAATAATTCATTCATTCATTCAGCAGTGGTAGCGTGAGTCACTGCATTTTATTTTTCCTCTCTTTTTCGAGGTGTAAACCCCCCTTTTCACAACAGGCAAGGTAGCCTACTGCAGAGTGCCGACCAAAGTATTCAGTAGCTGCGTTTTTTGCCTTTTCTCCATAGGTCAATTAACCGACCTATTTGCCACTATTGACCGTTTTTCGTCTCGCCGGTCGGTTCGACTGAGCTCTATAAAACGGCTTATAAGAAAAAATGGCGTCTTCCCGTCGCCGGCGCCTATCTTTCCAATGAGAATTTTGAATTTCGCGCCGTGCCAAGAGCGTAGGTCGGTTGGACGGGGCTCCCGCCTCAGTCCACAGGTCGGTTAACCAACCGGCAAACGGAGCCAAAAAAACGGCTTATAAAAACTTAGGTCGGTTAACCGAAGGAAGAAAACGACTTATAGTGGGAAATCTTGTAGGTCGGTTAACTGGATGAAGGCAAAAAACGCAACTATTGATTCAGTGATCGGCTCACATGACTTGAAACGTCACTGCGAAACGATCCTCCATGTAACGACTGAGCTAAGTTAAAGCACATCTCTCACTAGAAATGATATTTTCCGTATGAAATGGATCGGAAAAAAATACCATCGAAAATACCATCACTTTCCGCCTGAGATTAGCGATTTTCTTGTTAGCGCTTGTCGACTACGTCCAGCCTTCCTGCTCTCCGACGCGGCGGCTGGGCGCAAAAAATTCGAAAACTGAACGCGCCGTAGTTAAAATGTGGGAAAACTCAGCAAATAAAAGAAGAAATAAACTTAAGCTTCTCAGATCCTTATGTGAGAAAGAGTTATCAGCCGACATTGAAGATCTCCGCAAACGTTTCGTTGTGTGACGGGCAAAACTCGGCAAGGCCAAAAACGCGCAAAAAATTCGTAGGCACAAAACGAAACAGTGGAGAAGGTGGGGACTTTAGAAGCTTATAATTATGTATGGGAGCTAGGTATATTATAAAAGGCAGAATAAGCAAGACGGGTCCTTTAAAGAGTGAGCGCAGAAGACCGACTATGAAAGCTAGGCTAGGTTATTTGTGCCTGGGTTAGTATACTACTGCTACAGTAGTAAAAGATTATGTGGGATGGTGCGGGCCCGGTAATGTATATAAGAACCAACGGAAAGTCCGCAATTTAGGTTGTGAAGAACAAAAAAATGCTGCTTACTCGTTCCAGTTCATCGACGATGTCGTCGAATTCGTCATCACCACTGACGAACCCAGATCGCTCGAAACATCATCGCTAGGTGTGACAGCCACCGTGGGATGCCCATAATTCCTACCAATGATCAAATTCAGATACTTAGTTGAGATTTGTCTCTCTCGATCGGTCATGGTCCAGGGTTCGTAGGGATCCTTTGATGGGTCAGAGGGGATGCGTGAGTGTGGTGACATCTGGGAGGCAGTGTCGGAACCGCTAACCTTGGCAACCATGTTGCAGGCGTCCTGCAAGGAGAAATAATATTTAGAAATTCTGGTAAGAAAGCTTGAATTTAAAAGAAAAACAATCTCAGCTAACCGTTCAATACCGTCGGAGAAATCAAAAGTTATGTAAAGTAGGCTATGTCACGTGTGAAGTTTCAAGTCCAAAAACAACGCAATAATGCATATATTTGCCTTAGCAAATATGAAGTAACGGATGTTCTAAACACTTCTAATACAGCAAAAATAAACAAGACCAAAGGTCCCGATGGGATCCCAAAACTTCGATATTTGATCCAGACAAGTAGGTTTTGTCTTCGTCAGATCCGGTCTTCGCCAGACTCCATGAACATTTATACTATTAAAATTTAAAAAACAGATTAAGGCCAAACAGCTAATCATTAAGAAAACCAAGTTCTGATATGAACTTGGATTCAGGATTGTGGATATATGGATTCAGCTTGTGTGTTTACCCCTATAAGTCAATTGAAACGATCCTGGCTTACTTCTGCGAATTTTCCGGTTTCTGGCGGAATTCCAGAACTACTTGTCCGACGACAAACTAAAGCTCAAAAACGAATTCAGCGTGTCTAGTTACCCCTGTTACCAACATCTAATCAACTTGAAATAAAAATTTAACTTATCACAAATTTTCCGGTTTCAACCGGATTCCCGACGAACTATATGTCAGGCAAAAAAAAATATTGTCATATACGGATTCAGCATCTCGTCTTACCCCTAAATCGGACATCTAATCAACTTCAAATAAAACTTTTACTTTTAACAAACTTTCCGGTTTTGGCCGGATTCCGGACAAACTACTTGTCCGGCAAGAAAATGGTTTTCATATTCGTGTTCAGCATGCCTTCTTACCCCTAAGTAAAAAATCTAATCAACTTCAAACAAAACTTTTACTTTTAACAAACTTTCTTGAAATAAAAATTTAACTTATCACAAATTTTCCGGTTTCAACCGGATTCCCGACGAAATATATGTCAGGCAAAAAAATTATTGTCATATACGGATTCAGCATCCCGTCTTACCCCTAAATCGGACATCTAATCAACTTCAAATAAAACTTTTACTTTTAACAAACTTTCCGGTTTCGGCCGGATTCCGGACAAACTAATTGTCCGGCAAGAAAATGGTTTTCATATTCGTGTTCAGCATGCTTTCTTACCCCTCATCAACTTCAAACAAAACTTTTACTTTTAACAAACTTTCCGGTTTTGGCCGGATTCCGGACGAATTACTTGTCCGGCGAGAAAATGGTTTTCATATTCGTGTTCAGCATGCCTTCTTACTCCTAAATCAAACATCTTATCAACTTCAAACAAAACTTTTACTTTTAACAAACTTTCCGGTTTTGGCCGGATTCCGGACGAATTACTTGTCCGGCGATTACTTGTTCGTGTTCAGCGTGTCTTCTTACCCCATAATCGACTATCACATTAGCTGTTTAAAAATATTTTACTTGCCCCTTAATTTGAACCCCCTCCCCCACCCCTAAATGGAGAGCTACAGGGCCCATCTACGAACTCGACTTTACTCTTGACCCAAAGAATGCTCACACCAAGTTTCATCAAAATATCTCATTCCCTTCGAGAGTTATCGTGCTTACAGACGGACGGACGGACAACTTTTGCGATGTCATAGGTATCCCTCCACTTACGTTTTGGGATCCCAATAAAGGGCATTAGGAAGTTCGAAGGTGAGTAATGTTACAAGTACTGCCGAATGAAGTGTTTTTTAAAGTTTAACTGAAAAGCCAACTTATTTTTGTGTCATTTAGTTGAATACATTGAATTATTTGGATTCTAAAAAGGGATTTTTTTGTTTTCCACTATCTGCTCTAGTTATGACGTTCAGAATATCGCGGCTGTCCCCACAGCGAAAATTCTACTATGACGCGGGAAATTTTTATCTGAACACAAACAAGGCTTTTCTTTGGGCAGTGGCGATATTGGTGAAGATAGCTTATTGCCTGAACAAAAAAAAAGTCCTAAATCTTTCTTGTAAGGCATACAACAAATTAGAGGTACCACAAATCACACGGAAATTCCACTATTTGAAAATCGATTATTCCTGAATAGCGGAACAACTAAGTAACGCAATTTCAGCGGGCCTTCAAGCCAATTTAAGTGAATAAGTGATGGGTAACTAGATTGTCCTATCCCAGTCCTTTTCGGTTAAACTCTAATGTATTTTGTATGGTCAACTGGGAAAATTTGTTTGTATAAAATTTTTTTTATACAGCCATACACATATGCCTTAGTTGGATGTTAATGACGGATCCGTTCGAACAACCAATCACATCTACAGTTTCTTCCAGAACTGTTATCCTTAAAAAATGGGTATTGTAGGCCTGCAATAGCTAACTTTAACAGTAAGAGCTATCCACGAACAAAACCGGGCGGGGTTGGCATGACGGGATCATGTGAGGCTAACATGTGTTATTCGTGTTACAACATGAGCGTGAACGGTCTATCAGGAAAAATGACACGGGGTGGTTAGAGTGGGACGGTTAGCCTACATGATAATACGGAACAAAGGAAAAACAATCAACAAAACAGATATACAAAACCGGCCATTGGGGTTCGCATAGTTATCTTGATACTTTACTGCAAAACGAACTTTCACAGCATTGGATTGCCGAACTTGCCGTTTTTGTCAGGAGCATAGTAATGCGGTAATTATACAGAATAGGGCAATAATCAGGAAGTACCTAGTCAAAATAAAGCATTAAACAGTTAAAACATTGTGGGGATAAGTTTGTCACTTATTCAAGACTTCAACGAACGCTGGCACAAAGCCATTTTTTGTAACGATCGGTTCTTCCACTGACGAGGTTGAGAACCGGAACTTTTTGTGATTTAGCTCGAGGTAACCTAGGTTTTCGTGGGCAAAATAGGGCTGGAAATAGGTGCTGAAAACTTGAGTGAGGAGTTTATCAACAACCTTGACCTCCTCTACAATCACCTTACCTTTTCAGACTTTGTGAAATCACAGCCGGCCGTCCTACTGATTCCTGGAATGTCCTTATCAATTCCCAAGCGGTCTCGTAGGAGGAGCCAATGCCTAACTCGGCCAACTGCTTCAAGCCTTGACAGCTTCTCGAGCTCCCACTGGTGGTCGAAGAGGAGGGAGTCTCCTCGCGGCCGCCAACCATCTAAATTTTCCTCGCCCCGAACGTAGGTGGAGCTAGTGTCCAAGACACGACGCTGACGACGTTGAGTTCCTGTGAAGAAAAGATGTACATATTTTAACGCCTAACAAGTGTTATTATCAGTTCCATTCCCAGATTTTCTTTGGGTGTTTGAGTTGTCTCGCTTGTTGCGTGGCAGTTGTACTCATAGGTTGACCCGCTGAACAAGGAGTTTATGGTTTTTTTTTTATTATATTGTTTTTTTCGTGGAAGGATTCGAGGTTCAAATCAGGTTCAAATTGGATCAAAATCAAGTTCAAATCGGACTTCTCCGATCTGAACCTGAACTATATAGTCAAACTAGTACTAATTCGCCATAAAATACAGTGGCCGCAAGATATGGAATTTCCTCCTCTAGTCGATAAAGTCGGCCCAAGTCTCCCAGAAACATGGTCACAAAGTTTTTACTCGTTATTTTTTTTGGCTTGTTGTAGGTTAGTATGTTTATGTACGTGAATTAATATATAGTCTATGTTTTTGCGTTTCTAATCTAATGCTAACTACGAAAGCTCCACCACCACGTCAACAGTAAGGTTCTCGGTAGCAGTGTTTTGCTTTCTGGTGCGTTGATTGCCTTTAAGATTGATATAACATATTTTGCTCTTCAACTGTCGATTTTTGTTCTGATGTTCAATGACTAAACCTCGAAACATTGGTGGCGTTAATTTTTCAGCTAGGCTGGGATGCATTTTTTGCGTGAGGATAACTCACTCAAGTCCTCGTTCTGATGCCAGGACTTGTGGTTGCCGAAGAGGGCTTCTTATTACACTGATCATCGCTTTTATATCAGACCAATGGTACTTTCCGTCCTCTGAGCACTACATCCCGCCGTAATCGTAAGGTTGTCGTGACAACCGAAAGGCAAGGTATTTTTTAAAACATAAAGAGCCTGAGGCGCAAATAGAAAATAAGGTTTTCCCCTTTCACAAAGTCTCCAGAGACTTTAGCACGGAAATTATCATAGCATATTTCATCTCATCAACACAGGATAGTTTCTAGACTTCATAAAAAAAAGAATTGATCAAACCTGGCCCGAAGTTATTAAGCGCTTTGCAAGCGGCCTATGAGGTACATCTTGGATGATCTATGCTAATGTTGATCTGAAAGGGGCATGCATAGGGGAGGGCGACAGCGAAAAGCTGTGGACGGTTGAAAGCAAACCAAAAGAAGCACGATCTGAGGTCGTGTCAGTTTTACCCTTCAACCAAGAAACGTAACTGACATTATGAGCGTGTTCCACCTACTTACCGTAGTTACTACGCTAGGCTGGAACGCGGGCTGATCGGACCAATCACGTTGCAGAGATGCGTAGTTACTACGCTTACTACGCTCCCGAGCGTGGTAAGCAAATAGTTACTATTAGTTAATATTTTGAGAAGGTTGGAACGGTCAGCGTAGTAACTTTTCGTGAGGCTGGAACGGAAATAGTAACTAATATTTACAATTGGTAGAGGGGTGGAACACGCTCTATGTGAATGGACCAATCAAATATCTCACATTTCCTATACCCCCAGGAAAATTATTGTCCGCCCAAAGGAAAAGACTGGCCACGGTACTACGGATTTAGCTAAAATCTCTCCTACATCGATGTAAGCGAACAGCTAGATGCAAAGCAAACACTTGAAACAAAGAATACATGAAGCTATGTACACATATATTAATCAGCAGGAATATGATCCTTGCTCAAACCTCCTAACTCGAATGCATACTACAGTTGGAGAGTCTACGGTTTCTTGGTAAAAGTACAGGCTTTCTTCTGACACTTCCGACAAAGACGTAAACTAAATACAATCTTTCAAATAACCCATTTTAATAATATTGGTGGTTTGTCTTTTGAATTCAGATACTGCTTTGGTCATCTCGTCTTTCATTATTTTTGAGGAGATCACTTGTTTGGGACCGGATGGTGGTTACTTTTATTGTATTCATTTATGAATTGCCATATCTAAGTCACATTTGTCGTTGTCATCTTCTGGCCATCCAGACTGCCCTCCACAATGAAGCGATTTAAGGTTATTTGTTTTCTATATATTCCAAAATGAAATGAGCCTGAAAAGTTTCAGAAAGAAGAAAAATAAATGTAGTCGAGCGACCAGGATTCGGTTTCCGTTCACTAAAATTTGGAATTATACACAGCAGCACATTTTTTCTAACAATATTTCCAACGTAAATTTTCCTTGTTTTTGTCGTTTAATTTGACCTTTCGTAATTCTGTCTTGTACGTGCATAGACTAAACGTTTGAACAAAAATTTCAAACGGCTGAGAATATCCGATTTCACTGACATTTCAAGGAAAACTGAGAAATATATTTTTTACTCTCAGAATTCGTTAGCCATAAAAGCTGAAGGACAAACTGAGGAGATGAAAACACATCGATACCCCGGAAACCCCCTCCCATGCTACTCACAGGACACTACCTCACAAACCTGGAGTACCTGGGTCGGTCATGCGGCGAAGAGAGACTTCATACACTCCAGACATCCGGTTCGCTTCAACCCCCGGTGACCGAGAGAAGAGTTGTTTCAGACTTCTTGCGCGGGAGTCCCGACCGGCAACGACCAAACAGATGTCCTTGGTAATGACGGCAGGCTGACAGCAGTTTTCGAGCTGAAAAAAAAGAAGTTTTTAAGTAATTTATCCTCGAATTTATCATTTTCAGACTACTTCACTTAATGCATTCCAGAAAGGAGAGGGTGCGCGAAATGGCGCGCAACAAGCCAGTGTTTAACTTTTCATATTAGGTCTGTTATACCTCGAACAGTTTGGTACAATTTCATCGCGGAGGCTTGGAACCAGCTTCCGTCCCACCCACGTCACTACCAGCCCATCAGTCAAAAAATGCACTGGATGAACATTTTGGAACCGACAAGTATTGTGCTGATGAGTAGAATTTTGTAGAGGCTTGCGCCCTTTTTTGCTATTAGTAATAATAATAATAATAATAACAATAACAAAAATCAAATTCCAATAGCAGCTGATTTGTACTTGGCTGCACTAAACGGATGGTCAGCTAAGAATTATCCTAGCGAAATTTCGGCCATTCTTGGCAAAGGCTAGAAAAATGAAATCTGTGATCGTAGTTTGTACAATCGTTATTCCCGTTCAAGAAATAAAATTCTTCCCGTTTTACAAATAAAACTGAACTGAACTGAAACCGAACATCGCTGGAGCAACTTTTAGCTGATTTGTCCGTTTAGTGCAATTTTATAACGCAGACAAAATGGGCTGAAGGAGGACTACTAACGTCTATGTACGCAGAGAGGGTCAGGTAGATGTTCTCTCCCGGTGGAGAGACCCTATTTAGCAGGAGCGAGTTGTGAAGGGAGGAGTCCCAGGCAGCCTCGAAACGATAGAGGACCCGGTCCTCACCGGGGATTTCCAAGAATTCCCCGGGAAAAAGAGCTAGGGACAAGACTGACGTGTCGTTGTCTTCTTCGAAGTCGCTCTCTGGTGTTGTACGAATTCGTCCTGAAAAAAAAAACCGTTTAAAATTAGGCTGAATAGTTAAAGACGCCGAAAGGGACTGGACACCCACGGCATAATCTGCGTTAATTGCATTGTGTTTTCAGCATCTCGTCATCAGTCACACATGTAAACAAAATACTAACAAGGCTTCAAATACTTAAAAAGGTATAAAGAAAGATACTGCAAAGTCTTCTAAGCACCCTACACAAGGTCGGAAAGCCCAAAACCATTGGCAAATTTATGACGTAGAGCACAATCTGTACAGAGTGAACAAAAAACATGGACTTGACACTCACAACATAAAAAAAATAAATGTAATGCTGAATAAAGGCTTTCACGCCCAGAGGCACTACTAGCCAAAATGTTTTGTTTTTTTTTGGGGGGGGGGGGGGGCAAGGTATTTACCGACAGGCTGGTCATTTTTACCGACTGTTTTTGAAGGTACAGTACAAACGCTGATTTTAAGAAAAAAGGCTATTTTTAAGGAAAATCGACTGTTTCCAAGAAAAAAATCTACTGTTTTCGCGAAAAATCGCGGCGCTATGCGCCGACTCGGCTAATTTTTTTTTTACCGACTGTCCAGCAACATTCGGGGGTGGCGACCCCCTAATCGTGACGCCTCCGTTGACCAACGATATCGTCTGGTGGGACATCTCAAATGGCGTATGATCACCATCGCTGGAAGATGATTATTTCATGCTAATGTGAGTATTGGGAATCGACATAATAGGTTTATTTATTAATTAATCGACAATCGATCCTTCTACTCAAATTCAAATTCGTTTAATTTCATGTTGTCGTTTTACAAAAATAGTGGTGGATAGATCTACGGCGATTCCTGGTATCTCGCAAGTGACAACAACGAGTGAGGTAGTAGAAAAGCAAACTGCATCACGGACCTTTAAGAATTTGGCCGAGTTTACGCTTGCCCACCTAATGTTTAGTGATTAAGTGGACACGGGCTAGATCTGAACCATCGTAAATTTTTTACAGCTTTCTTTTCCCTCCTTTTTGCAACTCCATGTTGTACGGACTTCAATTACTAAATAATAATAATATCTCTACTGTACCTCGAGGTAGCCTGCGAAAAAATAAAATACATACCGACAACAATCTCTCTCACATCCGTCCACTTCAGGTCGCTCGTTGGTTCGTGTGCCACAGTGATTCTTAGTCGTCGCTGCAGACCCTGCTTGACAACGTATAGACCTCGACAGGGAAGGTCGTCTGAATGGTCCACGTAAACTGGGACGTATTCACCACTGGGGGCTGTAAAAGTTGATAGAAACATTATGATGTCTTTTACTCTTGATCAAGAAATGTGTTCCATGTCAAACTATACGTTTGATGATAATTGACTGAAAGAGCTCGATGTTCACAAATAATCTTCGGACATCTTTGCCCGAATTATGAAAGACGGATTTTGGGTTCTAAATAATAATAATAATAACGTTTATTTCCTGAATAGCTCATATAATTACTCCCTAGCATCAGATCGTCACACAATCATTAACACGGCTAAAACTTAATAATCACTTCTCAATAATTAAAACTTGTCCTAGAGAACAAAATACACCTTTTGGTAGTACTTACAGTTTGCGACAGCAAGATTCGTGCATTGCCTGTGCTGCCTGCGTTAGCACAGTCTCAGTTCACGGAAGATCACTAATTGAAATTTAAGACACAAGAAACCTATCATTCATGTTGCACACGGCAAAAATTAACTGAAAAGAGCTTTCCCCTCCAATCCTACCATAAGAATACTATTTCGTCTTTCGGTCCGTCAAGTGTTTCTTACTGAAAAATATCTCATCCTACTTTGCAGAAACACATAGAGCGTGTTCCACCCCTCTACCAATAGTAACTATTAGTTACTATTTCCGTTCCAGCCTCACGAAAAGTTACTACGCTGACCGTTCCAACCTTCTCAAAATAGTAACTAATAGTAACTATTTGCTTACCACGCTCGGGAGCGTAGTTAGCGTAGTAACTACGCATCTCTGTAACGTGATTGGTCGGATCACCCCGCGGCCTGATATGTGACGGAAAAATTCAAAAAGCGTTCCAGCCTAGCGTAGTAACTACGGTAACTAGCGTAGTAACTACGGTAAGTAGGGTGGAACACGCTCATAATACGCAAATATTTAAACGCAATAAATTCTCCCCGGTAGCCTACGTCTACCACAAAGCTCTTAATCGGCGCTGGAGGGATGTTTCAATTATTGTTACAGGCGTTCGAAAGGGGTTGGCAGTTTATTTTCACTGCCAATAAAACACGTCTCTCTGATGTCAAAGCAAAGAAACAACTATGGACTCTAGGCCGGTTTTCGTGACTGACCAAGGTTAAGGAGCCATATAATTGTGTTGCGAGAGCAACACTTTGGTTTTGTCCCGGTTTTGTCCCGGTTTTTTTTTTTTTTTTTTTTCCTAGCACCCCGATTTCAGCTTATTCCTGGAAACTGGTAAGGGTCTAATCTGTGCGGTTTTTACGGAAAGTGTGGACCTCAGGCCGGATTGATGAATATGACATTACATTTTGGCAAGCTCCGTAGAGCTCTTGCCTGGGGCCAAAAAGGATGGTTTTTGCTTGTCCTCGAGCCAGAGCCTATGGTGTGCGAAGTGAAGTGGAGTTGTATAGCCTATGTCAGAGAGGAGTATCTGAAGTTGTGCAGCCAAGCTTTCGGTTCGTCAAACCATGTTTCTGCTTTCGAGTGGAAAGCTCCGTTCTAGCAGGCAAGCAGGCAGGCACCAGTTTCAAATTGAAGATGGACTAAAATCTATAAGTGCTAAATATGTGCGGCAGTTCCCCGGCCCCACAGCCAATATATCTTCTTTGAGTTGTAAATAGAAAAATCTACAGAAAGAAAAAAGTGGCATTTTCCCACGGGTCCGAAAGTGCTGCCATCTATTGTTTCTACTCATTTCAGTTCGTGATTTCAGCCAAGTTCATCATTCCATTTTTTGCAGTTGGTATTGCGGTAGAGAAATGGTATCAGATATGCCTCCTAAACTTTAAAAGTTCTCTCAATGCTAAAGAAATTAGAGCTTACTCTTTGCTCCTTTCTATGTAGAGATATTAGAAAGTTGGCCTACGGCAAAAAAGTCAACTTTTGAACTAATACAGATAGAATTTTTTTTTCAACGGTAGTCGATAGAGCTTGATGAGCTGATCAAAGTATATGACATCCGTTTTTTGGTACAAAAATTCCTTCATGAGATACAACAGTTTGAAAGTTTAGAGGGGTTGACAACTTCAGTAGTAGGGTACACACTGAAACCAAAAATGGGACGATCCCAATTGTGAGACATGTAGGGGACTTGTAAGCAACAACAGGCTGTTACAACATAATCATCTTCGGCAATGAGGGGTTAGCAATTGTGGCTACTTGCTGTACATACAATTTGTTTCCTGTGTTTTATATAGTACGAAAAATTTTTATTTGGTGCCACGTCTATCACGGGGAGATGGGCTTGTAAGTAAGAATCGGTTACTAGAATCTTTGGTGATGAGGGGTTGGCAGCTTTTGCTAGTTGGTATACCTATTATTTTTTGCCAGTGCATTTCATGGTAAGAACGATACGGTACCAAGTCTATCACGGGGAAATGGACCTGTAAGTAAGAATCGGTTGCAAGAAGGGTTTCACGAGGGGCTAGAAACTTGTGCAAATCAATGCACATTTTATTTGATCTCTATAAATCTGAGGGTAAGAAAGCTGGTCTCTTTGGTCTATCATTGTACCTTAGAATATCTATATATAACCGAGAATTGAGTGTTTACGCAACGAATACAAATGATATTTCGAAAGAATGACTTAGTTTTACAATGATCTGTAAAGCGGCATATATGGTATTTTGATCAGGAACAGCTACGGGCAGCTTTGTGATACCAACTAGGTTATATAAGATAATGTTCCATGTTTTCTTTAGTCCCAAAGTAAACGATTGAAAAGGATAACGTTTCAACTGGCTGCGAAGTCAGTTTAGTCCCCACTTCCGATTTTTTGTTTTTGGGATCCCAAAACGTAAGTGGAGGGATACCTATGAAACCGCAAAAGTTGTCCGTCTGTCCGTCCGTCCGTCCGTCTGTCTGTCTGTGAGCACGATAACTCTCGAAGGGAATGAGATATTTTGATGAAACTTGGTGTGAGCATTCTTTGGGTCAAGAGTAAGGTCGAGTTCGTAGATGGGCACTATAGCCCTACATTTAGGGGTGGGGGAGGGGGTTCAAATTAAGGGGCTAACAGCTAATGTGATAGTCGATTTATGGGGTAAGAAGACACGCTGAACACGAATATGAAAACCATTTTGTCACCGGACAAGTAGTTCGTCCGGAATCCGGCCAAAACCGGAAAGTTTGTTAAAAGTAAAAGTTTTGTTTGAAGTTGATTAGATGTTTGATTTAGGGGTAAGAAGGCATGCTGAACACGAATATGAAAACCATTTTCTTGCCGGACAAGTAGTTCGCCCGGAATCCGGCCAAAACCGAAAAGTTTGTTAAAAGTGGAAGTCTTATTTGAAGTTGATTAGACGTTCGATATAGGGGTAAGAAGGCATGCTGAACACGAATATCAAAACCGTTTTTTCGCCAGACAAGTAGTTCGCCCGGAATCCGGCCAAAACCAGAAAGTTTGTTAAAAGTTAAAGTTTTATTTGAAGTTGATTAGATGTCCGATTTAGGGGTAAGACGAGATGCTGAATCCGTATATGACAATAATTTTTTTGCCTGACATATAGTTCGTTCGGAATCCGGTTGAAACCGGAAAATTTGTGATAAGTTATATATGAAGTTGATTAGATGTTGGAAATAGGGGTAACTAGATACGCTGAATTCGTTTTTGAGCTTTAGTTTTTCGTCGGACAAGTAGTTCTGGAATTCCGCCAGAAACCGGAAAATTCGCAGAAGTAAGCCAGGATCGTTTCAATCGACTTGTAGGGGTAAACACACAAGCTGAATCTTGGTTTTCTTAATGATTAGCTGTTTGGCCTTAATCTGTTTCTAAATATTAAGAGTATAAACGTTCATGGAGTCTGGCGAAGACCGGATCTGACGAAGACAAAACCTAATTGTCTGGATCAGATATCGAAGTTTTGGGATCCCATCGGAACCTTTGGTCTTGTTTCTTTAATCTCTGAGGTATGGCAACAACGACATAGTTTTGCAGTAATTAGTAAAGTGGCATATATGGCAATATGGTCCTGAAACGTTACGCACAGCTTTATAATACCAAATAGGTTATATAAGATAATGTCCCAAGTTTTCACCAGTCCCGATGTCTACGATTGAAAAGGATAAAGTTCAACTGTCTGCAAAGTCAGTTTAGTCCCTACTTCCGACATTCTGTATTTCTTTAAAACCTGAGGTAGCCTATAGCCATGTGATTACGGATTGTGTCATCAGTCAAACTCTTTTTAGAGCATACCATATTCAAACCCTAGATGGTTGACAACTTCAACACTTAACAGATAGTGAAGAAACAAAACCAAAGTGTTGCTCTCGCAACACTTTAGTCGGCGAAGCCGAGCAAAGGTTGCTGCAACACTTCACGTTGCCCTGGCAACGTAGGTCTAGTACTGTATTGGGGACATCCCATATCAGTTGGCTCTACAATACCTCCTAGTTTACTTCCTCCCTCACCTATTTATTTATAAATCCTTTCGGGTCTAAATATCACCCAACTTCACGACTTACGTCGCACGGTCATTTCCCCAGCTTCAGTTAACTGCTGTGTTAACCCAAGGGCAGGCTCTGAAAGTTTGTGAAAGAAAGTGCGGATTAGGCACTTACTTTGGTAAAAATAGCGACACTAAAGCACAGTTCACAGACGTACAATAGTACGAAGAATTATTGGTATTGTTGTCAGAGTGTGCCTTGTTGCTAGTACATACTGGAACGTATGACAAAGTACTAAATAAGTATAATTTAACCTCAAATATACTTTATACTTTAACCTCACCTAGTTCGCAGATTTCCAGCCATACCAGAAGATCGTGCTTGACGTAGACTTGGCTCCCAGAATTTGAGGAAAGGTTTCCGAATTTCGAAGATTTCACTGGTTGACTGATGGGGATAGAGGCAGGCTGAAGCCGTCTGGGGGGCTGCCTAGAGCTGAAAAGGTTCATTACATTCAAGGAGGCAGAGAAAATAACTATTTGGCACCAATAATGTCATGAGAAGGTTTTTCCTTACCACAAGCATAACTGAAAATGACCAAGAACTAAAGACCAAAAAGACAATACGGTAACTAAAGTCAGGTAAAAAAAAAGAGAGCTGATTTTCCACTCAATTCCACTGCCTCTATGGTCTAGATAAAACCAACCAAAGATGGCCCCCGGGTTGGACAAAAGTCCTGTTTCTGCATAGGTATTAGTACAGATTATGAATTGAATTCTGGAGTCCAGGACTCCAATGGACAGGAGCCGAAGGTCCTGGGTGAAATAATGGGCTTTTGCCCACTTGGATTACTGAACTCTTCAGAGGCGAATAGGGATCGTAGTCTTTCGTTTGGTGGTTCGATTTAACTTTCTATATTGATCTTTGGGTTCACAAAATATCGAAGGTTTGGTGTGGCAATTGGTTTGGCTTGGCTTCACTCTAATTCTCGCCCCTATCTCGTCTCCATCTGTTCATAACGACCACATCTGTTTCAAAACCGCTCTTCAGTTCCTGCTTCTCCCAGGCTTCTCCGCTACCACAATTCCGTCGGTTTTGCACACATTTGTTACAGGGCGGAAACCTCAGCATCCTGGATGCTTAACCACAATCTACGTTTCCAAAGGGAAATGAAAATTACTTTACGTAAATTATATTTTCCAAACTAAGAATATAATCATTTCTGATAATTAATTGTTAATGACCGACCCAATGTCACATGGGTTCAAATCCCGGCTTAGGAGCACTTCTATCTTTCAGTTCACTAGTTATAAATGTTCATGCTTAGTTCCGTGACGTAACTAATTGCGCAGACAGATGAACAGGATTGAGCGGCAGCGGATTGGAATTACTGCCATTTTAGAACCATCATCATTTCCATACCGAAAAGTTGAACTTAATTATAAAAGTGAAGTTGGCCAGAGAACTTGATCGTCCGTTCGCAGCACAAGGAGACAAATTTAATGCTCTCACCGAGATTGGCTGCTGGAGGCGAGTCTCCACCTTAAGGGAGGAGTATCTTTAATTGGCCCCGCCCTGGGGAAGGAGCTAAGTGATCAAATGTCGCTGCTGCTCCAGCAGACTATCCTCAGTTCACACTTCACAGCTTACGTATCTAGGCAGTTCTGCAAGCTCGATTTCTTTTTGGGACACAGTAGCGCGGGAGCAACAACCATGCGAAGTGCAGTGACGTCGTGAATAGATAGGTAATTTGAAGCAGCCAAACAGAATTGCGCTCCCGCCTATGGTTTTCGGGTACGATCTAAGCGTTAGGAACACAGTGGCGCGGGAGCAACAGTCATGCAACTCATGCAAGTGCAGTGACGTCGTGAGTAGATAGGTAAGTTGAAGCAGCCAAATAAAATTGCGCTCCCGCCTATGGTGTTCGGGTACGATCTACGGAGGCGCCAAGTTCAGAGCTGTGTGCCAAAAGCTTCTCATGGGGAAGACAGGAGCTTGCTCAACTGCCCAGATACGTAAGCTGTGCTGTGCCTCAGTTTTATGAGAGATCCGGATTCAAGTATATTCACTTACCTTTGAGCAGATTCGAATTTCGAATCTTTGTGCAGTGGGTGTTGCTGATAGTGGCCGAAGATTTCAAACACTATCGGATTGGTCTTGAGATATTCCATGAAGGATTTGGTAACAGGCACGGTAATCTAGGAAAAGAAAGTCGTCTAGAGGCCCATTAAACTACAGGCGTACTCTAGCCGTTCCCCGAGGACTCCTTGGGGAATTGAGGGGAACAACGAGAACACGGGGAATACCTCCGCATGGATTTTGACCGAACAAAAAATATTTAGGTGAAATTATTGAAAGTTATGGCCCACTTTATTTTTACTTTTGTTTATTTTATTTTTTTATTAATTTTGCGTTTGGTTTTATTTAGTAATAAAAATTATAATCATAATAACAGAGATGTCTTTTTCTCAAAATCAGTCTTATCTCGAAGTCATAATTAAACTCATTACTGATCTCAGAAATTGCTTTTAACCATCCTTAACATCTATTTTTCAAAAATCAATGGGATAAGCGATTCTTCTTCTGTACAACCTATCTTTGGACCAAGTTTGGTGATTTCAGAGAATCGGTGAGATTCGTTGAATTAACAGCTTCGCCCTTTTGTCGTGAGTAGTACATTGTCGTTGAACTAAGCATCAAGCAGTCTCAAGAATATGAGCAGTTTCCACGGTGAACATACCACCCAGAGGAAAATAACACTAGAGAATAGCGCCAAGACGTAAAAAAAGTGACACACACCCGAATAGCAGCGACACTAGCACCACTAGTGATAGTGAACGTTCCTACTAAAATCAATCGGTCGTGCACCAGCGCTGACTCCAATAACTTCATATTCTGAACAGAGCACAGAAAATATACAGCCTCCCCAGTTTCCTCGATGTGTGCAGACCTCATCTTAGCTTTACTAGAAATTTCTAGACCCGCAAGTTTGTTTCGCTTTAAATGTCGCAAGAGTAGTGGGCGGCGCTATGAGTACTGCCCGTTTGCAAAGCATGGAAAGCATAGGTCTTGACATTTTGCTCTGGTCTTGACGCTACTCCCTAGTGTTATTTTGCTCTGATACACCTGTTTACGCGTCAAAATATTTAAAAGTTACCCACTCTTTAACTTGTCAGTAACGATAACACTTACATTTTGGACATGGTAGAAGCCTAGAGGCGTCGACTTGGATGTGTTCTTCACTGGTTCTGTCGAAAAAGCTTCATCGTGACGATTCAGGAAACTGTAAAAGTGATTATAAATATACATTCTCGCACAATTTTTCAGCAACGGTAGTGGTCTCCTCTCCTGTCGAGTTCCAACAATATCTCTTACGGTCAAGTTTATTGTTCTACTTAGCTTGACTACAGTAGATACCACGACTCTCTTGTTGGTGCGTGACTGACTAAATATAGGTACGTTCCAGAAACTTGACAATTGTTAACAATCGTCAACTATATTTCTGGGCAGAGCTAAATGCAGCTTTAACGATCGTTAACTTTTCACAATTCTACAATTGTCAACTTTTCCCAATGATGCTCACCAACCATCGTTACAAAATAGTTAGAGTTTAACTGAAAAGCCAACTTATTTTTGTTTCATTCAACCGAATACACTGAATTATTTGGATTCTGCAAAGGGATTTCTTTATTTTCCACGTTCTGCTCTAGTTGTGACGTTTAGAATATCTGCGGCAGTCCCCACAGCGTAAATTCTAATATGACGCGGGGAATTTTAATCTCAACACAAACGCGGCTTTTCAGGGAGCAGTGGTGAGATTGGTGAAGATTGCTTAGTGCCTGAACAAAAAGAAATCATAAATCTTTCTCTTAAAGCACACGAAAAAAAATACAAGCGCATAGAGTACCACAAATCACAAGGAAATTCCACTATTTGAAAATCGATTATTCGTGAGTAGTGGAACAACGAAGTAACGCATTTTCAGCGGGTCTTCAAGCCAATTTAAGTGAATAAGTGATGGGTAACTAGATTGTCCTATCCCAGCCCTTTTCAGTTAAACTTTAATAATCGCTAAGCTCTGGAATGGAAATCGTAGGTGGGCGGAGCTTAAATTTCGAAATCAGAAACCTGGAACGCAAAGAGTTAACAATTTGTTAACAATCGTTTAAGTTCTGGAACGCAACCATAGCGTCATCTATTTGCCCTGTGTTCAACAGGGCGCGTACTTCGAGGTAGCAGGTAGGTTTAGTTCAGTCATAAGTAAGCTATTCGTGCAATGGAAAGTAGTGGAGTAGAGTAGAGTCGCAGGATTTCATTTAAAAAGACTTTCACAGCTGTGATGCCGAATTTCTATTTCTCGTCAACATACGGATAAACCACAAAAAAACATTATCAATTTAATATTTACAGCAGAATTACAGATGTCGATATAAGTACAATATAAATCCAAAAAAAGTTGGATTTATATGAAGACCAATCCTAGATTTCTCTAGGTACCCGTTTTTACTACTGGGTTGCCTGAGGCTAGTCATACAGAACCTCATCCCTCGTACCATCGACGGTCGAACGCCTCGGCAAAGATTCGAACTCGGGACAACACCCACCTTAGCAACGCCTTAGCTATCGATGACTCATTTTTTGTCCTTCAAAACAAAAGTTACGTTCGCTGCAGACACATTAGTTGCGTTTTTGCGGATACCATGGTATCTGTTACCATGGTAACTGGATCTGTAATTAGTCGTTTTTGCAGTTACAGTGGTATCTGATATACGGTCCACTGCAAAAACGACTATTGCCGAAATTGCACTTTTAGAAGTCATCCCAAAAGAAAAACTGATATCCAGTTACATCACTAAGTGCTGAACTTCTTTCTCACCAATTTGACAAAAATTTGATGAAAGTCAGATGCTTTTTCCAGATACCACGACCAGATACCACGGTCGGACCGTGATATCTGAATATCTGTTACCGTACGGTAACTGGCCAGATACCACGACAACTGCAAAAACGCCTTTTGACCGTGGTATCAGATACCACGATAACTGCAAAAACGACTTTAGACCGTATATCAGATACCACGGTATGAGCAAAAACGCAACTATTGATGAAACTGTCGCGAGTGCACTGTCAGGAGTTTCATAGCAGATAGCACATGGATACGCAGTTTCTACAGATAACACTTGAGATGTTATCTGTTATGCTTTGCAAACATTATGCACTGAACGTTAGCATCACAAGAATTGCAAAGAAGAGCGCCGAAAATGCATCTGCTGACTTTTTTAATATTATGATTGTCATTTTAATACAGGATGATGATAAACAAAAAAGTTAACAGATGTTCTTCCGGTGGTGTTTCGGCTCTTCTTGTCTGCATACAATTTAATGCGTAACTGCAAAATCATAGCAGCTATAACATTATAAGTGTTATCTGTTGAAACTGTGCATTCTGTGTTATCTGTTATAAAGTTTCTGACAAGGTGGAATCTCAATCGATTTCAATAACCATATAGCAATATCTTTACCTTGGCTAAGTAAATATTGTTCAAAAAGCATATACAAGAGAAAGGGGTTAAAGTTCAATGGGCGGATCACACAATCATGTGCCACAATACTACACCCTAGAATTCAATGTTACATCAGAAATCAGCAGATTCCTAAACAGCTTATTTTCGCTAATATATCGTTACGGCGTTTTTTGCTGACTACCATACTCTGACTTATTAGCTTCGACAAATATAAGCGGAGTTTCTTTTTTCTTATCCATTTGTTGTTATTGTATATTTCGGAATATTTGTATTGTTGACAAATATTCATATTAACGATGTTAACTGGGAATTCCTTGTAAGCTCTGGAATCAGCTGCAAGTAGGTCGGTTATATTTGTAAATTTTTGGCAGTTTTGTAACTTTACATCCAGAAAACAAAACTTTTCTACGGTACTACAATCAACAGAAAGTTTCATCACATAACACTAGAGCAATCTGCCAGCTACAGAGACGGTTTATTTTAGCAGCCATTTTCGTACATGGCCGAGAATTTTTGAATTTCCGCGCCTTGCTATACCATGCTTCGAAATCGTCTCCGCCGATACGCCGAAGAGTCAATGACAAGCGATAAAAAGAAAATAGATTATTTTTTAAGCGCTATCTGGTGAAAGTCAGAAATGTGCATTTGTGAAGCATTTTATAAAAATCAAAGCACAATAGTCCCATAGTGCTTTAATCAATTTCTAGGCTAGCAAATGAATAACACGATTCTATCGGTTTCTTATTTACAAAACATCATCTGCACCTTGACTGAGAAAATACCATTCAGAATGTAAATTATGCGACATGACGTTAATGCGCGGACCATCTACAATAACATGTTTTCAAGTCAGTGGACTTTAACTTACTTGAACTGGCAAAATATGTCGGAGTACTCCGCGGGAATCCCAATGGCTTGTAGCACTGTTACTCTGAAAGTGAGGTCCTTTCCTGCTGTTAGATGGCTGGGGAGACTTTCGTCAATTTCTTTTGTTTCAACCTAAAATCATAGAAGGCACCCACTTAAATTACTACTAAAATTTCAGCCATAACAGGTTCAGGTTCAGGTTCAGGTTCATTTAATTTTAAAATAAAGTCAACAAATAATTTCACAAAACTTCATGGCAGAGAGCAGGCTCGATGGCCAGAAGACTAAATTAAAAAAATACAACTCAACATGGTCATACATAACTGTAAGCTATACAATATAGCAACCACCATCCGGTCCCGAGAAAGGGGACATCCAGGAAATAACCTCCCCAAAAAACAAATGAACATAAAGACGAGACAACCAAGAAACCGTCAATACTCAAAGGACAAACCATCGATCTTCTTACATCACTCAGTGTCAATATTCAATAACAATAAATAAGACGGAAAAAATGCCAGAAAAATCCGCGCAGCGTATGCTAGTAGGCCTCCTGTTAAGTCACAAGTTAATCTGAACCGTAAACTGTTCGCTAGGTTGTTTAATATCGTGGCGTTCCCGCATATTCTTTATCTAACCCAATGTTGGGATATCTTGTCTGAGGTAGAGAAGCGTGCACTACGTAAAATTTACTTTAAGTTTGCAAAGTGCCTAAATAAATATCTTGTTCGTTGATTCGAGATTACGGAGCCCTTGCTTGCCAGGGACTCGCAGTTCAGTTGCCTGAAAAACGAGCCTCTGCTTTCAGTGTAAGATTTAATGTATGATATGCTGTGTGCTCCATTTTTTATTTTCCTCTTTTTCGCTTGTTCGCTACTCCATCGTGTTGTTTGTTGTTACGAAGGGTAACAAAGGTAATTCATTCATTATGTCCTGCATAAATTCTTCAGGACTCCAAGTGCCGTCTTTTAATTTGGGTGGACCCTACACCATCCGTCGATTTTTGGTCCCTTTTCATGAGTCAAAAACGCCAAAACGCCAGCAATTAGCAAACACGATTCTTGGTGTATTAACAGTTATGAAATCATTAAGAAATAAAAGTAGTGATCTTTCATCAAAAGTTTAGCACTTTTGGTGGCATTTAATAGCACAAAAATAATTAATAACACCATCCATATAAGTCGAATTTAAAACAACATTTTTTTCTCAACCATTTCCACCGGCCTTTTGGCCTCTCGTTTCCCCTGGCCCCCCAGCACCGGTCTAACCGGCCTAAGGGTAAAGACGACACTGAGGACTCCAGGCCGTTCCTGACAGCCCTTAGCTATCTTTCCGCTGACCGCCAATTCCCATCTCTTACCTCCACTGTTTTCTCAATCTGATTCTCCCCTTGCCCCTCGACAATCCTCTCATCTGAATTCAGGTCTAAGGTCTCCTCCGTCAAACTTGTCTCCTTGATTTGGTCCTCAAAGACGAGTCGTGCGGATTGCCGGACGCCAGTTGCAAATTCTCCACTTTCCTCATCTGCAAGAATTGGCCATTTCAAACGAAACGAAATAAAAAAAGAGACGTGCCAGGTGTAGAGATTTCTCTCGGCAGGGTAAGATAGAGGGGAGCGGCAAGATCCTTCATTTCAGCTTTTGACAGCGGCCAATCCAATCCAATTCCATTTATTTTCAATCCAATACAACGGCGAAAGCCTATTTAATTTATGGTCAGGTTATCGTCCATACATAAACATAATAAGCATTAATTTGAAAATATCAAGTCAACACTACTTTAAATAGCTCGGAATCTGGTTTGCAAGATTTGACCGTAACAGTTATTCCATTTCATTGAAGCTTGGCACAGTAAGAACCAAAAACTTATTTACATCTATATCTGGACACCACAAAACCTGCTTGATGCTCCTACTGTTAGTAGTCGAATGAAGGGTCGGTAAGGTTTCGTAAAATAAAAAAAAACAAAAAGTTTTGCCGTTCACTACATAAAGAGCCTGTTCCACCCCTCTACCAATAGTAACTATTAGTTACTATTTCCGTTCCAGCCTCACGAAAAGTTACTACGCTGACCGTTCCATCCTTCTCAAAATAGTAACTAATAGTAACTATTTGCTTACCACGCTCGGGAGCTTAGTAAGCGTAGTAACTACGCATCTCTGTAACGTGATTGGTCCGATCAGCCCACGGCCTGATATTTGACCGAAAAAAGAAAAGAACGTTCCAGCCTAGCGTAGTAACTACGGTAAGTAGGGTGGAACACGTTCACAATAAGCACATAAATCTTCTCAAATAGTTTTTTTTCTTGTCAGGTGTGGGAAGCGAATTTTTATTATTATTATTGGAGTTAGACTGCGAATCTAAAGGATTTGGGATGGACCTTGCCTGTACGGGAGCCCTGGGGGGAGGGGAGTCTCAGATGACTCGTACCGCCCTTTCAGAGTGGATGTTTCTCCCACTTGATGGAAACTACGAAACTTTGACGTCACAAAAATTAATAATTTTATTTTTTTAATTCTGAACAATTCAAGTCTAAGACCGCCTAGACTAATGCAATGGTAGACTACATATTACTGACAACGTCTGCTCGAAAAGAAGGCCATCGTCAGCGAGGCAAGCGAATTCGTCACCCAGACGGTAGAAGACTTCTGGCCTGTATGGTTTGGTCAAAGTTTAGCTAGGTCAACCCGGTTCTGCGCCCTGTTGCCCACAACGCTCCGAAGAAAATCAACCAGTATGAAATTCGCAAGTGGCAGGCTTCGAACTGGTAAAACGAAGGTTACGGCCACTATGGACACTGCTGTTCTTGACGAGAGCAATTCAGTGCATATTTTTGTTCGTTTTATACAACTCTTTCAGTGTCTCACTGCTGTTTGTTCTGATCGAACCGTCTCCCTCTCTTCAGTGCCGGAAAAAGACGAGCCCCCTTCCTACAAACCTCATTATACGACGTTTTACCATAAAAGGTCTTGCGAAACGAGGGGGGAGGGGGAGGGTATTTCGAAAAAGCTGATTGCCTTCATGTTCAGAAAACATGTGCTTGCGTCATTCTCCCACGGAAAGGAAGAGAGACAATTTTACAACGGTTTCCGAGTAAGATGTAAAATAAAATCTGGTAGAGACTTCAATAAACGAAGAAAGCGAATGTATGTGCAGTTTCCTAAATGTTTATGATACTTTGGCGGAGGAAAAAGTTTCCACATACGGTGAAAAATAGAGTTTAAGCAGAAACTACTTATTTTGCACCCGCCCCGATAAAGCAGCCTTTGCCTTTGAGATAATAATAATAATAATTCGTTTATTTCCCTTTTATCTTTTTACAAAAATAGTGGTGGATCGTCATACATGGTCATAAATAATCACATCATAATCGACGTAGAACACACATAATACAGTGAATACTTGGCAACGGAATTCTGGATAACTGCGGCTGAACCGGTAACACCTTATCCCCTTTCTGCTCCGTCTTCCCGGTCACTGGGTAATTATGATGTAAATTTTCCATCCCACACCCCAGGAGCTTCAACACACAAACAGCACAATCATAGCACACGGTTCTGGGGTCTGGGGGTAAAGAATCACACGTTACTTTCTCCTTTTCATCGACCTGAGCAAAAAGGAGAGACTGTCAACTTACCTAAGACCGCTTGGACTGCAACCCTCAGGTATCCCTTCACGTCTCCTTTATCGTTCACCACCGGAACCTTGTGAATGAGAGGCACCGGATACAACAGATTGCTCAAATACACCAGTGACCTAAGAAAATGATAAGCTTATACCATATCACAAGATCGACTTCCTCTCTCAGTCCGATTCTATCAAATACACATTCTGTTCATCAGTTCTGGCTGCCTAAAAATTAAAATTAAAACTCTTCTCTCTACGTAAAAAGTTTTTCTTGCAGTCTTGATGTATAGTCTACCTTAGATTTCTTAATTTTCTTTTTTTCTGTATTTGTTTTGTTTTCTATGCTCGTTCTTTCTTCACTTATTTATAAATTATGGAGTGTTTTTCCTTGGTGACCCTGGACCGTAACGATGATTTGCAAAAGGAGGGTTTTCGCGAAAGATAAGTAAATAACCTTCCAATGGTTTTCGCACTGCTTTGGAAAGTTGCCGAGCTTTCTGCATAGGTTTTCGCGCTTCGGAAATCGAAGCAGCTTTCCCGGAAACTGATTCCAAAAAGTGAATGAAAAGCTCCGCGGCAAGTTGAGTACTTCGTCGGAAATTTTGAAAGATTAAAAAAAAAAACGGCAAGTGACAAGGATGACTTCGATGGAACACATTACGAAAATGGAAGAAATGTGCTGTTTGCCATTTGTTTATGTGATCAGAGTTAGGTAAAACTTGAAAGTTAGAAAACGGAGTCGCTTGGATTTTGAAAACTTGGTTGATCAGAGTAGAGTAATATTGGAAATTAAGAGGAAGACAAGAGTTCGCTACACGGAATGAAACTATCCTACCTCCAAACGGGCTCCGATTCAAACTATCCTACCTCCAAATGCGCTCCGAATCAAACTATCCTATGTCCAAAAATGGAGAAAATGGATTAGTATAGTCTATCTTGTGCGAAATTGTGTGCTGAATCCGAATTTGCAGTCAGAATTGGCACTACGCCGCTAGATGTCTTCCAAATCGCCTTTTTCTTTCTTATCCTATGTTGCAAAGTATACTATGTTGCAAACTTCAAACAGCTCTCCTGAAAAGTAGCGGTTTTGAACATAGGATTCGGTTTGATTCGGAGCCCATTTGGAGGCAGGATAGTTTGATTCGGAGCGCATTTGGAGGCAGGATAGTTTCATTCCAGTGTAGCGAGTTGTTTGGACTTCGAAAAGAGGAATCAGAGGGTTTCGAGTGACTGGGCGATTAAGAAGCTGATGCCGATAAAGTTGTCTGTGTCAGGAAATACAGCTATCGTGGATAGACGAAACCCAACATTCTTTTCGGTACTGAATCAGACAACCTTCTATATTTAAACATTCCACCTGATTTTAAGAAAAAATGTGTTCACCTCAAACTAAACTTTTCGAACTGTGATCTCGATGGATAAGGTATCGTTGTAGTTATAGGTGTAGTTGCGTTTTACTAACCTTCCAACCAGTCTGAACCAAGGAAATCTGTCATAAAAGGGATCCCCTCCACAGACCTGTTCCACGTTGAAATCCGGTGACGTTGGTGACACCTCGGCCTCATTTTTGTACATTTCCCGCATCAGCTCCAAACGTTGCCTGTAAAAGTACAAAATATAAACCTAACCTAACCATTACAGTTTAGCTAAAAGTCAGCTAATTTTTACATTTTGGAAATGATTACGCGGATTTTTTTTGATTAAGGGATTTTTTTCACCTTTGGCTGTAGGCTAGTGTTGACCTCCAGAATATGCACTGCTGGCATGACAAGACGAGACGAAGTCCGGCACGATGTGGAAATTTGAATTTCAACAAAAGCGTACATTCCAGTGGATAATGAAGAAAGGCTCAGGAAACGTTCGATTCCAGATTGTAAGGTTACTTCTGAAGAAAACCGACTATTGCGTGTTCACTTTCCTTACTAGAATACTGACAAATCTGTCATTTTTAGTTTATTTTTCGGCAATTATTTGCCAATGTGGGTGAAGAATATTTCAAACATAGAGGCACAAGCAGGCGACAAAACCGAAGGACAAAGTTCCTTCGATGAAACTCGATTATTTCTGAAGAGCAGAGCAACGAAGTTCCTTTTAATCAGGTCTTCAAGCCTCTTTGAGTGAATAAGTGATTGGTAACTAGACTGTCATAGCTCAGCCAAATTCAGTTATTCTTTAAGCTAGGGTTTTGTTATTTAACAATACAAATCAATCGGTTGGTTAACTATGTTTCATTTTTCGTATGTCACTGGTAGCCCATGCCCGACGCGTGTATGCTACTTTGGGCGAACTGACGATTGCGAGTAGTGACAGCGACCCTCCAAGCTCCGGCAAAGACTTGAGCACAGGCATCGCGGTCATGATCACCGACTACTATGACAAGCGTCAAAAAGGAAATGCCGACTATAAACTCACAGTCACTGAAGTTAAAAAGAAAGTGGAAAGAGTCAACAGCAGGCAAAGAAAAACGTCAAAAGGGAAAATAAAAATCTTACCAAAACAAGACGAAGGGCACCACACATGCATAAAAAAGAGCGGAAAAGGGACAAAATCGACCAGAACAAAGTACTGCCACTAGTAAGCGTTCGCACTTGTTAATTAGAAAGCTTGCAAGATCGGGCGGGACAGGGATGTGTTTCGGGCTACGTCGGCTTCAACGTGCAGTTTACAAAGTAACACAAATGTATCGAAAGCTTCTGTTCTCAACGGAATGGCGCAATGTCTACACATCTCAAGAAGACCTAATGCACTAGGGCACAATAAGGGTCGAAGACATCAAGGACCTCCGCACAAAGGATGGACTACAATGAAATCCTAAAAAACAAGAGTCTGACACCAGAAGTCTGGCATCGAATAGCCTTGTTCGTTAAAGAAGCCAAAAGTCGGACCCTTAGTTCTCATTGCGGAAACAACGACTCCGAACGTCGAAAGGATGAAGAAGAAGAAACTTTTTACCAGGGGTCGTTCCTTTTCGCCCGAGTGAAAACGGAGTAAGGCATGTGTTTTCCCGGCAGATTCTGAGAAATCTGTCCTGGTTAGCGATTGAAATGGATTTTACGGCCAGTTTAAGAGTTTATTTATTTATATATATATTTACTGCACAAAATGGCAAAGATAGCTAGCAAAGGTAAGTAAAAAACCTTTATTTGAAAGTCAAATGGTCAATGACGTGTTTTTCAAAACTTTCAAATGGCCAATGACAAATAATACCAAATAAACAAGACTAAGAACTGTTAAACTAACGAATAAAGTACGACACGAAAAAGTCTACATATATTTCTGTTGAATTTACTGGATAATTAGTGTCGGTTCTGGTTCTTATTATTATGATTTATTATTTTTCATTATGACTATTTCATCGTATATTTGAACCGCATCAGTATTGCTATTCTTATCTTTTGAAGAAGGTTGCTGTTTTTCATTTATCACTACCGTACCATTCGTGCGTGAAAAATTTGTAGCCTGTGTAGTTGTACGAAAAAGTAGCATGTATCGATATGCAGTAGTACAGAATACTTTAAGTTAATGTGCCTCACACTGGGCTAATCTTAAGCAGTAGAATTCAATAGTATCCCGCTTTGCTCCAGTAGCATCCAGTCTTGCTATAGTAGCATGTAGTAGCATCAGTTGGTACTGCATCCTACTTTTTCGTACAACTTCATACTACTATTTTGAGATAATTTTTTTTATCGGGGTTGCTCTCTGTCGGGAGTAAATGACTATGTATGTTTGCAAGTACTGTAAATATAAACTGTAAATATATTGTAAGATATGTGCCAGGAACAATCATTCAACCAATCATGAAGCGCACTAAGCAACAGCTCACGTTCGTGGTGCGTGCATGCACGTATGCGCAGAAGTAAAGAGACCAGCGCGTGCCAACAGCAGATTACACGCACATCAGTACGCGGACCACGAACCTAGCCGGCATAGCAGCAGCTACAATTAATTTTTGCCTTGCGCACATTGTAAGGCAATGCAGAAAATCATCTGGCCTGGCCTCGGGACTTGAAGGGCTCAAATCCTCGTCGCAAATGTGACGCATCAGCTCCAACCGATGTCTGAAGGGAGGGCATGAAAAGAGGGGAATAATCTCAGGCCCCCCTGAGTACAGAAAGAGGTATGCTTATTTGAACATTACTCTAAGGCTGCGTTCCAAATAAATTGTCAGGAGTTATGAAGTCATTGGACACTGATAAGCCAACAACACATATCAGTTAAGAGCCATCAGAATCAGAATCATTTTTTATTTACCCAAGATCTTTACACAAGGGAAAAAATAACCTGGGAGGTCAAAAATTTATACGCGTCATGAAATACATAAAATAACACTTAATATATACAATTAATTTAATACAATTAATATAATACAATTAATTCATATCGTGTCAAAATGCTTCACTGTCTTCTTTTCCTTCTAATATTGTATTACATCTTTCTTTTAACATAAAGAATGAGTGTTAGGGTTCTTGGATGGTCAAGAAAGTATACGACATCTCTCGCCGTTTTGGGAGCAAAAGTAACTGAGCAAAAACGGGCAAAAGATTCAGAAGAATGTGTTATTGTAATCAATTAATGTTAACGATCAATACTATGCGTAAATATTTGTTAAGTTTGAATTTCGTATTCTTAGGAGCCGTTCAGAGTAAGGCAACATCCGTAGTAACATACCTCTACTGTACAATGTGCCCTCTTCCTAATCCTACTTGGGTGTACTAACTCTTCGCAGATAAGAGATATTGTTCCGACACTCATCGTTAGATTAAAATACTGCTCCCAAAAAAGAGCATTGCGATACTTTTACTGATATGATGCATTTCTACTTAAAGGATACCAAGAACAACCTAGAAGATACTTGGATAACGCTGAAAGGTGTTGAGGTTTTTGCTGAATCAACCTTGTTCCTTTCTCTGATCGCTTGGTCCATTTTTACCCCCGAAACTTTGCATTGCGTACATTATAGTTCCATCACCCAATTTGACCATTTGCTAATCCCGTTCCTTATCAGCACAAAAAGAGCACTTGTGAAACTTGTGCCACAAGAAATTTTTAGTCGATAAATTTGTTAGAACGATTCGGAGATTTAGCCGATTTTAACCCGATACATTGGTCTAAAATTATTATATTTTATTAGAGGCAGAGTATAGTATTAGAGGCAGAGTATGTGAGACCAAGTGTGGAATACGCCTGTCCTGTTTGGCACAGTGCACTTACTATCGACCAGAGCGACCGAATCGAAATTATACAGAAACGTGCCTGCAAAATAATCTTGGGTAACGAGTACGTTGACTACATGACAAGCCTCGAAGTCCTAAACCTACAAACATTAAAGGAAAGGCGTCACGAACTAGTCATGAATTTCGGGGAAAACTTACTAAGCTCAGATGATCACCGGGACATACTGCCAGTCTTCATGGAAGAGGAACGCGCTCAGGCCACAAGAAGAGCGGCCAAACTTGCTCAATCATCTGAACGGTATCTCAAATCCTTTTCTCCTTATTTTATTCGTCATTTTAACTCCGTTTGACTATCTTGTTGGCTGTTTTAATCAGTTTGTGACCTGACATTATGTGTATTATTTAGGGTGATCAGATGGTGTTTTTCATAAGTAGTAATAAGTATTTGACCCAATTAACGTTGTAAGATGAAGAAATTGTATATAATATTTATGTGTTAGTAATATTTTATCGATTAAGTTAAGAAACCAAAAATTCTATTTAAATTGTGCAGAAGATTATGTAAAGTAATAGCATTCTATGTAATTACATGTCAGTGTATGTTTATTGACATTTTCCTACGCTATTTTTCGCAACGAAGAATTTTTGGAAAAATAAAATGAATTGAAATATTGTTATGTTTTGTCTGATATTTTACAGAATCAGAATACCTAAAGGCTCCTAAAAAAAATTCTTAACATTAACAGATAACATCCAGATAACATAACAGATAACGTCTGTGAAGTTACGCATCCTTGTGTTAAATTTTATTAAACTTTTAAAGCCCGGTTCAAGCTGCGACGCACTTTTTATTCTTATTCTATATTTTTATTTATTCATCAATACAAATAAATGACAATCAGTTGATGGCAATCAACAAGACGGTTCGCAAAATAACGTACTTAAAGCAAAACACAGTAACCCATGGTTCACAGTGAGCGTGTTCCATCCCTCTACTAATAGTAACTATTAGTTACTATTTCCGTTCCAGCCTCACGAAAAGTTACTACGCTGACCGTTCCAACCTTCTCAAAATAGTAACTAATAGTAACTATTTGCTTACCACGCTCGGGAGCGTAGTTATTGAGCGTGTTCCACCCTACTTACCGTAGTTACTACGCTAGTTACCGCTGAGTTACCGTAGTTACTACGCTAGGCTGGCACGCTTTTTTATTTTTTCGGTTAAATATCAGGCCGCGGGCTGATCGGACCAATCACGTTGCAGAGATGCGTAGTTACTACGCTTACTACGCTCCCGAGCGTGGTAAGCAAATAGTTACTATTAGTTACTATTTTGAGAAGGTTGGAACGGTTAGCGTAGTAACTTCTCGTGAGGCTGGAACGGAAATAGTAACTAATAGTTACTATTGGTAGAGGGGTGGAACACGCAAAGTGTAGTAAATACGCATCTCTGTAACGTGATTGGTCGGATCACCCCGCGGCCTGATATGTGACCGAAAAAATTCAAAAAGCGTTCCAGCCTAGCGTAGTAACTACGGTAACTAGCGTAGTAACTACGGGTAAGTAGGGTGGAACACGCTCAGTGTTTCGATTTCGCAGACAATCCTGCGTTTTGCGACTAACGAAAAACATCACGTTTTGTATCAGTGTCGTTTACTTTTATGCTGTTCACTCTAGCGTAGATTTGTATGATAAACTGAACATTTAGGTATATGGCAGACTAAATCGCACCAAAGCTAGAGCTAGTAACCCATTGCGCCATTCCACAGTAATACAGAAGCGCATTCACTTACCTCAACTTTTCGAGGGTCCAATAATGCGTCGCCCCATTCTTAGTATCTTGCACCTCAACAGCAACAAGGGTATGTGGTTGGGGTTTGGTGGTTAGCCCAAGATAGTTGTCCCCGTCTTCTGCCTCGTACGAGGACATAAGGGAGGCTCGAAGCTCCGGGGAAAGAGGGGAATAGGCGGAGTCGGTTAGGAGAGTGAACTGGAACTGGACCTGAGGAAAATATATATAATAAGCCTATCTGTTCTAAAACCACAATATTCGAGCTCGGAACGAATCCGAAGCCAGATATGTTTTTCAGATTTGTTTTTTCTGCCTTAATTAAAAATTTTCATAATCTATGTGAACCAAATCACGCAATATAATATTTCGAATATTTTTTTTTTTCATTCACACATCGATGAAGTTCGACGAACAGCCTGGACCCGTATGAAATTAGGAAAAAAAAATATCGGAAACGTCTGCTAGTGACAGATCTAAGTTCCAATAGTCACTACAAGTTCGACGTCGGTGTCTGTTTAGGACGATTTTTTTCGTGGGTTTTCGGGTTGATCTTTGCCGAGTGTCGGTGGGTTTGTGGGGCGGGTTCCCGTCTAGTGGTGAGTCATGGAATTATTAATATGTATTTATATAATTAGTTATATGTCAAAGAGATTTGTTCTGTTATTGTACCGGGTTTTGGTCAATTGACCTTGTGTCTCCGGCTTGACCCTATGTAATATCATTTTATAATGAAGTGTGACTAAAACCTTGGAAAAAAATGACGTGAAGTAACACTATCAGTTCAATATACATTGAACCGCTTCTTCTTACAGGTGTGAGGACCTAATCGCTTGATCCATCCCTATCCCTATACTTGGAACTCCGTCCTATCCATCGAGTCCATCGCTTGATCCATCCCATCCATCGCTTGATCCATCCCTATCCTTGGAACTCCGTCCTATCCATCGAGTCCATCGCTTGATCCATCCCATCCATCGCTTGATCCATCCCATCCATCGCTTGATCCATCCCTATCCCTATACTTGGAACTCCGTCCTATCCATCGAGTCCATCGCTTGATCCATCCCTATCCCTATACTTGGAACTCCGTCCTATCCATCGAGTCCATCGCTTGATTCATCCCTATCCCTGTACTTGGAACTCCGTCCTATCATCTTGAAGAAGTAGAACCTGAACCTGCCTGACTTTTCACTCTGCCTAATTTTCAGCACTGAACTTAAACACATCTCACTACTGCCAGGCGGGAGCCTTATGGTGAGGCTGGAAGTATGATGATATCTTTTTTTGTTTATTAAACGAATTGAACCTTGAACTTAAGTCTGATTGGAAGGAGTGTGTTCTTTTTTCAAGATGGAATGGTGGCTAGTTTAGAGAAGCAGCATTGCTTGATTTTTTAAATGTCTGCCTCTGCACAAGTATTATACATACTTATACACAAAGATATATATAAAAATAAAAATACACCAATAAGTTTACTGATCGATTGTTTGAAGTATGCTTTACTTGTTGAACAGACAAAGAATCCGCCCGCTATGCGATCAGGCAACTTCTATGCGAAGTAGTTCGTGTCCCTGACGAGGTTCAGCGCGTTCGTTTATAAATAAAGTAGGAACCTTCAAACACAAAAAAGTAAAAATTTACCTTCTTCTTAAGTTCAACAGAGATGGCGTTGGCCTCCTTGAGGAAAACGGCATTGCCCCACAGGTCGTCCCGCAGGGACGTAAACTGGTGACGTCGCCACTTTGCAGCTGCCCACGCAGCCAATCGGTACTCACGATCCGTCCACGTGACCTCCGCTTCAAACAACGGGTTGACTATAATCATGGCTCTCTTAAACATTTATCGAAACATCCAAAGCGAAGATGGCGCTACACCGTAATCAAGTATATTGGCATAAGCTCACAACTATCTAAATAATTTTAAAGGCGTTTTTACGGTACTTCACAAAGAGGCTGTGGCTCGGAAAGGGTATTTCCTCTATCATCTGTATGGCCCGCAAGTCTGTTTCCATAACCAACAAGGTTTTCTGGCCCGCACTGTGGTTCAAATTTCGTGGCTCGAAATGTGTCGGCATTCAAAGAAAAAGGCGGCAAATAAAAGTCTAAAAACTTTTGGTATGGAATGACAATCTTTTATTTATTGAATTTTATTTTTATTGGGGCGTTGGAAATCGAAACGTCACTGTGACGCTGTGCAAAGGTAACTTATTTCATACAAATGTATACAAATTATTTATGAAAATCAGAAGTAAGTGAAAGTTATTTAGAAAAAATTTTTGTAAAAAAATACAAAAATGGGGTAAAATGGAACGAAGATTAGAATTTTTAAATTAAATGTATACATAGAAGAACGACTACAAACAGAAAAAAGATAAACGGGTTTAAAAAAGAAAAAAAAGGACATGAAATCTTTCCCCCTTCCATCCCTTTCTTAATTTAATTTGTAGGGTTCATCTTTATTTAATTTTTTTCACTCATTTTCGGTATGGTAGGCTATTTATGTTTAGCACCAGAGAGACACCCAAAAAGCCATCTTTATGAAAAGTAGCTCGAAAGAAAGACCTTATCTGACCTTTCACGACACTAAAATTAACTGGTTACGGTTGGCTACTTTGTCAATTCTGACTTATATTTATGCTTGTCCCCGTTCCGCTCCATAGAAAGAACTAACTACTTTCGGTGTGAGAGGGACGGTAACATGGCAACAGCAAAAACCGGGGAAATTTAATATCCAGCGAAATACGGCTTCTGTTCATGTTCAAATTCGCCTTTATCTATTGCGGAAACGTGGAAGATAAATCCAAATTACAATAGAACGGAATTGTCATGTTGCTCGGGCGAATATCGAGGAACTAATGCTCGCGACCACTTCATCCACTGCAATCCGAGAACCACTAATTTTGGCAATAGTTTTTTGCTTCCGTGCTTCTGACCGTCGCGGTTTTTACCATGGCGCTCTTTTTACACGGTGCGGTTTAGCTTCCGTGGTTTTGACCGTCGCAGTTTTTAACTCGTCGCTGTTTTTGCATGTCCCCATAGCGCTTTTTGGCCGTCGCTGGTTTTACACTGGCTATTTTTTTTTTCGCGGTCTTGACCTGATATGTAAGTTTATTTGCTCTTGCTTCTTTCGCTATTCATGTGAATTGCTCTTATTCTACACAGTCTATGGGAAATACTTACCGAAAATATCGTCATCCATGCCCAAATCGTCTGGAGTGCAGGAGCTGTACAAAGACATCGTCATACTCTGTTCTTCTACTTGCTTCTGCAAAGCGTCGATCCGCGCTTCGTATGTCTAAAAGAAAACCGATCCTAAATTAAGGAAAGGCTGAGGAAAGACATAGTTATAGCGGATTTACTCTTTTGAGCACCGTATATTTACGCGTAAACAGCTGAACAGCCGTTAAATTTGCAAGACAAACATTAAGGTGTTATCCGTACATTCATAAGTCAGGGTTTCATTTCATATTTTTTTAAGTTCAAAAAAAGATTTATCAATAATCCTCTGTTCACTGTCGAAACTACAGCTTCTAGCGAACGTGGACCTCGGTCCATCATCCCCATACCATCTTATCTTTCTACACAATTTTTGTCTGGGGGGGGACCTTGAATTAGTAGGGAATCAAAATCTTCCTTCTCGGTACTATATTATAGGCTCCTAAATAGATTTCGAAAGGCAAAAGACAAAAAGCACTTTACGTCATTTTACTTACGTTACTTCAAAGTTATCAAAACTACTTTAATGTTATCCCAAAAAGAGTAACTGCATTTTGAGTCTGAGCAGTAAACCCGGGATGGGGGCCCGAAATCAGTCGTTGCCCCCCCCCCCCCCAAGGTTTACTGAATGGCGCCTATGTAGTATGTTCCACACAGCGTCCAAATAACGGCACAAACTCACGGTGCTCGAATAGAATGCACTCTTGTATCAGGTGGGCTAAACTAATCCCAAGGACTCATCTGACCAGTGCTCACAGTTAGTCTGCTGTGCTCTATCCAATATCCCCTTGGCAAAAACAGGCATTTTCCGGCGCCCACGGTCGACAAAACATTCCATGCACTCGGCAACCAGTATATTAAATAAATCCCTCAGATATTCATCCCATTCCTCAGAGAGAACCATGATATTAAAGTTATACTAGGGAGCCAAAATCGTAAAGGACCTCGCTGAAATGACATCGTTGAAAGGCTGTTGAGTCATTTCAACAGAACGGAGAGACGTTAGCAACAAGTCAGTGGAAACGAGGAGAGACAAAGTTTTCTTTCTGAGCTTGGAGAATTGTCATATCCAATGGAAAGCTTATACTTTAAAAAGGAGGCCCAGACGAGGAGGCAGCTGTATGTACAGGAAAAGGAAATGAAAACAAGGGTCCCACATTTGGGATATCAGAGTCCCAGATTGAAGGCATGTGAGATGGTTCCGTTCGACTGCTTAGGAGTCCCTAGTTAGTCAGTTGGTAGCGGATAACCGGCTACAATGGCCGACCGGAGGACTAGCTAGTTCGGCATTTTGTGCGAAACATATATGAGGTCATTAATAATTTTCTATCAATAACTCGGCAAAAGTAGTTCCTTCTTAGTTCAGGAAGATATAATATACAACATCATACTCAGTAAGAAACCTAGATATCGGACGTACAACCCGGATCTTGTTTTTTTTAGAATGTCAGGTTGGGACGGGCATCCCGAATTTTGGAGTTTCTGCACATCCAGCTGGGACCAGATCTTTTTTTTTTTATGAATGGATTATGCCACCAAACAAAAAACAACAAATGCTTCAATGCCTAGAGGTTAACCTGCAAGGAACTGTGTAAGCTTCTGAGTTAGTGGTAACGATTCTAAGTACCGAAAACAGAGAGAACAGATTCGAGATTGCTATTTTTCATATTCGAAATTGGTTCCCCGCAAATGGTTATGAAGATACGCGAGTCACCAGAGAGCAAACGACCTCGAAAAGAGGCAAATGTGGACGAACATAAGCAAGTGAAGCCTCGTTAGGGCCGACAGATTATATCTTACGATGTTCAAAGTTTCGAAGGCAAGCATGAACCAAACATTATGGTTATTTTTAAACATTGTTTGAAAACTGAGCGTAATCAAAAGCGTGCATGTCGTATCATCCTCGGGCACGAGTACATATCATACGAGGCGAGTCTGGCGTCACTAGGCCTGGCTCTTATCAAACAGACGGCATGAGCTTCTCATGGCTTTTGGGAGGTCCTGTCTGTCGTAGGAGCTCTTTCGGAACATTCTGTCAGGTTTCAAATTCAAATTTCACTTTATTTCACCTTAATATCATTGTCGATGACAAAAATAGCAGCGGAGGTCAAAAACAATTTAAAACACTTATAAAATTACATTATTAACACAGAATTTAACAGAATTTTTCCAGCCAGCAGCTGAAAACAAACGCCCCACTCGAGGATCAAATTCCGGGAAGCAAAAGTTAAAGCTCCCTCAGTCATGCACAAATCCTCAATTTTTGGGCATGGTGCCCATACGTTGGGGCATCATGCCCTGGAGCATGGGCATGGTACTAGCATGGCACCCCCATGTTATTTGGTTGAACTGAGATTGATTACATACCTAAATAGGGCTGTCTTCCTCTCCTAGACCACAAGATACTTGATCTTATGTTCTATCTAACCTCTTTTTCCAATTTAAAAATATTAGAGAACTTCCAAGAAATTTAGCCATGAATGAATTCCCCTTTTTCCCTGGAAATGGATAGGTAAACCAATAGGAAAAAGTGGTCTTCATTAAGGGCTAATTTTCTTGGAAGTTCTCTAATATTTTTAAAATTGGAAAAAGAGGTTAGATAGAACATAAGATCAAGTATCTTGTGGTCTAGGAGAGGAAGACAGCCCTATTTAGGTATGTAATCAATCTCAGTTCAACCAAATATCATGGGGGTGCCATGCTAGTACCATGCCCATGCCCAAAAATTGAGGATTTGTGCTTGACTGAGCTCCCTCCTGCAAATTGCAGTGTTCGGTATGATCGTTCATTCGTACCGTACTTCTGCAAAATTTTTAACAGTTCAGTGACTTGACGCATTTTCAGCACCCGTGTGTTGCTTGGAAATGTACTGTAACTGAATGTGGAACTCAGCCACACTGACCTCTAAGATTAATTATAACAACGAAGATTACAATCAACGAGGTTAAGTGATTAAACTGAAAGTGGAAAATTCAACCAGACTACAGGCTGGAATTCCTCAGCGAGAAACTTTCTTATTTAAGTAAACAATACGTCGGTGAAAGTAATCTTAATTGTTATGCTGGGGGTTGTAACCAAAATCTCGGTTTTCCTTCAGCAGAAATCTTTCAGATCAAATATATTTACAACAAGAGCTGTAAGCTCATATGGCACTTGCATGTGTTGAGATGTTTTGTTTGATCAAAAGTATTTTTCGACTTGTGGTTAAAATGCGCACTTTAAGGGAGCTAGATAAAAAGTATTTTATTTTTGAACTTGGGTGTAATGATGCGCACTTTAAAGGCGCTAGAAATGCATCTGTATGCAAAACCCTTGAGGCAAAAACGATCACAGGCCCTTAGGGATCCTTGATGTATACCGTTTCGTCAAAAGTTTTTTTTCGCTTTTCATTTCAAATGCGCACTTTAAGGGTAACAGAAATAAATGTTTAAGCAAAACCCTTGTGGCACAAATGATCATGGGTTGAGATGTATTGTTTCAAATAAAGTACTTTTCGACCTGGCCGTTCAGATTCACACTTTAAGGGAGCTAGAACGTCATTTGTAAACAAAACCCTTGAGGCAAAAATGATAATGGGCTCATGGGGATCATGAAAATATGAATTTGGTTTAAAAGTATTTTTTGAAATTTGCAGTCAAGATTAGTACTTTAACGAATGGTCGGGTTTGGAAAGTGGCCATTTTTGAGTCAATCTTGTCAAATCTCTAATATTACAGCCAAGTTCCATCGTCCTAGATTATCTGGAAGTACCTTAAATCGTGATCACCGGAATCCCGGACCTCCCCCCCCCTCAAACTTCCCCACAGTCGCCGGAGCCAATCCGGTTCCGTAAGTGTTTATCCAGAGCATCTGTTTGTTATTCCCACAAAGTTCCATCCCGATCTCACCAGTCTAAGTCGGTCACGTATTTTCGCCCCCCCCCCCCAATTGCTGTCGGATCTGTCCGGACATGAAAAAGATCAACAGAAACATGTCCTCTCTTCAATTACCAAATTTCACTCAAATCCGATCAGCCGTTTCAAAGTTACGCATGACTCAATATTCCGGATTCCCCCTCCCGTTACTCCCCCCACGGCTATCAGATCATGTTAATTTTTCTTTTTAAGTCACTTTGATCGGGTCCCTGATTCGCCTCCCAAGATTCGTCGTGCAAATCCCCAAAACCGCCATAACCGGAATTTCGGGAAACTCCCCTCCAACCCCCCCCTAATGTCATGATCCATCCGAAATGTATAAACGATTTATCTGGAGCAGATGCTTGTTCTTCCCAGCAAGTTTTAATCCAATCCCTCCATTCTAACTGTTTCCCGATATTTCCGGTCTCCCCCCCAACTCCCCCATAGCTGTTAAATCCGGTCCGGACTTCAAATGGGACATCAGAGGTATTTCATTTATTCAGTTATTAAGTTTCATTCCAATCCGACCACCCACTCGAAAGTTACACAGTACTCAAATTTTCCGGATTCCCCAGCCCTCCACCCCGCTAGTGTCCGGATCCAGTCCAAATGTATAAACGATTTATCTGGAGCAGATTCTTGTTCCTCCCAGCAAGTTTCACTCCGATCCCTCTATTCTAACCGTTTCTCAAAATTTCCGGTCTCCCCCCCAACTCCCTCATAGCTGTCGAATCCGGTCCGGACTTCAAACGGGACATCTTTAGTGTGCCATTTATTCAGTTATTAAGTTTCATTCAAATCCGATCACCCGTTCGGAAGTTACACACTACTCCAATTTTCCGGATTCCCCAGCCCTCCACTCCCCCCCCGGGTGGTCGGATCCAGTCCAAATGTATAAACGATTTATCTGGAGCAAATTCTAGTTCCTCCCAGCAAGTTTCACTCCGATCCCTCTATTCTAACCGTTTCTCGAAATTTCCGGTCTCCCCCCCCAACTCCCCCATAGCTGTCGAATCCGGTCAGGACTTCAGACGGGACATCAGTAGTGTGCCATTTATTCAGTTATTAAGTTTCATTCCAATCCGATCACCCGTTCGGAAGTTACACACTACTCCAATTTTCCGGATTCCCCAGCCCTCCCCCCCCCCCCGGGTGGTCGGATCCAGTCCAAATGTGTAAACAATTTATCTGGAGCAGATGCTTGTTCTTCCCAGCAAGTTTCACTCCGATCCCTCTATTCTAACCGTTTCTCGAAATTTCCGGTCCCCCCCCCCCCAAAATCCCCCATACCTGTCGAATCCGGTCCGGAATTCAAACGGGACATTAGAAGTATGCCATCTATTCAGTTATTAAGTTTCATTCCAATCCGATCACCCGTTCTAAAGTTACACACTACTCCAATTTTCCGGATTCCCCAGCCCTCCACTCCCCCCCGGGTGTTCGGATTGGGAAACTGAATGTTTCCAAGTTAGTCCGATCGGGTCCCTGATGCTCCTGCCAAGTTTCATCGTCCTAGCACATCTGGAAGTACTCCAATTCGAAAAAGAGTGACAAAACTCCTTAATTTTCAGAATTTCCCCGGCCCACCACTCCCCCCCAGATGGTCGGATCGGGAAACTGATTACTTCTAGGTTAGTTTGGTGGGGTCCCTGATTTTCCTGCCAAGTTTCATCGTCCTAGCACATCTGGAAGTACCCTAACTCGAACATGTGGGACAAAAAAATTCGGACAGACCGACCGACAGACCGACAGACCGACCGACGGACGGAATTGCGATCGGTATATGGCACTTGAGCCAGAGGCTGCAAGTGCCATAAAAAGGAAAAACATAACAAGAGAAAAAAATATTACAACACTCAAGGTAACTTTAGACGGAAAACGGCTTCTCCGTAAGCATTGCAAAGCGCGCCATCTAGTGTCAGGTTTCAGAGGCAAAAAGTCATTTTTAGCCGGTCCGACGATCGCTACATCACTTATTGAAACGGGAAATGAGTCGAGTGAAGACTCTTCGTCAGGTAATTACGCTCTTTGGTTAAGGTTAATGGTTAATAGGCGTAAAGTAATTTCGAATCAATTGGACAGAATGGATTATGTTGGACATAATGGATTATTATGGCCGGCAAAGGGCCATTTGTGGTGGAAGCTTGGCCCCCCTGGAAAATCTGGGGTGGGCATTTGCCCCCCCAAATGGCGCCTCTGCATGCAACTTTTTAGTACAACTACCGTACCACTTCACAATCAGAGAATTTCTCATCGGGTACAGAGAAGAAAAAATGATTAACTCAACTACTGCACTCCCTTCAAGGCGTCAAATTGCAGAGCCTAACCCCCCCCCCCCGAGACATGTCCTAGAATTAGCTTCTTGAAAACAAGCTCGTTTATCAGTCCCTTCCAAAAAACCACTGACCTTTCTCTGCTGCTCAAAGAGCTGGTCCGCCTCCTCCTTCTGTTTTTTGTACGTCTCTTCCATTTCGATGAGCTTTTTCTCCATCTCCAGCTTTAGGTCGATCCCCTGTTTCTCCAGAAGTTCGAAATGAGCGTAGTTCCAATCGGCTTCAGGTTGCGGAGTCTCAACTGGAGATTTACCATTCCCAGTATTTGTGCGCTTTTCCCGAGCTAGAATTCAGAAAGAAACAGATGTAATTTCAATTCTTGCGTAGGCGAAAAAGAAACGGAATACAGAAACAGGTCGTGGAACCGAAGCTCACTTCAAACTAGACCTCAGAGTCTAATACTGGACGACGAGATTCAGACAAACTAGTGAAACTTGACGCTGTTGATCGTAAATCCAAGACACGGAACAGTTTTTTCAGGTATAAAAACGCAACTGAAGGGATACCCATGAATTCTTTTTTTAAGCAGTTATTTTTTCGACAAAAAAAACGAGCGGTCACATTTCGAAACATCTTTGTCCCCCATTTTTCAGCTTTCCAGTACTGGAAGAGGATGAGACAAAAAGTTTAAATCATCCACGTTCACCTTTTGCAAGTGACTTCTGATCAGTCAGAACAGTATATGCGGTTTACTGATTACTGGAGTCAGGCATGCTTCGCCAGTGATCGAAAACGGTTGTAGATCGAAACAAAACATTTCTTTTGTTCCTAGTGATCTAAGCAGCTATCGGATATTTTTTCTTCTTTTGTTTTCCAAAGCAGTCGTCACCCTGCCCCTCACCCCACGTTTTAATTAAACTAACTAATAGTTGCGTTTTTGCAGATACCATGGTATCTGATACCACGGTCTAAAGTCGTTTTCACAGTTACCGTGGTATCTGATACCACGGTCAAAAAGCGTTTTTGCAGTTATCGTGGTATCTGATATTCAGACACCACGGTCCGCCCGTGGTAACTGATCGTGCTATCTGAAAAAGTCATATCACTTTCATCAATTTTTGCCAAATTGGTGGGAAAGAAGTTTGGCACTTAGTGATGTGACTGGAATCAGTTTTTGGGATCCCAAAACGTTAGTGACGGATACCTATGACATCGCAAAAAGTTGTCCGTCTGTCCGTCCGTCCGTCTGTCCGTCTGTCCGTCTGTACGGTCTGTAACTTTCGAAGGCAATGAGATATTTTGATGAAACTTGGTGTGAGGATTCTTTGGGTCAAGAGTAAGGTCAAGTTCGTAGATGGGCTCTGTAGCCCTATGTTTAGGGGTGGGGGAGGGGGTTTAAATTAAGGGGCAAACAAAATATTTTTAAAAAGCTAATGTGATAGTCTATTATGGGGTAAGAAGACATGCTGAACACGATGGTGAAAACCATTTTCTCACCGGACGATTAGTTCGCCCGGAATCCGGCCAAAACCGGAAAGTCTGTTAAAAGTAAAAGTTTTATTTGAAGTTGATTAGATGTTCGATTTAGGTGTAAGATGACATGCTGAACACGATGGTGAAAACCATTTTCTTGCCAGACAAGTAGTTCGCCCGGAATCCGGCCAAAACCGGAAAGTTTGTTAAAAATAAAAGTTTTATTTGAAGTTGATTAGAGGTTTGATTTAGGGGTAAGAAGACATGCTGAACACGATGGTGAAAACCATTTTCTTGCCGGGCAAGTAGTTAGCCCGGAATCCGGCCGAAACCGGAAAATTCGTTAAAAGCAAAAGTTTTATTTGAATTTGATTAGATGTTCGATTTAGAGGTAAGAAGACATGCTGAACACGATGGTGAAAACCATTTTCTCGCCAGAAAAGTAGTTCGCCCGGAATCCGTCCGAAACCGGAAAATTTGTTAAAAGTAAAATTTGTATTTGAAGTTGATTAGCTGATAGATTTAAGGGTAAGAAGATACGCTGAATCTGTATATGACAATCATTTTTTACCCGGACATATAGTTCGACCGGAATCCGGTTGAAACCGGATTTTTTTTATAAGTTAAAGTTTTATTTGAAGTTGATTAGACGTTCTTTATAGGGATAAGGAGATGCGCTGAATTCGTTTCTGAACTATCTTTTTTTGGCTGGACAAGTAGTTCGCTTGGAATTCGGCCGAAAACGGAAATTTGGCAGAAGTAAAGCAGGAAGTTTCGATCAGCATCGTCAAAATAAATATGGCTTATACAGGTATATCTGAACTTAATTTTCTCAGATGATTAGCCTGGCGAAGACTGGATCTGGCGTAGAGAAGACGTAGTTGTCTGGTCAAATATTAAATTTTTGGGATCCCATCGAAACCTTTGGTCTTGTTCTTTTTGGGATGACTTCGAAAAGCACAGTTTCGGCAATTGTCGTTATTGCCGAGCAACCGTATACCAGATACCACGGTGACTGCAAAATCGACTGATTTCAGATCCAGTTACCGTGGTAACAGATACCATGGTATCTGCAAAAACACAACTAATGATGAATAATGACCGTATTTGTAAGAAGCTTTCTAGTCATCCGGGTAAGACGAAGGAAAGTATCCGGAAAAGGCAACCATAAAGCTAAAGTGCGACAACCAACACAAGCCGTTCCCCCTAAGACTAAGAATAAGCTCTAGTCAGGAAGACCATTTATTCAGATTACCTGGGACAGGCTGCTGTGAATTATTAACTGACCTCGGGAATACGGTCTCTCAGTTGGTAAACGTAAATAAATGAAGGGGGATTAGGTTGGACAGGGTAATCTGTAGACATAAAAATTCAGACCGCAGGAAGTAGAGTAAGTTATGGCGAACAAAGACTTACAGGAATAGATATTCTAGAATCTAGGACATGAATATCAACAATGTCGATAACACTAACAAGTGAAAGGAAGAAACTCAGGCTAAGATGGGAAAAATTCAATCCATGATCCCGAATATTTATTTTTGTTCATCGTTGTTTGGTTCACCAGGACACCTTTCCATAAGCTAGGTACGTGGGAAATCTACTGACATAAATATGTATGTGCTAAGAATGTTTACAGGAATGTAAATAGCGTGTAACTCAGGGTAGGCTAGTCGATAGCTAAACTCCTTCGAGGACACTTAAATAATCTATGTGAATAAGTGTTATAAAAAGTTGATACTCACGGCTGTGACCTGACGCAAATAAAAGGATAAAGAAGAGCAAATGGATAATCGCCTAATCAAGAGAAATAGTCTCTTCTAATGCACTTAGGTTGATGTCGTGTCTAGGTTGAAGCTATTGTTTGGATATGTTTTTTATGAGTGTGTTTGATCAGTTTCTTTGTTTTTCTTTCTTTCTTTTTGATACTCTACTAGTCATGACGTAGCTCAAGTCGATAAAATTATTACCATAACTGTTCTGTATCTGAAAATCGTTTCCTGGGGCTACACAAAGCCAGAGTTCAAGACGGGATGAGGAATCAGAGTGATCACATAAATAAGAATCTGCTATCGTTTTCATGCCCATTTGAGAGAATGAGTGACTGCCAGGGGGGAGGGGGGGGGGGCTAAAACCTTTCCAGGATGATTGAAGCACCAAACGTGTTAAATAATACACTGGACAAAGTGACTGCAAGGAAGACTTACCTTGTTCTGGATGATTAAAGCGGAAAACGTGATTCCTTCCAAGAATGACTCGGCTTCCAGTCTTTAACACAATGGGTTCTGACACCGCACGCCCATTGACGTAACAGAGGGCACCAGGTGCTGGTGCTAAGGTAACGACACCGTTGAGATTCTCGAAGATGCAATGCTCGCTGAGGATATGTGATCCGCTTAGTAGAACGTCCTATAACGAGGACAATTAAATTTGAATATGATAATTATAAAATAATGCGAACCCCCTACAAAGTTCGTCCAAAGTATTGTTCATTTCACATTTAAAGCTTCGTAGAGAAAAGTAGTAAAGCTTATCCTTGGACAGAAAGATAAGTCAGTTGCCTTCAACCTTTCTGATCGGTGGTTGACATGGATTTTGGTGCTAAGTGCCTCTCGTCTGAGCACCGCAGTCGATCTGGCCTGCCTATGATGTTCCTAGCCCATCGCAGCCTCAAACTAGGCTGATGCAACATAGTAATGATAGATCTCAGCCTGTCCGACCACACAGCAACACCTGGCCACGGGTGGAGCTTGAGGGAAAGATTATTTTCATTCCAACAGTCCTCGTGGCTATTCCTATTCACCGTGGATCAGTATCCTTGCATGAACTCGTGAAAGCTTCTTTCCATTTATCGACCCCCCCCCCTCTCCTGTCGCATTAAAATTCAAAAAGACTTCAACCAGCGCGCCCACACTCACCTGAGGGATATTAGCCTCTGCTGATCCGACTCGAGTGATTCCATCTTTGATATAATAAAGAAGACACTCAGACATCGAGGGATCTTCATTAAGGTTCACGAGATGCGGAGTCTAGAAAAGACGGGTTCGGTAAGTGCATCGAGGACGGAATCGCTTCTGTAATTACACTTTCTAAGACAGAGACTGAAGACGCTCGGCGATAACAGCACTGTAAGAAGTTTCATAACAGATTAGAAATAACGGGAACGAAAGAAACATAACAGATAACATCCCAAAGTGTTATCTGTTGAAACCGGGCATCCGTCTGTTGTCGTTATGTAACTTCTGACAGTGTAGTATTTTTACCAATTGAATGTGTTGTTACGGATCAAGGCACGAAATAGTGTAAACTTAATTGGTCATAACACTTTATTTCTAAGTGAAAAGGTGTTATTCTTGAAAGTGTTATGGACTTTCTGTTATGAAACTTCTGACAGTGAGGTCACTCTTAAAAGGGTTAGAGTTACACTGTCAGACATTTTGATAACATATAACACAGCGCATCCATGTGTTGAACGTTATGAGAACATATCTGTTACAACTCTCTAAATGTTATTTTTTGAGAAATATACCACTTAATAAGGGCGAAAACTCAAGTTTTTTATCGAAACATAAAAGGCTCATAACAGATACATCCTCATAACGTTTAACATATGAATGTGAATCAAACTTCCGAGAGTGTAACTCTCCAAAATAAAAGACTTCCAACTTACAAGTCAGTTCAATCTACCCTAACGGGACTACGCCAACTTTTCGACCTCCCGTGTTTGGGTCTTTTTGAGACGAATCAGGCTCTAGTAAGTAAGTAAGTAATTTATTTTTCACCCGCCATTTTGGAAAGAAGTAGGCTGTAAAGAAAATGAAAGAAATAAAAACAAATACAAAACACACATAAGATAACACAAATTTAATCTTTGGCCAGGAGACAGGATAAAAGATCATGCGCTGGTTGGGTCTAGTTGTCGACGATTTTCGGTAGAGACGAGAAGACTTTGGAAAGGGTAATACTTGCATCCTAAACTTGAAACTTATCCGTTAGGGTGTGGCTGTGGCATTAACTATATAACATGGAGCATGTGCTTCGCATATTTCAAGTGGCACGGTCTTATCTTTCCTTCCTTCGCAGAACATGCGTTACGCCAGAACGAAATAAAAGTGAAGGAGCGCAGAAAGTGCTGTATAGTTATTATTAGCCTTCGTGAAATTGTTTTTAGAATAGAATAGAATGAATAGAATAGTGATTTATTCGCTCACACTTTCACGGTAACAAAACCAAAATTGGTGAGTACTGTCATGCACAAATTCGTCAATCGCAAATTCGGTTTATGACCACCAAAGTCGATTTTTACAATAAACTCTCTATCTATCTACCTATTATTTAAAGTAGTGTTCCAGTAGATTTTCAGGGGAGCCGTGTACTACAGAATATTGGGATAGGAACTGAACCTACTGCGACTTGTGCTTAATTAAGTAAGTGGATTGCTTAAAGGGCACCTGAACAATGAAACCATACTTGAACACACCATGGAGAATGCATTTACAAGTAGTATATAAAGGCGGGAGCTACCCCACCCCCACCCCAATTTCAAAACCCCATTTTAACATCAATTTCTTGAATTTTAACATCCTTTTTACCAAATAATCCCCTTTTTTATAGATATTTTGATTTTCTTATTTCCCAAATAAAGGTCCTAAGAAATAGGAAATATTACCCTTTAAAACATATAAACTACTACTTCTTTTTAGATTTTTAATTTTTCAATTTTTCATTTTTTATCCAAATATAATAGAAATTCTGCTAAATCAACAACTGCTCAGAGTTATATAAACTAGCCTACTACTTTTTCATTTTTACTGAGTAAACAGTTCTACATCAACATATTGGTCAGAGTTCTTATTCACTCTCATAATAGGCTGCAAAACCAGATTTTTCTTTAAAAGTAACTCATCAGCAATTGCATTATATCTCTGTGGTATAAACAAATCACAGGCTTTGTTATTATGATGAATAACCACAACCAACTTATCACCATATTTTGTCTTGGCCATTCTCATTTTAACGATGCTATATTTCAATCCTAGAACTAGTTCTTCCTTTCTGATTGTCTCATTGTATTTATTCATTTTGATTGTAGACAAGACTTCTTTTAGCGACTCCATTTATTAGCGGCTGATTTTATTTAATAAAAATCCCAATCGCTTGAAACATCTGGTAATAGAAGCCAACCACCTTTATCACATAAATGCGATAGATAGAGACGCAGTACTGAGTTTGCGTGATGATGTGATGATTACCGATTTTGAACTTCATAAAATATTTTTGCAAAACCCCACACCCCCAGACTTTGAAGAATAGTTGCGTTAAGCACACGCAAAGCAAAATATTGTAATGGCTATTAGTCTGGGGGGCCCCTGAACAGGGAAACTCCGAGGAGTTTTTTGAATCGCTACAAACTGCCGTCAGTAGGATTCGATCTTGCGAGGTCTGTGGAATGTCAAGTTAGAACGGGCCAGTGCGCTAACCGATTAGACCACGGGGTCCTCATTCGACTGGCCAAGCTTATGTTTTCTGATGTGATATGACTCATCGGAAATAGTTGCAAAACCTCTCGCCTCCAGACAAGTAATACGGAAAGTTAAGAGGTGCGATGGAGTTGCACCCCGAGTTTTTGGTTGTTGTTGTTGTAGTTGTGGTTGTATTACTTGTCTGGAGACGGCTCCGACTTGAGGAGTTTTTCCCCCGCCGTCACCCCCTACTAACAGAAATTGCTAGCAGTGGGATTCGATCCGATGACACAGAATAGCAGGGTCAATTACGTTAGCTAGACGCTAGACCGTTACACTGTCGGAGCTAGTTATAATTTTTTGTTGAAAGTTTTAAGATGAGAAAACTGGAGACAATTAGGCTACGAAATTAATGGTGGGCACTGGTTATGAATGATGCAGGAAATTATTGCGCGTAGAAACTGGATCTGAGAGTCGGAGCACATTGAACTTTTTATGAAGAGAATACCAGAGAAAATTATGCTTTGCGTCACGAATCAATGTTTGTCTGAATTCATCCACCACCCCAAGGGCCTGGGTGAGGGGTTGGACACTGGTGTACCACAGTTCCAGGAAGAGAAGGTGTACTGGGTGGTGAGGGGTTACTCACTTGGACAAAGGTGTACTGGGTGGTGAGGGGTTACTCACTTGGACAAAGGTGTACTGGGTGGTGAGGGGTTACTCAGGTACTGGTTATGAATGACGCAGGTAATTAATGCGTATATGAATATGAGGATAGAGTTTTCAGTCTTATGAATGCAATATACTACACTTTGGGTAATTTCTCTTGATTTATTATGGAATTATTTTTACAATATTTATAACCGTTTAAGCAAACTTGCTTCATGTATTTTTCGCGAGGAAAGAATTTAAATGTTTTACGCATTTCCCCTTCACGTTGAATAACCTCTTCAACCGTTAATTGTCCGCATTTTAACATCACTGACAATTCAGTGTAAAAATTATAAGCGGTTTTATGCTCTGATTTTTTTTCTGCAATGTTAAGATGTTTTTCGATTATTTCAATGATAACAGCACCCAAACTTAAAGAAGCTAAAGGCAGTACTAGAAACGCAGACATTCCTGCTGCTGAAAAGAGGAATTTGGATAAAAGTAAGCTATTACTTATATGATTGTAGTATTTGTAACTCCTTCTATGAACAAATAACCGTTTTTCCAACTCATCCATTTATTACTCAATAAAATTGTTTGAAAAATTATTTCACTGAATGAAGATTTTTTCGAATTTCCACACCAGTGCTTCCACAGCCCCCGAATTTTCGGGGATTTCCCGAAATTCCATATATTTCCCCGACAAAAAATAGCGTTCCCCGAATCCCCGAAAACTCCCCGAATATCTTTCTTCTCCCCTAAAATTTACCGACAACAGAATTAGTGGTTGGATTACTTCAGCCTTCGCTGTTTGTTCCACACTTTTAATACTGTTCTGCACGTTTCTCTGTTGCCAATTCTTAATTAACGTGTGTTGCAGCAATGGCTACTCTGTTTCAGTTTGTTTCGGATGGTTATTTCATCTGTAAAGGTTCGATCTACCAGTTTCCAGTGAAATGTCTCACATTGTGTCGTAACCAAACACTATGAGCTGAGGTGGCTTTCAAAAAGGCACTCTGATCATAAAGAATTCCAAATTTTTCGCTGGCGCCTTTTGTAGTATTACGCTGTGTTTACTTCGAGGTTTGGGCTTACAGGCAAACCTAAACTTTGTTCGGGAAGTAGTTAAATTTTGTTATCAACTATGCAAATTAAAAAAAAAACTCGCCTGCGGCGCTCAGAAGGTTCTGCGGTGGCTTCGATTTCCAGCGAGTCCCCGGTCTTAGGCATGACCATTTTTAGAAAGTGAAATTACAGTTAAAAAAAAGTCAACCTGTGCGGTAGAAAACTTTCAATCTTCGCATTCTTTTGCAAAAAAAAAAAGCGGCGTTGCTACGAACTGCGTCCCCGATTTTTTTCACCGAAACTCAGGTTTCGTCTCCCCGAAAACCCCCCGAATTTCTAAGGCTTGTTCCCGAAAGTGAAAAAAAAAAGAAAGTGGAAGCACTGTTCCACACACCCACCATCTAGGCTAATTTTACAGTATGATTACCTCTTTTTCGAGCTTGTGAGTCAAAGTTTAAAAAAATTTATGATTTTTGTCACATGAAGAGTAGTAACAAAAAGTGGATTCGACTACACACACATTTCTCACATGAAGAGTAGTAACAAAAAGTGGATTCGACTACACACACATTTGTCACATGAAGAGTAGTGAAGAATGTACGAAACCCGTGTACACATTTTTCTCGCAGAGTAGTAAGGTAATAGAAATTCAATGATTTTCTTTACGGCTGAGAAAACGCAGTCAGGAGAAATTCATTAATAAAAATATTCCCCTATTAAATGATGAATGTTGCAGAGGTTATTCAGCTTTGTAAAAAGGTTATATCGAATAACAAATCGATTATACAAAGATTACCGAATTACACATATAATGAGCTGCGGACTTATGCGAAAATTAATAAAATCAAAACAAATGGAACAAAGAAACATGAAATAACAAATAATATAATAAACCATCTTAATAAGTATATTTTGATAGCGGAAGATACAATTAATATTCGGCGTAGAAACGAAAGGATTCAGAACAAAAACAGACCATCCATTTATACACCAGAGCCAGCATTAAGGAAGATTTTGGAAGATGAAATCAAAGAAAATAATATTGCTATTGGAAATATAAAAAAAGAGGAGAAAAGGATACTCGAAAAGGATACAAGTGAATTAAAAAGGTTTCTAAAAAACAAAAGCCTACCCACTCGCGGTAACCGAGATGAAGTTTCAAAACGTGTTACGGATTACTATGGTAGGATAATTAATAATCAGAAAGAAACTATTGATAAAAATAGAGATATCATAAGAGATCAAACAGAAAGAGGTGATAAAAATAGACACAAAGCAATCGATTTATCAACTCTCTTTATAAATAAGAAAAAAATTAAAGAAGAAAAAATAATTCCGGATCATTTATTTAGAACGGAAGAAGAACAGCAGACTACAATTTCTAGGGAAATTGAAAATTTGTATACCGTAAACGTTTCAATTGAAAGCAATGGAAGAGATGAACATACTCTTATTGCTTTTGTTTTTAATGATTTACTCCGAAGAATGAACGAAATAAATCATTACAGAGTTCAATTTGTGACCAGGGTTATTTTCTATAGACAGGAGAATGATGAAGAAGTTGTAGTATTTTATAACAGTACTTCTTGGATTTTAAATAAAAATAGTATTCTTACTCGTAGTCATTTAGATGATAATAACAAGAGACTGAGTTCTTTAAGTAATACCCCTCGGTCGGGGCTACAATTTAGTCGGTATGAAGGAATTGATTATAGGATGACTCGAATTGAGACTTACATGGGAGGAACGTTTAAGATACTGCCAGATTTCGTAAAAAATAAAAAAGCTTGCCTGAATATTGAAAATAAGGATAAAAAATGCTTTGTTTGGTCAATCTTAGCACATTTGTACCCAGCTAAAGATCATGCAGAAAGAACTTCAAAATATAAACAATATGAGCATGAATTTGATTTCAAAGGGGTTACTAACTTCCCGATGGATACAAAAGACATCCACAAATTTGAAAATAAATACAACATTAAGATTTGCTTATTCCAAATTGATAAAGAGAAAATAATCAGAAGTCATATATTAAAAAGTACAATTAATGGGAAAACAGCAAAACATATCATTAATTTACTATATTTTGATAATCACTATGTACTTGTGAAAGATCTGAGCAAATTAGTCGGTTCACAAATATCTAAAAAGAAAACAAAGACATATCTCTGCACTTTTTGCGGAAGACATTTTACGAAACAAGAACACTCTGAAAAACATGAACTTAAAAATAATTGTGAAGACCCTGATATCATAATGCCTCCTGAAGAATCAAGTATACACTATAAAAATATCGCAAAACAGATGAAAGTGCCTTATTGTATAATAGCAGACTTTGAGTCTTATAACGAAGAATACAACCAGGTAAACGGAAAGAAAACAATAAAAGTAGCTGAACAGAAACCATTTGCGTACGGATTTCAGGTATGCTGCTCCTTTGATACAAACCAAAACAAATACTACGATTATTTCGGTGAAGACGCTGCAAAACATTTTGTTCAAACCGTTACAAAAGTATCCATAGAAATTGCAAACAAATATGAAAAAAGACAAAGAAATCACACTTATACTGATGATGAAATTAAAGAAAAATGGAAGACCCTAAAGAACAAGACTTGCCATATCTGTAACACAGAAATCACTGAAAATCCCCACTTTGATCACGACCACATGACTGGTAAAAATAGGGGTTTTGCTCATGCGGAATGCAATATGAAATACAGAATTCCCAAGCATATCCCTGTAGTCCTACATAACTTATCAAAGTATGATTCCCATCTATTTGTAAAAGAGTTGATTCCTGATAACGGAATATTTGAATCAGCAGAAAGTTTCATATCATTCTCGAAATCAATAAGTATTCCAAAACAGGATACGGAAATTAAATATGAAATAAGATTCATAGATTCAATCAGGTTCATGGCTTCATCGTTGGACAAGCTATCAGCAAATTTAGCAAAATGCGATTGCAAAGAATCCTGTAATCATCTGAGGGAGAATTTCAAGTACACATCGAATAGTTTCAAAAACGATGAAGAGTTCAAAGAAATTATCAAGAAAGGGGTGTATCCATATGAATTCGTAGACAGTTTCAGTAAAATGGATTGTACAAATTTACCACCCATAGAAAGCTTTTATTCTAGGTTAACGGGAAAAGGTATTAGCAAAAGTGACTATAAGAGAGCGGTCTCTATATGGGAGCAGTTTAATTGTGAAACATTACTTGACTATACCAAGTTGTACCTAAAAAGTGATGTGTTAATTCTATCAGATGTTGTAGAGAATTTCAGAAATGTATGTATACATAATTATGATTTGGATCCACTACATTACTTCTCAGCTCCAGGACTAACATGGGATTCTTTCCTAAAGCATTCGAAAGTAGAACTACCGTTATTCTCAAAGGAAGACATGTATACATTCGTTGAAAAGGGAATAAGAGGCGGTGTATCTCAATGTATAAAAAGATATGCTAAGGCAAATAATAAATATATGAGCAGTTATGACAACAATAAGCCATCTAACTATTTAATGTATTTCGATAAGAATAATTTGTATGGGTGGGCAATGTCACAAAAATTACCAGCGAATGATTTTAAATTCATTCCAGTACCTGATGAAATGAAAGAGAACACTGACATTAATTCTTTAGATTATTATCAACTATTAAAAAATCATGTTCAAACAGAAATGAATTTGGAAAATGTGGGGGCAATTTATGAAGTTGATTTAGATTATCCTAGAGAGTTACACAAGTTACATAAAGATCTGCCATTAGCACCAGAACATTTCAATGGAAAACTATGTACGACCTTGCTGGATAAAAAGAACTACGTTGTTCATCACAGAAACCTAGAATTCTATTTACAAAAAGGTCTGATACTGAAAAAAGTACATAGAATACTAGGATTCACTGAGAGTGCTTACTTAAAAGGATACATAGACCACAACACAGCACTAAGAACTAAAGGTACTAACGATTTTGAAAAGGACTTTTTTAAGCTGATGAATAACGCTTGCTTTGGAAAAACCATGGAGAACGTAAGGAAACGAGCTGATATGGAAATAATAACTGATGATAAAACAAGAGAAAAAATAATAAAGAAACCCAACTTTAAATCTGAAATTATTTTCAGTGAAAACTTTTCTGTGGCAAGAATGTCGAAGGAAAAGATAAAACTAGACAAACCAATGTATATCGGTTTTGCTGTACTGGAACTATCCAAGCTCTTGATGTATGAATTCCATTATGATTATATGAAACCTAAATATGAGGATAAAATAGATTTATGTTATATGGATACAGATTCGTTCATATATGACATAAGAACCGAGGATTTCTATGAAGATATCAAACAAGATTTGAATGAGAGGTTCGATACATCTGATTATGCGAAAGATAATCCATATGGGTTTCCTAGTATAAATAAGAAAGTGATAGGAATGATGAAAGATGAATTAGCAGGACAAATTATGACAGAATTTGTTGGATTACGATCAAAAGTATATGCTTATGATAAGGACAACCAAGACCCTTCAAAGGCTAGCAAAAAACTAAAAGGAATAAAAACGAACATAGTGAAAGATAAAATTACGATTCAAAACTATAAGGATGTACTGTTTGGTAAAATTGAAAACCTATCTGTAACCCAGTATAACTTAAGATCATACAAACACCGCATGTTTCTAGAAGAACAGAATAAGAAAGCGTTAGATCCTAAGGATGATAAAAGGATAGTAACAAGCGATAAATACACAACTTTACCTTTAGGCTATAAACATTAAACTCAAGTACCTACTTCATAAACTCAAGTACCTAGTTAAAAAATTCAAGTACCTAGTTAAAAAATTCAAGTACCTAGTTAAAATTTTCAAGTACCTACTTCATAAATTCAAGTACCTAGTTAAAAAATCCAAGTACCTACTTCAGTAAATCTTATAATGAAAAATTCTTCCTAGATAAATGAATGAAAAGGCCCCAATAAAAGTGTATGATTTTAGCGAAAAGAATAACTATCAGAACAAACACGAACTTGCACCTCAGTGGCCATTTAGATTATTAATTTGTGGAAGTTCAGGAACAGGGAAAACCAATTTACTCTTGAATTTAATTTATGAATACATCTGTTTCAACCGAATATACTTGTATGCAAAAGATCTTGAAGAAGACAAATATAAAGACCTTATAGACAATTTAAACACTTTGGAATCCGAATGTAAAACGAATATTTTAACCGTAAGTAATGACGTTAATGATATTATCGATGTTGACGACCTAGACCCCCAGTATCAGAACTTGATTATCTTTGACGATTTTGTAACTGAAAAAGACCAGAAGAAAATAGAAGATTTATTCATAAGAGGAAGAAAGAAAAATGCTTCAATTGTTTACTTGTCTCAGAGCTATCATAAAACGCCAAAGGTGGTAAGACTTCAGTGTAATTATTTTGCATTTTTTCAGTGTTCTAATCCAAAAGAAGTAAAATTAATTAGACAAAGCCATGTATCCAGTATAGACAATGAAAAATTTCTCAAACAATTCGAGGCTGCAACTAAGGGCTACGGCTTTTTCTTCATAGATTTAAAAACAAAAGATAAAACCCTGAAGTACAGGGAAAACTTCGAAAAATTTACCGGATAATTTATTTCTATAATAAATGAATAAATTTGGTAGTGTTGGAAAAAAGGTTGGTAACGAATCGAAAGTTACTGACGAAAATGGTAACATTAACCTACACGATAGACGAATTATAAATTTAGGTGATGCGAAAACAGATAAGGATGCTATTAGCTTAAGATCTATGACTGTGATTTTGAATCAATTTAAAGAACAAATGACTGCGGGACAAGTGCAAACCAATCAATATTTTAGCGAAGATATCAACAGATTAACTGCGGTAGATGATTCTCCTGATAATTCATTGGTAAGGATTAAAGATAGAGGATTATTTGTGAAACAAACAATTCAAGTTACTGATAAAGAAATTGATGCTGGGGATAAAGTAATCACAAATGTTCAAGACCCTAGAAACAAAAAGGATGCTGTTAATTTAGATACGTTAACAACAAACCTTTTAAAATATGACGAAAAGCTTCTTGTCCAACAAACCCTTAGCAAAAGTATTGAAACAAAGATTGGTGACCTTAGGAAAATCATTGACAAAAAGACTCTTGACCTTAGCAAAAGCATTGACAAAAAGGTTCTTGACCTTAGGAAAAATGATTTTGACCAAGAAGTCCATATCAATGGTATTGAAAGAGCAGTCGTAAACATTTTAAAAAGGCTTTTAGAGCAAAAACCTGTTGATCAAGATTTTGTTAAGAAAATAGAAGACTTTATGAAAACTAAACTAATCTAAAGAAATAAAATTTATATGATAAATTAATTTTCTAATAAATGGTTGAGACAATGGAGTATATAGTTTATTTATCAAAGCTTCAGAAAGGAAAGCTGAAGAAATGTTTTGGTGCTAAACAAAAATGTCAGATACGTGTTAGTCATAGCAGACAGAATGAACGAGAACCAGTAAAGTTACTATTAAGTAAACGACAAATTGATAAAATTGAAACATGTAAAATGAATAATAAGGGTTGTGACATTGATGTATCATATAAACAGATGAAAGAAGCGATTCAAAAGGGTGGATTACTTCCTTTCCTAATACCGTTAGCAATTACGCTTGGTAAGGCAGCTTTAACAAGTGGTGCTGCTGCTTTGGGTACATTCGCTGGTAAGAAATTGGTGGATAACATAACCAACACAGGTGGGGCGCTTACACTTCCTGGAACACAAAAAGTTGTGGGTCGTGGAAGACCTAAGAAGGATGCATCCGTAAAGAACACAGGTGGTGCGCTTACACTTCCTGGAACACAAAGAGTGGTTGGTCATGGGGTACGGGGAAGGCCTAGGAAGTCAAAAAACGGGGAAGTCAAAAAAGAAGCAAAAGTAAAGTAGGACCTCTAACCAATTTTGACATTATGGACGCATTAGGGGATATACCACATTTTAGAGGTGTTTTCTCTATAGATACGTTACCTAAACAAATAAATAACCTAGAATGTGGTGTCATTAACTATGATAAACTCGGAATGCCTGGAACTCACTGGGTAGCGTATTTTAATCTACCTGATCAACCCTATGTAGAATTTTTCGATTCTTTCGGTATACCCCCAGGAAAAGAAATAATTAAATATCTAAAAACTTCAAAGAAAAAAATAGCTTATGAAAATCTTGCTGTTCAAAATTTAAATGAATTAAACTGTGGATTTCACTGTATTTCCTACATTCAGCGCAAAATGAAGTTGGTAGCTTTTCGTTTATAAAAATTGTTTTCTAATAAATGGATATTTATTGTATGAAGTGTAAAAAGAAAACTGACACTGAAGCAATGTTTAAGGCAGTGTCACAGAAAAATAATGTTCCAATGCTAAAAGGTAATTGTGTTTTTTGCGGATCAAGGAAAAATCTGTTTTTAAAAAAAACCTCGACGCAGAAAAAGATATTTTAAATACGTATTATTCTAATTATTCAGGTGTGGATGATATTCATAGAAAATTAAAAGAAAATGGAGTGAACGTTTCTAAAGATAAAATAAAAAATGTGTTGCAAAATGAGAATGTGTATACCTTACACAAACCTTCTTATCATAACTTTGAAAGGAGACGAGTCTATGTTCACTATGTGGATGAGCAATGGCAAGCTGATTTAGTTGACATGCAGAAATATAAAAAAGCGAATGATAAAACAAATTACATCTTAACTGTAATTGATTGCTTTAGTAAATACGCTTGGTGTGTCCCTTTGAAAGATAAAACGGGTGCTGAAATTATCAAGGCATTCAGTCATATATTTAAAGAAAGAATTCCTAAGAAACTACAAACTGATAAAGGTAAAGAATTTGTAATGAGAAATGTTCAAACTTTTTTGAAAAATAACGACATACACTGGTTTGCATCTGAAAGTGAATTGAAAGCGCAAATTGTTGAACGATTCAATAGAACACTGAAAGAAAAGTTGTGGAAATATTTTACTCACAATAACACTACTAAATGGATTGATATTTTACCTTTATTTGTTAGTAATTATAATAACTCTTATCATCGTTCAATACAAATGAAACCCATTGATGGTAGTAAAAAGGTAAATCAGAAAAAGGTTTACAATGCTTTGTTTCCTCCAGCTGATGACTACACAATCACAGGACATTATAAAGTAGGAGATTTAGTCAGAATAAAAAAAGAAAAGAGTATTTTTGATAAAGGATATTTACCTAATTATACGAATGAAGTATTCCAGATAGCAACCATTAGACCTACCACCCCAATCACTTATGAAATATCTGACAAAAGTGGGGAATTAATTCAAGGAGGGTTTTATGAAAAAGAACTTTCAAAATTTATTATGAAATAAAATTACTTGTATATAAATGGATTCAAGACGCTTGAGTGATATGTTATCGGGTATAGTGAAGAACAGAGAAATTCAGAGAAGAAAGGTTCAAGAATATGAGATGGAGAAAGCAGGTTTTCGGGAAATGGCTTCAGAATTTAACGCTCCAGTTGTTACGGCACAAAGAGAAAACATGATGGCACAAAAAGAAAACATGAAGACACAAAAAGATTACACTGAAGCGATCATGAACAAATTAGGGGTGATTGATGGAAAATCAAGCGTACAGTTTCAGAAATTAGTTGATACATTTAAAACAACTCATCCATTCCAGATCACTGCTTCAAAGGAATCGAGTAGAGCGCCAACTCCTGCTTTAGAACCAACTCCCGCTTTAGTCCCATTATCCATTGAAATGAATAAAGGTATTACCCAAGAGTTGTTAAATCAGATTAATTCAAAACATGTATCGCGGGGTGGTAATGATCATTATTTTAAAATACCTACGTATTACATTAATCATCCTGCGGATATAGAGGAGGCTCTGGATCATTTAACAAATATAAGTCAAAGTTATGGTGGGACAAAGAGTAAAGGTTACTCTAGCCATAATCAAATTATTGAATTTATAAGAGTTTACAAGGATAGGTTAAGAACCATTCAAAATAATGTTGGATTAGTCAAACAACAAGGAACTGGAATATTTATGAACTGTAATGAAATGATTTCAAAATTATACACTTTGATAGGTAGTAGAGTAAACGGAAATACATCTGATGAGGTGAGGAATGAAGCTATTGATATTTTGGATTCGTTAATGCGAAATAAATTTCTTACGAAGAGAGATTACAATTCAATATATAAAAAATATTTCTAATAAATGGTGTTGTTAAACATTGAAGGTAATGAAAGTATCATTGATATAACATTTAGTCAACCAATTGAATTAAATCGTCATTCAGATTATGAAATAGGTTTGAATCAGTGTACTTTGTGGTATTCGTGGCATAATATAAGTGATAAATTTGGGAATAATACGTTTCAGTATAGGAAAGAGGGGGGATGGGTGAATGTTACTATTCCTAATGGGATGTATAACGATGATTGTTTGAATTATTTTTTGTGTCAGTATTTTGATACTCCCAAAGATAAATGTCCTATTGTAATCTCATCCAATCCAGCATCTATGAGATTTGTTATCCTATTACAAGAAAAATATGTGTTTAGATTTAATAGTGACTTGTGTCAGATTTTAGGCTTTGAGAAGGATAGTGAGATATCTAAGAAAATCAATGAAGGTACAAAACTTCCGAATATAACAAGAAGCGTTGATAAAATTCAAATTCACTGCTCTCTTGTAAACAGTTCTATCGTAAACAAAAGTAAATCAGACGTCATTTGGACATTTGTTCCGAATACAGAACCAGGTTGTCAAATTGTTGAGAATCCTAGACAATTAATCTACCTTCCTATTAACACAAAAGACTTTATTTACTCCTTGAGAATGACAATTACTGATCAGTTGGGAAGACCTATCGATTTGAACGGTGATAACGTTGGATACGTTCTGCATTTAAGAAAAGCTTAAAGGATTAGTGAAATAAAATTATTTACCTATAAATGTTGATTAATAATAAGCGCTTACTTTATAAAAAGCAGTACGGAAGTGGAATCGGTAGTATATTCAAAAATATTGCCAATTCCCAGTTATTTCAAACGTCAGCAAAACAAATAAAAGATGGAGCATTGTCAATGTATAATAATATTATTAAACCGAGATTCGAGTTGTTGAAAAACAGAGCAATAGAATACGGAAAAGATCTGATTGATGTAAACAGGAAAGAACTCATTGATGTGATTGGAAAGAAGAAATCGATGAAGGATCTTATAGGTACAAATAAGAGATTTTTAAATCAAAAAAGTCAGGACTTGATCAACACGATAATAACTGGAAGTGGTTTAAAGATTCTGAAATAATTTTTATCGAATAATTTCTTTCTTATATAAATGGCAGTAAATAAAGTTATCAGTCCGCAATGGAACATTTTTGATGAGCCGCTTGTTGATGATACAGTGGTCAAATATGAATTTAAAGAAATTCGAGAAACAGATGTGAATGTTTCCAATAAACAAGAGTTTGAATTCGTCACGAAGAAATTAGATTCCTGGTTCTATCCAAGTGAAAGTTATCTTGATGTTAGTGTAAGAATTGTAAAAGAGGATGGAACTAACCTAGCTGCAACCGATGTTGCTACTTTAACTAATAATGGATTTAATTTATTCAGTACCGCTGAGTATGTAATAAATGATGAATCGGTTGAAAAAATCAATCATGTTGGTATTACAACTACCGTTACAAAGTTGATTGAATATTCTGATGATTATTCTAGAAGCGCAGCCAGAAATCATTTCTGGTATAAGGATTATAATCAAGGAACAGATATCAACCCTATAATATGTTCATTTACCGCACCTGCAGCAGCAGCAGGAAATGTAAATGTCAGTTCTGAATCTAATCCGAATTATAATAAGGGTTTTGAAAAGAGATATAACAGAACTAAAAGCAGTAAATTAGTAAATATGTATTTACCATTATCAGAGTTGTTTGGATTCTTGAAAGGAAACAAACGGTTTTTCAGAGGTGCATCGCACAAAATATTTTTAAGAAGAAATGATGATAATAATATGATTATAAGAACTGGAATTGGAAATACTAATTTTAAAGTGGTCATTGAGTATTTATCCTGGAAAATCCCTATCATATCTCCTAGTATTGAAATGATGAGTGAATTGGAAAAGGGTCTTGCAAAGGATAAAAAGTATAATTTAATGTGGGAAGCTTGTAATACTTATAAAAGTGATGTTAGTCAGAATAAGGAGCACACTTGGAAAGTTGTGTCGGAGAGAAATAGTCCTACGAAAATCGTTGTGATGTTACAGAAAAATGACAAGCATAACAACCAAAAAAAGAATAATATGGTGTTTGATCATATGAATTTAACAGACATCGAACTTAGAATTAATGGGGATAAATATCCTGAAGAACCACTCAAGTGCGACTTTAGCGATGAGAAATGTAAATACTCGAATCTTTACAATAGGTTCATACATTTGGGTTATAAACAATTAGCATTTGATACTGGTAGTGTTGTTAGTATAGAAGAATTTAAATCAGTGTATCCACTATTCTGTTTAGATGTTTCCAAACACGAGTCAAATATTTATAATGGAACAACTGCTGATATTGAAATAAGTTTAACATTAAAAGATGATCTACCCGTACCATATAATGTTTATTGTGTTATATATTATGAAAGAAAAGCTACACTTGATATTATTAATAAAAATATGTATGTGAGTTTGTGAGTTTGGATTTTTATTAAATAAAATCAGCCGCTAATAAATGGAGTCGCTAAAGAAAGTCTTGTCTACAATCAAAATGAATAAATACAATGAGACAATCAGAAAGGAAGAACTAATTCTAGGATTGAAATATAGCATCGTTAAAATGAGAATGGCCAAGACAAAATATGGTGATAAGTTGGTTGTGGTTATTCATCATAATAACAAAGCCTGTGATTTGTTTATACCACAGAGATATAATGCAATTGCTGATGAGTTACTTTTAAAGAAAAATCTGGTTTTGCAGCCTATTATGAGAGTGAATAAGAACTCTGACCAATATGTTGATGTAGAACTGTTTACTCAGTAAAAATGAAAAAGTAGTAGGCTAGTTTATATAACTCTGAGCAGTTGTTGATTTAGCAGAATTTCTATTATATTTGGATAAAAATGAAAAATTGAAAAATTAAAAATCTAAAAAGAAGTAGTAGTTTATATGTATTAAAGGGTAATATTTCCTATTTCTTAGGACCTTTATTTGGGAAATAAGAAAATCAAAATATCTATAAAAAAGGGGATTATTTGGTAAAAAGGATGTTAAAATTCAAGAAATTGATGTTAAAATGGGGTTTTGAAATTGGGGTGGGGGTGGGGTAGCTCCCGCCTTTATATACTACTTTTACAGACATGGCCACAGAGAGCATTCTTCTCCTGAGCGTGACGTTTTCAAAATAGGGATGTTCGTTTCTGGAGGTTTGCACATGCAGACTCCAAGACAAAAAGCGCAATTCATTCAAATCTTGTACAGCGCTGGCCCGATCGTATTCGAATTTCTTCTAGATATACGTTTGGACTTAACTGGTTAAAAAATATCCCAGAAGAAGGGTTGATTGGAGACGTTAGTTCATTCCTAAAATTGTTCGGTACTGAAATAAGGACAGATGCAAAATGGAGCAAAAATCATAGCTTGGAAACACTATTTCGTATTTGGAGTAGGTTTTCTGCAGGTAATGTTAACGGAAGTCATAGTCATACAGATAGGGATGATACTTGGTACTCTTCATTCAGGTGTCCTTTAAGACCCAACAATTTATATTCCTCGCAACCCATCGTTATTTGCCCCCCCCCCCCTCCCCCGTTGCATTACACCTACTTTCTTCGGAGAGAAGACTCCCACTGTGTCACCATCAAACTTGACCGCCACTCCCATCTCGGCAAACACGGCTTCACGCTGCAGCCGAATGACTTCCGTTTTCTTCAGTTTGTCTTCCCATGTCTCGTTGAGCTCTGGAGAAGAAATAGAATAAAAACGAGCGTCTGTGAAAGAAAATGTCTCCAAGCGTGGACGGGAGTGACGACAAACAAGTTTATCAAGGTCAACAGGACTCCCTTGACAACCGTTGATGAACTGGTCGAAGATAAAATCTCCAGTCTCAACACATGGCCACCAATTCCGAAAAAGTTATGTGTGTACGTCATTATGTGCGGACCAAGTTTGTATTCTCTCCTTAAGGCGACTAGACTAAAAATAATAAAAAATTATGCAATTATAATAATTTATTAATAAAATTTGTAGGCTATTTATATTTTGAACTGTAAACAAAAAGAGGAAAAAAAATAAGGCGACTTTCTGGAGAGGGTGGGATTTACTGTCGTCATGGACAATGACCTATTGCGTCTACACGACGTATAAGTCAATATAATTCGAAAGCATAATTATAAATTATAATACTTCTCGCCAAAAACAAAGGTTCATTCGAAAGATTGGGTCGATTATTCGTGATCGATTAATCGTTAAATCGATTATTCGTGAATAGCGGAGCAACGAAGGAACGCGTTTGCATCATCTCTTCAAGCCTATTTAAGTGAATAAGTGATGGTTAACTAGATTGTCCTGTGACAGCTCTTTTCGGTTAAACTTTAAAGTTTAACTGAAAAGCTCATTTAATTTTGTGTCATCTAATTGAATGCACTGAATTATTTGGATTCTGCAAAGGGATTTTTTTTTATTTTCCACTATCTGCTCTAGTTAGTAAATTCTACTATGACGCGAAAAATTTTATTCTCAACACAAACGCAGCTTTTCAGTGGGCAGTGGTGAGATTGGTGAAGATTGCTTAGTGCCTCAAAAAAAAAATAATCATAAATCTTTCTCATAAAGCATACAACAAAAATTCATTACCATAGATCACAAGGAAATTCCACTATTTGAAAATCGATTATTCGTGAACAGCGGAACAACGAAGTAACGCATTTTAAGCGGGTCTTCAAGCCAATTTAAGTGAAGAAGTGATGGATAACTAGGGTGTTGGTAGGTTAACGTTTGGTTTCCCCCGGCTTCAGAAAGGAAAATCCAGAAACTGAAAAGAACTTTATCGAAAGGCTACATTTTATTTTCAAGCTTTCATTTATAGCTTGTTTCGCTCAGTTCAAATGTTTATCCCCCCCCTGCTGCAGAAGAGATATGGCGCTCGTGTGCGTCATATCAGTAACAAATAATCTGATAGAACCTCCGTCGTTGGTCCCATGCGGCGACTATCGATACCCCGATAAAACTGAGCGGACTTGGAGGTCAGTGTTTCCACTTCATGGTGACAGGTTTTCCGTTCTTGTAGTTAAAAAATCCGTTAAATTCCGACGATCAAGAACGAGAAATCCGTCAAATTTTCCGTCAAAAAAAACCGTAAGAAATCCGTCTAAAAATCTTAATGTAAGCAGTAGCAGCCTAGATGGAAGTTGTTAAGCGCAGAATGATGTGCCGTGTAGACAGATCCGTTAAGCAGGGAATAAATCTCGTTGTGTTTCTGAAACTATGGCCATCAGAAAAGAGTCAAGCAAACAATAAATAAATAAATAACTGCGTGAGTAGCCTCTGGTGGGAGGGGACCATATCAAAACATACCACTGGTTTATGATCGGCAACGCTAAAATTATACCGAATAGAAAGAATAGACCTGAAACGCAAAACCACAGGCGATTTTCTATTTTTGTACAAACTTCAAGTTAAAGCTGATTTTTAGAGAGTTGGAAAAAAGGCGATTGTAACACTAGGTGTTGCCAAAATCACTTTCATTTAAGCTTTTGTTGAAGAGAGATCTAACGACTGTACCTGAGAGAAAATGAAACTGAGCGCCGCAGGCAAAAATTTTAAATTCTAGCTTAATTTTTGCAAATTCAACAGCTTCCTATTCTTTACGCAAGATCTTTTAAAATCCGTCAAAAATCCGGAAATCGGACAAATCAAATTCTCATCCGTCAAAGACCCAAGAAATCCGTTTTTGATGGACAAATCCGTCAAAGTGGAAACGCTGTTGGAGGTACATCTGTGAGGTTCGGGTTGATACCCGTGTACTTCCCTCTTCGCCGGGGGATGCCTGCAGGCGTAAGCCCGCACCACAGCGCGTCACATGTGACGTCACTATGGCAGACAACCAATCAGCTGTATTCATGGATTAAAATCCTGAAGGCTGTGCTGGTCCATTTTCGTACTTCCTAATGCTGCGTTTTCGTTCGGCCTAGGTTTCGGTTTAGGTCTGCGTTTTCCTCCATCTTCGCTTAAAGCACCCATAACTATAATACCTTTACGCAAATACAGGGCAGCCCAAAAATCCATGATTTATGTCGTATTTTAAAATACAGTAACAGAAACAAAACCCTTGGTCTTGTTTTGCTTCTCCGACAAACTTTGGTCCGTGTGAAAGATTTTTCAAACCTGATCTATATATGATTTCAACTGTTTAGGTGACGGTTTTGGTTCACCATATCATTTACTGCAAAGATCGTATAATACAACTTTGGCGGTTTTTGATGGTGTGTGGACTGCTGCTCTACCAGTGCAGCTTAGATCGAACGAGTATAACTTTCACAAAGGCCACTTAATGATGAATAAGCAGGGAGGCAGAATAACTGCTCCTTTGTCTATAAAAAAGGAACAATGTGGCTATAACAATGGAGGGAAGTTTCTCGGAATGACGATCAATGACAGAAAAGGAAGGATTGCAATAAAAACTGAAATACGATGGTGGGAGGGGAAAAGTGATAAAAGAACATACAGATAGGCCCGTCGTAAGCTCTCGACGAAACCCTCGTTCCGCGCGCTAAACGTAGCATGTGTCCAGCCTTTTGTGAAAGTACCACGGTCCTTCCAATACATCATTCATGGTGGTTGGAAAGAAGACGGTACACTGTCGAAAGTTTCATAACAGATAACACAAGGATGCGCGGTTTCAACAGATAACACTTAGGATGTTAGCTGTTACGTTTATCAAACGTTACGCACTAAAGCGTCAGCCTATGCGCACAAGGAGAGCCGAAAAACCGCCGAAAAAGCATCTGCCGACTTTTCCGATATCGTGATGACGAACAAAAAAGGCAAGTGTTTTCTGTAGAAACCGTGCATCCTTGACTTATCTGTCATGAAACTCTGACAGTATAACTTTTAGCTACTATCGGTGGGAGGTTGTACAGAGCGTCATGAAACGACATCTAAGGTGGGACAACGGCGTTATTCTGGGAAAATGCTATTTTTACATAGACAAGACCAGATATACATAACTAAGTAACAGCATGTAAAAAAGCTAGTGAACTTGTAACAATTGAAGGCTCTTGGAGACTAAAGTACTACGCAGTTGCCTTATCTTATGGTTAACCACATTTCCGGGTTCCCAGTTCTAAATGCTAAGCGTGTGTCGTTTAAGGGAACAGGATGCCGATATCCTGTTATTGTGGCTGGCGATTTCCGATAGTTGGTTAGCCGATATCCTGTTATTGTGGTTGACGATTTCCGATAACTGTTTACCAAATCAGGGCCGGTGACGCACGTCCTTTAAGCCTATAAAAGCCTTAACTGGTAAAGCCGGCGACATCATTAGATTATTAGATTGGAGAGTGAGTAGAAGTTAGGGACAGAGAACAGTAGTCACTCGCCCTCAGAACTCGCGTGGCGTATATATCATATGGTCACTGATTGACCCAGTGTTACGAAGACTTATTGTATGTGCTTACGTGTTGTATAAGACATGAACTGTGTATAACGAGATCAACCTATGTTTGTGAATAAAGCCAGGATCAACCCGCAGCTTACGTTCTGAACTAGGATACCGGTTAAAGACTCCCAGGAGCAGACGGACCGCGAACTCGCCTCTACACCACTCTAAGGTAGATATTGCTGTTATTCCGACCATGCTACCCAGTCACTAACATGCAATAGAGTAAGGGGAAGCCCCGTTTCACTGGTGGCAGCGGTGGGATACGGCCGGGAATACGGCCGGATAAAACAAGCAGCTAGAACCACTGTTTCACCCCATTCGGATATGCATTTTGTACAAACAGTTCCCAGCGAAGCGACAGAAGCTAAACCGGTCGTTACGCATTATCCCAAAAGGCACGAAAGAAACCAGCAAGTTCAGAGACCAGAATTTCCTCGTTCGCGCTCGCCTTTTCCAAGCCGAACCTTTAAAACTAGATATCCTCACCAGGATAAAAACGGGTCGCAAACGGCGTATAAAACTTACGATCAACTTCAAACGCGCGCGCCCGACAACGATCACCGCGGTCAGTATAGAAATAGAGATCAAACTTTTAGTCGGTCGAACCAAGGGTTCTCTCATGCCAAACAGAAAATTCCGCAGGGTAGGCCTAGTTTATTTACAAGTAGCGAGGCAGGCAGTAGTGGTTCTACCCACGGTGGAAGTAGGCAAGATAGGCTGTGCTATAATTGCGGTAAGCCAAACCACGAGGCTAAACATTGTTGGTCTCCTCGTCGCAGCATTCCGACAAAAGACGGAAACCTTGTCGGGAGATGCTTCAACTGTGGCGTCAGGGGCCACTACGCCTCCCAGTGCCGAGTGGAAAAGAAATTCAGTTCTTTAAACTTGAACTAGGATGTGCTCGTGCTAGTTCGCGGCGACCGCACGATTCACATCCTTTTTCTCGTTTCTCTAGTGCTCGAAAAAATATTTCAGTGCGTAAAAAATGCTGTGATTGTCCTAATTGCCTAATTTCTCAGTTAAATTGCCCGTGTAGTTTTGATAAGCTAGTTGCTACGTATTTTTGTGCTCCCCATAGTAACCATGCCCCGTTTGTCAATGTTATTTTGGGTGGCAATACGGTGAATGCTTTGGCAGACACAGGAGCATGCTTGAGCATTATATCGTATGAACTTTTCATGAGGCTACCCAGCCATGTTAGAAATAAGTTGTCCAAAAGCACCGCTGCCGTAAACAGCGCTAGTGGTCACAGTTTAAATGTTATTGGGAATCTGACGGAGACAATTGAATTAAATGGAAAATTGTATACTGAGTGTTTTCTTGTCAGCAAAGTGCTTAAAGTGCCAATGATAATTGGCTACAGTTTTATGAAAAAGTATTGTCTCATGGTTGACCCCGAAACAGATAATCTAGTGAACAAATCACGGGACACGAATTATGATATAAAGGAAAATTCCGGGACACATCGCGATATTGAGACAGTTTCTACACCGTACCGCGCCTACAATTCATTTTCCGTGAACTCTCGCAATAGTACAAAAGATTGTATTTGCAAAACTGGACCAGATCCAAGCAACGAAAACGAAGATTCGACGCCAGTTCGTTTAACAAAACCCGGTCCGGAGCAAACTACAAGCCCGCCAGAAATCCACAGATTATGTTTTGTAACACGCACGAAGTTTCCACCAAGAACAGTCAAACGGTGTACTCTCAGCACATCTCGCGGACCCCTCATCTACGATCAAGACCTACTCGTTGAAGCAACAGAAGAAATTCGCTCTCGCTTTCCCGATTTGGAGCTGGCTGATCAGATAACAAAACCACGAGACGGCTTCATTCAAGTCCTCATTGAGAATTTTTCGGACAAGCAAATCACCGTTCCAAAAATTTTCGTTGCAAATGCCGAAGCCTGGAAACCGCAGCCAGCCATTTCCGTCAATCAAATATCATTGGCAGGAACAACAAAGGAAGAAGGAAGTTTGGTGACGAACACCGTCAAACCGCTTAACCGAGAGGAAGAAAGCAAGTTCCTGTCTTTGTTCGATTTCAGTCATCTTGATAAGGAACCGAAAAGGAGGAAACTTGCTGAAACTTTAGTCATCGAAAATCATGACGTATTTTCAAAATCCAGCACGGAGCTCGGAAACTGCAATCTTGAGCCATTTCACATAGAGATTGAAAAAGATACGAGACCAGTAAAAGTACGGCCCTACCGAATACCTATCCACTTAGAAGACATCGCAAAGAAAGAAATTCAGCGCATGCTCGACTGTGACGTCATCGAGCGAGCATCATCACCATGGAACGCTCCTTTACTGCTAGTTGGAAAGAAAGATGGAACAAAAAGACTCGTGACCGATTTCAGAGCTTTAAATGCCGTTACGGTTAACGACGTGTTCCCTTTGCCCCTTATAAGCCAAATCCTTGACCGGCTACACAACAAAACTGTTTTCTCAGTATTGGATTGTATTGCCGGATATTGGGCTTTAGAGATCGAACCGGAGAGCCGCCAATACACTGGTTTCTCAGCACCTGGACACGAGCAGTATGTCTACAAGAAACTAGCATTTGGTTTGAAAAACGCGCCAATGGCCTACAGCCGAATAATGCATAGAATTCTCTGTCACCTATTTGACGAAGGCGTTTCTGTTTACTTGGATGACACAATCGCCGGATCTTTTTCGGAAGAACAACATTATTCACTGATGCAAAGAGTGCTAGCAGCATTCAGAAAGCATGGAATAAAATTGAAACCGAGCAAATGCCTTCTGTTTTCGAACCGCGTGACCTATATCGGTTATGAAATTGACAGTAAAGGCATAAGGCCGGATCCAAATAAGTTGAGTGCAGTAAGAGACTTAGAATACCCCAAAGATGTATCACAGCTGAGATCGGCGCTAGGCCTGTTCAATTATTTTCGAAAATTTGTAAGAGGCTATTCGGAGATCAGCGCTTGTTTGAACTTGCTTACCAAGAAAGACCAACCATTTATTTTTGGAGAGGAACAAAAGGAAGCTTTTGAAACACTAAGAGGGAAGCTCATGGAAAAACCAATCCTCGGTCTACCGGATCTTACTAGAGAAGCTGCAGCCATGAAAATTTACTGTGACGCAAGCCTGAAAGCGTGTGGTGGTTACCTAGCACAAGAACAAGATGGTAAAGAGCGCGTGATCCAGTACACAAGCAGATCTTTCAACAACGCAGAAAGATCACATTCAACAATACAACGAGAAGCTTTAGCAATTCTCCACTGCGTCAGAACTTTCCGACCATATTTGCTAGGTAAACGGTTCACCATTGCATCGGATCACCAACCGCTCCAGTTTCTCCTTAAAGGAACAAGCAAGGATGTCACAGGAAAATGGGCAAGAATGCAAACCGAACTTTTGGGATACGATTTTACGATCCAGTACTTGCCAGGACGCCTAAATTCAGTCAGCGACGCATTGTCAAGACTAGACAGGAAACCAATATAGGAAACATCTTCACCTCAAACAAACGGAAACTTGATCAAGAAACAAGACCACATCGCAGAAAATGAAGATAAGAGCATTTGGCCCTCAAATGTTAACTTCATAGAAACAAAACAGGAAGCACAAAATGGATATGTTCAAGAATTCCGGAAGAACCAGGAGCAAGACTATTTTGCATCATCCATACGCGAGTACCTAGCAACTGGCCAACCACTTCCGCTAGAAGTCGAGAAAACTGTCATTCGCGAAATTCAGAACTTTGTCATAGATAAAGACACAGAACTTTTATGCTACATTTCTATTCCTGCCCAAAGATGCAGACGATCCGAAATTAACACAGTACCTGTCCTACCTATGTCTATGGTACCAGGAATACTTGAAGAATACCACGATTCACAACTTGCAGGACATTATTCTTTTCTGAAAACGTACCACAGGATACGAGCTCGTTTCTATTTCCGAGGAATGTACAACATTATCAAAGAATACATAGAAACATGTCTGCCATGCTGTCAAAGAAAAGGATTGAACTATACGCCAAAAGCACCTTTAGGCGAAGTTAGGAAAGCAACCGGTCCGCTAAATGTTGTTAGCATAGACTTGTTAGGACCTTTTCCAACTTCAACCAGAGGAAGCAAATACGTGGTCGTAATTGCGGACCATTTCACTCGCTACACAGTCCTAGCGGGTATACCAGACAAAACAGCGAACTCAGTAGCGCGATCTTTTGTTGAAAATTTTGTGCTCGTTTACGGAAGTTGTGATTACATACTCAGCGACCAAGGTTCAGAATTTATGTCTGAAATTTTCAAAAGTACGCTAGAAGTTTTAGGAATAAAGCAGACGCGTACCAGCAGCTTTCGACCCTGTCACAATGGGAAAGCTGAAGTAAAAAACAAAGACATAGCAACCATGTTAAGCTTGTATATAGCAAGAAGAGACTACGCCGACTGGGAGAACCACCTCAGATACGTCCAATTCAGCATGAACTCTGCCTTTAACGAAAGTATAGGCGATTCACCCTTCTACGCAATGTTTCTGAGAGAGCCCAGATTCCCAACCGAAGTTGTAATAAACAGCCGCGTATTCTATAACATGGATGAAAATTACAAGTCCGAAATGCTGACTCGACAGAAGATAGCATACGACCTAGTTAGCAAAAACTCAGATTTTGCTCGAGACCGACAAAAGGACATACACGATAAGAAGGTCAACATGAAACCCTATTCAATAGGCCAACTTGTCCTTCTCAAAGTTCCACCGGAAGCAAGGCAGATAAAGCTTGCGAAAATCCGTTGGCTAGGGCCTTATCGGATAACCACAGTACTAGAAAATCAAGTAAATTACGAAATCACAAGAATTGCAGATGGAGACAAACAAATCGTCCATTATAATAGGCTAAAGATTCATCGACCAAGAAGTTTGTGGGAACGTACTATTGAAATTGAAGAAGATGAACACACGGATACGGGCCAATCAGCGAAGAACAGACACGTCACATGGTGGGACAAGAATGAACAAGCCAATCAGGAAGCTGAACCGCAACTTGAATCCACAAGCGGCGGGCAAACGAATCACGAAGCTCCTGAAATGGAACGATTGACAGCAGAACGACAAACCGCAAGAAGGACAGCAGAGCCGGTCACCACACTACGTCGATCGCCAAGATTTATCACAACAGTACCAAATTCAGAAAACTTGCTCGATACAGCTGTCACGGCCCCAGTGCCACTTGTTACTCTAGTTCCTAGTCGCCCAGAACCGGCACAGCCCAGAACCAGTACCAGAAGCCATAGTTCGTCAACCAGTTCCTCCGACCCGCAACCCCGTACACCTCGATTTCAAATTCCCGAAAACTTGCATGACGGACAGTATGATGACCAACCTAGTGCATTCTATGGCACACCGCCTGGCGCGAAACGTTACAAATCCTGCTCTGACGTATACACGGAACCTGACGCTATGTTTGGTGAAGTAGTAGTGAAAACGCCACTGTCCCTAGCAAATAGCGATTTAACTTGGGATGATTACCAACAGGATATAGACGGAATAAATTATGAAGATGAAGTTTTTGGAGATCAGCCATTGTTTACGCCCCGCGTAAGATGTTCAACTCCAGTGAAACTTTCAGAAACAAGCGAAAATGTACCGCCATTTATGCAAAGCCCAACAGTAATCAGACCTACAAATGATAGCTACACCACACCATTAGAATTCGACGAGAAGCTGTCAACGGATCGATACAGGCTGAACTTCGACGAAGTACACTCAACTCCGACAGCCCCTGCTGCAGGAATAGAAGCAGATGCTAACGAACACACATTGGTCGGTGAGACGCAAGCAGCACAAGAAACTGGAAATGCTGACCAGGATTGTGGACTCGGTGTACCAATCTCCGTTCCACTGGACCAAACTGAAAAACAGCCTGCAGCAGAAACGTCGCATCAAGGTCTAGCACAAGACGAACATCGAAGGATTCCGTCAATCGGTTATGAAGAACCACCACTAGATTTAGCTTCGCCAGTAAACCCATATGTCCTAACCAGAGCGGATATTTTACCGGCAACTTCACACGAAGGACGCAGACTATTCCAAAAATCTAAAAATGAAATGACAAGGCACAGAAGAAGATTTGAGAAAGGCACCACACTTCAAGAAAGGGACGTAACCCCAACAACCAGTCAGCAAGCTTTGACATCGCGAACTGCAGGTTTAAGACCCAGGCAACTCAAGCAACCAGACTGGTTAATGTATGATACATTGGGAGGAAAATAAGTTTACCAAAAATAAAATCAGAAGAAGTCTATTAAGTTATACACTGCGAGCACGAAAATTCCTGATGGTAGTAGAAGATTCACCGTTTGATCAAATGAGCTGAACTGATCACTTAGGTCATTTGATCGACAAGTTAAGAAGTTCATTTTACCTATTAGCGTTGGCAAACCTAGAGCTCGGTCACTGCCAGCCTCCTAAAGGCGAACTATAAAATTAAAATAAGAAGGGAATTTCGGACAATAAAAAGACTGAAAGCAACCGATTGAAACTACCGCAGTTCAAATAGACTAAATGTTACGGAATTTCGGTAAACCCCAAACTCGCATATTACGTAAGACCCGTCCATGAGAATCATTTCGTTCCCAGACAAGCAAGATTTTAAATACATTTAATTGCGAACTGGGACGCTCTACAACCGCTATAATATTAAAGTGTAAAGATACTATAGCAGTACTATGTAGCAAACACGGCGACCAGCATAAATCAAAGAATTTCAGAGTGCAGAGGTTTTGCTTACTATGTTACGTACTGAGATCGAACAAGTTAGGCATAGTTGAAGGTATCAACCCAATAGAACCGCTTAGGTGGTATGGAAAGCTGCTTCGAACCAGTTTCTCTTTATCACATGACCGGTTACAAGTTGTTTTGAATATACCTTTAAAAGAAGGAAAGTCGACGTACTTTTTATACGTTGTTACACCAGTTTATACCGATTTGCCTTTTAATTTATCGGTTAAACTCGTGGGTTCACCGCAATTTGTCATTATGACGTCCGATTTTAAAAGATTTTTGGAAGTCTCCGCGGAAGTTGGGGACGCGTGCCAGAAAACCGCAATCTATGAAAGCTGTGGAAGTTTAACCGAATTTAAAAGCACAGAAACCGGAGATTATTTCACATGTGCCGAAAACTTGGCTCTATTGAATTTAGAAAAAGTGCCTAAAACTTGTGCTTGGAACGTTCTGGATCGAAAATTTGTAACAGCTGCGAACAAAATATCTCAGTCCGAAATAGTCGAAGCAAGCATCGGTACTAATACTCTCAGCTGCGCGCGTAACAAAAGCCAAATTTTCGAGTCATCGGGTCCATTTATTGTTTCAGCATTTGTAGACTGTAGTTACGGTGCAAATGACTTGAAATGGAGGTTGTCTCCAGAAAGAGTTTCCCCAAGTAAAGAGGTGGTCACAATGACAGCACTAAAACTGCAGAGTATTTTAGCAAATAAGATTGAAGATTTAGATGAAAAAGTCATTGTCGAAATTTTCTTTAGTCTTCGAAATAGCTCTGTGGAAAATATTGAATGGAAAAATTTTGTAACAGAAATGAACACGCAGTTTAGATTGAATACGACTTGGCACGAATTCTCGAATTTGGAGTACAAGGAAGGAAAAATGAAAGTTACAGATTTTGTTCTCATCGCAGGAGCAGTCGGATCAATATACTTTATATTCGTCACTGCACTCATGATTTTAGCACTAAGAAATGCTTTTCGGTCTGCCAAAATGAAATCAGATATTTACGAATTGCAAAGTAATGAAATATCCCCTAGCGACCGTCGAATGATTCGCGAGTACGCAATGTACGTTGGTATTCGTGAATAATGACGTAAATCCGATGTAATCCGGATGTTGACATCCGCAAGGCCGGAAATTGGCTATAGCCAAAACCACAAGAAAAGATAAAATGTGAATAAAACGAGATAAAGTTATATTTAAGTTAACAGTGTTAGTGATTACCTGATATAAACATGTTCTATATATTTTCAGTTTTTATGGTTTTTAAAGTGACAGCAGAACAAGTTCCAGAGGTTCGCATAGGACTTGGGCACTTACTGGTGCCTGAAGGGAAAGTAGACATCACAACCGCCGCCTGGATACTTACTGGTGACGTAGAGTTTGCGTTCTTTCGGAAAGTAACCACCACGATAAGGGAGTATTCTATTCGTATAAGTGCTTACCAGGGAAAAGTAGATGTACAAGCTAAAACCTTCGCACTGTCCAATAAAAGCATCTTTCATGAAAAATACCGTGATGAAAATGCCAAAATACTACACGCAGCAGAAGAACTCCAGGAAGAGGTCGAAGGTATTCTGGCACTGATCAACCGACATGGCATACGGAAACGGCGATCTTTGATCGATGCCGGAGGAATGCCGATGCCGATGCCAAAGAAATAACCTTGCAATACAATATGGAATTTGCGTACATGAAATTGCACCAGCTCATTTCAGAAGTTCGACAAAAAGTACAGTCCTTAGAAATTGACCTCAATTCTATAGCTGTGGGAAGATTGCCAATTAACATGTTGAAGCCCAAGCATCTACATGAATGTCTGAACGATTTAGCTGCAATCTTACCCGCTCCTTACCGCTTACCTACGAAGGAAACGCATAATGTTTGGCCTTATTATCACAAGTTTGCACCACCATTACCTCCAAGAAACAACCTGACCGACTACGTAACGATCACAAAGATGGCTTAAAAATTTTGTATTTAATCGCTCATTTCTTGCAGGAACACAAAATTTCGACTTTCAACCAGTTTACTTTGCACAGAATATGCTAACGATGATTATCTCCGAGGACTTCTCCAGTAAACACAACAAAACGTAAAGAATACCGTCATCGCAGGCCGAAATCGCAACCGCAGGTGAACTTTATCACAGAACTTACCAGAAAAACCAAAGTCTGTTTTTCCGAAAGGACACCACAAATGAAACAAGTAAGAATTTCCAGTGCGGATGCAGGAAATCGAATTGCAACAAGAGCAAACTAGGACAGAGAGGTTCATTGACAGATCAGAGCCTCTGTACATAGGGTGATTTTGCTTGCGAGTCATCCAATTAAACCAGCGGAGACAGAACAGTTGTCTAGACTGTTTAAAGTTATTGGCAAAATTCAAAAAAAAAAAAGCCCAGGACAAAGTGCAGTACCGTATTACGTGACCGCATCAGAAGAAATGTTTAATGAAAATAAAACGAAATTTAAAATGAAAAATTTCGTTCTATGAACTAAAATAAACCAAGTCGTGTTATTTTGTAGTGTGATTCTAAAGAAGAAGTTAAATGTTTAGTAATAGTGCATCCTTATTTGTAGTTGTTGTTTTTTTTTTTTTTTTGCTGTAGTGGTAATTTAGAACGCGGCCCATACGGCCATTTTATTATATTGTTGTTGTTATCTTTATTTCCAGTGCTTCTCATTAGAACCGGGAATCTTTTGCATCGAACCGAGCTAAAGACTAAACTGCAATCTGTCTAAAATGATAGAAACAATACTGACAGTTCAGGATCCTTGTATTTATAATTTTTCCTCGTATTTTCCAATTTTAGTTTTTGTTGTTGTTGCTACTCTTTGTAAGATATACGCAAGTTACTTGTAAAGGTGGGAGGGGAAGCAAAAAGAAGAAAAGGAAAAAAAAAACGTAGTTTTATTTTTATAGTATCTTTATATCTACCAACTTACTCTTGCGTTCAGCATAGTTTCTTTAAGCTTATGATGCCATGAAATCTTTTGAAAGAATATATAGCTGTATTACTAGTAAAAAAAAAAAAAGAGGTTTCCATTTTAAAGATCAAATATACCAGGCTTTTGGCTTATTAAGCTCAAGTGGAATGGGCAGGATCTGGACAGAGCAGTTCCTGGACGGGTTTAGAGTACCGCGAACTACTAAGCTTCGTCAACCCTCTCCCACAAAAAAGCAAATGCTGGTACGGTGAAATTTTATTTTCATAAGGATAATTGTTTAATCCGCGACAACGTCCGGAAGGATATACTAATCAAAGTAGTAAAATTAAGATCAGTTAAAATGGAAACGCTGTATATGTAATGAGTATAACTATAAATGAAGATATCCATATCATTAAAGAAAAAGTAAATGGCGTTGATCCGAAGTAGTGAAAAAAACAAAAAAATTTTGGCTAGTGTCAGGAGACACTAAAATATGAGGATAAAGAAGTGTAACAATTGAAGGCTCTTGGAGACTAAAGTACTACGCAGTTGCCTTATCTTATGGTTAACCACATTTCCGGGTTCCCAGTTCTAAATGCTAAGCGTGTGTCGTTTAAGGGAACAGGATGCCGATATCCTGTTATTGTGGCTGGCGATTTCCGATAGTTGGTTAGCCGATATCCTGTTATTGTGGTTGACGATTTCCGATAACTGTTTACCAAATCAGGGCCGGTGACGCACGTCCTTTAAGCCTATAAAAGCCTTAACTGGTAAAGCCGGCGACATCATTAGATTATTAGATTGGAGAGTGAGTAGAAGTTAGGGACAGAGAACAGTAGTCACTCGCCCTCAGAACTCGCGTGGCGTATATATCATATGGTCACTGATTGACCCAGTGTTACGAAGACTTATTGTATGTGCTTACGTGTTGTATAAGACATGAACTGTGTATAACGAGATCAACCTATGTTTGTGAATAAAGCCAGGATCAACCCGCAGCTTACGTTCTGAACTAGGATACCGGTTAAAGACTCCCAGGAGCAGACGGACCGCGAACTCGCCTCTACACCACTCTAAGGTAGATATTGCTGTTATTCCGACCATGCTACCCAGTCACTAACATGCAATAGAGTAAGGGGAAGCCCCGTTTCAAACTGTATCCAGAATATGTGTATATAATCGGCCGCTGTTTCGGTTTCGCTTCTGGTCAGCTTGTCCATGGTCTGCCTTTCTTGCCGATTTGGGATGTTTTTAATCGGTGGCA